>JAKZAO010000002.1:0-1477174 GCA_023053555.1 Branchinecta lindahli
ACCTAACCTAACCTAACCTAACCTAACCTAACCTAACCTAACCTAACCTAACCTAACCTAACCTAACCTAACCTAACCTAACCTAACCTAACTAACCTAACCTAACCTAACCTAACCTAACCTAACCTAACCTAACCTAACCTAACCTAACCTAACCTAACCTAACCTAACCTAACCTAACCTAACCTAACCTAACCTAACCTAACCTAACCTAACCTAACAACCTAACCTAACCTAACCTAACCTAACCTAACCTAACCTAACCTAACCTAACCTAACCTAACCTAACCTAACCTAACCTAACCTAACCTAACCTAACCTAACCTAACCTAACCTAACCTAACCTAACCTAACCTAACCTAACCTAACCTAACCTAACCTAACCTAACCTAACCTAACCTAACCTAACCTAACCTAACCTAACCTAACCTAACCTAACCTAACCTAACCTAACCTAACCTAACCTAACCTAACCTAACCTAACCTAACCTAACCTAACCTAACCTAACCTAACCTAACCTAACCTAACCTAACCTAACCTAACCTAACCTAACCTAACCTAACCTAACCTAACCCTAACCTAACCTAACCTAACCTAACCTAACCTAACCTAACCTAACCTAACCTAACCTAACCTAACCTAACCTAACCTAACCTAACCTAACCTAACCTAACCTAACCTAACCTAACCTAACCTAACCTAACCTAACCTAACCTAACCTAACCTAACCTAACCTAACCTAACCTAACCTAACCTAACCTAACCTAACCTAACCTAACCTAACCTAACCTAACCTAACCTAACCTAACCTAACCTAACCTAACCTAACCTAACCTAACCTAACCTAACCTAACCTAACCTAACCTAACCTAACCTAACCTAACCTAACCTAACCTAACCTAACCTAACCTAACCTAACCTAACCTAACCTAACCTAACCTAACCTAACCTAACCTAACCTAACCTAACCTAACCTAACCTAACCTAACCTAACCTAACCTAACCTAACCTAACCTAACCTAACCTAACCTAACCTAACCTAACCTAACCTAACCTAACCTAACCTAACCTAACCTAACCTAACCTAACCTAACCTAACCTAACCTAACCTAACCTAACCTAACCTAAGCCTAACAGTTGGGTTTCGGGAAAAAGAAACTTAGGTTAGTGACACGAAGGGGAGAGGTTAAAAGGGGGAGAGGTGGAGGATGGAAGGGGGTTAGGTTAGGCTAACAGCCTAACAGTTGAGTTTAGGGAAAAAGAAACTGTCAGGCTAGTGACTCGAAGGGGTGAGGTGAAAAGGGGAGAGGTGGAGGATGGAAGGGGGTTAGGTTAGGCTAACAGCATAACAGTTGAGTTTAGAAAAAAGCAATTAGACCAGTGACTCGAAGGGGTGAGGTAAGAAGGGAGGAACGGGGTTATGCTAGGCTAACAGCCTAACAGTTGAGTTTAGGGAAAAAGAAACTTAGGCTTGTGACTCAAAGGAGTCAGGTTAAAAGGGGGAGAGGTGGAGGATGGAAGGGGGGCTAACAGCCTAACAGTTGGGTTTCGGGAAAAAGAAACTTAGGCTAGTGACACGAAGGGGAAAGGTTAAAAGGGGAGAGGTGGAGGATGGAAGGGGGCCTAACAGCCTAACAGTTGAGTTTAGAGAAAAAGAAACTTAGGCTAGTGACACGAAGGGGTGAGGTTAAAAGGGGGAGAGGTGGAGGATGGAAGGGGGCCTAACAGCCTAACAGTTGGGTTCCGGGAAAAAGAAACTTAGGCTACTGACACGAAGGGGAGAGGTTAAAAGGGGGAGAGGTGGAGGATGGAAGGGGATTAGGTTAAGCTCAGAGCCTAACAGTTGAGTTTAGGGAAAGAGAAACTGTCAGGCTAGTGACTCGAAGGGGTGAGGTTAAAAGGGGAGAGGTGGAGGATGTAAGGGGGTTAGGTTAGGCTAACAGCATAACAGTTGAGTTTAGGGAAAAACCAGTGACTCGAAGGGATGAGGTAAGAAGGGAAGGGAGTGGGGTTATGCTAGGCTAACTGCCTAACAGTTGGGTTTCGGGAAAAAGAAACTTAGGTTAGTGACAGCCTAACAGTTGAGTTTAGGGAAAAAGAAACTGTCAGGCTAGTGACTCGAAGGGGTGAGGTGAAAAGGGGAGAGGTGGAGGATGGAAGGGGGTTAGGTTAGGCTAACAGCATAACAGTTGAGTTTAGAAAAAAGCAATTAGACCAGTGACTCGAAGGGGTGAGGTAAGAAGGGAGGAACGGGGTTATGCTAGGCTAACAGCCTAACAGTTGAGTTTAGGGAAAAAGAAACTTAGGCTAGTGACTCAAAGGAGTCAGGTTAAAAGGGGGAGAGGTGGAGGATGGAAGGGGGGCTAACAGCCTAACAGTTGGGTTTCGGGAAAAAGAAACTTAGGCTAGTGACACGAAGGGGAAAGGTTAAAAGGGGAGAGGTGGAGGATGGAAGGGGGTTAGGCTAGGCTAACAGGATAACAGTTGAGTTTAGGGAAAAACACTTAGACCAGTGACTCGAAGGGGTGAGGTAAGGAGGGAAGGGAGGAACGGGGTTATGCTAGGCTAACAGCCTAACAGTTGAGTTTAGGGAAAAAGAAACTTACGCTAGTGACTCAAAGGAGTCAGCTTAAAAGGGGGAGAGGTGGAGGATGGAAGGGGGTTAGGTTAGGGTAACAGCATAACAGTTGAGTTTAGGGAAAAGACTCAAAGGGGTGAGATGAGAAGGGGAGGGAGGAAGGGGGTTATGATAGGCTAACAGCCTAGGCTAAAAGCAGTTGAGTCTAGGGAAAAAGAAATTTAGGCTAGTGACTCGAAGGGGTCAGGTTAAAAGGGTGAAAGGTGGAGGATGGAAGGGGGTTAGGTTAGGCCAACTGCCTAACAGTTGAGATAAGGAAAAAGACACTTACGCTAGTGACTCAAAGGAGTCAGGTTAAAAGGGGGAGAGGTAGAGGATGGAAGGGGGTTAAGTTAGGCTAACAGCATAACAGTTGAGTTTAGGGAAAAATAAACTTAGGCTAGTGACTCGAAGGGGTCAGGTTAAAAGAGTGAGAGGTGGAGGATGGAAGGGGAGAAGGCTAGGCTAACTTCCTAACAGTTGAGTTTAGGAAAAAGACACATAGACTAGTGACTCGAAGGTGTAAGTTTAGAAGGGAGAGGATGGAACATGGTAGTTTAGGCTAACAGCCTAACAGTTGAGCTTAGGGAGAAAGAAACTTAGGCTAATAACTAGAAGGGATGGGGTTGGAAGGTGGAGGATGGAAGATTAGGTTAACAGCCCAAAAGTCAGCTGAATTTTAGTAGAGCTATATTCGGACCACTTGGCAAGGGTCCTCTTGGAAAACGAACGTATCAGTTACAACTAACTGTTTAAGTTATAATTTGGCTGTTGATATAATACCTGGATGCTCCTAGACAATATAAATGCACATCTCTACGAAAAAGCGTAAAAAGAGGGTTCAAAATGTGTTTGCAGGAAAAACATTTGTGGGTCAAATTGATTATTTTTCCATGGTGAACATGAATATGCATTGAGTTAGAACTCAACAGGTGAGTGGTTGAGTTGTAACTCAACAGTTGAGTTGTTGAGTTACAACTCAACTGTTGAGTTGTTGAGGTACACTCAACAGTTGAGTGGTTGAGTTACTACTCAACAGTTGATTTACAGCTCAACTGTTGAGTTGTTGAGTTACAACTCAAAGGTTGAGTGAACAGTTGAGTTGTAACTCAACAATAGATTTGTATCTCAAAATTGTTTTGTACCTCAACCGTGGGCCCAAAATCAGATCCCTTTCAACTCAACTGTTGGGAGAAATTGTAATACCTCAAGAGTGGGCCCAGAATCCGGTCCCTTGAGCTGTAACTCAACGGTTGAGTTGGAACTCAACAGTTGAGTGGTTGAGTTTGAACTCAAAGGTTGAAATGTTGAGTTACAACTAAACTGTTGAGTTACAGCTCAACAGTTGAGTGTTTGAGTTGCAACTCAACAGTTGAGTTACATCTCAACAATGGATTTGTATCTCAAAATCGTTTTGTACCTCAACAGTGGGCCCAAAATCAGATCCCTTTCGACTCAACTGTTGGGATCAGTTGTAATACTTCAAGAGTGGGCCCGGAATCCGGTCCCTTGAGCTGTAACTCAGCGGTTGAGTGGTTGAGTTGGAACTCAACAGTTGAGTGGTTGAGTTGGAACTCAACAGTTGAGTTGTTGAGTTACAACTCAACTGGTGAATTGTTGAGTTAAAACTCAACAGTTGATTGGTTGAGTTGCAACTCAACAATTGAGTTTTAACTCAACAATAGATTTGTATCTCAAAATTGTTTTGTAACTCAACAGTTTGCCCATAATCAAATCCCTTTTGACTCAACTGTTAGGATCAGTTATAATACCTCCACAGTGGGCCCTGAATCCAGTCCCTTGATCAGTAACTCAACGGTTGAGTTGGAACTCAGCAGTTGAGTGGTGGAGTTGGAACTCAACAGTTGAGTTGTTGAGTTACAACTCAACTGTTAAGTTGTTGAGTTACAACTCAACAGTTGAGTGGTTGAGTTGCAACTCAACAGTTGAGTTGTAACTCAACAATAGATTTGTATCTCAAAATTGTTTTGTAACTCAACAGTGGGCCCATAATCAGATCCCTTTCGACTCAACTGTTACGGTCAGTTATAATACCTCCACTGTGGGCCTAGAATCCAGTCCCTTGATCAGTAACTCAACGGTTGTGTTGGAACTCAACAGTTGAGTTTTTGAGTTACAGCTCAACAGTTGAGTTGTTGAGTTACAACTCAACAGTTGAGTTTTAACTCAACAATACATTTGTGTCTCAAAATTGTTAGGTAATTAAACAGTGGGCCCAAAATGGCCCCCTGTTAGGATCAGTTATAATACCTCCACAGTGGTCCCAGAATCCAGTCCCTTGAGCCGTAACCCAACGGTTGAGTTGGATTTCAACAGTTGACTGGTTGAGTTGGAACTCAACAGTTGAGTGGTTGAGTTACAACCCAACAGTTGTGTTGTAACTCAACAATAGATTTGTATCTGAAAATTGTTTTGTAACTCAACAGTGGGCCCAAAATCAGATCCCTTTCGACTCAACTGTTAGGATCAGGTGTAATACCTCAACGGTGGGCCCAGAATCCAGTCCCGTGAGCTGTAACTCAACGATTGAGTTCGAACTCAACAGTTGAGTGGTTGAGTTGGAACTCAGCAGTTGAGTGGTTGAGTTACAACTCAACAGTTGAGACCTTTGAGATGTAATTCTACGGTTGAGTTATAACTCAATAGTTGAGTGTTTGAGTTGCAGCTCAACAGTTGAGTTGTTGAGTTACAACTAAACTGTTGAGTTGTAACTCAACAATAGATTAAATCTCAAAATTCTTTTGTAACTCAACAGAGTGCCCAACAGATCCTGTTCGACTCAACTGTTAGGATCAGTTATAATACCTCCACAGTGGGCCTAGAATCCAGTCCCTTGATCAGTAACTCAACGGTTGTGTTGGAACTCAACAGTTGAGTGGTCGATTTTCAACTCAGCAGTTGAGTTGTTGCGTTAAAACTCACCTGTTGAGTTGTTGAGTTACAGCTCAGCAGTTGAGTGGTAGAATTGGAACTCAACAGTTGAGTTGTTGAGTTACAACTCAACAGTTGAGTTTTAACTCAACAATAGATTTGTGTCTCAAAATTGTTATGTAATTAAACAGTGGGCCCAAAATCAGATCCCTTCGACTCAACTGTTAGGATCAGTTATAATAACTCCACAGTGGGCCAAGAATCCAGTCCCTTCAGCCGTAACTCAACGGTTGAGCTGGATTTCAACAGTTGACTGGTTGAGTTGGAACTTAACAGTTGGGTTGTTGAGCTACAACTCAACAGTTGAGCTACAACTCAACAGTTGAGTTGTAACTCAACAATAGATTTGTGTATCTCAAAATTGTTTTGTAACTCAACGGTGGGCCCAAAAGCAGATCCCTTTCGACTAAACTGTTACGATCAGTTGTAATAACTCAAGAGCGGGCCCAGAATCCGGTCCCTTGAGATGTAATTTTACGGTTGAGTTGGAACTCAATACTTGAGTGGTTGAGTTGCAGCTCAACAGTTGAGTTGTTGAGTTACAACTGAACTGTTGAGTTGTAACTCAACAATAGATTTGTATCTCAAAATCAGATCCCGTTCGATTCAACTGTTAAGGTCAGTTGTAATACCACAACAGTGGGCCCAGAATCAAGTCCCTTTCGACTCAACTGCTGGGATCAGTTGTAATACCTCAAGAGTGGGCCCTGAATCCGGTCCCTTGAGCTGTAACTCAACGGTTGAGTTGTAACTCAACAGTTGAATTGGAACTCAACAGTTGAGCTGGGTTTAGGGAAAAGACACTTAGACTAGTGACTCGAAGGGGTGAGGTTAGAATGGGGAGGATGGAAATTGGTAGTTTACGCTAACAGCCTAACAGTTGAGTTTAGGGAAAAGACACTTTGACTAGTGACTCGAAGGGGTGAGTTTAGAAGGGGGAGGAAGGAACGGGGTTAGGTTAGGCTAACAGCCTAACAGTTGAGTTTAGGGAAAAAAGAAACTTAGGCTACTGACTCGAAGGGATATGGTTATTTATTTTTCTTTTTCTTTTTGTTATTTTCCGCGAAGATGAGTTACAACTAACTGTTTCAATTATAATTAGGCTATTGATTTAATACTTGAATGATCCTAGACTCCATAAAATGCACATCTTAACTAAAAAACATAAAAAGAGGATTTGAAATTCATTTGTAGGAAAAACATTTGAGGTCAAATTGATTATTTTTCCCTTATGAACATGAATATGAATCATTTGAAAAAACTCATTTTGTACTTTAATCAATTTTTTTTCTCAAATCCAATAGTTGAGTAGCAACTCAACGGTTGACTCCGCCTTAAAGCACTCCACGCAGGTATTTCCTCAAAGCACTCCACGCAGGTGTTTCCTTAAAGCACTCCACGCTAGTCTCTCCCTAAAGCAATCCACACAGGTAACTCGTTAAATAGTCCACACAGTTATCTCTTTAAAGCAATCCTTCTCATTCAATAGTTTCATTTAATATCACCTTAAAGAAGTCTACACAGTTATATAAAACTTGACTCGGGCAGCTACCTGACATCTCAAAAATGTTACCTTGTGTCGATATTGAGGGTAAGAAAAATTCTCGTTACAACCATTGCCGTTTCAGGGCAGTTTCCGAGAATTCAACTTTTGAGTTAGAAGAAAAAAAAGCAAAATGTTTGTTTGCCGAGACTAGAAATCGAACGCACGCCGTCTTGCCGTTTTTTCTTTCGTCTGTAGTTCATACGTAAAAAGGCGAACTTTTACAGTACTTAAGTAAATAATTACAGTGCATAAGGGGCAAAGGCCTGCCAGCTAACACCGGGAACAATAAGGAGGGGGTTCGGGAGGACAAAGAAGGGGGCCTGTCGACAGTAAGACCCAGTATGTTTATCTAAGCCCCCCCCCCCCCTCCCAGCCGGTTCGATGGCCAAAAGTTGCGTAGTCAAGTTTACTGTTCCTTTAAACCACTCCACAATAATATTTCCTGAAAGCAAGCACACAGGTATATCCTTTAAGCACCTCACACAGGTATCTCCTTAAAAAACTCAACTCCTCCTAAAAACACTCCACGCAGGTGCTTTCTTAAAGCACTCCACGCAGGTATCTCCCAAAAGCAATCCACACAGGTACCTCATTAAATAGTCCACTAAGTTATCTCCTTAAAGCAATCCACACAGTTACCACACGGTTATCTCCTTAAAGCACACAACACAGGTTTGCTTCCACGCAAGTTTCTCCTCAAAGTACTTCACACAGGAGATAGATGTGTGGGGTGCTTTAAGGAGACACCTGTGTGGGGTGCTTTAAGGAGATACCTGTTTGAGGTGCTTTAAGGAGATACCTGAGTGGAGTGCTTTAAGGAGATACCTGTTTGAGGTGCTTTAAGGAGATAACTGTGTGGAGTGCTTTAAGGAGATAACTGTGTGTAGTGCTTTACGGAGATAACAGTGTGGAGTGATTTAATGAGATACTTATGTTGAGTGCTTTAAGGAGATAACTGTGTGGAGTGTTTTATAGAGATACCTCTTTGAGGTGCTTTAAGGAGATACCTGTGTGGACTGCTTTTACGAGATACCTGTTTTAGGTGCTTTAAATGTAAACAGCTAGCGGGATTGCTACCGACCCTCCAACACATGTACAGACGCGAATCGCAATTTCAAGATATATCTTCAAGAATCAGAGTGACGAACAGGTTCTCACGACTTTTTTGAAGATATGTCAGAAGAAGAACGAGGGGAAACTACTTTTTTGAAGATATGTCAGAAAAGAACGAGGGGACACTACTTTTTTGAAGATATGTCAGAAACTAACCGGTTCGGCACGCGCTGGATTTTCAAAGTACCATCTGTCGCACCGAAACATTTTCTAAAAATCTGTAACTCCTTAGGATGATTTCCTACATAGCTGGCAACTGAATTCCATGAGCACAAGACGAAAGGAATTATTTTATTTTTAGTTTTTTCTAGCCTTAAACATCTACGTGCACTCCATAACAGGTAGTCTATTCTTCTTATCACTAAAGTTCGAACAAAAATTGGGGCATATTAATAAATTGGTCCACCTGCCAAATAAGCTACAAAACAAAGAAATTATCGTTAAGAAGTGTGTGAATACCTAGCGGGATCGCTACCAAACCTCTGACACACGTACAGACGCGAACCCGTAATCTGAAGATATATCTTCAAGAATCAGAGTAGCGAACAGGTTCTCACGACTTTTTCGAAGATATGTCAGTAAAAGAACGAGGGGACACTACTTTTTTGAAGATATGTCAGAAAATAGCCCGTTCGGCACGCTTTGGATTTTCAAAGTACCATTTCTCGTACTAAAACATTTTATAAAATTCTGTTACTTCTTATGATGATTCCCTACATAGCTGGCAACTGAATTCCATGAGCACAAGACGAAAGGAATTATTTTATTTTTAGATTTGTTTAGCCTTCAACATCTACGTGCAATCCATTACTGGTAGTTCATTCTTCTTATCGCTAAAGTCTAAACTAAGATTGGGACAAATTAATTGTTCCACCTTCCATACAAGCTAGAAAACAATGAAATGATCGATAAGAAGTAAATATCAATAATTTCGTGAATATGTCGCCGTTTTGCTGGGGGAAATACCTGTATCTAGCGAACCAAGCAACGTATGTGATTCGAAAAGAGCTCATTGGATGGAGAATTGCCGGTTTAATCTACTGATAAAATTTGAAGGCGATCGGCCTATTATTTTGGACTGTCCTGCGTAAACACTATTGTAAATATCAATAATTTCGTGAATATGTCGCCATTTTGCTGGGGGAAATACCTGTATCTAGCGAACCAAGCATCGTATGTGATTAAAAAAGAGCTCCCTAAATGTGGTACAGCCGGCTTATTCTACTGATAAAATTTGAAGACGATCGGCCTATAATTTCGGACTCCCCTGCGGAAACACTATTGTAAATATCAATAATTTCGTGAATTTGTCGCCATTTTGCTGGGGGGAATACCTATATCTAGCGAACCAAGCATCGTATGTGGTTCAAAAAGAGCTCATTGAATGGTGAACAGACGGCTTATTGTACTGATAAAATTTAAAGGCGATCGGCCTATAATTTCGGACTCTCCTGCGTAAACACTATTGTAAATATCAATAATTTCGTGAATTTGTCGCCATTCTGCTCGGGGAAATACAAATTATCTCCTTAAAGCACTCCACACAGTTATCTCTATAAAGCACCTCAAACAGATATCTCCTTAAAGCACTCCACACAGGTAAAGCCCCTCAAACAGGTATCTCCTTAAAGCATTCCACACAGGTATCTCCTTAAACACTCCACACAGCTATCTCCTTAAAGCACTTCAAACAGGTATCTCCTTAAAGCACTCCACACGGGTATCTCCTGAAAGCACCTCGAACAGGTATCTCCTTAAAGCACTTCAACACAGGTGTCTCCTTAAAGCACCTCAAACAGGTATCTCCTCAAAGCACCCCAAACAGATATCTCCTTAAAGCACTCCACACAGGTATCTCCTTAAAGCACCTCAAACAGGTATCTCTTTAAAGCACTCACACAGTTATCTCCCTTAAGCACTCCACACAGGTATCTCCTTACAGCACTCCACACAGGTATCTCCTTAAAGCACCCCACAAAGGTATCTCCTTAAAGCACTCCACACAGGTATCTCCTTAAAGCACGTCAAACTTACGAACAGGTTCTCACGCCTTTTTTGAAGATATGTCAGAAAAGAACGAGGGTCCACTACTTTTTTGAAGGTATGTCAGAAGAGAACGAGGGTCAAAAAGTCGAAAGGGGTCGAAGAAGTTTACAAAATCAGATATATAAGGAAGAATCTTTAACTGTTTTTCCACAAGTTTATTACCAGCAGAGCATAATAACACTAGGGAATACCGCCAAAACCTATGTTTTGCAAACAGGGAATATTCGTAGCGTCGCCCACTACGCTTGTGGCATCTAAAGCAAGACAGACTTGCGGGCTTATACATTTCTGGTAAAGCAAAGGAGCGGTCTGAACACACCAAAGGAACAATGAAGGCCGTGTAATTTTTTTGCAATGTCCAGAATATGAACTTCTCGAAGCCAGCGCTGGTAAACGACGGAATAAGTTTTGGTAGGGACGTTATCTATCAATCGCTAGTGGCGCTATTATCTTTGCTATTCGAGTGTGTGTCAATTTTGCTAACAGCATAACAGTTGGGTTTAGGGAAAAGACTCAAAGGGGTGAGATGAAAAGGGGAGGGAGGAAGGGGGTTATGCTAGGCTAACAGCCTAACAGTTGAGTTTAGGGAAAAATAAACTTAGGCTAGTGACTCGAAGGGGTCAGGTTAAAAAGGTGAGAGGTGGAGGATGGAAGGGGGTTAGGTTAGGCTAACTTCCTAACAGTTGAGTTTAGGAAAAAGACACTTAGACTAGTGACTCGAAGGTGTAAGTTTAGAAGGGAGAGGATGGAACAGGGTTAGGTTAGGCTAACAGCCTAACAGTTGAGCTTAGGGAAAAAAGAAACTTAGGCTAGTGACTAGAAGGGATGGGGTTGGAAGGTGGAGGATGGAAGATTAGGTTAACAGCCCAAAAGTCAGCTGAATTTTAGTAGAGCTATATTCGGACCTACTTGGCAAGGGTCCTCTTGGAAAACGAACGTATCAGTTACAGCTAACTGTTTAAGTTATAATTTGGCTGTTGATATACTACCTGGATTCTCCTAAACAATATAAATGCACATCTCTACGAAAAAGCGTAAAAAGAGGGTTCAAAATATGTTTGCAGGAAAAACATTTGAGGTCAAATTGATTATTTTTCGATCGTGAACATGATGCATTGAGTTGGAACCCAACAGTTGAGTGGTTGAGTTGTAACCCAACAGTTGAGTTGTTGAGTTACAACTCAACTGCTGAGTTGTTGAGGTACACTCAACAGTTGAGTGGTTGAGTTACTACACAACAGTTGATTTACAGCTCAACTGTTGAGTTGTTGAGTTACAATTCAAAGGTTGAGTGAACAGTTGAGTTGTAACTCAACAATAGATTTGTATCTCAAAATTGTTTTGTACCTCAACCGTGGGCCCAAAATCAGAACCCTTTCGACTCAACTGTTGGAAGAAGTTGTAATACCTCAAGAGTGGGCCCAGAATCCGGTCCCTTGAGCTGTAACTCAAAGGTTGAATTGGAACTCAACAGTTGAGTGGTTGAGTTTGAACTCAACATTTGAGTTGTTGAGTTACAACTAAACTGTTGAGTTGTTGAGTTACAGCTCAACAGTTGAGTGTTTGAGTTGCAACTCAACAGTTGAGTTGCATCTCAACAACAGATTTGTATCTCAAAATTGTTTTGTACCTCAACAGTGGGCCCAAAATCAGATCCCTTTCGACTCAACTGTTACGATCAGTTATAATACCTCCACTGTGGGCCCTTGATAAGTAACTCAACGGTTGTGTTGGAACTCAACAGTTGAAAAGTTGAGTTAAAACTCTACTGTTGAGTTGTTGAGTTACAGCTCAACTGGTGAGTTGTTGAGTTACAACTCAACTGGTGAGTTGTTGAGTTACAACTCAACAGTTTAGTGGTTGAGTTACAACTCAACAGTTGAGTTTTAACTCAACAATAGATTTGTATCTCAAAATTGTTCTGTAACTCAACAGTGGGCCCATAATAAAATCCCTTTTGACTCAACTGTTAGGATCAATTATAATACCACCACAGTGGGCCCAGAATCCAAACCCTTGATCAGTAACTCAACAGTTGAGTTGGAACTCAGCAGTTGAGTGGTTGAGTTGAAACTCAACAGTTGAGTTACAACTCAACTGTTAAGTTGTTTAGTTACAACTCAACAGTTGAGTTGTAACTCAACAATAGCTTTTTATCTCAAAATTGTTTTGTAACTCAACAGTGGGCCCAAAATCAGATCCCTTTCGACTCAACCGTTAGGATCAGGTGTAATACCTCAACGGTGGGCCCAGAATCCAGTCCCGTGAGCTGTAACTCAACGATTGAGTTCGAACTCAACAGTTGAGTGGTTGTATGTGGAACTCAACAGTTGAGTGGTTGTATGTGGAACTCAACAGTTGAGTGGTTGAGTTACAACTCAACAGTTGAGTAGTAACTCAACAATAGATTTGTGTATCTCAAAATTATTTTGTAACTCAACGGTGGGCCCAAAAGCAGATCCATTTCGACTAAACTGTTAAGGTCAGTTGTAATACCTCAAGAGCGGGCCCAGAATCCGGTCCTTTGAGATGTAATTCTAAGGTTGAGTTGGAACTCAATAGTTGAGTGGTTGAGTTGCAGCTCAAAAGTTGAGTTGTTGAGTTACAACTAAACTGTTGAGTTGTAACTCAACAATAGATTTGTATCTCAAAATTCTTTTGTAACTCAACATAGTGCCCAAAATCAGATCCTGTTCGACTCAACTGTTAGGATCAGTTATAATACCTCCACAGTGGGCCTAGAATCCAGTCCTTGACCAGTAACTCAACGGTTGTGTTGGAACTTAACAGTCGAGTGGTCGATTTTCAACTCAACAGTTGAGTTGTTGCGTTAAAACTCAACTGTTGAATTGTAACTCAACAATAGATTTGTATCTAAAAATTTTCCCGTTCGACTCAACTGTTAAGGTCAGTTGTAATACCACAACAGTGGGCCCAGAATCAAGTCCCTTGAGCTGTGACTCTACGGTTGAGTTGGAACTCAACAGTTGAGTGGTTGAGTTTGAACTCAGCAGTTGAGTTATAACTTAACAATAGATTTGTATCTCAAAATTGTTTTTAAACTCAACAGTGGGCCCAAAATCATATCCCTTTCGACTCAACTGCTGGGATCAGTTGCAATACCTCAAGAGTGTGCCCAGAATCCGGTCCCTTGAGCTGTAACTCAACCGTTGAGTTGGAACTCAACAGTTGAGTGGTTGAGTTGGAACTCAACTGTTTAGTTGTTAAGTTACAACTCCAACAGTTGAGTGGTTGAGTTGCAACTCAACAATAGATTTGTATCTCAAACTTGTTTTGTAATTCAACAGTGGGCCCAAAATCAGATCTTTTTCGACTCAACTTACTGTTAAGATCAGTAGTGGGCCCAGAATCCGATCCCTTGAGCTGTAACTCAACGGTTGAGTTGTAACTCAACAGTGTATTTGGAACTCAACAGATGAGCTGGGTTTAGGGAAAAGACACTTAGACTAGTGACTCGAAGGGGTGAGGTTAGAATCGCGAGGATGGAAATTGGTAGTTTACGCTAACAGCCTAACAGTTCAGTTTAGGGAAAAGACACTTAGACTAGTGACTCGAAGGGGTAAGTTTAGAAGGGGGAGGATGGAAGGGGGTTAGGTTAGTCTAACAGCCTAATAGTTGAGTTCAGGGAAAAAATAAACTTATTCTACTGACTCGAAGGGATACGGTTATTATATTATTCTTTTTCTTTTTGTGTGATATTCCGCGAAGATGAGTTACAACTAACTGTTTCAATTATAATTAGGCTATTGATTTAATACTTGAATGATCCTAGACTCCATAAAATGCACATCTTTACTAAAAAACATAAAAAGAGGATTTGAAATTCATTTGTAGGAAAAACATTTGAGGTCAAATTGATTATTTTTCCCTTATGAACTTGAATATGAATCATTTGAAAAAACTCATTTTTTACTTTAAACATTTTTTTTTTCTCAAATCCAATAGTTGAGTAGCAACTCAACGGTTGACTCCGCCTTAAAGCACTCCACGCAGGTATCTCCTCAAAACACTCCACGCAGGTGTTTCCTTAAAGCACTCCACGCTAGTATCTCCCTAAAGCAATCCACACAGGTAACTCGTTAAATAGTCCACACAGTTATCTTTAAAACAATCAACCTCATTCAATAGTTTCAATTAATATAACCTTAAAAAAGTCTACACAGTTATATAAAACTTGACTCGGGCAGCTACCTGACAAATCAAAAATGTTACCTTGTGTCGATATTGAGAGTAAGAACAATTCTCGGTACAACCATTGCCGTTTCAGGGCAGTTTCCGAGAATTCAACTTTTGAGTTAGAAGAAAAAAAAGCAAAATGCTTGTTTGCCGAGACTAGAAATCGAACGCACGCCGTCTTGCCGTTTTTTCTTTCGTCTGTAGTTCATACGTAAAAAGGCGAACTTTTACAGTACTTAAGTAAATAATTACAGTGCATAAGGGGCAAAGGCCTGCCAGCTAACACCGGGAACAATAAGGAGGGGGTTCGGGAGGACAAAGAAGGGGGCCTGTCGACAGTAAGACCCAGTATGTTTATCTAAGCCCCCCCCCTCCCAGCCGGTTCGATGGCCAAAAGTTGCGTAGTCAAGTTTACTGTTCCTTTAAACCACTCCACAATAATATTTCCTGAAAGCAAGCACACAGGTATATCCTTAAAGCACCTCACACAGGTATATCCTTAAAAAACTCAACTCCTCCTAAAAACACTCCACGCAGGTGTTTCCTTAAAGCACTCCACGCAGGTAAGGAGATACCTGTTTGCTTTAAGGAGATACCTGTTTGAGGTGCTTTAAGGAGATACCTGAGTGGAGTGCTTTAAGGAGATACCTATGTGGACTGCTTTTACGAGATACCTGTTTTAGGTGCTTTAAATGTAAACAGCTAGCGGGATTGCTACCGACCATCCAACACATGTACAGACGCGAATCGCAATTTCAAGATATATCTTCAAGAATCAGAGTGACGAACAGGTTCTTACGACTTTTTTGAAGATATGTCAGAAAAGAACGAGGGGACACTACTTTTTTGAAGATATGTCAGAAAATAACCGGTTCGGTACGCGCTGGATTTTCAAAGTACCATTTGTCGCACCAAAACATTTTCTAAAAATCTGTAACTCCTTAGGATGATTCCCTACATAGCTGGCAACTGAATTCCATGAGCACAAGACGAAAGGAATTATTTTATTTTTAGATTTTTCTAGCCTTCAACATCTACGTGCACTCCATAACAGGTAGTCTATTTTTCTTATCGCTAAAGTTCGAACAAAAATTGGGGCAAATTAATTGTCCCACCTGCCAAATAAGCTAGAAAACAAAGAAATTATCGTTAAGAAGTGTGTGAAAACCTAGCGGGATCGCTACCGACCCTCTGACACACGTACAGACGCGAACCCGTAATCTGACGATATATCTTCAAGAATCAGAGTGACGAATAGGTTCCCACGACTTTTTTGAAGACATGTCAGAAGAAGAACGAGGGGAATCTACTTTTTTGAAGATATATCAGAAAAGAACGAGGGGACACTAATTTTTTGAAGATATGTCAGAAAATAACCGGTTCGGCACGCGCTGGATTTTCAAAGTACCATTTGTCGCAAAAAAAAAAATTCTAAAAATCTGTAACTCCTTAGAATGATTCCCTACATAGCTGGCAACTGAATTCCATGAGCACAAGACGAAAGGAATTATTTTATTTTTAGATTTTTCTAGCCTTCAACATCTACGTGCACTCTATAACTGGTAGTCTATTCTTCTTATCGCTAAAGTTCGAACAAAAATTGGGGCAAATTAATTGTCCCACCTGCCAAATAGTGTGTGAACACCTAGCGGGATCGCTACCGACCCTCTGACACACGTGAAGACGCGAACCCGTAATCTGACGATATATTTTCAAGAACCAGAGTGACGAACAGGTTCTCACGACTTTTTTGAAGTTATGTCAGAAAAAGAACGAGGGGACACTACTTTTTTGAAGATATGTCAGAAAATAGCCCGTTCGGCACGCTTTAGATTTTCAAAGTACCATTTCTCGTACTAAAACATTTTATAAAATTCAGTTACTTCTTATGATGATTCCCTACATAGCTGGCAACTGAATTCCATGAGCACAAGACGAAAGGAATTATTTTATTTTTAGATTTGTCTAGCCTTCAACATCTACGTGCACTCCATAACTGGTAGTTCATTCTTCTTATCGCTAAAGTCTAAACTAAGATTGGGACAAATTAATTGTTCCACCTTCCAAACAAGCTACAAAACAATGAAATGATCGCTAAGAAGTAAATATCAATAATTTCGTGAATATGTCGCCATATTGCTGGGGGAAATACACGTATCTAGCGAAATATCAATAATTTTGCTGGGGGAAATACATGTATCTAGCAAACCAAGCAACGTATGTGATTCGACAAGACCTCATTGGATGAAAACAGCCGGCTTAATTTACTGATTAAATTTGAAGGCGATCGGCCTATGATTTTGGACTGTCCTGCGTAAACACTATTGTAAATATCAATGTTTTCGTGAATATGTCGCCATTTTGCTGGGGGAAATACCTGTATCTAGCGAAGCAAGCAACGTATGTGATTCGAAAAGAACTCATTGGATGGAGAATTGCCGGTTTAATCTACTGATAAAATTTGAAGGCGATCGGCCTATGATTTTGGACTGTCCTGCGTAAACACTACTGTAAATATCAATAATTTCGTGAATATGTCGCCATTTTGCTTGGGGAAATACCTGTATCTAGCGAACCAAGCATCGTATGTGATTCGAAAAGAGCTCCCTAAATGTGGTACAGCCGGCTTATTCTACTGATAAAATTTGAAGGCGATCGGCCTATAATTTCGGACTCCCCTGCGGAAACACTATTGTAAATATCAATAATTTCGTGAATTTGTCGCCATTTTGCTGGGGGGAATAACTATATCTAGCGAACCAAGCATCGTATGTGGTTCGAAAAGAGCTCATTGATTGGTGAACATACGGCTTATTGTACTGATAAAATTTAAAGGCGATCGGCCCATAATTTCGGATTCTCCTGCGTAAACACTATTGTAAATATCAATAATTTCGTGAATTTTTCGCCATTTTGCTCGGGGAAATACAAATTATCTCCTTAAAGCACTCCACACAGTTATCTCTATAAAGCACCTCAAACAGGTATCTCCTTAAAGCACCTCAAACAGGTATCTCCTTAAAGCACTCCACACAGGTATCTCATTAAAGCCCCTCAAACAGGTATCTCCTTAAAGCATTCCACACAGGTATCTCCTTAAACACTCCACACAGCTATCTCCTTAAAGCACCTCAAACAGGTATCTCCTTAAAGCACTCCACACAGGTATCTCCTGAAAGCACCTCAAACAGGTATCTCCTTAAAGCACTTCAACACAGGTGTCTCCTTAAAGCACCTCAAACAGGTATCGCCTCAAAGCACCCCAAACAGATATCTCCTTAAAGCACTCCACACAAGTATCTCCTTAAAGCACCTCAAACAGGTATCTCTTTAAAGCACTCACACAGTTATCTCCCTTAAGCACTCCACAAAGGTATCTCCTTACAATACTCCACACAGGTATCTCCTTAAAGCACCCCACAAAGCTATCTCCTTAAAGCACCTCAAACAGGTATCTCCTTAAAGCGTGACGAACAGGTTCTCACTACTTTTTTGAAGGTATGTCAGAAAAGAACGAGGGTCCACTACTTTTTTGAAGGTATGTCAGAAAAGAACGAGGGTCAAAAAGTCGAAAGGGGTCGAAGAAGTTTACAAAATCAGATATTTAAGGAAGAATCTTTAACTGTTTTTCCACAAGTTTATTTCCAGCAGAGCAAAATAACACTAGGGAATACCGCCAAAACCTATGTTTTGCAAACAGGGAAAATTCGTAGCGTCGCCCACTACGCCTGTGGCCTCTAAAGCAAGACAGACTTGCGGGCTTATACATTTCTGGTAAAGCAAAGGTGCGGTCTGAACACACCAAGGGAACAATGAAGGCCGTATAATTTTTTTGCAATGTCCAGAATATGAAGTTCTCGAAGCCAGCGCTGGTAAACGACGGAATAAGTTTTGGTAGGGACGTTATCTATCCATCGCTAGTGGCGCTATTATCTTTGCTATACGAGTGTGTGTCAATTTTGTCGAGTCCTTTCTGCAAAGTTTCGTTAATGACACAAAAAATATGGCAATATATATCCATTAGCGTTGGCTAACTTCGCACGAGTTGAATCTTCCCAAATGAGATGCACATGCATCATCCCGCAATCACAAGCCTCAGACAACAGGCACTTATTATTAACGAGTTGGCCACAGGAATGAGCTATTTTGATGAGACTTGGTGTGATGATTCTTTGGGTCAAGGGACAGCAGGGGTGGATGGAAGAAGAAAAATAGATCAAAATTTACACTCACGCTTGTGAATCGAAGGGGTGAGGTTCGAATGGGTGAGATGGAAGGGGGTTAGGTTAGGCTAACAGCCTAACAGTTGAGTTTAGGCAAAAGACATTTAGACTAGTGACTCGAAGGTGTGAGGTTAGGAGGGGGAGGATGGACGGGGGTTAGGCTAGGCTAACAGCCTAACAGTTGAGTTTAAGGAAAAAAGAAACTTGAGCTAGTGAATCGAAGAGGTAAGGTGAAATGGGGGAGAGGTGAAGGATGGAAGGGGTTTAGGTTAGGCTAACAGCCTAACAGTTGAGTTAAGTTATATCCTTATATCCTTAAGTTATATCCCAGTTATATCCTTAAAGTACTCCGCACAGGTACCTCATTCAATAGTCACAAATATCACTTTAAAGCAGTCCACACAGTTATCTCCTTCGATCACTCCAGAATAATATTTCCTGAAAGCACCTTAAAAAACTCGACTCCTCCTTAAAACACTCCACGCAGGTATCTCCCTAAAGCAATCCACACAGGTACCTCATTAAATAGTCCACGCAGTTATCTCCTTAAATCAATCCACAAATTTATCTCCGTAAAGCACTCCACACAGCATATGTATATTCTTAAAGCACCTCACACAGGTATCTCCTTAAAGATCTCAGATCCTACTTAAAGCACCCCACTAGAAGGGGAGGATGGAAGGGGGTTAGGCTAGGCTAACAGCCTAACAGTTGAGTTTAGGGAAAAGACACTTAGACTATTGAGCCGAAGGGGTGAGGTTAGAAGGGGGAGGATGGAAGGGGGTTAGAATGCTACAGCCTAACAGTTGAGCTTAGGAAAAAAAGAAACTTAGGCTAGTGACTCCAAGGTTGAACCATTGAGGCCGGTGTGTAGGAGGGAACGGGAACTTAGCCAGAGTTATAAAGAAAATATTATTTTTTTCTTCTTATTTGATATTAAGCAAAGATAAGTTACAACTAACTTTTTCAGTTAAAATTAGGCTATTCATTTAATACTATTACTGTCAACCGTTGAGTTGTAACTCGTAATTTATTTGTAGATAGTTTCCTTAAACTAGACTCCGAGGCTCCTTAAAATACACATCTTTAATAAAAAGTTTAAAAGGACAGTTCAAAATTCATTTGAAGGAAAAACATTTGAGGTCAAAATGATTATTTTTCCCTTTTGACCATGAAGATGCATGATTTGAAAAAAAAAATCAATTTGTACTTTAATGAGACAACCCAACAACTCAACTGTTTAGTTGTAACTTAACAACTCAACTATTGAGTTCCAGCTCAACCTGTGACTTACAGCTCAAGGAACCTGATTCTGGGCCCATTGTTCAGGTATTAAAACTGAGGGATCCAATACTGGGCCTACTGTTGAGGTATTAGAAGTAAGGGATATATTTCTAGGCCCACTGTTGAGTTGAGTTGTCGCGTTGTAACTCAACATTTGAGTTGTAACTCAACAGTTGAGTTGTAACTCAACAATTGAGCCGTAACTCAACAGTTGAGTTGCAACTCAACGGTTCAGTTGGAATCATTGGTATTCATTTGCAGGAAAAACATTTGAGGTCAAAATGACCAATGATTGGGTTATAAGTCGACTGTTGAGCTACAGCCCAACTGTTGAGTGACAACTTAGACTAAAAGTTGAGTCGGAAGGGACCTGACTCATTGCCCAATGTTGAGTTATAACTCAACTGTTGAGTTGCAGCTCAACTGTTGAGTTATAACTCAGCTTAACATCCTACTTTTGTACTTTAATAAAAAAGGATAATTAAAGTACAAAATTATTTTTATAAAATGATGCATTTTTAGGTTTCCAAGGGATAAATAATCATTTTGACCTCAAGTGTTTTTCTTACAAATGAAATTCAACACCACTTTTAACATATTTATATTTAATAGTTATTCTGTTAGGCCGAGTTGTAACTGAACAGTTGAGTTGTAACTGAACAGTTGAGTTGTAACCCAACAGTTGAGTTGTAACTCAAATGTTGAGTTGTAACTCAACAGTTGAGTTGTAACTCAACAGTTGAGTTGTAACTAAAAAATTGAGTCGTAATTCGACAATAGGGATCTGATTTTGGGACCACTGTTGAGTTACAAAACAATTTTGAGATACAAATCTATTGTTGAGTTACACTCAACTGCTGAGTCCCAACTCAACTGTTGAGTTCCAGCTCAAGGGACCGGATTCTAGGCCCACTCTTGAGGCATTACAACTAATCCTGACAGTTGAGTCGATAGGGATATGATTTTGGGCCCACTGTTGATTTACAAAACATTTTGAGATACAAAACAATTTTGAGATTGTTCTTTTTAAATTGTTGACTTACGTCTCAACTGTTGAGTTTTAACTCAACCACTCAACTGTTGAGTTCCAACTCAACCGTTGAGTTACAGCTCAAGGGACCGGGTTCTGGGCCCAGTGTTGAGGTATTACAAATGATCCTAACAGTTGAGTCGAAAGGGATCTAATTTTGGGCCCACTGTTGAGTTACAAATCAATTTTGAGATAGAAATCCATTCGTTGAGCTACAACTCAACTTTTGAGTTGTAAATCAACCACTCAACTGTTGAGTTCCACCACAACCACTCAACTGTTGAGTTCCAACTCAACCGTTGAGTTACAGCTCAAGGGACCGGATTCTGGGCCCACTGTTAAGGTATTAGAAACGATCCTAACAGTTGAGTCGAAAGGGATCTGATTTAGATCCCACTGTTGAGTTACAAAACAATTTTGAGATACAAATCTGCTATCGAGTTATAACTCAACTGTTGAGTTACAACTCAACCACTCAACTGCTGAGTTCCAGCTCAAGGGACCGGATTCTGGGCCCACTCTTGAGGTATTACAACTAATCCTAACATTTGAGTCGATAGGGATCTAATTTTGGGCCCACTGTTGAGTTGCAAAACAATTTTGAGATATAAAACAATTTTGAGATATAAATCTATTGTGGAGTTACAAGTCACCTATTGAGTTGTAAATCAACCACTCAACTGTCGAGTTCCAACTCAACCGTTGAGTTACAGCTCAAGCGATTCTGGGCCCACTCTTGATGTATTACAACTGATCCTAACAGGATCGACTGTTGAATTACAAAACAATTTTGAGATACAAATCTATTGTTGAGTCACAACTCAACCGTTGAGTTACAGCTGAAGGGACCGGTTTCTGGGCCCACTGTTGAGGCATTACAAACGATCCTAACAGTTGAGTCGAAAGCGATCTGATTTAGGGCCACTGTTGAGTTACAAAACAGTTTTGAGATACAAATCTATTGTCGAGTTACAACTCAACAGTTGAGTTCCAACTCAACCACTTAACTGTTGAGTTCCAACTCAACCGTTGAGTTACAGACAACTCAATTGTTGAGTTGTAACTCAACCACTGAACTGTTGAGTTCCAGCTCAAGGGACCAGATTCTAGCCCACTCTTGAGGTATTACAACGAATCCTGACAGCTGAGTCGATAGGGATCTGATTTCTGCCCACTGTTGAGTTACAAAACAATTTTTAGATACAAAACTATTTTGAGATTGTTGTTGTTAAATTGTTGAGTTACAACTCAACTGTTGAATTTTAACTCAACCACTCAACTGTTGAGTTCCGACTCAACCATTGAGTTACAGCTCAAGGGACCGGGTTCTGGGCCCAGTGTTGAGGTATTACAAATGATCCTAACAGTTGAGTCGAAGGGATCTAATTTTGGGCCCACTGTTGAGTTACAAATCAATTTTGAGATACAAATCCATTTGTTGAGCTACAACTAAACTTTTGAGTTTTAAATCAACCACTCAACTGTTGAGTTCCAACTCAACCGTTCCAACTCAACCGTTGAGTTACAGCTCAAGGGAACGGATTCTGGGTCCACTGTTAAGGTATTAGAAACGATCCTAACAGTTGAGTCGAAAGGGATCTGATTTAGGGCCACTGTTGAGTTACAAAACAGTTTTGAGATACAAATCTGTTGTCGAGTTACAACTCAACTGTTGAGTTCCAAATCAACCACTTAACTGTTGAGTTCCAACTCAACCGATGAGTTACAGCACAAGGGAACGGAATCTGGGCCCACTGTTGAGGTATTACAAATGATCCTAACAGTAGAGTCGAAAGGGATCTAATTTTAGGCCCACTTTTGAGTTACAAAAAATTTTGAGATACAAATCTATTGTTGAGTTACAACTCAGCTGTTGAGTTGCAACTCAACATCTCATCTGTTGGGTTCCAACTCAACAGCTCAACTGTTTAGTTCCAACTCAACTGTTGAGTTATAGCTCAAGGAACCGGATTTGCGGCCATTCTTGAGGTATTACAACTGATCATAACTGATTTTGGGCCCACTGTTGAGTTATAAAAAAATTTGAGCTACAAATATATTGTTGAGTTACAACTCAACTGCTCAACTGTTGAGTTACAACTCAACTGCTCAACTGTTGAGTTCCAGCTCAAGGGACCGGCTTCTGGGCCCACTCTTGAGATATTACTAACGATCCTAACAGTTGAGTCGATAGGGATCTGATTTTGGGCCCACTGTTGAGTTACAAAACAATGTTTAGATATAAAACAATTTTGAGATACAAATCTATTGTTGAGTTACAACTCAACTGTTGAGTTGTAACTCAACCACTTAACTCTCGAGTTCCAACTCAACCGTTGAGTTACAGCACAAGCGATTCTGGGCCCACTCTTGAGGTATTACAGCTGATCCTAACAGTTGAGTTGAAAGTGATCTAATTTTTGGCGGACTGACAACTCAACCACTCAACTGTCGAGTTCCAACTCAACCGTTGCGTTACAGCTCAAGCGATTCTGGGCCCACTCTTGATGTATTACAACTGATCCTAACAGTTGAGTTGAAAGTGATCTAATTTTGGGCCGACTGTTGAATTACAAAACAATTTTGAGATACAAATCTATTGTTGAGTTACAACTCGTTGAGTTACAGCTGAAGGGACCGGTTTCTGGGCCCATGTTGAGGTATTACAAACGATCCTAACAGTTGAGTCAAATAGGATCTGATTTAGGGCCACTGTTGAGTTACAAAACAGTTTTGAGATACAAATCTATTGTCGAGTTACAACTCAACCGTTGAGTTACAGACAACTCAATTGTTGAGTTGTAACTCAACCACTCATCTGTTGAGTTCCAGCTCAAGGGACCAGATTCTGGCCCACTCTTGAGGTATTACAACGAATCCTGACAGCTGAGTCGATAGGGATCTGATTTCTGCCCACTGTTGAGTTACAAAACAATTTTTAGATACAAAACTATTTTGAGATACAAATCCATTGTTGAGTTACAACTCAACTGTTGAGTTGTACCTCAACCACTCAACTGTCGAGTTCAAACTAAACCGTTGAGTTACAGCTCAAGCGATTCTGGGCTTACTCTTGATGTATTACAACTGATCCTAACAGTTAAGTCGAAAGGGATATGATTTTGGGCCCACTGTTGAGTTACAAAACAATTTTGAGATACAAGACAATTTTGAGATTGTTGTTGTTAAATTGTTGAGTTACAACTCAACTGTTGAATTTTAACTCCTCAACCACTCAACTGTTGAGTTCCGACTCAACCGTTGAGTTACAGCTCAAGGGACCGGATTCTGGGCCCACTGTTGAGGTATTACAAATGATCCTAACAGTTGAGTCGAAAGGGATCTAATTTTGGGCCCACTGTTGAGTTACAAAACAATTTTGAGATAGAGTTACAACTCAACTTTTGAGTTGTGAATCATCCACTCAACTGTTGAGTTCTATCTCAACCACTCAACTGTTGAGTTCCATCTCAACCACTCAACTGTTGAGTTCCGACTCAACCGTTGAGTTAAAGCTCAAGGGACCGGATTCTGGGCCCACTGTTGAGGTATTAAAAATGATCCTAACAGTTGAGTCGAAAGGGATCTGATTTAGAGCCCACTGTTGAGTTACAAAACAATTTTGACATACAAATCTGTTATCGAGTTATAACTCAACTGTTCAGTTCCAACCCAATCACTCAACTGCTGAGTTTCAGTTCAAGGGACCGGATTCTGGGCCCACTCTTGAGGTATTACAACTGATCCTAACTTTTGAGTCGATAGGGATCTGATTTTGGGCCCACTGTTGAGTTGCAAAACAATTTTGAGATACAAAACAATTTTGAGATATAAATCTATTGTTGAGTTACAAGTCAACTGTTGAGTTGTAACTCAACCAGTCAACTGTCAAGTTCCAACTCCACCGTTGAGTTACAGCTCAAGCGATTCTGGGCCCACTCTTGAGATATTACAACTGATCCTAACAGTTGAGTCGATAGTGATCTGATTTTGGGCCCACTGTTGAATTACAAAACAATTTTGAGATATAAATCTATTGTTGAGTTACAACTCAACCGTTGATTTACAGCTAAAGGGGATTCTGGGCCCACCACTTTTGAGTTACAAAACTATTTAGAGATACAAAATCTATTGTTGAGTTACAACTCAGCTGTTGAGTTACAACTCAGCTGTTGAGTTCCAACTCAACTGTTGAGTTCCAGCTCAAGGGACCGGATGTGGAGGCATTACAACTAATCCTGACATTTGAGTCGATAGGGATCTGATTTTGGGACCACTGTTGAGTTACAAATCAATTTTGAGATACAAATCTATTGTTGAGTTACAACCAACTCAACTGCTGAGTTCCAACTCAACCACTCAACTGTTGAGTTCCAGCTCAAGGGACCGGATTCTGGGCCCACTCTTGAGGTATTACAACTAATCCTGACAGTTGAGTCGATAGGGATCTGATTTTGGGCCCACTGTCGGACTCTAATTTTTAAACTAAATTCCTGGTATCCAGGTCCCCCTCCGAAGTATGACAGGCGATATTCACTTGTCACAAAACGGGGTATTCTTCGGGTATCATAAGGTTCCACCTTATTCATTGTCGCCTGGGGCGGAGTTCCTACCTCTTACAGAGAAAACAGAGATATTTCCCTAAACATAAGATATTTTCCTATTTCATAATTTGCTTTAAAAAAAAAAATCTATAAATAGCCAAATAATTGCTCAGTTAGTAATACGATACTACTGACACTTTCAATTTGCTCGCCACGAGCCGACTACGGCTATCAAGCTATACTAAATTGGAAAAAAACCTATTTCATTGAAATTATGCCCATTTCAAGATTTTAAAAAATAAAAAAATCATTAAAATCTCAACCACTCAAATGTTGAGTTCAAGCTCAAGGGACCGGATTCTGGGCCCACTCTTGACGTATTACAACTGATCCTAACATTTGAGACGATAGGGATATGATTTTGGGCCCACTGTTGAGTTATAAAACAATATTGAGATACAAAACAAATTTAATATATAAATCTATTGTTGAGTTACAAGTCGCCTGTTGAGTTGTAACTCAACCACTCAACTGTCAAGTTACAACTCAACCGTTGAGTTAAAGCTAAAGCGATTATGGGCCAACTCTTGAGGTATTACAACTGATCCTAACAGTTGAGTCGAAAGGGATCTGATTTTGGGCCCACTGTTGAATTACAAAACAATTTTGAGATACAAATCTATTGTTGAGTTACAAATTAGCCGTTGAGTTGCAGCTCAAGGGACCGGATTATGGGCCCACTGTTGAGGTATTACAAACGATCCTAACAGTTGAGACGAAAGAGATCTGATTTAGAGACAAAAAAAATTTGAGATTGTTACTCAACTTGTAACTCATCCACTCAACTGTTGAGTTCCAACTCAACTGTTGAGTTCCAACTCAACCGTTGAGTTACAGCTCAAGCGATTCTGGGCCCACTCTTGAGGTATTACAACTGATCATAACAGTTGAGTCGAAAAGGATATGATTTTGGGCCCGCTGTTGAGTTACAAAACAATTTTGAGATACAAATCTATTGTTGAGTTACAACTTAACTGCTGAGTTCCAACTCAACCACTCAACTGTTGAATTCCAGCTCAAGGGACCGGATTCTGGGCCCACTCTTGAGGTATTACAACTGATCCTAACAGTTGAGTCGATAGGGATCGGATTTTGGGCCCACTGTTGAGTTACAAAATAATTTTGAGATACAAAACAATTTTGAGATACAAATCTATTGTTGAGTTACAACTCAACTGTTGAGTTGTAACTCAACCACTCAACTGTCGAGTTCCAACTTAACCGCTGAGTTACAGCTCAAGCGATTCTGGGCCCACTCTTGATGTATTACAACCGATCCTAACAGTTGAGTTGAAAGTGATATAATTTTGGGCCCACTGTTGAATTACAAAACAGTTTTGAGATACAAATCTATTTTTGAGTTACAACTCAACCGTTGAGTTACAGCTCAAGGGACCGGATTCTGGGCCCACTGTTGAGGTATTACAAACGATCCTAACAGTTGAGTCGAAAGGGATCTGATTTAGGGCCACTGTTGAGTTACAAAACAGTTTTGAGATACAAATCTGTTGTCGAGTTACAACTCAACTGTTGAGTTCCAAATCAACCACTTAACTGTTGAGTTCCAACTCAACCGATGAGTTACAGCACAAGGGAACGGAATCTGGGCCCACTGTTGAGGTATTACAAATGATCCTAACAGTAGAGTCGAAAGGGATCTAATTTTAGGCCCACTTTTGAGTTACAAAAAATTTTGAGATACAAATCTATTGTTGAGTTACAACTCAGCTGTTGAGTTGCAACTCAACATCTCATCTGTTGGGTTCCAACTCAACAGCTCAACTGTTTAGTTCCAACTCAACTGTTGAGTTATAGCTCAAGGAACCGGATTTGGGCCCACTCTTGAGGTATTACAACTGATCATAACTGATTTTGGGCCCACTGTTGAGTTATAAAAAAATTTGAGCTACAAATATATTGTTGAGTTACAACTCAACTGCTCAACTGTTGAGTTACAACTCAACTGCTCAACCGTTGAGTTCCAGCTCAAGGGACCGGCTTCTGGGCCCACTCTTGAGATATTACTAACGATCCTAACAGTTGAGTCGATAGGGATCTGATTTTGGGCCCACTGTTGAGTTACAAAACAATGTTTAGATATAAAACAATTTTGAGATACAAATCTATTGTTGAGTTACAACTCAACTGTTGAGTTGTAACTCAACCACTTAACTCTCGAGTTCCAACTAAACCGTTGAGTTACAGCTCAAGTGATTCTGGGCCCACTCTTGAGGTATTACAACTGATCCTAACAGTTGAGTCGATAGGGATCTGATTTTGGGCCCACTATACAGCTCAAGTGATTCTGGGCCCACTCTTGAGGTATTACAACTGATCCTAACAGTTGAGTCGATAGGGATCTGATTTTGGGCCCACTGTTGAGTTAAGTTACAAAACAAGGGACCGGATTCTGGGCCCATCATTTTGACCTCAAATGTTTTCTTACATATCAATTTCAGTACCTTCAATTCTGTGGAAAGTAAATGATTCTGAGGTCACTTATGAGTTATAATTCAACTGTTGATTTACGTAGCCTAACAGCCTAAAAGTTGAGTCGAAAAGGTCCTGATTCTGGGCCCATTGTCGAATTAAGACTCAATTGTTGAGTTACAACTCGGTCTAACAGAACAACAATTGAGTCGAAAGGGACCTGAGTCTGGGCCCACTGATTGAGCTAATCGACTATTGAGTTACATCATTTTATAAATAGAATTTTGTACTTTAATTAATTTTATTCAATAAAGTACAAAAGTTGGGGACAGTGTAGGTCATCAAGAACTACAGCTTTATTCACATAAATTACTTTATCGCAATACTTAATGGTTGACTGGTCTCACTCAACAGTTGAATGATCAGCTGGGATGAGAGAACTGAACAGAGGTGGGCTTTCGACGATCGAATTCCTCGTACTTGTAGATTCTACGGTTCGGGAAATTACTTGTACTAAATTACACGCTTACAACCTCATGTATTGACAAAAGTATTCGACTATTAACAACAAGTAAATATTTATAATTAACCGGAACCATGCAGGATGATCCTGATTATCCACAAAAAATTAAAAATTAGTTTTCTGATCAGAGCTCTAATTTGGCCGGACGATCCAATATCACCTTAGAGGGGGAATGACAACAATGGCGACAAAAGTATTGCACATGCCTACATTAAGTGTCACAACACGCTACAGTTACACCACTCTCAAATATATTTTTTCCCGTCCAGGGAGGTGGCTGGTACAACCGTTAGCCGTCCGCAGCAGTGCTAGTGGCCAATGGCTCAGGTACAGCATTAGGAGTGAGCCATGGATGGTTTAGCACATCGTCTAGCGTGATTCGGTTAGCCACTTTGTATTCTAGGCACTGGAAGATCTAGTCTTTCACCTCGTTTGAAAGTGTTTTCTTGGTGCGATTAAAGTCAGGGCAAGCACTGATAATCTGGTCGTCCTTTTTGAATGGAATATCGCCAACCACCATGTCATAGAGGAGGACACCCAGCGACCATACGGCCGCAGGCAAAGCGTAGTATCTCCTATGACACACCCATTCAGGAGGGGAGTATACTTGCGTTCCTGCAATAAAGGGCAAACGTAAACATTTCGCATAGTATACACGCGCTTGAACCTGAAATAAACGAAGACTAGGGGTGTGGTGAATCGCATTTTTCTAAGGTCATTAAAGACTGAAATGGAAGCATGGCGTTATCTCATTTCCGTGTCGATTAATCTTTAACTACGCGACTGATCCATTCTAATCGTATATATACTAAAACTCTATATTTAAACGCTCCTGGCTGTCGGGCAGCCTATCCAGCAGCCTTCGAAAAATACTCATGGCGAAAATACGACATTCGATTCGACAAATGCGAAAGAGCCTGTATTTATTACTGATCATCGGCCTTGACTTCGGGTTTAAATGTTTAATTTTTTTTAATTGCGGTGATTCAAACTAGACTTCGGTGAAACTGGATTGGGAAGGCCTGAAAGTTATTGCTGAGAAGGGACTCTTAGCCCTTGAATCATAGATAAAGGTCAAACACTCTAAGTTGCAGACAGAAATAAACACTTGTCAAAACGAGCTGAAATACTTCCAAGATCATGAAGGGTTAATACGAATATTAATACCCTTCTTTCAACTGTAGACAAAGTACGGATTATTAACCTACACTGGACATGAAATAGGAATAATTGTCGCATCCAGGTTGCCTCTGTAGTCATGGCAGTAAACGAAACCTACCATAAAATTCAGTAAAGACGGTATCGCGAAGGAAGTCAGCGGATCCAAAGTCGATCAATTTCACTTTTCCTGTTATGAGGTCGACAACGAGGTTTTCACCCTTGATGCACATCTTTAATAAAAAACGTAAAAAGAGGATTTGAAATTCATCAAATTGAATATTTTTCCCTTATGAATTTGAATATGCATCATTTGAAAAAACTCATTTTGTACTTTAATCATTTTTTTTTTCTCAAATCCAAAGGTTGAGTAGCAACTCAACGGTTGACTCCGCGTTAAAGCAGTCCACGCAGGTATTTCCTTAAAGCACTCCACGCAGGGGTTTCCTTAAAGCACTCCACGCAAGTATCTCCCTAAAGTAATCCACATAGGTAACTCGTTAAATAGTAAACACAGTTATCTCTTTAAAGCAATCCACCTCATTCAATAGTTTCAAATATCACCACACAGTTATATAAAACTTGACTCGGGCAGCTAGCTGACATATCAAAAATGTACCTTGTGTCGATATTGAGAGTAAGAAAAAATTTCGTTACAACCATTGCCGTTTCCGGGCAGTTTCCGAGAATTCGACTTTTGAGTTAGTAGAAAAAAAAGCAAAATGTTTGTTTGCCGCGACTAGAAATCGAACGCACGCCGTCTTGCCGTTTTTTCTTTCGTCTGTAGTTCATACGTAAAAAGGCGAACTTTTACAGTACATAAGTACATAATTACAGTGCATATGGGGCAAAGGCCTGCCAGCTAGCACCGGGAACAATAAGGAGGGGGTTCGAGAGAACAAAGAAGGGGGGGCCTGTCGACAGTAAGACCCAGTATATTTATCTAAGCCCCCCCCCCCCAGCCGATTCGATGGCCGAAAGTTGCGTAGTCAAGTTTACTGTTCCTTTAATCAACTCGACAATAATATTTCCTGAAAGCAAGCACACAGGTATATCCTTTAAGCACCTCACACAGGTATCTCCTTAAAAAACTCAACTCCTCCTAAAAACACTCCACGCAGGTGCTTTCTTAAAGCACTCCACGCAGGTATCTCCCAAAAGCAATCCACACAGGTACCTCATTAAATAGTCCACACAGTTATCTCCTTAAAGCAATCCACACAGTTACCACACGGTTATCTCCTTAAAGCACACAACACAGGTTTGCCCTTACAGCACTCCACGCAAGTTTCTCCTTAAAGTAATTCACACAGTTATCTCCTAAGCTTTAAGAAGATACCTGTTTGAGGTGAGATAGCTGTTAAGGACATAGCTGTGTGGGGTGCTTTAAGGAGATACCTGTGTGGAGTGCTTTAAGGAGATACCTGTTTGAGGTGCTTTAAGGAGGAACCTGTGTGGAGTGCTTTAAGGAGATACCTGTTTGAGGTGCTTTAAGGAGATAGCTGTGTGGGATGCTTTAAGGAGATAACTGTGTGGAGTGCTTTAAGTAGATACCTGTGTGGAGTGCTTTAAGGAGATACCTGTTTGAGGTGTTTTAAGGAGATACCTGTGTGGAGTGCTTTAAGGAGATACCTGTTTGAGGTCTTTTAAGGAGATAACTGTGTGGAGTGCTTTAAGATGATAACTGTTTGGAGTGCTTTACGGAGATAACAGTGTGGAGTGATTTAATGAGATACCTGTTTGAGGTGCTTTAAGGAGATACCTGTGTGGACTGCTTTTACGAAATACCTGTTTTAGGTGCCTTAAATATAAACAGCTAGCGGGATTGCTACCGACCCTCCAACACACGTACAGACGCGAAACCACAATTTGAAGATATATCTTCAAGAACTAGAGTGACGAACAAGTTCTCACGACTTTTTTGAAGATATGTCAGAAAATGAACGAGCAGAAACTACTTTTTTGAAGATATGTCAGAAAAGAACGAGGGGACACTACTTTTTTGAAGATATGTCAGAAAATAACCGGTTCGGCACGCACTGGATTTTCAAAGTACCATTTGTCGCACCAAAACATTTTCTAAAAATCTGTAACTCCTTAGGATGATTCCCTACATAGCTGGCAACTGAATTCCATGAACACAAGACGAAAGGAATTATTTAATTTTTAGATTTTTCTAACCTTCAACATCTACGTGCACTCCATAAATGGTAGTCCATTCTTCTTATCGCTAAAGTGCGAACAAAAATTGGGGCAAAGTAATTGTTCCACCTGCCAAATAAGCTAGAAAACAAAGAAATTATCGTTAGAAAGTGTGTAAACACCTAGCGGGATCGCTACCGACCCTCTGATACACCTACAGACGCGAAGCCGTAATCTGAACATATATCTTCAAGAATCAGAGTGACGAACAGGTTCTCACGACTTTTTTGAAGATATGTCAGAAAAAGAACGAGGGGACACTACTTTTTTGAAGATATGTCAGAAAATAACCGGTTCGGCACGCGCTGGGTTTTCAAAGTACCATTTGTCGCACCAAAACATTTTATAAAATTCTGTTACTCCTTAGGATGATTCCCTACATAGCTGGCAACTGAATTCCATGAGCACAAGGCGAAAGGAATTATTTTATTTTTAGATTTGTCTAGCCTTCAACATCTACGTGCACTCCATAACTTGTAGTCCATTCTTCTTATCACTAAAGTCTAAACTAAGATTGGGACAAATTAATTGTTCCACCTTCCAAACAAGCTAGAAAACATTGAAATGATCGCTAAGAAGTAAATATCAATAATTTCGTGAATATGTCGCCATTTTGCTGGGGGAAATATCTGTATCTAGCAAACCAAGCATCGTATGTGATTCAAAAAGAGCTCCTTAAATGTGGTACAGCCGGCCTATTCTACTGATAAAGTTTGAAGGCAATCGGCCTATAATTTCGGACTCCCCTGCGGAAACACTATTGTAAATATCAATAATTTCGTGAATTTGTCGCCATTTTGCTGGGGGGAATACCTGTATCTAGCGAACCAAGCATCGTATGTGATTCGGAAAGAGCTCATTGAATGTGGAACAGCCGGCTTATGTTACTGATAAAATTTAAAGGCGATCGGCCTATAATTTCGGACTCTCCTGCGTAAACACTATTGTAAATATCAATAATTTCGTGAATTTCTCGCCATTTTGCTAGGGGAAATACAAATTATCTCCTTAAAGCACTCCACACAGTTATCCCCTCAAAGCACCTCAAACAGGTATCTCCTTAAAGCACTCCAAACAGGTATCTCCTTAAAGCACTCCACACAGTTATCTCCTTAAAGCACCTCAATCAGGTATCTCCTTAAAGCACTCCACACAGGTATCTCCTTAAAGCATCCCACACAGCTATCTCCTTAAAGCACCCCAAACAGGTATCTCCTTAAAGCACTCAAAACAGTTATCTCCTTAAAGCACCTCAAACAGGTATCTCCTTACAGCACCTAAAACAGGTATCTCCTTAAAGCACTCCACACAGCTATCTCCTTAAAGCACCTCAAACAGGTATCTAATTAAAGCACTCCACACGGGTATCTCCTGAAAGCACCTCAAACAGGTATCTCCTTAAAGCACCTCAAACAGGTAACTCTTTAAAGCACTCACACAGTTATCTCCCTTAAGCACTCCACACAGGTATCTCCTTACAGCACTCCACACAGGTATCTCCTTAAAGCACCCCACAAAGGTATCTCCTTAAAGCACTCCACACAGGTATCTCCTTAAAGCACCTCAAAAAGGTATCTCCTTAAAGCGTGACGAACAGGTTCTCATGCCTTTTTTGAAGATATTTCAGAAAAGAACGAGGGTCCACTACTTTTTTGAAGGTATTTCAGAAAAGAACGAGGGTCAAAAAGTCGAAAGGGGTTGAAGAAGTTCACAAAATCAGATATTTAAGGAAGAATCTTTAACTGTTTTTCCACAAGTTTATTTCCAGCAGAGCAAATAACACTAGGGAATACCGCCAAAACCTATGTTTTGCAAACAGGGAATATTCGTAGCGTCGCCCACTACGCTTGTGGCACCTAAAGCAAGACAGACTTGCGGGCTTATACATTTCTGGTAAAGCAAACGTGCAGTCTGAACACACCAAGGGAACAATGAAGGCCGTATAATTTTTTTGCAATGTCCAGAATATGAAGTTATCGAAGCCAGCGCTGGTAAACGACGGAATAAGTTTTGGTTGGGACGTTATCTATCTATCGCTAGTTTCGCTATTATCTTTGCTATTCGAGTGTGTGTCAATTTTGTCGAGTCCTTTCTGCAAAGTTTCGTTAATGACACAAAAAATATGGCAATATGGATATGGCGAAGTTTAAGTTTTCAACACAACATTTTTCGGTATTCTAGCTCCTTCCATTAGCGTTGGCTAACGTCGCACGAGTTGAATCTTCCCAAATGAGATGCACATTCAGCATCCCGCAATCACAAGCCTCAGACGAACAGGCACTTATTATTAAAGAGTTGGCCACAGGAATGAGCTATTTTGATGAGACTTGGTGTGATGATTCTTTGGGTCAAGGGACAGCAGGGGCGGATGGAAGAAGGGGGAGCGGCAGTAGGTGACTCCCTTCACGCCTGAGAGAATCGTACTCTCAGTCATATGTTTTGAGCTTGTCCGTATGACTGTCGTATGTGTGACCTTGCCATAATAACATAAAGGCAGTTACTAAGCACGAATTTTGCTTTTAAGTAAATATCCTAGTCAATGGCTACAAAGAGCAGAGCAGTATATTCATAAAGCACCTCACACAGGTATCTCCTTAAAGAACTCAAATCCTCGTTAAAGCACTCCACTTAGGTATATCCTTAAAGCACTCCACACAGTTATCTCCTTAAAGCACTCAACACAGGTCTGCCCTTGTTCTTCCTTTTGACTAGAAGTTGAGTTTCGGAACTAAAAATAGATCAAAATTTACACTCACGCTAGTGAATCGAAGGTGTGAGGTTCGAAGGGGAGAGATGGAAGGGGGTTAGGTTAGGCTAACAGCCTAACAGTTCAGTTTAGGCAAAAGACACTTAGACTAGTGACTCGAAGGTGTGAGGTTAGAAGGGGGAGGATGGACGGGGGTTAGGCTATGCTAACAGCCTAACAGTTGAGTTTAAGGAAAAAAGAAACTTAAGCTAGTTAATCGAAGAGGTGAGGTGAAATGGGGGAGAGGTGAAGGATGGAAGGGGTTTAGGTTAGGCTAACAGCCTAACAGTTGAGTTTAGTTATATCCTTATATCCTTAAGTTATATCCCAGTTATATCCTTGAAGGACCTCTCTTACTTATTCTGCCTTTTAAAATATATCTAGCTCCCTTGTGGAATTATAATCTTCTAAAATCCCCACCTTTCTCCATTGTTTCGTTTTGTGCTCACGAATTTTTAGCGCTTTTTCTGCCGTGCCGAGTTTTGCCCGTCACACAACGCAAAGTTTGACGGAATCTTAATGTCCGCTGACAACTCTTTCATATATAAGGATATGAGAGTCTTCTGTTTTGACTTCTTTTATTTGCTTAGTTTTCCAACTTTTTAACCACAGCGCGTTCAGTTTTCAAACGTTTTGCGCCCAGCCGCCGCGTCGGAGAGCAGGAGTGCTGGATAGAATCGACAAGCGCTAACAAGAAAATGGCTTATTTGAGGTGGAAAGTAATGATATTTTCGAAAAGCTTCTCTTCGGGACGGTTTCGTACGGAATAGATCATTTCTAGTAAGAGTTGTCCTTTAAAGTACTCCGCACAGGTACCTCATTCAATAGTCGCAAATATCACTTTAAAGCAGTCCACACAGTTATCTCCTTAGATCACTCCACAATAATATTTCCTGACAGCAAGCACACAGGTATATCCTTAAAGCACCTCACATAGGTGTCTCCTTAAAAAATTCAACTCCTCCTTAAAACACTCCACGCAAGTATCTCCCTAAAGCAATCCACACAGGTACCTCATTAAATAGTCCACGCAGTTATCTCCTTAAATCAATCCACAAATTTATCTCCGTAAAGCACTCCACATAGCATAGGTATATTCTTAAAGCACCTCACACAGGTATGTCCTTAAAGATCTCTGATCCTCCTTAAAGCACCCCACTAGAAGGGGGAGGATGGAAGGGGGTTAGGTTAGGCTAACAGCCTAACAGTTGAGTTTAGGGAAAAGACACTTAGACTAGTGAGCCGAAGGGGTGAGGTTAGAAGGGGGAGGATGGAAGGGGGTTAGATTATGCTAACAGCCTAACAGTTGAGCTTAGAGAAAAAAGAAACTTAGGCTAGTGACTCCTAGGTTGAACCATTGAGGCCGGTGTGTAGGAGGGAACGGGACTTAGTCGGAGTTAAAAAGAAATTTTTTTTGTTCTTCTTATTTGATATTAAGCAAAGATAAGTTACAACTAACTTGTTCAGTTAAAATTAGGCTATTCATTTAATACTACTACTGTCAACCGCTGAGTTGTAACTCGTAATTTATTTGTAGATAGTTTCCTTAAAGTAGACTCCGAGACTCCTTAAAATACACATCTTTAATAAAAAGTTTAAAAAAAGAGTTCAAAATTCATTTGAAGGAAAAACATTTGAGGTCAAAATGATTATTTTTCCCTTTTGAACATGAAGATGCATGATTTGAAAAAAAAATCAATTTGTACTTTAATGAGACAACTCAACAACTCAACTGTTTAGTTGTAACTCAACAGTTCAACTGTTGAGTTCCAGCTCAACCTGGGAACCTGATTCTGGGCCCATTGTTCAGGTATTAAAACTGAGGGATCCAATTCTGGGCCTACTGTTGAGGTATTGAAACTAAGGGATCTAATTCTAGGCCCACTGTTGAGTTGAGTTGTCGGGTTGTAACTCAACAATTGAGTTGTAACTCAACAGGTGAGTTGTAACTCAACAATTGAGCTGTAACTCAACGGTTGAGTTGCAACTCAACGGTTGAGTTGGAATCATTTGTATTCATTTTTAAGAATTACATTTGAGGTCAAAATGATTATTTTTCCCTTAAGAACATGGAAATGCATGATTTGAAAAAAAATAATTTTGTAATTTAATGAGACAACTCAACAGTTGAGTTGTAACTCAACTGTTGAGTTGTAACTCAACAAATCAACTGTTCAACCTTTGAGTTAAAGCTCAAGGGACCCGATTCAGGGCCCATTCTTCAGGTATTGAAACTGAGGGATCCAATTCTGGGCCTACTGTTGAGGTATTAAAACTGAGGGATCAAATTCTGGGCCCACTGTTGAGTTGAGTTGTTGGGTTGTAACTCAACAGTTGAGTTGTAACTCAACAATTGAGTCGTAATTCGACAATAGGGATCTGATTTTGGGGTCACTGTTGAGTTACAAAGCAATTTTGAGATACAAGTCTATTGTTGAGTTACAACTCAACTGCTGAGTTCCAACTCAACCACTCAACTGTTGAGTTCCAGCTCAAGGGACCGGATTCTGGGCCCACTCTTGAGGTATTACAACTAATCCTGACAGTTGAGTCGATAGGGATATGATTTTGGGCCCACTGTTGAGTTACAAAACAATTTTGATATACAAAACAATTTTTGATTCGTTTTTTGGGGAGGTTATTTCCTGGATGTCCCCTTTCTCGGGACCGGATGGTGGTTGTTATATTGTATAGCCTACAGTTGTGTATGACCATGTTGAGTTGTATTTTTTTAATTTAGTCTTCTGGCCATCGAGCCTGCTCTCTGCCATGAAGTTTTGTGAAATTATTTGTTGACTTTATTTTAAAATTAAATGAACCTGAACCTGAACCTGAACCTTGAGATTGTTGTTGTTAAATTGTTGAGTTACAACTCAACTGCTGAGTTTTAACTCAACCACTCAACTGTTGAGTTCAAACTCGACCGTTGAGTTACAGCTCAAGGGACCGGGTTCTGGGCCCACCGTTGAGGTATTACAAATGATCCTAACAGTTGAGTCGAAAGGGATCTGATTTAGAGCCCACTGTTGAGTTACAAAACAATTTTGAGATACAAGTCCATTTGTTGAGCTACAACTCAACTTTTGAGTTGTAAATCAACCACTCAACTGTTGAGTTTCACCACAACCACTCAACTGTTGAGTTCAACTGTTGAGTTCCACCACAACCACTCAACTGTTGAGTTCCAACGCAACTGTTGAGTTACAGCTCAAGTTACAGCTCAAGGGACCGGATTCTGGGCCCACTGTTAAGGTATTAGAAACGATCCTAACAGTTGAGTCGAAAGGGATCTGATTTAGAGCCCACTGTTGAGTTACAAAACAATTTTGAGATACAAATCTGTAATCGAGTTATAACTCAACTGTTGAGTTCCAACTCAACCACTCAACTGCTGAGTTCCAGCTCAAGGGACCGGGTTCTGGGCCCACTCTTGAGGTATTACTGATCCTAATATTTGAGTCGATAGGGATCTGATTTTGGGCCCACTGTTGAGTTGCAAAACAATTTTGAGATATAAAACATTTTTGAGATATAAATCTATTGTTGAGTTACAAGTCACCTATTGAGTTGTAACTCAACCACTCAACTGTCGAGTTCCAACTCAACCGTTGAATTACAGCTCAAGCGATTCTGGGCCCACTCTTGATGTATTACAACTGATCCTAACATCTAATTTGGGCCGACTGTTGAATTACAAAACAATTTTGAGATACACATCTATTGTTGAGTTACAACTCAACCGTTGAGTTACAGCTGAAGGGACCGGATTCTGGGCCCACTGTTGAGGTATTACAAACGATCCTAACAGTTAAGTCGAAAGGGATCTGATTTAGGGCCACTGTTGAGTTACAAAACAGTTTTGAGATACAAATCTATTGTCGAGTTCCAACTCAACAGTTGAGTTCCAACTCAACCACTTAACTGTTGAGTTCCAACTCAACCGTTGGGTTACAGACAACTCAATTGTTGAGTTGTAACTCAACCACTCAACTGTTGAGTTCCAGCTCAAGGGACCAGATTCTGGCCCACTCTTGAGGTATTACAACTAATCCTGACAGCTGAGTCGATAGGGATCTGATTTTGGGCCCACTGTTGAGTTACAAAACAATTTTTAGATACAAAACAATTTTGAGATACAAATCCATTGTTGAGTTACAACTCAACTGTTGAGTTTTAACTCAACCACTCAACTGTCGAGTCCCAACTAAACCGTTGAGTTACAGCTCAAGCGATTCTGGGCCCACTCTTGATGTATTACAACTGATCCTAACAGTTGAGTCGAAAGGGATCTGATTTTGGGCCCACTGTTGAGCTACAAAACAATTTTGAGATCCAAAACAATTTTGAGATTGTTGTTGTTAAATTGTTGAGTTACAACTCAACTGTTGAGTTTTAACTCAACCACTCAACTGTCGAGTTCCAACTAAACCGTTGAGTTACAGCTCAAGCGATTCTGGTCCCACTCTTGATGTATTACAACTGATCCTAACAGTTGAGTCGAAAGGGATCTGATTTGTTGCCCACTGTTGAGTTACAAAACAATTTTGAGATACAAAACAATTTTGAGATTGTTGTTAAATTGTTGAGTTACAACTCAACTGTTGAGTTTTAACTCAACCACTCAACTGTTGAGTTCCGACTCAACCGTTGAGTTACAGCTCAAGGGACCGGATTCTGGGCCCACTGTTGAGGTATTATAAATGATCCTAATAGTTGAGTCGAAAGGGATCTAATTTTGGGCCCACTGTTGAGTTACAAAACAATTTTGAGATAGAGTTAAAACTCAACTTTTAAGTTGTAAATCAACCACTCAACTGTAGATTTCCAACTCAACCGCTGAGTTACAGCTCAAGGGACCGGATTCTGGGCCCACTGTTGAGGTATTAAAAACGATCCTAACAGTTGAGTCGAAAGGGATCTGATTTAGAGCCCACTGTTGAGTTACAAAACAATTTTGAGATACAAATCTGTTATCGAGTTATAACTCAACTGTTCAGTTCCAACTCAATCACTCAACTGTTGAATTCCAACTCAACCGTTGAGTTACAGCTCAAGGGAACGGATTCCGGGCCCAGTCTTGAGGTATTACAAATGATCCTAACAGTTGAGTCGAAAGGGATCTAATTTTAGGCCCACTTTTGAGTTACGAACAATTTTGAGATACAAATCTATTGTTGAGTTACAACTCAACATTTCAAGTGTTGAGTTCCAACTCAACCACTCAACTGTTGAGTTCCAACTCAACTGTTGGGTTCCAGCTCAAGGGACCGGATGTGGAGGTATTACAACTAATCCTGACAGTTGAGTCGATAGGGATCTGATTTTGGGACCACTGTTGAGTTACAAAACAATTTTGAGATACAAATCTATTGTTGAGTTACAACTTAACTGCTGAGTTCCAACTCAACCACTCAACTGTTGAGTTCCAGCTCAAGAGACCGGATTCTGGGCCCACTCTTGAGGTATTACAACTAATCCTGACAGTTGAGTCGATAGGGATCTGATTTTGGGCCCACTGTCGGACTCTGATTTCTAAACTAAATTCCTGGTATCCAGGTCCCCCTCCAAAGTATGACAGGCGATATTCACTTGTCACAAGACGGGGTATTCTTCGGGTATCATAAGGTTCCACCTTATTCATTGTTGCCTGGGGCGGAATTCCTACCTCTTACAGAGAAAACAGAGATATTTCCCTAAACATAAGATATTTTCCTATTTCATAATTTTGCTTTCAAAAAAAATTTCTGTAAATAGCCAAATAATTGCTTAGTTAGTAATACGATACCACTGACACTTTCAATTTGCTCGCTACGAGCCGAATACGGCTATCAAGCTATACTAAATTTGAAATACCCCTATTTCATTGAAATAACGCCTATTTCAAAATTAATAAAAAAACTATAAAATAGCAAAATAATTGCTTAGTTAGTAATACGATACCACTGAGACTTTCAATTTGCTCGCTACGAGCCGACTACGGCTATCAAGTTATACTAAATAGGAAACGGTTTTAACAAATTTCCTGAGCGTAAATTGTGATCAATTCGCGATGGGAAATTATTTGTAAATGTACCACTTGAACATTAATTACTTACCTGATTACGGAAACTGCGGACCCACACGACAGAATTTTACTTTTTTCTGAACGTTCCGCGTTGAAAATACCGTTAAAGAACGACAATGCGCTAGCATTGAAGTTGCCGATGTCCACGAACGAATCTGAATTATTTTCGGGAAGTCAGTCTGTCATTTCTTTCCACATACGGAATGGCACCCGAAGACTCTTTTCCACCGATCCCCCATTTTCAAATATTTCGCGTTCTTAGACCCTCAAGAAACTCTCGAAATATTTTAATCCCGACCTCTCAACTGACCCCTGATTTTTGTCCGCGTTAGAAAAATTCGGCTCCGCGATTACAGCCGACTTGAGGTCATCGACCGCTAATCCGGCCCCGGCCAAGAGGATTTCTTCCTCTGTATCTGCGACCTCCTCCCCCTCCTTGGCCTCCACGCCCGTCACAAATTTCACAAGCCCGTCAAGACAAATCTATTAATGAGTTACAACTCAACTGCTGAGTTCCAACTCAACCACTCAACTGTTGAGTTCCAGCTTTAGGAACCGGATTCTGGGCCCACTCTTGAGGTATTACAACTGATCCTAACATTTGAGACGATAGGGATCTGATTTTGGGCCCACTGTTGAGTAATAAAACAATTTTGAGATACAAAACAAATTTGAGAGATAAATCTATTGTTGAGTTACAAGTCACCTGTTGAGTTGTAACTCAACCACTCAACTGTCAAGTTACAACTCAACCGTTGAGTTGCAGCTCAAGGGACCGGATTATGGGCCCACTGTTGAGGTATTACAAACGATCCTAACAGTTGAGACGAAAGGGATCTGATTTAGAGCCCACTGTTGAGTTACAAACAATTTTGAGATACAAATCTATTGCCGAGTTATAACTCAACTGTTGAGCTCAAACTCAACCACTTAACTGTTGAGTTCCAACTCAACCGTTGAGTTACAGCTCAAGTGATTCTGGGCCCACCCACTCTTGAGGTATTGCAAATGATCTTAACAGTTGAGTCGAAAGGGATCTAATTTTGGGCCCACTTTTGAGTTACAAAACAGTTTTGAGATACAAATCTATTGTTGAGTTACAACTCAGCTGTTGAGTTGCAATTCAACAACCCAACTGTTGAGTTCCAACTCAACCACTCAACTGTTGAGTTCCAGCTCAAGGGACCGGAAAGTGATTTCAAAAACGAATGAAGGGTGTGCGGGAACTCCATCCAAGACCCAATACGTCTTGGTTCTGGAGAACGGACTTTGCCCGTGTTACGCACTACTAGTCAATAGCTTTGAATGAATGAATGAATTTATTACGCACTGCCCTGGGGCATAAGTGCAGTATAACAGTAAAAAAGAAAACATAAGAAAACACTAAAACAGAAAACACACACAAAATTACACACAGTGTCAGAGAAATTTAATCACAAATAAGAACTAAGCCAATTGGGTGGTGAACAGTTAAACCGCCGATCGGGGAAGATAATTTCGAGGACAGATTTTCCAATGTGATTAGTGGGTCTTGAATTAACAAATGTCGGATCAAATATCGATTCCGCGTGCGACGGGGTAAATATAGCAGGAAACGGAGATATTTGAAATACGTGGAACGTATGCGACGTAGGTCTTTTTTCTGAGTATGCCATGTAGTCCAGCCAAAAAGTTCACACACGGTGCACAAAAGACAGTGTATAGTTTCCCGAGTCCTTGCCTGTTATACCGCGAACGGTTCGGCACAATTTTGCTGTAGCCAAAACGGATGCCATTTGCAGTTGATTTAATTGCCTCCTCGCAAATGCTTCTTAGACTTTGACCAATTGAAATTCCCAGCCATCGCATTTTTTCTTCCGTTTCGATAACGGTACATACAATATTTATTGACGGTTTCTTCGGAGAAGCGGGGGGGGGTGAAGCAAACGTATTGGCATTTGCTAGCGTTCATGGAGAGGCCAATCTTGTTTAACGATTGCAACAGCATTGGAAATGATTTGTGCTCAATCCTACAATTATAATTGGATCTTGCCAAAAATAAACAGACTTACGTAACTTTTGGCGGTCTTTCAAAGGATATATAACTCAAAAATACCGGACCTTCTTATAACAAGTTAGGCTGCTATGAACTCGTCTCCAAATTTATGTCCGATCGTTAGAAGAGTGAAATTTGCGGCTGAGAAATGTCATCTCTCTTCCACAGTTAACGCTTGATTATTCTGAAACTGTCCTAGCCAACAAAACTATATATGCGCTAGCGAACTGTTTTTGTTGGAATGCATTACTCTCCGCTATGCTGATTTTATTAGCATATAGGCATTACACAATTTTGCAATAATGCGTGATATTTTGGCTAGACATGATAAATACACAGACATGACAAATTTGTTGAGTGTTATTTGTTATGTTGTGGCCCATGTTGGCCTTATTTGAAATAAATAATAATAATAATAATAAATACATGGTTCGATAGAACTTGAAGAGACGTTATGACTGTATCGGACATATGCCCTCTGAGCCTCTAGGTTTTTTGTTCGCTGCTGAGTTATAACTTCACTGTTGAGTCACAACTCAACAGCTCAACTGTTGAGTTAGGTTAGGTGGGGATAGGTCATCAGTTATATGGCCGGAAGTATAAAGTTTATTTCTTATGATAAAATTATACATAACTGGATGGAGCACAACAAGTTACTCATTATGATGCAACTGTTTTTATTAGAATCTGCTCATTTTATTATCGCACTGGCTATGCAGATTACACAATATTACAATAATGCGTAACATTATGGTTAGACTTGTTAACTACACGGTTCGATAGAACTTAAAGAGACATTATAACTCTATCGGACATAAGTCTTCCGATCCGTTACGTTTTTCGCTCGCTTACGAGTTAACGCAACTGTGAGCTGTTGAGTCACTACTCAACAGCTTAACTGTTGAGTTAGGTTATGTGAGGATAAGTCTATCAGTTATATTGTCTGAAGGGTAAAGCTGATTTTTTATAAGAAAATCATACATAACTGGATGGAGCACAAAAAGTTACTCAGTATGGTGCATTTCTGATTAAGGTCCGACACGTTTTTGGTTGCTTTCTTCAGCGTTCAAACGAAACAAATAACTTCAATAGCTTTGCAACAGATTTGTAAGATCAATAATGAAGTAGCCGGCTACATTTAATATTTTATCTCAACCAAAATGTACAGAATGTTTTACAATTAAACTTTTTAGTGACAACTTTACTGATCTTAGCCTCCTTAAAGTGCGTATCTAGATTAAAAGGCGTAAAAAAAGGGCTTGAAATTGAAAGGAAAACATTTGAGGTCAAAATGATTATTTCTTCATCGGGAACATAAAAAAGCAGAATTTGAAAAAAAAATCATTTGTACTTTAATAAAAAAAAAAGTAAAATATTGACCTCAAATTGACCTCATTTTGACCTCAAATGTTTTGCTTACAAACGAATTTCATTACCTCTTTTACATTTTTTTGGTCTATATACGCACTTTAAGGAGTCGAGGAACAAACAAGGTGTAAGAAAACAGTTGAATTGTAGTTGAACCCCACTTTACAATGAGCTCTCACCTAAAAATACTCAGGCCAAACAAATCTTACTGCATTTTTCGCATTATACAGGGATATCGCCTTATTTGGCTGATCAACTTATTGGGCGACCCAAAGGCACTCACACCAGAAAAATTGTACTTTCTTTTTTACAGGGATATCGCCTTAGCTTGGAAATACAGTTGAGCTTGATTTGAATTTAGGTTAAGTTAGGCCAGTAAAATTGTCCTGCTCTAGTTACAAACCAACTCAACCGTTGAGTTACAGCAAAAGGAACGGGATTCTGGGCCCACTCTTAAGGTATTACAACTGATCATAACAGCTGAGTCGAAAGGAATATGATTTTGGGCCACTGTTGAAGTACAAAACAATTTTGAGATACAAATCTATTGTTGAGTTACAACTCAACTGCTGAGTTCCAACTCAACCACTCAACTGTTGAGTTCCAGCTCAAGGGACCAGATTCTGGGCCCACTCTTAAGGTATTACAACTAATCCTGACAGTTCAGTCGATAGGGATCTGATTTTGGGCCCACTGTTCAGTTAAAAAACAATTTTTAGATACAAAACAATTTTGAGATACAAATCTATTGTTGAGTTACAACTCAACTGTTGAGTTGTAACTCAACCACTCAACTGTCGAGTTCCAACTAAACCGTTGAGTTACAGCTCAAGCGATTCTGGGCCCACTCTTGAGGTATTACAACTGATCCTAACATTTGAGTCGAAAGGGATCTGATTTTGGGTCCACTGTTGAGTTACAAAACAATTTTGAGATACAAAACAATTTTGAGATTGTTACTCAACTTGTAACTCATCCAACTCAACCGTTGAGTTACAGCTCAAGCGATTCTGGGCCCACTCTTGAGGTATTACAACTGATCATAACAGTTGAGTCGAAGAGGACATGATTTTGGGCCCACTGTTGAGTTACAAAACAATTCTGAGATACAAATCTATTGTTGAGTTACATCTTAACTGCTGAGTTCCAAATCAACCGCTCAACTGTTGAGTTCCAGCTCAAGGGACCGGATTCTGGGCCCACTCTTGAGGTATTACAACTGATCCTAACAGTTGAGTCGATAGGGATCGGATTTTGGGCCCACTGTTGAGTTACAAAACAATTTTGAGATACAAAACAATTTTGAGATACAAATCTATTGTTGAGTTACAACTCAACTGTTGAGTTGTAACTCAACCACTCAACTGTCGAGTTCCAACTCAACCGTTGAGTTACAGCTCAAGCGATTCTGGGCCCACTATTGATGTATTATAACTGATCCTAATAGTTGAGTTGAAAGTGATCTAATTTTGGGCCCACTGTTGAATTACAAAACAGTTTTGAGATACAAATCTATTTTTGAGTTACAAATCAACCGTTGAGTTACAGCTCAAGGAACCGGATTCTGGGCCCACTGTTGAGGTATTACAAACGATCCTAACAGTTGAGTCGAAAGGGATCTGATTTAGGGCCACTGTTGAGTTACCAAACAGTTTTGAGATACAAATCTGTTGTCGAGTTACAACTCAAGTATTGAGTTCCAACTCAACGACTTAACTGTTGAGTTCCAACTCAACCGTTGAGTTACAGCTGAAGGGAACGGAATCTGGGCCCACTGTTGAGGTATTACAAATGATCCTAACAGTTGAGTCGAAAGGGATCTACTTTTAGGCCTACTTTTGAGTTACAAAAAAATGTTGAGATACAAATCTATTGTTGAGTTACAACTCAGCTGTTGAGTTGCAACTCAACATCTTAACTGTGGAGTTCCAACTCAACAGCTCAACTGTTGAGTTCCAACTCAACTGTTGAGTTCCAGCTCAAGGAACCGGATTCTGGGCCCACTCTTGAGGTATTACAACTGATCATAACTGATTTTGGGCCCACTGTTGAGTTATAAAACAATTTTGAGATACAAATCTATTGTTGAGTTACAACTCAACTGCTCAACTGTTGAGTTCCAGCTCAAGGGACCGGATTCTGGGCCCACTCTTGAGATATTACAACTAATCCTGACAGTTGAGTCGATAGGGATCTGATTTTGGGCCCACTGTTGAGTTACAAAACAACGTTTAGATATAAAACAATTTTGAGATACAAATCTATTGTTGAGTTACAACTCAACTGTTGAGTTGTAACTCAACCACTTAACTGTCGAGTTCCAACTAAACTGTTGAGTTACAGCTCAAGCGATTCTGGGCCCACTCTTGAGGTATTACAACTGATCCTAACAGTTGAGTCGAAAGGGATCTGATTTTGGGCCCACTGTTGAGTTAAGTTACAAAACAAGGGACCGGATTCTGGGCCCATCATTTTGACCTCAAATGTTTTCTTACAAATCAATTTCAGTACCTCCAATTCTGTGGAAAGTACCTGATTCTGGGGTCACTTATGAGTTATAACTCAACTGTTGATTTACCTAGCCTAACAGCCTAAAAGTTGAGTCGAAAAGGTCCTGATTCTGGGCCCACTGTCGAATTAAGACTCAATTGTTGAGTTACAACTCGGTCTAACAGAACAACAATTGAGTCGAAAGAGACCTGAGTCTGGGCCCACTGATTGAGTTAATCGACTATTGAGTTACATCATTTTATAAATAGAATTTTGTACTTTAATTAATTTTTATTCAATAAAGTACAAAAGTAGGGACAGTGTAGGTCATCAATAACTACAGCTTTATTCATATGTATTACTTTATTGCAATACTTAATTGTTGACTGGTCTCACTCAACAGTTGAATGATCAGCTGGGATGAGAGAGCTTAACAGAGATGGGCTTCCGACGATCAAATTCCTCGTACTATTCTACGGTTCGGAAAATTACTTGTACTAAATTACACGCTTACAACCTCGTGTATTGACAAAAGTATTCGACTATTTACCATCAAGTAAATATTTATAATTAACCGGAACCATGCAGGATGATCCTGATTATCCACAAAAATTAAAAATTAGTTTTCTGATCAGAGCTCTAATTTGGCCGGACGATCCGATATCACCTTGGAGGGGGAATGACAACAATGGCAACAAAAGTATTGCACATGCCTACATTAAGAGTCACAACACACTACAGTTACACCACTCTCAAATATATTTTTTCCCATCTAGGGAGGTGGCTGGTACAACCGTTAGCCGTCTGCACATATTCATATACGCATGGGGTCTAAGGAAAGTCACAGTAATTGAATACTGTCCCGACTGCAAGAGGAAGCAGGGGAGCTCGCTTCACTCGAGAGCGACGACATATTATCATGAACTTAGTGACAACACTTGCTCAATGGCACAGGTATAATAACGGCAGCAGTGCTAGTGGCCAATGGCTCAGGTACAGCATTAGGGCTGAGCCATGGATGGTTTAGCACATTCTCTAGCGTGATTCGGTCAGCCACTTTGTATTCTAGGCACTGGAAGATCAAGTCTTTCACCTCGTTTGAAAGTGTTTTCTTGGTGCGATTAAAGCCAGGGCAAGCACTGATAATCTGGTCGTCCTTTTTGAATGGAATTTCGCCAACCACCATGTCATAGAGGAGGACACCCAGCGACCATACGGCCGCAGGCAAAGCGTAGTATCTCCTATGACACACCCATTCAGGAGGGGAATATACTTGCGTTCCTGCAATAAAGGGCAAACGTAAACATTTCGTATAATATACACGCGCTTGAACTTGAAATAAACGAAGACTAGGGGTGTGGTGAATCGCATTTTTCTAAGGTCATTAAAGACTGAAATGGAAGCATGGCGTTATCTCATTTCCGTGTCGATTAATCTTTAACTATGCCACTGATCCATTCTAATCGTATATATACTAAAACTCTATATTTAAACGCTCCTGGCTTTCGGGCAGCCTATCCAGCAGCCTTCGAAAAATACTCAAGCCGAAAATACGATATTCGACTCGACAAATGCGAAAGAGCCTGTATTTATTACTGATCACCGGCCTTGCCTTCGGGTTTAAATGTTTTATTTTTTTTTAATTGCGGTGATTCAAACAAGACTTCGGTGAAACTGGATTGGGAATAATAATTGTCGCATCCAGGTTGCCTCTGTAGTCATGGCAGTAAATGAAACCTACCATAAAATCCAGTATAGACGGTATCGCGAAGGAAGTCAGCGGACCCAAAGTCGATCAATTTCACTTTTCCTGTTATGAGGTCGACAACGAGGTTTTCACCCTTGATATCCCTATGGGTGACACCAGACTTGTGGACGGCATCAACTGTCTCACAGACCTCACGGAACATCTGAGAGGCCAACTCTTCCTTCAAAGACCCCTGTTCTGAGATATATTCGAATAGGTCTTGGGAGACTTCTGGTCGTTCCAAGATGAGGATAATGGTCTCACCAAGGAGCTGAACACAACCAGCAATATGAGAATTTGATGGTTTTTGTGATCCCAAAACGTAAGTGGAGGGATACCTCTGTCCGCACGATAACTCTCGAAGGGATTGAGATCTTTTGATGAAACTTGGTGGGAGGATCATTTGAGTCAAAGTACAGTTCAAATTCGAAGATGGGCTCCGTAGCCTTATATTTGAGGGTAGGCGAGGGGTTTCGAATAAAAGGGCAAACAGAAATATTTGTAAAAAGCTATTGAGATAGTTGATTTAGGGGTAAGGAGACATGCTGAATTCGAATATGAAAGTCATTTTCTCACCGGACAAGTAGTTCAATCGGAATTTGGAGAAAACCGGACACAAAATTTGTTGACCAAATTTTCGGTCACCACTTTAAATCACACTAGTCTAGCTCTGCACTTCGATGCCGTGCAGAGCCAGTAATCTATGAAATTCGGGAGCACAGCTAGTGTAATCGAAGGTCGAAGGGATTGGTATATGGGAAAAGAGTAGGTGGTTGCGGGCTGTCCCAATATATTTTTAAACAGCTAATGAGATAGTCGATTATAGGGTAAGAAGAAATGCTAAACACGAATATGAAAACCATTTTCTCGCCAGACAAGTAAGCAAAAGTTTTATGTGAAGTTGGTTAGACATTCAACTGAGGGGTAAGAAGACATCTTGAAGCCATACGGCAATCATTTTCTACCCGGACAAGTACCGGAAAATTTGTTAAAAGCAAAAGTTGTATTTATCGGATATCTGATTGGATGTCCGTTTTAGGGGTAAAAAGAGATGCTTAATCGGTATATGACAATTATTATTTTAGCTGGACATATAGTTCGTCCGGAATCCGGCTGAAACCGGAAAAATTGTTGTAAGTTAAAAATGTATTTGAAGTTGATTAGATGTTGGATATAGGGGTGAGGAGATACGCCGAATTCGTTTTTGACCTTTATTTGTTCGCCGGAGAAGTAGCTCCGGAATTTCGCTGAAACCGGAAATTCGCACAAGTAAGGCAAGATCGTTTTGTTCAGCTTTTGGGGGTAAAAACACATGCTGAATTCATAGCTGAATTTGGCTTTCTTAGATGATTAGCTATTTGGCCTTAGTCTGTTTCTACATTTCAAGTGTAAAAATGTTCAAACAGTCTGGCGAAGACTGAATCTGGCGAAGACAAAACCTAATTGTCTGGATCAAATATCCCATCGGAACCTTTGGTCTTGTTACTGTAGAGAGCCCCACTTAGATTTAAACGAACTCCATACCTAGTCTTGAGCAAAAAGGAATATATTCCTAGGATAGCGAGTTGAAGCCTTCGTAACATAATGACGAGGAGAGTACTTTGAGGGCTAGGGTGTAGAAAGGCCTACATTACGACTGTTAGTAGGCAAAATGAAGGCACCCACACAACTGCAAGGAACCACTCGACAGTTTGCAGGAACAAGTGAGAGTTTAATTCGACTAATTCAAAGTTTGCCGGAGTATAACAAAGGCAATTGGTTGACTCCCTTCCTAGTTCCGAACACCCACCAAAATATGGAAATGACGACTAAACTCCTTCACTACATTCTTTGACTCAAGATATTAGGGGCCATCAACCTGTGAAAACCGAACTATGTGGGTAGCTGTTCCCAAGTGAAAATATTCATGTGCTTACAGGATTGAAAATTGGCAACAGAAACAAATAATAATCACAATGACTCAACAGTAGGCTAATGGACTGCACACTTATGACGGAGACATACCTCAGACCAAGAAGTGACAGTAATTTTTTTTATGTACTTCACAGCGACGGGTAGGTCATCTTGATTTCGGCGTCCAGAGTAAACAGCTCCGAAGCTACCTTCGCCGAGCAATCCACCAAGTCGATAGGTACTGCTAAACCTGTCAGCATCCATTTCAACAGGCATACGAGGTCTCAGATCCAAGATTGATGACTGTGTTAGGTATTACTCTGAAAAGGAACTTTTAAGTTGAGGCTTAATTTCAAATCCGTGCTGCCTTGGGCTGGCAAGCTAAAGTTCAAAACCGCGGATAAATGCTAATTTATTATGTGACCTTTGACATCTTAGTTTAATGTCCCTAAACATAATTATAAACTGGCATCACCTAACCGTTAACTGTTATCGAAATCAAATAACCGGCGTACTGCCGGTTATGCTGTAACTTAAACCGTGGCTTTTCCTTTGCGTTTCAATTATTGATTTCAGGTTCTTTTCAATAATAAATTAAATACCAAATGTCCAAAGCCCGGCTTAGAAGACAAATTCGTAATGCACAGGATGGAAAGACTTCTTTAACTAAATGCGACATTTATAATTCACTACATGCCATTCATACTAATGGAAATATACGTGTTCGCCCGTCAGCACCCGGTCCCAACACCATCCGTTGAAACGTCCAGCGAAACCAAGAATAAAAAAAAAAAAAGATAACAAGAACCGATTGAAAGAGATTTCAGTCCAAGGAAAGATCCTGGACCGAGTATTAACAATCCCCCAGGTCCAGTATCATCAAAAACCAGAAAAAATGGGAACAAACAACTTCCCGAAGGCAATCCGCATTCCGCAACAAGTTGAGTGTGATACCAGTTAATTTAATGAAAGTGGATAGGCTATTAAGACTTTACTAGACTTAGACGTCAATTGCGCATCGACTGATGTATTGCCGAATAACGTTCGGTATTTGGTTCGCTAAATATGTGTTTTCCCCGAACATAATGGTTACGAAATATATAAATAAATATTTCGGTAGTTGGTTTTCAGTCAACTGCTAGGTGAATTCAGTCAACAGTTGACTGTAACTGTTGAGTTCCAACTCAACTGTTGTGTTCCAACCCAACCGTTGAGTTACAGCTCAAGCGATTCTGGGCCCACTCTTGAGGTATTACAAATGATCCTAACAGTTGAGTCGAAAGGGATCTAATTTTGGGCCCACTTTTGAGTTACAAAACAGTTTCGAGATGCAAATCTACTGTTGAGTTATAACTCAGCTGTTGAGTTGCAACTCAACAACCCAACTGTTGAGTTCCAGCTCAACCACTCAACTGTTGAGTTCCAGCTCAAGGGACCGGATTCTGGGTAAATATTCCTTGGGCCCAAGCTGACCTTGAAACATAAATTCAAATAATATATACAACGGAAACGTCAGCTATGATACTTCATCAGCGAAATTTCGGCCCTTCTTGGCAAGGGTCCTCTTCAGGCTGTCTTTAGGCAGGCTTCTTCAGGCTTCTTTATGCAGCCTGAAGGACCCTTGCCAAGAAGGGCCGAAATATCGCTGATGAAGCATCATAGCTGACGTTTCCGTTGTATATATTATTTGAATATATGGAATCTGGGCCCACTCTTGAGATGTTTCAACTGATCACAACAGTTTAGTCGAAAGGGATATGATGTCTGGCCCGCTGTTGAGTTACAAAACAATTTTGAGATACAAATCTATTGTTGAGTTACAACTCAACTGTTGAGTTGTAACTCAACCACTAAACTGTCGAGTTCCAACTCAACCGTTGAGTTACAGCTCAAGCGATTTTGAGCCCACTCTTGATGTATTACAACTGATCCTAACAGTTGAAATGAAATTGATCTAATTTTGGGCAAACTGTTGAATTACAAAATAATTTTTAGATACAAATCTATTGTTGAGTTACAACTCAACCGTCGAGTTACAGCTGAAGGAACCGGATTCTGAGCCTACTTTTGAGGTATTACAAACGATCCTGACAGTTAAGTCGAAAGGGATCTGATTTAAGGCCACTGTTGAATTACAAAACAGTTTTGAGATACAAATTTGTTGTCGAGTTACAAGTCAATTAATGAGTTCCAACTCAACCACTTAACTGTTGAGTTCCAACTCAACCACTCAACTGTTGAGTTGTAACTCAACCACTCAACTGTTGAGTTGTAACTCAACCACTCAACTGTTGAGTTTCATCTCAACCACTCAACTGTTGAGTTCCAACTCAACCGTTGAGTTACAGCTGAAGGGACCGGATTCTGGGCCCACTGTTGAGGTATTACAAACGATCCTGACAGTTAAGTCAAAAGGGATCTGATTTAAGGCCACGGTTGAGTTACAAAAACAGTTTTGAGATACAAATCTGTTGTCGAGCTATAACTCAACTGTTGAGGTCCAACTCAACTGTTGAGTTACAGACAACTCAACTGTTGAGTTGTAACTCAACCACTCAACTGTTGAGTTTCATCTCAACCACTCAACTGTTGAGTTACAACTCAACCGTTGAGTTACAGCTCAAAGGAACGGATTCTGGTTAAATATTCCTTGAGCCCAAGCTGACTTTGAAACGTAAATTCAAATAATATATATAACGGAAACGTCAGCTATGATACTTCATCAGCGAAATTTCGGCCCTTCTTGGCAAGGGTCCTCTTCAGGCTGTCTTTAGGCAGGCTTCTTTAGGCAGGCTTCTTCAGGCTTCTTTATTCAGCCTGAAGGACCCTTGCCAAGAAAGGCCGAAATATCGCTGATGGAGTATCATAGCTGACGTTTCCGTTGTATATATTATTTGAATATACGGATTCTGGGCCCACTCTTGAGGTATTTCAACTGATCACAACAGTTGCGTCAAAAGGGATATGATGTTGGGCCCACTGTTGAGTTACAAAACAATTTTGAGATACAAATCTATTGTTGAGTTACAACTCAACTGTTGAGTTACAACTCAACTGTTGAGTTGTAATTCAATCACTCAACTGTCGAGTTCCAACTCAACTGTTGAGTTACAGATCAAGCGATTCTGGGCCCACTCTTGAGGTATTACAATTGATCCTAACAGTTGAGTTGAAAGTGTTCTAATTTTTGGCCCACTGTTGAATTACAAAACAATTTTTAGATACAATTCTATTGTTGAGTTACAACTCAACCGTTGAGTTACAGCTGAAGGGACCGGATTCTGGGCCCACTGTTGAGGTATTACAAACGATCCTGACAGTTGAGTCGAAAGGGATCTGATTTAATCCCACTGTTGAGTTACAAAACAGTTTAGAGATACAAATCTGTTGTCGAGTTAAAAATTATCTGTTGAGTTCCAACTCAACCACTTAACTGTTGAGTTCCAACTCAACTGTTGAGTTACAGACAACTCAACTGATGAGTTGTAACTAAACCACTCAACTGTTGAGTTGTAACTCAACCACTTAACTGTTGAGTTCCAACTCAACTGTTGAGTTACAGACAACTGTTGAGCTACAGACAACTCAACTGTTGAGTTGTAACTCATTCACTTAACTGTTGAGTTCCAACTCAACTGTTGAGTTACAGACAACTCAACTGTTGAGTTCCAACTAAACCGTTGAGTTACAGCTCAAGGGAACGGATTCTGGGCCCACTGTTGTTGTATTACAAATGATCCTAACAGTTGAGTCGAAAGGGATCTAATTTTAGGCCCACTTTTGAGTTACAAAACAATTTTGAGATACAAATCTATCGTCGAGTTAAAACTCAGCTGTTGAGTTGCAACTCAACCACTCAACTGTTGAGTTCCAGCTCAAGGGACCGAATTCTGGGCCCACTCTTGAGGTATTACAACTAATCCTGACAGTTGAGTCGATAGGGATATGATTTTGGGCCCACTGTTGAGAGTCAAAACAATTTTGAGATACAAATCTATTGTTGAGTTACAACTCAGCTGTTGAATTGCAACTCAACCACTCAACTGTTGAGTTCGAGCTCAAGGAACCGGATTCTGGGCCCACTCTTGAGGCATTACAACTAATCCTGACAGTTGAGTCGAAAGGGATATGATTTTGGGCCCACTGTTGAATTACAAAACAATTTTGAGATACAAATCTATTGTTGAGTTACAACTCAACCGTTGAGTTCCAGCTCAAGGGACCGGATTCTGGACTTACTGTTGAGGTTTTACAAACGATCCTAACAGTTGAGTCGAAAGGAATCTGATTTAGGGCCACTGTTGAGTTGCAAAACAGTTTTGAGATACAAATCTGTTGTCGAGTTACAACTCAATTGTTTAGTTCCAACTCAACCACTTAACTGTTGAATTCAAACTCAACCGTTGAATTACAGCTCAAGGGAACGGATTCTGGGCCCACTGTTGAGGTATTACAAATGATCCGAACAGTTGAGTCGAAAGGAATCTAATTTTAGGCCCACTTTTGAGTTACAAAACAATTTTGAGATACAAATCTATTGTTGAGTTACAACTCAGCTGTTGAGTTGCAACTCAACATCTCAACTGTTTAATTCCAACTCAACCACTCAACTGTTGAGTTCAAACTCAACTGTTGAGTTCCAGCCCAAGGCACCGGATTCTGGGCCAACTCTTGAGGTATTACAACTGATCCCCATATGGAAATAATTTAGACGTTTTCAGCTGTTTACGGCTGTAAAATTAACAGAAGTATTATGGGACGCTTTCAACACGTGTAATATTTCCAGCTGTTTTCAACAACTGTCTGTAAAACAGCTATATGTTGCTGTATCCTACTGTAGTTAGCTGTTATCAGCTGTAATGATTACTTTCGTTTGTCCAACAGGTGTCAGCAAAACAGCTGTAAACACTCAGAAGTATTATGGGACGTTTTTAACAGCTGTACCTAACGCAAGTGGATATAGCTGTATGCAGGTGTAAATCCACAGAAGTATTATGGGACGTTTTCAACAGGTGTCTAAAATGCGGGTGATTATAGCTGTAACGAGAAGAATACAGATAGTCCAGATAGATGCCTAGACCTGTACTTAGACTTGCCAATTCGCGTAAGCCGTCCAGTGGAAGGGCACTTCTCTCCAAAAATCCAACTTCAACTTACAATTCCTGATCGTTATTTCAGATCATTTAATCGTCACAAGGTAGTAAGTATAAGTAAAAGTTTGCGTTGTTCTATATACAGACAAATATTTATTTTCCAAAATTATCGATTAAACGGCAGCACTCTTAAAAAATAACCAGAAGACGGTTTAGCACTTTTGAGGGGGCTTCGACTGCGAAAGCTGCTTTTAAATTATTTTGCGCTTTAAATAAAAGTGAAAATAGCAAAAACACGAATGACAGCTATCAACTTTAAGCATTTCCACGGCTTTTACTAAAAGTTCTGTTTTGTGCAGTTGAGTTCAGCTGTGCTGACTGTCTGCGAAACAACTGTCAGACATACAGGTGTCAAGTTCCGTTTAATGGTAACTACCTACAGCTGGGTTCAGCTGTGCCAACTGTATCTGAAACAACTGTCAGACATACAGGTGTTAAGTTCCATGTAAGAATGATTCCTACAGCTGGGTTCAGCTGTCCCGACTGTATCCGAAACGACCGTCAGACATACGGTTGTTAAGTTCGCGTATAAGGACTATTTCGTGCAGCTGAATTCAGCTGTGCTGACGGTATGCGAAACGACAACAGTTGAGTTGTTGAGTTACGACTCAACTGTTGAGTTGTTGAGTGATTCAAATCAATTATGAGTTACAAATCAACTCTTGAGTTGTTGAGCTACAACTCAACAGTTGAGTTGTGGAGTTAAAACTCAACTATTGAGTTGTTGAGTTACAACTCAACTGTTTAGTTGTTGAGTTACAACTCAACAGTCGAATTGTTGAGTTACACCTCAACAGTTTAGTTGTTGAGTTACAACTCAACTCTTGAGTTGTCTCATTAACCGGTGAGTTACAGCTCAAGGGACCGGATTCTGGGCCCACTCTTGAGGTATTACATCTGATGCCAACAGTTGAGTCGAAAGGGATCTGATTTTGGGACCACTGTTGAGTTACAAAACAATTTTGAGATACAAATCTATTGTTGAGTTACAACTCAACTGTTGAGTTGCAACTCAACCACTCAACTGCTGAGTTGTAACTCAACTGTTGAGTTGTAACTCAACAACTCAACTGCTGAGTTCCAACTCAACCACTCAACTGTTGAGTTCCAACTCAACCTGTGAGTTACAGCTCAAGGGACCGGATTCTGGGCCCACTCTTTAGGTCTTACAACTGATCCCAACAGTTGAGTCAAAAGGGATCTGATTCTGGGCCCACTGTTGAGTTTAAAAACAATTTTGAGATAGAAATCTATTTTTGAGTTGTAACTCAACAACTCAACTGTTGAGTTCCTACTCATCCGTTGAGTTACTGATCAAGGGACTGGATTTTGGGCCCACTGTGGAGGTATTGTAGCTTATCCTAACAGTTGAGTCGAAAGGGAACTGATTATGGGCCCACTGTTGAGTTACAAAACAATTGAGTTCTAACTCAACCACTCAACTGTTGAGTTCCAACTCAACCACTCAACTGTTGAGTTCCAACTCAACCGGTGAGTTACAGCTCAAGGGACCGGATTCTGGGCCCACTCTTGAGGTATTACATCTGATCCCAACAGTTGAGTCGAAAGGGATCTGATTTTGGGACCACTGATGAGTTACAAAACAATTTTGAGATACAAATTTATTGTTGAGTTGCAACTCAACCACTCAACTGTTGAGTTGTAACTCAACAACTCAACAGTTGAGTTGTAACTCAACAACTCAACTGTTGAGTTGTAACTCAACCACTCAACTGTTGAGTTTCATCTCAACCACTCAACTGTTGAGTTCCAACTCAACCGTTGAGTTACAGCTGAAGGGACCGGATTCTGGGCCCACTGTTGAGGTATTACAAACGATCCTGACAGTTAAGTCAAAAGGGATCTGATTTAAGGCCACGGTTGAGTTACAAAAACAGTTTTGAGATACAAATCTGTTGTCGAGCTATAACTCAACTGTTGAGGTCCAACTCAACTGTTGAGTTACAGACAACTCAACTGTTGAGTTGTAACTCAACCACTCAACTGTTGAGTTTCATCTCAACCACTCAACTGTTGAGTTACAACTCAACCGTTGAGTTACAGCTCAAAGGAACGGATTCTGGTTAAATATTCCTTGAGCCCAAGCTGACTTTGAAACGTAAATTCAAATAATATATATAACGGAAACGTCAGCTATGATACTTCATCAGCGAAATTTCGGCCCTTCTTGGCAAGGGTCCTCTTCAGGCTGTCTTTAGGCAGGCTTCTTTAGGCAGGCTTCTTCAGGCTTCTTTATTCAGCCTGAAGGACCCTTGCCAAGAAAGGCCGAAATATCGCTGATGGAGTATCATAGCTGACGTTTCCGTTGTATATATTATTTGAATATACGGATTCTGGGCCCACTCTTGAGGTATTTCAACTGATCACAACAGTTGCGTCAAAAGGGATATGATGTTGGGCCCACTGTTGAGTTACAAAACAATTTTGAGATACAAATCTATTGTTGAGTTACAACTCAACTGTTGAGTTACAACTCAACTGTTGAGTTGTAATTCAATCACTCAACTGTCGAGTTCCAACTCAACTGTTGAGTTACAGATCAAGCGATTCTGGGCCCACTCTTGAGGTATTACAATTGATTCTAACAGTTGAGTTGAAAGTGTTCTAATTTTTGGCCCACTGTTGAATTACAAAACAATTTTTAGATACAATTCTATTGTTGAGTTACAACTCAACCGTTGAGTTACAGCTGAAGGGACCGGATTCTGGGCCCACTGTTGAGGTATTACAACTGATCCCAACAGTTGAGTCGAAAGGGATCTGATTTTGGGACCACTGTTGAGGTACAAAACAATTTTGAGATACAAATCTATTGTTGAGTTAAAACTCAACTGTTGAGTTGCAACTCAACCACTCAACTGTTGAGTTCCAACTCAACCGGTGAGTTACAGCTCAAGGGATCGGATTCTGGGCCCACTCTTGAGGTTGCAACTCAACCACTCAACTGTTGAGTTGTAACTCAACCACTCAACTGTTGTTCCAACTCAGCCACTCAACTGTTGAGTTCCAACTCAACCGGTGAGTTACAGCTCAAGGGACCGGATTCTGGGCCCACTCTTGAGGTATTTCAACTGATCTCAACAGTTGAGTCGAAAGGGATCTGATTTTGGGCCCAATGTTGAGTTACAAAACAATTTTGAGAAACAAATCTATTGTTGAGTTATTGAGTTACAACTCAACCGTTGAGTTGCAACTCAACCACTCAACTGTTGAGTTGTAACTCAACAACTCAACAGTTGAGTTGTAACTCAACAACTCAACAGTTGAGTTCTAACTCAACCACTCAACTGTTGAGTTCCAACTCAACCACTCAACTGTTGAGTTCCAACTCAACTGTTGAGTTCCAACACAACCGTTGAGTTACTGATCAAGGGACTGGATTCTGGGCCCACTCTGGAGGTATTACAACTGATCCTAACAGTTGAGTCGAAAGGGATCTGATTTTGGGCCCAATGTTGAGGTAACAATTTTGAGATACAAATCTATTGTTGAGTTACAACAGAACTCAACTGTTGAGTGTAACTCAACCACTCAACTGTTGAGTTCCAACTCAACCACTCAACCATTCAACTGTTGAGTTCCAACTCAACCACTCAACTGTTGAGTTCCAACTCAACCACTCGACTGTTGAGTTCCAACTCAACCGTTGAGTTACGGCTCAAGGGACTGGATTCTGGGCCCACTCTGGAGGTATTACAACTGATCCTAACAGTTGAGTCGAAAGGGATCTGATTTTGGTCCCAATGTTGAGTTACAAAACAATTTTGAGATACAAATCTATTGTTGAGTTGCAACTCAACCACTCAACTAGAGTTGTAACTCAACAAATGAACAGTTGAGTTGTAACTCAACAACTCAACTGTTGAGTTCCAACTCAACCACTCAACTGTTGAGTTCCAACTCAACCACTCAACTGTTGAGTTCCAACTCAACTGTTGAGTTCCAACTCAACCACTCAACTGTTGAGTTCCAACTCAACCGGTGAGTTACAGCTCAAGGGACCGGATTCTGGGCCTACTCTTGAGGTATTACAACTGATCCCAACAGTTGAGTCGAAAGGAATCTGATTTTGGGCCCAATGTTAATTTACAAAACAATTTTGAGATACAAATCTATTGTTGAGTTACAACTCAACTGTTGGGTTGCAACTCAACCACTCAACTGTTGAGTTGTAACTCAACAACTCAACAGTTGAGTTGTAACTCAACAACTCAACAGTTGAGTTGTAACTCAACAACTCAACTGTTGAGTTCTAACTCAACCACTCAACTGTTGAGTTCCAACTCAACCACTCAACTGTTGAGTTGTAACTCAACAACTGAACAGTTGAGTTGTAACTCAACAACTCAACTGTTGAGTTTTAATTCAACCACTCAACTGTTGAGTTCCAACTCAACCACTCAACTGTTGAGTTCCAACTCAACCGGTAAGTTACAGCTCCAGGGACCGGATTCTAGGCCCACTCTGGAGGTATTACAACTGATCCCAACAGTTGAGTCGAAAGGGATCTGATTTTGGTACCACTGTTGAGGTACAAAACAATTTTGAGATACAAATCTATTGTTGAGTTAAAACTCAACTGTTGAGTTCCAACTCAACCACTCAACTGTTGAGTTCCAACTCAACCGGTGAGTTACAGCTCAAGGGACAGGATTCTGGGCCCACTCTTGAGGTATTACATCTGATCCCAACAGTTGAGTCGAAAGGGATCTGATTTTGGGACCAGTGTTGAGTTACAAACAATTTTGAGATACAAATCTATTGTTGAGTTGCAACTCAACCACTCAACTGTTGAGTTGTAACTCAACAACTCAACAGTTGAGTTGTAACTCAACATCTCAAATGTTGAATTCTAACTGAACCACTCAACTGTTGAGTTCCAACTCAACCGGTGAGTTACAGCTCAAGGGACCGGATTCTGGGCCCACTCTTGAGGTATTACAACTGATCCCAACATTTGAGTCGAAAGGGATCTGATTGTTGGCCCAAAGTTGAGTTACAAAACAATTTTGAGATTCAAATCTATTGTTGAGTTACAACTCAACTGTTGAGTTGCAACTCAACCACTCAACCGTTGAGATGTAACTCAACACTTCAACAGTTGAGTTGTAACTCAACACTTCAACAGTTGAGTTGTAACTCAACAACTCAACAGTTGAGTTGTAAAACAACTCAACTGTTAAGTTCCAACTCAACTGTTGCGTTCCAACTCAACCGTTGAGTTACTGATCAAGGGACTGGATTCTGGGCCCACTGTGGAGGTATTATAACTGATCCTAACAGTTGAGTCGAAAGGGATCTGATTATGGGCCCACTGTTGAGTTACAAAACAAGTTTGAGATACAAATCTATTGTTTAGTTACAACTCAACTGTTGAGTTGCAACTCAACCACTCAACTGTTGAGTTGTAACTCAACAACTCAGCAGTTGAGTTGTGACTCAACAACTCAACTGTTGAGTTCTAACTCAACCACTCAACTGTTGAGTTCCAACTCAACCACTCAACTGTTGAGTTCCAACTCAACCGGTTAGTTACAGCTCAAGGGATCCCAACAGTTGAGTCGAAAGGGATACCACTGTTGAGGTACAAAACAATTTTGAGATACAAATCTATTTTTGAGTTAAAACTCAACTGTTGAGTTGCAACTCAACCACTCAAATGTTGAGCTGTAACTCAACAACTCAACTGTTGAGTTCAAACTCAACCACTCAACTGTTGAGTTCCAACTCAACCGTTGAGTTATATCCCTCCCATCCTCTACCTCTCCCTTTTTAACCTCACCCCTTCATGCCACTAGCCTAAGTTTATTTTTCCCTAAACTCAACTGTTAGGCTGTTAGCCTAACCTAACCCCCTTCCATCCTCCACCTCTCCCCCTTTTAACCTCACCTCTCGTGTCACTAGCCTAAGTTTCTTTTTCCCTAAACTCAACTGTTAGGCTGTTAGCCTAACCTAACCCCCTTCCATCCTCCACCTCTCCCCCTTTTAACCTTACCCCTTCGTTTCATTAGCCTAAGTTTATTTTCCCTAAGCTCAACTGTTAGGCTGTTAGCCTAACTTAACCCCCCTCCATCCTCCCCCTTCTATCCTCACCCCCACATAAAAAGAAAAATTAAAATATTTTTTTTTAAACTCTGCCTAAGTTCCATCTTTTTTTAACTCAACAGTTGGGCTGTTAGCCTAACTTAACCCCCCTCCATCCTCCCCCTTCTAACCTCACCCCCACATAAAAAGACAAATTAAAATATTTTATTTGTAAACTCTTACTAAGTTCCATCTTTTCTTAACTAAACAGTTGGGCTGTTAGCCTAACTTAACCCCCTCCATCCTCCCCCTTCTAACCTCACCCCCACATATAAAGAAAAATTAAAATATTTTGTTTTTAAACTGACTAAGTTCCATCTTTTTTTAACTCAACAGTTGGGCTGTTAGCCTAACTTAACCCCCCTCCATCCTCCTCCTTCTAACCTCACCCCCACATAAAAAGAAAAATTTAAATATTTTATTTTTAAACTCTGACTAAGTTCCATCTTTTTTTAACTCAACAGTTGGGCTGTTAGCCTAACTTAACCCCCTCCATCCTCCTCCTTCTAACCTCACCCCCACATATAAAGAAAAATTAAAATATTTTATTTTTAAACTGACTAAGTTCCATCTTTTTTTAACTCAACAGTTGGGCTGTTAGCCTAACTTAACCCCCCTCCATCCTCCCCCTTCTAACCTCACCCCCACATAAAAAGAAAAATTTAAATATTTTATTTTTAAACTCTGACTAAGTTCCATCTTTTTTTAACTCAACAGTTGGGCTGTTAGCCTAACTTAACCCCCCTCCATCCTCCCCCTTCTAACCTAACCCCTTCAAGTCAAGTTCTCCTTTCCGGCCACGCTCGGCATTTTCTTTCAGGCCTAACAGTTGAGCCTCCAGCCTAACGTACCCACAGAATTATGGTTATACCTTCATTATGGCCATCCTCGGCAGTTTCACGAACTACTAAAACTTCGTAGATTTATTATTTTCACTGACTAGATTCTCAACTGTCGATAGGTGAAAGTATAGGTCCTGATTTTTGTCTTAACTGTTGAGCATATAGGACTCTGCCGTTTAGCTGAGAATGTTGACTCAACAATTCCAATGTGCGAGTCTAACCTAACCTAACCTAACCTAACACGGGAAGATTTCCAATCATTTTTAAAACCCAATTCCACTAATTTCAACCGCAATCAAAGCATTTTGTGAAACGCGCATTATTTGTAAAAAATTAATGAGCAAACTGCAGATTTGCAAATAATCCACTCGAGAGTGCAGATACGTATGATTCGCAATTCCTTCGGGACGATTTTTATATTCTTTGCGGTATTGTTGAGCTCTTTAAGGATATAGTCTAAATGGATATCCGTAGGCGAAACGCACTTGCACAATATGATTTAGTCAATTGAACTACAGAAACGGTATTTTTACTTACGCCTATGGCCATTCAAAAGCCAAACAGTAGCGCTAGCAATAAAATAAAATACTTTTTCCTTTTATACTTTTATAATGTTGAATTAATAACGATAAAAATTTTCAACGTTATCCTTTTGGCAAGAGCGATTCGTGGTACAATCTTAACCTAGAAGATAGATGTTCGCGTAATATCAAGATTAAAATTTAATTCTTAAAGCTAACCTAACAAAGAAATAAGAACACAAACGTGGAGACAATTTTCTTCTAACTAACACAATGTCAGCGATTGTTGGCTTCAAAAGTGTGCTGGCAAACCGCTTCGTTACGGGCATCTTCGTGATGGGGTCTCCTCGAGTGTAACGTTTGAGACTCCTTCGAAGATCAAGCTCCAGCTGGTAGCTTCTAGCTGCTAGATTTTGCCTAAGGGAAAAAGGAAATTAAGTACACAGAATAATGCTTAAACAATGCTTAAAATAAAGACCATTATTTTAAATCCATTTCTGAAAATTTAGGTACACTAATGTTTAAACAATGCTTAAATTAAAGTCCATTATTTTAAATCCATTTTAGGAAATTTAAAGTCCATTTTTGAAAATTAAGTCCAATACTCCAAAAACAAAATGTCCATTAAAAGTACAAGAAATGGACTTAAAATAAAGTCCATTTTCCATAAATGGACATAATTTACATTAGTTGGACTTTTTAATAATGTCCATTGGACATAAAATAAAGTCCATTATTTTAAATCCATTTCTGAAAAATTAAGTCCATTTTAACAAAAATAAAGTCCATTTTAGGAAATTTAAAGTCCATTTTTGAAAATTAAGTCCAATACTCCAAAAACAAAATGTCCATTAAAAGTACAAGAAATGGACTTAAAATAAAGTCCATTTTCCATAAATGGACATAATTTACATTAATTGGACTTTTTAATAATGTCCATTGGACATAAAATAAAGTCCATTATTTTAAATCCATTTCTGAAAAATTAAGTCCATTTTAACAAAAATAAAGTCCATTTTAGGAAATTTAAGGTCCATTTTTGAAAATTAAGTCCAATACTCCAAAAACAAAATGTCCATTAAAAGTACAAGAAATGGACTTAAAATAAAGTCCATTTTCCATAAATGGACATAATTTAGATTAATTGGACTTTTTAATAATGTCCATTGGACATAAAATAAAGTCCATTATTTTAAATCCATTTCTGAAAAATTAAGTCCATTTTAACAAAAATAAAGTCCATTTTAGGAAATTTAAAGTCCATTTTTGAAAATTAAGTCCAATACTCCAAAAACAAAATGTCCATTAAAAGTACAAGAAATGGACTTAAAATAAAGTCCATTTTCCATAAATGGACATAATTTACATTAATTGGACTTTTTAATAATGTCCATTGGACATAAAATAAAGTCCATTATTTTAAATCCATTTCTGAAAAATTAAGTCCATTTTAACAAAAATAAAGTCCATTTTAGGAAATTTAAAGTCCATTTTGAAAATTAAGTCCAATACTCCAAAAACAAAATGTCCAATAAAAGTACAAGAAATGGACTTAAAATAAAGTCCATTTTCCATAAATGGACATAATTTACATTAATTGGACTTTTTAATAATGTCCATTGGACATAAAATAAAGTCCATTATTTTAAATCCATTTCTGAAAAATTAAGTCCATTTTAACAAAAATAAAGTCCATTTTAGGAAATTTAAAGTCCATTTTTGAAAATTAAGTCCAATACTCCAAAAACAAAATGTCCATTAAAAGTACAAGAAATGGACTTAAAATAAAGTCCATTTTCCATAAATGGACATAATTTACATTAATTGGACTTTTTAATAATGTCCATTGGACATAAAATAAAGTCCATTATTTTAAATCCATTTCTGAAAAATTAAGTCCATTTTAACAAAAATAAAGTCCATTTTAGGAAATTTAAAGTCCATTTTTGAAAATTAAGTCCAATACTCCAAAAACAAAATGTCCATTAAAAGTACAAGAAATGGACTTAAAATAAAGTCCATTTTCCATAAATGGACATAATTTACATTAATTGGACTTTTTAATAATGTCCATTGGACATAAAATAAAGTCCATTATTTTAAATCCATTTCTGAAAAATTAAGTCCATTTTAACAAAAATAAAGTCCATTTTAGGAAATTTAAAGTCCATTTTTTAAAATTAAGTCCAATACTCCAGAAACAAAATGTCCAATAAAAGTACAAGAAATGGACTTAAAATAAAGTCCATTTTCCATAAATGGACATAATTTACATTAATTGGACTTTTTAATAATGTCCATTGGACATAAAATAATGGACTTTAAATTTCCTAAAATGGACTTTATTTTTGTTAAAATGGACTTAATTTTTCAGAAATGGATTTAAAATAATGGACTTTATTTTATGTCCAATGGACATTATTAAAAAGTCCAATTAATGTAAATTATGTCCATTTATGGAAAATGGACTTTATTTTAAGTCCATTTCTTGTACTTTTAATGGACATTTTGTTTTGTTTTGTTTTTGTTTTGTTTTGTACTTTTAATGGACTTTTTAATAATGTCCATTGGACATAAAATAAAGTCAATTATTTTAAATCCATTTCTGAAAAATTAAGTCCATTTTAACAAAAATAAAGTCCATTTTAGGAAATTTAAAGTCCATTTTTGAAAATTAAGTCCAATACTTCAAAAACAAAATGTCCATTAAAAGTACCAGAAATGGACTTAAAATAAAGTCCATTTTCCATAAATGGACATAATTTACATTAATTGGACTTTTTAATAATGTCCATTGGACATAAAATAAAGTCCATGATTTTAAATCCATTTCTGAAAAATTAAGTCCATTTTAACAAAAATAAAGTCCATTTTAGGAAATTTAAAGTCCATTTTTGAAAATTAAGTCCAATACCGTACTCCAAAAACAAAATGTCCATTAAAAGTACAAGAAATGGACTTAAAATAAAGTCCATTTTCCATAAATGGACATAATTTACATTAATTGGACTTTTTAATAATGTCCATTGGACATAAAATAAAGTCCATTATTTTAAATCCATTTCTGAAAAATTAAGTCCATTTTAACAAAAATAAAGTCCATTTTAGGAAATTTAAAGTCCATTTTTGAAAATTAAGTCCAATACTCCAAAAACAAAATGTCCATTAAAAGTACAAGAAATGGACTTAAAATAAAGTCCATTTTCCATAAATGGACATAATTTACATTAATTGGACTTTTTAATAATGTCCATTGGACATAAAATAAAGTCCATTATTTTAAATCCATTTCTGAAAAATTAAGTCCATTTTAACAAAAATAAAGTCCATTTTAGGAAATTTAAAGTCCATTTTTGAAAATTAAGTCCAATACTCCAAAAACAAAATGTCCATTAAAAGTACAAGAAATGGACTTAAAATAAAGTCCATTTTCCATAAATGGACATAATTTACATTAGTAACTATATCATTAGTATATAATTTACATTAGTACATTAGTAAGTATTAGTAAATAAACTTGGACCAAAACTTTCAGAGATATTAAAAATTTTCCACGGGACTGTTAACTGGTATCACTGAACTATTAACTGGCATGACTCAACTGTTAACTGGCATCGCTCAACTGTTAACTGGAATCACTCAACTGTTAACTAGTCTCATTCAACAGTTGGATGATGAGAGAGATATTTAATTGCCGCTAACTATATCTTTATTTCTTTTTGTGTAGGATATCCCTGAAAGAATGCACGCAGATTTATTAGCCTGTCCAAATTCATTAAACTTTGACCAAAACATTCAGGGACAATATAAAATCAAGTTTCCACGAAACTGTCAACTGTTATTTGGCATTAGTAAACTGTTAACTGGCATGACTCAACAGCTAACTGGCATCACTCAACTGTAAACTGGCATCGCTCAACTGTTGACTGACATCGCTCAAATAATAACTGGCATCACGCAACTGTTAACTGGCATCACTCAACTGTTAACTTGCATCGCTCAACTGTTGACTGACATCGCTCAGCAATAACTGGCATCACTCAACTGTTAACTTGCATCACTCATCTGTTAACTGGCATCACTCAACTGTTAACTAGTCTAACTCAAAACTTGAGCGATCAGAAAGATATGTAATTCCCTTTTACTAACGCTTTATTTCTTTTTGTGAGAACATCATTAGAAAGAACGTAAAAACTCTTATTAGCTCCCCACTTTTAATAAACTTAGACCAAATCTTTCAGAGATATTCAAAATTTTCCACGGGACTGTTAACTGGCACAACTCAACTGTTAACTAGTCTCATTCAATACTTGTATGACGAGAGAGATATTTAATTGCCGCTAATTATATCTTTATTTCTTTTTGTGTAGGATATCCCTTATCCTACACAAAATTCCCTTTTACTAACGCTTTATTTCTTTTTGTGAGAACATCATTCGAAAGAACGTAAAAACTCTTATTAGCTCTCCACTTTTAATAAACTTAGACCAAATCTTTCAGAGATATTCAAAATTTTCCACGGGACTGTTAACTGGTGCATCACTCAACTGTTAACTAGTCTCATTCAATAGTTGTATGACGAGAGAGATATTTAATTGCCGCTAATTATATCTTTATTTCTTTTTGTGTAGGATATCCCTTAAAAGAATGCACATGGATTTATTAGCCTGTCCAAATTCATTAAACTTCGACAAAAACATTCAGAGACAATATAAAATGAAGTTTCCACGAAACTGTCAACTGTTAACTAGCATTAGTAAACTGTTAACTTGAATGACTCATTTGTTAACTGGCATCATTAAACTGTTAACTGGCTTCACTCAACTGTTAACTGGCATCGCTCAGCTGTTAACTGGCATCCCGCAACTTTTAACTGGCACCACTCAACTGTTAACTGGCATCGCTCGACTGTTTACTGGCAACACTCAACTGTTAACTGGCACCACTCAACTGTTTACTGGCAACACTCAACTGTTAACTGGCACCACTCAACTGTTTACTGGCATCACTCAACTGTTAACTACATCACTCAACTGTTAACTGGCATCGCTCAACTGTTAACTGACATCACTCAACTGTTAACTGGCATCACTCAATTGTTAACTAGTCTAGCTCAACAGTTGAGCGATCAGAGAGATATGTAATTGCCTTTTACTAATACTTTATTTCTTTTTGTTAGAATATCACTAGCAAGAACGTACAAAGTCTTTCTAGCCTCTCCACTCTTAATAAACTTGGACCAAAACTTTCAACCTAACAGTTGGGTGGCGACTGTTAACAGTTGAGTGATGCAAGTTAACAGTTGAGCGATGCCAGTTAACAGTTGAGTGATGCCAGTTAACAGTAAAGTTGATTGATGCCAGTTAACAGTTGAGTGGATGCCAGTTAACAGTTTAGTTATGCCAGTTGAGTGATGCCAGTTAACAGTCCTGTGGAAAATTTTTAATATCTCTGAAAGTTTTGGTCCAAGTTTATTAAGAGTGGAGAGGCTAAAAAGACTTTGTACGTTCTTGCTAGTGATATTCTAACAAAAAGAAATAAAGTATTAGTAAAAGGCAATTACATATCTCTCTGATCGCTCAACTGTTGAGCTAGACTAGTTAACAATTGAGTGATGCCAGTTAACAGTTGAGTGATGTCAGTTAACAGTTGAGCGATGCCAGTTAACTTGAGTGATGTAGTTAACAGTTGAGTGATGCCAGTAAACAGTTGAGTGGTGCCAGTTAACAGTTGAGTGATGCCAGTAAACAGTTGAGTGGTGCCAGTTAACAGTTGAGCGATGTAAGTTAACAGTCGAGCGATGCCAGTTAACAGTTGAGTGATGCCAGTTAACAGTTGCGTGATGCCAGTTAACAGCTGAGCGATGCCAGTTAACAGTTGAGTGAAGCCAGTCAACAGTTGAATGATGCCAGTTAACAGTTGAGCGAAGCCAGTTAACAGTTGAGTGATGCCAGTTAACAGTTGAGTGATGCCAGTTAACAGTCCTGTGGAAAATTTTTAATATCTCTGAAAGTTTTGGTCCAAGTTTATTAAAGGTGGAGAGGCTATTAAGACTTTGTACGTTCTTTCTAGTGATATTCTCACAAAAAGAAATAAAGCGTTAGTAAAAGGCAATTACAGTTAACAGTTGAGTGAAGCCAGTTAACAGTTGAATTTATTGAAAGTGGAGTGGCTAATAAGATTTGTACGTTCTTTCTAGTGATATTCTGTCAAAAAAAAATAAAGCGTTAGTAAAAGGCAATGACATATCTCTCTCATCGCTCAACTGTTGAGTTAGACTAGATATCAGTTGAGTGATGCCAGTTAACAGTTGAGTGATGCCAGTTAACAGTTGAGTGATACTTATCATTTTTTTTTATTAAAGTACAAAATGAATTTTTTTAAAATTATGCATTTTCATGTTCCCAAGGGAAAAAGAATGATTTTGACCTCAAATGTTTCTCTTAAAAATGAATTTCAGCCCCTCTCTTTGCGCTTTTTAATCTAGATCCGCACTTTAAGAAGGCTAGGAGCAGTCAAGTTGTCACAAAAAGTTTAATTGTAAATGAAACAGTGGTTCTGTCAACTGGATGCCAGTTGGAGGTCCCGTGGAAAATTTATTTTTTCAATATCTCTGAAAGTTATGGTCCAATTTTGTTGAAAGTGAGGCTAATAAGACTTTGTACGTCCTTTCTTGTGATATTCTCACAAAAAGAAATAAAGCGTTAGTAAAGGCAATTATATATCTCTCTGATCGCTCAACTGTTCCGTTAGACTAGTTTATTATCATTAAAGTACAAAATACATTTTTATCAAATTATGCATTTTCATGTTCCCAAGGGAAAAAGAATGATTTTGACCTCAAATGTTTTTCTTAAAAATGAATTTCAGCCCCTCTCTTTGCGCTTTTTAATCTGGATCCGCACTTTAAGAAGGCTAGGAGCAGTCAAGTTGTCACTAAAAAGTTTAACTGTAAATGAAACTGTCTGTATTATTATCTTGATTAAGATCAAATAATGAACTACTGACTTAAATTGTACCTGCTACTAAGCCACCCGATTACCGTTTTACCCCTCCTTCTTATTTCGCCATGCTTGGCCCTTCCTATTTCACCGCCCTCGGCTATTTAACTAAATACCTAAGCTAGCCCCTAACCTAACCACCCGATTACAGTTTTACCCCCTTCTTATTTCGCAATCCTTGGCTCTCCCTATTTCACCGTCCTCGACTATATCACTAACTACCTAAACTATCACTTAAGCCTGGGACTCAACTGTTAGCCTCCCTCTGCTGACCCCTATCCCACTTCATCTTTAACGCAATCCTGTAAAACTTTACAAAACAACTGTTGACTTAAATTCTACCTGCCCCACTACCATCCGATAATACTTTCACCCCCTTCTTATTTCGCCATGCTTGGCCCTTCCTATTTAACCGCCATCAGCTATTTAACTGAATACCGAAGCTATCACCTAAGTTTCGGACTCAACTGTTAGCCTCTCTTTCACGACCCCAACCCCTCTGCCACTTTATCGTAATCTTGTAACACAAATTTTCACAAATTTACCAGTCAACTGTTGACCTATGTACTACCTGCCCCCCCCCCTCACCACCAGACTAAACTGTTAGCCCTTTCTTATTCCGCCACCCTCGGAAAGTTCACGAACTACCCAAACTGCGCAATCCTTGGCTCTCCCTATTTCACCGTCCTCGACTATATCACTAACTACCTAAACTATCACTTAAGCCTGGGACTCAACTGTTAGCCTCCCTCTGCTGACCCCTATCCCACTTCATCTTTAACGCAATCCTGTAACAAAACTGTACAAGTCAACTGTTGACTTAAATTCTACCTTCCCCACTACCATCCGATAATACTTTCACCCCCTTCTTATTTCGCCATGCTTGGCCCTTCCTATTTAACCGCCTTCAGCTATTTAACTAAATACCTAAGCTATCACCTAAGTTTCGGACTCAACTGTTAGCCTCTCTTTCCCGACCCCAACCCCTCTGCCACTTTATCGTAATCTTGTAACACAAATTTTCACAAATTTACCAGTCAACTGTTGACCTATGTACTACCTGCCCCCCCCCTCACCACCAGACTAAACTGTTAGCCCTTTCTTATAGCGCCACCCTCGGAAAGTTCACGAACTACCCAAACTGCGTAACTTCGCTTCCCGAATTTCATATTCCTTCGTAGGCACCTAACCTCACCTAATCCCATCTATTTGTTAGCTTTGGGGTGTCAACTGTTGACTATTTGTCAGTTAACAGTTGTTTGCCGGACTTTAACGTTTGTTGACCACAAAATCGGGGGGTCTAGGCTAAAACCCCCCCGGCGAAAACCCCCCCGGACAAAACCCCCCCGCCAAAACCCCCCCGGCTAAAACCCCGCCGTGACCAAAACCCCCCCGACCAAAACCCCCCCAGTACCAAACCCCCCCCGACCAAACCCCCCCCCGCATAAAAAAGACGGGTATAAGTAGAGTAACTGGTAGTTAGAGAGTAAGAGTAAATAAACTTCTTTCACAAACTTGACTCTACAATAATGTCTGAAGTACAGTGGGTATCAGAACAATGATAAACAAAGAGAGTGTAAGGCGAAGGTGAAGGTTGATGGTTTTGCTGAAGTCACCAAACACCCGCATTCATTAACTGAAGCTGTTGTCAGTGAGGTGTTAAATGTGAATGATCAAATCAGAGCCAGTTCCACTCTGTGTATCGATCCCCCCAACAAATCCTTTCCCAATGCCTCCTCCTTCTTGGCAAGGAAGCTGCAGTTAGGATGCCACCCATTGGTGCAATGTGAAGCTCCCTTTGCCTGATTGCTCTTTAGTTATCCCTGATTCATACCAGAAACTCAAAGATGGGCAGTAAGCGGAGGAAAACCTATGACACCGCAAAAGTTGTCCTACTTTCCGTCTGTGAGCAGGATAACTTTCGAAGGGAATGAGATATTTTGATGAGACTTAATGGGAGGATCCTTTGGGTCAAGGGAAATGTTGAGCTCGTTTTGTGATAGCACTTTCAAGATAGTCCCAGAAATATTCTATCAGCGCTTCACCTTCGTGCTTGTCAATGGTAAAACTGTCACATGGTTGTTCGTTTTGTTGCCCAGTAAATGCCAGTCTAAATATGTGTGAGTGTCTAAGGATTCGGGGGGGGGGGGGGGTACCGTGGGGGGGGTCTATTCTTCTCTTACTCTCTACCTAACAGTTACTTTACTCATACATACCCGTCTTTTTTTATGCGGGGGGGTTTTGGTACCGTGGGGTTTTGGTACCGGGGGGGTTTTGGTCGGGGGGGGTTTGGTACCGGGGGGGTTTTGGTCGGGGGGGTTTTGGTACCGGGGGGGTTTTGGTCGGGGGGGTTTTGGTCACGGGGGGGTTTTAGCCGGGGGGGTTTTGGCGGGGGGGTTTTGTCCGGGGGGGTTTTCGCCGTGGGGGTTTTAGCCGGAACCCAAAATCGGGTATGTATAAGTCTAACCTAACCTAACCTAACCTAACCTAACCGACCCGTTTTCAGGGCACCGTTTTAACACCATTATCCGGACTTTTGGGAGTTTTTTTAGGTTGTCCGATTAGCAATTCAAGCGCGTTTTCGCCATTTTTGACCAAATCGAGCGCGTTTTCGCAGTTTCGAGCGCATTTCCGCCATTCTGACACCAATTTAAGCGCGTTTTGCAGTTATTAGCGCATTTTCGCCAATCTGCTAGAAATTCAGACGCTTTTTCGTCAATGCGAGCAATTCAGGCGCGTTTTCGCCATTTTGTGACCGATTCGAACTCGTTTTCGCAGTTTCAAGCCCATTTCCGCCATTCTGACACCAATTTTAGCGTGTTTTCGCAGTTTCGAGCGCATTCGCGCCATTCTGACACCAATTTTAGCGCGATTTCGCAGTTTCGAGCGCATTCGCGCCATTCTGACACCAATTTTAGCGCGTTTTCGCAGTTTCGAGCGCATTTCCGCCATTCTGACGTTTCAAGAGCATTTCCGCCATTCTGATACCAATTTTAGCGCGTTTTCGCAGTTTCGAGCGCATTCGCGCCATTCTGACACCAATTTTAGCGCGTTTTCGCAGTTTTGAGCGCATTTCCGCCATTCTGACACCAATTTTAGCGCGTTTTCGCAGTTTCGAGCGCATTCGCGCGATCCTGACACCAATTTTAGCTCGTTTTCGCAGTTTTGAGCGCATTTCCGTCATTCTGACACCAATTTTAGCGCCTTTTCGCAGTTTCGAGCGCATTTTCGCCATTCTGCTAGCAATTCAGGCGCTTCTTCGCCATTTTCAGCGTCCAGTGCGTTTCGAGCAATTCAGGCGCATTATCGCCAATTTTTTGAACGCCTAGTGCGTTTTTGAGCAATTCAATCGTGTTTTCGCCAATTTTGAGAAATGCAATTGCGGATTCGGCATTTTGAGCGCGGTCGCCATTCTGCGAGAAATTCAAATTCCCTTTAGCTTTTCGGCTCGCAATAAAGGTCCAAAATCTTTAGAGCGCAATTCCGCGAGCAAATATTGTCAAAATTCGTCCGGCATTCCGCGAGCAATTTTCGAACGGGTTTTTCGCGCAGTTTACAAATTTGACATTATTCACACGAACAGCGTTTCAAAGTAGGACTTTCGAATCATTACAGAGCTTAACAATAACACGGGAAGATTTCCAATCATTTTTAAAACCCAATTCCACTAATTTCAACCGCAATCAAAGCATTTGTGAAACGCGCATTATTTGTAAAAAATGAATGAGGAAACTGCAGATTTGCAAATAATCCACTCGAGAGTGCAGATACGTATGATTCGCAATTCCTTCGGGACGATTTTTATATTCTTTGCGGTATTGTTGAGCTCGTTAAGGATATAGTCTAAATGGATATCCGTAGGCGAAACGCACTTGCACAATATGATTTAGTCAATTGAACTACAGAAACGGTATTTTTACTTACGCCTATGGCCATTCAAAAGCCAAACAGTAGCGCTAGCAATAAAATAAAATACTTTTTCCTTTTATACTTTTATAATGTTGAATTAATAACGATAAAAATTTTCAACGTTATCCTTTTGGCAAGAGCGATTCGTGGTACAATCTTAACCTAGAAGATAGATGTTTGCGTAATATCAAGATTAAAATTTAATTCTTAAAGCTAACCTAACAAAGAAATAAGAACACAAACGTGGAGACAATTTTCTTCTAACTAACACAATGTCAGCGATTGTTGGCTTCAAAAGTGTGCTGGCAAACCGCTTCGTTACGGGCATCTTCGTGATGGGGTCTCCTCGAGTGTAACGTTTGAGACTCCTTCGAAGATCAAGCTCCAGCTGGTAGCTTCTAGCTGCTAGATTTTGCCTAAGGGAAAAAGGAAATTAAGTACACAGAATAATGCTTAAACAATGCTTAAAATAAAGACCATTATTTTAAATCCATTTCTGAAAATTTAGGTACACTAATGTTTAAACAATGCTTAAATTAAAGTCCATTATTTTAAATCCATTTTAGGAAATTTAAAGTCCATTTTTGAAAATTAAGTCCAATACTCCAAAAACAAAATGTCCATTAAAAGTACAAGAAATGGACTTAAAATAAAGTCCATTTTCCATAAATGGACATAATTTACATTAATTGGACTTTTTAATAATGTCCATTGGACATAAAATAAAGTCCATTATTTTAAATCCATTTCTGAAAAATTAAGTCCATTTTAACAAAAATAAAGTCCATTTTAGGAAATTTAAAGTCCATTTTTGAAAATTAAGTCCAATACTTCAAAAACAAAATGTCCATTAAAAATACAAGAAATGGACTTAAAATAAAGTCCAATTTCCATAAATGGACATAATTTACATTAATTGGACTTTTTAATAATGTCCATTGGACTTAAAATAAAGTCCAATTTCCATAAATGGACATAATTTACATTAATTGGACTTTTTAATAATGTCCATTGGACATAAAATAAAGTCCATGATTTTAAATCCATTTCTGAAAAATTAAGTCCATTTTAACAAAAATAAAGTCCATTTTAGGAAATTTAAAGTCCATTTTTGAAAATTAAGTCCAATACTCCAAAAACAAAATGTCCATTAAAAGTACAAGAAATGGACTTAAAATAAAGTCCATTTTCCATAAATGGACATAATTTACATTAATTGGACTTTTTAATAATGTCCATTGGACATAAAATAAAGTCCATTATTTTAAATCCATTTCTGAAAAATTAAGTCCATTTTAACAAAAATAAAGTCCATTTTAGGAAATTTAAAGTCCATTTTTGAAAATTAAGTCCAATACTCCAAAAACAAAATGTCCATTAAAAGTACAAGAAATGGACTTAAAATAAAGTCCATTTTCCATAAATGAACATAATTTACATTAATTGGACTTTTTAATAATGTCCATTGGACATAAAATAAAGTCCATTATTTTAAATCCATTTCTGAAAAATTAAGTCCATTTTAACAAAAATAAAGTCCATTTTAGGAAATTTAAAGTCCATTTTTGAAAATTAAGTCCAATACTCCAAAAACAAAATGTCCATTAAAAGTACAAGAAATGGACTTAAAATAAAGTCCATTTTCCATAAATGGACATAATTTACATTAATTGGACTTTTTAATAATGTCCATTGGACATAAAATAAAGTCCATTATTTTAAATCCATTTCTGAAAAATTAAGTCCATTTTAACAAAAATAAAGTCCATTTTAGGAAATTTAAAGTCCATTTTTGAAAATTAAGTCCAATACTCCAAAAACAAAATGTCCATTAAAAGTACAAGAAATGGACTTAAAATAAAGTCCATTTTCCATAAATGGACATAATTTACATTAATTGGACTTTTTAATAATGTCCATTGGACATAAAATAAAGTCCATTATTTTAAATCCATTTCTGAAAAATTAAGTCCATTTTAACAAAAATAAAGTCCATTTTAGGAAATTTAAAGTCCATTTTTGAAAATTAAGTCCAATACTTCAAAAACAAAATGTCCAATAAAAATACAAGAAATGGACTTAAAATAAAGTCCATTTTCCATAAATGGACATAATTTACATTAATTGGACTTTTTAATAATGTCCATTGGACATAAAATAAAGTCCATTATTTTAAATCACATTCTGAAAAGTTAAGTCCATTTTAACAAAAATAAAGTCCATTTTAGGAAATTTAAAGTCCATTTTTGAAAATTAAGTCCAATACTCCAAAAACAAAATGTCCATTAAAAGTACAAGAAATGGACTTAAAATAAAGTCCATTTTCCATAAATGGACATAATTTACATTAATTGGACTTTTTAATAATGTCCATTGGACATAAAATAAAGTCCATTATTTTAAATCCATTTCTGAAAAATTAAGTCCATTTTAACAAAAATAAAGTCCATTCTAGGAAATTTAAAGTCCATTTTTGAAAATTAAGTCCAATACTCCAAAAACAAAATGTCCATTAAAAGTACAAGAAATGGACTTAAAATAAAGTCCATTTTCCATAAATGGACATAATTTACATTAATTGGACTTTTTAATAATGTCCATTGGACATAAAATAAAGTCCATTATTTTAAATCCATTTCTGAAAAATTAAGTCCATTTTAACAAAAATAAAGTCCATTTTAGGAAATTTAAAGTCCATTTTTGAAAATTAAGTCCAATACTCCAAAAACAAAATGTCCATTAAAAGTACAAGAAATGGACTTAAAATAAAGTCCATTTTCCATAAATGGACATAATTTACATTAATTGGACTTTTTAATAATGTCCATTGGACATAAAATAAAGTCCATTATTTTAAATCCATTTCTGAAAAATTAAGTCCATTTTAAAAAAAATAAAGTCCATTTTAGGAAATTTAAAGTCCATTTTTGAAAATTAAGTCCAATACTCCAAAAACAAAATGTCCATTAAAAGTACAAGAAATGGACTTAAAATAAAGTCCATTTTCCATAAATGGACATAATTTACATTAATTGGACTTTTTAATAATGTCCATTGGACATAAAATAAAGTCCATTATTTTAAATCCATATATGAAAAATTAAGTCCATTTTCACAAAAATAAAGTCCATTTTAGGAAATTTAAAGTCCATTTTTGAAAATTAAGTCCAATACTCCAAAAACAAAATGTCCATTAAAAGTACAAGAAATGGACTTAAAATAAAGTCCATTTTCCATAAATGGACATAATTTACATTAATTGGACTTTTTAATAATGTCCATTGGACATAAAATAAAGTCCATTATTTTAAATCCATTTCTGAAAAATTAAGTCCATTTTAACAAAAATAAAGTCCATTTTAGGAAATTTAAAGTCCATTTTTGAAAATTAAGTCCAATACTCCAAAAACAAAATGTCCATTAAAAGTACAAGAAATGGACTTAAAATAAAGTCCATTTTCCATAAATGGACATAATTTACATTAATTGGACTTTTTAATAATGTCCATTGGACATAAAATAAAGTCCATTATTTTAAATCCATTTCTGAAAAATTAAGTCCATTTTAACAAAAATAAAGTCCATTTTAGGAAATTTAAAGTCCATTTTTGAAAATTAAGTCCAATACTCCAAAAACAAAATGTCCATTAAAAGTACAAGAAATGGACTTAAAATAAAGTCCATTTTCCATAAATGGACATAATTTACATTAATTGGACTTTTTAATAATGTCCATTGGACATAAAATAAAGTCCATTATTTTAAATCCATTTCTGAAAAATTAAGTCCATTTTAACAAAAATAAAGTCCATTTTAGGAAATTTAAAGTCCATTTTTGAAAATTAAGTCCAATACTCCAAAAACAAAATGTCCATTAAAAGTACAAGAAATGGACTTAAAATAAAGTCCATTTTCCATAAATGGACATAATTTACATTAATTGGACTTTTTAATAATGTCCATTGGACATAAAATAAAGTCCATTATTTTAAATCCATTTCTGAAAAATTAAGTCCATTTTAACAAAAATAAAGTCCATTTTAGGAAATTTAAAGTCCATTTTTGAAAATTAAGTCCAATACTCCAAAAACAAAATGTCCATTAAAAGTACAAGAAATGGACTTAAAATAAAGTCCATTTTCCATAAATGGACATAATTTACATTAATTGGACTTTTTAATAATGTCCATTGGACATAAAATAAAGTCCATTATTTTAAATCCATTTCTGAAAAATAAAGTCCATTTTAACAAAAATAAAGTCCATTTTAGGAAATTTAAAGTCCATTTTTGAAAATTAAGTCCAATACTCCAAAAACAAAATGTCCATTAAAAGTACAAGAAATGGACTTAAAATAAAGTCCATTTTCCATAAATGGACATAATTTACATTAATTGGACTTTTTAATAATGTCCATTGGACATAAAATAAAGTCCATTATTTTAAATCCATTTCTGAAAAATTAAGTCCATTTTAACAAAAATAAAGTCCATTTTAGGAAATTTAAAGTCCATTTTTGAAAATTAAGTCCAATACTCCAAAAACAAAATGTCCATTAAAAGTACAAGAAATGGACTTAAAATAAAGTCCATTTTCCATAAATGGACATAATTTACATTAATTGGACTTTTTAATAATGTCCATTGGACATAAAATAAAGTCCATTATTTTAAATCCATTTCTGAAAAATTAAGTCCATTTTAACAAAAATAAAGTCCATTTTAGGAAATTTAAAGTCCATTTTTGAAAATTAAGTCCAATACTCCAAAAACAAAATGTCCATTAAAAGTACAAGAAATGGACTTAAAATAAAGTCCATTTTCCATAAATGGACATAATTTACATTAATTGGACTTTTTAATAATGTCCATTGGACATAAAATAAAGTCCATTATTTTAAATCCATTTCTGAAAAATTAAGTCCATTTTAACAAAAATAAAGTCCATTTTAGGAAATTTAAAGTCCATTTTTGAAAATTAAGTCCAATACTCCAAAAACAAAATGTCCATTAAAAGTACAAGAAATGGACTTAAAATAAAGTCCATTTTCCATAAATGGACATAATTTACATTAATTGGACTTTTTAATAATGTCCATTGGACATAAAATAAAGTCCATTAATTTAAATCCATTTCTGAAAAATTAAGTCCATTTTAACAAAAATAAAGTCCATTTTAGGAAATTTAAAGTCCATTTTTGAAAATTAAGTCAAATACTCCAAAAACAAAATGTCCAATAAAAGTACAAGAAATGGACTTAAAATAAAGTCCATTTTCCATAAATGGACATAATTTACATTAATTGGACTTTTTAATAATGTCCATTGGACATAAAATAAAGTCCATTATTTTAAATCCATTTCTGAAAAATTAAGTCCATTTTAACAAAAATAAAGTCCATTTTAGGAAATTTAAAGTCCATTTTTGAAAATTAAGTCCAATACTCCAAAAACAAAATGTCCATTAAAAGTACAAGAAATGGACTTAAAATAAAGTCCATTTTCCATAAATGGACATAATTTACATTAATTGGACTTTTTAATAATGTCCATTGGACATAAAATAAAGTCCATTATTTTAAATCCATTTCTGAAAAATTAAGTCCATTTTAACAAAAATGAAGTCCATTTTAGGAAATTTAAAGTCCATTTTTGAAAATTAAGTCCAATACTCCAAAAACAAAATGTCCATTAAAAGTACAAGAAATGGACTTAAAATAAAGTCCATTTTCCATAAATGGACATAATTTACATTAATTGGACTTTTTAATAATGTCCATTGGACATAAAATAAAGTCCATTATTTTAAATCCATTTCTGAAAAATTAAGTCCATTTTAACAAAAATATAGTCATTTTAGGAAATTTAAAGTCCATTTTTGAAAATTAAGTCCAATACTCCAAAAACAAAATGTCCATTAAAAGTACAAGAAATGGACTTAAAATAAAGTCCATTTTCCATAAATGGACATAATTTACATTAATTGGACTTTTTAATAATGTCCATTGGACATAAAATAAAGTCCATTATTTTAAATCCATTTCTGAAAAATTAAGTCCATTTTAACAAAAATAAAGTCCATTTAAGGAAATTTAAAGTCCATTTTTGAAAATTAAGTCCAATACTCCAAAAACAAAATGTCCATTAAAAGTACAAGAAATGGACTTAAAATAAAGTCCATTTTCCATAAATGGACATAATTTACATTAATTGGACTTTTTAATAATGTCCATTGGACATAAAATAAAGTCCATTATTTTAAATCCATTTCTGAAAAATTAAGTCCATTTTAACAAAAATAAAGTCATTTTAGGAAATTTAAAGTCCATTTTTGAAAATTAAGTCCAATACTCCAAAAACAAAATGTCCATTAAAAGTACAAGAAATGGACTTAAAATAAAGTCCATTTTCCATAAATGGACATAATTTACATTAATTGGACTTTTTAATAATGTCCATTGGACATAAAATAAAGTCCATTATTTTAAATCCATTTCTGAAAAATTAAGTCCATTTTAACAAAAATAAAGTCCATTTTAGGAAATTTAAAGTCCATTTTTGAAAATGAAGTCCAATACTCCAAAAACAAAATGTCCATTAAAAGTACAAGAAATGGACTTAAAATAAAGTCCATTTTCCATAAATGGACATAATTTACATTAATTGGACTTTTTAATGTCCATTGGACATAAAATAAAGTCCATTATTTTAAATCCATTTCTGAAAAATTAAGTCCATTTTAACAAAAATAAAGTCCATTTTAGGAAATTTAAAGTCCATTTTGAAAATTAAGTCCAATACTCCAAAAACAAAATGTCCAATAAAAGTACAAGAAATGGACTTAAAATAAAGTCCATTTTCCATAAATGGACATAATTTACATTAATTGGACTTTTTAATAATGTCCATTGGACATAAAATAAAGTCCATTATTTTAAATCCATTTCTGAAAAATTAAGTCCATTTTAACAAAAATAAAGTCCATTTTAGGAAATTTAAAGTCCATTTTTGAAAATTAAGTCCAATACTCCAAAAACAAAATGTCCATTAAAAGTACAAGAAATGGACTTAAAATAAAGTCCATTTTCCATAAATGGACATAATTTACATTAATTGGACTTTTTAATAATGTCCATTGGACATAAAATAAAGTCCATTATTTTAAATCCATTTCTGAAAAATTAAGTCCATTTTAACAAAAATAAAGTCCATTTTAGGAAATTTAAAGTCCATTTTTGAAAATTAAGTCCAATACTCCAAAAACAAAATGTCCATTAAAAGTACAAGAAATGGACTTAAAATAAAGTCCATTTTCCATAAATGGACATAATTTACATTAGTAACCATATCATTAGTATATAATTTACATTAGTATATTAGTAAGTATTAGTAAATAAACTTGGACCAAAACTTTCAGAGATATTAAAAATTTTCCACGGGACTGTTCACTGGTATCACTGAACTATTAACTGGCATGACTCAACTGTTAACTGGCATCGCTCAACTGTTAACTGGAATCACTCAACTGTTAACTAGTACTAACTAACTAACTATACTAACTAATTGCCGCTAACTATATCTTTATTTCTTTTTGTGTAGGATATCCCTTAAAAGAATGCACGCAGATTTATTAGCCTGTCCAAATTCATTAAACTTTGTCCAACACATTCAGGGACAATATAAAATCAAGTTTCCACGAAACTGTCAACTGTTATTTGGCATTAGTAAACTGTTAACTGGCATGAATCAACAGCTAACTGGCATCACTCAACTGTAAACTGGCATCGCTCAACTGTTGACTGACATCGCTCAAATAATAACTGGCATCACGCAACTGTTAACTGGCATCACTCAACTGTTAACTTGCATCGCTCAACTGTTGACTGACATCGCTCAGCAATAACTGGCATCACTCAACTGTTAACTTGCATCACTCATCTGTTAACTGGCATCACTCAACTGTTAACTAGTCTAACTCAAAACTTGAGCGATCAGAAAGATATGTAATTCCCTTTTACTAACGCTTTATTTCTTTTTGTGAGAACATCATTAGAAAGAACGTAAAAACTCTTATTAGCTCCCCACTTTTAATAAACTTAGACCAAATCTTTCAGAGATATTCAAAATTTTCCACGGGACTGTTAACTGGCATAACTCAACTGTTAACTAGTCTCATTCAATAGTTGTATGACGAGAGAGATATTTAATTGCCGCTAATTATATCTTTATTTCTTTTTGTGTAGGATATCCCTTAAAAGAATGCACATGGATTTATTAGCCTGTCCAAATTCATTAAACTTCGACAAAAACATTCAGAGACAATATAAAATGAAGTTTCCACGAAACTGTCAACTGTTAACTAGCATTAGTAAACTGTTAACTTGAATGACTCATTTGTTAACTGGCATCATTAAACTGTTAAATGGCTTCACTCAACTGTTAACTGGCATCGCTCAGCTGTTAACTGGCATCCCGCAACTTTTAACTGGCATCACTCAACTGTTAACTGGCATCGCTCGACTGTTAACTTACATCGTTCAACTGTTAACTGGCACCACTCAACTGTTTACTGGCAACACTCAACTGTTAACTGGCACCACTCAACTGTTTACTGGCATCACTCAACTGTTAACTACATCACTCAACTGTTGACTGGCATCGCTCAACTGTTAACTGACATCACTCAACTGTTAACTGGCATCACTCAATTGTTAACTAGTCTAGCTCAACAGTTGAGCGATCAGAGAGATATGTAATTGCCTTTTACTAATACTTTATTTCTTTTTGTTAGAATATCACTAGCAAGAACGTACAAAGTCTTTCTAGCCTCTCCACTCTTAATAAACTTGGACCAAAACTTTCAGAGATATTAAAAATTTTCCACAGGACTGTTAACTGGCATCACTCAACTGGCATAACTAAACTGTTAACTGGCATCCACTCAACTTGTAACTGGCATCAATCAACTTTACTGTTAACTGGCATCACTCAACTGTTAACTGGCATCACTCAACTCTTAACTAGTCTAGCTCAACAGTTGATCGATCAGAGAGATTTGTAATTTCCTTTTACTAACGCTTTATTTCTTTTTGTGAGAATATCACTACAAAGAACGTACAAAGTCTTATTAGCCTCTCCACTTTTAATAAACTTGGACCAAAACTTTCAGAGATATTAAAAATTTTCCACGGGACTGTTAACTGGCATCCCTGAACTATTAACTGGCATGACTCAACTGTTAACTGGCATCGCTCAACTGTTAACTGGAATCACTCAACTGTTAACTAGTCTCATTCAACAGTTGGATGATGAGAGAGATATTTAATTGCCGCTAACTATATCTTTATTTCTTTTTGTGTAGGATATCCGTTAAAAGAATGCACGCAGATTTATTAGCCTGTCCAAATTCATTAAACTTTGACCAAAACATTCAGGGACAATATAAAATCAAGTTTCCACGAAACTGTCAACTGTTATTTGGCATTAGTAAACTGTTAACTGGCATGACTCAACAGCTAACTGGCATCACTCAACTGTAAACTGGTGTCCGGTCAATTCGTCACAGGACAATTCGTCACAGGACAATTCGTCACAGACAATTCGTCACAGGACAATTTGTCACAAGGACATTTTGTCACAGGGACAATTCGTCACAGGGACAATTCGTCACACGGACAATTCGTCACTAGGACAATTTGTCACAAGGACATTTCGTCACAGAGAGCCCAATTTCAAGTTCAAATTTCGATATATTTTAAAGTATATATTTTTAAATACTCAGTTACATAATACTCAATTACATGGAAATAACATCAAAACATGTAGTTATGGGCAATGCCCCGCATATATTCGAGTACGTCAGTTTGGCCTGACCGATACCTCCCTACTACGGTTTTCAATCGCTGGTTACATTCTTCATATTTCCTCTTCTTGGGTGGGTTGGGGCACCCAGCAACAAATCGCTCCATATTCGTTTCTGTTTGGACCCACTCCTGTCGCAGAAACGATATGAATCTCCAAATATTTGGATGGGCTGCTCCAACACGTTTGTTGAATGCCGAATGCCATCCTTCAACATTGTTATTGGTCCTAGGAAGGTCTTCTGCGACGCGCCCAAAGACGTTCCAGACAGGGATGGGAAAGATAGCATTTCTGTTTGCCCTGGTGGTTTGTGACGTTCTTCCTATGTAGGTATCTTCAAAGTAGTCGAGGATTGGGTATACTTCAGATGGACAGATTTGAACATAGCGGTCGAACGCGGCTGGGATATCCGCCACTGGGAGAAAAGCCAACGCTGTCAGCATTTTCATGGTGAGAGCAAAATCGCTGCAAGACGAATACTTCTCGAGAGCATCGCTGTTTGCTTGAATTTTTCTAAAAACGCTCTGACACAGGTGATAAAAGCAGCCACTCACTACTGCAATCGGGAAAACGACCCCTACCGCTTTCGTGAAGGCGATTTCAAAATCAGCCATGATTCGTTTCGGGTCCAAATGGGGATTGAGGATGAGCAACTGCCTTAGGAGGCCAACGTAAGTCTGCTGAGTTTTCTTTACAAGCAACGCGAAGACACAAGGAATGGACGTAGACTCTTTGATGCCGTGGATCGTATAAAGTTGTTGGAAGTGAGGTGGAGCAGTCTTGAATGTACCATCGGCCATCCAGTCATCACACGATGCTAGGAATTCCAAATTCTGTTTCGTTGAGAAGATCAGGATTCGGCTGCTGCTGTTTGGTCCAGAACCGTAGAGCAAAAATGGTTCTCCAGCTGTCGTCTTCTGAAGCGAAGGGGGGACTTGAAGTGATGCTAAGTTAGCTGGCAGTGGAAGGTTAGCACCACTTTGCTTTATCCGTCTCCGTACTGATCTCTGAAGAGACTGCTTCTTCGCTAGTAGGACTGTAGCAGAACGACTAGAAGAGGTCGTTGCCGCTGTACTGGCAGACCGGGACCTCAATTCTTCCTGAATGCGCAGCACTTCAGCATTTGCTGGGTTAGGTCCGTGGATGTGAAGTGGTGCCTTGAGCTCATCGGTGCAGCCTATGTCAGTGTGCAAAATTCCAGAACAAGAACGATTTTCACAGCGCCAAATCACCTATAAAAAAAAAAAGAATGGAATACATGTCTTACTTATCATTAATCACCTTCTACGTGATTCCCTGCTCTACTCAAAACAAAATAAATAGCTTAGCGGTACATTATCAGTTTGGATTCTCTTTCGACAAAAACCAGCTTTTTTGGTGATTCGTGACAAATCCACGAACGTGGTTCGACGAAAGCTAGTCTTTAAATTAAAGACACGATAAATCAACGATTTCCATAGCGTAGGCTACTGAGCGTTGTCAATTGCCACTCCTAAAATATACAAAACCACACATACCATACCAGCAATTAGGGAAGATTGAAAATACTATTTCTAACTATCAGAAAAAAGCAGTCATTTTCACAACAATAGAAAAATCTGATTACCTTGAATGTTTCTCTGTGTTTTGTATATGAGAACCCTTTATAACAGAGTCTTTCACGACCTTTTTCAGTCTTTGCGAGTTCCATCTTAAACTGATAACACCTTGACTCCCCTCGAGAATATTAAAGGTTAACTTCAGACATCGAGGTCGATATCGGAAAATAACACCGAGACGGCCATTGAAAATAACCTGTCCGAGCCGAAGGCGAGGTTGATATTTTTAAATGGCCATCGAGGTTGTCATTCCGATATCAAGCGAGATGGAGGTGTGTTAACTGTTATAACTTTTTCGACCTCGGCATGACGTTGGAGGAGGATATGACTTATATCCTCTCCTCTCCGGAGGCGGTTATGACTAATTCTGTAACGTGATTGGCTGGATCATCCCGTGGAATGATATTTTACGTGAAGATTAGTCGAAGTTAAGAAGAACAGTCGAGCGATGCCAGTTAACAGTTGAGTGATGCCAGTTAACAGTTGCGTGATGCCAGTTAACAGCTGAGCGATGCCAGTTAACAGTTGAGTGAAGCCAGTCAACAGTTGAATGATGCCAGTTAACAGTTGAGCGAAGCCAGTTAACTGTTGAGTGATGCCAGTTAACAGTCCTGTGGAAAATTTTTAATATCTCTGAAAGTTTTGGTCCAAGTTTACTAAAGGTGGAGAGGCTAATAAGACTTTGTACGTTCTTTCTAGTGATATTCTCACAAAAAGAAATAAAGCGTTAGTAAAAGGCAATTACAGTTAACAGTTGAGTGAAGCCAGTTAACAGTTGAATTTATTGAAAGTGGAGTGGCTAATAAGATTTGTACGTTCTTTCTAGTGATATTCTCTAAAAAAAAAATAAAGCGTTAGTAAAAGGCAATGACATATCTCTCTCATCGCTCAACTGTTGAGTTAGACAAGATATCAGTTGAGTGATGCCAGTTAACAGTTGAGTGATGCCAGTTAACAGTTGAGTGATACTTATCATTTTTTTTTATTAAAGTACAAAATGAATTTTTTAAAATTATGCATTTTCATGTTCCCAAGGGAAAAAGAATGATTTTGACCTCAAATGTTTCTCTTAAAAATGAATTTCAGCCCCTCTCTTTGCGCTTTTTAATCTAGATCCGCACTTTAAGAAGGCTAGGAGCAGTCAAGTTGTCACAAAAAGTTTAATTGTAAATGAAACAGTGGTTCTGTCAACTGGATGCCAGTTGGAGGTCCCGTGGAAAATTTATTTTTTCAATATCTCTGAAAGTTATGGTCCAATTTTGTTGAAAGTGAGGCTAATAAGACTTTGTACGTCCTTTCTTGTGATATTCTCACAAAAAGAAATAAAGCGTTAGTAAAGGCAATTATATATCTCTCTGATCGCTCAACTGTTCCGCTAGACTAGTTTATTATCATTAAAGTACAAAATACATTTTTATCAAATTATGCATTTTCATGTTCCCAAGGGAAAAAGAATGATTTTGACCTCAAATGTTTTTCTTAAAAATGAATTTCAGCCCCTCTCTTTGCGCTTTTTAATCTGGATCCGCACTTTAAGAAGGCTAGGAGCAGTCAAGTTGTCACTAAAAAGTTTAACTGTAAATGAAACTGTCTGTATTATTATCTTGATTAAGATCAAATAATGAACTACTGACTTAAATTGTACCTGCTACTAAGCCACCCGATTACCGTTTTACCCCTCCTTCTTATTTCGCCATGCTTGGCCCTTCCTATTTCACCGCCCTCGGCTATTTAACTAAATACCTAAGCTAGCCCCTAACCTAACCACCCGATTACAGTTTTACCCCCTTCTTATTTCGCAATCCTTGGCTCTCCCTATTTCACCGTCCTCGACTATATCACTAACTACCTAAACTATCACTTAAGCCTGGGACTCAACTGTTAGCCTCCCTCTGCTGACCCCTATCCCACTTCATCTTTAACGCAATCCTGTAACAAAACTGTACAAGTCAACTGTTGACTTAAATTCTACCTGCCCCACTACCATCCGATAATACTTTCACCCCCTTCTTATTTCGCCATGCTTGGCCCTTCCTATTTAACCGCCATCAGCTATTTAACTAAATACCTAAGCTATCACCTAAGTTTCGGACTCAACTGTTAGCCTCTCTTTCCCGACCCCAACCCCTCTGCCACTTTATCGTAATCTTGTAACACAAATTTTCACAAATTTACCAGTCAACTGTTGACCTATGTACTACCTGCCCCCCCCCCCTCACCACCAGACTAAACTGTTAGCCCTTTCTTATAGCGCCACCCTCGGAAAGTTCACGAACTACCCAAACTGCGTAACTTCGCTTCCCGAATTTCATATTCCTTCGTAGGCACCTAACCTCACCTAATCCCATCTATTTGTTAGCTTTGGGGTGTCAACTGTTGACTATTTGTCAGTTAACAGTTGTTTGCCGGACTTTAACGTTTGTTGACCACAAAATCGGGGGGTCTAGGCTAAAACCCCCCCGGCGAAAACCCCCCCATACAAAACCCCCCCGCCAAACCCCCCCGGCTAAAACCCCCCCGTGACCAAAACCCCCCGACCAAAACCCCCCCGGTACCAAAACCCCCCCGACCAAAACCCCCCCGAACAAAACCCCCCCCGGTACCAAAACCCCCCGACCAAAACCCCCCCAGTACCAACCCCCCCCCCGACCAAAACCCCCCCGCATAAAAAAGACGGGTATAAGTAGAGTAACTGGTAGTTAGAGAGTAAGAGTAAATAAACTTCTTTCACAAACTTGACTCTACAATAATGTCTGAAGTACAGTGGGTATCAGAACAATGATAAACAAAGAGAGTGTAAGGCGAAGGTGAAGGTTGATGGTTTTGCTGAAGTCACCAAACACCCGCATTCATTAACTGAAGCTGTTGTCAGTGAGGTGTTAAATGTGAATGATCAAATCAGAGCCAGTTCCACTCTATGTATCGATCCCCCCAACAAATCCTTTCCCAATGCCTCCTCCTTCTTGGCAAGGAAGCTGCAGTTAGGATGCCACCCATTGGTGCAATGTGAAGCTCCCTTTGCCTGATTGCTCTTTAGTTATCCCTGATTCATACCAGAAACTCAAAGATGGGCAGTAACCGGAGGAAAACCTATGACACCGCAAAAGTTGTCCTACTTTCCGTCTGTGAGCAGGATAACTTTCGAAGGGAATGAGATATTTTGATGAGACTTAATGGGAGGATTCTTTGGGTCAAGGGAAATGTTGAGCTCGTTTTGTGATAGCACTTTCAAGATAGTCCCAGAAATATTCTATCAGCGCTTCACCTTCGTGCTTGTCAATGGTAAAACTGTCACATGGTTGTTCGTTTTGTTGCCCAGTAAATGCCAGTCTAAATATGTGTGAGTGTCTAAGGATTCGGGGGGGGGGGGTACCGGGGGGGGGTCTATTCTTCTCTTACTCTCTACCTAACAGTTACTTTACTCATACATACCCGTCTTTTTTTATGCGGGGGGGTTTTGGTACCGGGGGGTTTTGGTACCGGGGGGGTTTTGGTCGGGGGGGGTTTGGTACCGGGGGGGGTTTGGTCGGGGGGTTTTGGTACCGGGGGGGGTTTGGTCGGGGGGGTTTTGGTCACGGGGGGGGTTTTAGCCGGGGGGGTTTTGGCGGGGGGGTTTTGTCCGGGGGGTTTTTCGCCGGGGGGGTTTTAGCCGGAACCCAAAATCGGGTATGTATAAGTCTAACCTAACCTAACCTAACCTAACCTAACCTAACCTAACCTATCCTAACCTAACCTAACCTAATCGACCCGTTTTCAGGGCACCGTTTTAACACCATTATCCGGACTTTTGGGAGTTTTTTTAGGTTGTCCGATTAGCAATTCAAGCGCGTTTTCGCCATTTCGAGCGCATTTTCGCCATTTTTGACCAAATCGAGCGCGTTTTCGCAGTTTCGAGCGCATTTCCGCCATTCTGACACCAATTTAGGCGCGTTTTTGCAGTTTTTAGCGCATTTTCGCCAATCTGCTAGAAATTCAGACGCTTTTTCGTCAATGCGAGCAATTCAGGCGCGTTTTCGCCATTTTGTGACTGATTCGAACGCGTTTTCGCAGTTTCAAGTCCATTTCCGCCATTCTGACACCAATTTTAGCGTGTTTTCGCAGTTTCGAGCGCATTCGCGCCATTCTGACACCAATTTTAGCGCGATTTCGCAGTTTCGAGCGCATTCGCGCCATTCTGGCACCAATTTCAGCGCGTTTTCGCAGTTTCGAGCGCATTTCCGCCATTCTGACGTTTCAAGAGCATTTCCGCCATTCTGATACCAATTTTAGCGCGTTTTCGCAGTTTCGAGCGCATTCGCGCCATTCTGACACCAATTTTAGCGCGTTTTCGCAGTTTTGAGCGCATTTCCGCCATTCTGACACCAATTTTAGCGCGTTTTCGCAGTTTCGAGCGCATAAGTCTAACCTAACCTAACCTAACCTAACCTAACCTAACCTAACCTATCCTAACCTAACCTAACCTAATCGACCCGTTTTCAGGGCACCGTTTTAACACCATTATCCGGACTTTTGGGAGTTTTTTTAGGTTGTCCGATTAGCAATTCAAGCGCGTTTTCGCCATTTCGAGCGCATTTTCGCCATTTTTGACCAAATCGAGCGCGTTTTCGCAGTTTCGAGCGCATTTCCGCCATTCTGACACCAATTTAGGCACGTTTTTGCAGTTTTTAGCGCATTTTCGCCAATCTGCTAGAAATTCAGACGCTTTTTCGTCAATGCGAGCAATTCAGGCGCGTTTTCGCCATTTTGTGACTGATTCGAACGCGTTTTCGCAGTTTCAAGTCCATTTCCGCCATTCTGACACCAATTTTAGCGTGTTTTCGCAGTTTCGAGCGCATTCGCGCCATTCTGACACCAATTTTAGCGCGATTTCGCAGTTTCGAGCGCATTCGCGCCATTCTTGCACCAATTTCAGCGCGTTTTCGCAGTTTCGAGCGCATTTCCGACATTCTGACGTTTCAAGAGCATTTCCGCCATTCTGATACCAATTTTAGCGCGTTTTCGCAGTTTCGAGCGCATTCGCGCCATTCTGACACCAATTTTAGCGCGTTTTCGCAGTTTTGAGCGCATTTCCGCCATTCTGACACCAATTTTAGCGCGTTTTCGCAGTTTCGAGCGCATTCGCGCCATTCCGACACCAATTTTTAGCTCGTTTTCGCAGTTTTGAGCGCATTTCCGTCATTCTGACACCAATTTTAGCGCCTTTTCGCAGTTTCGAGCGCATTTTCGCCATTCTGCTAGCAATTCATGCGCTTCTTCGCCATTTTCAGCGTCCAGTGCGTTTCGAGCAATTCAGGCGCATTATCGCCAATTTTTTGAACGCCTAGTGCATTTTTGAGCAATTCAATCGTGTTTTCACCAATTTTGAGAAATGCAATTGCGGATTCGGCATTTTGAGCGCGGTCGCCATTCTGCGAGAAATTCAAATTCCCTTTAGCTTTTCGGCTCGCAATAAAGGTCCAAAATCTTTAGAGCGCAATTCCGCGAGCAAATATTGTCAAAATTCGTCCGGCATTCCGCGAGCAATTTTCGAACGGGTTTTTCGCGCAGTTTACAAATTTGACATTATTCACACGAACAGCGTTTCAAAGTAGGACTTTCGAATCATTACAGAGCTTAACAATAACACGGGAAGATTTCCAATCATTTTTAAAACCCAATTCCACTAATTTCAACCGCAATCAAAGCATTTGTGAAACGCGCATTATTTGTAAAAAATGAATGAGCGAACTGCAGATTTGCAAATAATCCACTCGAGAGTGCAGATACGTATGATTCGCAATTCCTTCGGGACGATTTTTATATTCTTTGCGGTATTGTTGAGCTCTTTAAGGATATAGTCTAAATGGATATCCGTAGGCGAAACGCACTTGCACAATATGATTTAGTCAATTGAACTACAGAAACGGTATTTTTACTTACGCCTATGGCCATTCAAAAGCCAAACAGTAGCGCTAGCAATAAAATAAAATACTTTTTCCTTTTATACTTTTATAATGTTGAATTAATAACGATAAAAATTTTCAACGTTATCCTTTTGGCAAGAGCGATTCGTGGTACAATCTTAACCTAGAAGATAGATGTTTGCGTAATATCAAGATTAAAATTTAATTCTTAAAGCTAACCTAACAAAGAAATAAGAACACAAACGTGGAGACAATTTTCTTCTAACTAACACAATGTCAGCGATTGTTGGCTTCAAAAGTGTGCTGGCAAACCGCTTCGTTACGGGCATCTTCGTGATGGGGTCTCCTCGAGTGTAACGTTTGAGACTCCTTCGAAGATCAAGCTCCAGCTGGTAGCTTCTAGCTGCTAGATTTTGCCTAAGGGAAAAAGGAAATTAAGTACACAGAATAATGCTTAAACAATGCTTAAAATAAAGACCATTATTTTAAATCCATTTCTGAAAATGTAGGTACACTAATGTTTAAACAATGCTTAAATTAAAGTCCATTATTTTAAATCCATTTTAGGAAATTTAAAGTCCATTTTTGAAAATTAAGTCCAATACTCCAAAAACAAAATGTCCATTAAAAGTACAAGAAATGGACTTAAAATAAAGTCCATTTTCCATAAATGGACATAATTTACATTAATTGGACTTTTTAATAATGTCCATTGGACATAAAATAAAGTCCATTATTTTAAATCCATTTCTGAAAAATTAAGTCCATTTTAACAAAAATAAAGTCCATTTTAGGAAATTTAAAGTCCATTTTTGAAAATTAAGTCCAATACTCCAAAAACAAAATGTCCATTAAAAGTACAAGAAATGGACTTAAAATAAAGTCCATTTTCCATAAATGGACATAATTTACATTAATTGGACTTTTTAATAATGTCCATTGGACATAAAATAAAGTCCATTATTTTAAATCCATTTCTGAAAAATTAAGTCCATTTTAACAAAAATAAAGTCCATTTTAGGAAATTTAAAGTCCATTTTTGAAAATTAAGTCCAATACTCCAAAAACAAAATGTCCATTAAAAGTACAAGAAATGGACTTAAAATAAAGTCCATTTTCCATAAATGGACATAATTTACATTAATTGGACTTTTTAATAATGTCCATTGGACATAAAATAAAGTCCAATATTTTAAATCCATTTCTGAAAAATTAAGTCCATTTTAACAAAAATAAAGTCATTTTAGGAAATTTAAAGTCCATTTTTGAATATTAAGTCCAATACTCCAAAAACAAAATGTCCATTAAAAGTACAAGAAATGGACTTAAAATAAAGTCCATTTTCCATAAATGGACATAATTTACATTAATTGGACTTTTTAATAATGTCCATTGGACATAAAATAAAGTCCATTATTTTAAATCCATTTCTGAAAAATTAAGTCCATTTTAACAAAAATAAAGTCCATTTTAGTAAATTTAAAGTCCATTTTTGAAAATTAAGTCCAATACTCCAAAAACAAAATGTCCAATAAAAGTACAAGAAATGGACTTAAAATAAAGTCCATTTTCCATAAATGGACATAATTTACATTAATTGGACTTTTTAATAATGTCCATTGGACATAAAATAAAGTCCATTATTTTAAATCCAGTTCTGAAAAATTAAGTCCATTTTAACAAAAATAAAGTCCATTTTAGGAAATTTAAAGTCCATTTTTGAAAATTAAGTCCAATACTCCAAAAACAAAATGTCCATTAAAAGTACAAGAAATGGACTTAAAATAAAGTCCATTTTCCATAAATGGACATAATTTACATTAATTGGACTTTTTAATAATGTCCATTGGACATAAAATAAAGTCCATTATTTTAAATCCATTTCTGAAAAATTAAGTCCATTGTAACAAAAATAAAGTCATTTTAGGAAATTTAAAGTCCATTTTTGAAAATTAAGTCCAATACTCCAAAAACAAAATGTCCATTAAAAGTACAAGAAATGGACTTAAAATAAAGTCCATTTTCCATAAATGGACATAATTTACATTAATTGGACTTTTTAATAATGTCTATTGGACATAAAATAAAGTCCATTATTTTAAATCCATTTCTGAAAAATTAAGTCCATTTTAACAAAAATAAAGTCCATTTTAGGAAATTTAAAGTCCATTTTTGAAAATTAAGTCCAATACTCCAAAAACAAAATTTCCATTAAAAGTACAAGAAATGGACTTAAAATAAAGTCCATTTTCCATAAATGGACATAATTTACATTAATTGGACTTTTTAATAATGTCCATTGGACATAAACTAAAGTCCTGCCTCTACTTTGGACTTTGTCGAAATTCAGTCATCGAACCCGGATCCTGCCTAGATCCTGTTCGTTGAAGTCAGGATCCCTGTTCGGTGAAGTCAGGATCCCTGTTCGGTGAAGTCAGGATCTCTGTTCGTTGAAGTCAGGATCCCTGTTCGTTGAAGTCAGGATCCCTGTTCGTTGAAGTCAGGATTCCTGTTCGTTGAAGTCAGGATCCCTGTTCGTTATAATCAGGATCCCTGTTCGTTGAAGTCAGGATCCATGTTCGTTGAAGTCAGGATCCCTGTTTCTCAAGATTGAAATTCGACTAAGTCCACAAGTATCGGTAGTTGTGCCAAGCTTCGGAGGGGAGAGGAGTCGGAGGACTAGTAGTAGTCGTAGTCAGCCAAGCGGCTAACAGGAGCCGTGTTCGTTGAAGTCATGATCCCTGTTCGTTGAAGTTAGGATCCCTGTTCGTTGAAGTCAGGATCCCTGTTCGTTGAAGTCAGGATCCATGTTCGTTGAAGTCAGGATCCCTGTTTCTCAAGATTGAAATTCGACTAAGTCCACAAGTATCGGTAGTTGTGCCAAGCTTCGGAGGGGAGAGGAGTCGGAGGACTAGTAGTAGTCGGACTTGGACCAAAACTTTCAGAGATATTAAAAAATTTCCACAGGACTGTTAACTGGCATCACTCAACTGGCATAACTAAACTGTTAACTGGCATCCACTCAACTTGTAACTGGCATCAATCAACTTTACTGTTAACTGGCATCACTCAACTGTTAACTGGCATTGCTCAACTGTTACTTTGCATCACTCAACTGTTAACTGTCGTCACTCAACTGTTAGGTGACATCGCTCAGCTGTTAACTGGCATTACTCAACTGTTAACTGGCATCACTCAACTCTTAACTAGTCTAGCTCAACAGTTGATCGATCAGAGAGATTTGTAATTTCCTTTTACTAACGCTTTATTTCTTTTTGTGAGAATATCACTACAAAGAACGTACAAAGTCTTATTAGCCTCTCCACTTTTAATAAACTTGGACCAAAACTTTCAGAGATATTAAAAATTTTCCACGGGACTGTTAACTGGCATCCCTGAACTATTAACTGGCATGACTCAACTGTTAACTGGCATCGCTCAACTGTTAACTGGAATCACTCAACTGTTAACTAGTCTCATTCAACAGTTGGATGATGAGAGAGATATTTAATTGCCGCTAACTATATCTTTATTTCTTTTTGTGTAGGATATCCGTTAAAAGAACGCACGCAGATTTATTAGCCTGTCCAAATTCATTAAACTTTGACCAAAACATTCAGGGACAATATAAAATCAAGTTTCCACGAAACTGTCAACTGTTATTTGGCATTAGTAAACTGTTAACTGGCATGACTCAACAGCTAACTGGCATCACTCAACTGTAAACTGGCATCGCTCAACTGTTGACTGACATCGCTCAAATAATAACTGGCATCACTAAACTGTTAACTGGCATCACTCATCTGTTAACTGGCATCACTCAACTGTTAACTGGCATCGCTCAACTGTAACTGGCATCACGCAACTGTTAACTGGCATCACTCAACTGTTAACTTGCATCGCTCAACTGTTTACTGACATCGCTCAGCAATAACTGGCATCACTCAACTGTTAACTGGCATCACTCATCTGTTAACTGGCATCACTCAACTGTTAACTAGTTTAACTCAAAAGTTGAGCGATCAGAAAGATATGTAATTCCCTTTTACTAACGCTTTATTTCTTTTTGTGAGAATATCATTAGAAAGAACGTAACAACTCTTATTAGCTCTCCACTTTTAATAAACTTAGACCAAATCTTTCAGAGATATCAAAATTTTCAATGGGACTGTTAACTGGCATCACTCAACTGTTAACTGGCATCGCTCAACTGTTAACTGACATCGCTCAACTGTTAACTGGCATCACTCAATTGTTACCTAGTCTAGCTCAACAGTTGAGCGATCAGAGAGATATGTAATTGCCTTTTACTAATACTTTATTTCTTTTTGTTAGAATATCACTCACAAAAAGAAATAAAGCGTTAGTAAAAGGCAATTACATATCTCTCTGATCGCTCAACTATTCAGCTAAACTAGTTAACAGTTGAGTGATGCCAGTTAACATCTGAGCGATGTCAGTTAACAGTTGAGCGACGCCAGTTAACAGTTGAGTGACGCCAGTTAACTGTTGAGTGATGCCAGTTAACAGTTGAGTGATGCCAGTTAACAGTTGAGTGATGCCAGTTAACAGTTGAGCGATGTCAGTTAACCGTTGAGCGATGCCAGTTAACAGGTGAGCGATGCCAGTTAACAGTTGCGTGATGCCAGTTAACAGTTGAGCGATGCCAGGTAACAGTAGAGTGATTCCAGTTAAAAGTCGAATGATGCCAGTTAACAGTTGAGTCATGCCACTTAACAGTTTACTAATGCCCGTTAACAGTTGACAGTTTCGTGGAAACTTGATTTTATGAATGTTTTGGTCGAAGTTTAATTAATTTGGACAGGCTAATAAATCTGTGTGCATTCTTTTAAGGTTCATCCTACACAAAAAGAAATAAAGATGTAGTTAGCGGCAATTAAATATCTCTCTCATCATCCAACTGTTGAACGAGACTAGTTAACAGTTGAGTGATTCCAGTTAACAGTTGAGCGATGCCAGTTAGCAGTTGAGTGATGCCAGTTAACAGTCCCGTGGAAAATTTTGAATATCTCTGAAAGTTTTGGTCCAAGTTTATTAAAAGTGGAGAGGCTAATAAGACTTTGTACGTTCTTTGTAGTGATATTCTCACAAAAAGAAATAAAGCGTTAGTAAAAGGAAATTACAAATCTCTCTGATCGATCAACTGTTGAGCTAGACTAGTTAACAGTTGAGTGATGCCAGTTAACAGTTGAGTAATGCCAGTTAACAGCTGAGCGATGTCACCTAACAGTTGAGTGGTGCCAGTTAGCAGTTGAGCGATGTAAGTTAACAGTCGAGCGATGCCAGTTAACAGTTGAGTGATGCCAGTTAACAGTTGCGTGATGCCAGTTAACAGCTGAGCGATGCCAGTTAACAGTTGAGTGAAGCCAGTCAACAGTTGAATGATGCCAGTTAACAGTTGAGCGAAGCCAGTTAACTGTTGAGTGATGCCAGTTAACAGTCCTGTGGAAAATTTTTAATATCTCTGAAAGTTTTGGTCCAAGTTTATTAAAGGTGGAGAGGCTAATAAGACTTTGTACGTTCTTTCTAGTGATATTCTCACAAAAAGAAATAAAGCGTTAGTAAAAGGCAATTACAGTTAACAGTTGAGTGATGCCAGTTAACAGTTGAATTTATTGAAAGTGGAGTGGCTAATAAGATTTGTACGTTCTTTCTAGTGATATTCTCTAAAAAAAAAATAAAGCGTTAGTAAAAGGCAATGACATATCTCTCTCATCGCTCAACTGTTGAGTTAGACAAGATATCAGTTGAGTGATGCCAGTTAACAGTTGAGTGATGCCAGTTAACAGTTGAGTGATACTTATCATTTTTTTTTATTAAAGTACAAAATGAATTTTTTTAAAATTATGCATTTTCATTTTCCCAAGGGAAAAAGAATGATTTTGACCTCAAATGTTTCTCTTAAAAATGAATTTCAGCCCCTCTCTTTGCGCTTTTTAATCTAGATCCGCACTTTAAGAAGGCTAGGAGCAGTCAAGTTGTCACAAAAAGTTTAATTGTAAATGAAACAGTGGTTCTGTCAACTGGATGCCAGTTGGAGGTCCCGTGGAAAATTTATTTTTTCAATATCTCTGAAAGTTATGGTCCAATTTTGTTGAAAGTGAGGCTAATAAGACTTTGTACGTCCTTTCTTGTGATATTCTCACAAAAAGAAATAAAGCGTTAGTAAAGGCAATTATATATCTCTCTGATCGCTCAACTGTTCCGCTAGACTAGTTTATTATCATTAAAGTACAAAATACATTTTTATCAAATTATGCATTTTCATGTTCCCAAGGGAAAAAGAATGATTTTGACCTCAAATGTTTTTCTTAAAAATGAATTTCAGCCCCTCTCTTTGCGCTTTTTAATCTGGATCCGCACTTTAAGAAGGCTAGGAGCAGTCAAGTTGTCACTAAAAAGTTTAACTGTAAATGAAACTGTCTGTATTATTATCTTGATTAAGATCAAATAATGAACTACTGACTTAAATTGTACCTGCTACTAAGCCACCCGATTACCGTTTTACCCCTCCTTCTTATTTCGCCATGCTTGGCCCTTCCTATTTCACCGCCCTCGGCTATTTAACTAAATACCTAAGCTAGCCCCGAACCTAACCACCCGATTACAGTTTTACCCCCTTCTTATTTCGCAATCCTTGGCTCTCCCTATTTCACCGTCCTCGACTATATCACTAACTACCTAAACTATCACTTAAGCCTGGGACTCAACTGTTAGCCTCCCTCTGCTGACCCCTATCCCACTTCATCTTTAACGCAATCCTGTAAAACTTTACAAGTCAACTGTTGACTTAAATTCTACCTGCCCCACTAACATCCGATAATACTTTCACCCCCTTCTTATTTCGCCATGCTTGGCCCTTCCTATTTAACCGCCATCAGCTATTTAACTGAATACCTAAGCTATCACCTAAGTTTCGGACTCAACTGTTAGCCTCTCTTTCACGACCCCAACCCCTCTGCCACTTTATCGTAATCTTGTAACACAAATTTTCACAAATTTACCAGTCAACTGTTGACCTATGTACTACCTGCCCCCCCCCCTCACCACCAGACTAAACTGTTAGCCCTTTCTTATTCCGCCACCCTCGGAAAGTTCACGAACTACCCAAACTGCGCAATCCTTGGCTCTCCCTATTTCACCGTCCTCGACTATATCACTAACTACCTAAACTATCACTTAAGCCTGGGACTCAACTGTTAGCCTCCCTCTGCTGACCCCTATCCCACTTCATCTTTAACGCAATCCTGTAAAACTTTACAAGTCAACTGTTGACTTAAATTCTACCTGCCCCACTACCATCCGATAATACTTTCACCCCCTTCTTATTTCGCCATGCTTGGCCCTTCCTATTTAACCGCCATCAGCTATTTAACTGAATACCTAAGCTATCACCTAAGTTTCGGACTCAACTGTTAGCCTCTCTTTCACGACCCCAACCCCTCTGCCACTTTATCGTAATCTTGTAACACAAATTTTCACAAATTTACCAGTCAACTGTTGACCTATGTACTACCTGCCCCCCCCCTCACCACCAGACTAAACTGTTAGCCCTTTCTTATTCCGCCACCCTCGGAAAGTTCACGAACTACCCAAACTGCGCAATCCTTGGCTCTCCCTATTTCACCGTCCTCGACTATATCACTAACTACCTAAACTATCACTTAAGCCTGGGACTCAACTGTTAGCCTCCCTCTGCTGACCCCTATCCCACTTCATCTTTAACGCAATCCTGTAACAAAACTGTACAAGTCAACTGTTGACTTAAATTCTACCTGCCCCACTACCATCCGATAATACTTTCACCCCCTTCTTATTTCGCCATGCTTGGCCCTTCCTATTTAACCGCCATCAGCTATTTAACTAAATACCTAAGCTATCACCTAAGTTTCGGACTCAACTGTTAGCCTCTCTTTCCCGACCCCAACCCCTCTGCCACTTTATCGTAATCTTGTAACACAAATTTTCACAAATTTACCAGTCAACTGTTGACCTATGTACTACCTGCCCCCCCCCCCCTCACCACCAGACTAGTCTGTTAGCCCTTTCTTATAGCGCCACCCTCGGAAAGTTCACGAACTACCCAAACTGCGTAACTTCGCTTCCCGAATTTCATATTCCTTCGTAGGCACCTAACCTCACCTAATCCCATCTATTTGTTAGCTTTGGGTTGTCAACTGTTGACTATTTGTCAGTTAACAGTTGTTTGCCGGACTTTAACGTTTGTTGACCACAAAATCGGGGGGTCTAGGCTAAAACTCCCCCGGCGAAAACCCCCCCGGACAAAACCCCCCCGCCAAACCCCCCCCCCCCCGGCTAAAACCCCCCCGTGACCAAAACCCCCCCGACCAAAACCCCCCCAGTACCAAACCCCCCCCGACCAAAACCCCCCCGCATAAAAAAGACGGGTATAAGTAGAGTAACTGGTAGTTAGAGAGTAAGAGTAAATAAACTTCTTTCACAAACTTGACTCTACAATAATGTCTGAAGTACAGTGGGTATCAGAACAATGATAAACAAAGAGAGTGTAAGGCGAAGGTGAAGGTTGATGGTTTTGCTGAAGTCACCAAACACCCGCATTCATTAACTGAAGCTGTTGTCAGTGAGGTGTTAAATGTGAATGATCAAATCAGAGCCAGTTCCACTCTGTGTATCGATCCCCCCAACAAATCCTTTCCCAATGCCTCCTCCTTCTTGGCAAGGAAGCTGCAGTTAGGATGCCACCCATTGGTGCAATGTGAAGCTCCCTTTGCCTGATTGCTCTTTAGTTATCCCTGATTCATACCAGAAACTCAAAGATGGGCAGTAAGCGGAGGAAAACCTATGACACCGCAAAAGTTGTCCTACTTTCCGTCTGTGAGCAGGATAACTTTCGAAGGGAATGAGATATTTTGATGAGACTTAATGGGAGGATCCTTTGGGTCAAGGGAAATGTTGAGCTCGTTTTGTGATAGCACTTTCAAGATAGTCCCAGAAATATTCTATCGGCGCTTCACCTTCGTGCTTGTCAATGGTAAAACTGTCACATGGTTGTTCGTTTTGTTGCCCAGTAAATGCCAGTCTAAATATGTGTGAGTGTCTAAGGATTTGGGGGGGGGGGTACCGGGGGGGGGGGGGGTCTATTCTTCTCTTACTCTCTACCTAACAGTTACTTTACTCATACATACCCGTCTTTTTTTATGCGGGGGGGTTTTGGTACCGGGGGGTTTTGGTACCGGGGGGGGTTTGGTCGGGGGGGGTTTGGTACCGGGGGGGGGGGGGGTTTGGTCGGGGGGGTTTTGGTACCGGGGGGGGTTTGGTCGGGGGGTTTTGGTCACGGGGGGTTTTTAGCGGGGGGGGTTTTGGCGGGGGGGTTTTGTCCGAGGGGGTTTTCGCCGGGGGGGTTTTAGCCGGAACCCAAAATCGGGTATGTATAAGTCTAACCTAACCTAACCTAACCTAACCTAACCTAACCTAACCTATCCTAACCTAACCTAACCTAACCGACCCGTTTTCAGGGCACCGTTTTAACACCATTATCCGGACTTTTGGGAGTTTTTTTAGGTTGTCCGATTAGCAATTCAAGCGCGTTTTCGCCATTTCGAGCGCATTTTCGCCATTTTTGACCAAATCGAGCGCGTTTTCGCAGTTTCGAGCGCATTTCTGCCATTCTGACACCAATTTAAGCGCGTTTTTGCAGTTTTTAGCGCATTTTCGCCAATCTGCTAGAAATTCAGACGCTTTTTCGTCAATGCGAGCAATTCAGGCGCGTTTTCACCATTTTGTGACCGATTCGAACGCGTTTTCGCAGTTTCAAGCCCATTTCCGCCATTCTGACACCAATTTTAGCGTGTTTTCGCAGTTTCGAGCGCATTCGCGCCATTCTGACACCAATTTTTAGCGCGATTTCGCAGTTTCGAGCGCATTCGCGCCATTCTGACACCAATTTTAGCGCGTTTTCGCAGTTTCGAGCGCATTTCCGCCATTCTGACGTTTCAAGAGCATTTCCGCCATTCTGATAACAATTTTAGCGCGTTTTCTCAGTTTCGAGCGTATTCGCGCCATTCTGACACCAATTTTAGCGCGTTTTCGCAGTTTTGAGCGCATTTCCGCCATTCTGACACCAATTTTAGCGCGTTTTCGCAGTTTCGAGCGCATTCGCGCCATTCTGACACCAATTTTAGCTCGTTTTCGCAGTTTTGAGCGCATTTCCGTCATTCTGACACCAATTTTAGCGCCTTTTCGCAGTTTCGAGCGCATTTTCGCCATTCTGCTAGCAATTCAGGCGCTTCTTCGCCATTTTCAGCGTCCAGTGCGTTTCGAGCAATTCAGGCGCATTATCGCCAATTTTTTGAACGCCTAGTGCATTTTTGAGCAATTCAATCGTGTTTTCGCCAATTTTGAGAAATGCAATTGCGGATTCGGCATTTTGAGCGCGGTCGCCATTCTGCGAGAAATTCAAATTCCCTTTAGCTTTTCGGCTCGCAATAAAGGTCCAAAATCTTTAGAGCGCAATTCCGCGAGCAAATATTGTCAAAATTCGTCCGGCATTCCGCGAGCAATTTTCGAACGGGTTTTTCGTGCAGTTTACAAATTTGACATTATTCACACGAACAGCGTTTCAAAGTAGGACTTTCGAATCATTACAGAGCTTAACAATAACACGGGAAGATTTCCAATCATTTTTAAAACCCAATTCCACTAATTTCAACCGCAATCAAAGCATTTGTGAAACGCGCATTATTTGTAAAAAATGAATGAGCAAACTGCAGATTTGCAAATAATCCACTCGAGAGTGCAGATACGTGTGATTCGCAATTCCTTCGGGACGATTTTTATATTCTTTGCGGTATTGTTGAGCTCTTTAAGGATATAGTCTAAATGGATATCCGTAGGCGAAACGCACTTGCACAATATGATTTAGTCAATTGAACTACAGAAACGGTATTTTTACTTACGCCTATGGCCATTCAAAAGCCAAACAGTAGCGCTAGCAATAAAATAAAATACTTTTTCCTTTTATACTTTTATAATGTTGAATTAATAACGATAAAAATTTTCAACGTTATCCTTTTGGCAAGAGCGATTCGTGGTACAATCTTAACCTAGAAGATAGATGTTTGCGTAATATCAAGATTAAAATTTAATTCTTAAAGCTAACCTAACAAAGAAATAAGAACACAAACGTGGAGACAATTTTCTTCTAACTAACACAATGTCAGCGATTGTTGGCTTCAAAAGTGTGCTGGCAAACCGCTTCGTTACGGGCATCTTCGTGATGGGGTCTCGTCGAGTGTAACGTTTGAGACTCCTTCGAAGATCAAGCTCCAGCTGGTAGCTTCTAGCTGCTAGATTTTGCCTAAGGGAAAAAGGAAATTAAGTACACAGAATAATGCTTAAACAATGCTTAAAATAAAGACCATTATTTTAAATCCATTTCTGAAAATTTAGGTACACTAATGTTTAAAGAATGCTTAAATTAAAGTCCATTATTTTAAATCCATTTTAGGAAATTTAAAGTCCATTTTTGAAAATTAAGTCCAATACTCCAAAAACAAAATGTCCATTAAAAGTACAAGAAATGGACTTAAAATAAAGTCCATTTTCCATAAATGGACATAATTTACATTAATTGGACTTTTTAATAATGTCCATTGGACACAAAATAAAGTCCATTATTTTAAATCCATTTCTGAAAAATTAAGTCCATTTTAACAAAAATAAAGTCCATTTTAGGAAATTTAAAGTCCATTTTTGAAAATTAAGTCCAATACTCCAAAAACAAAATGTCCATTAAAAGTACAAGAAATGGACTTAAAATAAAGTCCATTTTCCATAAATGGACATAATTTACATTAATTGGACTTTTTAATAATGTCCATTGGACATAAAATAAAGTCCATTATTTTAAATCCATTTCTGAAAAATTAAGTCCATTTTAACAAAAATAAAGTCCATTTCAGGAAATTTAAAGTCCATTTTTGAAAATTAAGTCCAATACTCCAAAAACAAAATGTCCATTAAAAGTACAAGAAATGGACTTAAAATAAAGTCCATTTTCCATAAATGGACATAATTTACATTAATTGGACTTTTTAATAATGTCCATTGGACATAAAATAAAGTCCATTATTTTAAATCCATTTCTGAAAAATTAAGTCCATTTTAACAAAAATAAAGTCCATTTTAGGAAATTTAAAGTCCATTTTTGAAAATTAAGTCCAATACTCCAAAAACAAAATGTCCATTAAAAGTACAAGAAATGGACTTAAAATAAAGTCCATTTTCCATAAATGGACATAATTTACATTAATTGGACTTTTTAATAATGTCCATTGGACATAAAATAAAGTCCAATATTTTAAATCCATTTCTGAAAAATTAAGTCCATTTTAACAAAAATAAAGTCATTTTAGGAAATTTAAAGTCCATTTTTGAAAATTAAGTCCAATACTCCAAAAACAAAATGTCCATTAAAAGTACAAGAAATGGACTTAAAATAAAGTCCATTTTCCATAAATGGACATAATTTACATTAATTGGACTTTTTAATAATGTCCATTGGACATAAAATAAAGTCCATTATTTTAAATCCATTTCTGAAAAATTAAGTCCATTTTAACAAAAATAAAGTCATTTTAGGAAATTTAAAGTCCATTTTTGAAAATTAAGTCCAATACTCCAAAAACAAAATGTCCATTAAAAGTACAAGAAATGGACTTAAAATAAAGTCCATTTTCCATAAATGGACATAATTTACATTAATTGGACTTTTTAATAATGTCCATTGGACATAAAATAAAGTCCATTATTTTAAATCCATTTCTGAAAAATTAAGTGTATTTTAACAAAAATAAAGTCATTTTAGGAAATTTAAAGTCCATTTTTGAAAATTAAGTCCAATACTCCAAAAACAAAATGTCCATTAAAAGTACAAGAAATGGACTTAAAATAAAGTCCATTTTCCATAAATGGACATAATTTACATTAATTGGACTTTTTAATAATGTCTATTGGACATAAAATAAAGTCCATTATTTTAAATCCATTTCTGAAAAATTAAGTCCATTTTAACAAAAATAAAGTCCATTTTAGGAAATTTAAAGTCCATTTTTGAAAATTAAGTCCAATACTCCAAAAACAAAATGTCCATTAAAAGTACAAGAAATGGACTTAAAATAAAGTCCATTTTCCATAAATGGACATAATTTACATTAATTGGACTTTTTAATAATGTCCATTGGACATAAACTAAAGTCCTGCCTCTACTTTGGACTTTGTCGAAATTCAGTCATCGAACCCGGATCCTGCCTAGATCCTGTTCGTTGAAGTCAGGATCCCTGTTCGGTGAAGTCAGGATCCCTGTTCGGTGAAGTCAGGATCTCTGTTCGTTGAAGTCAGGATCCCTGTTCGTTGAAGTCAGGATCCCTGTTCGTTGAAGTCAGGATTCCTGTTCGTTGAAGTCAGGATCCCTGTTCGTTATAATCAGGATCCCTGTTCGTTTAAGTCAGGATTCCTGTTCGTTGAAGTCAGGATCACTGTTTCTCAAGATTGAGGAGGACTAGTAGTAGGGATCCGAGTAGGGAGGAGGACTAGTAGTAGACGGAGTCAGCCAAGCGGCTGTCAGGAGCCGTGTTCGTTGAAGTCAGGATCCCTGTTCGTTGAAGTCAGGATCCCTGTTCGGTGAAGTCAGGATCTCTGTTCGTTGAAGTCAGGATCCCTGTTCGTTTAAGTCAGGATCCCTGTTCGTTGAAGTCAGGATTCCTGTTCGTTGAAGTCAGGATCCCTGTTCGTTATAGTCAGGATCCCTGTTCGTTGAAGTCAGGATTCCTGTTCGTTGAAGTCAGGATCCCTGTTTCTCAAGACTGAGGAGGCCTAGTAGTAGGGATCCTAGTAGGGAGGAGGACTAGGAGGACTAGTAGTAGTTGGAGTCAGCCAAGCGGCTGTCAGGGGCCGTGTTCGTTGAGGTCAGGATCCCTGTTCGTTGAAGTCAGGATCCCTGTTCATTGAAGTCAGGATCTCTGTTCGTTATAGTCAGGATCCCTGTTCGTTGAAGTCAGGATTCCTGTTCGTTGAAGTCAGGATCCCTGTTTCTCAAGATTGAGGAGGACTAGTAGTAGGGACCCTAGTAGGGAGGAGGACTAGGAGGATTAGTAGTAGTCGGAGTCAGCCAAGCGGCTGCCAGGGGCCATGTTCGTTGAAGTCAGGATCCCTGTTCGTTGAAGTCAGGATCCCTGTTCGTTGAAGTCAGGATCCCTGTTCGTTGAAGTCAGGATCCCTGTTCGTTGAAGTCAGGATCCCTGTTCGTTGAAGTCAGGATCCCTGTTTGTCAAGATTGAAATTCGACTAAGTCCACAAGTATCGGTAGTTGTGCCATGCTACTCTCACCGGAGGCTTCCGAAACATATATATAGGACTAGTAGTGGTCTGAGTCAAGCCAAGCGTCGGAGGGGAGAGGAGTCGGAGGACTAGAAGTAGTCGGAGTCAAGCCAAGCTTCGGAGGGGAGAGGAGTCGGAGGACTAGTAGTAGTCGTAGTCAGCCAAGCGGCTAACAGGAGCCGTGTTCGTTGAAGTCATGATCCCTGTTCGTTGAAGTTAGGATCCCTGTTCGTTGAAGTCAGGATCCCTGTTCGTTGAAGTCAGGATCCATGTTCGTTGAAGTCAGGATCCCTGTTTCTCAAGATTGAAATTCGACTAAGTCCACAAGTATCGGTAGTTGTGCCAAGCTTCGGAGGGGAGAGGAGTCGGAGGACTAGTAGTAGTCGGAGTCAGCCACGCAGCTGTCAGGAGCCGTGTTCGTTGAAGTCAGGATCCCTGTTCGTTGAAGTCAGGATCCCTGTTCGTTGAAGTCAGGATCCCTGTTTCTCAAGATTAGGTGCATTTTTGTTCTCTGGTTGGTCTCTGGTCTCCTGCCAGTTAGTAATTTTTGTGTTTTTTCGCACGCCAGAGAACTGAGAACAGAGACCTGAGTTCGTTTTTACGTCAACCAGCGAACTGACTGTTCTCAGTTCTCTGGTGGATAAGCCTCACCAGAGAACTGACTTCGCTACTCAGTTTGTACTCTGTTCAGATAGAAGTATGACGAGTTTGTCGAATTTGTCATATAGAAAAATACGTATCCTCAAAAATGGAATTCATTTCGGACCCTGAAAAATTGATGTTCAAGGGGACCCACACTGATGGGTCCTTACTTTTTTACAAAGAAGGTAAGAGAGATCCTGGTAAAAGCTGCTGGTGCAAGTTCTGATTTTTTTTTCTGTAGGCTAGGCCTAAATTGATCAAGACAAATGAAAGCTCCTTCAGCGTTGCGATTGTTGAAGAAAACTTGGGGTTCAATATAACTTGCCTGCATCTGAATGTGAATAGTCAAAAAATATGGTGCAACAGGCTTACTGTTAAAAAATGGGATTAGGCTCTCTTGGTGTGGCCTGTGTCCGGTTTTGAAAATACAAATTACTGTATTTCCAATAGGCTTTGGCTGCAAACACTGTACCTGATGGAACCAGGTAGTGATGCACGTTCTATTTTTTTTCTTGCTTCCCAGAACGTGGGAATGCTGAGCATTAAGGGCAATCAATGCAGCTGCTTTATCCTAATGACAATTTGCGTTTTTTGCATTTTCTCCGTAGGTCGGTTAACCGACCTTTTTGCCACTATTGACCATTTTTTCGTCTCGCCGGTCGGTTCGACTGAGCTAAAAAAAACGGCTTATAAGAAAAAATGGTGTCATCCCGTCGCTGGCGCCTATCTCTTCCATGAGAATTTTGAATTTCGCACCGTGCCAAGAGCGTAGGTCGGTTGGATGGAGCTCCTGCCTCAGTCCACAGGTCGGTTAACCGACCTGCAAACAGAGCAAAAAAAACGGCTTATAACACCTTTAGGTCGGTTAACCGAAGGAAGAAAACGGCTTATAGTGGGATATCTTGTAGGTCGGTAAACTGGATGACGGCAAAAAATGCAACTAATAGATGGCCTTGGTGGTACAATCTAAAAGACTAACGAAGGACTCCAATCATTTAGTTGTTTGATGGAAAATGTTCATCATTAATTTAATGCTTGATTGATTCATTTTTTGTCTGCTTTAAAACAAAACTGTACTTGAAAGAATCATTCAACAATCAGTTTTTATTTAGGCCCAACGATCTGTCGTGATTATATCAACAAATGACACCATGAAAAATTATCTCAAAATAGTAGTTTGGAGTTGTACGAAAAAGTAGCATGCAGTACCAGCTGATGCTACTACATGCTACTATAGCAAGACTGGACGCTACTGGAGCAAGGCGGGATGTTATTGAATACTACTGCTTAAGATTAGCCCAGTGTGAGGCAGATTCAGTTAAAGTATTCTGTACTACTGCATATTAATGCATGCAAGTTTTTCATACAACTACACAGGCTACAAGTTTTTCATGGGGAAGTGTTGATGCCATCTGGTATAAGTCTTCATATACTAATGAAAGAACGTAAAGTGGAAGGTGCACCATGCAAGTGAAATCTGCTTTATTGGTGACACCGTTCTCTGCCTTATGTCCCTCTTCCAAACCTGAAATTAACTAAATACAGCTTTTGGAGATAAATTGAAGTCAAACTAGGCTGTGTAACTGTGTTTGCGGATAATAAGCACTTGTTTGAGTCCCATTGATGTGTTTCTCACATTCGTTTTCAGGTTGTCAAACCTACCTTTCCTTGGAACCTTTTAAACCCTCCTCACATCATCCAACAGGTAAGAGCAAAGACACATTGTGGTGCCATTGCTAGAAGGTAGATTAAGAACATGCGAAATCACCCTGTAAATAAGCAAATACCGTAGGCATTTATCAGTCTATTATTTTCAGGCGATACGGAACAGGTCGTGTACTGCTTCACAGAGGAAATAGCTACATCCATGAAACTTTCTTGGAAGGTTGAAAAGGAAGCAGAACTAAATTACAGACCAACAAATGATGTTGTTTGGAGCTTCAGAGCTAAGGCGAAGATGTCCTCAGACAATGACAAGTATGCTACTGAATTCCTGCTAAATATACTAAAAACGAAGGAAAATGTGACAGCCTACAAGAATGGACCAATAAGAGGATTTTGGAACAGAATTGCAGACCGCATGATATCAGCTGGGTTCAACCTGGGCGATAAACCAAAAGATAAAGTTAGCAACAAGTACGGCTCTCTTCTCAAGGCATACCGAGCCCATAAAATGCATGTACAGGGTACTGGTAATGAGGCCAAAACTCCTCCTCCATACACGGACGATGTTGCCGACATAGAAGGAGACTCTCATGCTGTATGCCCTCCTGTTGTCATAGACTCGCTTTCGCCCAGTTGCAGCAAAAAAAGCTACACACCAAAACCTGAATTGCCAGGTCAAACGCCAACGAAGAAGAAACCCGACTTCCCTGGAGCAGAAACTCAGGATGAAAATAGAGAATTGTCTGGTACAGACACACCAGTTCCCTCTGATGATGACAGTGATCTGAATTCAAGTAAGAAAAAGAAAAGTATGATACCACACAAAGTCAGGTGGAGTGCAAAAAAGGAAAATGGTAAGCTTGTCACACTTGTAGATGAGAGGCTGAAAGAGACGGCAGCTAAAAGAGACGAACACAATTCATTTGTTAGAGAGTATTTGGTGGAGCAAAAGAAGAGAGCTGAAAAACTTGACAAGCTTCGAGAAGAAGAGTTTGAATATAAAAAGAAAAGAGACGAAAAGTTGGACAATCAAGGTGAACGATTTTTAGATCTGTTGGGGGCCATTGCAAAGAAAAGGCGAAGAAGGGGAAACAGCAGTTCAGAAGATTCTGATGACGACAGCAGACGTCGGCAACGAAAGTCAAAATAATGTTGACAAATCCGCTTGAACTTTTTGGCGTTTGAGCGGGTTGAATTCTTCCGGCTTGTGTATATATGTTTTGTGTTCTAGCCAAGGAAAATTGCGGCAAATTTGAAAAATTAAACGAGCGAAAAAGTGTGTTTGGTTCTATTTAGTTAATTTGATGATCCTGCTTTTTTCGGAGACTGTAGGGAAAGATTCATGAGCATTAGCATCTCAAGCAACATCTTCTGGGTTGACGTTTGCAAAACGCCAAAAAGGTATCTTAGTGCCCGGTCTGCACTGTCAGAAGTTTCATAACAGATAGCGCATAACACTTTCAAGAATAACACCTTTTCACTTAGAAATAAAGTGCTTTGACCAATTAAGTTTACACTATTTCGTGCCTAGGTCTCCAACAACACCTTCAATTAGTAAAAATAGTAACGGGAACGAAAGAAACATAACAGATAACATCCCAAAGTGTTATCTGTTGAAACCTGGCATCCTTCTGTTGTCGTTATGTAACTTCTGACAGTGTATTATTTTTACCAATTGAAGGTGTTGTTAGAGATCTAGGCACGAAATAGTGTAAACATAATTGGTCATAACACTTTATTTCTAAGTGTAAAGGTGTTATTCTTGAAGGTCTTATGCGCGATCTGTTACGAAACTTTTGACAGTGTGGCCACCATTCTGGTAATAAAAAACTTGGCTATTGCTAAAACGCCGCTACCAATCATACAAATTTAGTTTTTCACATATTTTATAAAGTCTTACAAAAACGTTATTAAAGTAGACAACATAACAAGGGCTGAACAAAGTAAACTAAGGAACATCAACTGCCCAATTGAAGTGATTAAGAAGAAAAGGAGCACGTTCTAAAGCTGACTTGCAATAGCATCTCTTTTGCGTTTTGCTTGATCAGAGCTTCCTGCAGTCACTTGCCCACCCTGTGAAGGGGCATGGTTTTCATCTTTGTTCCAAGAGTCATCATACCAAGACTCGAACTCATCGTCATTTGCCAAACAGTTGTTATGAAGGACGCAGCAACTCGTGATAACAAGTGGCACAAAGGACAAGTCGGTATCGACACACAACAACTTTCTCCACCTCCCTTTCAACAATCCAAATGAATGTTCGATACACATTCTCCCTACAGACTGCTGGTAGTTGAACTTCTTCTGAGGCTGTGTCAGAGGTCCAACTGCTTTGTAGGGAGTCATCAACTGCATTAACAGAGGGTAAGCAGAATCTCCAAAGATATGCTTTCCATTGGGAATCACAGACGTTGGGTTTGATGATATAGCCTTGCCCAACCCACTGCTTCTGAAAACCCTGGCATCATGGCATGAACCAGGGTATCCAGTGAAAATGTTGGTAAACATTTTGTTAGAAGTAGCAGTTCCTTGGAGGATCATACTTCGAAAACCTTTTCGGTTTGTGTACTCCTTCTGGTGTTGAAGATCACTACAAAGAATCCTGACATGGCACCCATCAATGGCGCCAATGACACCGTTGATCTTCGATCGCCTATAAAACTCATTTTCAATGGCACTAATTTTAGCAGGGTCCTTAGGCCAAACTATGAACTTTGGTGCAAGAGAATTCAAAATCTCACACAGACTGTGAACACACTTGTGCACTGTAGAGCCCGCAACTCCAAAAACAACCGCAACTAGTCTCATTGACCCAGCATTGCCTAAATACCACAATGTTATCATCAGTGCTTTCTTGAAAGGAACTGGGTCGTTTATTTTCTTGTTTTCAGCAGGACCATCCACTATGAGTACATCATGGGGAAAATAGTTTTTTGTCATATCCTCTGCTCTCAAAATTTTATACAGGATATCAAAGCATCGTCTTGACAAACGAAAGTGCTTCTGGAATCTTGTTTCGGTCATCTCAGGCACGATGTTCTCATAGAAGTTGTAAACCTGAACCTGCTCCTGTAAGAAAGAAATTTTTTTACTGGTGAGTCTTCTACTTTCTGCCAGACGTGAAAACAGAAAAAAAAAATGAAAATTGTAGGCTAGTCCGATGAAGCACAAGACCAGAGACGGGATTCACAAAAGTATAAACATTCATGAGAACAATATCACTTTGGATGCTTCTTGTTTCTTTTTTCAAAAATATCAGTTTTTCCTACAAGTCAACTTTAGGTTGTCCTGTCAGCCACAAGCTGAGAAGAATGTAAAGGGCGGTTTCTTGCCGCCTGCATTTTATGGGATGTTGTCGTGAAAACGGCATATGGTAAACCCCCCAGTAGTCGGACAGCTTATTTTTTCACAACACCTAAATGAAGCTAGGAAACTGAAAATTTTCACCATTCAGTTTGTTATGTTTCAGTTGCCATGCTGCCCAGTCAATCCAAACTAAGTGTGCTTTCTAGTGTTAGCAAACAACCAAAATAGGTCATAAAACACTCAGACCTAATCACAATCAAACCAAACCCAATCAAATGGAGGAAAACACAGCTTAGGTAGCCAAAATTTCAACGGATTCTGCTATTTGCTGTAAAAGGATTAATTAAAGCTGATCAATCTCCTTCCCTCACGTTAACGTACCTCTCTGTCTGAAACTGCAGTCTTGAGGAGTTCATGCTGGATTGCCTGCAACACCTCTTCCTCCTCAGTCCCAGTGTCGTCAAGCAACAGAGAGTAGGCAAGCAAGCTCTCTATTTCTCCATCATCAAGAGGGTAACTGTAATCCTCCTTTGCCCTGTCAAGTAGCAAACGTTTCCCTGACTCTATCAGCCCAATCAAAAAGGTATCATCGTCCATGTTTTATTTTTTTGAATAATTGCGCCAAGACTGCCTGTTTCGAAGTCCGGAAACCGTTTTTGAGAAGACCATCCACCAGAGAACTGAGAACAGAGAACTGCGAACGACAACGTCAATTTTTGGCAAAACAGAGAACTGAGACCAGAGAACTGAGACCTGAGAACCATGAACAAAAATGCACCTATTGAAATTCGACTAAGTCCACAAGTATCGGTAGTTGTTCCATTCTACTCTCACCGGAGGCTTCCGAAATATATATATATAGGACTAGTAGTAGTAGTAGTAGTCCAAGCGTCGGAGGGGAGAGGAGTCGGATATAGTCAGGATCCCTGTTCGTTGAAGTCACGATTACTGTTCGTCGAAGTCAGGATCCCTGTTTCTCAAGATTGAGGAGGACTAGTAGTAGGGATCCTAGTAGGGAGGAGGACTAGGAGGACTAGTAGTAGTCGGAGTCAAGCCAAGCGTCGGAGGGGAGAGGAGTCGGAGGACTAGAAGTAGTCGGAGTCAAGCCAAGCTTCGGAGGGGAGAGGAGTCGGAGTAGTAGTCGGAGTCAGCCAAGCGGCTGTCAGGAGCCGTGTTCGTTATAGTCAGGATCCCTGTTCGTTGAAGTCACGATTACTGTTCGTTGAAGTCAGGATCCCTGTTTCTCAAGATTGAGGAGGACTAGTAGTAGGGATCCTAGTAGGGAGGAGGACTAGGAGGACTAGTAGTAGTCGGAGTCAGCCAAGCGGCTGTCAGGAGCCGTGTTCGTTGAAGTCAGGATCCCTGTTCGTTGAAGTCAGGATCCCTGTTCGTTGAAGTCAGGATCCCTGTTTCTCAAGATTGAAATTCGACTAAGTCCACAAGTATCGGTAGTTGTGCCATTCTACTCTCACCGGAGGCTTCCGAAATATATATATATAGGACTAGTAGTAGTCGTAGTAGTCCAAGCGTCGGAGGGGAGAGGAGTCGGAGGACTAGAAGTAGTCGGAGTCAAGCCAAGCTTCGGAGGAGAGAGGAGTCGGAGGACTAGTAGTAGTCGGAGTCAGCCAATCGGCTGTCAGGAGCCGTGTTCGTTGAAGTCAGGATCCCTGTTCGTGGAAGTCAGGATCCCTGTTCGTTGAAGTCAGGATCCCTGTTCGTTGAAGATTGAATTGTTTCTCAAGATTGAAATTCGACTAAGTCCACAAGTATCGGTAGTTGTGCCATTCTACTCTCACCGGAGGCTTCCGAAATATATATATATATAGGACTAGTAGTAGTCGTAGTAGTCCAAGTCGGAGGGGAGAGGAGTCGGAGGACTAGAAGTAGTCGGAGTCAAGCCAAGCTTCGGAGGAGAGAGGAGTCGGAGGACTAGTAGTAGTCGGAGTCAGCCACGCGGCTGTCAGGAGCCGTGTTCGTTGAAGTCAGGATCCCTGTTCGTGGAAGTCAGGATCCCTGTTCGTTGAAGTCAGGATCCCTGTTCGTTGAAGATTGAATTGTTTCTCAAGATTGAAATTCGACTAAGTCCACAAGTATTGGTAGTTGTGCCATTCTACTCTCACCGGAGGCTTCCGAAATATATATATATAGGACTAGTAGTAGTCGTAGTAGTCCAAGCGTCGGAGGGGAGAGGAGTCGGAGGACTAGAAGTAGTCGGAGTCAAGCCAAGCTTCGGAGGAGAGAGGAGTCGGAGGACTAGTAGTAGTCGGAGTCAGCCACGCGGCTGTCAGGAGCCGTGTTCGTTGAAGTCAGGATCCCTGTTCGTGGAAGTCAGGATCCCTGTTCGTTGAAGTCAGGATCCCTGTTCGTTGAAGATTGAATTGTTTCTCAAGATTGAAATTCGACTAAGTCCACAAGTATCGGTAGTTGTGCCATTCTACTCTCACCGGAGGCTTCCGAAATATACATATATAGGACTAGTAGTAGTAGTAGTAGTCCAAGCGTCGGAGGGGAGAGGAGTCGGAGGACTAGAAGTAGTCGGAGTCAAGCCAAGCTTCGGAGGGGAGAGGAGTCGGAGGACTAGTAGTAGTCGGAGTCAGCCACGCGGCTGTCAGGAGCCGTGTTCGTTGAAGTCAGGATCCCTGTTCGTTGAAGTCAGGATCCCTGTTCGTTGAAGTCAGGATCCCTGTTCGTTGAAGTCAGGATCCCTGTTCGTTGAAGTCAGGATCCCTGTTCGTTGAAGTCAGGATCTCTGTTCGTTATAGTCAGGATCCCTGATCTTTGAAGTCAGGATTCCTGTTCGTTGAAGTCAGGATCCCTGTTCGTTGAAGTCAGGATCCCTGTTCGTTGAAGTCAGGATCTCTGTTCGTTATAGTCAGGATCCCTGTTCGTTGAAGTCAGGATTCCTGTTCGTTGAAGTCAGGATCCCTGTTTCTCAAGATTGAAATTCGACTAAGTCCACAAGTATCGGTAGTTGTGCCATTCTACTCTCACCGGAGGCTTCCGAAACATATATATAGGACTAGTAGTAGTCGGAGCCAAGCGTCGGAGAGGCGAGGAGTCGGAGGACTAGAAGTACTCGGAGTCAAGCCAAGCTTCGAAGGGGAGAGGAGTCGGAGGACTAGTAGTAGTCGGATTCAGCCAAGCGGCTGTCAGGAGCCGTGTTCGTTGAAGTCAGGATCCCTGTTCGTTGAAGTCAGGATCCCTGTTCGTTGAAGTCAGGATCTCTGTTCATTATAGTCAGGATCCCTGTTCGTTGAAGTCAAGATTACCGTTCGTTGAAGTCAGGATCCCTGTTTCTCAAGATTGAGGAGGACTAGGAGGACTAGTAGTAGTCGGAGTCAGCCAAGCGGCTGTCAGGAGCCGTGTTCGTTGAAGTCAGGATCCCTTTTCGTTGAAGTCAGGATCCCTGTTCGTTGAAGTCAGGATCCCTGTTCGTTGAAGTCAGGATCCCTGTTCGTTGAAGTCAGGATCCCTGTTCGTTGAAGTCAGGATCCCTGTTCGTTGAAGTCAGGATCCCTGTTCGTTGAAGTCAGGATCCCTGTTCGTTGAAGTCAGGATCCCTGTTCGTTGAAGGATCTCTGTTCGTTATAGTCAGGATCCCTGTTCGTTGAAGTCAGGATTCCTGTTCGTTGAAGTCAGGATCCCTGTTCGTTGAAGTCAGGATCCCTGTTCGTTGAAGTCAGGATCCCTGTTCGTTAAAGTCAGGATCCGGGTTCGTTTACTGAATTTTGACTAAGTCCAAAGTGTCGTTGTCCTGGCAGGATCCGGGTTCGTTGTCGAGGCAGGATCCGGGTTCGTTGACGAGGCAGGATCCGGGTTCTTTGTCGAGGCAGGATCCAGGTTCGTTGACGAGGCAGGATCCGGGTTCGTTGTCCTGGCAGGATCCGGGTTCGTTGTGGGTTCGTTGTCGAGGCAGGATCCGGGTTCGTTGACGAGGCAGGATTCGGGTTCTTTGTCGAGGGAGGACCCGGATTCCGGGTCCGGGTTCGTTGTCCTGGTAGGATCCGGGTTCGTTGTGGGTTCGTTGTCGAGGCAAGATCCGGGTTCGTTGAAGTCAGGATCCCTGTTCGTTGAACTCAGGATCCCCGTTCGTTGAAGTCAGGATCTCTGTTCGTTATAGTCAGGATCCGTTGAAGTCAGGATCCCTGTTCGTTGAAGTCAGGATCCCTGCTCGTTGAAGTCTGGATCTCTGTTCGTTATAGTCAGGATCCCTGTTCGTTGAAGTCACGATTACTGTTCGTTGAAGTCAGGATCCCTGTTTCTCAAGATTGAGGAGGACTAGTAGTAGGGATCCTAGTAGGGAGGAGGACTAGGAGGACTAGTAGTAGTCAGAGTCAAGCCAAGCGTCGGAGGGGAGAGGAGTCGGAGGACTAGTAGTAGTCGGAGTCAGCCACGCGGCTGTCAGGAGCCGTGTTCGTTGAAGTCAGGATCCCTGTTCGTTGAAGTCAGGATCCCTGTTTCTCAAGATTGAAATTCGACTAAGTCCACAAGTATCGGTAGTTGTGCCATTCTACTCTCACCGGAGGCTTCCGAAATATATCTATATAGGACTAGTAGTAGTCGTAGTAGTCCAAGCGTCGGCGGGGAGAGGAGTCGGAGAACTAGAAGTAGTCGGAGTCAAGCCAAGCTTCGGAGGGGAGAGGAGTCGGAGGACTAGTAGTAGTCGGAGTCAGCCACGCGGCTGTCAGGAGCCGTGTTCGTTGAAGTCAGGATCCCTGTTCGTTGAAGTCAGGATCCCTGTTCGTTGAAGATTGAATTGTTTTTCAAGATTGAAATTCGACTAAGTCCACAAGTATCGGTAGTTGTGCCATTCTACTCTCACCGGAGGCTTCCGAAATATATATATATAGGACTAGTAGTAGTCGTAGTAGTCCAAGCGTCGGCGGGGAGAGGAGTCGGAGAACTAGAAGTAGTCGGAGTCAAGCCAAGCTTCGGAGGGGAGAGGAGTCGGAGGACTAGTAGTAGTCGGAGTCAGCCACGCGGCTGTCAGGAGCCGTGTTCGTTGAAGTCAGGATCCCTGTTCGTTGAAGTCAGGATCCCTGTTCGTTGAAGATTGAATTGTTTTTCAAGATTGAAATTCGACTAAGTCCACAAGTATCGGTAGTTTTGCCATTCTACTCTCACCGGAGGCTTCCGAAATATATATATATAGGACTAGTAGTAGTAGTAGTAGTCCAAGCGTCGGAGGGGAGAGGAGTCGGAGGACTAGAAGTAGTCGGAGTCAAGCCAAGCTTCGGAGGGGAGAGGATTCGGAGGACTAGTAGTAGTCGGAGTCAGCCACGCGGCTGTCAGGAGCCGTGTTCGTTGAAGTCAGGATCCCTGTTCGTTGAAGTCAGGATCCCTGTTCGTTGAAGTCAGGATCCCTGTTCGTTGAATTCAGGATCCCTGCTCGTTGAAGTCAGGATCTCTGTTCGTTATAGTCAGGATCCCTGTTCGTTGAAGTCAGGATTCCTGTTCGCTGAAGTCAGGATCCCTGTTCGTTGAAGTCAGGATCCCTGTTCGTTGAAGTCAGGATCCCTGTTCGTTGATGTCAGGATCCCTGTTCGTTGAAGTCAGGATCCCTTTTCGTTGAAGTAAGGATCCCTGTTCGTTGAAGTAAGGATCCCTGTTCGTTGAAGTCAGGATCTCTGTTCGTTATAGTCAGGATCCCTGTTCGTTGAAGTCAGGATTCCTGTTCGTTGAAGTCAGGATCCCTGTTCGTTGAAGTCAGGATCTCTGTTCGTTAAAGTCAGGATCCCTGTTTCTCAAGATTGAAATTCGACTAAGTCCACAAGTATCGGTAGTTGTGCCATTCTACTCTCACCGGAGGCTTCCGAAACATATATATAGGACTAGTAGTAGTCGGAGCCAAGCGTCGGAGGGGCGAGGAGTCGGAGGACTAGAAGTAGTCGGAGTCAAGCCAAGCTTCGGAGTCGGAGGACTAGTAGTAATCGGATTCAGCCAAGCGGCTGTCAGGATCCGTGTTCGTTGAAGTCAGGATCCCTGTTCGTTGAAGTCAGGATCCCTGTTCGTTGAAGTCAGGATCTCTGTTCATTATAGTCAGGATCCCTGTTCGTTGAAGTCACGATTACCGTTCGTTGAAGCCAGGATCCCTGTTTCTCAAGATTGAGGAGGACTAGGAGGACTAGTAGTAGTCGGAGTCAGCCAAGCGGCTGTCAGGAGCCGTGTTCGTTGAAGTCAGGATCCCTGTTCGTTGAAGTCAGGATCCCTGTTCGTTGAAGTCAGGATCTCTGTTCGTTGAAGTCAGGATCCCTGTTCGTTGAAGTCAGGATCCCTGTTCGTTGAAGTCAGGATCCCTGTTCGTTGAAGTCAGGATCCCTGTTCGTTGAAGTCAGGATCCCTGTTCGTTGAAGTCAGGATCCCTGTTCGTTGAAGTCAGGATCTCTGTTCGTTATAGTCAGGATCCCTGTTCGTTGAAGTCAGGATTCCTGTTCGTTGAAGTCAGGATCCCTGTTCGTTGAAGTCAGGATCTCTGTTCGTTAAAGTCAGGATCCCTCTTTCTCAAGATTGAAATTCGACTAAGTGCACAAGTATCGGTAGTTGTGCCATTCTACTCTCACCGGAGGCTTCCGAAACATATATATAGGACTAGTAGTAGTCGGAGCCAAGCGTCGGAGGGGAGAGGAGTCGGAGGACTAGAAGTAGTCGGAGTCAAGCCAAGCTTCGGAGGGGAGAGGAGTCGGAGGACTAGTAGTAGTCGGATTCAGCCAAGCGGCTGTCAGGAACCGTGTTCGTTGAAGTCAGGATCCCTGTTCGTTGAAGTCAGGATCCCTGTTCGTTGAAGTCAGGATCTCTGTTCATTATATTCAGGATCCCTGTTCGTTGAAGTCACGATTACCGTTCGTTGAAGTCAGGATCCCTGTTTCTCAAGATTGAGGAGGACTACTAGTAGGGATCCTAGTAGGGAGGAGGACTAGTAGTAATCGGAGTCAGCCAAGCGGCTGTCAGGAGCCGTGTTCGTTGAAGTCAGGATCCCTGTTCGTTGAAGTCAGGATCCCTGTTCGTTGAAGTCAGGATCCCTGTTCGTTGAAGTCAGGATCCCTGTTCGTTGAAGTCAAGATCCCTGTTCGTTGAAGTCAGGATCCCTGTTCGTTGAAGGATCTCTGTTCGTTATAGTCAGGATCCCTGTTCGTTGAAGTCAGGATTCCTGTTCGTTGAAGTCAGGATCCCTGTTCGTTGAAGGCAGGATCCCTGTTCGTTGAAGTCAGGATCCCTGTTCGTTGAAGTCAGGATCCCTGTTCGTTGAAGTCAGGATCCCTGATCGTTGAAGTCAGGATCCCTGTTCGTTGAAGTCAGGATCCCTGTTCGTTGAAGTCAGGATCCCTGTTCGTTGAAGTCAGGATCCCTGTTCGTTAAAGTCAGGATCCGGGTTCGTTTACTGAATTTTGACTAAGTCCAAAGTGTCGTTGTCCTGGCAGGATCCGGGTTCGTTGTCGAGGCAGGATCCGGGTTCGTTGACGAGGCAGGATCCGGGTTCTTTGTCGAGGCAGGATCCAGGTTCGTTGACGAGGCAGGATCCGGGTTCGTTGTCCTGGCAGGATCCGGGTTCGTTGTGGGTTCGTTGTCGAGGCAGGATCCGGGTTCGTTGACGAGGCAGGATTCGGGTTCTTTGTCGAGGGAGGACCCGGATTCCGGGTCCGGGTTCGTTGTCCTGGTAGGATCCGGGTTCGTTGTGGGTTCGTTGTCGAGGCAAGATCCGGGTTCGTTGAAGTCAGGATCCCTGTTCGTTGAACTCAGGATCCCCGTTCGTTGAAGTCAGGATCTCTGTTCGTTATAGTCAGGATCCGTTGAAGTCAGGATCCCTGTTCGTTGAAGTCAGGATCCCTGCTCGTTGAAGTCTGGATCTCTGTTCGTTATAGTCAGGATCCCTGTTCGTTGAAGTCACGATTACTGTTCGTTGAAGTCAGGATCCCTGTTTCTCAAGATTGAGGAGGACTAGTAGTAGGGATCCTAGTAGGGAGGAGGACTAGGAGGACTAGTAGTAGTCAGAGTCAAGCCAAGCGTCGGAGGGGAGAGGAGTCGGAGGACTAGTAGTAGTCGGAGTCAGCCACGCGGCTGTCAGGAGCCGTGTTCGTTGAAGTCAGGATCCCTGTTCGTTGAAGTCAGGATCCCTGTTTCTCAAGATTGAAATTCGACTAAGTCCACAAGTATCGGTAGTTGTGCCATTCTACTCTCACCGGAGGCTTCCGAAATATATCTATATAGGACTAGTAGTAGTCGTAGTAGTCCAAGCGTCGGCGGGGAGAGGAGTCGGAGAACTAGAAGTAGTCGGAGTCAAGCCAAGCTTCGGAGGGGAGAGGAGTCGGAGGACTAGTAGTAGTCGGAGTCAGCCACGCGGCTGTCAGGAGCCGTGTTCGTTGAAGTCAGGATCCCTGTTCGTTGAAGTCAGGATCCCTGTTCGTTGAAGATTGAATTGTTTTTCAAGATTGAAATTCGACTAAGTCCACAAGTATCGGTAGTTGTGCCATTCTACTCTCACCGGAGGCTTCCGAAATATATATATATAGGACTAGTAGTAGTCGTAGTAGTCCAAGCGTCGGCGGGGAGAGGAGTCGGAGAACTAGAAGTAGTCGGAGTCAAGCCAAGCTTCGGAGGGGAGAGGAGTCGGAGGACTAGTAGTAGTCGGAGTCAGCCACGCGGCTGTCAGGAGCCGTGTTCGTTGAAGTCAGGATCCCTGTTCGTTGAAGTCAGGATCCCTGTTCGTTGAAGATTGAATTGTTTTTCAAGATTGAAATTCGACTAAGTCCACAAGTATCGGTAGTTTTGCCATTCTACTCTCACCGGAGGCTTCCGAAATATATATATATAGGACTAGTAGTAGTAGTAGTAGTCCAAGCGTCGGAGGGGAGAGGAGTCGGAGGACTAGAAGTAGTCGGAGTCAAGCCAAGCTTCGGAGGGGAGAGGATTCGGAGGACTAGTAGTAGTCGGAGTCAGCCACGCGGCTGTCAGGAGCCGTGTTCGTTGAAGTCAGGATCCCTGTTCGTTGAAGTCAGGATCCCTGTTCGTTGAAGTCAGGATCCCTGTTCGTTGAATTCAGGATCCCTGCTCGTTGAAGTCAGGATCTCTGTTCGTTATAGTCAGGATCCCTGTTCGTTGAAGTCAGGATTCCTGTTCGCTGAAGTCAGGATCCCTGTTCGTTGAAGTCAGGATCCCTGTTCGTTGAAGTCAGGATCCCTGTTCGTTGATGTCAGGATCCCTGTTCGTTGAAGTCAGGATCCCTTTTCGTTGAAGTAAGGATCCCTGTTCGTTGAAGTAAGGATCCCTGTTCGTTGAAGTCAGGATCTCTGTTCGTTATAGTCAGGATCCCTGTTCGTTGAAGTCAGGATTCCTGTTCGTTGAAGTCAGGATCCCTGTTCGTTGAAGTCAGGATCTCTGTTCGTTAAAGTCAGGATCCCTGTTTCTCAAGATTGAAATTCGACTAAGTCCACAAGTATCGGTAGTTGTGCCATTCTACTCTCACCGGAGGCTTCCGAAACATATATATAGGACTAGTAGTAGTCGGAGCCAAGCGTCGGAGGGGCGAGGAGTCGGAGGACTAGAAGTAGTCGGAGTCAAGCCAAGCTTCGGAGTCGGAGGACTAGTAGTAATCGGATTCAGCCAAGCGGCTGTCAGGATCCGTGTTCGTTGAAGTCAGGATCCCTGTTCGTTGAAGTCAGGATCCCTGTTCGTTGAAGTCAGGATCTCTGTTCATTATAGTCAGGATCCCTGTTCGTTGAAGTCACGATTACCGTTCGTTGAAGCCAGGATCCCTGTTTCTCAAGATTGAGGAGGACTAGGAGGACTAGTAGTAGTCGGAGTCAGCCAAGCGGCTGTCAGGAGCCGTGTTCGTTGAAGTCAGGATCCCTGTTCGTTGAAGTCAGGATCCCTGTTCGTTGAAGTCAGGATCTCTGTTCGTTGAAGTCAGGATCCCTGTTCGTTGAAGTCAGGATCCCTGTTCGTTGAAGTCAGGATCCCTGTTCGTTGAAGTCAGGATCCCTGTTCGTTGAAGTCAGGATCCCTGTTCGTTGAAGTCAGGATCCCTGTTCGTTGAAGTCAGGATCTCTGTTCGTTATAGTCAGGATCCCTGTTCGTTGAAGTCAGGATTCCTGTTCGTTGAAGTCAGGATCCCTGTTCGTTGAAGTCAGGATCTCTGTTCGTTAAAGTCAGGATCCCTCTTTCTCAAGATTGAAATTCGACTAAGTGCACAAGTATCGGTAGTTGTGCCATTCTACTCTCACCGGAGGCTTCCGAAACATATATATAGGACTAGTAGTAGTCGGAGCCAAGCGTCGGAGGGGAGAGGAGTCGGAGGACTAGAAGTAGTCGGAGTCAAGCCAAGCTTCGGAGGGGAGAGGAGTCGGAGGACTAGTAGTAGTCGGATTCAGCCAAGCGGCTGTCAGGAACCGTGTTCGTTGAAGTCAGGATCCCTGTTCGTTGAAGTCAGGATCCCTGTTCGTTGAAGTCAGGATCTCTGTTCATTATATTCAGGATCCCTGTTCGTTGAAGTCACGATTACCGTTCGTTGAAGTCAGGATCCCTGTTTCTCAAGATTGAGGAGGACTACTAGTAGGGATCCTAGTAGGGAGGAGGACTAGTAGTAATCGGAGTCAGCCAAGCGGCTGTCAGGAGCCGTGTTCGTTGAAGTCAGGATCCCTGTTCGTTGAAGTCAGGATCCCTGTTCGTTGAAGTCAGGATCCCTGTTCGTTGAAGTCAGGATCACTGTTCGTTGAAGTCAAGATCCCTGTTCGTTGAAGTCAGGATCCCTGTTCGTTGAAGGATCTCTGTTCGTTATAGTCAGGATCCCTGTTCGTTGAAGTCAGGATTCCTGTTCGTTGAAGTCAGGATCCCTGTTCGTTGAAGGCAGGATCCCTGTTCGTTGAAGTCAGGATCCCTGTTCGTTGAAGTCAGGATCCCTGTTCGTTGAAGTCAGGATCCCTGTTCGTTGAAGTCAGGATCCCTGTTCGTTGAAGTCAGGATCTCTGTTCGTTATAGTCAGGATCTCTGTTCGTTATAGTCAGGATCCCTGATCGTTGAAGTCAGGATCCCTGTTCGTTGAAGTCAGGATCCCTGTTCGTTGAAGTCAGGATCCCTGTTCGTTGAAGTCAGGATCCCTGTTCGTTGAAGTCAGGATCCCTGTTCGTTGAAGTCAGGATCTCTGTTCGTTATAGTCAGGATCCCTGTTCGTTGAAGTCAGGATCCCTGTTCGTTGAAGTCAGGATCTCTGTTCGTTAAAGTCAGGATCCCTGTTTCTCAAGATTGAAATTCGACTAAGTCCACAAGTATCAGTAGTTGTGCCATTCTACTCTCACCGGAGGCCTCCGAAACATATTTATATGACTAGTAGTAGTCGGAGTCAAGCCAAGCGTCGGAGGGGAGAGGAGTCGGAGCACTAGTTCTCGGAGTCAAGCTCAAGTAGTCGGAGTTAAGCCAAGCTTCGGAGGGGAGAGGAGTCGGAGGACTAGTAGTAGTCGGAGTCAGCCAAGCGGCTGTCAGGAGCCGTATTCGTTGAAGTCAGGATCCCTGTTCGTTGTAGTCAGGATCTCTGCTCGTTGAAGTCAGGATCCCTGTTCGTTGAAGTCAGGATTCCTGTTTCTCAAGATTGAGGAGTCGGAGGACTAGTAGTAGTCGGAGTCAGCCAAGCGGCTGTCAGGAGCCGTGTTCGTTGAAGTCAGGATCCCTGTTCGTTGAAGTCAGGATCCGGGTTTGTTGACTGAATTTTGACTTAGTCCAAAGTGTCGTTGTCCTGGCAGGATCCGGGTTCGTTGTCGAGGCAGGATCCGGGTTCGTTGACGAGGCAGGATCCGGGTTATTTGTCGAGGCAGGATCCAGGTTCGTTGACTAGGCAGGATCCGGGTTCGTTGTCCTGGCAGGATCCGGGTTCGTTGTAGGTTCGTTGTCGAGGCAGGATCCGGGTTCGTTGACGAGGCAGGATCCGGGTTCTTTGTCGAGGCAGGACCCGGGTTCCGAGTCCGGGTTCGTTCTCCTGGCAGGATCCGGGTTCGTTGTGGGTTCGTTGTCGAGGCAGGATCCGGGTTCGTTGACTGAATTTTGACTAAGTCCAAAGTGTAGGCAGGATCCGCGTTCGTTGACGAGGCAGGATCCGGGTTCGTTGTCGAGGCAGGATCCAGGTTCTTTGACGAGGCAGGATCCGGGTTCGTTGTCGAGGCAGAATCCAGGTTCGTTGACGAGGCATGATCCGGGTTCGTTGTCGAGGTAGGAATCGGATTCGTTGACGAGGCAGGTTCCGGGTTCAAATTGAGGCAGGATCCGGGTTCGTTGACTCGTCGAGGCAGGATGCGGGTTCGTTGACGAGGCAGGATCCGTGTTCGTGGTCGAGGCAGGATCCAGGTTCGTTGACGAGGCAGGATCCGGGTTCGTTGTCGAGGTAGGATCCGGGTTCGTTGTCTAGGCAGGATCCGGGTTCGTTGTCGAGGCAGGATCCGGGTTCGTTGTCGAGGCAGGATCCGTGTTCGGTGACGAGGCAGGATCCGGGTTCGTTGCCTGAATTTTGTCCAGGATCCAGGTTCGTTGACGAGGCAGGATCCAGGTTCGTTGTCGAGACAGGATCCAGGTTCGTTGACGAGGCAGGATCAATGTTCGTTGACGAGGCAGGATCCGGGTTCGTTGACTCTTTGAGGTAGGATCCGGGTTCGTTGATTCTTCTTTTCTGATTGTCTCATTGTATTTATTTATTCTGATTGTAGACAAGACTTCCTTCATCGATTCCATTTATTAGCGGCTTAATTTCTTTAATAAAAATCCAAAGCTCCTAATTATCGACAGATCGTACATCTGTAGTGTGAGATGCGTCACAGACGCCTCCAGCAGATAACAACAAACAGACACACTCAGCGGGAAAGATTCGCGAATATTTAGTGTCACGCTTCTGGTGAGAATGTCTTCCACAAAAAGTGCAGGGGTATGTTTTCTTTTGTCTCGTAGATATTTGAGAACCAACTAGTCTGCTCAGATTCTTTACTAACACATAAAGATTATCAGAATATAGTAAATGAATAATATGTTTTGCTGTTTTCCCATTGATTGTGCTTTATATGCTTATATAGTATATGACTTCTAATTATTTTCTCTTCGTCAGTTTGAAATAACCAAATCTTAATGTTGTATTTATTTTCAAATTTGTGAATATCTATTGCATCCATCGGGAAGTTAGTAATCCCTTTGAAATCAAATTCGTTTTCATATTGTTTATATTTCGAAGTTCTTTCTGCATGAGTTTTAGCTTGGTATAACGGTGCTAAGATTGACCAAATAAAGCATTTTTAATCCTTATTTTCAATATTCGGGCAAGCTTTTTTATTTTTTACGAAATCCGGCAGTGTTTTAAATGTCCCGCCCATGTAGAATTCTGTTCGAGTGATCCTATAATCAATTCCTTCATACCGACTAAATTGTAGTCCAGATCGAGAGGTATTACTTAAATAACTAAGTATCTTTTTATTATCATCCAAATGACTATGAGAAAGTATGCTGTTTTTTTTTTTAAATCCAAGAAGTACTGTTGTAAAATACTACTACTTCTTCATCATTCTCCTGTTGATAGAATATAACACGAGTTACAAATTGAACTCTATATTGTTTTGTTCATTCTTCGCTGTAAATCATCAAAAACAAAAGCAATAAGAGTATGTTTTTCTCTTCCATTGCTTTCAGTTCAAACATTTACGGTATACATATTTTCATTTTCCCTACAAATAGTAGGTTGCTGTTCTTCTTCCGTTCTAAATAAATTATCAGCAATTATTTTTTCTTCTTTGATCTGTTTGATAAATCGATTACTTTGTGTTTATTGTTATCACTTCTTTCTACTTGACATCTTATGATATCTCTAATTTTCTTTACGGAATCTTCATGTTTTTTAATAATATTATTTTAATATTCTCTAACCTTTTGTATGACTTCTTCTCGGTTTCCACAGGTGGATAGTTTTTTGTTCTTTGGAAATCGTTTTGATTCACTTGTATCTTTTTCTTTTATCTTTTTCTTCTCTTGTTTTATTTTTGTAATGGGGATACTATTGTCTTTTATCTCATCTTCCAGAATGATTCGTAATCTCGGTTCTGGTCTGTAGTCGGATGGTCTGTTCTTATCATGGACTCTTTCGTTTCTGCGTTGAATATTAAATTTACATTCAGCTACTAAAATATAGTTATTAATATGGTTTATTATACTATTTGTTATTTTGATTCTTGTCTTAGTTCCATCTGTTTTGATTTTAATAATTTTCGCATATGTCTGCAATTCATTATATGTGTATTGCGGTAGCCTTCGTATAATTCATTGTTTGATTTCGTATGATTTGAGCCTTCGTATGATTCATTGTTTTATATAACCTTTTTACAAAGCTTAATAACCTCTGCACTATTCATCATTTAATAGAGAAATATTTTTATTAATGAATTTCTCCCTACCGAGTTTTCTCAGCCGTAAAGAAAAGCACTGGTTTCAATGTGTGTTTCACGAAGCAAACGCTATCTCTGTTTCCTCCAATCGATAAAGAAAGAGACCGCACAGTTTCTGAGATGGCGAATGTGCTTGCGTCTCACGAAGCAAGCGCTATCTAGATTTTCTGCGAACGACCAAGAAAGAGACCGCAGAGTTCCCGAGATGGCGAATGTGCTTGCGTTTCACGAAGCAAGTGCTATCTAGATTTTCTTCGACCGACCAAGAAAGAGACAAGTTTCCCAGATGGCGATTGTGTTCCGAATCGCGAAGCTTTCATTCAGTTTAGAGGCAAACCTAAAGAAGTAATTTTTGAAACAATTTAGTTATATTATAAATAGAAGAAATAGAAAAGAAAATGTTCGTGTATCGACGAAATTACAAATATTACAATACTGTCAGCAATTGTCTTCTTTTATACAAATTCGTCTTCTCAGCCGCTGGTCTCACCGCATTTCTTATGCTACCCTTAGCATCTTTAAGTTTGGGTGCCGTTATTATTGAAATAATTGAACAACATTTAAACATTGCAGATAGAAAATCAGAATACAGAACCACTTATAATTTCTATACTGAACTATTGTCGTTGTTAAAGTGTGGACATTTAACGAACGAAGAGGTTATTCAGCGTGAAACTGAAATGCGTAAAACCTTTCGGTTTTTGCCTCGCGAAAAATATATGAAGCAAGTCCGATTAAACGGATATAAATATTGCAAGAACGCATCAATAGTTCAAAAGAATGCTTCGCAAGTTTGACTTTTCACACATGACCCACCACCTAACAACAAAATCTAGCTTATATGTCAATCAATGAAACACCAATTCAGACCAATTTATTGAGAAAATGTAATTCAACCTTTATAGACTCAAAGACTTAGCTTATCAAAATCAATCAACACTTCATCGGATAAGAAAACTTGCACAGGATGCTCCTTTAGTAATGAAGATAATGTCTTATCCTCGAGGATCGCTTTACGAATAGCTTTTTCATTTTCAACGATGCAATGGTACCCTTTCCCACAGAAAGCTATTCCTGGATATTCACAGACTAATCCATACAAACAAAGATATCTTTTTATTGTTGATATGCTTTCTCCATAATTCTTAAATCGTTCTTCAAGAAAACACTTGTATCGATTTTCAGGGTTCTCATTGAACAGTTTTTGCATGTACGCATACACTTCTCCTTTTTTCGCTTTTAGTAACCCTGTTAAATAATCCAAATACACCTCCACTTTATTTAAATCAATAATTATACGTTCTGCTTGTTCGACACTGACTCCACATATTTTACTGCTTAGCACCTTCTTGATGTTTACGTCTAGTTTGAAATTTCCAAACCTTCGCGAAGCATGTAAATTCGCTTTAATATCAGCTAAAAACTGCACGCTCTTCTCTTTTTTCTTTTCGACAGATTCTTGCTCCGATTTCTCCAGTTTGAGCAACCCTTTCATATACTTTTTCGGAACGGTTGCTGTTTTTTTCTGAATAGTTTTGCTGTTCATCTGAAAAAAAAATAACAAGCTTTTAACGGTCAATTTGACCAAGATAAATCCTTTACATAATTTTCGAAGAATCATCTCATGTGATGTGTTTCGCAACAATTATCTGACCCAATTCGAATCTGTACAGATTTTTCCAAGGACTTCTGGTTCCTACGTCATCTCGTGTGATGCGTTTCGGCATCTGAGAACCCGTGTGGTATATTTGCTATTTGTGCAGTTGTTTGTTTCAGTTGCATCTATTCCTATGTTACTGGATAACTACCTGGGAATCATTATTTTTATCGCAAGAAACAAAAAAAAACTTACATTGAAAATTTCTTCTTTCTTCATGAGCTTCTTAGTCTCAACTTATTTTCAATTGTCTCCTTGTACCAGATGCGTGACACTAAATATTCGCGAACCTTTCCCGCTGAGTGTGTTTGTTTGTTGTTATCTGCTGGAGGCGTCTGTGACGCATCTCACACCACAGATGTACGATCTGTCGATAATTAGGAGCTTTGGATTTTTATTAAAGAAATTAAGCCGCTAATAAATGGAATCGATGAAGGAAGTCTTGTCTACAATCAGATTGAATAAATACAATGAGACAATCAGGAAAGAAGAATTAGTTTTAGGGTTGAAATATACCATCGTTAAAATGAGAATTGTTAAGACAAAGTAAGGTGATAAGTTGGTTGTAGTTATTAATCATAATAACAAAGCATGCGATTTGTTTATACCACAGAGATACAATGCTAATGCTAAAGAGTTGCTTCAAAAGAACAATCTGATTTTGCAACCTATTAGTTTATATGTATTACTAGGGGCCTTTATTTTGGAAGCGTGAAAATAAAAATATCTTAAAAAAGGGGGATTATTTGGAATAAAGGATGTTAAAATTTAAGAAATTGATTTTAAAATGGGTTTTGAAATTGAGGGGAGGGTGGAGGAGAATCGGCTTTTTCTAACTACTGAAGCACAACGCTTTCTTGGACGCACTTAATTTTCAGACCCGATAGCTCGAAGCGCTGACATTTTCATCGGACGACACCGTTTTTCTGAAATGCAGACACTCTCCAAAAAGCTCTTGGTGTTGACGAATTTACAGTCACAACACTTTTCTAGGCTTTAGACATTTTCTGTAGATTGATGTACCGACACAAAATTTGGACTTTCTTACTTTTGAACTTTGAAGACACTTTCCAAGGTTCAACTCCTCACCACGACGTTTTCTTATTTTCAACGTTTTCTGCAGTATGTGTTCTCTCGCCTCACAGACACTTTTTAAGATCCCAACATTTTCATAGAAAAAGTGTGAAAGCAAGATATTTTTATGAAAATGTCGCTGCGCAGACACTTTCTTCGGAGTAGAGACAGATTTTTGACAGATTTTCTTGAAAGCGTTGTGATGGCGACGTTTTCTAGAGAAAATGTCGTAAAACTTTTTACAGTGTGGGTCAACTGACGGTTTTCAGGAGTGGGCGAACAGGCGGATTTAAAAAGTGGGTCAACTGACGGATTCTGACGGTCAACTGACGTATTTCAATACTGGGCCAACTGACGAATTTCAAGAGTATGCCAACTGACGGATTTCAAGAGTGGGTCAACTGACGGATTTCAGGAGTGTACCAACTGACGTATTTCATGGGTGGGTGGATTTCGAGAGTGGGCCAACTGACAGATTTTAGGAGTGGACGAACTGACGGGGGGACGAACTGATGGTAGGCGAACTGACGGGGGGCAAACTGACGGGTGGGTGTAGTGACGGTTGGGCGAACTGACGGGTGGGCGTAGTGACGGGTGGGCGAACTGACGGGTGGGTGAAATGACGGGTGGGCGAACTGACGGGTGGGTGAAGTGACTGGTGGGCGAACTGACGGGTTCCCCACGGTGGCTCTGCAAAAACGACAATCGCCGAAATTGCGCTTTTCGAAGTAATCCAAAAAGAAAAACTGATATCCAGTTATATCACTAAGGGCTAAATTTCTTTCTCACCTATTTGACAAAATTTGAGTTTGAATTTGAAGTGACATGACTTTTCAGATACCAAGATAACTGGCGAGATACCACGATAACTGTAAAAACGCCTTTTTACCGTGGTATCGGATACCACGGTAACTGCGAAAACGATTTTAGAACGTGGTATCAGATACCATGGTATTTGCAAAAACGCAACTATTGGTTTGAACGTTCCAGCTCCAAAAGTAAGCAAACTAAACTAAGCTAAGACTGCACACTGGGAAAAACCGAAAAATCGTCTTTATTTTAAGAAGCAAAGCGGGGTAATACAGTTCCAAGGCTTTTCTCTCCATTTAGGCCTGCCATGGACAGGGATATTGTTCAGGGCTAATGATGAACAATTCATAAAGAAAAATTCTAGCTCCTTATTGCTGCGTTACCATCTGAATATCCTACTGGATTTCCGCATATCCCATTTAATGGGATAATAGTTGGTACTTTCAGTGGCGATCAGGGGATAAGCCAAGCTATACGAAACCCGTCCCAGATAACCTGCCAAGACCATTAGTGTTAAGAAACACTATCTAGCCTGATGTGGTAATATTGGTAAGGACTTTAATGTTCTCTCATAAAACTCTTGTTTCCTGCTGATAAAGGAAATGAACGAAGAGCACCGAGGGGCAATATTGCCCTTCATCGCCAACATTCATTCTGTCATCATGCTAACCGATCTTGGGGATAACCACGGAAATTAGGGTAGTTCAACGGCGACGTCTGTTTCACATGAAAGCAGGAAGAAGGGGAGCAATCTCAAGTAGGATGAAATTAAAAATAAAAAATAAAAGCAGCAAGAAGATCAACCCAGCCAGTCTGGAACTTGTGTTTCTAAGGGGCTAGCTTAATCAGTGTAGCCTACCTGATCCCCTCCGTAGAAGTCGATAAAAACCTCAGCGACATCACATAAGAAAGAACGTACCGAGCCGGGAGTTAAACGCCACGGCTACCCTTTTCTCGTTCAGCGATTCTTTCACGTCTAAGTGTAATATTATGTCAACCGCCACGAACTCCCCACATTACTACGTCTATTTAAGTACTCTACCCCTTCAACCTTCGAAAGAGAGCCATAAGGGCGAACCCAACAAGTGTTGATATTGGTGTTTGACCTGTAATCACCAGTTCACCTCATACACGACTAGTCAAGCGCTCGAATGCATCAGAAAAAAAATGATAGGTACACTAACTAGCTGTTGTGGCTTGAAAGCCACGTCCAGTTTGGGATCATTCTCCACCATGGAGTAAACACATAACGCCATCTACGCAACAAGCTCGGGTTGTTGCCGCTAGATGACGTGTGTGCCTTTTCGTCTTTTCGACCTAGTTTGTACCTGTATGGTGCTGAGCCGTCCTCAGCATCATCATGATGTCCGGTTAACAACTTCATCAACACGACCATCTTGTTGAACTAACATCCTGTTGAACTAGGAGACTTTTTGTACTTATTACTGAGAAGTATATTTTATTTATTTGGAGAGAGAAGAGCACGGTGTGTTTGAGCCATAGGCTACCCAGGACATCCGTCCCCACCCCCTAGTTTTGCTGATTGGTTTTGAAGGTGGAACTAAGGTCGGGCGCCGCCGGTTTGCAGAGGAGTTCTCTCCACGCTATTCACAGGGTCCCAGTGACCCTATTTAAGACCTTGCCTTAACCACCACCCTCGAAACCACATCACTAGCCAACTTAAAAAAAATGTTGACGCATCCCTTGATCACTTCCAAGATTAATTTCTCACCATTTAGAAAAGAGCATCGGTCACGCTCCAGTTTTTATGGCACTTGCAGTCTCTGGCTCAAGTGCCATATACCGATTGCAATTCCGTCTGTCGGTCGTTCTGTCTGTCGGTCAGTCGGTCGGTCAGTCTGTCCCAGTTTGTTGTCACACTTTTCGAATTAGGGTACTTCCAGATGTGGTAGGACAACGAAATTTGGCCGGCATACCTGGGACCCGATCAAACTAAACTGGAAATAATCAGTTTCTCGATCCGACAATCTGGTGTGAGTGGGCGGCAGTGGAATCCAGAAAATTGAGTGGTTTTTGTCACACTTTTTCGAGTGAGGGTACTTCCAGATGTGCTAAAACATGTCAATGGTGTCTCATTTAAAGTCCGGACCGGATTCGACAGTTATGGGGGAGTTTGGGGGGAGACCGGAGTGAAACTGCAGGGAAGAACCAGCATCTGCTTCAGATAAATCGTTTATACAATTGGACTGGATCCGGACACTTGGGAGAGGTTGGAGGAGAGTTTCCCGGAATTCCGGTGATGGCGGTTTTGGGGATTCTCACGACGAAACTTGGAAGGCGTATCAGGGACCCGATCGAGCTGACTTGTAAATACAAATTTACTCGATCCGATAGTCGTGGGGGGAGTGGAGGGGGGGGGGATCCGGAATACTGAGTCATGCGTAACTTTGGAACGGGTGATCGAATTTGAGTGAAATTTAATAACTGAATAGATGAAATGTCTCTTGTGATCTTTTTCGTGTCCGGACCGGCTCGATAACAATTGGGGGAACCGGAAAATACGTGACTGGCTTCTACTGGAGAGATCGGGATGAAACTTTGTGGGAATAGCGAACAGATGTCCGGGATAAATAATTTACAGAACCGGATTAGCTCCGGCGACTGTGGGGGAGTTTGAGGGGGGTTCCGGAATTCCGGTGATGGCGAGTTAAGGTACTTCAAGACGTGCTAGGACGACGAAACTTGGCTGGAATATTAGAGATTCGACAAGACTTGCCTAGAAATCGCCAATTTCCAAATCCAACCATTCCTTAAAGTACCAATCTTGATCACAAATTAAGAAAAATACTTTTATACAAGATAAACATTTTCATTATCCCCATGAGCCCATTATCTTTTTTGCCTTAAGGGTTTTGCTTACAAATGAAGTTCTAGCACCCTAAAGTGCGCATTTTAACCGAAAAGTGAAAAAAGTGAAAAAAATAATTTGACCCAACGGTATCTAGTATCTCTGAACTGGAATCTAGACAATTGGCCAACGTGTATATTTTCTTTTTACTTCTCATATATCTTATGTGTTCATTAATGTGTTTCGCTTCCGTTTCTTCAAACAATATATATTTCTGCTTTCAAGTGAAGACATGCTAAGGATTTTCGACATTTCCTTGGCCCAGTAGCCAAAATATCCCCTTCGTGGTCCGAAAGACCCGGAATTCCACAATGTCCCACGAGTCCGAAATTGATGCTGTCGACTGTTACTAACTATTTTATCCGTGGTTTCTGTCGAGCTTATCATGACAATTTAGGGCTATAGGGATTGAGACTAGAACGTAGAGCCTGCTAAACGTCAAAAGTCCTCTCAATTAACAAAACAAGAGCTGTAACCTCATATGGAACTTGCCTGGGTTGAGATGTTTTGTTTGATCAAAAGTACTTTTCGATTTTGCGGTTGAGATGCGCACTTTAAGGGAGCTGGAGAAAAAGTGTTTTATTTTTGAACTTGGCTGTAATAATGAGCACTTTAAAGGCGCTAGAAATTCATCTGTAAGCAAAACCCTTGAGGCAAAATGGATAACAGGCCCTTAGGGTTCATTGATATATACCGTTACCTAGTTTCGTTATTCTGCTACTGCTTCAGACAAGTAGTGCAGTAACCTTTAATCATAAAAGTTAAAGCTTGTCTTTTCTGGACTTATGGATTAACTTGAGGATCTATTGAACTTCCTTTGTGTGATGGATGCCGATAATGAGGCAAAACAAGAGGATATTCCACCTGGAGTGGTTAATTTCTGCAAGACTGATTGGTTCACAAAGGCACCATAAAGCACAATAACAGCTACAAGATCTTTACCTTTTGTTGGGTCCCTCACGTTCCCCAAGAAATAGAACTGGTCCGACCGTTTATTTTCAGTCATCCCTGCTTTTAGGGAATTATTGTACGATATCTTCATTACGGCTGAATTGTATTTGAGCTTGTAGAGGGATGGTAGGAAGGATGACCTTGAAGTATCTCATACGGGGACAACTTTGGGCCTCGGAACGATATTCTTGGAAGAGACCTTCGGCCAGATACTAGTTGGAAAATCCCAAAAAGCAGGACCTTGGAGTAAATCAAGATTTTAGGTATCAAAGGATTTTTCGAATAGTTCTAGTCCATTGCCAAAATGCCTAGCCAGAAAGACAGGAGAAATACACACTATTAGACACGATTGCAACACGATTAGAAATTAAAGGTGTGTAAAAAATGATGTTTTCGGTTGATTTTATGATGATCAAAGCAAGTTGGTTCTGACCTTGGAAGACCCCATACCTCCTCTGGTCAGATTTAGTTTTGTTCAGTTTTGAGCAGATTTATTTGCTCCACGACCTGTAGGTCGGATCGTTGTTTTGGGGACTAATCATCAACTTCTGTCCCCTCCATCTTTGTCATAACGCTTACTTGGCCAGCGAATAGTCCCTCCCTTAGGAAGACTTCATCTGCAGTCTTCAACCGCAAATAATGACCCCTGACTGAGAAATATCGGGGCCCCCGTTTCTTCCACTTGGTTCCACGTCAGGGGATGAATCTCAAATTGATTTAATTCTCTACGAACTCCGAAGAACCATCACTCTTGACTGCCGACTTTGTAATGGGACTCCACAGGAAATGCCGGTTCCTTTCCAGGAGGAAATTAGCTCCTGAGACAGAAAATACTTTTGCTTCCTATCAGAATGCTGTTTTTGGGAGAGATTGTGTTCAAGAGAAAACACAAAGATTAATGATACTGCGAGCCACTTTCTGTCGAAAAAGAGTCGAAAAAGGCGACGTCCGGCAACTGCAGTTATTATGGGGGAGATCGATTAAAAACGTAGTTGCGTTCCTTCAAATCATTATCAGTTATGATCTTTACAATTATGTCACCAATTTGTTCCACTGGCCGGCACGATACGAAAAAGAGCTCCTTTCTCTTATAATTGTGTTGCGGGAGCAACACTTTGGTTTTGTCACGTTTTTTTTTTCCTAGTACTCCGATTTCAGCTTATTGCTAGAAAGTGGTAAGGGTCTAACCTGTGCGGTTTTTACGGAAAATATGGACTTAACACCGGGTTGGTATACATGACATTGCAATCCGAAAGCTCCGTAGAACTCTTGCCTGGGGCCAAAAAGTATGATTTTTGCTTGTAATTGAGCCAAAGACTTCGGTGGGTGAAGTGAATTTGAATAGTATAGCCTATGTCAGAGAGGACTATCTGAAGTTATGCAGCCAACCTCAAACCATGTTTCTTCTTTCGAGTGGAAAGCTCCGTTCTAGCAGGCAACCAGACAGGCACCAGTTTCAAAATGAAGATGGACTAAAATCTGTAAGTCTTAAATATGTGCGGCGCTAAATATGTGCGGCAGTTCCCTGGCCCCACAGCCAATACATCTTCTTAGAGTTATAAATAGAAAAATTTACAGAAACAAAAACGTGTCATTTTCCCAAGGATCCGAAAGTGCTGCCATCTATTGTTTCTACCCATTTCTGTTCGATATTAGAGCTTGTGTTGTGGCAAAAGAAACATATTTCTGCCAAAAAAAATGTTTCAGGTTGTCATTTTACTACAGCGAAGAACGAGCTACAAATCCCGTATCCGAGCGTCGCAACGCCAAGGGGAAACCACGATAACATCTTCGGAGGACTGTGAGCCAAACACAGGCTCTCGACAACAACACAGCAGAAGCTCAGGAAAGGACGAACTTCGATTCACGACAGCGACCCCGCAAGTCGGCAACCAAACTACGAACTTTCACATTTTCCCACCACAACGGGAAACGACGAAGCCCGACATCAAATTGCGTGCGGTCAATGAACTATCCAAGCCTGTCGTTGAAGTTCCAACATGAATACCTCCTGAATGTGAGCTGGTTGCTACAAACAACAACAGCAACAACATCTGTGACATTTCAAGACTGTGTCCTCGAAGATAGAAAGCAACTGAGTAAAATGAAAGTGAGTCAGGTCGTGGTAGGCGGTTGCGATGTGAAGATGCGAGACACGTAGTGAGTTAGTGGGACTTAAAGCACAACTGAACTGTTCAATTTATGAACAAAGGAAAAATATTTGAGCTAAAGGTGAACCCTATGAGCATCAACATTGTTTTTTTACTTACGGAAAGCAAGCTATCAAGGTGGATGGGGAAGTTAGTGGAGAAAAATGACCATGAAAACCTTAAAGACTTACCGTGGAAAAAAAAATGGTCATTAACCTGGATACACATAAAACCACTCCAGCGGACAAAGCGTGGCTAGGAAAGGAGGAAATTGTGAGTCATAATTTATCTTTTTAGAATAGGGTGTATCATTTTGGGCGAGAGTCGAGCACTCCTACGGAGGACTTGACAATCCATCCGCCTGGACTCGTTGTCCTTTTATGTATGTATTCGGGATTAGGTTAGGCTAGGACTTATTCATCGTTAGGACCCATGTAATCGCAAAAAATTTTAGATAAATATTTATATATTCCACATAACAATACCCTTATTAACCGAAGCATATTTTTTTTGCTTTCTTGCTTGTCATTAATCGAAGCATATTTCCGCTTACTTGCAATTATTCCGTATACCCATATTAATCAAAGCAGAATATTCATGGTAGATTGGTATTTATTCTTTCAGTTCTCGTATGATAGGATTAGTTTAGACCGGGAGGTCTAATTCGTTAAAGGTCGGAGGACTGTTGTGTCGGTCTCTATGTCAAGCATTGTAACTATCTCTATACACGAAGCGTAGTGAATATGATCCTCCGATATTTGTAGTTTTTAAATTGCACAAGAGATGATTCAGAGTTAAATTCTAGAGTAGTCATTTGGAACTTGGACCAAAACCGTGATTCAGGAGTAGTCATTTCCAGCTTGAACAAAACCGTGATTCAAGAGTAGTCAGTTCCAGCTGGAAACAAACCTTGATTCAAGAGTAGTAAGAAGCTAACTTTACTCGTGGAAAACAAAGTATATAAGCTGGCGTTTTTCTTAGCGAGTTGTCATTCATTATTCGAAGTTGCTCATGACTTAGTGTTGTCGTTATCAACTGTGAGTGTATTTACTCGGATTGGAATTACCTTTATAAAGGGTAAGTTGTAAATAAAACCTTTATATGTTAACGTAACCTTTTCTACTACCGCCCTCACTTACCCACCGCCTTACGTACGCATCGGCACACGCTACCCTACGGTCCATCTTCGTTTACAACACTTGTCCTTTGCTCCTTTCTAACTGGTGATATTAGAAAGTTGGCCTACGGCAAAAAATGTCAACTTTTAAACCAATACAGACATGTTTTTTTTTCAACGGGAATCGATAGACCTTGATGAGCTGATCAAAAGAATGTGTCAGCCGTTTTTTGATACGAAAATTCCTTCCTGAGATACAACAGTTTGAAAGTTTAGAGGGGTTGACAACTTCATTAGTAAGGTACACACTGAAACCAATAATAGGCCGATCCCAATTGTGAGACATGTAGGTGACTTGTCAGCAACAATAGGCTGTTGGACTATAATCATCCTTGGCAATGAGGGGTTAGCAATTTTGGCTACTTGCCTACCTTTTTTCCCGTGTTTTATAAAGTAAGAACAATTATTTGGTACCACGTCTATCGCGGAGAGATAGACTTGTAAGTAAGAATCTCTTACTAGAATCTTTTTAGATTCTCTAGAGATTATTCTAGATTCTCTAGGGTCTATCACGGGGAGATGAGTTGCGTTTTTAGAAACTTGTGTTTTCCCTGAGTTTAGCAACAAGAGCTGTAAGCTCATATGGCACTTGCATGGGTTGAAATGTACTGTTCGATCAAAAGTAATTTTCCACTGTGCGGTTCAGAGGCGCACTTTAAGAGAGCTACAGAAAAAGTATTTTATCGTTGAACTTGGCTGTAATGATGCGCACTTTAAAGGCACTAGAAATTAATCTGTAAGCGAAACCCTTGAGGCAAAAACGATAGCAGGCTCTTAGGGATCATTGATATACACGTGTGGTCAAAAGTATTTTTTTCCACTTTGAGGGAAAAATGCGCACTTTAAGGATGCTAGAAATATTTTTTTTTGGCAAAACCCTTGTGGCGCAAATGATCATGGGTTGAGATGTATCGTTTGATAAAAAGTACTTTTCGACCTTGCGGTTAAGATGCACACTTTATGGGAGCTAGAACTTCATTTGTAAGCAAAACCCTTGAGGCAAAAATGATAATGGGCTCATGGGGATCATGAAAGTGCATATTTTGCTTAAAAGTATTTTTTTAATTTGCGGTCATGATTGGTACTTTAAGAAATGGACGGATTTGAAAAGTGGCGATTTCTAAGCCAATCTTGTCGAATTTCTAATATTCCAGCCTAATTTCATCGTCCTAGCACATCTGGAAGTACCTTAACCTGCGGATCACCGGAATTCCGGACCCGCCCCTCAAACTCCCCCCACAGTCGCCGGAGCCAATCCGGTTCAGTTTTGTACTTGTTTGTTATTCCCACTTCCATCTTGATCTCTCCAGCCCAAGCCGGTCACGTATTTTCCGCCCCCCTCCCCCATATTGTGTTCGGATCCGGCCCGGACATGAAAAAGATCAACACAGGCATGCAATCTGTTCAGTAATTAAAGTTTAACTGAAAAGTCAACTTATTTTCGTATCAATTAATTGAATACACTGCATTAGTTGGACTGCGTAAAGGGATTTTTCTTATTTTTCACTATTTGCTCAACACAAACGCGGGTTTGAAGTGGCCAGCCGTGAACTAGGTGATCACTGCTGACTGCACAAACAAATTAATATTTCTCGTAAATATTTTGCTTCAGTCATACAACACAGGAACAAGCGAATGGAGGTACCACAGATCCGACAGGAAATTCCACTTTATGAAAATCGATTATTCATGAATAGCAGACCAACGGAGTAACGAATTTTCATCGGGTTTTCACGCCTCTTTAAGTGAACGAGTGATGGGTAACTAGATTGTCCTTTCTCAGCCCTTTTCAGTTAAGCTTTAAATTTCACTCGAATCCGATCACTCGTACCAAAGTTACGCATGGCTAAATATTCCGAATTCCCCCTCCCTCCGATCCCCCCACGACTATCGGATCGAGTGAATTTTTTTTTACAAGTCAGTTTGATCGGGTCCCTGATACGCCTCCCAAGTTTCGTCGTGAAATACCAAAAACCATCATCACCAGAATTCCGGGAAACTCCCCTCCACCTCTCCCCCCAAAGTGTCAGGGTCCAGTCCAAATGTGTAAACGATTTGTCTGGAGCAGATTCTCGTTCTTCCCAGCAAGTTTTACTCCGATCCCTCCATTATAACCGTTTCTCGAGATTTCCGGTCTCCCCCCCCCAAACTCCCCCATAGCTGTCGAATCCGGTTCGGACTTCAAACGGAACATCAGAGATATGTCATTCATTCGGGTATTGAGTCTCATCCCAATCCGATCACCCGTTCGAAAGTTACACAACACTCAATTTTTCGTATTTCCCCGCACTGAACCACATAATAACAAGACCAAAGGTTCCGATGGGATCCCAAAACTTCGATATCTGATCCAGACAATTAGGTTTTGTCTTCGTCAGATCCGGTCTTCGCCAGACTCCATGAACATTTATACTCTTAATATATAGAAACAGATTAAGGCCAAACAGCTAATCATTAAGAAAACCAAGATTCAGCTTGTGTGTTTACCCCTACAAGTCGATTGAAACGATCCTGGCTTACTTCTGCGAATTTTCCTGTTTCTGGCGGAATTCCAGAACTACTTGTCCGACGAAAAACTAAAGCTCAAAAACGAATTCAGCGTATCTAGTTACCCCTATTTCCAACATCTAATCAACTTCAAACAAAAATTTAACTTATCACAAATTTTCCGGTTTCAACCGGATTCCGAACGAACTATATGTCAGGCAAAAAAATTATTGTCATATACGGATTCAGCATCTCGTCTTACCCCTAAATCGGACATCTCATCAACTTCAAATAAAACTTTAACTTTTAACAAACTTTCCGGTTTTGGCCGGATTCCGGGCGAACTACTTGTCTGGCGAAAAAACGGTTTTGATATTCGTGTTCAGCATGCCTTCTTACCCTATATCGAACGTCTAATCAACTTCAAATAAGACTTCCACTTTTAACAAACTTTCCGGTTTTGGCCGGATTCCGGGCGAACTACTTGTCCGGCAAGAAAATGGTTTTCATATTCGTGTTCAGCATGCCTTCTTACCCCTAAATCAAACATCTAATCAACTTCAAACAAAACTTTTACTTTTAACAAACTTTCCGGTTTTGGCCGGATTCCGGACGAACTACTTGTCCGGTGAGAAAATAGTTTTCATATTCGTGTTCAGCGTGTCTTCTTACCCCATAATTGACTATCACATTAGCTGTTTTAAAATATTTTGCTTGCCCCTTAATTTGAGCCCCCTCCCCCACCCCTAAATGTAAGGCTACAGTGCCCATCTACGAACTCGACCTTACTCTTGACCCAAAGAATGCTCACACCAAGTTTCATCAAAATATCTCATTCCCTTCGAGAGTTATCCTGCTCACAGACAGACAGACGGACGGACGGACGGACGAACAGACGGAAAACTTTTGCGATGTCATAGGTATCCCTTCACTTACGTTTTGGGATCCCAAAAAGGGGTTTGTATATTATACAAACCCCTTTGACCCTCGAATGCACTAGCTCTTTCCGATGTTAAAACAGTGATCCGATGCAAAGAGTGACGTCACCCCACGCGCAGAGCTATACTAGTGTGAAGCAAGGGGTAGGGGTTTGACAAAAACTACTAAATTCTCAGGATTCCCCCGCCCTCTACTCCCCCCACGGTGGTTGGATCGGGGAAGTGACTATTTCCAAGTTAGTTTGGTCGGGTCTCTGATATTCCTGCCAAGTTTCATCGTCCTAGCACATCTGCAAGTACCCTAACTTGCGATCACCGGACCGACCGACCGACCGGCGGAAAAGTGATCGGTATATGGCACTTGAGCGAAGCTGCAAGTGCCATAAAAAGTGTTTTCAATTGCCAGAGTCAAACACTGTGTTACTGCGTTTATGTTTAAAAGCGTTTTAAGCCTCCGTGTTCGCGGGTTTGACACCGATTATCCAGAACACGTAACTCTCCCGAATAGCAAGTTACGTTTCGTGTTCAGACGTTAGACTCCAGAGTAAACAACGAGGGATGAAAACGGTATTTGTACATTGGTGTTTAACAGGTTTAATTCCGTGTTAAACTCGTTGTAGTCTGAAAACGCAACTATGGACTTGTAAGTAAGAATCGGTTACTAGAAGTGCTTCACATACGTCACCCCACGCGCAGAGCTATACTAGTGTGAAGCAAGGGGTAGTGGTTTGACAAAAACTACTAAATTCTCAGGATTCCCCCGCCCTCTACTCCCCCCACGGTGGTCGGATCGGGGAAGTGACTATTTCCAAGTTAGTTTGGTCGGGTCCCTGATATGCCTGCCAAGTTTCATCGTCCTAGCACATCTGCAAGTCCCAAAGTCAATAATTGAAAAGGATAACGTTCAACTGGCTGCAAAGTTAATTTAGTCCCCACTTCCAATTTTCTGTTTTTTCTTTAATCCCTGAGGTATAGCAACAATGACATAGTTTTGCAATAATTAATAAAGTAGCATCTATGTTAATATGGTCCTGAAAAGTTACGGACAGCTTTATGATACCAAATATATTGTATAAGACGATGTACGAAGTTTTCACCAGTCCCAATGTCTACGACTGAAAAGGATAAAGTTCAACTGTCTGTAAAGTCAACTTAATCCCTATTTCCCATATTCTGTATTTTTTTAACCTGAGGTAGCCTATAGCCATGTGATTACGGATTATGTCATCAGTTCAGAAATAAACTGTTTTTGAAACAAACCACTTTCAAAACTAGGTGGGTTGACAACTTCAGCGTTTAACAGATAGCGCAGAAACAAAACCAAAGTATTGCTCTCGCTCTCGAGCAAAGGTTCCTGAAACACTTTACGTTGCCGAAGCAACGTAGGTCTAGTTTTCGTTCCACGAGAGTTCTGATCGTTGCAATTTACTTATTACGGTACATTATTATATCATTCCAAGCTAGTGGAAGTAATACTCCAGAGGTAGGGAGAGCAGGTTTGTGCCAACCTGTAAGGATTAATCTGAATCTCCGAGGTCTCATGCTGCGGTTAGGGAGACATGGGGTGACACTATAATGTTTAAAGCGGGTCTGAAAACAGGAGGAATTAAAGATAATTAGTGAAAAGTTCGCGGGCACTATCAGTTGGGTCTAGAAGACGGTATATTGGTAATTTGAGGCAGAACTCCGGCGCTTACCAATGTCCGATGTGCGGGTTGCCAGGATGAGAGTTTTGTTCACCTAGTTTGTGAGTGTACGGAGCTGAGCCAATGGAGAAAAGAACAGTACAGTGTAGGGGCATTTGTTGACCAGGGATTAAAAAGAGTTGTACTATGAGTGAAGATAGCGATGGAACACAGGAACAAGTTTTCAGAATTGAGAAATACCATAAATGAGTCTTTAGGGTAGAGAAAGATTATGGAGAAGTTTTTCTGTTGTTTTTTGTGTGCTTTCTTTTTGTGTTTGAGATTTTTTTTTATTTAGTTTGTTAATTGTTGCAATGGCTCTCAAACTGATCAGCAGTCAATAAATCTATATATCTGTCTGTTGTCGGGAGCGCCACATGTGATGAAAATTATCTGTTCAGCAGGAATTCCGTTTTAATGGTGACGTTGGTCCGGACTGATATTATTTTCTTTCCAGAATGGGGTAGTAACTACTACAACAAAGAGCTTTCTTCTCTTATCATCATCACTTGTAATAACTTCTTTGCAAGGCAACCCAGTCAGCAGTCGAGTAAAAGCCCTCAGGTTTACATTATTGACAGGCCGAAAGTCAGGCCGAAAGTACATTTCCCAAATTTGCAAAGTTGCCAAATATACCTGACACCTGAACCAGTCCTATCCCTATCAAAACTCTACGTCTACCTAACAAAAAGAGGGAAATAGCTTTGGCCTGGATTAATAACTTCAAAAATTCGGAGGTAAATTCAGCCTAAAATAAAACGCAGGCCCAAACACTTACTTAACCTCACGATGAAACTCCAAGGTTTCAGACTTACTTACTGAAGCACTCCATTCCTGAATCTCCCGGTCATCCAAAATCCGATTAATTAATTTTATTAATTAAATAATCTCAATGAAATTTACCACGACCTCCATCCCAAACATATGACAGCCCTAGACCATCAAGCTTAAACTCGAAATGGCCATGTTTTCCGTTCGCCAACAGACAGGAGTTCATAATATTAGGCTCTTACCAACCTAGTGTCATCTAACTTAATTATCCTTAACCAAAATCTTGGGATCTGCAATGCCCTATGTTTCTTCGGGGAAAATAGGCCTAAATTGGTGCTTGCGAATTGTAGTCCAAAGAGCCGTTTCAAGTATTGTAGCTGGACCGACTCGAGCTGTTCCGCATCTTCATGTCCCCACAGCTCCGCTCCATTATGAATTATTGGCATTCTTTTTTAATAAATTAAAATATGCTTATGAATTCTTAGATTTTTAGTCCCATCAGATAACGCTTCACCTCTTCTCATCATTTCTCTAATATATAACTTTCAAATTTGATTTGAATCCAAATCAATCCCAACTATTTAAAATTAGCCCTTTTACAAAATTTTTCGTTTTTATAATAAAATTCTTCTTCGAACTGCCCCTTAAGTTTCTCCACATAAAAATTCCTAAGTCAGTTTTCTTTGGATTCAGCCAGCAACAACTTTTATTTCTAAATTAAATTCGGTAATATTTGGAGCTCAGTCACACTTTTAGCAAGCACTGCGTGTCGTCGGCGAATAGCAGTATTGAAAACCTAGTATTACCAAGCATCACTGTCGGTGGCCACTTTTTCCTAAGAACTCTGCTCTATCATTAAGGAATATAGCAAATATCCTAGGTGATATACACCTCCCTGTCTCACTTCCTTTCTTGAAGTAAGCACTCTCGCAAGCTCTATTCCATCTAGCTTTACAACACCCTTAGTAGCTATATACATACCTAATAACAATCGAACGGAACGTATTGGTAGGGCAATTTTCTGTGTTCCTCGCCCTGCAGGATACGTTCGACAATACGCCGTTCATAAAACTCCTTCCTGAGTAGTTCTTTTTTTGCCGCTAGATGCGCTAACATATAATAAACAATGACACGTTACTTCGGGGTGTACATTTATCCAGGTTTGTTTGGCTTTTTTCAATTCCCCTTAGGCCCAGCCATGTTTGAAACTGTTTAAAATGCTTCTGCCTCTGTTTGTGCTCTACCCAACTCTGTTCTGTCAAACTTCATCAAGTTGTCAATTCTGGCTTCCGACTTCAGTGCTGAGCGCTAGTTGACTTTTCAACGGGGCTAATGCGCGACTCGGTACGAAGCGAAAGCCTAATCGCTTATTCACCCTTCAGATAACTTATCCCTCGATCTCACGTGTGATTGTTATTGTTTCTCTTGCGCATCTGGCGTCAATTCGTCATTGGATTTTATAAGGGACGTATACGAACGCCTTTTATGGATCTAATAATGCCACACACAATGTTCCATATTTCTCTATGAATGCTACCAAAATAAAAACTCTATCACTTGTATTATACCCTGTTCTGAGCCCTCCTTGTTCTTCCCTTATCACCCTATTCAATTCTATTGAAAACACAATTTTATTGTACACCAGCAACAATATTGGAATTACTGTTTCGCGGAATTTCAGGTACTCAATGTAAAGTACCTGGGACTAACCCACCTTGCTTATTCTTTAGTGCCTCTTCTATTTCTCCTGACCTAAAATCCTCCATCAAAACATAATCATTCTCTTTCATGGGAAGGTTTACTTGGTTAGGTTTGTGTATAGCTCTTGGTGAATTCTAGAGGGTTACACCAAGGGCTATGTTCCCTTTATGTTTTCAAAATGAGCGGGCGAAGAATCTAGCCCTGGCACTTTCTCATATGCAACTTAGTATGACGTCTTTCTTCCTCCCTTATTTTTTCCAGAATCATATTTTCATTATAATGTCTAAAATATCAACCCTAAAATTATTTGCCGCTACTAATTTCTTTTTCTTCCAAAAAGCCTTATACCCACTCCTCTTTATTCTATATGCTCTCAATAATTCATCCTTAAAGGCTCACCCGACTCCGTATCCTTCCAAAACCTTCGGACAATGGCAATATTTTCCTACCCCAAGCGTTCCCTTTCCCTCTTTTTTATCTTTGCTGCTTCGCGGTATTCTGTAAGCAATCAGAATAAGATTACATCTTCCTGGAATGGATCATTCATCGATTTCTCCAACATTACTAGTCTAACAACTAGAATCTCCCATAATAATAAACTAATGGGAAGACATTTTTTTTTCGGAAGTTATCCTGCTTCATATTCTAAAATTGCCGAAGTATCCTCATTTCTCTGGGAACTATTCTGAGGTGGACTATATAATGGCCCTAATATAAATATTCCTTCACCAAAGCTGAATGCGAATTATACTTGACAGTGCAAAACGGATACGTCAGCTAAAGTTTATTAGAGCTATATTTTGGCACCTCTTGGCAGGGGTCTCTTCAGGTTCAAAACCACTAAAGTTGAAAAAAAAACGAGTTTGTTGAAAAACAAACTAAAGATTATAACTTAGCGTCAAATATCTGACTTCATGAATTCCTTTGTGAGAGTTGCTTGGAGTAAAGGTTGTTGTGACTCAAACGAAGAAAAATCTCTACCTGATCAACAATCCAATCGGCAGCAACCACAGCAGCCATGTCCAAAATGAAATCACAGTAACCTTTATAACTCCAAGAAACTCTCACAAAGGAATTCACGAAGTCAGATATTTAAGGCTAATCTAGAATCTTTAGTTTGTTTTTCCACAAGTTCGTTTTCCAAGTTTAGTGTTTTGAGCCTGAAGAGGTTCCTTGCATTGAATGGCCGAAATATAGCTATAAAATAATTTAGCTGACGTATCCATTTTGAACTGTCAATATGACCCTACTACTACTTTGCTACCATCCAAACACCCAAAATTACTCCAAATTGTGTTCTCCAAATCACTCATCGTTCTAGCATAATCAACATAAGAGACCAGTTTTATTGGTAAAAACGCTCCCCACCATAATCACAAATTGTTTCGGGAAGGTCTCAGGCAACACTTTCTGTTGCGAAATCTTTAAACTTAGTCAATGTGTTTCTCTGGGGCTGCAAAATCATAAGCCTTGAGTTCTGATTCAAGGATTGCTTCCTTGTTTCTGAGCCCTTGTATATTCCATGTCAGAAATTTAATTCTCACTCGGCCTTGTAAATGGTCGAGTGTCGAGTAAATGGAGAATTCCCAACAAGGAATTCCATCCTCATATATTCAGCTCTGGTCAATTTATGACCTAATCACTGGGCAATCTGGGCCAGGCTACCCTGAACCGGGTAGGTGTAGTTGGTGGAACCTCTAAAAGGCGCAACTAGACCCCAATGTCCAAAAGTAGAACAAGTTTCAACTTGATACCGATCATGGTATACGAGGTATGAACTCCAAAAAAACGCTGCAACAAAAAAAAGCTGCAATAGCGCTCGCAATGGTGGATTTTTCATAAATGAACACTCCACTAAAAACTATCATGTCCGACGAGAAAAAGTGTCTATACTACGAGGCCTATCCATGGACTTGACCTGCATTCTGACCCAAAGAACCGCCACACCAATTTATAATCATAAGAACTCAACCCTTTCGAGAGTGATGCAAATAGACTGACTGATAGACAGTTGGATCGACGGACAAATTTGGTGAAGTCAAAAACGGTCACTGAACTTTTGGACCCCCACAAACACAGTTGACAAGTTCAAAAGTTGTTTGTATTCTCGTTACAACCGCTCCAAGTTATTTGTCCTTCGACCGGTCACATTTCTACACTAACTGAACCAAATGAAACACAGATAATTCGTGCGACTGCAAGGAGAGAGGACGGTCATTTAATAACTGAATAATTATAACGGCATCAAACAAGAAATTCACACGCGATAAATGCAATACTAAACTAAAATTTCGTTGATCGTGAAGCGGAAATCCGAGAGCTTTGAACTGGTATGTCGCGGCGCGTGATCTCGTCGTACCGTGAGAGAGAATCCGACCTGAAAGACAAGAAACTTCCCAAGACTGGCGTTGCAAAATGTAATTGTCAAATGATGGGAAGTCATATTCCCGCACAAACTTGTTCGCTTTATCCTGGAGTTTGAGATAAGTATTAGAGCGAATCCAAATTTTCGCAAAATCCAACTTACACGGATTAGTCACTTGGAAACAGCCAATCGCAGTGACGAGTACCTGTTCCGTGACCTTGCAGCGAAACCTTTATCATCAAAAGAAAGTAATGGGAAAGCACATTGAGGTCCAAACTATCTGTCGACTGTATCAACTTTGACTGACGATCGATATTAAAAAAAAAACACGATAGTTTCGTTTACAATAGTTGCGTTTTTGATCCGAATTGTCCTCGCGATTCTCCTCCGAATTCTCCTATTTCGCGTTTTTGGACTATTCAGATGAAGTGAATTCTCCTTTTCTTGCGTTTTTGTCAGAATCGAGAACGGGGAAAGCCTCCGAATTCTGCAGAATCGAGAAGTTGCTCCACTAGTGAATTCTCGATTCTCCTCTCCCCGTTCTCCTCCCTGATTGGTCAACAGGGTGCGGTGTTTAATATGCACAAACAGGTATACCGGGTGGCAGACGAGTTGTCAAATTAGTGTTTTTGTCAAAAGCGAGAGTGGAGAAGCTAGAGGAGCAAAAACGGTAATTTTGTACGAGAATCGAGAATTCAGAATCGAGAATTCAGAACGGAGAATTCGGATCAAAAACGCAACTAATAAGTAGAACAAACTACCGTTTTTTGCTGGCATACTCTTGTCTATAGTATCTTCGATCTGGTGAGTTTAACTGTTTGTGATATTTGTTCACAGGCGCCAAATTCGCCCAGGAACGTTTTTAGTGGAGTGTTCCGTGGAACAATCCAATATTTCGAGCGCTGTAGCAGCTTTCGTCTTTCGGTTTTCAGTTTCCGGTTTTCACCGTATTTTGTGGAGCTCATAACTCGTGAACCAGTCCAAATATCAAGTTCAAACTTGGTAAACCTGTGGGCATTGGGGTCTAGTTGTGCCTTTTGGGAGTCCAACCCCCCACACCCCAGCCGGTTCAGGGGCAAATGGGCACAAATTGCCGAGTGAACAATGTTCATAACTTGACCAGACCAGGAAATAGGACGATAAAATTCCTTGTACTTGTAGATCCTAGGGCTGGGAAATTACTTTAAAAGTTGCATCTCCTCCCCCCACCCCGTTCGAGGGCAATTGGGCCCAGATTGACCAGGAGTAAAGTTCGTTACCCGTGACAGGAATCAACAGGTATCAAGTTGAAGCCTGGTAGGTTTGTGAGCATTGGAGTCTCTTTTTGCTTTTTGCGAGCCCCAAACCCCACTCCCACTTGGCTCAGGTGCAATTGGTCCCAGACTGCCCATTTTTTTATGTTGTTTTTAACTTGACAATAACTGGAGATAGGGAGATGAAATTCCTTTGTGCTTTTGGACTATCGGGTTGGGAATATATATGTGGAGTTGAACCACTTCCCACCCTCCCCGTAATGGACAATCTAGCGCCAGCGACTCGACCGGCGCCATCTGTGGACATCTCGAGAAAACATTCTGGACGACAAAGAAGAAGAGAAGAAGAAATTCTGGAAATTTATTCTGGATGTTTATCGGGACAGAACTGATTGAGATAGACAAAGAATACACCTAATAAAGTGTAAGGAGTGTTCTTTTTATGAACTGCATAGAACATGTCTAGAAGCCAAACAGTAGGCTACGCATCACTTTCTGAAACCTTTTGGCCACAATTTTTATCCTTGGCCACGAAGTTTGTTTTTAGCTAGCTAGGGGCCTATGACGCCTAGTTCAGGCAAGTCATTCAAAACAGTAGACATACTTATTGTCTAGAATGCACCTTTCTAGCTGTAAAATGGTAAATTATCATAGTTATCATTCATACTGCAGGTCAAACTCAGCATTATTTATGTTTTCCGTCAAACGTTTTATTTGTTACAGCATTACTGTCTCAGCAGTGCATGGTTAGTTTAGTTTCTTCTGTGAGATGAAGTAGAGTAGAGGTTCAGTAAACTTCTTCAATAGGTACTTCTTTTCTTTATACCTCTAAAACCGTCAAATTAGAAAAAATAAATTAAAAAGTTAAAATCGGATAAGAGCCATTTAATTTAAAGTTTAACTGAAAAGCCGATTTAATTTTGTGTCATCTAACTGAATACACTGAATTATTTGGATTCTGCAAAGGGATTTTTGTTATTTTCCACTATCTGCTCTAGTTATGACGTTCAGAATATCTGCAGCCGTCCCCACAACGTAAATACTACTATGACGCGGGAAATTTTAATCTCAACACAAACGCAGCTTTTCGGTGGGCAGTGGTGAGATTGGTGAAGAGCTTAGTGCCTGTATTTAAAGTTTAACTGAAAAGCCGATTTAATTTTGTGTCATCTAACTGAATACACTGAATTATTTGGATTCTGCAAAGGCATTTTTGTTATTTTCCACTATCTGCTCTAGTTATGAAGTTCAGAATATCTGCGGCCGTCCCCACAACGTAAATACTACTATGACGCGGGAAATTTTAATCTCAACACAAACGCAGCTTTTCGGTGGGCAGTGGTGAGATTGGTGAAGATTGCTTAGTGCCTGTATTTAAAGTTTAACTGAAAAGCCGATTTAATTTTGTGTCATCTAACTGAATACACTGAATTATTTGGATTCTGCAAAGGGATTTTTGTTATTTTCCACTATCTGCTCTATTTATGACGTTCAGAATATCTGCGGCGTCCCCACAACGTAAATTCTACTATGACGCGGGAAATTTTAATCTCAAGACAAACGCAGCTTTTCGGTGGGCAGTGGTGAGATTGGTGAAGATTTCTTAGTTCCTGTATTTAAAGTTTAACTGAAAAGCCGATTTAATTTTGTGTCATCTAACTGAATACACTGAATTATTTGGATTCTGCAAAGAGATTTTTGTTATTTTCCACTATCTGCTCTAGTTATGACGTTCAGAATATCTGCGGCCGTCCCCACAACGTAAATTCTACTATGACGCGGGAAATTTTAATCTCAACACAAACGCAGCTTTTCGGTGGGCAGTGGTGAGATTGGTGAAGATTGCTTCGTGCCTGTACAAAAAAAAAATCATAAATCTTTCTCGTAAAGCATACAACAAAATTTAAGTAACATTAATCACAAGAAAATTCCATTATTTGAAAATCGATTATTCGTGAACAGCGGAACAACGAAGTAACGCATTTTCAGCGGGTCTTCAAGCCAATTTAAGTGAAGAAGTGATGGATAACTAGATTTTTCCTATTCCAGCTCTTTTCGGTTAAACTTTAAGCTAATTTACATCCTTCACATCAAAATCAGTTGCTAGCCTGTTTGGTATTAGTTGCGTTTTTTGCCTTTGCTCCATAGGTCGGTTAACCTACCTATTTGCCACTATTGGCCGTTTTTTCGTCTCGCTGGTCGGTTATATAATGGCTTATAAGAAAAAATGGCGTCTTCCCGTCGCCACGCCTATCTCTCCAATGAGAATTTTGAATTTCGCGCCGTGCCAAGAGCGTAAGTCACTTGGATGGAGCTCCCGCCTCAGTCCACAGGTCGGTTAACCAACCGGTGAACGGGGCAAAAAAAAACAGCTTATAAAACTTAGGTCGGTTAACCGAAGGAAGAAAACTATTTAAAGTGGGAAATCTTGTAGGTCGGTTAACTGGATAACGGCAAAAAACGCAAATCCAAAAAGGTAAATCCAAAAAGTAAACAGAATTTCCATGCAACTTCTAAATTGCATTTTAGCATACGTCTTTTCGAGTATTTCGCGGACATCGCCCCTACCCCACCCCCCAATATACGCTACTGATGAACATAATGCTACCGAATGAAGTTTGCATAAAATCGCCGATTATTCCCAGTCGATAAAAACAGAACGAGATCGAGATTTCGGTAGATGTTATGGCAGTATTTTCATCTTGTTTATTCAACCGAATAGAAAATTATGGCGCCATCGAAAAAATCACTGTGCTTCGCGCAGCAATTTTACCGACTAAATTGTTTTATCGAGTGGCCGAAAACATGGGGGGGGGGTATCCCCCCATACGTGACGCCTCTAATGTTGGCTGTTGACGGCAGTTGCGAGAGAGTCATAAAATGCCAATTCTGAAACTGTCGACGCGAGGAGCCCATGTCTTCTTTCTAACCCCCCTGTGGAATTCAATGAACAAAACTGAGTGTAAACAAGTCCGTTCTAATTTTTCCGGTACTGCAAATCTCTACTGGGAATTCCTCTATGGTTCCGAAACTCTTATGTATCACAAAGGTATCGTATATTTGAAATAAGCGAATAGTTGAATGAGCTAACTAGCCGTTTCATCAATCGAAGTCGAAGTAGAAAACTTCATCAATCGAATCGAAGTGGAAAACTGCACGATTCTCCACTGGCTAGCCTGGTTTTATCATGTGATTCAAGCTTGTTTTTCTTTTGGTTTTTCAGTTATCGCAGTCTAATTTTGTTTCGTAGTGTTGTGTGATTTCTCTTTTTCTTTTTCTTTTGTTTCCTTGTCAACTCCTTCGACCATTTACTTTGTATTTGTATGGAGGGTTTAAATAAAATTATTGTTATTATTAGTGGCTAAACGTCACAAGCCATGCCCATGTACATCCCCATGTAAAGCGTCCCCATGGCGGTCCTTGGTTAACCAGACCAAGAGCAAAAATATGGTAATAGTTTTATGTGGATTCAAGATCTACGTCAGAGCCGCAATTCTTTCAAAGTATGGAAACAAGAAATAAAAAATTACCTGTAGATATAAATATTATCCTGAGCAATACAAGGGTTTTATTTTTATCCACCATAATGACATACGCTGTTTTTTGCAATCTCCTTGTATTACTTTTTTTGAGTCAGGTCAGGCTTCCGCTTGTTTCCTCCGAGGAGCTTAATGGTCAAAACTATCGGTTATACATATTGATTTAAAAGAGTGTGCGAAGTGGTCGAGAACGGTTTATTGCCAGTGGCTTGAGGGTTTAAATTTGCACAATCAAATTTTATTTTAATTATATTTGGAAATAATTGTAAATATGTTAATATAATGTTAATAAGAAAATAATTTGGTTTAAATTCAGTTTTGTTTGATTTCTGTTTTGTTTTTATAGGGAAAGCATTTAAATCTATTTTTTGTGGGTTTTTAGAAAAAGAGAAATGGTACCATATTTTCTATTTTTGTGTGAGTGTGGGACGATTTCAAGGTGTTCTATTACCGATGTTTTATTTTTCGTAATAATAGAACACATTGAAATTATTTTGTTTGTTTATGGGGAGATTTAAAAGGAATTTTTTATTTAGTGTAATGATTTAAAGTTGGGAGGTTGGTGTGTCTGTTTTTTTTGTAAAAGAATTCGAGTCTTATTTTTTGTTTTTGATGTAGATGTTTTGTCACCACAATTGATGTGCCATATGGTGGAAGGGCACCTCTTGGCGTAGGTTGGGCTGTTATGTCTTGTTTGTTGTTTGTTTTTTGTGTGTTTGACTCGTTTTCATGATACAATAACCTTTTTGAATGTTTTCATCGATTTTGATTTTTAATAGTTTTTTTTATTATACAAAGTAAAGGTGAAAATGTTAAGGTAAATGTTAAGTGATACAAATAGAATAGTGAATAGATTTCTTTATATAAAAAAAGGAAGGAAAAAGTAAAGAAAATTTTAATGTTTTAAAGATGTGATGAAAATGGTAAAATAAGGTAAAAGATGAAATGAGAAAGAATAAAAAAAAATGTAGAGATAGAGGAAAGTGTAGGTGACGCTAAATATATAGGTCGGTCACTGAAAAAAAAATCTAGAACTGATCAGTTATGAGCCCAGGGTAAGGAATATTGCACTGTATGAATACAAGACATTATACACAAGGTACTATTCGTGCTTAGAAAAGATTTTTCTCACCTGGGAGGCACCGACAACGGTGACGGGTCTCGTAGTACATCTAAATAAGTATACGGTGGAGGAGGATCAAACCGGAATGAGCTACGGTTTGTCGTAAATGCTTCTTCACTCTCGCTGTCTGGAAGGAGAGAGATGGATGGGCTAATTTTTAGCTCACTAGCATTGAACGCTCAGCAGCTGTGCTGGTTATGTGGCTGACACAGCAGGTCCAGTTGCGCTGTTGTAAATGGGCCTTATTGTTCTGCACGCGGACTATGAATTGGTCTAGATATGGTCTGAATCTTGCCCTAAGGATAGTAAAAACTTGGAGTCTTCCTAGCTGGCATTAAGGCTTCTTAACTTGAGATACCAAAATGACTAGGACCTCGACAAATAAGGTTTGGAAAGCCAAGCTCGCGAGTAACAGCAACAGTAAGTATAAACAAAAATCTGACCCCTCTCGCTGTTGGTTTTTTGCACGATAGTTAGTGGCGATCTGAATCATTTCCCTGTATATGTTTGGTATAAAATTGGATCACGGGTTCCGCCCGTGACTTGGTTGTGGGACACCAGAAAAACCAGGAGAAACATCATTGGTTTCTGTAGTTGTCAAATTGAGAAAAGATACTTTCTGCAGAATATATGTGCTGCGAAAGCTTTAATCCAGAAGTAAAGGAAGAGTCATAGCGTAGGAGAATTGGAAAACGCTTCAGAAACACGTTTATTATAAAATAACGAAAGAGACTCGTAGCTTGAAGAAAAAATTTGCTGGCCCATTCTTTCTGAACACGTTCGCTCATGTGAGATACTAAACGGTTTAGAAAAAGTTGTGATGATAGGTTTTCTGCCTTTTGCCCGAAGGTCAGATACAATTTGTATCTTTATTTTTCTTTACTCGAGAAAATGCATATTATGCATTTTCATAAACATATTATGTGGTTTATAATTATATCCTGATATTCGAATCTATATGTGACTGCAATGAAGTGACATGAGCGACGACTGCGTTTTTACAACACATCCATCAAGCCTTGACAGCAGTTAGAAAACACCACTTAATATGCTAATCATTATCACAACTTTATATAATCACAAATTTATTTTTTTAAGTATATACTGATTTGACTTGACTCATTCTTGATAACACATACGCTATCCAGTAAAGAAAAATAGGCCTGCACTGCACATTACCGAGAATCCTAGGGACAAATCATAAAGCCTATCATTCCCATATGGAAATAATTAAGTCGTAAACAATCGTTTCCAATTGTTTACGATCGTTAACAATAAGAAACGATCGTTAACAACTGGAAACGATCGTTAACAATTTGAAACGATCGTAAACAATTGGAAACGATCGTTAACAATTTGAAACGATTGTTACCGATCGTAATTTTACGATTGTTTTTCGTATCCATTTAAAACGATCGTTTTCAATTGTATACAATCGTTTTTAATTGTTTCCAGTCGTTTTCAATTGGTTTGGTTTTCAAGTAGTTAAAAGAAGAAATGATTTTTAATAACGGTTTTAGGGAAGTTGACTTTTTTTTATGTAAACGATGAAAAAGTTTAACTGAGAAACTGAAATTCCAATCGTAAACGATTGGAAACGATCGTAAACCATTATATCGATCTTAATCTTACGATCGTTTTTTTTTCGTATCCATTCAAAACGATCGTTTTCAACTATCTCCAGTCGTTTTCAAGTGTTTCCGATCGGAAACAGTTGGCTTGCTTTTCAAGTAGTTAAATGCAGAACTGATTTTTATGCCACTTGCAGCCTCTGGCTCAAGTGCCATATACCGATCGCAATTCCGTCTGTCGGTCGGTCGGTCAGTCGGTCGGTCGGTCGGTCTGTCCGAATCCGAATTTTATTGTCCCACATGTTCGAGTTAGGGTACTTCCAGATGTGTTAGGACGATGAAACTTGGCAGGAAAATCAGGGACCCGACAAAACTAACCTGGAAATAATTAGTTTCCCGATCCGACCATCTGGGGGGGAGTGGTGGGCCGGGGGATTTTGCAAATTAAGTAGTTTTTGCCACACTTTTTCGAGTTGGGGTACTACCAGATGTGCTAGGACGATGAAACTTGGCAGGGGCATCAGGGACCTGACCAGACTAACCTGGAAATAATCAGTTTCCCAATCCGACCACCTGGGGGGGAGTGGAGGGCTGGGGAATCCGGAAAACTGGAGTAGTGTGTAAGTTTCGAACGGGTGATCGGATTGGAATGAAACTTAATAACTGAATAAAAGGCATACCTCTGATGTCCCATTTGAAGTCCGGACCGGATTCGACAGATATGGGAGAGTTTGGGGGGGGGAGACCGGAAATCTCGAGAAACGGTTAGAATGGAGGGATCGGAGTGAAACTTGCTGGGAAGAACAAGCATCTGCTCCAGATAAATCGTTTATACATTTGGACTGGATCCGGACACTAGGGGGAAAGGGTGGAGGGGAGTTTCCCGGAATTCCGGTAATGGCGGTTTCGGCGATTTTCACGACGAAACTTGGGAGGTGAATCAGGGACCCGATCAAATTGACTTATAAATAAAAATTTACATCATCCGATAGTCGTGTGGGGAGTAGCGGGAGGGGGAATCCGGAACATTGAGTCATGCGTAACTTTTGAACGGTTGATCGGATTTGAGTGAAATTTGATAATTGATCAGAGGACATGTCTCTGGTGATCTTTGTCATGTCCGGACCGGATTCGACAACAATGGGGGGAGGGGAATACTGACCGGCTCAAACTGGGGAGATCGGGATGGAACTTTGTGGGAATAATAAAGGGATTCTCTGGATAAGTCACTTACAGAACCGGATTGGCTCCGGCGACTGTAGGGGAGTTTGAGGGGGGGGGGTCCAGAAATTCCGGTGATCGCGATTTAAGGTACTTCCAGATGTGCTAGGACGATGGAGGGCTTCGACTACGAAAGCTGATTTGAAATATTTTGCGCTTCAAAGAAAAGTGAAAATAGCAAAAACACGGATGACTGCTCTCAACTTCAAGCATTTCCACGGCTTTTATTTATTTAATATGAAGAGGTCGTAAACAGATGTAAAATTACGATCGAAAACAGTTGTTTCCAATCGTTTACGATTGGGATTTCAGATTCGCCGTTTCAGTTACACTATTTTGATCGTTTACAACTGAGAAAAATTCAACTTCCCTACTACCGTTGTTAAGAATCAGATTTTGTTTCAGGACTTAAAACCAAACCAATTTTTTCCGATCGAAAACAACTGAAAACGATCGGAAACAACTGAAAACGATCGTAAACAGGTGTTAATGACACTTCAAAAAAAAACAATCGTAAACAGTTGTAAAATTACGATTGGAAACGGTTGTTTCCAATCGATTACGATTGGGATTTCAGATTCGCAGTTTCGGTCAAAACTATTTTGATCGTTTACAACTAAAAAAAAAATCAACTTCCCTATATCGTTGTTAAAAGTGAGGTCTTGTTTCAGGACTTGGAAAACCGAACCAACTGTTTCCGATCGAAAACGATCGTGAACAGTTGTTTAGTGACACTTGAAAAAACAATCGTAAACAGTTGTAAAATTACGATTGTAAACAGCTGTTTCAAATCGTTTACGATTGGGATTTCAGATCTACCATTTCAGTTAACTATTCTGATCGTTTACAACTAAAAACAACTTCCCTACTACCGTTGTTAAAAATCAGGTCTTGTTTCAGGACTTGAAAACCGAACCAATCGAAAACAACTGTTTCCAATCGAAAACAACTGAAAACGATCGTAAACGGTTGTTTCATGACACCTAAAAAAAAAATCGTAAAAGAGTTGTTTACAATCGTTTACGATCGGAAACAGATTCACCATTTCAGTTAAACTAATTTGATTGTTTAAAACTAAAAAAATAAATACAAAAATTCCCTACTATCGTCGTTAAAAACCAGGTCTTGTTTCAGGACTTGAAAACCGAACGAACTCTTTCCGATCGAAAACAACCGTTTCAGATCGAAAACAACCGTTTCCGATCGTAAACAGTTGTTTAATGACACCTGAAAAAAAAACGATCGTAAACAACCGTTTCCGATCGAAAACAACTGAAAACGATCTTAAACAGCTGTTTAATGACACCTGAAAAAAAACGATCGTAAACAGTTGTAAACAGTTTTGAATGGAGAGGAAAAAAACGATCGTAAAATTACGATCGGAAACAACTGTTTCAGATTGTTAACAGTTGTTTACGATCGTTAACAACTGTAAACAATTGTTAACAACTGTAAACAATTGTTAACAACTGTAAACAATTGTTAACAATTGTTTACGACATAATTATTTCCATATGGGAGGGGACTTGATTTTTTTGTTGTTGTAAAAGGTCAAAACAGTTTAACTGAAACGGCAAAACTGAAATTTCAATCGTGAAACAGTTGTTAAAGATAATTTTAAAATGGTTTACGATTGTTTTTCAAGTGTCTTCAAACATCAAAGTTGTAAACGCCGTGAAAATGCTTAAAGTTGAGAGCTGTCATCCGTGTTTTTGCTATTTTCCCTTTTCTTTGAAGCGCAAAATAGTTCAAAAGTAGCTTTCGTAGTCAAAGCCCCCTCTATAGTGGTGAAGCGTCTACTGGTAATTTTTTTAGACTGCTGCCGTTTAATCGATAATTTAGGATAAAAAATATTTGCCTCTACATAGCACATTGTAAATAGGGTTAATGTATGTCGTTTACTGAGTTCAATCGCAAGAAACTAAGCATTACTCACAGTCCTTACACAATGCGCAAGCTGCAGTTCAAGGAAGAGTAGGCCTAGAGGAGTAGAGGGGTGGGGGTGAAGGGTGTGTAAGGTGTGTTGGTTGAATAAGAATCTGTCGGTGGAAATTCCTATCGGGAAAAAACGATCGTAAAAATACAAATCGAAGGAAATAGTTGTTTTCAATCGTAAAATTACGATTGGAAACCATCGTTAACAACCATTTACAATCGTAAAAAAAACAATTGTTGACGATCATTTCCAATTGTTTACGATCGTTTCCAATTGTTTTCAACCGTTTTCAATTGTTTACGATCGTAAACGATTGGAAAAATGTCGCATAATCCAACTGGAAAAAAACGATCGTTTACTACTTGAATTATTTCCATACGGGTTACAACTCTCTCTAAACCAGTATAGCATTTCTAATGTCGTTGTGCCAATTGTTCACATCAATGCAAACATGTTCAGAAAACAATGAGCCAGAAATGTTGATTGTCAAGGTACGAGTCTCTTCTGTCCATTTACATTCAGCGGTATATAACCCGAACGGTATAACTTTTTGTTTTATTTCTAGCTTAAAGCTTTTGTAGAATTTCTGTTAATGACAAGTATAGAAACCAATGATTTTTCTCCTGGTTTCTGGTTTCCTAAAGCCAAGTCACTCGCAAACCCCGTTGCATACCAGACTTATCAACGGCACTGTACAGAGACAGATCGAGCTTCGATAGCTGCTGGAACCCAATAGTACTGTACAAAAAATTAACAGCTGCACCATTCCAGAATATTTTATTGTGGTCGGTTGGGTGTAACTGCGCCTCACTGTCAGCACTGTGCCCCAGAACGGGTCTGAAAGTTACGGTCTCATTCCATTATTTCTTCAATTGTGAACTAATACCTAAAGACCGCTAGAGATTCTGTGAAGGACTTCAGCCCTTACCTGTATCCGTATCCCACACTGACGAAGCTCTGGCAGAGACATGAGTGGGCATGAATTGAGGGTGAAGTTGCTCCGCAACCGTCCGAAATGTCGCAAATCCGTTCGTTGTCCTCGAGCCGGCTCCCAGTCCGGTTGCAGTAGGCTCAATGCAGTAGACATCTGTTGGTGTAGTGGCAAGACTAGAGATTGTCATCTGGGTGGTGGCGGTACTCATGGAACGAGTAGGTAGGTGATGACGGTAGGATGCTGCAAATGAAACATTTTGAGGCGAAGTAGTGAAGAAGAATTTTGGAAACAAAGCCGATTTTTTGGGGGTCTGAGTAATGTTTAATATCCGGACACAAATCTCTCGCACTTATTGCAATTATCATATTTTTTTGCAACAGTTGAAATCTTGTGGAAACTCTGAGTAGCAGAACCTTTTTCGCAATCCTGAGTCACAAACCCGTCCGTCGGAAAAAGTACTGGCCCTCCAGAACAAAGTAGATACAAAGTAGACTTGCTCTGAATTGACTGTAAAAAAGTAGTTTTACCGTTAGAAGACATGTTTACCCGCAAATAAAACAAAGAAACAAGTTTGCAGGTGACAGTGTTTGGCGGTACATTGAAAAGTTAAAAATCTGTTGGTCTTTGCCAAACAAAATTTTACACAAAACTTAAATTTGTATGTGTAATATCCCGAATTATCGACGAGGATTAACTAGTTTGAAAATTTTGATTTCTTCTGTGTAAAATTAAAAACCGATTCCCGACCTAACTTAAGCTTCCGGCTTTCGCCAGCCAAAATTTTTGCCGAATTTTATTTAATTTCTTTTGAGTAAAATAATCCTGATTTGCAGACATGACAAACTGTCAGCGATCGCCTGAGAAAAGTTTAAAAACTTTGATTTCTTACGAAGAATCCCAATTTGTCGACGAGACTTGCACTTCCTTGGCTGGCCCCACACTGTTTACAGAATTTGATTTCTCACGTGTACAGAAATCGCGATGTGCCGACAAGACTATCGATTACATAATTTGATTTCTTATGGATAAAAAAGATAACGATGTGCCGACAAGGACATGAATTTTAAGGCTCTGACGGACAAGACTTTACAGAACTTGATTTCTTCAGTATAAAGATCCGATGTGCCAACGAGAGTTTGCAAACGTCTGTAGACATTGGTTTTTATGGCACTTGCCTTCTGGCCAAGTGCCGTATTCCGATCACTTTTCCGTCGGTCTGTCGGTCGGTCAGTCCGGTGATCGCGAGTTAGGGTACTTCCAGATGTGCTATAGGACGATGAAACTTGGTAAGCGTATTAGAAACCCGACCCAACCGACTTGGAAATAGTCACTTCTCCGATCAGCCCATAGTGGAGGAGGGGGAATCCGGAAAATTGGCGTACGTATAACTTTTGAACGGGAATCGAATCTCAACGAAACTTGACATTTGGAAAGACGTTAGTTGCGTTTTCGCAGATACCATGGTATCTGTTACCACGGTAACTGGATTTGCAATTAGTCGTTTTTGCAGTTGCCGTATACGGTCCACTGCAAAAACGACTATTGTCGACAATTGTACTTTTTGAAGTCACCCCAAAAGAAACCTGATATCCACTTACATCACTAAATGCTGAACTTCTTTTCACCAATTTGACAAAATATGATGAAAGTGAGATACCACGACCAGATGCCACGGTCGGACCGTGATATCTGAATATCAATACCACGACAACTGCAAAAACGCCTTTTGACCGCGGTATCAGATACCACGATCAACTGCAAAAACGACTTTAGACCATATATCAGATACCATGGTATCTACAAAAACGCAACTCTTGTGACTCAGATGTCAAACTTAGAAGTCCGGAACGGATCTGGTGACGTTGGGGGGAGATAGAGAGGGGGGAGGAAAATAGTGTGACACGTTCAACATGGACGAATCGGGATAAAATTTGGTGGGAAGACCATGCACAAGCCCTAGATACATAGTTGACAAGATCGGACTGGATCCGGGCACTGTGGGGGGAGTTGGAGGGAGGGTTCTGAAATTCCAGTGATCCAGAGCTAAGGTGCTTCCATATGTGCTAGGACGATGAAACTTGACAGGCATATCAGGGACTCGACCATTTTTACTTAAGAACAGCCGTTTTTCTTATTCGGCCGTCGTGGGGGGAGTGGGAGAGGGGGGGATCAGAAATCTTGATGTATGTGCAACTTCCAAACGGGTGATTAGAACTTTATGAAACTTGATATTTGCAAAGACCTCACGTCTGATGTCAAGTCCGGAACGGATCCGGTGACCTTGGGGTAGTTGTATAGGGGGATCTGGTAATCCTGTAAAACACTCAGAACGGTAGGATCGGGATTAAACTTGGTGGGAATTGAACAAGCATGAACCCTAGATACATCGTTGACATCACCGGGCCAGATCCGGGCACTGTGGGGGGAGTTGGAGGGTGGGTACGGAATTCCCCGATGAAAATTTGTCGAGAATTAGTCGTATGGAGTTGTACGAAAAAGTAGCATGCAGTAGTAACTGTTGCCAGTGCATGCTATACTAGCAAACTGGATGCTACTATAGCAAGATTGGACGCTATCAGAAACTACTACTTCAGATTAACCCAGTGGGAGGCATGTAAAATCAAATTATTCCATACTACTACATATCAATACATGCAACCTTTTCGTACAACTACCATACAACATACAAATACCATACAATTACGCAGTCAAATAATTTTTAATCGGTCCGGTGATCGCGAGATCAGGTACTTTCATATGTGCTAGGACGATTAAATCTTGCTGCCATTGTAGAGACCCGACAAGGTTGACTCAAAAATAGTCACTAACCATATCCAACAACCCTGGGGGGGGATGGAGCGAGGAAAAATACGGAGACTTGAGGTTATGCATAACTGTCGGACCGGTGATCAGATCTTAATGATACTTGATAATTGGGAAGAGTACATTCTCTGATGCTTTATTTCAACTCCGGACTGCATTTCTTTGTCTCCTTAAATTGTTGATCTTAACCGCAAACCAAGAGACATGTTGTCATGGTCCCCAAGGGCCCATGATCATCCGTGTCTCAAGGGTTTTGCTTACAAATGAAATCCTAGTCCCCTTAAAGCACAACTCTTACTAGAAATGATCTTTTCCCTATGACATGGGTCCGAAAAAAACATGTTCGAAAATACCACTACTTTCTACCTGAAATTAGTAATATTCTTGTTAGCGCTTGTCGACTATGTCCAGCCTTCCTGCTGTCTGACGCGGCGGATGGGCGCAAAACATTTGAAAACTGAAGGCACCGTGGTTAAAAAGTGGGAAAACTAAGCAAATAAAAGAAGTAATAAACAGAAGCTATCAGATCCTTATGTGTGAAAGAGTTGTCACCGGACGTTAAAGATCCCGGCAAACGTTTCGTTGTGTGACGGGTGAAACTCGGCAAGGCCAAAAAAGCGCTAAAATTTCTTAGGCACAAAACGAAACAATGGAGAAAGTTGGGGATTTTGGAAGTTTATAATTCTGTATGGTATAGGTATATTATAAAAGGCAGAATAAGCAAGAGGGGTCCTTTAAAGTGCACATTTCAACCGCAAAGGGGAAAAAAATACTTTTTACCAAAAGGTACATGGTCGCGGTTGTGCCTCAGGGGTTTTTGTTAACAAAGAATGCCTAGCCCCCTGAAAGTGCGCACCATAACTGGAAAGTGTAAACAAACTATTGAACAAACGATGGATTTTTCATGATCATCAAGGGCCCATGAGCACTTTTGCTTAAGAATTTTGATTACGAATGAGTTCCTTAAAGTATACTCATCTTAACGGCAAAGTACAAAGATATAATTTTGAGCAAACGATTAATTTTGATGATCCCCAATGGTCATTTCCGCCTCAAGGGTTTTGCTTACAAATGAATAAACTTAAAGTGCACATCTTAACCGCAAAGTGATAAAAAAAAATACTTGTGACTAAACGATACATTTTCATGATCCCCAAGGGCACACGATCATTTGTAACTCAAGGGTTGTACAGAGGTTACAGAGGAATTCCTAGCCCCCTTAAAGTGCACTACATCACCGCAAAGTGCATAAGAAACTTTCGACTAAACGACACATTTACATGATCCCAAAGAGCCTATGATCGTTCGTGCCTCAAGTTTCTTACTTACAAAGGATTTCAATAAGCCCACGATCAGTCGATAAACTCTAACGTATTCCCCCTCCCCACAATGTTGTCGAATCCGGTCCGGACATGAAAACGATCCCCAGAGACATGTCCTCTGATCAATTATCAAATTTCACTCAAATCCGATCAACCGTTCAAAAGTTACGCATTACTCAATGATCCGGATTCCCCATCCCACTACTCCCCCCACGACTATCGGATCATGTAAACTTTTATTTATAAGTCAGTTTGATCGGGTCCCTGATTCGCCTCCCAAGTTTCGTCGTGAAAATCCCCAAAACCGCCATTACCGGAATTCCGGGTAACTCCCCTCCAGCCCCCCCCCCCTAGTGTCCGGATCCAGTCCAACTGTATAAACGATGTATCTGGAGCTGATGCTTGTTCTTCCCAGCAAGTTTCACTCCGATCCCTCCATTCTAAACGTTTCTCGAGATTTCCGGTCCCCCCCAACTCCCCCATAGCTGTCGAATCCGGTCCGGACTTCCAATGGGACATCAGAGGTATGCAGTTTATTCAGTTATTAAGTTTCATTCCAATCCGATCACCCGTTCGAAAGTTACACACTACTCCAGTTTTCCGGATTCCCCAGCCCTCTACTGCCCCCCCCCCCCGGTGGTCGGATTGGGAAACTGATTATTTCCAGGTTAGTCCGGTCGGGTCCCTGATCCTCCTGCCAAGTTTCATCGTCCTAGGACATCTGGAAGTACCACAACTCGAAAAAGTGTGACAAAAACTACTTAATTTTCAGAATTCCCCGGCCCACCACTCCCCCCCAGATGGTCGGATCGGGAAACTGATTATTTCCAGGATAGTTTGGTCGGATCCCTGATTTTCCTGCCAAGTTTCATCGTCCTAACACATCTGGAAGTACCCTAACTTGAACATGTGGGACCAAAAAATTCGGACCGACCGACCGACAGACAGACCGACAGACGGAACTGCGATCGGTATATGGCACTTGAGCCAGAGGCTGCAAGTGCCATAAAAATACAACCATAAAATCTGGCCCATGAGCCAATCAAGTTAATTATAAACTTCCCAATTTCACAATGCATCAATCAACAAAAATGCCCTCACACAAATAAATTCAAAGTGTATTCCCCATGCCGTCCATTGCATGTATTATTTCATGTCCCATGTCAAGCTTATATAAATTGTCACAGCGATCAACAGCATCGTGCCAAAAGCATCGTTCACCCGCTTTGAATTCCAAGAATCGGTGGTCTTTAGAACCGCTTTGTGGCCGGAAACATTTTTATGGCACTTGCCCTTCGGCCAAGTGCCATATAGCGATCGCAATTTCTGTCCGTCCGTCGGTCTGTCGGTCTGTCGGTCCGGGTTTTGCTAGTTCGGGTACTTCCACACAAGCTAGGACGATGAAACTTGGCAGGCATATCAGGGACCCCAAATGATTAAGTTGGAAATAGTCACTTTCCCGATCCGACCATCGTGGGGGGAGTGGAGTGAGGGAGAATCCGGAATATTTTGGAATATATAACTTTCGAACGGGTGATCGGATCTTAATGAAACTTGATATTTGGAAACAGCTCGTGCCCCAGACGGTCCGATTAAAATCTGAACCGGATCCGGTGACTCTGGGGGGAGCTGGAGGGGGGGGGCCGGAAATCTTGGGAAACGCTTGGAGTGGAGGGATCGGGATGAAACTTGGTGGGAGGAACAAGCACAACCCTTAGGTACATCATTGACAGAACCGGACCGGATTCGTCCACTGTGGGGGGAGTTGGAGTGGGGTTCCGGAATTCCGGTGATACGGAGTTAAGTTACTTCCAGGTGGGCTAAGACAATGAAACTAGGCAGGTAAATCAGGGACGCGACCAGATTAACCTAGAAATAGTCAGCTTCCCGGTCCAACCATCGTGGGGGGAGTGGAGGGAGGGGGAATCTGGAATCTTGAGGTATGTACAACTTCCGAACGGGTGATCGGATCATAATGAAACTTGATATGTAGAAAGACAACATGTCTCGGATGTCCCATTTCAAGTCCGGACCGGATCCGATAAAGCTGGGGGGAGATCGGAGGGGGGCCCGGAAACCTTGTGACAAGCTTGGAGTGAAGCGATCGGAATGAAACTTGGTGGGAAGAACAAGCGCAAGCCCTATGTATATCAGTGACAGAACCGGACCGGATTCGGGCATTGTGGGGGAGTTAGAGGAAGGGGGGGGTCCGGAATTCCGGCGATCGCAAGTTAAGGTACTTCTAGACATGCCAAGACGATGAAACTTGGCTTGAAAATTAAGGACTTGACATGATTGGCTTAGAAATAGTTAGTTCCCCGATCCGACCATCCCTTAAAGTACTAATGCTAACCGCAAAGTGCAAAAAAATACTTTTAAGCAAAATATACATTTTCGTGATCCCTATGAGCCCATGATCATTTTTGCCTCAAGGGTTTTGTTTACAATAAAATTCCTTAAAGTACAAACAATACTTTTGAGCAAAATATACATTTTCGTGCTCCTGATGATCATCTTTTTTGCTTCAAGAGTTTTGATTACAGATGATTTTCTATAACTTGGAAACAGTCATTTGCCCGATCTTACCATCGTGAGGGCAGGGAGGGGAGCCGGAATCCGGAATTTAGTGACATGCATAATTTTCGAACGGGTGATCGGATCTTAATGAAACTTGATATTTGGAAAGACCTCATGTCTCAGATGTTCTTTTCGAGTCCAGACCAAATCCGATGAATGTGGGGGGGGGGTCGGAGGGGGGAACTGGAAATCATGTGACACGCTTACAGTGGAGCGATCGGGATGAAACTTGTTGGGAAGAACAAAAACAATCCCTAGGTTCATCATTGACAGAACCGGACCGGATTCGTGCACTACGGGGGGAGTTGGAGTGGGGTTCCGGAATTCCGGTGTTACGGAGTTAAGTTAATTCCAGACGTTCTAGGACGATGAAACTTGGCAGGTGTATAAGTGACTCGGCCAAATTAACTTGGAGATAGTCACTTGCCCGATCCGACCATAGTGGGGGGAGGGAGGGGAGCCGGGATCCGGAATTTTTTGACATTCATAATTTTCGAACGGGTGATTGAATCTTTATAAAACTTGGTATTTGGAAAGACCTCATGTCTCAGATGTACCATTTCGAGTCGAGAACGGATCCGATGAATGTGGGGGGGGGGGGTCGGAGAGAAGAACCGAAAATCACGTGACACGGTTAGAATGGAGCGCTCGAAACCTCCCGAGCGTCACCGTCGAAAAGGAAGTGCTTGAAAATTTCGCTGATTTTTCCATAAGATGTCAAAATATTTAAAACAAATTGTTCAAATATGTTATACAACAGCAAATATAACTAAGTGACCATTTCTTTTGCACGTAACTGTAGTACCAAACAACCCATCACACTGACAAAGCTACTATCCATTCACATCCTACTGCGATAACTTGAATACAAGCTAAAAAGCTTGCAAGTGCCATATGAGCTTGCAGCTCTTGTTATATTCTCGATATTTAACCGCAGATTCTGAATTTCCGGCAACCAACCAGTCTTTTCGCTTATCCGAACGAAAGGAAATGAGAACTAGATCGGTTTTGCCCGGCAAATAGTACATACACGACAGAGGTCGAAATGAAAACAACCTTTGTATTGGCCCTTTTTATTACTGTCGGCGTGGTATTTGCCTCTGGACGTATTCATGGCATATCATCGCACTCGGCTGGCGCAAACGCCGTTGGTCAGAGCGTCCACGGAATCCCCATGGTGAGAAGACCTTTATTAATTTATTAGTTATTTTGCCAATCACACATCTGTTCAGATTTCCCACTCTCACCGCTATAAATGTTTTATTGAGCAACCTCGATCATCAGGCTACTTTTCCACGGTTTGTGTGTTATGTTTAACAGTGTGTTGTTTTAAGTTGTTTTTGTTGATGTCTGTAGATTTATATGGCCCTTGTCGGCCGTTGATTAAGTTAAATAAAAAATGAAATTATTTATTCCAGCTTTATGTTGTTAGAGACATCACGCGATTAGAAGTGACAAAAACTGTCGGAGCTTCTGCACATAATATAGAGCATAATATAGTGCCATATACTCCAGAGCCTCCAAGTACGCTCGAACATAAGAATCTTATGTGTATAATGGTTACCTTATTTCTAAACGACGCGCATGCGTATCTTACGCGCTTATTTGGTACGGTACCTAGATCACATCGTTGTTTCCTGGAATGTTGCCAAAACATCGACGATAGTGTGACAGCTCAATTTGCGTCACTCTTGAATTTTCCGATATTTAAAGGAACAGTAAACTTGACTACGCAACTTTCGGCCATCGAATCGCCCGGGGGGCTTGGATAAATATACAGGGTCTTATTGTCGACAGGCCCCCCCCCCTTCTTTGTCAGCTCGAACCGTCTCGAACCCCCTCCTTAGTGTTCCCAAAGCTAGCTGGCAGGCCCTTGCCCCTTATGCACTGTAACTATGCACTCATGTACTGTAAAAGTTCGCCTTTTTACATGTAGACTACAGAGTAACGACCTCCCTGACAAGACGGCCGGGGTTCGATTCCTAGTCGCGGTACACAAACGTTTTGCTCAAAAGTCGAATTCTCGGAAACTGACCGGAAACTGCAATGGTCGTAACTAGAATTTTTCTTACTCTCAATATCGACTCAGGGTACATTCTTGATATGTTAGCTAGCTCCCCGAGTCAAGTTTGAGTCAAGTTTTCTGTTTCTTTAAAACTAAACGAGATCTTTTTCATCAAGGTGAACAAAGTTGCTTTCGACGTGCCACTGTTCCCGTGCTCACCAGGACATATCAGAGGACCTGACAAGAAGTGTGTGAAGTCCCTTCGCTTTGGAGGATGATATTCTTTTCTTAGGGAAATGTCTGTTTTGTTTTGTCATTTCTGGGAGGGTGAGACAATAAATCATCGGAGAGAGATAAAATTCATTGCAGTACAGCCATTGTTTCTATTTTTCCCAACAGTTCGATAAGTTGCCCCGAAGGAAGACGGTATTTCTTTTTTCTTCCTGACCGCTTTTCGTTTCGTTTGAAAGCGTTCGTGGACCTCCTATACGATCGCCTTGAACTACTTACCGCCTGCTTCCATTCTATCTCAAAAAAGAAAAAAATTTGCTCCTACACCAAGACCAAGAAAAGATTTGCTCCAAGACAGCCGGTTCCCTGTAGTTCCAAAAATTTAAGGAAGACAGATAAAAATAACAAGTGCGCAAGCGCTCAGACGTAGAGTGTAAAAGTAAAATGTTTAACACATTTTATATGCAAACATCGTTAGATCCAAGACATTTCATATCCCCAATCACCAAACAAGTATTTAAGTTACCTACTTTGAAATCATCCCACATTAAAAGCTTTAAATGTCAACAAACCGCAAGTATAAATCTAAAGAAATGTTGAAGGTCTTGCCAGAACAGTTTGAGTTCTCGCCTTGCCAGCCAGTCCGTCCCTTTAAACATCTTTTCCATTAGCAAGGTAATGCCAAGTGCAATAAACCAAATCGTAGCAGCCTAATACCCCCTTCGTCACATCTCAGGAAGAACGATGTGTCATCGATCATATGACAAAACCGTCCGGTTTCCATCTGTTCATTAAAGATATATACATCGACACATACGTCGCGTAGTCTTATTTGTTGCTTTTACACCAAAATCCTCATTTATAGGTACATATCCCCAAATATACAAGAGTAAAACTTGAGACCTGTCATAGACGAATTTAACTCACGGGAAATCCGGGCCCAGCTGCCCATGAACAGGAGGGTGGGGGGGGGGGGACTCGGGACCCATCAAAATACGTATCTACGCCTCTATTTCCTTAAGTATGCCAGCTTTGAGTTTGATTCCAGTCACGGGTCAAAAACTTTAATCATGGGCAATTTGGGCCCACTTGCCCATAAGCGTGGAGGATGGGAGGGTGTAACTCCGCGTATATATTCCCAACTCTAAGATCTAAAATCACAAGGAATTTCACCGTCCTTACACCGGTTATAGTGATGTTAAAACATTGAGAAATGGGCATTGTGGGCCCGATTGCCCCTGAACCAAGTGGGAGTGGGGTTTAGGACCCTCAGAAAGCAAAAAGAGACCCAAATGCTCACAAGCCTACCAAGTTTCAACTTGATGGCCTAGCTGTTGATTCCTGTCACGGGTCACGAACATTACTTTTGGGCAATCTGGGCCCAAGTTGCCCGTGAACTGGATGGGTGGGGAAGATGCAACAAGGTAATTTCCCATCCATAGGATCTACAAGTACAAGAAATTTCATCGTCTTATGTCCAACTCTGGTCAAGTTATGAACATTCTTCACTGGGCAATCTGGGCCCATTTGCCCCTGAACCGGGTGGTTGTGTGGGATGTGACCCACAAAAGGCACAACTAGACCCCAATACCCACAAGTATACCAAGTTTGAACTTGATATTTGCATTGGTTCACGAGTTATGAGCTCAACAAAATATGGTGAAAACCGAAACCGGAAACCGAAAGCCGAAAGCTGCTACAGCGCTCGCAATAGTGGATTGTTCCAAGGAACACTCCACTAATTACGAGTTGCCAACAACAGGACAAGGTAACACTGCACGCTCCACTAAAACCAATACAGTATCAGGTTTTGAACCCACCCCACAAGAAAGTCATCCAAGGCAGATCCACAAACTCTTATGCATTTTTCAAACAGGTGTAATAAGGTGTATTACAGCGTATACAGATTCCTCTTTTCCTCGGCGCACGCTGTAACAAGGCGAATAAGGAGAATAGACCCGGGTTCTATTTTCGCTTATGCAGAGACAATCAGATTGCTTGGTTGGTTCCGCCAGCGGGCCGAGGAAAGCAGCAGCGTCGTTTGGGCTGCCACGGGAAGCACCAAGTTTCTACTTTGTTAAAAACGGAACAAAAAACTTTTCTTCAAAAGAAAACGTTTTTTTCTGTTACGACTGCATATTGTTAGTTCGAGGACCAATGCTATCCATACGTTAATTTATTTATAGTTCTTTACAAAATAACGGGCTTCAAATTGTACTCGTGTACTTCAAATAGTACTAAGAACACCTTTTCTGATCTTTAGAAGCTCGAAAAAATTGTATCAGCGTGGCAGCACCGAATGCTGCATTGATAAGAACCTTTTTACTTGCTAATTGAACAAGGGTGCGTATTAAGACGTAAACCAACACGTATAGCGCTATGCAGCTTGTTACACCCATATGAACAATGCTTTACGGCCATGGAATTCATGCAGTATACTTTAAAATACACTATCGATTGCAAAGTGCGTGTCCCAACACGTGCTTGCAACTAGTAGCTTTGCTGGACTTCGTGTCATGGCTAGCTGCGTATCCATTGGCTAATTTGATTATTTTGTATGTATGTCGGATGGCTACATACTGTATGGCTACCCAGAGACTACTCGACTACTTGGTCATGGCCATTTGACTGGTGCTTGCGCTTGGAAAACGAACGTGTGGAGGTTTTCAAGCACTGAACTTAGCCAGATTACCATGGTCTACGGAAACATCAATAATATGAGCATCAACCACAGACATCTGAGGAACTAAGATACAAGAAGCTGGCTAAAAAAAAAGTCCTGTTCAGAGACTGAAACCTATCGTCTATCCTCTCAGTCGAGCAGGATGACTTTCCGGATGAAACCAACGGAAGAACACATCATATTTTTCCAAAGTAGGGACTGCGCAGCAGCTACAATTTTTCTCCAGATTGTGAGGCAAGAAAACTACATATGCGATCAGTTTAGAAACTGCACTGGAGCTAGTCACTGTCCATCTGAGCGAAGAATGAGAACCGCACTTCTCTTGGTTTTAGTAGCATTTGCGTTCGCATCGGCTAAAGGTCTTCCCACCTACGGAGAGGATCGTCTTGACTTCAGGGGGTATTTCCCTGATGAGGCTGTTGACGCGGAAGAACCAAAATGGAGACAGGTAAGATTTCAGTTGTTTTTCAGCTTCACAGCAATATTTTGGCTTCGTTTCCGGACCCAATCTTTCGGATTCTTCTTCAAACCTTCTTGCCCGGTCGTGGGATTCCGACTAGTGGGAACCAATTTTTGGTGGGAGGTGATGGGTTGGTCTTGTACCATCAAGCAAGTTCAGGCGCACTTACGAGACTACAGTAATCTTGAGCAAGTCCTTGTTTGCTGCACGTCGTTGACCAGAGAGCAGTTCGGTTTTTTTTTTTGTTTTTTTTTACTGTTTTGAGAGAAGTCTTGCTGGAAACAGATATTTGACTAAGATTTGTATTCAGTTTTTTTGCCTCAAAAAAAGGTTTTTAGCACAATTTTTTTCTAAAGGCAATTTAGGGAATCTAGGGTACATTCGAACTGAGTTTTTAAGGTATCTTAAAATTCCCTTCCTACATCATTTTAGTATGATTTCGTATATTTAGCACCAGGCCTATAGATCTTTTCTATTAATTTTTTTTTAACCCTCTAATCCATCTTATCAATTTACTATGTTAATGGGTAGTAAGCATGGTGATTATAGCTTTAGAGGTTCCATTTAAACTCATGAACTAGATAACAGTTCAGACGTCGGTGAAGTTCTGAAATAAGGCACTCCAACGACAAAATACACTATTCTAGGTCATGGGTCTAGTGATCTGTATTGGAATTCATTTATAGTATTTGTCATTATTTATAGTCGTTCTGATATATTTTCCCCTATCTTTTTCTCCCTCTATGTCTGGTAAACCCGAGTGAAAAAAAAGATAGAGCCAATTTAATGCCAATGATCCTCTTGTCACGATACAAACCATGTATACGTGATTGGTCGTTGTTTTGTATTGGTTCAATGTGAGTCTAAAGTTGCTATCGCCTGATAGTTTTGTACCGTGCTGAATTGGTACCTGTCAATCATTACTGAAGCGGCTTTTGTAGTCTGGTATGGGAAGAAAAAGGTTTCTTGCTCCGAGGGGGATCGAACCCTCGCCCATAGCTTATGTTCTGAAGCAAAATGTTGGCGGACCGAAGTGGGATCGAACCTGGGACCTCTGTGTCAGTAGCCAAGCATCTTAGCCACTTGGCTGTACTGACTTGTTAAAAGGGCTGAATGTCACATCTAATGTGATTGCGGATCAAAATTATTTGACTTGCAGTTTTGGGAAATCGGTTGAAAAGGAAAAATCTTGGTACGACTGGTCCTTGAGTTATTACATGTTTGGATAGTCCGCCTTATGGCTGACTTCTCCGAGAAATTTTAAACAAATGTTCGGTTCTTTTTGAGTTATTCCCTCTTACTCCCGTCTGAGGATTTCCTCTAGTTATCTCGGGAGAAAATGCACGAAAATTACACTCCTAGTCTTGCCGTTATTTTTTTTTTCTAGACCAAAATCAAGGTGTTACTGCAAACTGCTTTGGCAGAAACTTCTGATAGGCGGCGTCGGCCGGCGTTACTTCTGAAATAGAAGTTTTTTTGGCTTTTGCTTTTCCCTTTTCGGTTGTAGCTGTTAAACCGAGGGGTGGCCCACTCTCGGTTTTAGTGTACAGCAAGTGCCCGGTGCCGCGATGCCAGCGATCGGTGCCGGCACCGGCTGAAACAAGCCGGCACCGATCTTTCGCGTGTTAAAACATCAAAATAAGCATTTTTTGAAGCGTTTGAAAGAAGGATCGCCTAATTTACTGTCGCACCGGTGCCGGTACCGCCTATTTCGGCTGGTGCCGGCCGGTGCCGGGAAAGGGTGTACAGCAGGTGCCGGAGAGTGGGTAACCCCTCGACTGTTACCTTTTTTGGAGATTTTCACCTTTTTCCAAGTCGTCTTTGCTACTGTTTTTGCTTGTCTCTGCTTCCTTGATAAAGATTATATTTGTGACAGGCATTTGAAATTCAAAAATTGTGTTTACATCAATTTGATTGGATTTGGGATTAACTGACAATAACCGTGAGGCTAAAGCAAAAAGGAGAGCGCTCGGGAGAGCGTAACTTAGTCAACTACAGCGAGTTCCTATCCGGACCAAAAGTTTGGAGTTTTTCACAGGAAATAATTTCGAAGATCGAACACAAAGACATATAAGCTAGCGGTTTTCTGCAGTTTTCGAGTTCACAGTGTGTTGGCGAAACGTAACGTTGGCAAACCGTACAGACAACCATGCGGACCACAAGTTTGTAGTTTTTCCTGGACGCTATCGATTTTCTGTAGTTTGCGAGTGCTCAGTGAGTTGGCACATGCGACACATTGAATGGTTGGCTCGTGATTTTCCGTAGTTTCGATGTCACGACAGGTGCATACACAGTTATTGTACGAAACCATTTGAACATGCACCAGTTGTCTTCTGATGTCCTAGCACTGCGACTGACACATGGGTAACAATCCCGCTCATACCTAGGAACATATGCACATTAGCTAGGATTCGCTACAGTTTCACCGTGCACGATAGCACATATTCAAAGCTTCTCGAAGACGCATAGACCAGCACTCGGGAAATGCGAAGGACCTCAGAAACAATGCGAGCATGTGCTTTTTGGTATAGTTTTTCAATAATTCTCTGTCTTTTTTTTCACTCGGGAAGTTGTTCTCTTTCCCATTTGAACTTATAGTAGTTCGTTATGTGTATTTGTTGTAATTTGATGTTCGAAGGACACACAAAAATGAATAAGATTTACTAAAAATAAGTACTGAAAACAAAAAAGATTACAGCAAACATTTCATCAGTCATTGGAAGTAAAAAGAGTTATATAAACTATTGAATTGGAATTGAAGTTGAATTTTTTATTGTTAGTATATTTGTTTGTTTTGAAAGAATAGGTGATGGTAACAAGTTCTAAGGAAAAAATTACCGTCACCGAGTGACGGAGAGTCGTATCCTATAAAGGAATAAATACACAAGAATAGAAAAGATGCTACGCAGTTAAGAAAAAATAATTCAAATATATTTACTAGGCTATGAACATTAAGCACGACGCAATGTCCTGATTTTTTAGGTGATTTTCGACCAGATGTTTAATATTTCATACTTAGTGGAGACATGTGGGATCATGTCTTGGTTGATGCACATTCATGGAAAGAAATTAAATATGCCAAAGGCGGAAAATATATATCTCACAGATAGTAAAGCAAACTTTACAAAGCCTTATTTTATTTTTAGCCTCGCCAGGATGAGGCCACAGGACCCCTCCTTCCATGTGCAAGGGGTCACATCCGAGGAGCAGATGGAGTCTGTGTGAGAGCACTAAGATATGGCTAACCAAGCTGGAGGATACAAATATTTTGTTTTTTAATTGTTCTCCTAGTAAAGTGTAAACAAAATATAGTAAATAATCAGCACTCCCTGCCAGGTGATCCCCTTAGACTCTAGTTCGTCTTGCGATGCAAGCCGAAAGACGAGAATTCTCAATTTTTCCAGGGATTACGGACGGAAAGTCAGACAGAAAGTGGAAGTAGCATCGTTTAATGTTTGAGCAAGCCACCCCATCACGATTAGTTAAATAGATAAACATAATGCTGAAATAAAGCTGCCATTCCTTGTAAAGTTTCTCCTCGTAAAGTTATGCTCTTAGTTTCTGATCGTTGAACCGATCGCTGAGCCAGTCTGTTTTATTTTACGCCCACAGCATACCGCTTGATCCATCGGGCTCGTTCCCTCATGTCCGATCACCAGATCTGGGCCAAACTACCCAACACGAGTTCTAGCGTAGAATTTGTGGAGCCCTGTTCACCGTCCACACAATCATAAGCTATCGTGATCACAGACGGTTGGAAAATTACGGTCTTACTGGTACTTCTCACTGTATTCCTTCCATTTCCAATTCAGAAAAATTATTAATTTTTCCCTTGTTCGCCCTTACGTTGATTACGGTTGCGTTCCTTGGGGAAGTGATTTTTTTTCTAATCATAAAAGGATCTAAATTTTACAAAATAAAAGCATTCGATTGGTTGCGGACAAAAAGCAGGTTTAATCTAAAACCATTGCAAGCTTTTCTCGGTGTAAACTTGTAGATTCAATTTTTATGTTTCAAAGCATGAATGCACTGATTATTTCCCTGATTATTTTCTATGAATCAGGAGCACCATAACTACGACACTAGAAATGCTAATTAATGAAAAAAGAAAAACAGTGGGATCATCTTATATGATTCATAATCTGGAGCCCTATGTTTGGAATGATCTGCAGGCTGGCAACAGGGAGTCTGTCACTTTATACGGGTTTAAAAAGAAACTAAAACTGTCCGATTAACTAATACGTGTTAAAGGGTGGGAGGTCCTTTCTTTTGTTCTTTTTTTTCTTCTTCTACAGTTGTTTGGGGTGGGGGACTGCAACTGGTAAGGAGTATATACTAAGGATTTATGCTGTGTGGTGTCTTACATGTTTATTTGCTTCTTGTATAAGTCATAGGTTAGGTGGATAATTGTGAGTTGTTAAACCACAATATGCACTAACTATGCTATAATTTTTTATAAAAGGCTTCACACGTACACGTTTCTGACTTAAAGTAGAGAACGCTTGCTTCAACAATAAGCCGTTATCTTGTTATCGCTTGTCATTGACTCTTCGGCGTATCGGCGGAGATGATTTCAAAGCGTGGTACTGCAAGTCGCAGAAATTCAAAAACTCTCTGCTATGTACGAAAATCAATAATTTTGTAGAGCTGAGTAATGAGAGTGCCATGAATGCTAAATGATCCGTCTCTGTAGCTAACAGGTTGCTCTAGTGTTATCTGATGAAACTGTCTGTTGTTTGTAGTACCGAAAAGAGTTTTGTTTTCTGGATGTAAAGTTACAAAACTGCCAAAAAAGTACAAATATAACCGATCTACTTGCAGCTGATTCCAGAGCTTACAAGTTATTCTCAGTTAACACCATTAAAATGAATATGTGTCAACAATACAAATAAGCCGGAGTATATAATAACAACGAATGGATAAGAAAAAAGGAACTCCGCTTATACTGTCGAAGCTAGTATACCGGAGTATGGCAGTCAGCAAAAAAGCCGTAACGATATATTAGAGAAAAAAAGTTGTCTAGGAATCTGCTGATTTCTAATGAAACGTTGTATTTTAGGAGATGGTAATGTGGCATCATTATTGTTTGATCCGCCTATTGAACTTTAAGTTCAGTTATTTCTTTATAGATATAATTTATATTAGTAAATTGCAGATGTTTTGGGTAAAAAGAAAAAAAACCTACCTACCTCACCTTCGTTTGGGATCCTACAAAGGAAGCGGAAAGAGATAAGAAACAGAGGAAGAAGCCGCAAAAAAAGACCTGCTCAGAAATGGTTCTGTATATGAAGGCAAAAATGCGGACTAGCTGTACCATTTTCTGCCTGTTCCTAGTCAGCACAGTTGTGTCCACGACAGAAAGCCCTTGTCCGTCGGTAAGTTGACAACGTTAACCATGCTTTCCAAGAAACAATTTCCCAGCAGGGATTACCGCGAAAATTTGAGGAGTATCCGGAGCTTTTCGCTGTTATCTTCGCTATGTCAATTCTGAGACATTCCCTAGCTCAGAACTAATCAGTGGGCCAGAAGGTACTCGGCTCAAAATTTCCACGGCTCAAAATGCCCTCAGTTCAGCGGAAGCCAAAATCACCTTGGGACAAGTCTCAAATGGATTAAAAGATTGTCTTCAAAAACTTTACAGCATAAAAGATCACGGAGAAGTCTTATCCCGATATTAATATTATAACTGAAATTATTTTGCTGTGGGTTATTCAGATGTTTTTTTGTCTATCATGTATATGTTATAGTTGTTTATCCTAGTAAATCAAACGATTATATCCTAATCCCATCGGGAAATATAAGGTTTGAAGCCAAGCTGACCATTCATTGCAAACAAAATTATGCAAACGAGATTTTCGAGTTTTTTTCTTGATCAGCTAATTATCCCTCTAAGATGATGTGCGAGGGATAAATAAAATCCCGGATATTTCGGTTGCACTTCCGTTTGCAATCTCATTGGGAATGCGACCCGACTGCAACCAAATGGGCAAGCTTAAAACAAATCGTAATAAGAGAGTGGAATTGATACAGTAATGTAGTAACCTAATTTCAACTTAGACTAAAAACGCAACTTATATCTGGACGTGCCCGAAACACCCAAATTGTGAGATCCATTGCATCTTGCCGAATGACGCATGGCTTCGGAACTCCGGATGTTATCAAAACGACAAACGGTTGGCACCTGGCTTCCACCATCACAGCCTATTAGTGGGAAACGAAATTCTAGAGAAAAGCAACTTGGCGGCAACAGACACTAGAGCAACTGCAGACACTGAGGAAAACAAAGATCTGAAACCATCGGAAATCCATAAGAAATAAAAACAGGCTGAAAACCAAATGTACTGTCTTCGATTACCACAGTCCTTCCTGCCCATTTTTTGGAACTCCGGCAGGTTTCAAAACATCATAAAATATGAAAGTTATGGGTGGACAACTGAGCTCTGAAGCCTGTCTTTGTGCGCAGACTATCTTAGATGTTAATGATTCGCAGCACAAGTCCACAGGACGTTCTTTTTTATGCGAAGCATATTATTATACCTACTACAGTGGATAAAGTCATCAGTTGTCCGCACCGGTAACTTTAGCCTCTTGGGAACCACAGCATTATCTCTGCCACACCAATGCGGACTCCACGCAGGTACGGGCAGAAAATAATCACCATCGTTTACTCATTTAGTCGTTTATTCATCAGCACATATTATTTGCGGTTCCGACTTGGTCATACTCCGTCTTAACAACAGGTATTACCAAGAACAAATAATCAGATAGAACCTCTACTCAGATAGAACCTCTGTCTCCCTATCTCTGTACTATGACTATGCGGAGTCGGATATTTCATCATGTTTCGTTCCCTCTACAATTAGCTATATCGCTGTGAAGCCACCTTGAGGAACGAGTAGAAGACAAAGCTGATTCGTTCTCTGTACGCGCTCAAGAGCGAGTCTCCTGTATTTTTTGCTCTGCGAATGGGCAACGGCAAAGACGGAAGTAGAGAAGACAGTTATCAACATCAGCTCAAAGCTAGAGTAAATACCTCAAGGTCCGCTCACTTTTGTCGGGGTATCCATAGCCGCTGCCTGGTACCATAGCCAGAGGTTCTATCTGATAATTTGTTCTTGGTATTAAAGTGTTGCGGTTTCAAACGTAATGTTACCAACATTTATCTTTTCGCGGCCCTTTCGTGTAGCAGTCGGTGCTGAACCTTCCCATTTGGTCTACAACCAACATTTTTCCGCAGTGGTAATGGATGATGAACTAAAGCGTGAATAAAGAAGTGGATCCTGGTTCCGGCAAGACACGCGCCACTTTCTCCTTGCAGGCTTGAAACAAAGAAAACCAAGCAAGATTCGGGTCTTGACTTTGTAATGTGGCAGTCCTGATAAAAATTTGCTGGGCAGAACATTTTCAGCAACAGACTTCACAAGTTCACAGTTTGATAACACAAATTGAAGACAGGTGTATAAATGTCCCATCATCTTCTTAACAGTCACATTCACATTCAACAAAATGAATGCATGGTTTCATTACGCGCATTTAGGCATTTGCACAGTACATACACACACAAAATAAACGCTGAACAAGAAATATAGGGCGGTATTAGAACAAATGAGGGTTATATGTGTGCTTTTGGAATCCCGAAACGTAAGTGGAGGGATACGTCTGTTCGTCTGTTCATCTGTCCGTCCGTCCGTCTGTCTGTCCGTCTGTGAGCACGATAACTCTCGAAGGGAGTTACCCGACCACGTAATATTTTCCTTCTCACCTACTTCCCTATACGTGTTACACCCCAGTGGGAGAAATCCCCAAAATCCCCAGACTGACACCCGTGGCTCCTCTACATGAAAGATATGGAAGGAGTTTTGTTCCAGCATTTGTTAAGTTGTATAATAGCGAATAAGTTAGTCCTTTTTCGTGTTTTGTATGACAAAACTTTAGAGGGATTTAACTGTATTTTTTTTACAAAAAGGTCAAATTCGGCGGCAACGCTGTGATAGCTACTTTTGAGAAATAGGTTATATTTATACTATTCTCTTAATGATGGATGGCTCACGTTGCTTATGGTGTTCAGTGGTTTCGCGTTCTCTTTGCCTTTAAATTTGTCTTTCGTGTTAGCTACTTTTGCTGGTTTCCAAAAGAAAAAAAGTACCAAAGCAGCTTGCAGTTGGAACCCAGAGCCCATGCTCTAAATCTCTGCCTCTAGGAAGTCGATTTCCTTTCCCGTCCACAGACCGTTGAAAACAGGAGCGAATGGAATAATTATCTACTAACCTGAGCTTCGTTTTCTGTACAGTAGGCATCCCGGACATACAACACAGCCAATTAGAAGAAGAAGAACGAGGCCAGCGGCAACACCAAATGTAATTCCCAGAATCAGCATCAACCTTACACAGAAAAAAAGGACATTTAAATGTCAATACTTTGTGTAAACATGATTATTTATTTGATTTTTTTGTTTTCATTTAGCAACGTGAAAGATCGTGGTTTAATCCCTAGAGAAGCAGGAGATACGAAATTAAGGTAACACAGCAATGAATAGGCCTAATAACTATTTCTAGCTATTACAAAAAAAAAATCTCCGTTCTAACCATTCCCTAGCTTCAAAACCAACAGGCGTCATTTGAAAGAATTTTCAGCGGTTTCACCAAATACCGAGACAAACCGGTTTGCGGCTTACCGAAGAAACAACCCCATGACAAAATGTCCCTGGCTAAGCCTGACCAGTGGCGAAACGTTCCAATGGCAAAGCGTCCCCTCTGGCGAACGTCCCCATGGCGAAACGTCGCCATGGCAAAACGTCCTCATGCCATGGCGAAACGTTCCCAAGCATAGATTTGAAGTTTGCCTTGGTCTTCAGGTACATTATACGAGATAAGGCAATTTCGAATTAGAATGGTACTAACTATTTCCAGCTGTTTTAACATAGTTTACTCCTGTCTAACCATTCCCTAGCTTCAAAAACAACATACGCCAGTAAAATCCGAGGCAAACCGGTTTGCGGCTTACCGACGAAACGTCCCCCCGTGGAAATAATGGAAATGCGGAAATCCTGATCCAGCATGTTTTGTACCTGTTTCGACCAACCGATTTCAGACAAAAACTTTATTAGGAAAAATTCCATGTTTGCCGGTCCTGACGGACTTACACGTCCGGCACGAAAAAGTTTTCAGGTATAAATAAGTTCAGCATGTAGTTTCACCTCTATATCGAATCTTCAATCGACTTCAGAAAAACTTTTACTTCTGCAAAACATCCAGTTTTGGCTGGATTCCGGACGAACTACATTTTGACCGGACAACTTTTTACTTTTCGGACGAAAGAAAGAACGAAATTCAAGAAACGGATTCATAGACAATACATTGAGGATTGACAGATTCTTGGTTGTCTCGTCTTTTTTTTTTTTTAATGAGGAGGTTACTTGCTAGGTGTCTCCTTTCTTGGGACCGGATGGCGGCTGTTTTATTGTATGCAGATGTGTACGACCATGATTAGTTGTATATTTTTAATCTTCTGGCCATCGAGCCTGCTCTCTGCCACGAAGCTATGTAAAAGTATTTTTTTTCGTTATTTGAAAATTCAATGAGCCTGCACCTAGGCATGCCTCCTTAGTGATAATTGATACCTCCGTAGTAATGATCGATATCAGAAGAACTTTTACTTCTACCAAATTTTCCGGTTTTGGCCGGATTCTGGGCGAACTATTTGTCCAGCAAGGAAATAATTTTCAGATACCGATTTATCTTTGCCGTGAATCAACTATCTCACTAGTTCATCAATGTCGTGAAATTCTAAGATCCGGGAAAGAATAAGTAAAAAAAAAATGAGTGGTTTGACATGACAAGTGTAATTACATATTAAAAATCACAAACGGCACAAGAATTAAATACTTATACGTTTTCGACTTTTAATCATCTTTATAACAACATTAAATTTCAAAATGGCGTGGTCACTGATCCTAAACAGTAAACCTTCTCTCGCTTCTTGGCACTTTCTTTCTCTTGGTTATTTTTAATTTTGCTTCGCGAGTCTTGAAGCAAAATTAAAAATAACCTGTTTCTTACATAGCCTACATTGAAAGAAAAGGGCTTCAGATTCGGCTTCCGAAAAATGCAAAAATGCAATGACTAACTTGTGTTATTACGGTGGTGCTTCTTTTTGAAGTGATTAATAAATAAGTAAGTAAGTAATTTACTTCTGACCCGCCATCTCAAAAGTGGAGTACATCAATTGATATAAAAGAATTAAATAAAACACAACAAAACAGAATATACAATTTTTCATTCATCGGCCAGAAAAGAATGTAGAGTGTCATGCACTGGCTGGGCCAAGTTGTCCGTGATTTTTGGCAGAGCCGACGAAATTTCCAAAAGTGTGACGCTTGCATGTTTAACTTGGAAACGCTCCGTTAGCATGTGGGAATGGTATAACTTTGAAAATCGCTATGAAAGTGACAGAAAAGGACAACCAGGTGTTATGGCAGGTGAACCTATCTTACGGGTTGTCTAAATGATAAACGCCACACGGCAAAACGTGGGCATGGCCAGACGCCTCCATGGCAAAAGGTTTTCATCTGACCCCACGTACTTTCAAAGAGGATTCCTTTTCTGGAGAAAGCAAATCATTTTTAGTACTTGCTTCGTTCGTTTTCTATTGCACTGACTGGTTTACTTGTGCTCTATATTATTTATTATTATTTGACTGGTGACTGGTGTCTTCCGTATTTCATCTTCTCTATACTTCCGGAACAGTTTCACCCATTCCGAAATCTTGTTTTTCTTTTCTCTTTTTTTTTTGTTTACCTAGTGTCATTGATGCGCCTGAAGAACAAGGCGAGCTTCGAAAATTATTCTCGGGAACATTTCACCATGGGGACATTTTGTCACGAGAACTTTTTGTCATGGGGAGGTTTTGCAATGGAGACGTTTTGCATTGCGGACGTTTCGAAGGTAAGCCTATTACTGAGGCTTATCCGGGAAGTGACTATTTCCAAATCAGTCTAGTCAGGTCCCTAAGACGCCTGCCAAGTCACATCTAACTCGTAATCAGGCAATCAGCAAACGATCAAGACAGACCGACGAAGAAGCTGTCGCTTAATATGCCGCAAAAACGAGACAAAGTAAAACAAAATGCAGCTTTGGATATAATCCAAGATGCTGGTAAACATTATTGGTTGTTATGACCAATCTTTTATTTTTTCTCTTTTCCTGAATCATAATATTATCTTCATCTTCAATCCCATCTTCAATCTCCCAATTCATTAAGCCAACAAATCCAATCCACTGACCATTTCCTTAGAACGATCCATTACTCTAGCATTGTCTACTTACATGCTATTTTCCGAGTTCCAAACTTCATTAGCCGCCTTAATTTCCTGTCCAGTACAACAGTATTTGTACATTTCCGTTCCGCAGCAGAATGCTTCAACCTTATCGACTTTCGGGCAATAAAACCCCGTGTTCCATTTACCAAAAGCATCAATGTATCCAGAACAGAACTCTTCGCCCAAAACTGGAAAAGAAACTATGTTACTAAAGAAACATTTAACAACAGAACCAATGCGAAATTAACAAGAGCGCAAGCTTACACGTGGAGTGAAAAGTAAAAAGTTTGTTACACCACGCTAAGAATAACGGTCCCCTCTAGCAAAGGAATCCAAGTGGAATGGGTCGTTCCCACAATGCCCCCGATTTTCTTGCCAACTCTCACGATGACCACGCTAAGAATGCCACGATCAAAATGCCTACGGTTAAAAATGCTCACGGTTAAAATGCCCACGACTCAAAATGCCGAAGATTCGAAACGCCCACAGCTGAAAAAGCCCACAGTTTAGGGAGAAGACAAAACCCTCCTGGGATGAATCTCAAATTATACATTACAGGCGACAAACTAAAAGCTCAATAAGCTTACTGCAGATAAAAGGAGTCAAACCTGAGACGGTCTAATTCGCCGATTCTAACCAGAACTCGGGTACGACCGTGGGACCATCTAGTGGGACTGACCCGAAAGCACCCCAATGGACAATAGCAATAAGAAGTGGTATAATAATATGGCAATGGCACAGTTATAAGAAATAAGAAATACAGCTAAATATTTGGTATTATTTGTTTCTTTTCATTCACTGTTCCGAGATTTTTTTGATTTTTTAACTAACAATAGGCCTAAACCAAAAAAGAGACACTCCTTTAATTCAATCTTGGGCATTCTGAACAGTGGACATTTTAAACCTCGTTCACTCTGAACCGTGTTCATTGTGAGTAGTGGGCATTTACGGTGGGCATTTCGTGTCGTGGGCATTATGATCGTGTGCGAGTAGTGGGCATTTACGGTGGGTATTTTGAGTCGTGGACGGACATTATGATCGTGGGCATTTCGAGTGTTAGCCAGCGCAATAACCTAGTCTCTCTTGGGTTGTATAGTATAACGTCCCCTAGTGAAACGTCCCCGGCGAAACATCCCCATGACGAAACGTCACCACGACAAAACGTCCCCGATCAAAACGTTCCCTGGCGAAACATGACGAAACGTCCCCGGCTTTTTTTCATCGCTGAGGGATAACTAGGCCTATGAGATTACTGATTACGTCATCAGTCAGACAAAAAATGTTCTTGGAAGACAATTTTTTTAAACCACAATGATGATGATGATACATTTATTTCCCATTTGTATGACAAAAAAATTGTCTTAAATGGAGCACGAAATAAGAAGAAAAAAAGGAAAGAAAGAAAGAACCAAACCAAAGTGAAAGCGCAAACATTTAGTAGTTTGTCAATTTTCGTTTTATCTTTTATTTGATTGGTTTATTTGTGTGTTAGTTTACGCTGCGATATCACTGATTGATCTCGCTTAGTTCGATATTTAATTTGGTGATATTTATTGTTAAAGGATTTTATTAAAGCATCAAACCCGTCTAGTCGAGATTTATATGTCATTTTGATCCAGCATAACGGCACTACGTTTATAAATACATAGATGGCACTTTATACAAGGGACTTTTACCGTGACTAATGAACCAAAGAGCAACTTTTTTGAATTTAGTATAGAAGTCTAGGACTCCAATGTCGGAGCCACGTAGACAAACCAGGACCCACTTGGCGGGGTCTCATGGTGAAAACCAAACAACCAAATGTAATTTTGATGGGGAATACGCCCTTGAGATGGAAATATTTTAGAAGTAGTGAACTGAAAGACAAAAGTGCTCCTCAGCCGGGAGAGCATTTGGCAATACGCTTATTTTTCCATTTTCCTCGTTTGACTCTCTTTGAGCCACAGCGGGCTTCCCCTTTCTCTTAGGAGCATATTGGTGCTCCTCAGATTGTGCACGTTGCTTCAAACGACCTAGAAGTGATCAGTTACGCGTCAATTGCAAGGTATATTACACTACAAATATTACACTGCAAACAATTACTCTGCAACAAGATAAATTACACTGTAAACAATACATTTATGAAGCAACCGGTCCTATGTCCGATCTTTCCTGCTTACATGGAATGTTCCCACACCCGTAATGCACACTCTGAAGTTGTTTACCTCGATAATGCGGCGCGATCTGTTTTCAAATGTTTTGCGCCCAGTCGGAGAGCAGGAAGGCTGGACGTAGTCGACAGGCGCTAACAAGAAAATCGCTAATTTCAGATGGAAAGTAATGGTATTTTCTAAAATGTTTTTTCTGATCCTTTTCATAGGGAAAATATTATTTCTAGTAAGAGTTGTGCTTTAACAAACTTTCCGGTTCTGGCCGGATTCCGGACGAACTACTTGTCCGGTGAGAAAACGGTTTTCATATTCTTGTTCAGCATGCCTTCTTACCCCTCTATCGAACATCTAATCAACTTCAAATAAGACCTACTTTTAACAAACTTTCCTGTTTTGGCCGGATTCCGGACGAACTACTTGTCCAACGAGAAAATGGTTTTCATATTCGTTGTCTTCTTACCCCATAATCGACTATCACATTAGCTGTTTAAAAAAAAATTGATTGCCCCTTAATTTAAACCCCCTCCCCCACCCCTAAATCTAAAGCTACAGGGCCCATCTACGAACTCGACCTTACTCTTGACCCAAAGAATCCCCACACCAAGTTTCATCAAAATATCTCATTGCCTTCGAGAGTTATCGTGCTTACAGACAGACGGACAGACGGACGGACAGACGGACGGACAGACGGACGGACGGACGGACAGACGGACAACTTTTGCGATGTCATAGGTATCCCTCCACTTACGTTTTGGGATCCCAAAAATCAACTATTTCAACGAAATATCGCGGCGGTTTGCACCGACTCGCCTATATTTACCAACTGGCCAACAACATTGGGGGGCGTCCCCACCCATACGTGACGCCCCGGGTTTCCCCGATCCGACTCTCGTGGGGGATTCGAGGAAGGGATAGTCCAGAATCTTGATGTATGTATAACTTTCGAACAGGGGATCGGGTCTTTGTGAAATTTGATATATTTGGAAAGACCTTGGGCCTCCGAAGTCGGACCGAAATCGGACCCATTTCAAGTCTGGACCGGGTCTGGTGACTTTGAGGGAGTTGGAGGGGGGAACCGGAAATCTTGTAATTTGCTCAGAATAGAGGAATCAGGGGGAATCTTGGTGGGATGAACAAGAACGAGCCCTAGATACATTGTTGACAGAGCCGGACTGGATCCGAGGACTGTGAGGGAAATGGGAGGGGGTCCGGAATTCTGGTGAAGGGTTCTTCGTTAAGGTACTTCGAGATGTGCTAGCACGATGAGATTTTGTTGGCATATTAGAGATCCGACGAGATTGACTTAGAGATGGCCACTTTCCAGATCCGAACATCATGCAGGGGGTAGAATGGAGGGAGGGACAATCCGGAAACTTCAGACATGCATGCCTTTCGAAATGGAACTCCCACAGTCATCCTCGACCCAACTTTGATCCCGATCCCTCCACTCCGAGCAAATTACAAGATTTCCAGATCCCCCTTCAACTCCCCCAAAGTCACCGGACCCGGTCCAGACTTGAAATGAGACTTGGGAGGCCCGAGGTCTTTCCAAGTATAAAATATCACGAAGACAAGATCACCCGTTCGAAAGTTATACATACTTTAAGATTCCGTATTCCCCGTCCCTCCAATCCCCCACGATGGTCGGATCAGGGAAAGTACTGTTTTTCAGTAAATATGGCCTCCAAAGTTATAGATACCTCAAGGTTCCGGATCCCCCCTCCCTCCACACCCCCCCCGGTGGCCGGATCCGGGAATTGGCTATTTCTTGATTAGTTTGGCCGGGTCCCTGATATGCCTGCCAAGTTTCTCCCCAATTAACGGGAAAGTGGGATGGAGGATTTAGGCTCATCAAAATGCACCTAGGCCGATTAATGCAAAAGTATACCAAATCTGAATTTGACACCAGCCACGGGTTACAAACTTAACTCATGGGCAATCTGGCCCAATTGCCCATGAACGGGGGGAGGCGGGATTAAACTCCAAAATAGCTTAAAACCCTATAATATAAGAGCGCAAGGAATTTTATTACATTCACGTACTAAGAACAAAAAGCATTGGGCAAAATGATAACAAACAATTTAAGATAAAAGGATCCTTTATCTTGAATACCGTAGACCGTAGGATGCAGGATCTATTACATCTAGACGCCTTATTTTGCAAACTGGGTAAAATTTGCTGTCGCAAGGGGTATCGTTCCATTTACCATCTTCTGAATTGTAAATGAAGTCAAAGGCGACACAATCTTCTGCACCACCGTAATCATTTGGCTCACCGTCAGCCCAGTTTACGTAGTGGAATGAGGTGCCATCAGCCCATTGGAAGTCACCTTCCTTGACAGAGTCAGAGAGACCTATCCAGGCATTCTGACCTCCCACCATGTCTCGGATGATCCTATTTTCCTCGGAGCCGTGAATGGACGCAAGCTCAGCGCCTTGACGTTTGCAGAAGGAGCGTGCTTCATTCCAGTCCATCGCCTCGAAGAATACTCGGAAGCAGTTGCAACCTGTATAAGGGTAGCAGTGTTTCTCCCAGTCGGGCATGCAAGTTCTTGACAACGTTCCTGTGGCCATCAGGGAAAGAAGAACGACACCTAAGGTAAATTTCATACTTGAATCTGAAACAAAGAGAATAAAACGATTATTCGACGACTGAACGATTGTATGTCTCCACTTGTGCTCGAACCGATTGGTCCATGATTTTACCTGTTTGGTTTACATCCGGCAACGGCCTGAGTGTACACCTGGTTCCCAATATTAACTGAATCATTGTTTAGCTGAAAAGATGTACAGTTTGGTCAAAATTTGATCTCGTTTCCTGTTTTTCGATTCACGTCCGTTGACCACTAAAGGACCCGTGTCCGTACTCTGGATCACTTTCTTCAGCTTTCATCTCCTGCACTTTTCACTCGACACGGAAACTATTTTCCGCAGAACTTCGTTCCCACTCGTGTCGTACTCGGTCTTTTTATATGTTTGTCGCCATGCCGTATTTCAGCGAAGTCTCACTAGAACAGGATCAAGATACGTGCACAGACTTTCGAGATCAAAAGACTGCTTTGCAATATTACCGGCTAAGTGGCAAAATCGCTTTCGGATGTAAACTAGAAATTTCGAAAATAACGAAACGCTCGGAAAGACATGTAAAGGCGGTGTAGCCTATACGAAATACATAGATGAAGAACATGCTGGATCAGAATATCATTCCTATTTGGTGGTGTTCCCGCCGTAATCTAGGCCGGTCGGATGACCTCGATGCTCAAAACATTGCTGCTCAAGCCACGAATGACCAACATGGATTAAAATCACGTCAGTGGAGTGAGAGAGGGTCTTCAATGTCCATTTTCTGGTTTTCGTTTCGACCCTGCACGAAGCGACAAGGTTATCAAAGTGTCCACACTCCCATGTTAGTAGTCTCAAGAGACGTCAGGCCCGTCACTTAAAGGGGTTGCATCATATTAAATAAGCACTCTAGCACTTGCAACGTCTAGAACTCCCCCACCCAAGACCCAAGATGAAGACACGGCTCGATCCGACCGCTGGGTCATCTAGTGGCGTGGGCATGCACGACATGGGGGGAGGGCTGGGATCATAGTTTGACTATGGATCTAACAAATTGTTTTTTGACATGCTGAATCTGAAACTTATTTCCTCGCCGGACAATTAGTTCGTCCAGATCCGTCCAAAACCGGAAAATCTGTTATAAATAAAAGTTTTATTTGAAGTTGATTAAATATTCGAGTTGGAAGAGAAGAAGACATACTGAATCCATATATGACAATCAATTTCTACCCGGACAAGTAGCTAGTCCGGAATCGTGCCAAACCGGAAAATTTCTAAAAGTAAAAGTTTTATTTGAAGTGGATCAAATGTTCGATTTATGGGTAAAAAGTGCTGAATCAGTGTATGATTATAAATTTTTATCCGGACCTATAGTCCACCCAGAATCCGGCTGAAACCGGAAGATTTGTTATAAGTAAAAGTTTTATCTAAGCTTATTAGAGATTCGATGTAGTGGTAAGGAGGCGTGCTGAATCCGTATATGAGAATTATTTTCTCGCAGGACCAATAGTTCGCCAGGAATGCGGCCAAAACGGCAAAACCTGAAAATTTGTTAGAATTTAAACTTTATCTAAAGTTGATAAGAGTTATGATATAAGGGTAAGGAGATACGCTAAAAATTCTTTTTGAGCTTTAGTTTTTTGCCAGACAAGTAGTTCAACCAGAATTCGTCCGAAACCCGAAATTCGTCCGAAACCCGAAATTTGGCAGAAGCAAGGCAGGAAGTTCCGATCCATTTCGTCAAAGTAGATATGACGTATAAGGGTAAAAAAACATGCTTAATCCATATCTGAATTTGTTTTTCTCAGATGATTAGCCACTGGCCTTAATCTGTTTCTAAATTTTAATAGTAAAAATGTTCAAGGAGTCTGGATAAGACGCAACTGTTTGGATCAACTCTTAAATTTGTGGGATCAATTCGAATCCTTTGGTCTTGTTTCTACCCTATTGCCGAGTTTTGTCAAATGACAGCGTTCCAGACTTCTATGTTCCCGTTGAGGTAAAGCCCTGAAAATAGATACAGTCCATACTAAGGCCAGATAAATTCAGGAACGCAAGACAAATATTTTTTTGACCCCTAGAAAAAAGTCGGGTCGGAAAGGGTAGAAACGCGACACATCACTTAAACCGTCAATTGTGTGTCTTCCGTTGTCGTTCAGCATGGATATGTTACGCCATGTATGTTGGTTATCTGAAGGATTTTCTGTTTAGTAAACATATAGATCCTCGGGATGGAAACGCCAGTTCTCACACGAAACTGTTGATATCACAAATCTTACCTTCACTTGGACACATCTGCTAATACTACCTACGTGCTACACGAAGACTGAAGCAGACCTATTAAAAGCCAGTTTATATATACCCGATACTGGCCGCAGTGTTCTTTAGATTACAGTTATCCGTATTTTATTAAATTATCAAGCAACGGACACAGGATTTTGTTCAATATTTTCTTATCACTTCGACCGCAAGAAATATTGTAACGATGAAAAGCGGAATTACCCGACTTTGTTACAAGCGAACTGTTATTACGTTAAATATGCACAAACAGCAGTTCTTCTCGTGCACTCCTTGTGCGAAACGTGCTGGTTACGGAAAAGCAGTTTCTCTTAGAAATAGTGCAAACCGCTATATTCTTTACCGAATGTTCAATGGTCTCGTTCTACCTCATGTGTTATATATCCCCCCCCCCCCCATTGGTCGTCCGTCTGTCCGCCCGTCTGTCAGCACGATAGTTAGTCAGTTTTCAAGTTTGAAGAAAGAAGTTTGAAGTCTGAAAGAAGTTCTCTAAATCATGACAGAACCTATGGAAAGTTTCGTAAATTTCAAGTAACTTCTTTGAAATTCAGTTAATTTAAAGATCAGCTTAAAAACTTTGAGTCAAAGTTAGTCAGTTTGCTTAAATTTTGTGGAACTTTAGCTGAAATTTGAAAGAAGTTTTCTAAATCATGGCAGAACTTGTGGAAAGTTTCATAAATTTGAAAGAACTTCTTTGAAATTTAGTTAATTCGAAGATCAGTTTTAAAAACTTGATTCAAAGTTAGTCAGTTTGCTTAAATTCGGTGGAACTTCATTTGAAATTTGAAAGAGGTTTTCTAAATCATGACAGAACTTAAGGAAAGTTTCGTAAATTTGAAATAACTTCTTTGAAATTCAGTTAATTTAAAGATCAGCTTTTAAACTTTGATTCAAAGTTAGCCCGTTTGCTTAAATTTTGTGGAACTTCATTTGAAATTTGAAAGAAGTTTTCTAAATCATGACAGAACTTTTGGACAGTTTCGTTCAACTGTACCAAGATAACAACAAAGAGGGCAAGAGTATTTTGGGCCCCAAAAGGCCACCATAGAACACCTGCAACTCACTGCAAGTTCCAAGAAAATGTATCAGCTCAAACGTCGACGGACAATTTTGCTAATCAACAAAGTGAAAGAGAAAGACACGTTTCAATAATTCGACATTCGCTTTCATTTCCAGTATTTGTCGTGGACAGATTGCAACTGGTTTGCAACTGGTTGGTTAGCCACCGTGACCGCGAGTGAAGCTCTGTCGAGTGTGTCGACCACAGTCCGGAGTCTACTCACTATTGCTATTATGAAGGAGCAAAAGGGATAGTAAACTTCAAAATTTAGTATTTAGACCCTAAATCTTTTTTTACATTTAAATCTTCATATTTTTTCACTTAAGATCAATCTGTTAATATTTAGCCCGTTTTAAATACTAAATTTTGGCATTACCCCAAACTCCACTCGTACATCCCTGACATAAATGCTATTTTTCTGGACTCCGCCGTTTTAACCCCTAACTAAAACCTAAAAGTTGGTACTTCGCCGTTTTACACCTACCGTAACCCAGTTTTAAATGCTAAAAGTTGTTGAATGGAAGTGATGAAAGTTGCTAAATCTTGAGTTAGGGTACTTCCAGATTTGCTAGGACGATGAAACTTGGCAGGCATATCAGAGACCCGACCAAACTAATTTAGAAATAGCCATTTCCCCGATCTGGCCCCGTCGGGGGGAGTGGAGGGAGGGGGAATCCGGAATCTTGAGGTATCTATAACTTTGGAACAGGGGATCGGGGGAACTTAAATGGAAAGACCTCGTGTCTCAGATCTCAGACTTCAAGTTCGGACAGGATCCAGTGACTTTGTGGGGAGTTGTGAGGGGGAAACCGGAAATCATTTGAGACCCTCAGAGTGGAGGGATTGGGACGAAACTTGGTGGGAATAATAAGCAAAAGCCCTAAATACATAGTTGACAGGACCGGACAGGACAGGCGTATCATGGACTAGTCTGTATTTACTAAAAAAGACTAGTTCCCCCAGAGATGTTACTAGACAAAATGTTTGGGGGGGGGCAAGGTATTTACCGACTGGCTGGTAATTTTTACCTGCTGTTTTTGCGAAAAAACGACCGTTTTTACGAAAAATCGACTAATTTTTAGAAAAATTGACTATTTTTAAGAAAAACGGCTGTTTTCGAGAAAAATCGACTCTTTCCAAGAAAAAATCGACTATTTTAAGGCTATTCCCGGCGGTTCGCACCGACTCGTCTATTTTTACCGACTGGCCAACAAAATTTGGAGGGGGGCGTCCCCACCCATACGTGACGCCCCTGGTTTCCCCGATCCGACCCTCGTGGGGGATTGGAGGGAGGGATAGACCGGAATCTTCATGTATGTATAACTTTCGAAGGGGGGATCGGGTCTTTGTGAAATTTGATATATTTGGAAGGACCTCGGGCCTCCGAAGTCTTATGTCAACTCTGGACAGGGAAATCTTGTGGTTCGCTCAGAATAGAGGAATCGGGGGGAATCTTGGTGGGAAGAACAAGAACGAGCCCTAGATGTGTTGTTGATAGAGCAGGACTGGATCCGGGGACTGTGATGGAAGTTGGGGGGGGGGTCCGGAATTCCGGTGAAGAGTACTTCGTTAAGGTACTTCCAGATGTGCTACGACGATGAGATTTTGCTGGCATATTAGAGATCCGACAAGATTGAGCCACTTTCCAGAACCGACCATCATGCAGGGAGTAGAATTAGTAATAGTAGTGGAGTAGAATGGAGGGAGGAAAAATCCGGATACTTCAGGCATGCATGCCTTTCGAAATGGTGATCAGATCTTAAGGAAACTTGATAACTGGGGAGAGTAGGCTTTATGCCTCTGTTGCTTCTCATTCGTGCCTCAAGAGTTTTGCTAACAAATGCGTCCTTAAAGTACTCAACTTAACTGCAAAGTACACAACAATGCTTCAGAGCAAACGATACACTGAAGATCGAGGCGAACTTAAAAATATATGCTTGGAGACGTTTTGCCGTGGAGACGTTTTGTCAGGGGGACCTTTTGACACTGTGACGTTTTGTCACGGGGGCATTGTCAAGGGGATGTTTTTCCATGGGGACGTTTCGCCGGGGACGTTTCGCCAGGGGACGTTTCGTCATGGGGACGTTTGGTCGGTAAGCCGTTTGCCAACGGGGTTACTATGACATCCGTTTAAAGTTCAAGTTTTGTAAGGTCAGTATCAATATTCACTGGTGTCTATAATTTAGAGATGTTTAGAATTTAAATGGTAATAATAATTGTTTAGGCAGAAAACTGGGGCCATACCTTTGGAGCTTGTCGAAAGTTTAGGTAAATAACACAGTTCGCACTTAATGGCCACCCTAGTTTCCCAGAACCAGAAGGGATAAAGAGAGGGGGTGGCACCAAGACAATTCACATCCCAACACCACTGAACGCACCTGATTTAGTTTATCCCACTTAAGATTAGGATACGCGTTGTGAGCACTGTTCACATACTGAACGCAACGAGGAAAATGTGGCTGTGGGGGTTGCGACCGCCAAAAGGCATGAAGAAAAAATAAATTTCTACCTATCGATAACTGTCACAGTTCATAAACTCTACTCGTGGGCAATCTGGGACCAGTCCCCGTAACTTGGGAGGGTGGTGGTGATGAAACAAAAAATATCTACCCAACCCAAGGTTCAAAGTCACGACAAATTTTATCGTCCTACCTCCAGCTATAGTCAAGTGGGATCATTAGTCACTGGGCAAATCAGACCCAATTGCCCTTGAACGAGTAGGTGTTGGGGGCGGGGACTCCCGAAAAGCACAACTAGACCCCAATGCCCACAAGTACATCAAGTTTCAACTTAAACCCCGACCTAAACCCTGAATGAGGGGTTTAGGATGAGGGGTTTAGGAATCGGAAGCATTCTAACATTTGATGTCATAATTACCCGAATCCAAGTCGATGGTATCAACTTCGATGTTGGAAGTTAACCTTTAATATTATGTATATCAGGCATCATGTCTGTAAAGTGTAAACACGCAAGTGAACCTCCGGTGACCAGGCGAAAATAAACACCCAGGATTCCCCGAAGGAAACACTGTGCTCAAAATGATCATACTGGGTAACTTCTACGTTTTTTTGTGTTCTAACCAATGTAAGTAAACGTCGAAGTACAATTCCGGATGCAAGTGGTATTTATCCTGGCGACTTTGTGTTTAGGTAAAGATGCAAGGTTTACGCGTTTCAAATCTTGCGATCTACAAGTCCTAGTAGGGTTTAGATAATCAGGACAATCTTGCGAAGAATTGGCGGAAAAGAAGTTATCTAAGAATCAAGAAAATCCACAGCTTGACAAGACAAGTAGTCCATATACGTCATTGAAGAAATTTGACATTACTTTATTTCAGAGTTGAGAAAGTTGTGGTGAAAACTCCAGACCTTGGGTTTACGCCAGGTCTAATGCGGAAAACAGCGGTAGCACTATACAAAAATCTCTGTCGATCTTTTACAGAGCATTTAGATCGGCTAAGTAAATCAATGAATCAATAAATTCCCCGTATGGAGTGATGGAAAAAAATAAAGAAAGGAATCAAACAAAACGTGACAGATTAAGAGGTCTCTTGTCCGATTACCCCGCTGTTTCTGGCGTTTTCAATTAAGTCTGAAGTTTATTTTTTCAAGCAATTCCTTGGAAGAATCAGTCTTTAGTTCTTGGTCTCTTGTAGGGCTGAAGTTACAATTAAAAAAGAAACCACTGAACATATTATCAAACTGCAACTCAAAATTCTTGCCTCTGGAAATAGAATGGAGACGGCAAGTAGCCTACAGGCTTTTGACCCGTCGTACAGAGTGTCTCATGAGACTGCTAATTCTCCCCATGGCAGCTGCAACACTCTCCGAAATAGACTAATTAAGCTTCACAACAGCTCCCCTGCTAGAATCCTTGTGCTACTCATTGATGAAAACAAATAATCTTGTTTACCAGAACAGCATTTCCAAGTGAATCCCCTGTTCTAATTATAAAGCTTTTGAGCAGATAATTAAAATCCACTCGCGCGACAACATCGGTAATCTGACTCTAAGAGACTCAGGAATCACGCTTTCTAACAGTTGGAACAAACCGCAAACAGACGCTTAGTTCCTTCTGTGAATTTGTCCGTAGTGGAAAATGACATCAAATAACCGAAATTCTTCGCGTGTAAAGCGAACATCCTCACGGAATTGTAAAGAACAAGTATTGCATCAAAACTAGTAACAAGAACAACACCATCATTCAAACCAGGTGAAAAACTTTTTGCCAGAGACTGACAGTTGGAAAGTGCCGCAATCTCGGTTTTACTTTATTACCAAAGGTCTGTTGAGTTTCCAAAGGTCATGCGTCGGTTAGTTGTTGCATTCGGCAACTACTGGAGAACCATATGACCGTCAACATGAAGAAATAAGTAAGTTGCGATTGTGCTTCAAATTCTCCAGTGCCACCATATCCAGCAGCTCCTGTAAGGCAATCTTCCACCCGAAGAGCGATGGAATAAGCCATACTTCCAGGAAGAAAGATCCCATTTGGCCTTGTAAGGCATCTCGCAATAGCCAGACTTCCACTAATAAGCCTACATAAGAGACGACCAAGTTTGACCAACAGGCCGGACACCTATATGCTTTTTCTGTCTGAGAATATCCTGTTATAAAGAAAAAGGATATTAAAGCTATTCGATCTTCTTACTTCCATTCCTGTAAATTTCTTATTTTTCTCGCTCCTTGGTTAGGAAATTTTAAACTCATTTATAAGTACTTGCTGCCAGATAATACGGATAAATTGTCTGTTTTCCAAAGAAAACTGTCCAAAACGGCGTACGCGCATCTGTCGCCCCTCATGGGCTTATTCGTCTGTATGAAGCTGAGACGTTTGTTCATACGTGTTCTGTTCTCAAAATTATGTCTCTTTATGTTCCATCGTACTTCGCTATTTTCGCCTTGTGCGATTTCCTGGTCAGAAGAATATCGTCTTCACTTTGTGGGCCCTCGTCAGAACAGAGAGCGTACGTTCAACCCCCCTAAGAACAGTAACTATTAGTTACTTTTTTCGTTCCAACCTCGTCACAAATCACTACGCTGACCGTCCGATACGATAATTTTATTTTGGTGTATAGGCAACCCTGTTGCTCTGAACGACCTAGAACTTTTACTGACCAGTCACGAGGCCAGGGCAAGGCATATTGTACTGTATGTTTTAAGAGAAACGGTGCATATTATTCGAAATTTGAATTAACTGATACCACCTCCGGCCTTCGGAACTATAAATAATGTTCGTAAAGTCTGAAGTTGTTTAACTTTGATCATGCGCCTCAAGACGTAGGGGAACTTCACAAACCTGTGCTTCGGGAAGTCCCACCATGGCATGGGGATGTTTTGCCATTGGAAAGTTTCGATTTGGATGTTTCGCCGATGACGTTTTGCAATGGGGATCGGCGAGCCGCCCTACTGACCACAGGGCAGCGATGACAATGATATTTCCTCCGAGCATGAGTATAACGGACAGAGGGTACTTCAGTCGGGAAGCTTTTAACGCTGCCTATTGCTAACAAGCTACGTCTATGGCTTGTCCTCGCCGAAGTCGGGAAGATCTGGCCGAACAATGCTTCAGAAAAGGTGACAAGGGATGATCGCAGATTCCAACATGTGTGCATCAGTTTCCTACGAGACCAACGTTACAATGAGAAAAGGCCCTGCAAAGCACAAGGCTAGATGGAAGGGCTTCTCAGACTGATTTTGCTTGTGATTAAAGTTTAACTTAAAAGCCAACTTATTTTTGTGTCATTTAGTTGAATACACTGAATTATTTGGATTCTGCAAATGGATTTTTTTGTTTTCCACTAACTGCTCTAGTTATGACGTTCAGAATATCTGCGGCCGTCCCCACGGCGAAAATTCTACTATGACGCGGGAAATTTTTATCTAAATACAAACAAAGCTTTTCAGTGGGCAGGGGCGATATTGGTGAAGGTTGCTTAGTGCCTGAACAAAAAAAAGTCATAAATCTTTCTTGTAAGGCATACAACAAATAAGAGGTACCACAAATCACACGGAAATTCCACCATTTGAAAATCGATTATTCCTGAATAGCGGAACAACCAAGTAACGCATTTTCAGCGGGTCTTCAAGCCAATTTAAGTAAATAAGTGATAGGTAACTAGATTGTCCTATCCCAGTCATTTTCGGTTAAACTTTAAATAGGCCCGAAAACCCGATTAAATGCATCACTTCGTTTGTCCGTTATCCATAGATAATCTATATCATCGAACGAATTTATTCTTTCAGAGATGCGGTACCTCTATGTGCTTGTTCGTCTACGGTGGAAACATTTTACCAACTACAAAGGCAAGCCACTGCCGAAACTTACTAAAAATGACCGAATCCCTACAAGACACCTTAACATCATTTTCCTACTTTCTACAGGCGGTACTTGTCCGAGCATAGTATATTATTCCAACTCGCGGTCAACCCAACCAAAGGGTTAAGTATCGGAGGTAGTCCACGAGGTTGAAAGTGAACTGATTTCCTCGGTTAGGCCGACCGCGTTTTAACCATTTTCTTCTAAATCCTTTCCCTCCCTTTAACTTTTTCTTTCTCTTTTCTTTTCCCTTTTCCTTTTTTTTTTTTTTTTTTTTTTTAAAGACAAGACCTCTCACACGTTCCGAATGTCGTTCTACGATCTCTGCCTCCCCCGTCTCGTGTCGTGAAGCAACTGACTTGTTTGGGTCTCCGTGAGTCAGAATAGTATATTATTCCAACTCGCGGTCAACCCAACCAAAGGGTTAAGTATCGGAGGTAGTCCACGAGGATCTCATCTCCCTAATCCTCTTGTCGAAGACATCCCCCTCCTTCCAAACTACCCGAAACCTCCCAATCCATTTCCAAAACCATTAGGCTGCGGAGAGTCATTTCAACCCTCCGACCTGCACTGAGTGAATCTGTCTTCGTCCCAATGATCAACTGTGGATTTCTCTAAATCCTGCCACCAAAATTTACTTTTCTTACACAGCAAAACATGCAAAACAGATGACAGTCGAATAAAAGATGATTAAATCCCAGAACCCATGAAAACGCAGGTCTGTGGCAATCTATTTCATTCAATATTTCCCAGACGCACTCTTTTGTGTGTCATTTTTTTCCCATGGCCTCTGTGCTTTTAGTGGAATAAATCTTTTCTTATCTATCTTATCTTATCAGATCCGTATCTCGTTCATGAAGACAGAGATTTGCGACACCGCTACCACTACAAATGTTGTCAATATAGTGTCCAGTGTTCATCCGCACCGTTTTGGTAAATAGACTAGGATACTTCTGAGCATCTCATAAACCGAACAAAACAACCAGCAACGAAACAAAACAATGTTCTGTGGCTTCCAGCTTCAAACCATACGGCTGATATTGACAAGCCCAACATTATGTAACCGAAATAAGCTTCTCTTTTTTGGGAGGAGGCATCACGCTCCATAACCGATGTTTTTTTTTTTTTTTTTTTTTTTTTTTCGAAGCCCAAACCAATGAACTTCCGAACAAACAAACCTTATCCAGGGTAAGCCAGCTGCACGTCGGCAAAAAAAGGGGGCAACAAACGTATATTCCCATGAGTCACGATTGTAGCTCTCTTTGCTAGTGTTCTCACAATGTGCTTTTAAATTCAAAAACCTATCTAGTGCGTTTCCGACGATCTTGACAACAAAGACTCAAAACAAGTAGCCCTTAAAATGATATGGCGCCCCCCAAGACGGGGCTTGGGCTGGATAGAGTGAAGGTAACACGTCGGAGAAACAAGTGCGCAAGCGCTCAAACGTGGAGTGTGAAAGTAAAATGTTATCACATCTTATATTTAAACAGCGTTAGAACCAAAACGTTTCATGTCCCCAATAACAATACAAGTATTGAAATAACCTAATTTGAAATCATCCCACCTTTAAAAACTTTTAAAGAAACCAGACCGCATGTAGAATTCCAAAGAAATCTTGAAGATCTTGCAAGAACAGTTTCAATTTCATGGCAATGTCAATTTCATGTCACAGTTTCAATGTCTTGCCAGCCAGTCCGACCCTTGAAACCTTTTTTCAATCAGCAAGGTAATAACAAGTACAGTAAACGAAATCGCAGCAGCCTAATACACCCTTCGTCACAACTTCATTAAGAGTTTAGACCCACTTTGGAGCCACAATTTGGACCCACTTGCCCATGAATATGGAGGGTGGTTCAACCCTCAATATAGCCTATATATATTGCATTCAAAACTATCTTTGTCGAAATTATGTTCCGTTTCCGGCCAGGATCACCTTTGCAAAGTTCATACTGAAAAGTTCCTCGAACGTGCGTCCTCCGCGCCCGTCGTCAACCAAACCCCCGAAGAAACAAAAGGAGACCTCAATGCTCACAAGCCTACCAAGTTTCAACTCGATACCTGTTGATTCCTGTCACTGTTTACGAACTGTACTCTTGGGCAATCTGAGCCCATTTGCCCATGAACGGGGTTGGGAGAGATGCAGCTTTAAAATAATTTCCCAGCCCTAGGATCTACCAGTACAAGGAAATTCATCGTCCTATGTCAAGCTTTGGTCAAGTTATGGACCTTATTTCACTCGGCAATCTGGGCCCAATTAGGGGGAGCACCCTCAAAAGCACCACTAGACCCCCATACCAACAAGTGTACCAAGTTTGAACTTGATATCTGCACTGGTTCACGAGTTATGAGCTCCACAAAAACGGTGAAAACTAAAATCGAAAGCTGCTACAGCGCTCGCAAGAGTGGATTCTTCCAAGAAACCCTCTATTAAAAACCGAAATATACCAGGTGAAAATTTACCACGAAAACCCGCTCAAGGGTGCTGCGTTTAACACAAAAATTTGGATACTCCGCCAAAAAGTGCGGTTAAGTCGCCAGGCCGACTGTCATCCTTCCGCACCCGTCACAGAAAGCCCGCATTTCAAATCGGGCTAGGCTCAGGGTTGCCACCACGGTCAGTTGCGAGAGTGCTACAATTGCCCGAATTTCCGTGCTACACAGAGATTTTCGGTGCTACAGTCGAAATTTTTTTTGCGCGTGTCGCGGCTGTCGCCGCGACACGCGCACGGTCCGTATTTAAGTGTATTTAGATTATTTTTATGTCAATTTTTTGTCTGTTTTAATGTAAAAGAACAAAAAATGTATCCTGAGCTAATCCGACTTTAATCCGCTAAGAGCGCTGAATGGGAAAATCCCAAATCTTCGTGCTGAACAACGATAATCGGTGCTACCGTCGGAATTTTTTGGCGCGTGTCACGCGCTCGGCCCGTATTTAAGTGTATTTAGATTATTGTCGTGCATAAAAAATGTTAAAAATTTTGGTCTAAAAAGAAATCCATTTTTATAATTTCCGAAGGAAGATCCAAATGCGATAGCAAGCGATAGCCGCGGTTTTGCTTGCTACTCATTTCTCTTTTTTTTTGCTCGTGTGAGGAGTTTGCAGCGGACAAAAGCTCTGTTTTCGTGATGCATTTCCCTACAGAGACTATGGAACTTGAACTACTTTGTTTTGCCGAGACGAAACTTGAAGTTTCTATAAACAAAACATTTTATTGGACAATGACGATTCCTTTAAACAGGTCGGTGCAAAGGGTAACCCCCACGGGATATTTCTTCGTACAGATCGGTTTTTTGCATTTCTGCACACGAAAATCTTACAGTATTCCTTACTATTCCCGTTCGACGCTAGCAGACGGCAGACGTTGGCAGAGCACGAGCAGGACAAAAAATTTCTTCCATCGGAATCAGATACATTTTATTAAAACAAAAGAAGCTAGCTTCAGATCACTTGGGAACAGCCAAAGACAGAAAACTCCGTTAAAATAACTGACTCGCACTTGGACGGACACTAGGACTAACCTACACTAGAGCAAGTCCTTTGTGTTCTTTCGTTTTACTTGCTACTTTCTAACGACTTTGTCGATTTCTTTCGACTGCGAGATCACAAATTACTGGGATATGCAAAAATTGAAAGTCTAATTTCCATAAAAGCACAAAACTTTGGTGCTGCAAATTTTCACTGCAACTAATCTACTTATTGCCTCGCTTATTATCACTTTGATTCAAATCGACTAGTAATTGCACGACCGGGTACTAGGCTACTAGGCTAAGACAAAAAGTGCTACATTCAATGTAGCACGTGCTACAGTGCTACACATGATGAAATAGTGCTACATTTAGCACTTTCGTGCTACAGGTGGCAACCCTGGCTAGGCTCTTTAACACTGGCTCGCGCTTTATTTTAACAACATGAGGCGCTATCCTGCGGCGCGCAACCCAGTTCATAGTGTGTAACTTTCTCGAGTAGATGGCGCCTAGCCAACCATTAACGATGCTAAGGTAACAACCGAACTATAGAAACACTGAGCCAATCCCGCTTCTTCATGACATCGTGTATAGAACCACGGAAAAGATTATGACCAAGGTATGTGACTATCTTAAGAGAGCACTGAAGCCAAGAGCCATTAAGCTACTTCGTAAGGCTCAATAGCCGCATGGAACTATTCCTTTTAAGCCCCTTAGGCTTTGAAATACATCATTATACCTTTAATGTCAAATCTGAGACCCCCGGTCAGCCAATAGTTCAGGGAAATGACAACACCCATTCAGCCGAGGCACCTTTAAGATCAAACCCGAACACCAAGTCTCAGTCAATTCAATCAGAGATTTTCACTTAAGCCTCAGAACTCCATAAACCCAGAGCACTCCCGGGCACTCCATAGTTGAAGCTGTGTTTTCCCCAACCAACGGAATCTGTTACTTATCCAACTCGAGTTCTTCAAGAGAACTCAGCCGTCACGCACCCACGTGACCCAGAACGGACCTACAGGAATTGGTCATAGGAAATACCCTTGCTCTCTGAACAATATGCCCTTATGACCGCATTAATTCGCAAAACTAAACCACCTTCTAAACCACCTTCGCAGGCAGCAGCATGCCAACACACATATTTTCATTCAACAACGGTTTTATCCGTCTTTCCCATGCCATTACCTCATTATCCCCTTAGTTTAGGAATGAACGAGGTAATGTAGTGATAGAGAAGAGAAAGAAACAGCAGAAAAAGAAAAAATGAGAGTCTAAGAAAATAAAGGACAGAACTATGAAGGTATAGCCATAACAAAGAAATGTAAGGAGGAAAAATGCTAAGAGAAAATCGCAACCCGTCTACCCCGTAAAACGACATATAGTTCCAATTTCATGAACACGAACTACCCGTCCTGAATCTCATAACGCGTTTACGCAACCATAAGAATCTTCACGTGTCCCTTTCCCTTTCGTTAATTTAAACATGCGTCCAGTGAAGGTCAAACACCCCCACATGTGCACTTTGTCTTCCCATGCGTCATGCATCATGCGTCTCTAGGAATACTAGGAAACCCTGCAGCTGTCGAAAGATCAACGTTTATAGGTGCGCTAGTGGCGATGTCCACGCAAAACAAAAGCACGGCCAAAACACAAGTGTCGTGGATACAGATTCCTTCCTACTGTTCTGGCCTGGAATCCATGAATTTCGAACCGATTCAACACTGTTATTTCTGCAGAAATAAACGCGCGTCACACATATATTTCTTTCCTCGACGCACAATGGGATCAAACGCCTCTCTACGGGTGAATCTCTAAATGGGTCTACTGTTACTTTTACATATGAATGTCACTTTTACACGCCATTCCCTTTGTATGAAACAACTATAATCAATTTACTTCCTCCTTTTTATCTTCAGTTAGGTCAGAGGGTCCTGGTTCCCCGACAACGCAGCACGCCTCGCTGTATACCCAGCCAGAAATACTACAAATTTTAGCTATGGCTGGCTCCGACTAAGCCAGGACTTCTCGGTTAAACACTGTACCTAAGGAATGTCCGCCCATATGTATAACCGAAATACCTCATTGTGTTGCGAGAGCAACACTTTTTTATCCTTCACGGCTTCACTGCAATCATAATCCGAGGCCTTCACGGCCAGATATCGATCACTTTGTCGTGCGAAAAGCAAAAGTAGTATTTTTGCAACCAGTTCGAGAAAACGACCTCGTCCGTCTCGTGTCGTGAAGCAACTGACTTGTTTGGGTCTCCGTGAGTCAGAATAAGATCTCTAACCCTACAAATACAGGCCTCTGTTGAGATTCTAATTCTCCGCGTCTGGATGAATTGTGGGTTGTCGTGCAAGCACCACACACTCTGAACGTTACAAATAGAGCCTCAGGTGGACAAAAAAGATACAAATCCCTTGGACGAGTCAAAATATTTCAGTGTATTCAAATATCAGATGTAACAATAAGCTGCCCTTCAGTTAAAATTTAAGTGCAAGAACCTTCACTTTAGCAAAAGATTGACCTTGTGTGCAGTACAGTATGAAATAGAAAAGGACTAATTACCTTCAAGGCGTTGAAAGCCGACTTTGGCTTTCATTTCAACATTTATTAAGCAATGGCGACGCCAAGCGCACTTAACCTAAGCTCGGGTAACAGACGAACTAATAATCGGTTCCCCTTATTCGACCTGCAGCGTCAGACGCTTGATGATCAATCCAAGGCTAGAAAAACACTTCAAACACTTCCACTGCACGCACCCTCTTTCCCAGACATCCCCAAACAAGTTGGCAACGTAACGGAGCTCAATCCGACCGCGTCCTTAAGTGGAAATCAATCTTGCACATCCCCGTCCCTTTTGGCCCAGAAAGGACCAACATCAAAATCCAGCGGTTCCCACTCGCATGTGAAGGATAGTGAAGGTAGTGAAGCATTTTGTTATATTTCAAAGAGCTGAATATTTTCAAACGAAGCACTGATTTTAACAAATTATCCACGACTTTTGCTGTTTCAAGTTTTCTCTTGTCCCATGGACTTGTAACTAGTCTGGGATCCAGACCGCGTTATCGTTCAAAAAAGGTGGGGGGGTAGCTCACGAGCTGCAGAAGGCTTGAAGAACTATTCAAGACCAACGTTTTGTGCTGAGAACGAAAATCGTACCGCACCAGTCCGCACTGATGTAGGTCACCGACTTTTTAACCTATAAAGACCAACTCTATGAAAACAATTTCCCTAGCAGGACCGCATAAGCTAATCCAAACAAACTATACATAGTATGGACCCTCTTTTCACTATCGAGAATTTTTATTAAACTTATGTTTTTCTTAGAAACCAAGAAAAAGCGAAAATTCTTCAACTGTTTTCACTAAACTGTCATTTTTCTCGGAAAAACTTCCAGCAAACTATACGTTTTATTATTCCACTGGAAAGATTAGCTCTTTGCCGACCATTTGAGCTATTAAAATTTCACAAAAATTTGGTTCATATCTTGATTTTTTAAAGCACAGTATCCACGTTTCCATCAATGAGTGACGGTGGAAACTTCAAACGAAATATACTAGTTTGACAGTAAGTGTAGGGTCAGTTTTTGACGTCGAATCGAATAATGACATTAGTTTCTCTCGTGGGATGCATAGGTTATATAACATAAAGGCTGAATAGCCTGTAATGAACAAATCCGTCAAATCTCTCAAATAAAATGAGATTTGTCTCGAAAAGATTTCCCGCAAACTGCATATTGCACTGTTATGATAAGCTCCTTGCCAATCGTTCGAGTTATTAGAACTTAAAAAATATCTAAGGATTTCTGGAATTTCTATGTCAATGAGCTACAGTAGAAATTTCATTCTAAACATATTAGTTTGACGATAAGTTTAGGGTCGGTTTTGACGTGGAACCTGGTTATGACATGAGTTACTTCCGCTTTGCCTAATTGTGTATCCACCCTGCCCCTTTCGTTTTATCCCTTATTTATTCTTGGTTTTATCCTGGCCAGCTCAGGCGCTCTCACATCCTGCGGCCCACCCGTCCAATCGCTGCTCCACGCAGCCTGGAGTTCGGTATCCTTCAAGATCCTGAGATTCGCTTCGTGTGGAGGTTAACCATACCTCACCTCCCCACTTCACCGAGCCCTTGTGTTATCTGCTATTGAGAGCGTAACTATTACGAGTTAGCATGCTCAGGTCAACCTCATATTACAGACGGTATGATCAGACCAAATTGTTTCTATAGCATCCATTTTTTCAATAAACAAAATTGTATGTAAGAGCAGGGACCCATACATTTCCTGTAATGACTCGCCATTCAGGGGGCCTGTCAATAAGAGATTTCTGATGCGCTCTTGACCGAGCGTCAGATAGTTTGAGAAATACCCACGGGGATAAAATATTGCCTTGAGGGAGGAGTCTCTTTGGTCTCACGTCCAAGGAGGCCCGGGATTGGGTCTACCTGAGCAAGAACGCCGATTTGACTCAAGTGGACTTTTTGGAAACTAGGTGAGGCTCGGGCAACATAGCAACATAGAAGCATAGGAAATGACAAGCCCCTGAATGGCGAGTCATTACAGGAAATTTATGAGCCCCTGGTAAGAGTCTTAACACCCTTGTCTGAGCATTGTATTTATTGACTTATAGCCTATAATATCCCACTTTTAAACACATCTGAATTCTCATGAATTCTCTGTAGATCAGCTCTGCAGTCAAAGAACCGATGCCAAAAGTCAATCCCCCAGTTACTGGACAACAAATCTCTCATTCTCTCCCTCCCTATCCCATCAAAAATCACTTAATCCTCTTCCCCGTTCAACGATGACACAGAGCCCAGCAGGGGAACGAACGACAGCAGTGCAGAGGTATTCTACTAAATTCCCTTCCATCTACAAGACCCTATCAGAAGTCTTTATTCTCTAGCAAAGTTGTAAGCAGTGCACAGTCCAGGCAGTGCAGACGGATTTGGAAATAGCCAGCAGCGGTTGTTCATCGGTAATCTCAGCTAGTACTTGGGCGGTCAAAGCAAGCCCTGCAAGTTGGGTACCGGGAGTATGCGCTCTTACCGAGACCCTGCACAGTTCTCACTGCCCTACTCTTACTAAAGGAGCGACATATACAGATGTGCGCAGGATCGTCATAATCCGTAATTACAGCCATGACGAAAAGTTAACTTTTCGCTGTCTTTTGAAGATGGAAACAACCTTACTTCTCTAGAAGACAACAGATTGTCAATTGCGTCCGGGATCGGGGTCATGCCGAAAGTATGTGTAATTACTGCCACGACGAAAAGCAAATTTCAGTTGTCTTTCGACGGTGAAAACAATTTACTTTTCTAGAAGAAATAAATTTTCAGCAGCGTCGGGAATTACAGACGTTGTGGAAACGATTTTGCAGTAGGTTTATCAAACGATAAGTCGGACACGACTGATCGACACACGCCCTTTCCACGAAGTACGAAGCGTCAGCTCCTGCAGAAGATTATACTCGGGCGGGAGTATGTTATTCTTGCAAGAAGCAGGATCATCGACTCAAACGATACTGTGCTTTCAATTATCTGGTCCGACCGAACAAAAGACTAAACTACTGCAAAATGAGCCGAGATTTCTTGACACAAAGCAGAGGATTTGGACAAAAGGAAAGAAGGGTCTTCAGTCTCCTTTGGATTACCGCACAAAACCTCCGAAGAACGTGGATCAAAAGAAGTGTGCTCGAGGTTCTTGAGTGGCGGAGACTTGACTTTTTTAGGATTTGAAGAAGCCGAAAAGGACGAAGATTCGATAATTGCAAAAAAATTATATACATGCAACAATTAGGCTTTTATTCCTACAAACAAGGGGTGTGAGGCTTACATTATTTGCTTTTATTTATTTATTTTATTTTTTGTACTCCGCTTTCAAAAATGGTGGGTAAAAAACAAATTACTTACTTACTTACTTTACACGAAGAATACTAACTGTTTTTGCAACCTTGGTGTAGTTTTCTTAAAATCATAACAAAAAGTATCGTAGCCTACATGATCGGAATATGATCTTATAGCTGCATCTTCAAAAATAATTTTATTCCTACCATTGCCGTCAACTAAAGGTCGCACAAGCTAAACTAACATACAAGTACAGACGTGCTCAATGGCTGAGCAGCGTCTTTTTCTGTATTTCTGATTAGTGAAATGGCAACCCTAGCTTACTGTTGAAATGTGAAAGGGAGTACTGTTGTGACCCAGGCATATAACAGTCTTAATTTGACGATATCTTTTTCATTTGTGGCGAAGTAGATGCCATCTATCGGCGGAGTTCTTAGTGTAGACAGAATTGATAAAGCTCAAACCGGTGTTGCTGCTGGTTGCAGAATTCTGCAATGTGTCATAAGCCCCGTTCAAGCTTACGTTTAAGGCGCACAATTTCTGAATTATACGTGCTATCCGCGAATGTCTGTGGTAAATCTTTCATCCTGCCAGGCTTGCTGTGGTAAAAATTAATAGGAACGGGTTCTATTTTGTGTGTTAAAAGTTATACGTGACCAATCACAGCATGCGTTTCCATCACGTGACTGTCAAGGAAGAAAGAGAGAAACGTTTAAGGAGAGATATTTGTAATGTAAATGTAATTGAAACTGAATGAACTTTTTGAACGGAAAGTTAGTCATACTAAACTATACTACTAGTTTTGTTTTGACAACTATAAGCTTTTACCTTATCTGAAATAATTCCAGCAATCCTGGTAGGCTCAAAACTAAATCGAGAAATTTACATTGGTCCAACAGACACAGCAACAGATATTATACTGAATTGTCACAAAACCGGTCGAGGCTGATCTAAAATACCATATTTCAGGATGTTCATTGTCCCTAAAGTCATCAAAGGTTGTGTTCTCTTGGGATTCATTGTCAGGCTTCAGGCTTCGTTTTAATAATCTGCGCATACGTGGGCGTACAACTTGATTTTCAAGTTGAACGGGAGAGGAGGATAAGGCGTACAAGGCGAAGTATTTTTATTCATGTTACAACACAAGCGTGAACGGTCCTATACGTTTTCGTTTCTTCGACCGAGTGAGCAAGAACTCTGCGACTGGTTCCTTAGCAGTAAATGCAGAAATGAAGTATGAAAGTTGAGGTGTAGTTGATGCGCGTTATTGTGAAGATGATATAGCGAGATTTCTTGTTAATAGTTTGCGAAAAAGACGTACTTTCGTAGGTGCCAAAATATCATTGTTTTTTTTTGCCAAAAGTCACATTGCAGGTTCCATCAGAAAAAGTGGCAACACTGGAATTTTATTATTGGACTGTTTATCAAAATTAAGAAATAATACTGTTGGAATTGCTCAATAGCTGCCTTCTGGAGACTAGAGGAAAACAATTTAGAGTAAGTTGGAAGTAATGTTGTTTCAGTTGACAAGTTTCATTTCCAGTTGGAATGTGACTGTAACAAGGTATAGCCCAGGTTGGCTGGCTAGGAAAGCAACATTTTTTTTTCCAGTTTTTAAAGACTTTTCTACAACGTTTTCCAACATTTTTGTTTACTGTATTATTTTTTAGTTTTTTTTTCATCTTCAAAGTGATGTCTTTTATTCGTTTTTTGGAGATCAGGCTCTATTTTTCAGTACTTGAGGGAAAATGCTCGATGAACTTGATGAACGGACCAACCGTTCGATATCAATTGATATCGTACGGTTGGAACTTTTTTCTTTTAACATCAGGGTAATACCAGAAAATTTTGGCACTGGGTAGGATAGGACTGTTATCATGGGACTGCATAGTGTACTGGTGTTATTCATTGTTATTACATTTATACAGCACAAAATTTGAATGTTATAACATTTTCAAAGAAAACTACGATAACATCTATGACACAATTCTCAACAAGGAACAATCTGCGCGGACATTATTTTTACGCTGAGTGGCAATCGATTCTCTAAGGATATTGACAGGTGGTATTTTCAAAACAGAGTGGTGGACTGTTGGAACGCCTTTCTATCTACTGAATTTCCTGTTTTCGCCAGACTCCGGCCAAAATGTTGATTTGGCAGGACAAAAGTAAAGATATCTTATTTCGACACTGACCGACTTCAAACAAACATATCGCAAGTTCCAGATTACGGTTGAACTCGGGCTGAACTGCTTTCCTATTCGGAAGATAAGGTTTAGATTCAGCATGTTTTCTTACTCCTAAATCAACATTTTCAGTAACTTGAAAACAAATTCACAAATTAACCTCTCCTCCCGTAATATAACCTCAGATAAATTTAAATAAAATATCTCAACTCCTTCAAGAGTTATCGTGCTAACATACGGACGGATAGACGAACGGAAAACAAAGTTTTAAGTATTCCGTCACTCACGTTTTAGGACACCAAAACTTCGGAAAATGTGAATGAATTTTATTTATTGTGGCTAAAGCAAGCATTCGTGCGAACTCCTGCGTCAGTCATTTATGGATTCAGCTTAAATCGTCAGCAGCTCTCCATTAAGTACCCCTCATCCCTTTTTGAAGCGATTAACTTAACAAGGCTAGGTCCCCAACTATTCTGAAATGCATTAGAATCCCCGCAAAATTCATTGCCGAAGTTACTGCATCCGCTTGCCACACCGGGTCAGTTGCTCGCGTTTTATGGAGCGGAAATGATGGACGGCTCGGAAACTCCGGTTTCCTCTCGGGCGCATGATTTCTTGGCCGGGATTCGTTTTCTCCCCGGCCAAGGTTCACCGTAAAGATGTCGACTGGACGATTTGGCAATCAAAATATGGGCGGTTTTTATGAATTTACACGCAGACAACGCGCCGTAAAGGGATGACAGAGGGGAAATAGGCGGGCGAATCTGCGAGAAAAATGACCGGAATAAAGAAACAAGAGCGTCCACCAAGTGCCCTAGGAATTACGGCCTTGATGTGGAAGCGCTGGCGGACGTGAGTCATAGCGATGTGACTGCGTCTTGACCGGCTCACCGTGTTCGCGGACTTGCCGACTTCAAGAATAGCAAGTTGACCCTTTTATCGATGACGGATGCAATATTGGCAACTGCGCAGGTGGGCTAGTGCCTTATTGAGTAGAACGGTAAATTAAATATATAAGTAAGAGTGTCCGCCTTCAAGGGGACGATTCTAAGATTAGCTGTGATACTGTACAGTTGGTATTAACTGCCATAGTGTTAAAGTTGAGGATTATCTATGAAGTAACATCGACTTGGAGTCAAGTGAGTTATTAATATATTGGTTAATATAATATTGTCGTAACCCTAGTTTGTTCAACTCTACGAGCCCTAGGAGATAGACCCCACGAGCCTCCCCCACGTACCGGAGCCGAGTATACAACTGCTGAAGCCGTGTTGCTAGGGTTTTCTTTAGGCCGATTTCCTTGGTATTTTAGAAGCCATTCGAAGACCATTCAAATGCAATGGTTAGAATCTTAGATCATGAAATTAACGTCCCAACCGAAATCTCTCTAAGATCAGTAGGTAATAGGTGACTATCTTACAAAGTAAATTGTAAGATAGTCACAATCAATCAGATTTCCATTATTACATTTGTACTTGAGACGGTGGCTTTTCTGTCCTGTGCCATGTCTGTCGGAGCTTCTAACATGCAGTGTTATTTTCTTTTATTGACTATAGTTTTCTCTGCTCAGGAATTTGAAGAACCATCAGAAACCATTGATCTGGCTTGGTAAAAAAAAAAAAAAAAAATAGATCTACACGCCTTTAAATGTCGTCCACTGTTGCGTATAGGCCACCAAGTAAATTTTGGAAATCTTGAATCTTGAAGTACTCTGATGATGGCCAGCATAGTAGATAAGCCTACAACCGGTTTTGGGGGAGAGTTTGTAAGCGTGGAAATTTCGGGGTATCTATTCCTTGTACTCCGTAATAATCAGCTTACCTTTATGCTGCTCATGAAGTAGCATCGGCAAAGAGAGTTCCATGACTTCCCAGGATGTTGCTAGTCCAGTGCAATTGAACACTAGCTGCAAAAAAAATTAGTTATGATAACATCCCAGTAATAAAATAAATAGAACACTCAATTTTTATTAACTCTCCCGGCATAGAAACTTATTTTTACATTTTCCCTGTGCTTTGTTTGACTAGGTTTCTGAAGGAGATTCAGATGGTCGAAAAATATGGAATATGTTTTAATGGGTGTCTCTTGGCAACTCTGGTAGACGGAGGAGATACTTGGCATTTTTGTAGAATATAGTCGTGTGACTTTTGTCGGTAAACATTGGTGTAGGTACCAGGGGTGTCACTATGGGGGGGGAGGGGGGACTCCCCCCCCAAAGGTCTTGAGAAAGTACTTTCGTCGGGCGAAGCCCGGCGAAAGATCACTTGTTTGTCGGCGCGGAGCGCCGGCAAACCTAGAAGACATAAAATTTTGCATGCTTTTTGTCGGGCGTCGGTCGACTCGTCGGCACATTGGGTTCTTTTTACACGCATTCAGTTTTACACTCGAATTCAGTTTTGTACGCTTTCGTCGGGCGTTGGTAGACTCGTCGGCACATTGGGTTCTTTTTACACGCAAGAAATTGAATTCGGCAAACAGTTGTCAGGCAAAACACAGAAGAAATTAACTTCTGTTTGCTTTGTCGGGCGTCGGGCGACTTGTCGGCACATCGGGTTCTGCTGATCTGTGACAAATCAATTTCAGCAAACATTTGTCGTGCGCACCGGGGAAGAACCGTAAAGTTCAAGTATCGTCGGCACATCGGGTTCTTTTTATACGGAAGAAATCAAATTCTGTAAACGTTTATCAGGCGCATCCCGAAAGTTTAAGTTTTGTCGGCACATCGGCTTCTATTTACACGTACGAAATAAAGCCCTTTACAATCTTGTCGGGCAAAACAAATAAGAAGTTGAATTCTGAATGCTTTAGTCGGGCGTCGGTATTCTTGTCGTCTCATCGGGATATTTTGATTCGCAAGAAATCGAATTCTTCAAACATTTGTCGGGCGCACCCGGAAAGTTTAATTCCGTTCGGAAGATCGGAATCTCATTACACGAAATAGTTAAACTTTTTTCCAATCCCGAAAGTTATGTCTCGTCGGCAAAACGAGAATTTTTACACACAAGAATCAACTTTGTGCCTACTTTCTTACGGATGGCCACTACTTTTTTGGTGGAAAGATCTGTGATTTCACTTTTATTTGGGATCGCTCATCAGCGTTTCCACAAAATTTCGCCTGCGGCGCATTTCCTAGTATTTTCTATTTGGAAGAATAGTGTTTCGTTTAGTTGGTGTTTTAGGATTGAAGTTCATGGGGGTTGGAATCACATTAAAAGCTAAAACCTGTAAAGTATAGGTATAGAATAGCCTAAAATGTTCCGGAATTAAGACAAGTTAATTGATTTCACTTGTTCTGGATTCAGTCGTTGGAAAGCTTCGCTTTTTAGCGAAAGGTGAAAAGAAAATCCGAATATGTAAATTTGAATATACGAATTTATATTAAAGGAATGATCTCATCTAATGCATCGCAGCTAGTTTTAAAATTTCGCCTGCGGCGCAGTTCGTAGTATTCTTTATTTGGAAGAACGGTGTTTCATTTAGTTGGCGTTTAAGATTTGAAATTCTTGGGGTTTGAAACAGCTTAAAAGCTAGAACTTGTAAGCTAAATTTTTCCAGAAGAAAAGGCAGTTTTAGAAACTTCGCCTGCGGTGATTAATTTAACTTGTTCTTGGTACAGCCGTTGGAATCTTCGAAAAATTTTCCAGACAAAAAGGCAGATATTAAACAATGAACACCCAAAAATGTGAATTTAAATTGACGAATTTATATTAAAGGACTAAAATACGCCGTTGCCGCGAAGCGGCAACGGCGTTTTTTGTCGGCACACTTTTTAGTCCGTCGGCACAAACTGGACGTCCCCCCCCCCCCAAAGGTAAAAGGCTAGTGACGCCCCTGGTAGGTACTCCTGCATGGGCAAAAGAAAAGAAGCAAAAGAACAAAAGAAAAGAAGCTTCGTAAATTCTGGCTCAAGTTAAACGGTGAAACACTTTATTAGGTTCCCACTTTACCAGATTGTACGAAATGCCTTGAAGGGATCATGAAGGACCGGATCTCCTCGTGAAGCTTGCCAGCTCCAGCGTAGTGTCGTTCCAGACCATCAACAACATTTAATATTCATAGCACAGCCTCCAGCACTCTCTCCACTGCCTTATTTCATTTTTCGGTACTCTAATCTGCCTGATGAACGCCTTGGCCCAGCACACACACCACTGCACAGGAACAAAAAAGAAGCTGCACATGTTGCAAACTTTGATTATAGGGTTACAAATATAGGAGCTACAGTATTTCAAACGGCGCTATTCTGATAAAAGAGATTTTTGGTCAGAGTGTGATAAATTTCATGACAAATTTTCAATAATCCCTGTATTTAAGAAAGGAGTAACTGCAGTCTACAATCGCTGGCGTTAAATCGACTGACGAGCATCGTCGTTGATTTTTTATGCGGAGAGATAGTCGACTAAGTAAAAGAATCGCGAATTTTACCGAAGCTCCCAAAAATCGTCGAGTTTCTAATTTTTACCGGAATCCAGAGTGTGTTAAGACTTTTCCAGTTTTTTCTCTAATGTGAAAAACTGTTTGGCAGATCATTTGTCCTCTTAGCCCAGACAAAAGACGAGCTAATTTTCCAAACGAATGGAACAAAAATGCCCAAACTGCAGACTCTACAAATAATACACAAACGAAAGTTGAGTGGCATTTTGACGATACGGACCGAATTTCTGGCAAAAAAGCCGTTGTCCGAGTTCACTGATGTCTCTTGGCTCTTCTTGGGAGCCTTCTCGCATTTGCAACGTCTGTATATCACACAAATTTAAGTCACTAGTCCAAACCGGTGCTACGTGCTAGGTGCTACCACAGCTGAAACATCAATGAGAAATAAAAATACTTGGCTTGATGTAGAAATAAAAAAAAGGCTAAATATGAGACTATGTCTATGCATTAACTAATTTCCTTGAGGCTTACTTATTTCTGCTTATAATCCACCATAATTTCAAGAAGAACTGTAGTCCCAACGAAGCTCAACGAAATTCAGTGAATAGTAATGAATAGGCGAGCTGAATATATTCGTTGGACTAAAGAGTTAATTTGATTTCCGTAACTCAAGTTCAAGTTCAATGGGTTTATTAACAAATAAGAAAATAAATCACACATAATCAAAACCCTCAGTCCATTCCTGGATGCCGAGAACCACAATCTTTACAATTTAAACATAATACGCAGAGTGGTCACTGCTCCTACTCTCAGACACAACCTTACCTCTCAATTTACAAAATAACTAACATTCGTTGGTGTTACAATTTTGTAGGATGAAAAGGTTTAGTCGTTTTCAAACCACCTATGCCTCTTGACTGGGAAAGGTTTCTCCCCAACTGTCCACCGTATTACCAAATCTTTAAAGAATCTTGTCTTGAAATTTTTACCAATTTTGCGCAAAGTAAAAAAAAAAATCTTGCGCTATATTCATCTTGTATAGCACTACAAAACAGAAATTAAAACCAACAAATTCTATATTAATTATGTATGAATGAGGCGACTTTTAACTTCCGTATTTTTACTGCCCCCAGGATTCAGCTAAACCGAAGGGCAATAATGGTCATCTGAAGATTTTCGAGAAAAAAAACAGTTGTAGGTGAGCAAGGCCGTATCCAGGGGGGGTGTTAGGGGGTTTGAACCCCCCCCCCCGAAACCCACAAAAGTGATAGTTTTTTGTAGGCTTTAACCCCTGATCTATGTATTTTTTGTACTTTTTGGTCCGACCCGTGGGCAAAACCCCTCCCGAAATAAATTCCTGGATACGGGCCTGTAGGTGAGATTGTAAATCTTTCGCCGCTTTCGCAGGATAAAATCCAGCCAAGCCAAGTCTGATGAAATTGCTATAGACAAAGCAATGTAAAATTGATACAGATATCGCTAAAATACAACAATTCACGAACATCGGTAATTTGCATAATTATTTTCCGGACAAAAAAAAAACTGTACAAGAAACCCCTCAAACTGAAAACCCCACAGATCGATGTGAGTACACTCTTGATGACTAACTCTACGTGCAGATGAACATTCAAGTGTACCCAGCGGAAGATCCGGAAGCGTCACCACAGCTGTCTTCAACGAACGCCGTTTATTGGTTGACACAGGATTTTAGTCATCGTTCTGGCGACGTTATTCGTTCTTTCCGAGGTTCACTGGCGTGTTTTGGACTTCGTCATATAAAGTATTTGAACCTATTATAGCAGCCAGTAAGTAAACCTCCTGGCGTTGACTCCTTCAAATGAGCATACTTGATTAGCATTTGGCTAAAGAATGTGGGCAAAAATGGAACGTCTTTGTAACTTGCTTTGCTAAGCAGAGGACAGAAACAGGCTGCATTGCGAGTTAAAGCTCTGACCGAAAAATGGAATTCGCGATGTCGCATTTTGAGCGTTTGTACCCCTAATGAATATGAACGGCATAGTATTGAAGCGTACATTCCAAGTTTTACGACAAACTTGGTGCGAGTGACTGTGAAATACAAGCGGAAATGCAGCGAGTTGAGTTTGGACATCGTTAGAAACAGCTGGATAAGTCGACAAAGTAAACAAAAAAATGCACCATTTCTATTGCCACTCCTGCTTCAACTCTTAAAGCACAACTCTTACTAGAAATAATATTTTCCCTATGAAATAGACCAGAAAAAAACATTTTCGAAAATACCATTACTTTCCATCTGAAATTAGCGATTTTCTTGTTAGCGCAGCCCCAGCCTTCCTGCTCTCCGACGCGGCGGCTGGGCGCAAAACATTCGAAAACTGATCGCGCCGTGGTTCAAAAGTGTGAAAGCTAAGCAAATAAAAGAAGTAATAAACAAAAGCTTCTCAGATCCTTATGTGTGAAAGAGTTGTCAGCAGACGTTGATGATCCCGGCAAACGTTTCGTTATGTGACGGGCAAAACTCGGCAAGGCCGAAAAAGCGCTAAAATTTCGTAGGCACAAAACGAAACAATAGAGAAAGGTGGGGATTTTGGATGCTTATAATTCTGTATGGGAGCTAGATATATTATAAAAAGCAGAATAAGCAAGAGGGGTCCTTTAACAATGTTTTCTTATTAGACAAACAGCACATGGGACAACTGTGTCTGACTGACTCGCTGACCTACACATTCCCTGTTTCTTCGATACTGGGCTTTCGTTCACTCGCTATGCTCCCTTGATCATCAGAGTGAGAGGTTCAGTAATTGACTTCCTAGACCTCAAGGAAGAACGATGCAAGTTGCTTGACGAAATGGTGGCAAATAACTGAAGGAGGAGGAGAAGGCTCTTTAGCAAATGGATTACGGAGGTGCTTGCATCATCCCATCAGACAAGGGCATGAGAACGCCTGTTTTACGCAATTTCGAAGATCAACGACAGAACTGAACTTCAGAAATCCTCAATTATCTACAGAAGATTACACCTTGGAAATTGGCGATTGTCCAAGCGTGTTTGCTTACCATACCGGATTTCTCAAAATTTGGAAGATAATCAGATGACGAATAGTTTGTTTCCACTGCAAACAACTTCACGAGAAAGTTAACGCTCTGAGATATGTACAGCTTACAGCCATAGATTTTAGATATAGATATATATAGATATAGATAGATAGATAGATAGATATATTTATTACACGACTTCGTAGTAAGATTTAAGATAAAACTCACTAAATTACGTCGGTATTACAAAAATACACAATTATTCATTTCATATCGTTAAAAGCACTAGTAAAATATGGCACGAATGAATTTGCATATCGGTTAGTTCTGGTCTTCACCGGTTGCAGCTTATTCGATTGACGGGTAGTTCGTTTTACAATTGGTTCGGGCGGTAGGATTGATCGGTGTCGACTCGATAAGACAAATTTCCCGAAGCTGATTATTAGTTCTTGCCGTCTTTCGTGCAAGGTTGTTAGTTCGAGCTTCTCCAGCTGTTCAACGTATGTCGAGTCACTTTTCCCAAGGATTGTCTTTACGGCTCTTTTTTGAATCATCTCGATCTCTTCGCTAAGATAGACTGTCCTTTGAGCTTGCGGGCCCCACACTGGACAGGCGTATTCGACAATTGGGCGAATGTAAGTGAGGTACGCCTGCTTGAGACTTGGAGTATCGCACCCGAAGCGTCTCATAGAAACAAGGGTGAGTGTTGCGATGTTCGCATTTCTGACCATGTTCTGGATGTGAACGGCAAATGAGCAATCTTCAGAAAAAGTTACGCCAAGAATTTTCGCTGACGATACTATCGGAAACGGTGCTTCGGGGCCAGTAAAATCGCGTTTCAGTGGGTTGAACCTGATTACCTTCGACTTAGTTACATTCAACCTCAGGTTAGACTCACTACACTGCAGATGGAATATTCCCATCAATTCGCTACTGAACTGGGCTGTCACTACCCCATTTATGAGTAAATATTTTAGTAGGAACGAAAGGTCGTCGACGAACTTATACCTGTCTTCTTGGTCTGATAACACAAAATTGATCACTGCCAGAAAAATGGTACAAGCTAGCCGCGTACCTTGTGGAGCTCCGCGTGTTAGGGGGGACCAAGTAGAGTTGCGATCTTCAGCATGGATGGCGTATACACACTGAAGTCGGTTAGAGAGAAAGCTTATAATCGTAGCCAAAGTTTGGTTCTTAGCGCCCATTCTCTTTAGGTTAAGAGCTGCAACTAGATGGTCAATAAGGTCAAAGGCTTTCTGATAGTCCACTAATGCAAGATCAACAAAAGTTTCACCTTTGTCAAGCCACTGGAGGATCGAGTCCATCATTCGAACTATGTACACTGTGGTGCTGCAGCCGTTCATACACCCATACTGGAATTGGTCGATACTTTCGTATATTTGCGACATTAGTCGTCTAAGAAGGAAAGCTTCCGTTACCTTGGACATCCCTGGTGTAATCGAAATCGGCCGAAGGTCACCGCATGACGAAGGTGATTTCGTTTTTGGAATAACTCGAACAAATGCGCGCTTCCATGGCTCGGGAAATTTGCAGTCGGAAAAACATGAGTTGATTATGTGAGCAAGGGGTGCCGCTAGGAACACGGAGTACTCCTTAAGTAATCGTATAGGTAATTCTTCTGGATACGATGCTGAGTTGGACTTCAGCTTCTTCAGTTCCATATGCACTTCAAATTCAGTGACTACCGTAATATCTTCTTGCTCGCACGTGTGTAAGATTTCCTGAACCTTTTCGTCTGGTATTGCGGGATGAGACGTGCCAATGGCAACAAGGTGGGCATTCACATCTTCAGCACTTGTTAGCGTACCGTCACTTTTGTATATCAAAATGTCCGAACTAGTGCATTTTCCGCTGATTTTCTTGACTAACTTGTGCCACTTGCTTGGATTCATTTTTAACTGTGGCACAATCTTATTTTTTCCGAACTCGCGCTTAGCCTTTTCCGTCATATTCACGATAGCATTACGGAGCTTCTTTGCTTCGGTGGCGAGACCGCATGAATAAAGCTGGCACCGTTTTCGTATAAGGTTCTTGATTTTTTCTGTGATCCAGGGTTTATCGTATTCACTTTTTGTCACGCGCTTTTCTGGAAAGACTTCGAGGTACTTGGTGTAGAGCGTTTTGTTCAGAATTTCAACTTTCCGATCAATTCCAGCTTCTCGGAAAACGTCACTGAAATCGTAATTTCCGATCCATTTAAGTCCAAACTACCAGCCTACGTTCACCGTTGAAAGTAAAGCGATAATGTTTTAGTGACTCTAAAAAAACAGCCACTATCGGCTAGAGGCGAAAACAATTATTAAGGAAAAGTCTATGTTAGAGGTTTACGGTAGGATGTGAAGATTGGCGAACCAGCTAACGGTAGTTAGTTAGGCCCAATAGGAGGCTTGGGACTAGGACATCTTTCATTGTTGTAACAATATATAGCAGACTTTAAAGCGAAGCTTAATGTTGGAATTTCAGTCAAACATTCCCTGAAATTCGTTGTGATTATGAACCAGTCAGATATATTTGGAATAATAATTAATTATTTATTATTAGGCTGGAACTGGAAAATATATCTAACCCGGAACTCATCGTATTTTGCTTCACACTTTAATTGCAAACCGCAACTTCGGATGTTGGCGGTCAGGACCTACGCATTTTTCCATATGTATCGTCCCACCATATTTTCTAAGAAAATATTTCAGACCGAACCAGGGCTCTATATAACAAACAATAGTTTTTCCATCATGTTAAAAACAACATGAAGATTGTCCCTCTAATCAATGGCCTATCCACCATTTGCCGCCTTCACCTTCCAGCTGCTGCCAGAAACGTGGATCTCCCCAACTCTTCCGGATACCACGAAAATGACGAATGATGACTATAGCTCGTTTCGTTACTCATTTCACAGACGTAGCCTACGACGGCACTTTGGAGCGATAAACCCGAAATTCGTTGAGTGTCTACACACTCCATGGCGTTGGGAACCGTGTCAGCGCTTAACTTTGCTCTGCTACTTTTTTTTTGTCTTTCGTGCACAAATTTATACTATTTACTTAAAGTTTAACTGAAAAGCCGACTTATTTTTGTACAGTTTGATTGAACACATTGAATTATTTGGATTCTGCAAAGGGATTTTTTATTTTCCACTATCTGCTCTAGTTATGACATTCAGAATATCTGCGTCCGTCCCCACAGCGTAAATTCTACTATGACGGGGGAAACTGTAATCTCAACACAAACGCGGCTTTTCAGTGGGCAGTGGTGAGATTAGTGAAGATTGCTTAGTGCCTGAACAAAAAAAATATAAATCCTTCTGGTAAAGCATACAACAAAAATACAAGCCACTTTCGACAATCGATTATTCATGAATAACGGAACAACGAAGTAACGCATTTTCAGCGGGTCTTCAAGCCAATTTAAGTGAATAAGTGATGGGTAACTAGATTGTCCTATCCCAGCCCTTTTCGGTTAAACTTTAAGAAAGCTAAAAAATCAAAGCAGTATCGATTTATGTCCCCAAAAGCCACCATACCTCCACCATCTAATCCACCTTAAATTCACTAAAGTTTGATTAGTCAAAGGCAGATTTTCCAGAAGGATAACAGGCCATCAGCAAAGCCCTGTAACATGTCGGTCTAGTTGCGGCACGATCTAACACGATCTTACGATAAGGCTACTGACACGATCTTTGCTGCGGCCGACTGGGACTGGAAGTCTACCATCCGGCGGGTTCTTGAGACCTTCGCGACTGTCAATTGACCCGTGGTTTATCCGTGATTCTGCCAACCAGCTGCCTACCGGGAGCAAACAGGTTCGACTCTTCTGGTACACATATGTAGGCTGAGTATTCTTACTAGAAATGACCATAAGGTGTCGAGTGCCCCCGCAAAACAATAAGAGATTCCTTAATAATCAAACCCTTGACTACATGTGTGGATTCCTTACCCGACAGGTTGAAAGTTGCTTTGATACAGTCACTGTCATGTTAAGGGCTAAAGATTTTCTTCCTACTTCAGCCGTCGTCAGCATGCCATAGCTTTTTGGGATCCCAAAACGTAAGTCGAGGGATACCTATGACTTTATAAAAGCTGTCTTGTCCGTCTGTCCGTCCGTCTTCAGCACGACAACTCTCGAAAGAAATGAGATGTTTTGATGAAACTTGGTGTGAGGACTCTTTGGGTCAAGGGAGAGGTCGATTTCGTAGATGGGCTTCGTAGCTCAACATTAGGAGTGGGGGAGGGGGTTCAAATTAAAGGGCGAATAATTTTTTTTAACAGCTAATGAGATAGTCGATTTCGGAGTAAGAGACATGCTGAACACGAATATGAAAACCATTTTCTCGCCGGACAAGTAGTTCGCCCGGAATCCGGCCAAAACCGAAAAGTTTGTTAAAAGTAAAAATTTTATATGAAGTTGATTAGATGTTCGATGTAAGGGTAAGAATACATGCTGGACATTTATATGAAAAGCATTTTCTTGTCGGACAAGTAGTTCGTCCGGAATCCGTCCGAATCGCTGGAAACTTTGTTACAGTAAAAGTTTTATCTGAAGTTGATTAGATGTTCAATTTAGGGGTAAGAAGACTACAAGACGAAATTGTCTGGATCAAATATTAAATTTTTATGATCCCATTCGAAACCTTTCGTCTTGGTTTTTCTGACTCTTTTTTCATTCATAATTTGTTATTTTTCCCCATTTTCTTTTTCTTTCACTTTCTTTTGTTATTTTTTCAGTTAGTTTCCCGTGAGCATGGATTATCAAGCTAAGCCCCGCACCATTGTCGCAGGCGGTACATTCTCGCTGCCGTTCTTTTCAGAAATATCAAGTAACTAGCCAACTAAATATAAAAGTCGTCGCGTTTTCTCGTATACGGCAAACCAAGAGCAACTCGCTGTGATTATGGAAATCTTCCGATATTGCACATGAATTGTTTGCCATACAAGTTGAAAGGCACTTTTTCGTCCGCCGTCAACCGCAATCGACTATTCACAGCTCTTACCTCTGTGGTTGTAATACGTCCAAGTTTCCGTCAACTTCTCCTTACAATCCATTCGGGGAGGTCTCTTTCCCTTCCCACATTCTGAGGAACACTGGATCCCATTTCTCATGTTCTGGTCCAGGGAGATCTGTTCGCTTTCACGCAAAAACATCCAAAGCCACCGCGCGGGGGGAATTGGATTCGAATTCGAACCTGTCAAGAGATAAGAAAGAAATCCATCTCTTCCAAGGGGAAAGGGAGGGAGCTGTTTCGCTGCAAAAAATGAACCGTCAGTGGCCGTCTCTAAAAACAAAACAAGAGAATGTATTGTCCAAACATTAACCCCTGATTATAGTGATGAATGGATGTTTTTCACCCTTTTTACCCGCTAAAAAGACAAAAATGAAAATGGCGGAGTAAACAAAACTGTATTGTGGCCTCAGTATCTGAACTTATCTTCAACTGTTTTGAGACGTAGACAGCGTTGTTTCGTCTGAGGCAGCGTGGGCACCCTTCAAACAGGAGGGGAGGTCTTTTCCTATCTGCGAAAGGGTTGCAGTTCACTAGTTTGAATGATTTAAAAGTGGTTTTCATTTGCACTCCTGATGGGCCCCTCTCACTCGCCCTCTTTCGTGGGAGCACAAAGGTGTGTGCGGGTTTTTGTCAATCAAGCTTGTGTCCGGCTTTGACCCTCGATATATCTATCTATAACCATTTTGTGCAGAAGTTGAAATTAAAACCATGAACCATATGGAACACAGCTTGAATGGGAAAAACTTCATTCTTCATCAAGCTGTATCTCAATATCATAAAACACTGGTGGCAAGTCAGAAAACAGCGGGGAACTTGGACTTATATTTGCCCATGAATCAACCCCAGGGGAGGAGATGGAACACGGTCAATCCAAAACCAGTTTTGGTCAACTTAGCGCAAATGTTTTCGGCGTTCTGACCTAAGCCGTTATCAAGTTACGAATGTCAAGTTTACAAAGTTATTGGCCAATATGGGCCAGTTGCTAATGAACCAAGAGGATGGGGAAGGCGAACCCCCAGAAAGTATTATAAATCGTATGATCTATAAGCAAACAAATTATCATGGTCCCTCGTATTGCCACTGTCGTCACGAACTTAACCAACTGGCTAATCTGGTACCAGTTTCTCATGAACCGGGAGTAGTGGGGGGGGGGACACAATAGCAGAAAACAATTCCAGACTTAGGACCTGCAAGTAATCGAAATCCCATTGTCCAGCTTCTAACCGTTGTCAATTCAAGAACATAGTGTTTATGGTTTTCATTGCAGAAGGGGTAGAACCCTGACCATTTGATATTTTTACAGTAACCCCAAACAGCATTGCAGACAACGCCCAATTTATTTTCGAGGGACCACAGTCACAGCAACAGATTTTAAAATCGGAGAAAATAAAAGGAAAGTGCCTCATTAATTGACGGACTCGGAAAAAATATTCCTTAGAACACTCACTGATGTGGCAGCTTGTCGATCAGGCTACTCGAATACGTAGACAGGAGAACCTTCTCTGCTTGATCTCCTGCTGTCAACAGACACCGAGATCATGAAGTCGCTCAAGACTGGATCTCTAGTCCGGAAATCAGATCACGCTACAATTGTGTTTCAAGTTGACGTCACTGTGAAGAATAAAGAAAAGTATCGATTTCGGAAAACTATGCCAAGGGGATTACAGCGTGGCGTAAAATGCTGCCGCAGATATCGACTGTTGAAAGAAGTTTGCGAATTCCGATTCCAGTGAAGATTTTCACGGTAGCTCTTCCCGATCTGGTCGAAAAGCATGCACCAGTTTACCAAGCAGAAAGACACCAAACTTTACCTTCAGCAACGTTAAAAGTGAAACAACAAGCGATGAGAAACTCATCTCTCAACCTACCCGCCTGAAAGCCAAGAAGATAGAGCAAAATTCACCAAACTGGTCGGTGTCTATGAGCAATAAAAAAAAAAAATCCTACATAAACCCCGGTAAATCCCCAGGCATCGGCAACATTCATCCTATGGCGCGAATGTGTGACCCAACAGCCGCTTCGCGAGATCTTCTAAAAATCTTATTCACGCGGAAAGTTACCTCCATTCTGGAAAAAAAGGCCATCGCTTCTCCATATTCAACAAGACCAAAGGTTTCGATGGGATCCTAAAAACTTAATATTTATTGGACTTTTTGATCCAGACAATCGGGGCTAGAGATCTGATCTTGGTCAGACTCCTTGAACATTCACTAGTTATCAATAATCCACCGTTTGAAAGTAAACTTAAATGGTACTACAGTGGTGTTCTACTGAAAACTTACGGCCAGACGGCTCAACTTCAGACAAAACTGTTACTTTAGCAAATTTTTGGGTTTGGCCGGATTCCAGGCGAACTATTTGTCTGGTGAGAAAATGATTTTCATACACGGATTCAGGATTTATCTTTTTACTTTCAACAAATTTTCCGGTTGGGGCCGGATTCCGAGCGAACTGTATGCCCGGAGAAAAGATAATTTGCACATACGGATCCAGCATGTCTCCTTAGCCCTCTACCGAACCACTAATCAACTTTGAGGAAAACCTTTACTTTTAACGAATTTCCAGTTTTTGCCGGATTCAGGGCGAACTGTATGTTCGGAGAGAAAATAATTTGCATGCACGGATTTGGCATGTCTCCTTACCGCTAAATCAAACTGCTAATCAATTTCAAGTAAAACCTTTGCTTTTAAAAAATTTCCTGTTTTGGCCGGATTCCGGGAGAATTGAATGGTCGGGGAGAAAATAGTTGCTTAACCCTAACTCGACTTTCTCATTAGCTCTTAAAAATATTTTATTGGCTCCTTAATCTGAGCCCCCTGCCCCACCCCTAAATATAGAGCTGCGGAGCCCACCTACGATTTTGACCTGTCCTTTGACCCAAAGAATCCTCACACCAAGTTTGAATAAAATATCTCATTTCCTTCGCGAGTTATCGTGCTTACACACGTACGAACAGACGGACAAATTTTAAAAAGTCATAGCTATCATCCACTTACGTTTTGGGATCCCAAAATAGTTCGAAGCACGTCCGACCAGAGTAGATAGATAGATAGATAGATAGATATATTTATTACACGACTTCGTAGTAAGATTTAAGATAAAACTCACTAAATTACGTCGGTATTACAAAAATACACAATTATTCATTTCATATCGTTAAAAGCACTAGTAAAATATGGCACGAATGAATTTGCATATCGGTTAGTTCTGGTCTTCACCGGTTGCAGCTTATTCGATTGACGGGTAGTTCGTTTTACAATTGGTTCGGGCGGTAGGATTGATCGGTGTCGACTCGATAAGACAAATTTCCCGAAGCTGATTATTAGTCCTTGCCGTCTTTCGTGCAAGGTTGTTAGTTCGAGCTTCTCCAGCTGTTCAACGTATGTCGAGTCACTTTTCACGTATGTCGAGTAGAAACCACACTGTTGGACTTTCATGACAGATAACACAAGGATGCGCAGTTTCAACAGAAAACACTTGGGATGTTATCTGTTGTGTTTGAAGACGATATGCATAACAAGCATTGCCAGGAAGAGCCAAAAAACAGCCAAAAAAGCATTTGCTGACTTTTTTTTGTCGTCATGATGTCGGAAAATTCAGCAGATGCTTCTTTGGCTCTTCCTGGCAATGCTTGTTATGCATAACATTTCATGCATAACGTTTTCAAACACAACTGATAACATCTAAAGTCAAGCGTTGTCTGTTACGCACTGTAATGTTGAAATCGCGCATCCTTCTATTATCTTTTATGAAACTTCTGACAGTCCAGTATGTCTGACATGCTTCCAGTAAAGAAGCGGTGAAATACCTCCTTGTTGATCACCTCTGCAGAAATCTGACAGAACAGGCACATATTTTCAAAAGCCAGTTTGGATTTCTAAGCAAGAGGGCTGCAGAAGCTCAGCTTCCGCTGGCCACTGGAGCACGGAGAGCATTGACTGACGCAGGAATACAGGTGGATATTTTCAATCAATCAATCATATATTTCCAAATATCTCTTATAAGTGATAGCATAGGATTGTCAGTATAAGAACAAGGTATAATACACTTGCAAATCAATACGCATTTAAATATCACACGAATAATTTAAAATGTAGTCAAACTCATTATAATTATATACAATTAGAAGTCAATCAATCAAGTAGTCGAATTGTAATTTTTCACAAAGTACGGTACAAAGGACTTGAGAAATCTCTCCGACGAGGCAGCTGGGGGTTATTTCTAGCAGCTGATGTCCGATTTTTTTCGAAGATCGCGTTTTTTGCTCGCGACTTGGGATCTGGAAGTCTGGTAGAATTCCTCTGTGGTGCTCGGAACATAATAGTGACATCCCAAACTTCATCAGTAGCTGATGTCTGCGCTGGCTAAGTGACGTTAGGTCCAATTTTGAAAGGCTGGACTCGTAGTCAGTGTATGACGGTCCAAGAATTATCTTGCATGCTCGCTTCTGAATTGTCTCGATTTTATCAGCCTGCTCTGCAGACAGCGAGGCATGCCAAACGCTGCATGCGTATTCCGTTGCAGGTCTAACGTAAGTTTTGTAACAATTCAAGAGTGACCTTATCGACAGCCCGAATCTCTTTAGATATGAGAAAGCCTTCAAGAGGGCAGACCCTTTGCCTATTATGTGACTGACGTGAGTTTGCCAACGGAGATCGTCATCAAATGTGACACCCAGGATCTTAACGGATTTACTCGACGTTAGGTTAGTTTCTTCGATCGCGGGTGTCTCACGTTTTAAGAAACTGATGCGTAGGGTTGAGCTCTTGTCTTGGCTTATTCCTAGTTTCAGGTTATCAGACTGGGACCTAAGATCCTGAAGCACTGTTTTCACAGGACATGATGGCCCAGAGTCTGATAGCAGCCTCATGATGATAGCAGCCTCTGCATTGGCTTACGGAAAGCCTTTGATAAGTTGCCTTTGCCTTTGATAAAGCCTTTGATACTACTCGAACTGAGGGCGTTGAATGGACAAGTTTGGACATAAGCAGAAGGTTTCTGAACTTGCAGAATAATGGCGAATATAAAATCCAGCCCTGAGCAAGGGCGTTCGCACTCATCAACGATTTGAATGATCATGCTGAACTGCACACATTTCCAAAAAAGGCTTGTCGGCACACCGAGATCCTTATTTCGTTTGCTGTTCATCTTTTGATACGGTGACCGGAAAAGTGTTGTCAGCAAATCTGTGAACTGCTATTTGACCAAAGCACCTAAAAATAACGCTTCGTCACATTCCGTTCCGTGTCGGTAAATCGCCTACAACCCCCCCTATACGGTGGCCGGATATGATTCTAATCCATGAGGACGTTTCCAGGGAGTCTACTCGAAGTTTCACTTTAATCGGATCACACGTGTGGACTGAAAATTGTGTTAATTCCTGTACAAAATTCCTGTACACCTAACCAGCTCCCAATTGTTCAACCCGTTTGGTCCCTATATGTTTCACAAAATCCCCCCTTCACCGTCGCTCCACCATCCCCCCCCCCCGTGGCCAGAAGTGGTTCGGACACATAAATGGCACATCGAAGGCATTTATTACTACCGCCCATCAAGTTTCACTTGAATCGGAGCATTTCTGTGATATGCCCCGATTATAACCAACGTCAGACCCGGTCAGGACCTCAAAATGACATATCTTGGACCTATAACCTTTGTACCTTCCAAGTTTCATCCCGATCTCTACATCAGTTCCATCAGCGGGTAACTCAATTTTCAGTAACACATTCCAACTCCCCCACCGAAATGGAACATCTAGGGCCAATTAGCTTTGTACCGTCCAAGTTCTAACCCCATCTCTCTATCCGTTTGGTTTCTATAAGTCACTATAAGTCACACAATTTCGGTGAACCCTCTCCCACAAACTCCCCCTTCCGTGTTCGGATGCGGTTCGGGCACATAATTGGCTAATTTCCTGCTCCTATTACCCAGCAAGTATCATTCAAATCGGAGCACCTGCAAAAATGCCAGATACCCCCCTTCGACCCCCCACCGTCGTCGGATGTCTCTCCCCTATAACAATGCTAGTTTCGCCACTGATTATATATGAATGATAAGGATAAAAAAGGACAAGACACAAAGATAGAGAAAATATAAAAAAGGAAAAGAAAATCGGAGTAGAGAAATAATAAAATTACATAACAAAACAAAAACGGGCTTAAAATCCATGTCCGTAGGCCTAATGGGTTAGAAACAACTTCCAACCGCGGTTTACGCGTTTAATGTATTTTTAAATCTCTCAGCTAGCTCACAGTTTAACACTGTACCACGCGACAATGTTTAAGTGCAGGTTGCTGTATACTTTTTACGCAACTGGAAGAAGTTAACAAACCCTGATTGTAAGGAGATCTAAGGAGAAAGGCAACAGTTTCGCGTTACATTCTTCTACGAATCAGAAAAAAAACTATATTTTTGTTATAATTCATATAAAAAAAATAATCGGGGATAGGTTCACTCGTGCGCCTTACGGTATAAATACGATACCTTGATAGGACAGTCTGGAATTGCATGTCCAAAAAACAAGGAACAACCCTCGGTGCCACTGGTTAAGCACAGGTCCGTTACCCCAAATTTGTAATATGGCATACTTGGCTGTCCGATCTATTTAGTGTTCCTCAAAGTAACTCAACGAAGTTAGGGAACTAGAATTCGGCTTCAATCTGCCGTCTTGAGTAGACTCGGGGAAGCTGAGCTGGTGCTTGCAGTAGCCGCTGCTGATGGCTGCTTGATCTCGATTTTAAGAGAGTTGACCATCTCTTGGTTGACAGTAAAGGTGAGACTGAGGCCAGCAATCTAGGATATTGAGCAATTAGAGGCTCTTCCGGTTAGGGCAACCAGCAACAAGAACCGTTAATTTTTTGATGACCGCTCGCGATTACCAGGCCATGTGCTAAAGACAAATCGACAAGGTAGATCGTAAGGTAGATCTACAAGTTGAAGAGTACAAAATCTGCAATGTGCTTACCGAATACCGAGCAATGAAGTCTTGGATTGGACTGTCTTTGGAGTAAAAAGTGATAGCTATTATACCCTGCTCGTTACCTTGTGGATCCATATTTTATCATCTCTCTGTCACAAATTATAGTAAACGATACAATGGCTTTTTTCATAAATTAGTCCGCTTGGAGCACTAAACTGGGATAAGCCGAGTGGCTATTTTTTTTTTTTTTTAATCTACGAACTCAAATATGTCTCTAGCAAACTCTGCTGCTGATCTCCAGCGCACACTTGGTATTGCTCTATCGTGCTTTAAAAGGATTCCCCTGTCGCGACTCATAGATCTTATGGATCTGGTTCTTCTTCATTCGTAGATAAGAGAAAAATAGGGCGATCAAATTATTTTTCGTATGAAGGCATTTCGATGCGGAAGATCGGTTCGATAGAAATTACCGAAGTGGAATGTTATACAAGAGACTAGTATCTCAAGCGCATCTTACCCATCCCATCAAATATAATCTTTACTTTCATTTCGTGTTCACCACGAGGTACCGACATATAGGCTCTGGTTTGTTTACGAGGCTCCGACACTGGAGTCCTACACTTCAATTCAAATTAAAAAAAATTAACTTCAATTCAAAAAAATACTTTTGGCTTATTTGTCATGGTATTAGACCCTTATATAAACAGTCATCCGCGTATTTTCTATATGGTTCTGTCTGACTATTGTAGTGGTTTGCGAACTAAGTTCACAAGCCCCTCGGTAGCCCAGTGGTAGAGCACTGACAAAGAAAGCTAAAGGTCCCTGATTCCCGGCTAAGCTCTCCTGTCTTCCAGTTCTCTATTTTTCAGACTGGTTCGTCATCCTTTCATTCCACTGTCAGAGATGGCTTAAAGTCTTTGATTCATGTGGGCCGAAAAGGTGGGAGACACCACCATTTATCGATTGGTCGGATTTTTACGAACACACTATTAAATCCTTCAAAATCCTCACGGTAGCCAACGTTATCCACAAATTAATTGAACATAATTAAATCTTGAAAGCAAGGTCGCCCTTGTTCAATAACTATTCATTGATCTTCCGCCGAAGGTCAAAATAGTTACTAAACCTTCGAGAAGATCGAGTAGTGTGTAAGAGGATTAAAACAACTAAGTATATCCCATATGAACGTTTAGATATGTCGGAAGAGGAAATCATCGGCTAGTTTGACATTTTTTTTTGTCTCGGAAGCTGAATATCAAATAATATTCAGCTCAATTTCATAATCTTCAAGAAATCACATCAGCAAATTTAGTATAATACGGCGTTTGTTTATTGTGATCTATTTTACATCCTTTCTTCTTTGGACTTACAAGAAAAAAATAAAACAAAATACTAAAAGAAATCGATAAAGCTAATAATTTGTTTGGTTTTTCTACAGATTTTCCATCAACCTGCTAAAATAGAAACATTTTGTTAGATCCATAGTCAAACTATGATCCCAGCCTCCCCATGTCGGACGCTTCCGAAACGCGCCACTGACCCAGCGGTCTGATCGAGTCGTGGCTTTATCCTGGGTCTAAGGTGGGGTGCTTGTAGACGTTGCAAGTGCTAGAATGCTTACGATGCAACTCCTTTCCGTTTAAACCCTCCCCAACAATGCATCTTCGAATATGGCTATCACGAAAGATACTTTCGCTGTAACTTTTCTCAGTCCTAGTGCATCTTGGAAGGTTAGTGTGGTCGTGACGTCTACACAAAGGATTAACGGTGCCCCCCTTCCAAAAAAAAAAAATCTGATTCAGTAAACTACTCGAAACAGTAGGGATTCTAAGCAGCTAGCATCCTGCGTTTTCTAAGTATGAACAGTCAGAAAAGCATGATGTGGTTTATTCACTTTACATGCTACCTATCTTAAATCCGCTGGGAAGGACCATCTCCAAACTAGATTTTCTTACCTCGATCACTGAATTATGAACCAGCTTAGTCTTGGTCCCTGTGAGAAGAACTTTCCCATCAACGTAGACGGGTCTCTTTCCCTCATTAATGAGAACGAATTTTCCGAGGGACGTAAGTTTAATGGACCCTTGCCTTCGTGAGATCTTCCATGATGGCCCCTCAAGGGACAGGTCAATGTCAACATTTGCTTCGGGCGTACTCCGCCCCAACGTCACCTCTTTTGACCTAGGAATGGAATTTAATTAAGTAGGCTACTTGACATCGGAGATCCGACAGCAGAGAGATGGTTAGGCAGTTGAGAAGTTAGGGATGCCCCTAGCTCATAGGAGGATTTAAAAAGCAAGTTCAAAGAAGATTATTGATTTTTTCTTTCCACCTTACAAAGCTTCAAACTTTTTTCTTTTTTTTTACCCAGAGATGCGAATACCCGCTTAGCTAAAGAATCGGCAAACAAAACCGAATTTTGCTCGTCCAAAAGCTTTGGATCCAGACGCTGGCAAACTGTTCGCAACTTTTTTTTTGCCAGAGGGATGCAGGAACATGCGAGCTTGCCCCATTTGAGGGGAGTTTAAGTTAGAGAGGTCTAGGGAGCCAACAGCGATGTCACGGAGGGCATAGGCTGTAGTAATCCCGATGAGTTGGATGATTTCCTCGTTAACCCGTAGGGAAAAAAGGTACCCGGATTCCCGTAAAGGTGTCCGGAATTTTGGAACAACATTCCGGGCACGGAAAACGTAACGGAAATCCCGCCTGGGGAGTCTTGTTTCAACGCGGAATTCCTGTGAAACCGCGGAATTCCGGGACGTTTTCCGTTCCCGGAATGTTGTTCTAAAATTCCGGACACCTTTACGGGAATCCTGGTACCTTTTTTCCCTACGGGAAAATAGCGACACAAAAGTTTAGGAATCAAGCGTAGTTGAAAGATCAATTTTGTTGAGTTTGTAAATAGGATGAAGGATTTTAGGTAGCGTTGTAGTATGTTATAAGTGTGTATACGACTCGTTGGCTTTATGATACACTTTACACACAACCAGAGATGACTCCGGAAATGATCAGCTTACGCGTCGTTTCTAAGCATATCGTCACTTGCAAAAACCGGAAATCGAAATTTCTCTTCCCTACTTCACGATCCCGCTCACTGAGAGGAAAAGGGGTGGAGCTTTGTCCCGGGCGCGAAGAACATGGCTGCGGCATTGTCTATCGTCATAATTTCTAAAAACAAAAAAAATATAACGTCACCAAGTGGTGGAAAAGTCGTCGCCCAAAAAGTAAAAAGACGAGAGAAATTAGGGAAATATGATGATACGCAGGGTTAAAGAAAAACATAAACAAATTATCTCTTAATCGCTTTCGGTTTCAAGCAATCGAAGTGCGACTCATTCATGCTGTCTCGAGTCGTGATTTGTCAGACGGCTAAGCTCACGCCAGATCCGCTATGTCACAACTGGCAAGTCTTTCTGCTGCGGGCACTTCCTCCAATATTGCGACAGGAGTGGTTGTAAAACCAGTCAAAATATTTTCAAACTGATCGTTGATTAGCTAAGTAAGTCATTAAGTCTCAGTAACGAGTTTCAAACGAAAAACAGGCTGTTTTCCACAGGTTCCTTTTTTCAGACCTCTCCTATGCAAAGACGCAGCTCGAGGACGTTGAGTGCTATTATTACTGATGTCGTTTGTTTTTAAACCCAACAAGGCCAAAGGTGTCGATGGGATCCCAAAAATCTGATATATTATGCTGATAGATCAATAGGCCTACTCTTTACTTGTAATATTTAGAAACAGATCAAAGTTTAAAGTTTCAATCCCTCGCGAAGCCCTTCTAGCAACCGATTCTTACTTACAAGTCCATCTCCCCGTGATAGACATGGTACCGTATCGTTCTTACCATGAAATAAAAAGTTGGCAACCCCTCATCACCAAAGATTCTAGCAACCGATTTTTACTTACGACTCCATGTCGTCGTGATAGACGTGGTAGCAAATTGTTCGTACCATAAAAAGCACAGGAAACAAATTGTAGGTACACCAAGTAGACAAAACTGCTAACCCCTCATTGCCGAAGATGATTATGGTCTAATAGCCTATGATTAGTCCCCTACTTGTCTCACAATTGGGATCGGCCTATTTTTGGTTTCAGTGTGTACCCTACTACTGAAGTTGTCAACCCCTCTAAACTTTCCAACCGTTATATAGCCCGCAACCACCTACTCTTTTCCCATATACCAACCCCTTCGACCTTTGATTACGCACTAGCTCTCTCTCTTACGGTCAATGATTAGGCGGTCTGCGCGCAAAGCTACACTAAATGAAGGAAGGGGGTAGCCGGAAATTGGTCGACAAATTTTGTGTCCGGTTTTTGCCGGATTCCGGGTTAACTACTAGTCCGGTGAGACAATAACTTTCAGATTCGGATTTAGCATGTCTCCTTACCCCTAAATCAACTATCTCAATAGATTTCAAATTTTTTTTTTGCACCCACCCTCAAATATAGGGCTACAGAGCCGATCTTCGAACCTGACCTGTGCTTTGACCCAAAGGAACCCCCCACCAAGTTTCATCAAAATTTCTCAATCCCTTCGAGAGTTATCGTGTTCACAGACAAACGGACAACTTTTGCGATGTCATAGGTATCCCTCCACTTACGTTTTGGGATCCCAAAAACAAGGAGTTCAGTGGCGAAATGGAAACAACTTGGGCCTTGTTAGACGTTCAATGTATTTGGTAAATAAATAAATAATGCACTGTCGTCAAATTAACAAAACTGGAATTTTTTGTCCTACTCCTATCTTCACCCTGCGCATGGACACCACCAGACAAGGTTTCAGTCGCCAAACACTTCCATTTTAAAATAGCAACAAATTTTTACCGGTAATAAAAATGAGAGAAGACATTCAAAATATTAGTAGATAAAGTGTTTACAAAATATCATCGGAAACTCGAAGGCATAGCTTTACTAATTATTCACTTATGATTAATTGCGGTAATGGAAGGAGTCTGAGAAACCTGGACTCGCTGGGCTATTTGATAGGTTGGGGGCGGTGAAAACAGGAGTAAGAGTCTCGGCAATAAAAAATCTGAAGGGAGGGGACGTTTATGCAGCTGTGGCTTTGAGTGTAACACTTCAGTGGAAGAAAAAGTCTTGACCTATCCCAAAAGACTGAGCAGATTTTGCTTCGAGTGAATACAGCGCTTCTTGAGCTCGCTTTAAGATGCTAACTGACCGCGATGCAGGTCCAGAACATTCAACAATCCCAGCTGATATTAACTTCCCGATTTATTTTTTCCAAGTGGTTAAAATTTAAAGATGCCTTAAAAAAGCCTGCTTCAACTGTTGCATCAGGCAACCATGTTACCAGGTTTTGAGTAAAGGCTTGTAGTCCTTCCAACGCTTAACGTTAGATTTCCCTCAACAGCTGACCCCCCAACACAGAGCTATCTCGGATGCCACCTTAGGACAACTTATAAACTCCATATGCTCAAATGCCTAACTGGTACAAGAAAATAATGAAAATAAATATTGTCAAACGGAATTTACGGCAAGTTAGTCGTTCGATAGGAACACGAGATCATAAAACCCCTGCTGACCGAGAACAGGCGTAACTCAGGCGTCGTAGCAAACAAATGAGGCTCATTCGCACCATGTTCCCATTAACACAGACTACTCATTCAGTCCTTGACTCCCCCCCAAAGCACAAACAATGATCCTCGACAGTCGGAAGTCCTCCTAAGAAGGAGCTTAGGGAGGCTTAGTCTCCCAGAAGGTCAAAGAAAAAGGAGATTCCCGTCGCTGATTAAGATAAAACGAAGAAATAGTCTCTCCACTTTCTGGGCGGGGGAAAAAGCCGGGACGGACTGTTGTCTCTTTAATGAGCTAAGGAGGACTCAGTAGAGACCTGACAAGGGTAACTTTTTCTTTCTACTTTTACATTCAAGGTCATCAATAGCCGAGTAGTTCAAGGGATGGGCTTCCAACTGAGACGGCTGTGGGAATCCTCGACGAGCCACTCGACTGTCGAAGGAACCAGTGGTACGGTTCTGCAAGACTGACTGCAGATAACCCACACGTAGAACGGCTACCTAGGTAAATCTACGGCAAAGCAATGTGCCGCACTCTCGGTCGAGTGGAGGAAAACAAGAGACTAAGCACTTGCGTTAAGTGAGCCTTCATTGCCTTGCATGAGTTGCATGCGAAAAGTGCTTGCATTTGATTGCACATCTCGGTTCGCCTTTTTCACAGCGAGGATCGATGTGAAAGTTGGCCTACGTCATTGGAGATTACTTCAAAATATTTCTAGTACAATTTGCTTGGCAAACCCTTTTCTTTCTTTTTTTATTGTTATTGTCTGTGGGTTATCTCGTTTGCATCTTCGGTCTTTATAGCCTATTGTTTTCCCGAGTTTCCTAGGTACTTTGCGGCTTTTGCCCACTGCAGCTTTTAGCTCTATATCCAGACAATGGATATATCGATACGTCAGCTACGATGCTTTGGCAGCAATACTTCGGACCTTCTTGGCAAGGTCCCATGTCAGGCTGTCGAACGTCAGAGACAACGTTGGTAAAGGAACCTGCAATCCGAAACGAATCCGCAAAATGCAAGAAGGGCCGAAATATCGCTGCCAAAGCATCGTAGCTGACGTATCCGTCTTATCCATTTTCTGAATACATGTTTCTCAGTCAGCTCGGGCTCAAAGAGGGTCATTCCAGCGAAATAAAGCCAGGCAAAAAAATCGATTTCTCAGATTTTGACGAAAATTTCTCAGAATGAGCTACCAGGGTCCAGGACCTTCCACAATTTTTTTTTCGGCGAAAAATTTTTTTTTCGGACTCTGACGAATTTTTGAAATTTTCGGCCAAATATTCCATTGTTGATGGTGGAAAAAGTCAATATTTTTCAAAAATTCGACAAAAATCAGGGAAATTCAACACGACCTTGAAATCTTTTGAACTTCTTACCTACCTTTAGGACTTCAAATCTCGAGATGTTCAAGTATGTAGGTACTCTTCTTTCCTTTTTACGGTAATTTTGGCAAGGCAAGGTAAAAAAGTGGGTCTTGCTAGATCCACTCCAGAAGAACCGGCCAGATCGCGAAAATTCTGAGATTCCCCATGGTAGTAGAGTGAAGAACGAGCTACCTTTCTGCATTAGCACTTTTGTGGCTATCGAGCCAGAAATGGTCTTAAATAGCGATCTTAGAAAACTGAAATTCTTGGGAAAATGCATTGTTTTGATGACAAAATGAATTAGTCTCACAACCTAAAAATAAAAATTGAGAATGAATGCTGCTCTAACCCTGGTTTCAGTTTTCAGATCTTACTGTTAGATCACAACCTGCCTGGACCAATTCTTAGCTGTCCAAGGGCCCGAAATCTTCTTTTGGCCTACTTTCAGAAACTTACCATAATAGAATGCATGCTTTTGCTCTTTTCACGTGTAAGTTTGCGCGAGGGTGGTAAATTAATCATATACTTTGTTAGACGCAATTCTGAAACGCTAACCGAGTTCCGTTGTCAGTACATTTTTTGGATCCCAAAACGGAAGTGGAGGGACACCCATGACATCGCAAAAGTTGTCCGTCTGTGCGCACGGTAACTCTTGAAAGGATTGAGATATTCTGATGAAACTTGGTGGGAGGATCCTTCGGGTCAAAGTACAAGTCAAATTCAAAGATGGGCTCTGTAGCCCTATATTTGAGGGTGGGGGAGAGGTTTCAAATTAAGGGGTACATTTTTTTTAATTTTTTTTAAATCTATTAAGATAGTTGATTTAGGGGTAAGGAGACATGTGTAACCCATGTCTAAAATGTATGCGCCTTGCCGAGCGCATCCCATGCGAAATGCTCATCTTTCACCCGAGCTCAGAATTCATTGTAAATTGAAATAGCTCACGACCGCGGGGTGAAGGTAATACGGAAACGAAGTAATGAACTTGCGTCCATACATTTTAGACATGGGTTACACATGCTGAATCCGAATATGAAAGTTATTTCTCACCGGACTAGTAGTTCACCCGGAATCCGGCAAAAACCAGACACAAATTTTGTCGACCAATTTTCGGCTACCCCTTTTCTCCAAAATAGTATAGCTCTGCATAATAGTATAGCTCTGCGCAGAACGCGTAATCAATGAACCTAAGAGCTAGTTGTTTTCGAAGTTCGAAGGGGTTGGTATGTGGGAAAAGAGAAGGTGGTTGCGGGCTATATAACAGTTGGAAAGTTTAGAGGGATTGACAACTTCAGTAGAAGGGTACACACTGAAACCAAAAATAGACCGATCCCAATTGTGAGACAAGTAGGGGACTTCTAATGGTTTCATGGTCTAATAATAGGCTGTTAGACCATAATCATCTTCGACAATGAGGGGTTAGCAGTTTTGTCTACTTGGTGTACCTACAATTTGTTTTCTGTGCTTTATATGGTACGAACAATTGGTACCACGTCTATCACTCGTAAGTAAGAATCGGTTGCTAGAATCTTTGGTGATGAGGGGTTGCCAACTTTTGCTAGTTGGTATACCCTTTATTTTTTGCCGGTGCATTTCATGGTAAGAACGATACGGTACCATGTCTATCACAAAAAAAGGACTTCGCGAGGGGCTTGAAGCTTTAAACTTCGATCTGTTTCTAAATATTACAAGTAAAGAGTATTGATCTGTCAACATCATATATTAGATTTTGGGGATCCCATCGACACCTTTGGTCTTGTTATTATCTATAGGCTGTAACTATTTAAGAAACTGAAATTTTGTATTTGCAACTATGTACAAAGAATGTGGAACACGTTAATATTATGGCAAAGTTACAAGTTTTTCTATCTTCAGTCTATCAACATCTTTTATGTACACTACACTCCGGCAGCATTCCGCTGAGCTGAAACTAGTACACATAAAACATCTGAGGGGTGGCACCAGTTCTCAACCTCGTCTTCGGGGACTAAAAAACCTAAGGGGTCGACTGACTTCCGCAGAATTTCTATGCAGGCTTCTTCTACGTCTTCATCCGTGTCGACAACTTTGCCCAACTCCCAGTTATCGCAAATCTCAAAGCAGACATAGTATCTGAGCTGGTATTATAGTCAGAACAGCAGTGTTTTTTTGCGATTTCATTTTTGAAATTCATGGTCAATCTATTTTGTCATAAAAACAATGCATTTTCCCAAGAATTTCAGTTTTCTAACATCGCTATTTAAGACCATTTCTGGCTCGATAGCCACAAAAGTGCTAATGCAGAAATGTAGCCCCTTCTTCACTCTCCTACCATGTGGAATCTCAGAATTTTTGCGATCTGGCCGGTTCTTCTCGAGCGGATCTACGAAGACCCACTTTTTTTGCCTTCCCTTGCCAAAATTACCGTAAAAAGAAAACAATAGTACCTACGTACTTGAACATCTCGAGATTTGAAGTCCTAAAGGTAGGTAAGAAGCTCAAAAAATTTCAAGGTCGTGCTGAATTTCCCTGATTTTTGTCGAATTTTTGAATAATATTGACTTTTTCGACCATCAACAAGGGAATATTTGGCCGAAAATTTCAAAAATTCGCCAGAGTCCGAAAGAATTTTTTTTCGCCGAAAAAAAATTTGGGGAAGGTCCTGTACCCTGGTAGATCATTCTAAGAAATTTTCGTCAAAATCTGAGAAATCGATTTTTTTGCCTGGCTTTATTTCGCTGGAATGACCCAAGAGTATTTTGCTTTCAGCTCCAGTTCTCTCTTTCACCCATCTAGGTTTTAGAACAATTGTAATATTGAAGGACCTACGAGTGACCTACTCGTCGTATAACGCAAGCTGCCCCTGGCTTGCAGAATGAATAAGAAAAAAGACCTACCTTATACGATATTTTACTAGTCGACCATTCAATACTGCTAAGGTCTGGGGATCGAACTGAGGATGTTCCGAACCTATGGCATTTTCTGAAATCACTTGAAGGGTCCGAACTTCGGCTTCCAGGCGTCGAATAGATCTTTTGGCGCTTCTGCAAAAAATGGGCCCGTTGATTTAAAGCATCCACGACAATTACTTGATTTTCTATGACGCTTTTCTCGGAACTCATACCCTCACTTTTGTAGAAAAAAAAATACAGTCCACAGAATTATATATTTTGGGTACACAATCTGCTGGATGACTCGCCTTTCCAAAATCGTCACATAGGGTCCCTGTTCCACCATATGCCCCCGACCCACTCACTGAACACGTTGGGATCGAAGGCACAGCTCTAACAGGGGTATATTCACCAAGTTATTTACAAAGATGTGTCTGTTAAGCAAACACGGGGATTCTGCTTAAAACAAAAGGGAATGCGCGTATAATTATTTATTTCAGTTAATCCGTGGTTTAAAGGGCTTGGAAACAACACTTGGGTGCAAATTTTTTTTGAATTCAAATTACAAACAGTGTTTGCACATTGGCTCGTAAACAGTCCACAAATCCTAGATGCCCGAAGGAAGAAAGGGAGATTTAGCAAATATTGTGTTTTCCCCTTTGTCATTTGGAGTCCATAAGAAACCAAGACCTTTCGCGATCCTACTGGGAAGCCAAGTGAAATATGTTGAAAAACATTGGTAGTCTCATTGAAACTGTTTACATTTGCGAGTAAAGAGTCGAAACCACTTGGATGTCTGAAAGAATAAAAACAAATTTAGCAAATATTGTCGTTGGCCAGTTCGTGGAGCATAAAACGGGAAAACCTGCAGCAGTGACGCCCTTCCACATTCCCATCGCGAAAGCCAAGTAGCTCTTAAGGAGACTCTTCGGAAACCTAAAGAGACTCTCAAAACCTCTTTTTGCCAGAAGAAAACAAGCCTGCACGTCCCACAGTAACTTCCAGAATAGACTTCGAAAATAGTTCTTTGCTAATTTCCGCCTCAGTCAACAGAAGTCACAAAGCCATGGAATTATAAAATGAACTTTTGCACAAAATACGTAACAGGAGATAAAGTTTTCTTTAAGTTTTTGTATCAACTTCTCCATAAAAGCTTTCCTCGCCTGAAACTTTCAAAAGAAAGATATAAAGTATGAGGAAGGTGCAGGATCTATGCTATCGAAAGAGATTAAACGCAAAACCGCAGAATTGACAATTTGCACCAAAAACACGGAAACCGCATTTTGTCTAGAACTCCCACTTCCTTCTCTTTTTCTTTGTTATCAAAACAAAACATGTAGGCAAATTAGGATGGAACAATGGTTTTCAAACTTTAATCGGCATGTTATATCTGTCTAGGCTAGTAACGGATAACTGTGTATTTCTTACTTATTTCTTTTGTGTGTAACTCCGCTTGTACCAAGCAGCAAAAAATAATGACAAATTATCTCAAAATAGTAGTATGAACTTATACGAAAAAGTAGCATGCAGTACCAACTGATGCTACTACATGCTACTATAGCAAGACTGGACGCTACTGGAGCAAGGCGGGATGCTACTGAACACCACTGCTCAAGATTAGCCCAGTGTGAGAAACATTAAATTGAAGTATTCTGTACTACTGCATATCAACACATGCAACTTTTTTGTACAACTACCATACAACTACATAGGCTACACGTTTTTCATCGGGTTAGGAAGGAAAGGTTTCAAAGTTTCATTAACGAATATACTTTTGATAAAAAAAACTGTGCTCTCGGATAATAAGTAGATGACTTTCTAGACCACCTCCGTTTCTTCTTCGCAGATAACATTATTTGTTTTTTCGTTGACTTAAAGCCTTATTTACCATTATCCAGGCTAGGCTACTGTGTGATAAGTAGTTTGATTCATGTACATTTTCACCTGAGGATGAACATTTGGATCCGGACCTAAACCTAACATAAAACCTAAACATGTTTAGGTTTAGGTAAAACCGAAAGTGCGACAACATTAAAAGCTAAGTAACAGTCAACAAAATACAAACAAACATGGACAAGTCCCAAAAAGGTAACTGAGAACAGGACTGATTCTGTTGACTGTTAATGTAACTGGTGTATAGTGGTGCGAACAAGCTGAGCGGACGTGCAACTTGACGCTGGAAATGGTATCAGTGTACTGGAGTTTCTAGTAGGATAAGTGGGTTCAGGGGTTGTGAGGGAAGGAGGTGACGGAATCCGAGTGACTGCTTGTGGCCTTATCGTTTTTGCAATATATTATTCTTATTATTAAATTTTCCGAAACACATTGTCAAATTATGGCGTCGAGTCTTTTGGGGTTCAAGCGCTTCTTCGTAGTTGGTGTACTCGTATCACAGTACAATTTGGATAACCCGCTTCTGGACTGATTCAATTTAGTCGTGCAATTCAGACGTAGGCCAAGGACGGGATGCCAAGCGGCACAAGCGTATTCGTGTGAGTTATTCACTACGTATTATCTGGGACCCATAAATTTCCTGTAATGCCTCGCCATTCAGGGGGCTTCTCAATAAGATATTTCTGATGCGCTCTTGACCGACCGTCTGGTAGTTCGAGAAATACCCACGGGGATAGAATATCCGACTATCCAGATAGACAAAATTTGGGATTGGCTGCGTCCAATGCGGCAAACATGAACGCCGATTCGACCCAAGCGGAATTTTTGGAAGGTAGGAGAGGGTCGGGCAACATAGCAACATATAAGCATAGGAAATGACAAGCCCCCTGAATAGCGAGGCATTACAGGAAATGTATGGGAGAATGTTATACAAATTTGGTAGGCTTAACCTCCATGCCACGTCTAGTTCGAGGCCAAGCTTACTGCGTAAGTGATTGGGGGCAGTAGGGAAACATGATCTGAAGGCGAAGCCTACCGCAGGGGATTTGCTGGGGGGGGATCTTACTTTATTTCTTCAAACTCCACAGTAGCCTACTCAAAATAGAAGTTTAACCTTTTTATGTTGGTGTAAATTATAGGAGTTCCAGCTTTGCCACAAGCCTATGAGGGCATGACTACTTCAACGACTATTTCACTTCACTGAACTCTTTCGCAGGACAAACTAGCAATAAGTCTCCCCCCCCCCTTCCAAGGCGGAAAACCACTTAGTGGCGTCCATTACAGACTGATGGGAAAACAAATACATTCAGTGCTGGAGCCATGGTTTTTCGGTTGGAAACAAAGCATGGGAAACAGAAATGGCCCTAAAAGCCTGACAACTAGGGCGGAATAAAATTTCGTATTTAGCAACAAAAAGCTTCACGCAACACGCTTCGTGACTGGCGTCATTTGATTGAGTTTAGACGTTCTCGAGAAAAAACAAGACCAAAGGTTTCGATGAGATCCCAAAATTTTCATATTTGATCCAGACAAATGGATCTTCTAGATATCCGGTCTTCGCCGGACTCCTTGAAAATTTTTACTATTAAAATTTAGAAACAGATTAAGGCCAATAGCTATCATCTGAGAAAACCAAGTTCAGATATGGATTCAGCGTTTGTGTTTACCCCTATACGTCATCTCTATTTGGACGAAACTGGTCAAAACTTCCAGCTGCCTTACTTCTGCCAAATTTTCAGTTTCTGTTGGACTCTAGGTGAACTACTTGTCCGTTAAAAAAAAAACTCAAAAACGAATTCAGCATATCTCCTTACCCCTATACTGAACCTCTAAGCAACTTCAGATAAAACATTTAACTTTTAACGAATTTTCAAGTTTTGGCCGGATTCCGGGCGAACTATTGGTTCGACGAGAAAATAATTTACATATATGGATTCAGCATGCCTCCTTACCACTAGACTACATCGAATACATACCGAACCTTAACATCGAATACATACTGAACCTCTAATCAACTTCAGAAAAAAAAAGTTTACTTGTAAGAAATTTTACGGTTTCAGCAAAATTCCGTGCCAACTCTGTGTCCGGATAGAAAATGATTGTCATATACTGCTTCAGCATGTCTTCTTACCCCTGAATCGAATATCTAATCAAGTTCAAATAAAACTTTTACTTTAAACAATTTTCCGGTTTCGGCCGGATTCCGTGCGAGCTACTTGTCCGGCGAAACAATAATTTTCATATACCTGTTCAGCATGTCTCCTTACCCTTAGTTTGAACCACTATTCGACTTAAGATTAACTACTGATGTTAAAACTTATTTGTTTAGATCGTATTGTACAAGTGTCTATGGGCCACTTGTTTTCAATACGACTGTATCACCAGTCTGACGCATTACTCTTGTATCGGAATCACGAGGTAAGACAAATCTTGATTGCGGAAAGAAAAAAATCTGAGAAAGCGAACCTGTCTCCAGCAACTAGTTCATTCTCCAGGAAGTCATTTGTAGTGTCGACGAGCTCCGAGTCTCGGAGCAGCGATTCAGCCTCGTGGAACTGCATAATGTGGTCGCCCTTTGGCAAAGGCTGTACTGCAAAAAATGAACAGGGTTAGCGGTTGGCACAATGGAAGTCTCTCATGGATAGTAAACCAAACTTAATTTTCCTCGCTTTTTATTTAATACTCCTCAAGGTTGATACTGGACCACATTGTCAAGGACACGCCCCCTTTACGAAAAGCTAAAACACGTACATGCCAGACGTTCACCAACACTGTGCTCGGACAAGAGAGATACTTAGGGTTCGTTCCAGCTCTGCCCGAAAGTTACTAAATAGTTACTTTTCAGTCACTTTCACCGTTCCAGCTTGTCACAAAGTTACGGGGAGCACAAGGAAGACCGTCACTTCGAAGTAACTTTTTGTAAAGATAGTACCCGACCATCTTAGCTAACTTTCACTTTCCAAGAGCCGTCTTGAGAAGGGAACTCGGGGCAGCAATGAGAGACAACGCGCATTATCTCGTCCCGTAGTAACTTCGACCGTGCCAGGTAGTAGTTAATTTGTGACGTCACACGTAGTTACTCCGAAGTAACTACGAAGAAGAGCTGGAACGAACCCTTAGGTTCCTCGCCTGGTTTCAAGAAGGTCTCCTTTTTCAGTCTAAGCTCTGGAATAGGCTCAGTACAAGCGAAATCAATTTAATCTGAATGTTAGGACAACTGCTGTGTTAAAGGTATGGAAAGGTTAGGTCGTTTCCTCGGGCTGGTAACGAAGCACAGAAACAGATAGTGTTGTTTTATGATACTTAGTAGTTTATCAGTGATTTTGCTGTTTGGTCTATGTTTTTTTTAACATGTTTTTCTATGCTATGGCCCCCAAAGCGATGAGGTTACACTAAGTTCATTACATGGAGTTGCGCAGTGGTTTCGAAATAAATTAATGGAATTTACTTAAATATTCTTCTTTTTTACTTTTAATTTTGTGTTGCCTCGGGATCACGACACATTATGTTTTTCTTAGTGTAAGAAATTTTGTTCATGGTCCACCTTCCAATCCCTTTTTCAGTTTATTGTGTTGCGCGGTATTATAGCACATCATCGAAAGCAGTGCTTCTGCTGTGCTATTGGTATTTTCCATTAAAACTGCTCTACCGCTATTCCACGAGTTGATTTATAGAAAAAAACACCACATGCCACGCCTCCTTCTTCCCGGTCTCGCGTTCAGCTGAATTTTAACCAATCGCAAGCGACGTTTTACCACAAATCTAGTTAAGATTGCCCTTACAGATAGCGTATTGTGGTGTAATTTAACACTGACGAGAGGGAAGCAATTAATCTATTTTATTTGTTTTATTTATTTACGACCCGCTGCTTGGGTAAAGTTGAGTAATCTAACAAAAAAGTAAAAGGCAACATTTAAAAACATAACAGAATGATTAAACATTTTTAAATTCTTTAAGTACACTTGGCATTACGCACATCTATGCAGAAAATCTAGCACTAGGCTATTACGAGATTTCGTCTAAAAACAGAACACCGCAAACACAGATTCGGCTTCGCAAAATCATGACGTCACACAGTCTGAATGACAGACTGACCGGTACTGGAACTGCACTATGGACCAATTTACCGAAACCTATATAAATTTGAAGGAGGCTTTACTGCCTATAGTTCGAGAAAATGCGGTACACCGGATTTTCGAATGATCTAGTCGGTTTAAAGCCCTGGTAATGTAAAACAGGAACAAACTACCCCGCCTTATGTGCAGTAACGAACTACGAGAGGCATTTTAGGGCTACTAATTTAGGCCTCCTGTGACGTCACCGCCATTCCGGTCACAAATCAATGCTCCGATCCAAGAGAGAAAAAATCTGTAGCGTCGAGTGCATCATATTTCCGTCAGTTAACTATGCGGAAAGCTGACTACACACTGGCGCCATCTATTGTCTTAAGCGAAAGACAGGTTGTTGACGGCGTGCTGGAGCCGACTCTGATGCAAAACAGTTACTTCCGAAAAACCAAGTAGGTTCGAAGATATTCATTCATGGTACCAATACACGACCAGGATTTCCCAGGCGGGTTGTCTCCACTTTCATCAAGACGATCAAGCCGGAAATCCTGGCAGGAAGTCCAGCCTGCCAGGACCCGCCCCTGATCGGCTGCTTGCAACATCAATTGGTTTGTTCTACATTTCCGTTTCCCGAGGTTTAAACTCTATCAAATTTTTCTGCTAGACACTAATGTGAAATCGGGGTTTTAGGGAGTCTCTCGCATAGCTTTGGAGAGGAATACCAACACCATTGGATTACTACAGACCCAATCACAGCAACAAAATTTAAACTAGCCAAAACCTTACTTGTCTGGTCACTCAGTAGGTGGTATTGCTTCATAAGCTGCCAATGGGCCAACAACGCCTTGCCTGTTCTACCAACGTGGAAAGTTGTAGGCTTTTCTCTTAGCAAATCATCAAATGTCTGGACTGTGACCTTGGTTTCCTGTGTGAGAAAACGTAGATGAAAAAAAAAATACATTACACAATATCGCCTTTTCTATAACCTTGGTTTCCTGTGAGAGAAAACAGATGAAAAAAAATACATATTACACAATATCGCCTTTTCTATAATTTCCCCTAATATTGCTAACTATAGCTACGGCTTCCCCTAAACAAATTAGGGCAAGGAGTAATAATAATAATGTATTTCTAATCCATATTCGACAAAAGAAGGCATGCAGAGTAACAAAAAAAAAAAAAAAAAATCGTCATGTCTGCCGTTGCCAAGATCACAGTAGCCTACATCTCAGCACTTCGCCTGCAAAAGCCTGCTTCCTGCAACGGCTCAGTCTAGATGTACTAACTGACAATTTGGTACTGTGCTCGGTGTCCAACACTATATAGAATCCAAAAGAAAGCTTAAAATCGCAATTCAGCTTCGAACTATATGCTTCAAGCTTAGGAACCGAATTCAGGGAGCAATACCATAAAAACTTCGACATCATTATGAAATGAAGCCGATGTTCTGACCACTCTTTCGACGCACCGTATTCTTCTTTTTAGTGTATTTGTTGATGCTACAGCACGTTGGCTTTTGCAATAAAATATCATATAATTCTCAATCAATGTTGCTACACGATTGAATACTACACGTATTCAGAGACGGATCTGCGACCGACTTCTAAAACCCCCGTATTGCCTAAGGTTTTAGAAAGTTATATTTTTAAATTGTTGTATGAGGGTATTGAGTCAAACTTGGACCCAGGGCAGTATGATTTCTCGCCTGGGTGTAGTACAACACATTACTTAGTAAAACTAGATGATGATACACTTAGACACCTGGACATTGAACATTTGTTCGCAGAAGTACTTGTAAGTGATATAACTAAGGCGTTTGACAGCATAGATCATGGGGTAGCTATAGTCGAAGCGAGATCAATGGGTGTAGATTTTCAACCCAGATAGTCGCAACTTCCTTACGGGACGGTCACAATGTTTATGCTTAGTAAAGATGATGTGTCAGAATTCCTAAAAAATTTCTAGAAAATCGTTACGGACAATAACTTCTAAATAATTCATCTGAACAAAGTATGTCTGAAATTTTCGAAATTTTAGAAAATCAGTTAGAGGAGAAAAAGTTGTCGGTCCGCCACCCAAAGAGCGTCATCAAACGGTTTTCTTTTTTGAAGAGAAAATTGTCAGATCAAGAAAATTTCGGTTTGTCTTAGCGTGAAGGTAAAACTCCTTGCAGTCACAATTAACAAGAATTTAAAATGGGATTCTCATGTTGACACCATCCCACAAAAATCTTCTCTACTTCTGAAATCCCTTGTGATGCTCCGGAGATTTGGAATACCAACAAGACTCGTGACTCATGCTCATAAGATCCCTGTATAGCACGTAGGTACGCCCTGCAACTGGATACTCGTGCTCGTGACCTGCTTGGCATCCGGGCTTTTCTAAAAGTCAGACGGAGAAACTAGAGGGGATACAGAAGCGGGCTAGATACAGAAGATTGTACTTGGGCAAGATTACTCTACATATGAAGATAGTATAAAAATGATGGTCTTCCTACTTTGGCGTGCCGATAGACACAAGCTTACCATCGATTTCGGACTGAAATGTCCATCGTCCGATAACCATAGATCTATCCTGGCCTGTTTATCAATCGCCTAATGCTACTCAGCCCTCAGAGCTAGAGCTATACTAACGCCCCTCTAGAGCTAACTTTAGACTAAACTGAAATAATAAATCGGCATCAAATTACCCCGTCCCTAGTACATTCGTTCGACCGATATCTGTCATCATTCGTACCTTATTTTGTTTCCCATTTTAATTCTTGATGCTATATTATTCCCCATTTTAATTCTTGGTGTATGACCTGTATTATATTAACTAGGCCTACTCATTATTATCGCAAATTGTATACATTGTACGTCACTACTTTGACATGTGTTGCGTCATGACGATCCTCTGACAGCTATACTTTGTAGAGCTGTTATGAAAATAAAGATTATATTTATTTGTTTAAAAAAAAAAAAAAAATCCTAGAGGGCTGCCGCATTTCTCTACCAGAAATCAGCTAAAGGGAACTGGATAAGCAAATCACCAGTACTTCTGAAAAAAAAAAATCTACAAAACCATACCTTCAAGCAAAAGCATATTGAATGTCATATTCACATTAACACTACATTAAGCTTCAGTTGAAATCGTGAAGGCTACCGCCTATTTGTGAAATCAGGTAGAAAAAAAAAGAAAAAATGCATATCTCACAAGGGACTGGCTAACTGCGACTATTTGACATAATACTATGTCAGAAGTGTTCGTTTGTTTGTGTGAAGCGACGTAACTCCATCTTTCTCGATTATTATCCTCATATTATGTGTTAGTCAAATTTCGGGACAGTGGTTCTCATTTGGAATCAAATCATCCAGTTTTTCACTCAAAAACATGTTTATTTCAGTATCACTCAAAACATGGCTGTGCATTCAGAGAGGTTTAAGTCTAAACTAGGCTTAAGACTAGGGGGATTCTGAAGCCCTAAAAATACGATCTGACTATCCCAGGCATGTTACCATTCATGGGAAATCACCAAAATTGTGAGGTTAATGTAAGCTATGGTTCTTGCATAGCTTTCCGGCTTGCTGAGAAGGATAAACGATAGCTGGTTTCAAGTTTAGTTGGTTAGTTAGATCCAGTAGGTCTACGACTTTAATGCTTGTGAGTACTTACGGAAGGAATCGCCGCCAGCGTTTCTTCTTCTTCCTTGGAAAACAACGTCCTCGCTTGTATTGCTGCTACTGTTTCAGGATGTAAATTTCTCATTGCTGATGTTGCTGTCTTCGAGACAATTTTGTCATACATAAGCGCATACCATCGATCCGTAACCTCATCCAAGGTAAAGTGACAAGAAAACTTGACTCCTCTGTGAACAGCCACCAAGTCATTCGTCTGAAAATAAGAATGACTTGACTGAGACGATTCGTATCGAAGGCCCATACCAGTGGAGAAGAAAGGTAAAAAATAATTTTCACAATAAGATAAGATAAGATTTTTTCCACTAAAAGCACAAAGGCCATGGGAAAAAAATGACACACAAAAAACAAAACAAAAATAAAGAACAAAAACCAAATAAGTGATAACTATTTACATATTCCTTTACAGGAACCTTTCTCTGTGGTTCATCGAAACCGAAAGGAATCTTCCCAACTTTTCAATATCACCAAATAATTTACTTCCCATTACTTTTACCAACCAATCCTCCCCCCAATAACTAACACCAAAAATTTCCCCACGAAGATCTGAAAGCTCAGGGCATACGCACATTAAGTGAAAAATATTTTCATCCAATTGCCCACACATATCGGTGAAAGAGGATTCTTGGTTGATCTTCTGGCTTTAAAACATCGGAAAAAACCGTAGTGAAAACGAAAGAAGAGGGCCAAATAAACAAATGTTTAAAGTTAAGTGAACGGCCAACTTATTTGTGTATCATTTAGTTCAATACACTGAATTATTTGGATTCTGCAAAGGTATTTTTTGATTTTCCGCTATCTGCGCTAAGGTGTTTTTCCGTGCTCCCACAAACAGTTTGTGGGTCGATTGTGGCTCGAAAAGAGTGTTTCCGCGGCCTTTTGTGCGGCCCACAAGTGTGTTTCCGCGACCAACAAGATTTTCGTGGCTCGCTTTGTGGCTCAAATTCGACAAACAACTGCCGAGGTGATTGTCAATTTTGTGGCTCGATTTTGGCGGGAAATTCAAATTTAGCAGCAAAATAACGTCAAAACAATGAAATTACAAACTTTCTCATGTATGTGGTCATAAAACTGAAGATCCTTTTTGCACGGAATGGTAAGGACGAAAGTCTGGAGTTTTATTTATTGAGATTTTTACATGATTTTTATTTATATATTCAGACATTTAAATTTACCGCCCAAAAAATAGACAAAACGGCGTTTCCGCGAGTTTCAACTTGTGGCTCGACTGTGTGGCACACAATCGTGTTTCCGCGAAAAAACACTCAGAAGTGTGTGGCCCACAATTGTGTCACGGAAAAACGCCTCTAGTAGTGACGTTTTCGAATATCTACGGCCGCCCCAACAGCGGAAACTCTACTATGAGGCGGGAAATTGGAATCTGGACACAAACGTGGCTTTTCAGAGGGCGGTGGTGAGCTTGGTGAAGACTGCTCAGTGCCTGAAGACAAACTTTTCGTATATCTTCTTCATCAAGCATACAACATATGTACAAGCGCATGGAGGTACCACAAATCTGACAAGGAAATTCTACTATTTGAAAACTGATTATTCGGTGAATAGCGGAGCAACGAAGTAACGCATTTTCATCGGGTCTTCAAGACTCTTCAAGTGAATAAGTGAGGGGTAACTAGACTCTCTTATCTCGGCCCTTTTCAGTTAAACTTTAAAGAAAGTTTCGTCCAAAATACAAAAACTTTTCGACGTGAAAACATCCTTGGAAAACTGCTGCAAAAAACCGGGTCGTACAAGTTACGCTAATCCATTCATTCATTTAAATTTCATATGGTACGTGCTCTCCCCTTTAATGGCACTAACCTGAATATTAGGCTTGCTGTGTTTAGCTCTTTTTGATTATGGAAAAAATAACTGGTCTGAACATAAGGCGTGTGGGGAGTGGCTAATGTTGTGTCGGTCTCTGCGTCAAGTGCTTAACTAACTATATGTACATACCGAAGTGAACATGATACTCTGGTACTTCGTAAAATCCAATTGCACAAATGAATACTCAGAACTAAATAACATCCTGTTAAACTTAAGTCCACGTCAGTTGGATATTGCTTCCGGTTAGTCCACGTCAGTTGGATATTGCTAAATTCCATACTACGTCGACATCAGGTAGCTTCCGGTCAGGAAGCTAAATTGTATATTACGTCAGTTGAACCTTCACTTGTGCAGTTAGGAGTATATAAGCTCGTTTAGCTGTCTATTATTGGTCATTCATTATTTGTCAGTCACTCGTGATTGTCACTCGTATTTGTAAGTCACACATGACTTGTCGTTATCGACTGTGATTATATTTACCCGGATTGGGATTACCTTTATAAAGAGTAAGTCTGAAAATAAACCCTTATATGTTAACGTAAACCTTGTCTACTACCACCCTTACTTACCCACCGCCTTTCGTACTCATCGGTACACGCTACCCAAAGCTCACGGTGTACGGTCCATCTCCAGTTACAACAGTGGTGACACGCGGTTTTAGGGTCGAAACGTAGTGGGCAGGTTTTACGTTAAGCAGACAAGGACGGTTTCTTTTACAGTACCAGAATGGTAAGATAAATTCATGGGTAAGAAGCAGGGAATACACGGGAAAATGGCGAAGAAAAAGAAGAAGAAAAAAGTAATTTTTGCCAAAGAATAATTTTTTTTTTTTTCACGATTTAGCGATAGAAAATATGAGTTTAATCGAAAAAAGTAGTGTCTCCTTTTTTTGTTGTGTTTTTTAGATTTTTGAAAAGTTGACCAAAGCATAATGTGTTTATGCTATGCTATGGAAATTTTTTGCCAAAGAGTAGTTTTGTCATGATTTAGCGATAGAAAATGTAAGTTTAATCGGAAAAAGTATTGTCTTTTTTTGGTGTGTTTTTAGATATTTGAAAGTAGACCATAGCACAATGTACAGTACCATTAATCTAGTCTGTAAATAGTAGTTAATCCAGAGGATTTTAATTTTAGACGTTACTGAAATTCCCATATTAATGAGTAAGCCCAATGTTAAGGATCGTCGCAATGGATGTCTGTCCATATGTTTCGCCTGGCAAGTCCGTCGAATGAGGTACAGTCTGCTGTCTGAACGGTTGCTAGTCCCTATAGGTTGTCCGAGTTCGTGTTGCATGTAGCAACACGACCAGCTCTAATTGAATTTTATAGATGTCAGTTTGGGTGGTGTTGGCAGGATTTGCCCGAATGGTGGCATAACGTGACCGGAACGGCACGTAGGATACCCTCTACTTAAGGTAGTAGGAAGATTGGAGTTAGTACTCCTTGATAATTGCCAAGCACAGAGACCCACAGAGAGCCCGCATGTCGATGTCCGCTTGAGTTTTGCGGAAAAACTGCTGATGGAACAGCAGAATTTACGGATTGCGCGCTGGCGGCTCACGCACGGTGAGCACACGCCTAAATATATATTTCCAGGTAGGGATAAATAGTGGAACCCATGGTGCGCTGAAGCAAAGTGTTCCCCACTCTCTCTGAGAATTATGACGGGATTCGAGAATTAAGATGAGTTGCTGTAGTTAGACGTCTAATTCAAGAGTAAACCGCTTTATGATAGGTGACCTAGGCAACCCGAAGAAAAAAAAATCAGCAAAAAAAGACTGGAATTTGTCTGTGGAACTTCGACGGGCCACCTGGCCCCAGGTTGTCGCTCTAGTTCAGTGCGACAAGACCAAGCAGAAACGATAAAAATGACTAAATCGGGCATAATTTTGCATGGCCAGGCTACGAGTAGAAATGCTGCCAATGTGGAACGTAGTCATTGCAGCGTATCCTACCATAAAACACGGAAGCGACAGTAACGGAGCGGCTCAACCGGGGCGCGAAAAACTCAGAAGGGAAGACAAGTTGTGCGAGTCACGGGGCAAGAAATGAGAAAATGCTTCGGATGGACAAAAGAAAAGCGGAAATTCAAACGGAAAAAAATTACATATAAATCTATGTGATCTCGGGACGTATCAGAGGAATGTACCTCCCCTGCCGCGACCCTAGAAAAACTGAATAACTTTCTAAGAAATTCCGTAGTAACAAAAAATCAATATTACCAGGGTTACAGTAAAATATTTCAGTTGAGAGTGTATAATATTGGATGCGTAATATAACAGCCAGACCCCAAAACCTTAAAAAAAAAAAAAAAAATTACAATATTAGTTTGAACGAAATGAGCCGCATTTGCTGGACTGTTTGAGCAGTCTTCATGAGTATTGCACATTGAGTGAGCGGCAGCGTCATGAACTGTCGCTCATTTGATCGTACAAGCCTAAATTTAGTATCGTGTAGTGACGTCATGCACCGGTAAACCTGGAGTGAGCTCGGTCAATGTTGGTCCCCTTGACCGGAACTACACGGTACTGCAAAATTAGATCTTTATTTTGTCTGTCCATTCACTTGCTGGATTCTGTGAACACGTTATGCGGCGCAACGACTGATGGCTCAGTAATAATCAATCTGTTATAATCCCCTACATCATATTATAATACTAGAATGGCTGTAATACAAAAAAAAAATCAGTGTTTTTAAGCTTGCGCGGTTGCACCACCCGGAAAATGTAATGTTCAATAAAGGGAAATTTGTTGTTCCCTCATGTATCCTCCCAAAGTATCTTTGCCCCGAAAGTAAGAAGTTCACTCTCCCCGTTGATAAGGGAAGCTTACGCAGCCCAAATGACAGGTGATGCCATAGAAATGGCTACTGGACTAGCCCCCCCCCCCCCAGAAATTGTGGACCCAGGGAAAATGACCCAATACTGACGAGTATAGGGCTGGGCCAATGTATGAATTACTGACATATTATGAGGGGTAGAAACTGCGGATACCCGCTGCAAAGGCTCGCTATCTCAAAGTTGAAGAAATTGTAATCGGTGCTGGCACCGTAAGCGAGGCCAAAAGGATACGCCACCCGCAGGGTTGTGCGTACCATACGAGAGTTGTCACGAGCATCTGGGCGAATGCCCAGTAGACTCTTGGGGGACAACGGAAATGAGATGCTTCCTAAAACAGAAGAAGCGAGATCACCATTAAAAGAAATGGCTAAGGCATTCATCATGAATTTTTATTCTAAGAAGGATAAATGAATGCTAAAAAAAATATATCCGGCAAGCATCAGGGTTCACTTGCCGGATCGTGTTAAAGATAAAGAAAAATGAAGTTTAAAAGAGAATACTGCGATATGAGCCCTGAAAGCATTGACGTAGAGACCAGTTAAAATTTGTGAAATTCAGAACTGCATTTATTGCCTATATAGCAAATAAATTTGAGTAGCTTTGTTTAACAGTATTTAAAGTAAATAGTTTAAGCTTGATTTGAACGAAAGTTTCGATGCAGAAACTACATGCATTTAGCAACTACAGTTGCCGTTTAGAAAACAGATGTCTTATCAGTGTTGTGTAAATAGGATTTTCATAGGTTAAGGTTTTACTTCAACGTAAATAAAGTCACAAATAGAGAATTGTCCGCGTTATGCTAAGGCCACACTTTTCCACCCATTTCGCCTGCAAAGAAAAACATGTTTTCTGCCGAAAAATGTTTCAGGTAGTCATTTTATTAAACCGACGACGAGCTGCAAATCCCGTATCCGAACGTCGCAACGCCAAGGGGAAACCACGATAACATCTTCGGAGGACTGTGAGCCAAACACAGGCTCTCGACAACAGCACAGCAGAAGCTCAGGGAAGGACGAACTTCGATTCACGACAGCGACCCCGCAAGTCGGCAGCCAAACTACGAACTTTCACATTTTCCCACCACAACGGGAAACGACGAAGCCCGACATCAAATTGCGTGCGGTCCATAAACCATCTATGAACTATCCAAGTCTGTCGTTGAAGTTCCAACATGAACATATCCTGAATGTGAGCTGGTTGCTACGAACAACAACAGCAACAACATCTGTGACATTTCAAGACTGTGTCCTCGAAGATCGAAAGCAAGTGAGTTAAATGAAAGTGAGTTAGGTCGTGGTAGGCGGTTGCGATGTGAAGATGCGAGACGCGTAGTGAGTTAGTTGGACTTAAAGCATAACTGAACTGTTCAATTTATGAACAAATAAAGAACATTTGAGCTAAAGGTGACCTCTATAAGCACCAGCATTGTTTGGACTTACGGAAAGCGAACTATCTCCCCGTAGAACTAAGGACTGCAAGGTGGATGGGGAAGTTATAAGAGTGAGAACGACCATTAATACCCTAAAAGACTTGCTGTGAAAAAAAATGGTCATTAACCTGGATAATCAGAAACCACTCCAGCGGACAGAGCGCGGCTAGGAAAGGAAGAAACTGTGAGTCATGATTTAATTTTGTAGAATAGGGTGTACAATTTTAGGCGGGAGTCGAGCACTCCTACGGAGGACTTGACAATCCATCCGCCTGGACTCGTTGTCCTTTTATGTATGTATTCGGGATTAGGTTAAGTTAGGTTGCGTTAACGTTAGGACCCATATAATCGCAAGATACTTTAAAGAGGTGTTTTCTTACACATTTCCCATATTAACCGCATATTAATCGAAACATACTCTTTGCTTTCTAGCTTTCCATTAATCGAAGCAGTTTTCGCTTTATTATACTTAACCATATTAATCGAAGCATAATATTTATGACAGATCGTTAGCCCTCTTAATTTTTTTCGTGTGGTAGGATTAGTTTAGAACTTTAGACCGGGAGGTCTAAATCGTTATAGGTTAGAGGACTGTTGTGTCGGTCTCTGCGTCAAGTGCTTAACTAACTATATGTACATACCGAAGTGAACATGATACTCTGGTACTTCGTAAAATCCAATTGCACAAATGAAGACTCAGAACTAAATAACATCCTGTTAAACTTAAGTCCACGTCAGTTGGATATTGCTTCCGGTTAGTCCACGTCAGTTGGATATTGCTAAATTCCATACTACGTCGACATCAGGTAGCTTCCGGTCAGGAAGCTAAATTGTATATTACGTCAGTTGAACCTTCACTTGTGCAGTTAGGAGTATATAAGCTCGTTTAGCTGTCTATTATTGGTCATTCATTATTTGTCAGTCACTCGTGATTGTCACTCGTATTTGTAAGTCACACATGACTTGTCGTTATCGACTGTGATTATATTTACCCGGATTGGGATTACCTTTATAAAGAGTAAGTCTGAAAATAAACCCTTATATGTTAACGTAAACCTTGTCTACTACCACCCTTACTTACCCACCGCCTTTTGTACTCATCGGTACACGCTACCCAAAGCTACGGTGTAAGGTTCCATCTTCAGATCAGACCGTAAGGTCCATCTCCAGTTACAACACTAAGAACAGCCAAAGCTGTGTGTGATATACCTGAAGCAGAGCCAAGTTTTAAAGTAGGCCTAGTTAACTATTTTTGAACATTGGAACAGTAAGACTGAACAGTGTGAACTGCCCTTCAATACAGCCTGGAAAAATCTCGGACCTTTTTTGTTCAAGCTTCTCTCCCGAAAACGCTATTCGTCACAGTTACCAGAGCAGCCGCTGACGAAACTTAACGTAAGACATTACTGATTCGGCCGTTATAACTGATTACCGAAATATGACTACACGGACAGTAAGGTTATACTCCAGCCTTCTACTTATACTAAATACGGGGCTATACGTGGTTGATCGCTAAAATATAGGCTATAGACATGCTCGGAGGAGCTATGATAACTTTCAAGGCGGTAAACAAATCAATACTAGAAGTAGCCTACTGTAAAAACTGCAATTTCTTTACAGGGCTTTCAATCAAGCAAATAATTACTTCTAATATACTCCACAACCCACAACATTCTCTACCCTTAACTGAACATTAAACAATTAACGATTTCCAAGTATCCGGGCTTTATTTTCCGAGATTATAATTTCCCGCTATTTCTAAAGCTACCAGTATCTACCATGCTCTTGAGCATGTAGGCAAAAAGACAGAAATGGTTACTATTTACAGGGGCTGGAACCGGTTTCTGTAGTAACTATGTCGCAGATTGTAACAACGATGGTAGCTTTTCGTAACTTCTGGTCGGAGGTTGGAACACATCCTTACTAAACCAAGCTGCATTTCCTTGTTACTGATACTGATACTTTATTGTAAAACGAAACTTTCACAGCATTGGATTGCCGAACTTGTCGTTTTCGTCAGGTACATCATAATTACAAAACTAAGGTGGTTGTAAAGCAATAATCAAAAAATGATCAAACAGAATAAAAACCCTAGACAATTAAAACATTACAGGGAAATATTTGATCAATTGTTTAAAACTTCAACAAAAGATGGTACAAAGCTCTTTCTGTAGCGTTCGGTTCTTGTACAAACAGGGTTAAGAACCGGAACTTTTTGTGCTACAACCCGAGGTAGTCGAGGTTTTGGCGGGCGATATGGGGTAGGAAATATGTGCTCAAAACCTGAGTGGGAACGCAGACTGTTCCCGAAACTAGTACAAAGAGTAAGACGTCGGGCTGCTAAAGTAGGGAGGCGGAATTCTTTGAGGAGGAGGATATAAGGCACTTTGCCCTGGCGGTAGATGATTCTCAAAGCTCTCTTCTGAATAGTTTCAAGCCTATCAGACTGATCTACTGTCAGGCCAAAGTGCCAAACCGGACAAGCATACTCAAGTAGCGGACGGATGAAAGTAACGTAAAGGCGGAGAACATGTGATTTAGGGCACGAAAATTTGGAAAACAATTTTAGGAGAGACAGAGACGCACTGGCTTGTTTAACAATCGAACAAATGTGAGCCTCCCACTTCAAATCATTCGTCAGTGTGATCCCCAAAAGTTTGGTCTTTGTTGTAAATATTTCATTTGGTATTGGAGTAGTGAACGATGGCTTTGATTTAAGAAAACTTATGGTCATGATATTAGATTTCTGGGGATTAACTTTCATTTTCGACTCGGCTGCTTCGGCAGCGATATCGTCAAGTATTTCCATTGCGGCACTCTTTATGTTCCTTCTGCACCTTTCAAGTAATGTCATGTCGTCCACAAACTTCCAACGATCGGCTGATTCGTTAGCAAGATTGTTAATCATTACCAAAAATAATAGAGGACCCAAGAGCGTTCCCTGTGGAACCCCACAAGAAATAGGAAGTGCATCAGAATAAATGTTTTTATACTTTACAACTTGACTTCTATTTGACAGAAAAGATGCAATGATATTAACTAGAAAAGGTGGTACTTTAAATTCATTTAATAATTTTTCAACTAAAACATTGTGACTAACAAGATCAAACGCTTTTTGGAGGTCAACCAAAATAAGATTCAGCCATGTATCAGGCTCATCAAGTAGTTTATATACAGTGTCGAGAAGGCTAACCAGATAATGTGTCGTCGATAAACCTTTCATGTTTCCGAACTGGTTTTCATCTATTACATCAAGGATCGTTTCTTTGAGCCAATCTGCTAGAAAACTCTCATACATTTTGGAAAATATCGGTGTAAGAGTGATAGGACGGACTCCACTAAAATCCAGTTTAGCCCCTTTCTTCTGTATGGGAGTAACGTACCCTTTTTTCCAGCAATCAGGGAATAAACCGCTTTTGGTTATCGTGTTGAAAATATCTGATAAAGGTTTTGATAGTTTGTCGGGAAATGCTTGGACCAAATCAATCGGAATATCAAGGGGGCATATTGAAGTTCTCTTTAGTTTACGGATTTTTGCTTCAACATCCACAGGTAGTATTGTTGGGATAACGTGGTCTGGTAATGGGGGAAAAGAGGTATTACTTGGGAGAGGAGGAAGAGTTTGCACAATAGCCGAAAGGTGTTTATTTAACGAATTAGCTGTGGTTTCTGGCGGTTCATCAAGGTTGAAATCAACAATTTTGACTGTTTTACCGCTAATTTTCCTGACTGTGTTATACCACTGCTTTGGTCGGGATTTGAAGAGTTCGCTTACTTTATTACGGTAGTACTCGGATGAAGCTTTTCGGATCTGCTTTTTTATACCTTTTCTTAATAGGTTAGCTTCTTCAATTTTTCCTTGACGGAATAGCCTTAGTTTTTGGCGGATTAAATTTTTCAGTGCATCGTTTACGTACGGCTTATCATTGGAACATCTTTTCTTTTTAACTTCTGGGAAGTGAAGGACATAATGATTAAGAAGCTTTTCCTGAAAAATTTCGGCCTTCTTATTAGAATCATCAGCAGCAAGGACATCATCCCATTGCTCTTCTGACAGCCATGCCCCGAACTTAAGCAGGCCACCATCAGTAATTGGACGGTATTTAAATTCATCAAATTTGTACTTTGGAATCAGGCCTTGTATTGGGTTTAGTGATAACGTGAAATGGTAGCTTCCGCCAAGCGGGGGGAGGGAATTGGGTTTTTGATAAAACTCATGCATGTTTGTGCATATTATGTCGAGTGAAGTGCCACCTTTTGTCGTTGGAATATTAACGATTTGTTTTAAATTTGCTTCCCGACAAAGGTTACCGAGGTTTAGCTCATTCCCGTCCCCTGAAAGCAGGATCCCAGCGTTAGGATGTTTTGACTGGAGGTAATCAAGAGATGCATGAAGTTTGTCCAAGAAATCTTTTCGCTGCTCTGATTTTTGGCCCGGTGAATAATAAAAGCATCCCACAATAATGTTACTGAAGGGGCGAGGTAAAATTTTTGGTTTAACTTTTATCCAAATCATTTCATCATATTCATTAATCCCAGGAACTTTTACTTCGCTAGGTGACAAATTATTACGGCAAAAAATCAAAACTCCTCCACCCTTTTTACCAAGCTTATGGTCATGTGGTCGAAGTTTAACAAACTCATGGAAATCAGCCATCTTCAAAGTTTCGGTGTTCTGGGATTGAACCTCAGTAATGCAAATTAAATCTGAGGCTAAATTTTTTGCAGTAAGTTCAAGTTCAACAAGTTTATCAAAGTTAAGGCTTTCTGCATTACTTAATAAGAGGCGAGGGAAGTGATACCGTTGATTATTATTTGTATGCTCCCGGGTGGGACTCCCAGGACAACCCTTTTCATCTGGCGAACGATTTGACGCGGAAGTTGGAGGACGCGAATGGGATTTAACAGGTTTTCCAGGAAGCTGAGTACGAGGGATGGGTGAGAAACTGTTTGTAATCTCTACAGTGTAAAAACGACAGACCAGTATGGTTGAAAGCTCCATATGCTTCGAACATAAATCTGAGCCCTATTACCTGTAAGACTGCAGTAATCAGTGCCAGGTCGTCTGCCGGCTTCCATCTGCCGAGATCCCTGGTTGCGGCCAGATGGCTCTGCTTGGAATTCACTTTCCTCGATCTCCTGCAGACTCGGGCAGTTTGCTTTCGGGTCTGCTGAATGAGAGTAGAGAGGTTGCTCTTGCTAGATCCAGCCTTTCCACCTGTAAAGAAAAATATAATGTATGACGCGATGATGGTTATGGAGTCAAAGAGCCCACCTTCCGAGCCTACACAGGGATAGGCCTATGCACATTAGAGATCTTTCTAACTAAAGCACCCTATTATGTCTTAGGGAGTATTCATGAACTCAATCGCTAGAAAACCAGTGAATCAAGAAACCACAATTTACTGTATACCACCGGTAGGCTATGTTCTGTTTTTCTGTTCACTTGTGCTACATTTCCATGTCTGTGGCCAACCATAGCTTTTCGATCCGGTTCTCCTTTAAGACAAGACAGAGTGCGACGAACAGAGTTCACAAGGACTGTGAGTTGCACGGGTCGCGCGTCGAAATAGCCAACCCAGTTCCATTTCAACTGCAGTATCAGGCTAACGCATAACGCCAACTCAGGGTCATTCTGATTTATTTACAGACGAAGAGTGCAAAGAAGGGAGCACTGAGCAACTGATAAACAAACAAAAAAGAGAAAACAATAAAATAACTATCATGGCTAGTTACTGACTGCCTGGCTGAACCAAGGGGCGCCAAAAGTTAGCTCTCGGATGCGACCAACAAGCAAAAAATCCTTGAGGGGGAGCCTCATGGATTGTTTGCTTGTTGGAGAACGAGGTTGAGAACGTGGGCAAAAACCTCATTCACGCTCTGTGCAGAAAAGGTAAAGGTATAACACACTCGCAAATCGGATATGGTCTTTATGCAGTGTTAAAGACAAATGGCAGCACATACACTGTCAGATTTAGAGTAACGGTGCGCCACCGACATTAATTTCCGAAAGTGAGACATGGGGCCTGAGTTACGACCGTAATCGGCCTACCCAAGGATAATCAGACTACCACAAATCTAACTGGCAGTCATTATCTACTACAAGCTAAATGACCCACAATTCACTGACAGCTTTCTTTAAATTCAAAAGCGTTGTTCTGACAAATTCCTTATACTAATGCAAAGTTGCTTCCATTTAACTAGAGGAATGAGTGGCTCAAGGTCTTTTCACTTACCAAGTACTGATTTTTGCTTTGTAGCCTTTGTTCCCAAGGTACTACCAGAAGGTCCAGCTTCGGTTATGTCGTCGGTGAACTTTCTCCTTTTTACTGATCTGCCAGAGCTGAAACAAATATTGAAAAATACAGGCCTGGATCTACTTCAGAAGACGGGAACCATGTAAAGACCCAATAGCGCATATTAGAGGACGGTAACCGAAGCTACCTCCTCCATCAGTTTTCATGATGAGAAAAAAAAGGTCCATGTAGGCTAACTTATTAGACTATTTAACTAGCTGTAAGAACTGTTAGTTTCTTTCAAAAAATGAAAGTACTGTAGGTCCAAATAAATTTAAAAAAAAAATCAGCCTTTGACCCAAAGAGATTCTCTTCCAAATCTCACTGTCACAAAAAGGGCCCCTGTAAAGACTATTAGAACAATGTTGCAACTCAGGGTCCCCAGCTTTAAAAAAAAAATCCAGATCTGCCCAGTATGGGTCTATGCCTCCTTAGGATGACAGTTTCTGAGTACAGCCACAGAAAACCTGAAACTAGCAAACATATAGGCTACATTCATGGCAGTATAACCAGTAGCTAAGACTTGATGATCCAAATCTCTGCATTCAATTACAGAAGAGCATTTAGATGGGGGTCAGGCAGTCATGCAGTAGAGCCTCTTTCAACAATTCTGTAAATTCTAGAAAATCTTCGTCAGATTGGCATGACAGGCTAAATCCAGAACTTATTATCAGCTAAGAGACAAGTGTTTCATCTTTCTTTTAACATAAAGACTGAATTTAAAACCTTCGCTGGGATTCGTTATTTCTTTTTGAATATTCGTTTTACTCTGCTGGGATATTTCATGAAAGTATCGCAAAATGCCGAATGCTGTAACCTTGCAGAGAAAGGGTACAGGACAAAGTGATCAACAGAGAGCAAAGGATTCAAAAGAATAACAGTTTATTTATTTAACATGACATTTTGCATTAAGCTTTCAGCTTGTTGCAATTGTGCCTTTTATTTGTTCATCATTCTACTTAAGTTACTGTTTGTACCCAAAAGCCTACTGTGCATGAATATGTGCTACATTTGATTTTCTTCATATTCTTTGTCACCATTAGCAGTTAGGGGACATTCAAAGTGACATTCAAAGTGACAATATGACATAGAAATGTGAAAATTTTCAATTAACTTTTCCTTTAAAATAACAATATCATCAGCATAAGCTAAAAACGTTACATCACATGCCAAATGTATTAAAGAAGTTTTAGGCGACCGAAGACAGTCTGCCAAACATGCATTAAGAATATATGGTGATAAAATTCCACCTTGTCTGATGCCTTTTCCAACAGAAATTAAATTAGACAGAATTATTGGGGAACGAATTGCCACACACATGGATTCTCAGTTTTGGAGCACAGTGCTAAGAACATTATGACACCATGGAATTGCTCTAGGCCCCTGCACCATGCCCTCGAGCAAGGGCATGATGCCTTAACGTTAAAATATGTTTCAACAGCAGAATTTCATACTTGATTTCAAACTCAACCCATTATATTGTGCCCTTCGCCAGAGCATGGGACGTCAACGTAAAAGCAATGGTGCTCATTTGTTGGGACATGCCCTAATGACTGAGCTCCATGACCAAAATCTTAGGATTTGTGTCTTACTTGGGTTTGGGTTCTAATACACCACCCCAAAGAAAGGAAGCAAACCGAAGCATATGTGAAGGAGTAGCGAAGAAGATAATTTTTCCTTTTGTCTGCATTTTATTAAATTTAATCTGCAACAATGGTAGACAGGTACAGCCTATGAATATTAAAGGTAGGGTCACATTTGCCGATTGACAGTACTTCTAAACAACAGTTGCAGCAATTTTTTTCCTTTCTTATTTTGGGTCTTGCAATCCAACAACAGCTCTCAACAAATTTGGGCTAGCTAAACCATTACATTGAGGACTGAATGTCAATCTAAAATGACCAAAAGTTTAAATGTGCAGACTTTTTTTTTTTACATCACAAGTAGTCTACTTCAAAGAAAACAATGATTAAAAATAATTACTGAACTTGCATAAACAAGTTCGTTTATTTTTTAATGACTAAAACAAGCCTTGCCTGAACAAGTTCACTTACTGTTTTAATTTAATTGTTGGATCTCTATCTGTCTTTACCTAGCCTTACAGCATCTCGATTCTTCTTTTGAAAGTCAGCACCTATACTAGACGGGACCATACCACCAGGCCGCTCAAAGAAATCATGGAGGCAGCACAATTAAATTTTGCGGGAATTTTTTAAAAAAAATTTAGACTTCAGTTCAGCCTTGCATTCATATCGGGTGCATAATGCCTTTGTGATTTTAAATGAAATGAGTTAGTTCGTGGCTACCTTTTTCAAGGCTATGTAGAATTTGGCTAAATGGAAGGATTTTTCTCTCAATCACTTAGTATTAGACTAAACCATTCACAATGTGAAATGGTTTTCTTTGATTATGCAAACAAACACTGTCCATATTATACTGGTATGACAAAACATTGTCAACAGGTCAATACAAAAACTGTGACATGAAATGATGCACTGGAAGGTGCAACTTATGCCGGAGACCAGGTTAAGGAAATGTCCAAACCAACATATTTCTACTGAACTTCTGTCTCACTCCTGTTAGGCTAGCTACCGCTGTACAGGATGACTTGCTATTTGCACCACTCCCTGTGAATGAAATATATGCATGCAATTCAAACTGTTTCTTTCCAGCTTCATCATTTACCAAATTTGTGAAATTGGGTCTTGATTGAAAACTCTAATTACTCTCTACAATGTAATATATTTTCCCTTTTCGCTGAACAAAGCTGCAGTTTTCTGCAATGCCTTTATTTCAAACACTTGCTGACATAGGCCGAATTGTTTTTGTATCAGCTTCCATTTCCGATTTTCTTTAGCACATTTTAAAGATTTATTAGCATTACCGGGCGTGTATATTTACACCAGTAATTTTCTGTTGCATGTATTTGCACCATTTTGAGTTAGTTTTGCGCGAGGTAATTCTTCAAAGAAGAAATAGTAGTAGGCCTAAGTGAATGACATTTGATATCGATTAATTTGGGTAACATTCCAGTGAAGTTATTAAAAGTTATGATGATAAGAGGAGGGGCGAGCGCCCTATTGTCGTAGTTATCACACTCTCTGGAACAAAAGTAATGACAACGTGGACACACATCATCACTCTTATGGGAGTTCCTGCAGAACCGATGGTTATTATCACTTATGATGCTCGCGACCATCATAAGTAAATTTAATGATCGTAACAGTTGTGGAATAAAATATTAAGTGGGAGGAGCCAATTTACTTATTACGGCAGGCTCTGGAACGGCAATAATCGTAACAATCCTAACTAATAATAAGTCGCTGGAGCACTACCTAGGGCGCAAATATTTGAGTAGAGCAATACATCATGGTATCTTGTACTCAGCTATACAGTAGAGTAGAGGCATTACTAGCCAAACAGTTTGAGGGGGGGCAAGGTATTTACCAATTGGCTGGTAATTTTATAGACTGTTTTTGCAGAAAAAAAATACTGCTTTTAAGAAAAACTGACTGTTTGACAAAAAACTGACTTTTGTTAAAAAAAGATCAACTAGGGTGCCACTACCAGTAACCGGACAGTTAATTCACTTCCAGTTCTTTCACCTTCTGTTCTCCATCAGATTTCGAGCTATCCCAGAGTCTTTGGTCACATTTGTTCCAAATTGAAAACGGCTGCCAATTATGAAATGCCGGAATCCGGCAGTGTTGTCAAACCAACACAAAAGCTTATGACGCGAAGTCCATCCATTCGTCAAATCAAGCATCCAAGAAAAGTGAGGAGTCAAATATAGTGTCATGAATAGAGGACAAGTTTTGAATGCAATGACAGAATTGTTTAAAAAATTGTGTACCGTATTACAATTATGAAACTAACTATGAATCACAAATTGAAAGATCTTTGATCATAATTATCACAGGGTATAATAACTTTGAGTATTGACTTTTATTGACGAGTGATAAAAATAACCAACGTAAAAAGCGGACAGCAGCGGACAGTGTGACGTCATTAAAAGAGTGAGAAAATGTCATTTTCATTATTTATATTTTGTTTAAGCAATTCTGCTTATGAAATTATGTGGCATGGCAATGCTGTGGAGGTTAACGTCAACTGAAGAAAAAAAAGTTTAGGGTTTGTTATTGTTTAGGCAGATTTATTCTGTCCGGTTGTACTTTGACCACTTTTAACGACGTGTCTGGCTACTAGTAGTGGCACCCTATTTTTACGAAAACCGACCATTCTGAAGAAAAATCTACTGTTTCCAAGAAAAAAATAGTATTTGTTTTACGAAAATAGACTGTTATTGACTGAACGACAACACTACGGGATGTTACCCATACGCGATGCCCTGCAGTCTGCCTGCAGTAGAGGGCATATTTGAATCTTTGTTGACTTTCAACTTTGCCATTTGGCAAAGACTGCCACTTTGCTTTGGTACACTGATGATGATGATAATTTTATTACCCATTCGAAAAACGGTACAAGACCACAAATGGAGTAGATAATTAAATAAAGAAAAAAGACTAGACACTACAAAACATCAAAAATGAACAGAAACTGAGATACTACATATATACATACATATACGTGCGCTTAGGGACGAATCACAATGGCAAGGCTACTGGACTCTACTGACTTTAAAAATTCAGTCCGACGCTTATAAAGAGCTGCAATAGGGTCGGCAATACCGAAACGGTGTGACACCGACGAATTCTTTGTCCAAGGACGTAAATTAAGAAGAAATTTCGCATATTTATAAAAATCTGAACGCAGCTTTCTTCTATCACTTGCGGTAAAAATATTCCAAAATGGAGACAAAGCTAAGAAATGTGGTGTGACCAAAGCATTGTACAGCCGCGCACGAATCTGTCGGTTATATTTCTTTTTTGTTGATGAAAGAGCTCCATATGCTTTTCTCGCCTTTTCCGCAAAAAAACTTATATGTAGGGCACGCGTAGAGGCCATACTCGACCCAATAGGCATTCCTAAGTAAACAATAGATTCTGACAATACAACTTCTTGATCACCAAATTTAACAACACGATCCGTTGAATTTACTACTCTTCTACTAAACGCAATAACTTCACTTTTACTAGGATTAAAAGAAAGACCGATTTGTTTGTACTCTGCACTAAGTACATCAAAATTTTCCTCAATCGGAGAAAGGCATCGGCTCGCGTTTAGAATATCATCCGCATAATTCAGCAGCGAAAGATCTAATCCTCGGAAAATGAAACTCATTTTTACCGATTTCTGGCTCTCAAGGACGCTGTTATTATATAACGGCGGTGAAGAAATAGCGCCCTGTCGAATTCCTTTCCTCACTGGTACTGATTTACGCAATATAATTGGCCCACTACTAGACGGTACCCGAACTTGGATAGAAAGTTTTCTATACATACTACGAAAAGGTAGAATAACCGACCGATCGACGCCACGTTTATGTGCCGACAATAATAACTGAGCGTGTATCCCGGAGTCAAATGCCCGGCGGACATCGTGACCAGCCAGGAAAATGCACTCGTTCAACGCGTCAGCTTCTATAAGCATGTTAGCTAAAATGTAATGGACGTGCTCGCGACTAATACCTTTTTTAAACCCAAATTGGTTTTCAGGAGTATAACATTTACTTGAAATATCTTCTATAACGAGCAGCTCCATTAACTTACAGAGGACAGGTGAAACAGTTATGGGGCGGTAAGATACACATTCAGCTGGGTTTTTCCCCTTTTTTATAACCGGAGTAACAATTCCGGTGCAAAAAATGTCAGGTACAAGACCGGTATTAAAAATAATCTGAAACAGAAGTTCAAGATGACGCAAAAGATTGACACTACCATGGGTAAGGTGCAAACCGCACAGTCCGTCAACACCATGCGATTGTTTTTTTTTAAGCTTTCGGATTGCGTCAGTAAGATTTTTGGTAGTTACTATGTAACCAACACCAGGACCAGGTAACTTCAAACATTCATCTAGTTCTTCATTGAACTTATCTTCAAGCACTTGCTCGGGAGGGGAAAACTCAGAGGTGAAATGGGAGATCCAATCCTGCTCTGCAATCACAACTTCGGAACCACTACGATTCCCCTTACGCTTAAGAAACCTCCACACTGCGTTAGGATCATTTTTCACTAGTTGACTTTGCTGATCGATCACTTCACATTTGTGCTTGGAGAGGGCTTTGGCAAACTTGCGCTTGGCATGTAAACGAACTTGATTTACAGCACCGGCTCTCGGACGATCACATTCATTCCATAGCCGATTCCAGAATTTAGCACGAGCACACGCGTCCGCAAGAGCAGGGTTTTCAGACCATTTCGGAATTTCCGTGTCGATTCGGACTTTCCGACTGGGCACAGCAGCTGCCTCTGCACACTTCAGAGCATGAGAAATTTCCGCACAATACATATTCAGAGAGACTTGTTTTTCCTCTTCTGGAATGAGTGCACTCTGCTGTAATAACTGGAAAGGTATTCTAATCTTAGCGAGAATCCCATCTGATACTGCTTGGTAAGTATTACGATTTATTTTACTCCAATCAGTCTTGACCGCCCATTTTTTAGCACTGGGGGGATTGTCGGGACGTACACGGTTGATTCGAAAAGCGTTCATAATCGGGAAACACTTGGTGTGACTAAAGTGAACAACCAGTTAGCCAAAATTAGGTGAGTAAGAGCCTCCAAAAACACCTGAATAGGTATTTTGGATTTTCATTCTATAAATATTTAGCTCAAACTGTACTGACAACTGTTGTCTGTTCACATTTAAGTGTCAGTTCAAATAAGCATACCTTTACTGTACTTGGTACCTACCTCCTTTTCTGGATACCAGCATCGCTGGCATCTTCCATAGCCGGGTACCTTATTTGCAAGGTAACTGCTGCTAATTTACCCTATACAGATTTGTCAATAACCAAATTTTAGGGTGTCAGTAACTTTTTTCTATCCAGCCAAGCTGGCTGATTTTTATTCTATCTGGACAACAACGGCTAGTGTTCATTTCTTTTCTTAGATGGCACTCCGTACGCAACGCACACAGTCGTTGAAACGAAAGGTGATTTTCTTGAAAGGAACAGTAAACTTGACTCAAACTTGGCTCAGGGAGCTAGCTGACATATCAAGAATGTACCCTGAGTCGATATTGAGAGTTAGGAAAATTCTTGTCACGACCATTGCAGTTTCCGGGCAGTTTCTGAGAGTTCGACTTTTGAGTTAAGCCCCGTCTGCATTGCCGTAAACCGACCGTTTTACGGCCGACCGTTTGACCGTTACGGCAGTGAAGACGGGTCTTTCTCTACGGACGGCCGTAGCCGTAAAACGGCGGTACTGACCCCTCCGTAACCGTAAAACGGACGTAGTGAAGACTGCTTTTTTGTCAAAGTCCCATGTAACTGTTTTTCAACTGTTTTTCAAGTCACATATAAACTGTTTTTTAAATTTTAACCCAAGTTTTCACCTATTTGGGACTAATGTAGACCATATTTTTGCGGTTACGGACCTAATGAAGACCACATTTTTGCGGCTACGGACCGTCCGTAAAACGGTCGGTTTACGGTAATGCAGACGGGGCTTTAGTAAAACAAAAAAAAAATAAAAGCAAAAGGTTTGTGTGCCGGGAGTAGGACTCGAACCCACGATCTTTGCCTCAATAGCCTTTTGAAACAAAGTAATACAATGTATTTCAACAGGGTTGCCACCGGTAGTACAATTGTGCTAATTATAGAACTTTCTTTTTACTTTGGCAGCAGATTTTAAGAAAAAAGTAGTTGTCAGGTTTTATTTCCAAGGTGACTATGACCCAGCAACACGTTCTGAGTACTTTTCTTGTTTGATATTAGTTCTTTCCTTTTGCATAGTGAATTTATTTTAGTAAAGTGGCAGCCCTGTATGTTGATAACACAGACAATCGCGAACTTTTACAGTGCATGAGTGCGTAACTACAGTGCATAAGGGGCAAGGCCCTGCCAGCTAGCTCTGGGAACAATAAGGAGGGGTTTCGAGATAACAAAGATGGGGGGTCCTGTCGACAATACGTCCCTGTACATTTATCTAAGCCCCCCAGGCCGGTTTGATGGCCGAAAGTTGCCTAGTCAAGTTTACTGTTCCTTTAAGCGGAATTCACACAGAGGGCATCAAATTATTTGCCTGGCGTTGCGAATTTTTTCGGCTCGGAGCCTAAAGACCAATTCACACAGAGAGCGAATTTCGCCACACCTGACGATATTCGTCACGCCAGGGGTTGAAATGTAACGCCAAGTGAAAAAAAGGCTTCGTCAGGCTTCGTCTCCCAGCCGAAAAATTCGCAACGCCAGGCAAATAATTTGACGCCCTCTGTGTGAATTCCGCTTAAGCCTGGCGAAGCCGTTTTCCAACGCCTGGCGTGACGAATATCGTCAGGCGTGGCGAAATTCGCTCACTGTGTGAATTGGGCTTTAGTCTGCGACCAGTGCTTCACTCGACCTTTTCGAATTTCGTGATGACTACCGAATCCGGGCAATTCTACTGAACAAATCACTGAATCCCAGTTATGATACCTGTTGGGAATCGTCCTATTTCACGTCACCTCTTTGAATATTTGGCGCTTTGTACGATTCCAACGCCATCTATCAGTAATGAAAACAGTAATACATCTGGTTAGAAGCGCTACCAGTTCAGTGGATGAACAGCCTTCAACCAGATACATGGCTTATATTTTGTAAAGTGGATTTGTTGGAATTTTAAGGTAAACATTTTGGATTATTATATTAGTTATAAATAAGATATTAAATGAAATTATAAACTTGAAGTATTCAGTTTAAAGTAAAATCAGAAAGTAAAAGAATTATTATTTATTTAAGGGTTCGTGACTTCATTCATTCCTGACTTCGTGACCTATACATCTGTAAATAGTTGTACAATAAACGTTGTGTAACGTTACAACAGACGAATTGGCGTAGCAGTTAAGGTCTTCCCAACATAATTGGTACCAGCGGTGTCGAAACGTCCACCATCTCGAGGAGCCTGCTTAGCCGCTCAGCCAAGGCTCAACGCGGAAGACTACAACCCAGCCGATGCCTACCTGTGAAGTCCGACAGCTCGACGAACGTCGCTTAGTGCATAAGCCGTGTTTGTGAACGTTATTACTTGTGTCCTTTAAGAACAGTGACAATAGTCTAGCAAGTGACTCAAGGATTAAGGATTACACCCCAAAGGAAAAGGACAAGTAAGAACACGCCGCAAACCTGTAAGTCAGAACCCTTAAGATTTTCTACTCATCTACTCCCGTGCTATTTTGTACCACCGTGCTTATTCTCCGTTGCCTGCAAAAGTCTCATTCATTTCAAGTTGACCTTGAGATTCTGCGTTTGTTCAGCATTCCTGAAATTTGCATAATTTCCCAACCCTACCTGTCCATTTACCTGCTTGGCTTGGTAACCAAGTTCACGCCGTGAGCAAGTGCCTGCAGGACCCAAAACAAACAGCTACCGGGCGAAGTGACGTCATACTATCAGCATTCCACTCCACTGCTAAGTCCTGAATGAGCGTGTACGCTGCTTGTCGCGTTTGATACCGGTTTGGATGTTATTGTTTTGATCGGTCAGTAGGTCAAACACGTGCGGCGGAAGATAAACGAGGGGGCTTTGACTTAAAGTTGATGTTTACGAGATCGCAGAAAGGCAAAGTAAAAGACGCAGAGTTCCAAGAATTGGGAATAAAAGATAGGAAAGAAGTAGGAGAAGCTGTTTCACTAAAAACAAGAACGAAGTCAACGAGGCCGCATCTTGATAATACTCCTTACCGAGGAAAAAAGTTTTCTGAAGAATCTAACACTTCCGAGAGGTCAAGACCCTGTTCCCCAAATTTTACAAGCCCCATAGGCTCTGATTCAGAAATCGTAGACAAAACACCGGTTAAGGAGGAGTTAAGAAAATTAGAATTCAACGACTTCGTCTTCCATACTCCAAGTTTCCCTCTTTCTCCCATCGACGGTGCCGAGAAGACTTTCTCCGAGACTGAAATATCCCCTCTTGTATTTCAAATTTCCCCACCTCAACTGACAGATACGAAGCCCGATACGATCAATCTGTCTTCCGACCTGAATAAAACTGTCATCATGAATCAGCAACAACAGCAGCAACAAAGTACATCAGGGCAAGCTGCAATTAATCAGCAAAACCTTCAGCAGAGTACATCTGCGCCTGTAGCTCTTGTCCCACAAGCGCCGTTAGTTGCGTCCGAACCTCAAGTCGCAATGTTCAACATGATGATGGAAATGATGAAGCAGCAAGAAATGATTCGTCGTGGAGAGGCTGACAGAGCAGAGAAATGTCGTCGCGAAGAGGCAGAGAGAATGGAGCGCATCCGGAAAGAAGAACTAGATGCTCGAAGAGAGGAGCAACACAGTCTTCAGAAGCAAAGAGAGGCAGAACTAGATGCTCGAAGAGAGGAGCAACAGAATCTTCAGAAGCAAAGAGAGGCAGAACTGGAGCTGAGAGAAAAAGAGCTGGAACTAAGAAGAAATGAACTCGAACTGAATGAGAAGCTACGAAAAGAAGAAATGGAAGCTGCTGAAAAGCTCAGGAAGGAAGAACTCGAAATTCAGCGGAGAATGCTGAAATCGAATCGCATGGCTCAAATTCCAGCGATGAGAGATGGCGACTGCATCGAAACGTACCTGAGTACATACGAACTGACCGCCAGATCCCTCGGCTGGGATGATTCCCTGTGGGTTCCGCGTCTTCTTCCTCTCCTGACCCCCAGAGCCCAAGAAGCCACTCATGTCCTGTCAGATGAAGACCGAAAAGACTACGAAAAAGTAAAAAAGGCCGTCCTGGAAAAATTTCAAGTCAACGAAGAGTTCTACAGACAGAAATTTCGCTCTTTCCGGAAGAAATACGAAGATAGCTACCGAGAACTAGCTTCCAGCTTGTCTAAATTCCGGAACAAGTGGCTCAGAATTCCAAACGACTACTTAACAGCCACCGATTTAGCCACAACGAAAGCCCTACTATCCAGCACACTCGAGACAATTGCCCTTGAGCAATTCTACAGCAGCATAACCAACGAGTACCTGAAAATGCACGTGGTCCAGCAAAAGCCAACTACAGTGGAAGAAGCTGCGAAAGCTGCAGATGAGTATCTCCTCACTCGCAAAACGCTGGGAAAAGATGAAGTCAGCAAGAAACAACGCCACAGCCGTCCAACTTCTCCAACATCTGGGAAGCATGCTTCGGACGCTACACCAGCTTCATCTTCAGGCACCAGCCCCAACCGTTCTAGGAGAGAACTATCTGCAGTTGAATGCAACTACTGCCACAAAAAGGGACACATGGTCCGAAACTGTCCCAACAAGTCCGGAGTGAAGAGAGACGCTCCAGACCCGCATCGCTCAGCACAGTATAACAAAGATGGTCGCCCTAAAGGACCGGCAAGTAGTTCAACTACCAGCTTTAGTGGCCTGGCCAGAAGTCCTGACAAAAATAGCTCGTCACTCAAGAAAAACCGTGAAATCCTGGGCAGGATGAACGGTAAGCCCGTTAAGATGATTCTTGACAGTGGCAGTGACGTGAGCTTAGTCCGAGCTGATCTTGTCGACCCGAAAAATGTGAATCCGGAAGGTAGATGCATGATCGATTGTGTTTTTGGTGACACGCATCACACTCCGACCACCGTCGTCAAGCTCGAGCTCATCCGACCTGATAGCTCCATCGTCGCCCGAAAACTGGAGGTAGGTGTTGTAAAAAACCTGCCGGTAGATGTCCTCCTTGGCTACGACTTTCCAGACTTCGCCAATCTGGTTAGCTTCGACATATCCAAGACATCTCAGCCAACCTCCCTGGTGGTAACTCGTTCAGCTGCAGCCGAACGAACCACAACTCTCTCCGATACACGCGACGATTTTGGTTCAACGGAAACCAGCGAGCCCGACTTCCTGAATTTTGATGACAGCATCTTCAGCATTCCGTCTTGCAGCAAGCCAGCCCGAAAATCAAAGCGAAATCCTGTGCATCGCCTTGAGAAGCAAGACCCGAGTAGCATTCGTGACGCATGTTTGGCAACACCGGACGATGTTACTGAACATGGGGCCTCTAAGGAGCCACCTGAAGATACTGCTGTCCCGATTAATCTCTATGCCCCTGAAATTTTGGGTCTGAAAACAGACGAATTTGCAGCTCTGCAGAAGAGTGACCCTTCTTTGAAGTCACTAATCAGCCAACTTGAGCCAACACTTGACGATTCAAAACCTCATCAAATTTTGGAACGCAACGGCTTGTTCTACAGAGCTCAACACGGGAAAAGAAAACTGCTACAACTACTAGTTCCAGAAAGATGTCGCTCAACAGTCTTGCACCTAAGTCACTCATCACCTCTCAGTGGCCACTTAGGAATCAACAAGACCAAAGACCGCATCGCACGAAGATTCTTCTGGCCACACTTACCTTCAGATGTCGCAGAATTCTGCCGTTACTGTTATAACTGTCAGCTCATCTCTAGACGTAGACCCCTGGAAAAAGTCCCCATGCAACAAATGCCTGTACTCACTGAGCCATTTACAAGGATTTCCATGGATGTAGTTGGTCCTCTGATCAAATCTGCATCAGGCAACCGGTTTATCCTTGTCATCGTCGATTTGAGTACCCGATATCCGGAAGCAATTCCGCTTCGGACAACAACAGCAGCCAAGGTCTCCGAAGAACTCATCAAGTATTTCTCCCGCTTTGGTCTCCCAGAAGAAATACTCACCGACCAAGGCCAAAACTTTATGAGTGCTGCTCTGAAGAAAGTCTACAAAGCACTTCAGATCAAGCCGATTCGCACGTCACCATACCACCCACAGACGAATGGATGTGCTGAATCCGTGAACTCGACACTCATCACCATCATAAAAAAGTTCATCATGAACGAGCCAAAAGCCTGGGACAAATACTTACCGTTAGCTCTGTTTGCCTACCGTGAATCCACCCATCCGGCAACTGGATTCACTCCGTTTGAGCTGCTGTACGGTAAAAATCCCAGAGGTATCCTGGATCTCTTGAAAGAATCTTGGGAATCGCAGATTGACACGGAACCGCTCTCCGTCGTCAAATACATCATTGAACTGCGACAAAAACTCAGCTTGTACCGAGATCTATCAAGAGAGGCTCAAGAAGAAGCCAGTAAATCAGCCAAGCTCTGGTATGACCGCAAGACGAAACAGCGAGAACTCCAACAGGGCGACGAAGTTCTGCTACTCCTCCCTCAAGGAAACCACAAACTCGAAGTCTCGTGGAGAGGTCCATACAGAGTATTGAGAAGAGTTGGCCGAGTCAACTACGAAATCCAACTTGATGGCCCTAGAAAGAAGACCGAGGTTTTCCATATAAACCTCCTCAGAAAATTCTTCCGCCGAATGCCATCCGATCAGCATCGTAGCGACTCCCAACGTAATGCAACTAGCCTGTTCTGCTTGATGCAGCCGGACGAAGATGAAGAAGCTGACGATAATCTTCAAAACTTTCCAGAAGACCCCTCAGAAGAGCCAGTTGACTTCGACACCATAATTGACCAGGGCATCGAAGGAGACGACAGAGCCAAAATTAAATCTCTTCTAGAAGAATACGAAGACGTTATCAGCAACAACATCGGAGTCATGAAAGACGTGGAACATGACATCGACACCGGAGATGCCAAGCCAATCAGAATGCAGCCGTACCGCATTCCAGAAGCGAAACTCAAAGCGGTCAAATCAGAGCTGGACCGTCTTGTCAAGCTGGGTGTCATCCAGCGCTCGCAATCAGATTGGGCTTCTCCCATAGTCATCGTTCCGAAGAAATCCGGCGAAATCCGAATCTGTTCGGACAGCCGACGACTCAACAACATCACCAAACCGGAAATCTATCCTATGCCTAGAATAGATGAACTGGTTCCTATGGTCTCGAAGTACCGTTACATCAGTGTGTTCGATTGTCGCTACGGATACTGGCAAATCCGTCTGACCAAGAACGGGCGCATAAAAGGAGCCTTCACCACCCCATTCGGCACATTCGAGTGGCTGGTGATGCCCTTCGGCCTACGAAACGCGCCATTCACCTACCAGCGGTACATGGACAAAATCCTGGAAGAGTTTCACGACTTTTGCCGAGCGTTCTTCGACGACATCGTCATCTTCAGCATGACAATCGAGGAACACATCCAACATCTGCGAGCTGTCCTCGATCGCCTACGACGACAAAAAGTGACCATCGGACCTGCAAAAGCGAAAGTCGCCTGCTCAAAAGTTGAGTATCTCGGACACATTGTCGGCAACGAACGTATTCAACCATCCGACACCAAAACCGAAGCCGTTCAAAACTTCAAACGCCCACAGACGAAAACCCAGCTCCGCGCATTTTTAGGCCTTACTGGCTATTATCAAAATTTCGTCAAAAACTACGCAGCAGTGGCCCGCCCGTTGACGGAGCTGACGAGGAAAGGAGTCCCAGACAAAATCACCAAGTCTTGGAAACCAGTTCATGAGTCAGCATTCCAGCATCTCAAAACATCACTGTGTAGGCCACCGATCCTACGTAGCCCAGACTTTGATAGGCCATTTGTGCTACAAACGGACGCGAGCGATTTTGCGCTAGGTGCAGTGCTGACCCAGGTGTACTCAGACGGGGAGCACCCAGTGAGTTTTGTGTCGAAAAAGCTCCTGCCACGTGAATGCAATTTTTCAACGGTGGAAAAAGAGTGCTACGCCATAAAGTGGGCAATCCAGAAACTGGAATACTATTTGTACGGAAGACATTTTACTGTGCAAACTGACCATTCGCCATTACAGTGGTTAAATTCGGTGAAATCAACCAACCGACGATTGGCAAGATGGTCGGCCGAACTGCAACAGTATGATTTCGTTATCAAGGCAAGACCAGGAACAGCCAATGCAAATGCTGATGCCTTGTCACGTTATGGACATGATTGATTTGTGACTGATTGATTTTTCTATGTGTCCAATTTTTGTAACTGTTAAGCCGGAGAGTTTCCCTTTTTCCTGTGTATGTTTCTTTGTTTCACATGTTTTCTTGAAAAGGGGGACTTTATTTTTAAGGGGGGAGGGATGTTGGGAATCGTCCTATTTCACGTCACCTCTTTGAATATTTGGCGCTTTGTACGATTCCAACGCCATCTATCAGTAATGAAAACAGTAATACATCTGGTTAGAAGCGCTACCAGTTCAGTGGATGAACAGCCTTCAACCAGATACATGGCTTATATTTTGTAAAGTGGATTTGTTGGAATTTTAAGGTAAACATTTTGGATTATTATATTAGTTATAAATAAGATATTAAATGAAATTATAAACTTGAAGTATTCAGTTTAAAGTAAAATCAGAAAGTAAAAGAATTATTATTTATTTAAGGGTTCGTGACTTCATTCATTCCTGACTTCGTGACCTATACATCTGTAAATAGTTGTACAATAAACGTTGTGTAACGTTACAACAGACGAATTGGCGTAGCAGTTAAGGTCTTCCCAACAATACCGAATAAGTTTAGACCGATAGCCTATAAGGGATTCCGTATAACTACCGAATCCCGGTTGTTATTACCGATTCCTTTGGGTATCGAAAAACTAAAAAAAAAAAAAATATATACAGAATCCCAATCAGGATACCAAATACCGGATACCGAATATACCGAACATCCTATGGAATATATCTAATAATTCTGGCATCGAAAACTTACCCAAGAATTTCAGTAAATTCGCTCACCCAGTTCGTGATAACTACCAAATCCTGGCATTTATACAGAATCCCGATCAACATACCGAATAAATTTGTGCCGTAGCTGGCCGGTAGCCTATTTGGAATTCTGTATAACTACCGAATCCCCGTAATATACCGAATAGTTCTGGTATCGAAAAAATACCGGACAGTCTTAGTAAAATTTTGGGTGCTGCATCCCCCTCCCCTTGCGACGCCCCTGGTTATTACGCATGAGGTTACGGATTCTGGCTTCTTGGCGTCGAGGCTGGAACATATTTTTCTGTTTTCAGGGAAATATCGTGCCACAGACTAACCGGACCAAATCACGTCAAAGAGATTCGTAGTTACCTTACAACGCTTACTACGCTGCCGAGCGTGGTAAGCAAATAGTTACTATTTCGAGAAGGCTGAAACGGTTTTTGCGGCTGTTTTTTGGATTATTTTCAGTCGCTATTTACGCGCGTAAATACGCGCGTAATCGAGAATACGTCGCTATTTACGTCCCGTCTGAACAAGCTATCAAACTGGATTGATCCAAAGCTCTCAAAGTTTGACCCAATTCCCCTAATTACAGACTGTTCACTGTCCCCAGAGTCATCAGAGGTTACATTCCAAAGCCCCAAAGGATTTCAGTTTCTCCCGATCGCTCGAAACAGCGGCCGATTCTCGATCAGCGGCTGTTTTTTGGATTATTTTCAGTCGCTATTTACGCGCGTAAATACGCGCGTAATCGAGAATACGTCGCTATTTACGTCCCGTCTGAACAGGCTATCAGCGTAGTAACTTTTCACGAGGCTGGAACGAAAATAGTAAATAGGGCCTGACCTGGGTCTGACACATGTGGACACGCTCCAAGAAGTAACATGTCGTTGTTTACTTTAAATTAGCGCATCAAGCGGCAAAAAAAGAACTAATCCGAGAAGGAATTTTATAAAAGGCGTAATTGGCCTAATTGCTCATATCTCAGAAGAAGAAATCGAAGTTAAAAGCGCGGGAAAATCAACTGTCCAAGGACATGCCTGAGCTATACAACTGAACCATTGAATGAGAAGCTGGCTGGAAATCAGTTCTGTATAAGACTGAGAAAGGAGATCGTACACTTGAAGGTGATCTAGAACAACCAAAGATTAGTTGCGTTTTTTACCTTTTCTCCGTAGCCAGCCGTAGGTCGCTACCTATTATAGGCTATTTGCCACTGCTGACCGTTTTTTCTTCGTCTTGCCGGTTGGTTCAACTGAGCTCTAGAAAACGGCTTGGAAGAAAAAATGGTGTCTTCCCGTCACCGACGCCTATCTCTCTAATGAGAATTTTGAATTTCGCGCCATGCCAAGACGCCAGTAGCCAGTAATTTTGATAGTTAATTTTATAGTTACTGAATTTTAAATTTCGCGCCATGCCAAGACGCAAGTAGCCAGTAAATTATTTTTTAATCAAACCTGAGCTGTTGAAGATCAGAATGTGATTCTCCTATGTTTTAGCTTTGATTTGAGGCCAAAATCACCTCTGTCTGTATCTCTGCTCTATCTTGCCTCTAAGCATCTTAAATCTTCTTTAGAAAACAGTATTTTACATAAGGAAATGCCGATGTTCATCCATTGACTTTAGGGTTTTGTCCATCTAGTGACCAGCTTGGAACTATGTGCTTCAATGAAATTCTATGAAACTGGGTATTTTGAGCTGGTTTTGAGTGCATGGGGAGCCCCAGCAAGTGAGTTAGATGAGAAAATATGAATAAGATCATTAAGGTTATAGTCCAATAGACCTATTGCTGCTATAGGCTGCTGACTTTTCCTCCTTAGTATCAACAAATTTTTGTAGGCAAGTTCAGCTACTTTTTTCTACATCTAAATTTACATTGAATATTAAGAAATAATATTAAATAGCTAGGACATCTTACTGATGGCCTTACAAAACAGACAATTTTGTCCTGAATGCAATGGTATTTTAAAAATATTTTTTGAAGATGTTTTAGATAGGTAAAACTGATCAGGAAAATTCACAGCAATTCCTGCAATCATTACAAAAAAATCGCCAATTTCTGCCACTAGGTGATTTTGTGGCCACCCTACCGTAGGTTGACATAACGGTAAGTTATGCCTATGGTAGACATGATGAATGGTGGTTTGGTAGGGGCTGTGTAGGGGAGATGGGGCAGGTTCGTTACGTTTTTGCTTTTTTGCATACCAAGATTTTGTTTTAGGTTCTGTAGCTACCATTTTTTTCTGAATGTCTAGAATCATATCTTAGCTGCTATTGTTACTTTGTAGAATCTTGTTACCTATAACAATTCCTTTGCAAATTCCATTTTCCTGTTAACTACTTTCGTCTGGACCTGCCCCCAGACTGGGGGCAGGTTCGGACATCGGGGGCAGCTCCAGAAATCAATTAACCTATTTTTAACCCAGGAAGGACTATATACACGTTTTTTCATTCGCTTTCGTTGCCTCAGTTCATTTTCGTTTGTTGCTTCCGTTTGGAAAAACTGTAACCTGTGTACCATCACTTTATCAACATCTGTTATTATCATCCAGATATACTGTTACCGCTAGGTCTGAATATGACTTGTTTTCTTCCAAAATGGGTCGTAAATACTTTCTGAGCCTTTCTGGTGACTTTTTTTCTTCCCTGGTTCGGTTTCCTCTTCTTTCATTATTTTTCTTTTTTTCCCCTTCAACTTCTCTTGCAGTTGTTGTCGGAACCTGCCCCAAGTGTTTTTGTCCGGACCTGCCCCTGGTGCTGTTTTCACACAAAATTTTTTTATAACTCTCAACCTCTTGTAGCAATTGTAGATATTCGTTTTTGACATGGTAGAGCTAATCTTAAACTACTTAAATAAAAATCACCGACGATGTAAGTGGCTTTGGAACTGCCAAAGTGAGGTGCCAACCCCATGACATATAACTTCATTTCGTGCCAAAAAAGTGACACTAATATCGGTTTGCTATGATTGCTAGAGGGCAACTGCGGGAATTTTTAACAGAAGAAGCGTATATGTGAAACAGCTCTGAAAAACAATTTTGCGTAATTTAAATTTCAGTACTGAGGTTTGCGAACCCCATGTCCGGACCTGCCCCCCTCTCCCCTATCCCGAAACTCTCAGAGTGCTTCTCCCCAGTTCACCGGTATCAGTTATTGCAGAAGAACAATTCTAACTCCTAGGATATCTAGCATAGCTCACAGTACTGCACAGTACCACATAACAGGAGGGTTATCCAACCTTGAACAATATAACCGTAAATGGGGCCAAAAAATGTTCAACAGAAACTTCTGTGCTGTTCTAAGTATGATTTTTCATGGGAAATCTACAGCACAATAGCCTCTTTTCTAGGGTCAAATCTAGGGGGAAATGAACACAGAAAAAGGGAGATTTAGGGGAAACAATTGTGATTTAGGGAAAATGGAAATAAAAAAGTGGAAGCACTGCATACAAAAGAGAAAAGACACACAGCGCCATTTTCATGTTGAGATTTTTGATGAAAATGATTGTTAGTTTTTTGCACAGACTGTCACTCAAGTCACTGAAGTCCGGCCAAAGTCTGTTTGTTAACAATTTTAATGGTAGACATTTTTGCTGGGTGTTAGCCAAATTGTGAGCAGCATTGTGGCAAATGCTTCATTGTTGACATAGACTGTGCACCATACTAGGCCTACTTACTGTATGAGCTCAGTTTCTGAAATTGCACCACATTACATCGTGGCAATTGCTACACTACTATGCCTACCCCTGGAAACTATTTTATTTTAGGCAGAGGCGTCACTTAGGGGGGCAGCTGCCACCCCTTGTCCTTCCAAGGGGGCCCAGAGCTACCCAGGAAAAACAGGAAAAGCCTGAAAAAGTCAGTTTTTCGTCACAATTGTGACATCTGGTTGCGCCATATCAGTTGATCTTAAGTCACTGATGAAAATCGAACCTTTTTTAATCCAAGATAGTGACCCATTGTTCGAGGACCGAATGTCTTCTAGGCGTGTTTGAGGCTGGGTCAGTTGTGTGTCTGAACTCTGAATATGAAGAGAGACATTATTTTTGTAACATGGCTTTCAGTATCACATGATGATTTGTTCCTGGATAGCCGAGGGCTCTCTTGGAAATTCAGGTGGGGGCACCGCCTCGACGGAGCACAAAATGTAAGATTAGGAAGGGGAGAGGGTCAGCAAACACTGAGTGCTTTTTCACTTAACCCCAGCTTGTTTATTTTGTAAAATGGTAAGAAAAGTTTAAATCTGCGTTTAACGTGTGTTGCAGCAAGGGCTACTCTGTTTCAGTTTTGGAAGGTCATTTTATTTGGAAAGGGTCGAGATGAAGCACCGTAATGTACCAGTTTTCAGTTTAATGTCTCACACTGTTTGGAATGTGTTGTGACCAAATATTATGAGCTGATCTATGATAGGTGGCCGTTGCTTTCATTTGTGACCCAAAAAAGCTCTCTGATCATAAAGAATTCTAAAATTTTCGCCTGTGGCGCCGCCTGTAGTAGGCCTATGCTCTGTTTACTTTGAGGTTTGGACTTGCAGTTTGGGGGATGGGCCATTTTAGAACCTAAAATTTGTTCAGGAAGTAGTTAAATTTTGTTGGAACATTTTTTGTTTGTTTGCCTACAGTCGTTAGAAGCTTCATCTTCAGCGAGTTCTAGTTAGTTTTCCGCTCTTCAGCCGTGCTGGATTTCTAACAAGTACATTTTGCGGCATTCACCCCCAGCCCAGGCACTTCAAACCGCCCATGCGTCACGGGTCCCCGAAGGGGGCCCGGGACGCCGCCACTGCCACCCCTTAGGTTTCAGCGAAATGATGCCTCTGATTTTAGGTTCATGCAATTCCTAGTTGAATTGAATACAGCTGAGTAGGTTATATCGTGTTTATAGCCTCTCCCAGTTTAGAACATAAAATTGTCGTTCCCTGACGCAGTTGGCCAGGAGGGCCACAAGTTTATTAGGGTTATCACAAGCTTGGCTTGATGGGGAATATAACAAATATTTTCATTCTTGGCTTGCTAAGTTGTACTGTCTTTCGATGCTCTTGATGCAAAGCCTATTTTGATAGGCCTTTAGGTCCAAGGAAGAAAACTTGGGATCCCAAGTTTGGGGGAAGCTATCCCATAATAGCAGACTACCCACTTTGAACATGTGTGAGCAGGTTCCTATAGTGTGCTGTTGGTTTGTCACATGGTAGTCTGAAAACAGGGATTTGTGGATGACTACCCTACCTGAGGTAGGACGATGAGGACATGAGAAGGAGGTTACTTGCCTGGTGTCCACTTTCTTAGGACCGGATGGTGGCTGTTATACAGTTGTGTATTACCATGATTAGTTGTATTTTTTTAATTTAATGTTCTGGCCATCGAGCCTGCTCTCTGCCGTGAAGCTATGTAAAATTACTTGTTCTCATTATTTGAAATGAAATGAACCTGAACCTGACCTGAGAGTGAAACCCATTGTCCAGGGTGACATCATCAGCTATAGTCAGCCCAGTCTAAGGCTAAAGAGCTATATCCCCAATATCCACATAAATTTTCCTTCTGTCAGTCATTCCACTGACCAGGAGTACCGTACTTCTAGATGGGCCAGGAGGATGAAGCTAGGAATTATTACGGACAAGTCATATTACGGATTCGATCATCCAAAATTCAAGAGTAAAATTCAGTTGACGAATCCGTTTTTCACTGTCAAATACCATTCATTGAATTGACGAAAACCTTATTGGAAAAGCCAGTTCGCCAAATCGAGATCCCTAATTTCGTTGTTTGGACAAATTCGACTGCGGTGACCTATCGGATATTGGGAAGTATCGCCGAAACCCTTTTTTTCTTCTTGAGTGTCACATTTAGAGCATCTACTCTTAGCACCCATCAGTATCAGGCTTCATCGGAAAACACGTTTGAACTGAAATCTGTATTTCCGGAAATGTCCGATGTGCCCCTAACCAGCTCCGCTAGTGAATAAAAATGGCACTTCTAGGGCAACTGACCTTCGATTTGCGCAGTTTTAAACCTAAATCGCTCAACCCCCTCGGCCCCTGTGCATTTCACAATTTACGGACCCTCCTCCTCCACCGTGGCTCCTCCGCTCCGTCCACTGTGGTCAGAAGGAAAAATAAATGGCATACCTGGGTATTTGCTCCAACCGGCCATCGAGTTTCAGGCGAATCAGAGCATTTCCGTGAAATTCCATACGCTACCTAGATCCTTGCAGAAACTCAGAATGACAAATCTAGGATCCATAACCTTTGTAACTTCTAAGTTGCATCTCCTTCTGTTTAGCCTCCATGCGTGTCCCTTGGGGTGGTTCCCAAAATCACCACGTTCTTTTTGCCCACTCTCACAATGCCCACGCTCAGAATGCCCACGATCAAAATGCCCACGATCAAAATGCCCACGGTTCAAAATGCCCACGGCTCAAAATGCCCACTACTCAAAATGCCCACGACTCAAAATGCCCACAGTTCAGATGTGGAACACCCGAAATCGACATCGTCCGAAATGCTGGCGGCTTAAAAATGCTGACAGTTTCCAAATGCCAACAGTTCAAAATGGTCACAGGGGAGGCTAATATCGTCTTGGTTCGAAATGCCGACGGCTGAAACTCCACAGGGGAGGCCAACACCATCCTGGAAATGCGGACTACGAGATTACAAGGGGTAGGATTAATCATGGAAAAGATTTGAAAGGAATTATTATATTATTTCTGAAGAACGATCCAAAAAGACCAGGAAGTTAAAGGGGGTTCCTTACCAGGCAGAGGCTTACTCAAGAAAGCACAGCGCTTTTGCGGCAACTAACCACGAGCCAATACACATGTTTCTTGTAAGTATTTTACTAGAATTAGCCTATATTATAATTGAGACTATACCAGTTCAGCATACGATCCGTCATTCGGATACTCCGTCTATTATACTCTTCCAGGTGCTCAGTCACCCCTAATTCTCAAGTTTACTACGTTCTGAACACCTGAAATAATCCAATCGTGGGCATTCTGAACCGTGGGCATTCTGAACCGTGGGCATTTTGAGTAGTGGGTATTTATGAGTCGTGGGCATTATGAGTTGTTCTCTGATACTTTATTGTAAAACGAAACTTTCACAGCATTGGATTGCCGAACTTGTCGTTGTCGTCAGGTACATCATAATTACAAAACTAAGGTGGTTATACATAATAAAGCAATAGTCAAAAAATGATCAAACAGAATAAAAACCCTAGACAATTAAAACATTAAAGGGAAATATTTGATCAATTGTTTAAAACTTCAACAAAAGATGGTACAAAGCTCTTTCTGTAGCGTTCGGTTCTTGTACAAACAGGGTTAAGAACCGGAACTTTTTGTGCTACAACCCGAGGTAGTCGAGGTTTTGGCGGGCAATATGGGGTAGGAAATAGGTGCTCAAAACCTGAGTGGGAACGCAGACTGTTCCCGAAACTAGTACAAAGAGTAAGACGTCGGGCTGCTAAAGTACGGAGGCGGAATTCTTTGAGGAGGAGGATATAAGGCACTTTGCCCTGGCGGTAGATGATTCTCAAGGCTCTCTTCTGAATAGTTTCAAGCCTATCAGACTGATCTACTGTCAGGCCAAAGTGCCAAACCGGACAAGCATACTCAAGTAGCGGACGGATGAAAGTAACGTAAAGGCGGAGAACATGTGATTTAGGGCACGGAAATTTGGAAAACAATTTTAGGAGAGACAGAGACGCACTGGCTTGTTTAACAATCGAACAAATGTGAGCCTCCCACTTCAAATCATTCGTCAGTGTGATCCCCAAAAGTTTGGTCTTTGTTGTAAATATTTCATTTGGTATTGGAGTAGTGAACGATGGCTTTGATTTAAGAAAACTTATGGTCATGATATTAGATTTCTGGGGATTAACTTTCATTTTCGACTCGGCTGCTTCGGCAGCGATATCGTCAAGTATTTCCATTGCGGTACTCTTTATGTTCCTTCTGCACCTTTCAAGTAATGTCATGTCGTCCACAAACTTCCAACGATCGGCTGATTCGTTAGCAAGATTGTTAATCATTACCAAAAATAATAGAGGACCCAAGAGCGTTCCCTGTGGAACCCCACAAGAAATAGGAAGTGCATCAGAATAAATGTTTTTATACTTTACAACTTGACTTCTATTTGACAGAAAAGATGCAATGATATTAACTAGAAAAGGTGGTACTTTAAAATCATTTAATAATTTTTCAACTAAAACATTGTGACTAACAAGATCAAACGCTTTTTGGAGGTCAACCAAAATAAGATTCAGCCATGTATCAGGCTCATCAAGTAGTTTATATACAGTGTCGAGAAGGCTAACCAGATAATGTGTCGTCGATCAACCTTTCATGTTACCGAACTGGTTTTCATCTATTAAATCAAGGATCGTTTCTTTGAGCCAATCTGCTAGAAAACTCTCATACATTTTGGAAAATATCGGTGTAAGAGTGATAGGACGGACTCCACTAAAATCCAGTTTAGCCCCTTTCTTCTGTATGGGAGTAACGTACCCTTTTTTCCAGCAATCAGGGAATAAACCGCTTTTGGTTATCGTGTTGAAAATATCTGATAAAGGTTTTGATAGTTTGTCGGGAAATGCTTGGACCAAATCAATCGGAATATCAAGGGGGCATATTGAAGTTCTCTTTAGTTTACGGATTTTTGCTTCAACATCCACAGGTAGTATTGCTGGGATAACGTGGTCTGGTAATGGGGGAAAAGAGGTATTACTTGGGAGAGGAGGAAGAGTTTGCACAATAGCCGAAAGGTGTTTATTTAACGAATTTGCTGTGGTTTCTGGCGGTTCATCAAGGTTGAAATCAACAATTTTGACTGATTTGCCGCTAATTTTCCTGACTGTGTTGTACCACTGCTTTGGTCGGGATTTGAAGAGTTCGCTTACTTTATTACGGTAGTACTCGGATGAAGCTTTTCGGATCTGCTTTTTTATACCTTTTCTTAATAGGTTAGCTTCTTCAATTTTTCCTTGACGGAATAGCCTTAGTTTTTGGCGGATTAAATTTTTCAGTGCATCGTTTACGTACGGCTTATCATTGGAACATCTTTTCTTTTTAACTTCTGGGAAGTGAAGGACATAATGATTAAGAAGCTTTTCCTGAAAAATTTCGGCCTTCTTATTAGAATCATCAGCAGCAAGGACATCATCCCATTGCTCTTCTGACAGCCATGCCCCGAACTTAAGCAGACCACCATCAGTAATTGGACGGTATTTAAATTCATCAAATTTGTACTTTGGAATCAGGCCTTGTATTGGGTTTAGTGATAACGTGAAATGGTAGCTTCCGCCAAGCGGGGGGAGGGAATTGGGTTTTTGATAAAACTCATGCATGTTTGTGCATATTATGTCGAGTGAAGTGCCACCTTTTGTCGTTGGAATATTAACGATTTGTTTTAAATTTGCTTCCCGACAAAGGTTACTGAGGTTTAGCTCATTCCCGTCCCCTGAAAGCAGGATCCCAGCGTTAGGATGTTTTGACTGGAGGTAATCAAGAGGTGCATGAAGTTTGTCCAAGAAATCTTTTCGCTGCTCTGATTTTTGGCCCGGTGAATAATAAAAGCATCCCACAATAATGTTACTGAAGGGGCGAGGTAAAATTTTTGGTTTAACTTTTATCCAAATCATTTCATCATATTCATTAATTCCAGGAACTTTTACTTCGCTAGGTGACAAATTATTACGGCAAAAAATCAAAACTCCTCCACCCTTTTTACCAAGCTTATGGTCATGTGGTCGAAGTTTAACAAACTCATGGAAATCAGCCATCTTCAAAGTTTCGGTGTTCTGGGATTGAACCTCAGTAATGCAAATTAAATCTGAGGCTAAATTTTTTGCAGTAAGTTCAAGTTCAACAAGTTTATCAAAGTTAAGGCTTTCTGCATTACTTAATAAGAGGCGAGGGAAGTGATACCGTTGATTATTATTTGTATGCTCCCGGGTGGGACTCCCAGGACAACCCTTTTCATCTGGCGAACGATTTGACGCGGAAGTTGGAGGACGCGAATGGGATTTAACAGATTTTCCAGGAAGCTGAGTACGAGGGATGGGTGAAAACTGTTTTCCAAAACAATCGGGCAAACAGGAGGAGGTGCCAAGGAATTCCGGCTCCCAACCGTAGGAATCATGATATCACTGTAAGTGAGGGGCTCAAATCTATTTTTAACTGGAATTGATGAAACGAGCGAAACTGCGTCCTCGCCAGTAGTAGAATTATCTGTTACACTGCGGTACCCAGATAAGGGAATGCTTGATGACGATTGGGGTAGAAAAAGGACTGGGGGTAGGGGGTAGGTTGGCAATATGTTGTTGGCAATATGAGTCGTGGCATTTGGCATATTTTTGTTTTTCTTACGTTTCTCAAAATTAGTCTAGCTAAAAAGGCCGGAATTGCAGCTCGTTTTTATGGCACTTGCCTTCCAGCCAATTGTCGCATACCGGTCACTTTTCCGTCGGTCCGTCAGTCCGGTGATTGCGAGTTAAAGCCGGGCTTCACCTTCCTGATTCCCAGACGTCCGGGCCTTCCGCTTAACCAAGCCAACCCTTCCAGATTCCCATGATAATGATGACACCTAAATTTGTTGTTCTTCAACATTTCTTAGATGTCCCATTTATATTTCAAATACCTCTTGCATACCAATCACAACTGTCAATCACGTTCCTTTTTCTTCCTTCATTTGCATATTTGTTGTGTCTCACGAACGGGTTGCCTCTATGCTCACCTTCCAGAATCCAGACATCCGGAATCTGGGGTGTCCAACACCCCGGACTTCCAGACGTTTTTTGCCGGGCTTCACCTTCCAGATCCGTCCCGATGAAAACGGCTGTCTGGGAGCCGGAAGAAAAATTTGGAAGGCGAAGCCTGGCTGAACTTGTTTGAGGGTTGAGAGAGGTATGGGTTAGAAGGGGTGAGGCAAGACTGAAGAAAGAGCCGGCTTTAGGGTTGCCCCAATCCTTTTCTGATGACCCACGATAGGAGAGGTGAGAATAAATTATTACTCTCACCTCTCTGCAAGGGTTAGGCAGCCCTGCAATAGACCTTTCGCCGTTGTCAGCGATGACGCTCCCTCGGTCCAGTCGAACGATTCCGTTTGGAGAAAAGGTGCTTGTGACGGGCGGGGACATACCCAATTAAAAATTTAGGGAGGTCAGACTTCGATCCTTTTTAAAAAGAATATGACTGTTTCGTACACGTCACTGGCAGTCTTGCCGGAAGAGCTAAAAACCGGATGATTTTGTACGCCAAAGCATGCAATAGGAGCACCTGTGAATGCTAGAACTTAGAGTAGAAGCTCTGATCTGGCAAACAAAAAAAAAACTAAAAAACGTAGGAAACAAGCACCAACTTCCAGTAGCCTAACAAATTATGTAATCTGTTAGATAAAAAACGATATGAAAATATCATATTTCAACACATTCAGTGGCGTGGTTCCTTAAGACTAGTTGGAGAAATAATAAATGCAGAATGAGTCATTTAAAGAACAGCGAACTGACAAAACTTGGTCCTCTTGACTGAATATTTGCATTCTGTTACCAGTTTGAAACTTCTAGACATATCCCACATGCAATCTTTTTTTTTTCAGGAAACAAGATGGACATAGGAATAGGAGAACTTAATGGTACTGGAGTCAGCAGTTCCAGTGCCGTTGAAAGCGTTGAAGATGAGAGCTCCAGATGTACCTCGCTAGCAAGTGACGAATCAGAAAATCGTAGCCTTTTGGAAATGAGAGCCAACGATGCAAACCTTAGCGATGTACTTGATACTGTGTCGAGCGAAGATGCCGAGTCAACCATGACGGGTGCTGGAATTTTGTCGAAAGAAGCCCTTGTAGAGCAGGCAAAATTGGAGAAAAAGATCATGGGTCAAGAAGAAGCGAGAAAAAGAAAAGAGGAGAAGAAGAAAGTGGATCAGGAAATGTTGGAGAAACGGTATGAGCGTCTTTTAGACTTGTTACAGAAGAGTCAGCTCTACTCGGAGTTTCTTGCCAAGAAGATTGCAGATATGAAAACTCTCCCGAGCCCAGTGAAGAAGGCAAAAAATCCTAAGGGTAAAGAAAATGCAAGGACTAAGAGCAAGGGTCTTAAATTGTCTGCCATTCCCGAAAGTGCAAACGTTGAACCAAGTGATGAGACTGCACCTGCACTGACAAAGACTCGATCTCTTTCATCTGAAGAATGCAAGAAAAAACAGCCATCTCTTCTCGAAAATGTCACAATGCGCCCCTACCAGGTTGAAGGTTATGAGTGGCTGAAATCCCTCACAGCTGGTGGACTGAGTGGTATCTTAGCAGACGAAATGGGGCTTGGGAAGACTCTTCAGTGTATCGCTAACATTTGCAGCATGATCGAACGTGGGGTTACTGGACCATACCTCATTATTGCTCCTCTCTCTACTCTACCGAATTGGATAAATGAGTTCAAACAGTTTGCTCCCAAAGTACCAACCATACTCTACCATGGACCATATCAGATAAGGGAGGAATTGGCGGAAGGTTTCAAGAAACTGCATAAGATTGATGGTTTGAGTGTTTATCCCGTCGTCATTACCTCATATGAACTTGTAATCAATGATGTAAAAGTGCTAGCTGCACCTGTCTGGAAGTACCTGGTTATAGATGAAGGCCATAGGATAAAGAACTATCAGTCTCGTCTTTCTCGCGAGTTGAAGAAGTATCAGAGTGTCAACCGACTCCTTCTGACAGGCACCCCCCTGCAGAACGACCTCACTGAGCTGTGGGCCTTGTTGAATTTTCTGATGCCGGAGATTTTTGATGACCTGGATGTTTTCCAGTCTTGGTTTGACCTTGAGGAGTTGCATGAAGGTAAGACTGAACGTTGACCAGTTGCTACATCAGATTTGCATGGTGCATGAGCTGACAAGTTTTTCACCACAGGAGCCGTGTGGTTCGTAACAACGCTTTAAAGAATGTATACAGTAGTAAGCAGCAGATTATGACTGATTACCTCATTCGTATCATCCATCGAGCAGACCCTCATGAAAATTCTTTGACTGTGTAGTTGTATGATAGTGGTACGAAAAAGTTGCATGTATTGATATGTAGTAGTATGGAATACTATGGTTTAACATGCGTCCGATTGGGTTAATCTTAAGTAGCCTAGTAGTATCCGATAGCATCCAATCTTGCTGCAGCAGCATCCAGTTTGCTAGTAGTAGCAGGCAGTGGCAACACTTACTACTGCATGCTACTTTATCGTACAACTCCATACGACTAATTCTCGAAAAATTTTCATCGGGACAACAACACCGATGCTTCCTAAAAATATACAAAGAGTAATTTTTCATGGCGAATTGCTCATTGTCTTCTCTTAATCGCATGGGATACGCGTAGTCCTCCGCCTCACCTGAAAAGGCTAAACTAGATGTATTTCTAGCTTCTCAGTTATTTTTTCCGTCAATAAAGAGAGTGGCGACCCTTTCCAAGTACTAGGGAAAGGCCCAGGCGCAAACAAAAAGTGAGCATAGCTGCTAGACAGGAGAGAAGGTCGTTCGAAGCGAGTTCGGGATTGAAATATATGTGAAACAGCCTTCTTCTGAGTATTTCAGTGGGACTCCTGACTTTTCTTACCACCGCGCTTGCGAGTGAAGCTTCACGTTATGAAGTTAGAGCAGTTTTGTTACCAACCTCTCTGGAGTTTTGCTTTTTGTTGGTCTAACAAAAAATATGGTTCTCCTTCATTATGTGTCCTTCTTAATATTTGCGTTTTTGATCTCAGTTCTCCTCTCAATTCTTCTATTTCGCGTTTTATGTCTATTTTGTGTGACTTCTCACGTTTTTGTCAGAATCGGAAACGGGGAAAGCTTTGTTATTCTGCAGAACCGAGAAGTTATTTCGATAGTCAGTTCTCGACTCTCCTTTCTCCTTCCTGATTGGTCAACAGGGAAGATGTTCAACTTGTATAAGCAGGTTTTGTCGGGTGGCTAAATTAGTGAAAAGTGAAAAGGGAGAAAGAAGAGCAAAAAACGGTAATTTCTGCGAGAATTGAGAACTGAGACTTCAGATCAGAATTGCAACTACAGTGCTTTCGACCAACAGACCAGTGGGGATGTGAAAATGTCGCAGAAGAAGCCTACTATTTGTCCAGAAAAGCTGTTCCTGCCGAATGGTATAGTGATCATCAATTAATTCCTTGCGTTTGGGTTAGCTTTGCAAGTTTTCCAGTCTCCCACACATTCTAGCCACCTTATAGTTTATATCTCCTCCAGGTAACTCCGAAGTGATTGAACGCGAGAAGTCCAAGCATGTTATTCAGACTCTCCATAAGATCCTCCACCCGTTCCTCCTCAGGCGTGTGAAAAGTGACGTTGAGATCGACCTTCCACCCAAGAAAGAGCTCATTGTCTATTGCCCAATGGCAGCCACTCAGGCGAAAATGTACAACGCCATCGTTGAAAAGACTATCTTTTCCTATGTGAAGAAAGACGGTGAAAGCCAGGACGTGGAGCTTAATGAGAATGGTTAGTTATCAAGCTATTATCATCCAGTAAGGATGATCCAAATCCTCATCTCTACTTTGATTGTTTTTTGCCATATTCATCAAGAGTTTGACCTTCTGTTTCTTTTTTTTTCTGGTCAACTAACCGTGTGACGATTCTGCGCTACGAATTCCCAGTGGACACCTCCTCACCCATGTCACATGTCTGGATGCATATGTTGTGGACAGACAATCACGGTTGGGTGGTTGTCAGGACTGTATCAGTTCCGGCCGACCAGACCACAAGGGTGCAGTCCTGCGTTTTTATGCCATATAGCGATCGCAATTTCTGTCGGTCTGTCCGTCGATCCGAGTTTTGCTAGTTCGGGCACTTCCACATAAGCTAAGACGATGAGACTTGGCAGATATACCAGGGACCCGAAAAGATTAACTTGGAAATAGTCACTTCCCCGATCCGATAATCTGGGGGGGGGGGGAGGGAAGGAAGCGGGAATCCGAAAAATTGAATGAATTTTTTGAATGAAACTTGATATTTGGAAAGACCTCGTGTCTCAGACTACCCGCGTCAAATCCGGACCGGGTCCGGTGACTTTGGGGGAGATGGGGGGACCGGAAATATTGGGAAACGCTTAGAGTGGAGGGATGGGGATGAAACTTGGTGGGAAGAACAAGCACAAGTCCTAGATACATCGATGACCTAACCGGACTGGATTCAGGTACTATGGGGGGGAGGCAGGGATTATGGTCACCCCGAGAGTGATGTACTAGGACGACGAAAATTGGCAGACATATCAAGGACCCGAACAGACTGACTTGAGAATAGTTGTTTTACAAATAAAGCAATCCATCAAAGAGAAGTCTTTTGCCCGATCCGTCCGACCATCCTGGGGGGGGGGGGGGGGGGGCTCCGGATGTAGCATGCGTAACTTTTGAACTGGTGATCGGATTTGAATGAAACTTAGCAAGTGGAAAGGCCTGTCGCCTCAGATGTTCTATGTCAAGTCTGGACCGGATCCGGTACTATAGTGGGGGATGGGGTGGAGGAGGGCACTGCACTGTCAGAAGTTTCATAACAGATAGCGAATAACACTTTCAAGAATAACACCTTTTCACTTCGAAATAAAGTGTTATGACCAAATAAGTTTACACTATTTCGTGCCTAGATCTCCAACAACACCTTCAAGTGGTAAAAATACTAACGGGAACGAAAGAAACCTAACAGATAACATCCCAAAGTGTTATCTGTTGAAACCGGGCATCCTTCTGTTGTCGTTATGTAACTTCTGACAGTGTAACATTTTTACCAATTGAAGGTGTTGTTGGAGATCTAGGCTCGAAAGAGTGTAAACTTAATTGGTCATAACACTTTATTTCTAAGTGAAAAGGTGTTATTCTTGAAAGTGTTATGCGCGATCTGTTATGAAACTTCTGACAGTGTGGGGGGATCGGGATTCGGGATGGCATTTGGTGGGAAGAACAAGCATAAGCCCTTGATACTTTCTTACAGAACAGATGGTATCGGGGCTCTTGAGGGGAATTGGAGGGGGACAGGGGGTTTCCCGGAAATTCCGGTGATCGTTCTCGTATACTTCCTTGCACCATCTACTCGTAACAAAGGGCCATATGAGCTCGTAGCTCTCGTGTTTTTATCCTAATATGACCTTCAGATTCGGCTGCATACCAACAGACCTCTCTTATGTGGTCCATGATCAAGAACAGACACGATTTAAGGCATCCGGCACTCCCATCCTAAATAGCAACTTATTTCGAGCAAGAGAAATAAGTCACAATGCTCGTTATAATGAAGGTTCACAAGAGTAAACTCACTAGCACGCCATTAGTAATTGTTCTCTTATGATTCGTGTGTTGTTGGTAAGGGAACCCTGGCATCGCAGAACAACGCAACGGAGTGGCGGGAGGTGTTTAAAATGGCTGGATAACCTAAAATAATTGAATGTATTGAGGAAGCAAATAGCTTACTTGAGTAACCAAACACAGAGCAGATTGGTTTGAAACGGAAGCATCGTATTTTGGGAGCGAGCGGCACTTGGACAAGGGGCTCCTAGCAACAAATAATCTAATAGTTATTTGCTAAATGTGATTCTGTGTTCAGTGGGAGGTACCCTATAAGCCATACTTCCGGATGGAGTTAATCCCTCATCGGACCTCCAGTGCCTTAAAATGTTGTAGTACACAGTTGTGGTAGCTAACAAATGGAAATGGTGTGTTAGGGCTAATCGAGACATCAGTCGATTGATTCTTTTCTGATTTTAAGGTCGCCCTAAGCGGAAGTCCCACGACCGGAGCTACAAGAACTACTTCGACACGGAGGGGACATTAGAAAATAAGATTGATTCCTGGATCCAAATGAGTGATGACTACGAAGAGGTGCGGGCAGCCAAGCGGCCGAAAAGTGACGGTCCTCGAACTAGTCTGGTTCGAATCAAAATGCAGAACCCAATGATGATGCTACGAAAATGTGTCAATCATCCTTTCCTCTGTGACTGGGCAATGGACGCCAATGGAGAAACTATTGTCGATGAAAGGTAAGAGCTGCGTTTGTTTGAATGACTCCAGCTATGTAGTGTCATTGTAGTTTGACGTAGGCCTACTTTTGTTTTAGTTATGGTAGTAGAGTATGTGGAATGGACAACTAAAGCGGGACACATTCTGTGCTTTCAAATTAGGCATATGTCAAATGACAGTATGAAAAAACGAAACTAAATACTCTTAACGCATAAACTACGATTACTGTAGTGCGGCGCTTACGGCCGATACGATATCACTAAGCAAAGATGCTTGGGGACACATAAGTAAATATCCGCTGTCGTGGTTACTGTTTCCATTGGCCAAGCTGGATATCAGCCTGATTGATCCGTGATATATAATAAGTCATCTGAGAAGAGAGTTACCGCAAATTTACTGCCAAGATTTGTTTTTCTGCACAGATCAATTAACTTATCGAATTTCTCACGAATACAGCCGATCTCTAGAAGACTTCTTGTTTACCCTTTAAGTAGGTTTTGATTTATTTTATGTATGTATTCTAGTGAAATTACCGTAAAGCTTAAATTTGGAGACACGATGTGTTTTTGTTGTTTGTCGAAAGAGTCTATAGTATATACTGTTTTAGATGAGTTTTGCAGATGGTGTATGTTGTGAATTGTGTTGTGACTATTATTGAAATGATGAAATGATTCTGTGTATAGGCTACATATGTATATTTTAGTGTTTATGTTTGACGTAGAGGTCAAATTCGCAGCGTTGACGCTGTGAAAGATACTTCTTATGAATAAAACTCTACTCTACTCTTAATTAATTTTCTAAACCTTTTCTTGTTTCCAGGATTGTGTCTGAAAGTGGCAAGATGCAAGTTCTTGATCAGATGTTGGGTCGTCTGAAGAAAGCCGGACACAAAGTTCTGATTTTCAGTCAAATGACCATGATGATGGACATATTGGAAGATTTTCTTACGCTGAGAGGTAATTTGCATTATTTTAACAGTCACGTGTCCCCTTATTCTTTACAGTCTGTGTCCAAATCTGACGTAATTAACCCAATCCAAGCTTCACTCAAACCTAACGTTTTTTTTTTCGTTTTAAGCGTAGTCCGAGTTAGGTCTGATTGAAGATTTGTATCAGTCACAACCAGGGGCGTCGCGACACATTCCTGATGGGGGGGGTGCGGCTTCGGAATTTTACCGGAATTTTTCGGGATTTTACCGGAATTTTTCAAGATTTTGCCGGAGATTTTCCATAGTGAATATCTCTGCAGGCACAGGCGTCACTACTAGGGGGGGGGGGGTCGACACCCCCAATGTTTTCGGCCAGTCGGTAAAAAATAGCCGAGTCGGCGCAAAGCGCCGCGATTTTTAGTAAAAACGCAGTCAATTTTTCTCTTAGAAATAGAGTCGTTTTTTCTTAAAAATAGTCGCTTTTTCTTAAAATCAGCCGATTTTTCGTCAACACAGTCGTTTTTTTTCTCAATAATAGTCGTTTTTATCTGCAAAAACTGTCGGTAAAAATGACCAGCCAGTCGGTAAATACCTTGTCCCCCTCAAACATTTTGGCTAGTAACGCCTCTGTCTGCAGGAACTCTAGAATACTGTTGTGTTCTGACTTAGATTGTGTGTTACAAACGACGGTAAACAAAGACAGGCTCGTTGAAGTTTAACTGCAAAGGCATAGCTTATTTTTACTTCTGATATTTGAAAACACTGAAATATTCTGACTCTTTCATGAGAGTCTGTTACTAATCGCATGTGAAACCGATCTAGTTGACGAACGTTAAATTTTAACTAAAATTCACGAAAGAATTCGAATACCATATTTCTTCAAACTTTTTTTTGTTCCGAAGCTGTCCTGGGGACTTCCGAGATCATGTCGGAACAAGGCTAACTTGTGAGTCGAGAAGGCTGTCGAATCTAGAGTAGATGGTACTGTGATTTTATTCCTGGAACAATATTTGTAGCTGGAAATGGTGTAAATTTTGGTAGGTTGCCTAATTTTTGAAAGCTACAGAAATTTTGGAGATTACCGGAATCACCCGGTGAACGTCCAGGTTCGATGTTTTGTCCGTCTGCACGATTCACTCTGATAAGTTGTGCTTCGCGGTCATCCCTGTAAGCGGTAAGCAGCAAAATTCCGGTAGATTCCCTGAGCCGAATTTTGGAAGATTCCGCGCGGCATATTCCGGTAGATCCCCTGAAACACGTTCCAACAGATTCCCTAAGTCAATTTCCGGTAGATTCCTTGTGAAAGGTTTCGTTAGATTCCCTGAGCGAAAATTCCGGTAGGCTAGATTCCCTCAGCCGAATTCTGGAAGATTCTGTGGGGCAAATTCCGGTAGATCCCCTGAGACACGTTCCGACAGATTCCCTAAGTCAAGTTCCGGTAGATTCCTTGTGAAAGGTTTCAGTAGATTCCCTGAGCGAAATCCGGTAGGTTCCCTGAACAATAATCCGGTAGATTCCCTAAAAATCGTCAAGTTCAGGTGAATTTGTCAAATTTTAACTGGCGCGGCTTCGCCGCACCAGTCAAAATTTACCGGAATTTTTTCCCACGGGCCTTCTGGGGGGGGTGCAGCACCCCCCCCACACCCCCCCTCGCGACGCCCCTGGTCACAACTACCTCTACTTCGGTCAGCCATGCAGAAGTATCATCACCACTAACTTCCATGATCCGGAAGGATTCTAGCACAGAAGTGTAGGCTTATTTTGATTGCCTTGCTGAGCTGTAGATGTAACATTTTGTGATCAGCCTCATATGTCTATTTTGCTTTCTCTATATTTTTTATTTATTGATGACCCGCTTCTTGGGTACATGAGCGGAGTAGGATAATGTATGAAGAGGCATTGAGTCATCTCTTGACCCGTGAGTGGATAATTCGGATAACTGGTTTGGCAAGTTATGGGCTTGCGCGTGATTCAGAACGGAGTTTTAAACTTCATATCGCATGCATTTGATGATTTGACAGGGAAGGATTGACAGACGATATACTTGCTATTGGATGTGACTGAAAGACATGACATGAAAAAATGTTTAGCCGATTTCGGTGTTGCATTCAAACTGAGGGATGGGACCAAAGAGGAACTATTAACTGAACTAATTCAGGCCTTTGCGTCTTTTGGAAAGATGGTCATACCGAAAATATCATCTTTTGCATTTGTGAAATAAGTGAATGTGCCAGAAACTACTTCCAAATCGCGCCTTCAAAAAGTTGGAGCGCAAACTCGAGGAAGTATTGCACGTATCATTCGAAACCCCTCAGAACCCCATTAGAAAATAAGATTGATTCCTGGATCCAAATGAGTGATGACTACGAAGAGGTGCGGGCAGCCAAGCGGCCGAAAGGTGACGGTCCTCGAACTAGTCTGGTTCGAATCAAAATGCAGAACCCAAGGATGATGTTTTCATGCTAAGGTTTCGAATCCAGAATCGAATCCGACCTTAATAAAAATCAAATCATGTACATAGGTTATAAATCAGTGGTGACAAAAAGCTCTGATATCGTATCAGATAACGTGATAGATTACTCAGGATGGTTGGTGATGGAGACCAGAAAGTTCGATTTCCTAAGCCCACTGTGCAAAATTTGGAAAAACGGAAACTGGAAGGATCTAGACTAAACATTTTAGCGTGTTCGTAAGATTGGGGGTTTGGAATCCGAGTCCGAATCCGAATCCAGCCTGAAAGCAGAAAATTCGAATCCGGCCAATAGGACGAATCCTGGATGCGAATCCGGATTCGGGTTCGCCCATCTCTGGTTCTTGGTTGATTGGAGAAATAAAAAGACATGCTTAACTCATATCACTGCTTCTGATTTAGCAGTATCCCCCCCCCCCCCCCCCCCCCAAGTTTATTGTTGTTCAGCATATACTTGATTTGTTGAGAAATATATTAGTTGATAGCCAAAATAAATTGCACATGGTGAACCAAATTTCAGTGAGAGCGCCGAGCTTCTAGATGTCTCACTCAAAATGGTCAGCCCTACTTCTACCTCAGGTTCTGTTTTTGTTTAGGCCACACCTATCTGCGATTGGATGGAAGCACGAAACTTGAGGAGAGAGGAGAAGCAATGCGTGCTTTCAACAAAGATCCTGAAGTATTCGTTTTCCTTCTGAGCACTCGAGCCGGGGGCCTTGGGATCAACCTTACAGGCGGAGATACCGTGATCATTTACGACTCAGATTGGAACCCTCAGGTGGATCTACAGGCCCAAGATAGATGCCATAGGATTGGTCAGACGAAGCCAGTTGTTGTGTACCGGTGAGTATCCAGCTCAGTCTGGACATTTTACGAAACTCAGCGTTCAAACTTTGAAAAATGCCCCAAACTTAAAGAAGTGTTTCTTATGATTTGTTCACCAAAAACTTGTCATGGCTTACGCTTAATATGTTTGGTATACTCCTGGATACAAACTATGCACACACACATAAATCATAATAGGCCTACGTATATAGGGTTACAACAGTCATTAATAACGTTAACAGCTCAGCTTACGCTTCGTTATTCAGCTTTAGAAAAGAAGGGACAAAACTCTTTGCGAACCTCTGGTTGGTACATTCGATTGGCTGCAACTTTTCAACCGCAGTAGCTACCTTGCGAGGGAGCCTTTTCGTCAGCGTTTGTAGCCTATTGGATTTAACCCTAAACTACCTTCTTGGAAGCGAGGTTACCAAGTAAATTTGGGTGCGATAGAGGACGGTAAGAGTGTGAGCAAATAGTGCGACATAATACTACCTCATTGAGGCTAAGAAATTTCGCAGAGGATGATGTACAAACCGATCTTCCCAAATAAAATCCTTATTGCTGCCAGAGCCGTAGAAACATTCTCTTCTAGATCGACTTATAGCATGATACTACACTATATCTCACTTTGCCCTTTGAAATAGGCAGAAGTTCGTAAATCCTTCGAACATCTGCTCTCAAGAATCTGCTCGACAAACTGAGTCTCAAAAACATGAAATCGCGCCATTTGTCGTGTCGCACTTGCTTGTCATTGCCGGCAAATGACAAGATTGTGGGGTTGCTACGTGTTTGGAAGTATGTGGGAAAATCTGAGGGGAGGATACGAGAATCACATTTTTCGGTTTTTCAGTCAGTTAAACCTTTCCGACCCTGCAGAGCGATCGGGTACACCGCATGTCCTCAGCTCATGAACTAGGCTTAGGCTATTCCACAGTTTAACATAAGGAAGGCAAGTGGAGTACATGAGAAAAGAGGATATGGTTTGAAGCCACACTGACCGTCCATGATGACGAGAACAAAACGAGATTTTCCGGGTTTTTTTATCGATCAGTGGATTATATCTCTCTAAGATAGTATTCGAGAGATATGAAGAAAAATCGAATATTTCGGCTACACTTCCGGTAACCGTCCTCAGCGAAACAAAATCTTACAAATCCATATTAATTAATTGTATATACACAAATTTGAATGTTATTTTTACACACAATGTGGTTTTAATTTCGTTCTTTTACGCATTTTATTGTCGTTCTTTTCAGTCGGTTTCTTAGCGTCGTCTTTTACACATTTTATCCTCGTATCGTTCTGCTCGTGTTTGTTTTCTGCATTATGGATTTGTAAGATTTTGTTTCGCTGAGGACGGTTACCGGAAGTGTAGCCGAAATATTCGATTTTTCTTCATATCTCTCGAATACTATCTTAGAGAGATATAATCCACTGATCGATAAAAAACCCCGAAAATCTCGTTTGTTCTCGTCAAGAGAAAAGAGAGAAAAAAAATACCCCAAATACAAACACACAAACCGTGGGGGGGGGGGGAGTAAGCTGATCCCGACAGTTTCCTTTGTTGCAGTAGCAGTTTCTCTGAAATATCTCGAACAGCGAACAATAATTCCACTATAATTAGTGAACTGACATTAAAGTTTAACCGAAAAGAGCCGAAATAGGACAGTCAGCTACCCGCCAGTTGTTCGTTTAAAGAGACTTAAGACCCGATGAAAATGTGTTACTTCGTTGCTCCGCTGTTCACGAATAATCGTTTTTCATATAGTGGAATTTCTCTGTCGGATTTGCGGTACATCTATGCTCTTTTACCTGTGTTGTATGCTTGACGAAAAAGATGTACGAAAAAAGTGTTCACCCAGTGAGCCAACTGCCGCCAGCTGATCACTGGCCAATTGAAAAGCCGCATTTGTATTGAGATTCAAATATTCCGCGTCACAGTAGAATTTTTGTTGTGAGAAAGGCCGTAGATATTGGGAACATCACTATATACTAGAGCATATAGCGGAAAATCAAAAAATCTCTTAGCAGAATCCAAATATTTCAGTGTATTCAGTTAAATGGTACAAAAAAAGTTGGCTTTTCAGTTAAACTTTAAGAAGTAATCAACAACAAGGAAAGCAGGTTTTTTAAGAGAGACAAGGTCTTTGGTTCTAAGAAGACCGTATGGTCCAGAAAGATAGAAAATAGAGGAGCCGCGGAAAGTTGAGTAGAATCGTTTTGAGGAATCGACAGATAACTCTGGAGACGGCAGATGAATACGGGTAGGTAGGCCTAGAAACAGTTTTGGACAAGCGTAAAGATGTCGTACGAAAAAAAAAACCAAACCTATGTAGTGGTCAGAGGAGGGTCGTGAATTTTAAAACAACTAGGCATTCCATAACGCTAGTTCTTACTAGGAATCAACACTTCTGTTTCTCTGTTCGACCTCCATTTTGCTGCTTTTCAGGCTCATGGTGTTTCCTTCCAGTACAAACGGCAAAAGTGATTCTTATGATTTTATTTGACGAGTTCTTTAACTCTTTAAGACCCGCCTGTACTGCAGAAATCGCATCACACTACTTCTGATAGTTCTCAGCAGTTTTCCTCTCGACAGGGCGTAGTAAATTAGGACATGGCATTGTCACTCTACTAGTCGTGATCACTTCTCAGTAACAGGACACACGTTGTATGACTTAAGTCAATCACGAAAACTATTGACACGATAGTGTACAGCATGTTTTGTAGGTAATTTGCCCATAAAAGACCGAAATAAAACCCTATTCTTGGTCGAATAATAGGAGCCGACAGAAATAGACCAAGAATAGGAGCCGACAGAATAAGCCTGGAAAATACTGGTCATGTGGTTTGAGGAGAGTAGCCGAGCATGCGGCTACTCATTTGAGCATGCGCCGAATTTGAATTTTACGTCAAATACAATCGCACTAAAGTATAAATATATATACAATCAATCAGTTCTTCATTTCAATAATAAACCTAGCACAATTCATTCAATATGCCATCGGTCTCGGCAAAACTCGTCTGTAGACTATTTCGGCAAACAAAGTGCCAAGGAATATTGAGAATATTAATAGAATAACTTACTACTAAAATTGATTTAAAAAGGGAGAGTTTATTCTTTAAGTCAAAAGTAATTTCGTGGAATACGTATATAAAATAATTCAAAACATAGTTAAAAGGGTCAAAGACTAAAACTAAAAAATTCAACAGGAACTGACTATTTTTACTGGCTCTTCTACAGCTAAAAAAAAAATGGAACAAAACTCCTTCGATATCTTTCGTGCTTTCTGGGGACGGGAGTTAATGCTTTAGATCGCAGTTACGACTCTTCTCGGAAAAACATCCTCTGATGGATATTTGATTGCAAAGACCCCTTGCTGCCCTTTTTCCGAGAGCTTAATGGATAGTATTATACTAATGCAGTGTCAGAATTATGGAGATACATTTTGAAAGACTAATTATAATGAAATTATATGATAGTTGATTCCGACTCAGCCGGCTAGCCATTCAAACAAACAAAAAAATCCGTTGCGACGGTGATAGAATTTGTATTTTGGGAGGATCTTTTCTTTTTAATCAGTGCCGGTCTCACAGGACCCGCCGTAGGCCTAATTTGCCTAATTCACCTTAGCGAACAAGCGCGATCCATTCTTATTCCCGAATGTCACAGTTGTATTCTGGCCCCCCCCCCCCCTGTTGGCAACGCACTGGTTTCACGCTTGCCGCGTTTTTTGTTCTTGCGTGACATTTGGCTTAACCTATCCTAGTTTTCGACAAATTGGCCAAAATTTTAGTTATGCGGATTGTGCCACGTTTGGGATGGAAGGCAAGTGAGATGCTAGAAACAGAGAAGCCTTGTGTAATTTTGTGTAAGCATGGCTGTTTTAGAGTATTCAGTTATATTAGGACACCTTAGCAACAGCACTAAGTGATGTAATGAACAATCAAAATACTTTCGGATGTAGTTCAAATGTTTATACAAACCCAAATTACACGAATCCCAACCATGAGCGATCTGTCTGTCTTCTTGAAATTGATCAGTGCTCCAGATATTAATATCCCGGGTTTCAAATAGGTTATCAGAAAGCAGGGAGTTTCAGTTAAATAGTCCTATTGATTTTGCTTATTTCCTATCCGTCATTTTTTGTGTGGAAGTGCGCCGTCACTCCAGAGCAAGCACTTATTTTCACGTATGACGTTGTTTCAGGTATGTCACTGCGGGAACGGTTGATCAGCGAGTTGTCGAGCGGGCTGCCGCCAAGCGACGACTGGAGAAAATGATTATCCAGAGAGGAAAATTCCGACAGGCTACAACGCCTATCAAGAAAGGAACATCGGTTGAGGAGCTGATGGAGTTGTTGAAGGCGAAAGATTACCAGGTCAGTCCACTCAGTAAGCGTCGAGAGTGTCTCACTCGCATTCGTGTGATGGCAGAAAAATGCCAGTAATTTGGAATCGACTGCTGAAATAAAGATTGTAGGAGTTTGTGACAGTTAGAAGGAAGAAAAGGCTACAGGGATCTAAAGATCCCCCCAGAGAACTAGAGAGTCCAGTTCGTTGTAAGCATTAACAGTTTGTTTTGAGCGGATCTTTAACGTACCTAGTTATGAATTGCAGCTTTCAAGGCTATTCCATTCAAATTCAACTGAACAGCGCCTATGTGCAATTGGAGATAGTAGCGCTTTTATTCGGGTCTGGTAACCGGAAGAAAGCGTGTAAACAGAGATGACCTGACATGACAGGTATACTGACTTTTTCCTTTTTCAGGGGGAGTATGGAAAGGCAAAGCACGACGCCGTTTTCACTGAAAAAGAGTGGAAGGCACTCCTTGATCGCAGCGACCTCATGCCAAATGCTAAGGAGCACCAAGAAGTAGAAGGAGTTTTCAAACGAATAGATGCCGAAGAAGTCGTTATGTGATCATCCAGTAGATAGTTCAAATTCGTTCAGGCTATTTCAAATTGTCGGCTGTGATCCATCAGGTTACGTCCATCGCTTTCCCTTACTCGCGGCGTATACATTTTTCTGTGACCTACCTTCTGTTCGTCTCAGGTACTTGATCTGGCTAGAAAAATATAGTAAAGCAACTGTGTGTTTCAAGTACTGAATTGCAACGTTACACTGATCTTTGGCTTTAGTTGACAAGTATGTTATTTTCGCCCAACCTGTATTGTCGTCAATAGCGTACACTCTCTTCTCGGTGTCAAATATCGCATGGGAGCTGAAGACAAGTGACTAGAAGTTTACAGGTGCTCTGGCCAAGAGAAACTAATGAAATTGAACTAGCCCTTGCTTTTGGACAAATTTTGTCTCCTGAGTAGATTATGACTTCTGTTACCCGGTTAGATACCCTCGCTCCGCCGTCTTCAGCTACCTAACCTCTTCCCTCAAGTTATTCATCGATTGGCTTGAGGGCGGAAATGATGTTTACTGCAAGGCGACAGCGCAAAAGTACAAAGCGACGTAAGGAGGGTTAAGTCGGGTCTTCACCTTCCGGAATCTGGGTTCCCAGATTCTCCGTGATTTTTTCTGAATTTCTTCTGCGATACTTAAAAATTCCGGAAATCTGGAAGTTCAAAAGCCCCTTTTTTCCGGATTATTTTGATGTACTTTCGGACCGGTTCATATTCCAGATGTAATTTACAGAAGAAGTCAAAGAATAATCTGGAAGCCCAGATTCCGGAAGTTCCGGGAGGCGAAGACCAGACTTTACTAAAAAATTTAAGCTACTATGTTTCTTTGTAGTTCTTCGTTTTGTATTTGTATAATTGAGATCTCAGGGAAAAAATATTTGATATGTTCATAGAAAATTTGATGAATACACAGTAATTTTGTTTACATATTCGTAATGAGATTGCCTGAAGCATTTTTAGCGATAATTCAGCGCCAGCGTTTGCACTGAGTTAAAGCACTTATCGGCACTTGACAGGTCAACTTGAATCTAGAAATAGTGCGACAGAGAAAGAAATATCGCACCGAGGATTACCAAGTGTTAAAGTTTAACTGAAAAGCCAACTTATTTGTGTGTCATTTAATTGGATACACTGAGATATTTGGATTCTGCAAAGGGATTTTTGGATTTTCCACTATCTGCTCTAGTTATAGGAGGGTTTTCGCGAAATCTCGGAATCACTTTCCGGCGAGCGAAGCGCATCGTGAAAACTGTGGGAAAGCGATTCCTGGAATCACTTTCCACTTTCCCGCTGGATTGATCGCGAAAACGCATGGAAAGCTGACGTCGCCGGTAAAATATTGAATTACAAGCTCTTGCGAATAAATATGGTTCACTTTAGTACTTCTTTGAATCTCATACAATTCACCGAAGTCATCCTGACAACGCTTGCAATTTTTCTTTATTTATTAGTGATACTTCCACTGTTTTTTTTCCATACTTCTGAAATTCCCGCCGAAAAAATCAACTTTCCGCGGAGCTTTCCACTAACTTCGTGGAATCACTTTCCAGGAAAGCTGCTTCGGTTTCCAAAGCGCGAAAACCGGGTGGGAAAGCTCGGCAACTTTCCGACGTAGCGCGAATACCACTGGAAAGTGATTCCGACTTTGCTTTCCAACTCGCGAAAACCCTCCTTATGATTGCTCAGAATATCTCCGGCCGTCCCCACAGCCTAAATTCTACTATGATGCGGGAAATTTTAATCTCAACACAAATGCGGCTTTTCAGTGGGCAGTGGGGAGATTGGTGACGATTGCTTAGTGCCTGAACAAAAAAAATGATAAATCTTTCTCGTAAGGTATACAACAAAAACACAAGCGCATAGAGGCACCACAAATCACACGGAAATTCCACTATTTGAAAATCGATTATTCGTGAATAGCGGAACAACAAAGTAACGAATTTCCAGCGGGTCTTCAAGCCAATTTAAGTGAATGTGTGATGGGTGACTAGATTGTCCTATCCCAGCCCTTTTCGGTTAAACTTTAAAGTAAGTCACGCGAAACGACTTTTTCGATGGTAAGCGCTCTGATTTCATTAGCGTCATCAAAAACCAAATCTTTTTCCAGGTCGATGGAAAGATGGTCTTTGAAAAAATAAGTGTCGACGTGTCGTGGTTCATTTAAAGGAATTACTGTGATTAGTCGAGAGTTTTTTGTCAGATAAAACTGACCAAAAAGGAGCCTGTTTCATTGAAATTAAGGATGTTGTTTGTAATTGCACTATAAACAAGACCAAAGGTTTCGATGGGATCCCAAAAATGTAATATTTGATCGCTAGGCTAATCATCTGAGAAAACCAAGTTCAGATGGTACCTCTATAAGCCATATATATTTTGAAGATACTGATCGAAACTTCCTGCTTTACTTCTGCCAAATTTCTGGTTTCGGCCGAATTCCGAGCGAACTACTTGTCCAGCAAAAAAAAGAAAGTTCAGAAACGAATTCAGTTTATTATGAAAAATCCCTCACGGACGAACATTGAATTTTTTCGTCGTGTATATTCTCGTCACACAACTTAAAGTTTAACTGAAAAGCCGATTTAATTTTGTGTCATCTAATTGAATACACTGAATTATTTGGATTCTGCAAAGGGATTTTTTTATTTTTCACTATCTGCTCTAGTTATGAGGCTCAGAATATCTCCGGCCGTCCCCACAGCGTAAATTCTACTATGATGCGGGAAATTTTAATCTCAACACAAACGCAGCTTTTCAGTGGGCAGTGGTGAGATTGGTGAAGATTGCTTAGTGCCTGAACAAAAAAAAATCACAAATCTTTCTGGTAAAGCTTACCACAAAAATTCCGTACCATAAATCCCAAGGAAATTCCACTATTTGAAAATCGATTATTCGTAAACAGCGGAACAACGAAGTAACGCATTTTCAGCGGGTCTTCAAGCCAATTTAAGTGTTCTTTAAAGTTCTTTAAAGCAGCAATGATCTAATCCCGTTTTCAAGAATACAATCAATCAAATAATATCACAAAAATCATAGAAAATCATATCACAGAAAAAAACGTGGTCTTCGGGAACAACACAAGTTGTTCCTTCGGGAACAACACCTAGTCGACGAATGCATAAAAAGAGCAAAAGTCAGTTCCCAGATTCTACAGTGATGCTAGTATATCATGCTAGACACCATTTGGATCGAGATGGTGCAGGACCATGACCCAGAGTTCACAAGTATCAGTGGGAATTTCTCCGCCACACACTGATGGCCAGTCAACTACCAAGAGTCTTCTCAACTGACTCTCCAACTCGCTGATATTCAGAACTGGGACAATATCCAAAGACAAAAGGCAAATCACCAAATCGAGGCCGCATCTGCGACAAGCAAATGATGGGAAAAGACTCTTTACACTATTTCCTTAAATCCGTTCGCTTCCTTTCCTTTGAAGTTTTGCGAATAACAACAAGAAGTCTTAAAAGTCCGAAAAACTTTCTTAAAAAACTGAATACCTCTGAACAAAAAAACGCCCAAAACAAGCCACATTAAAAAAAAAGAAGCCAGTTTCCCGCCCCAAGCCCGCCAAAAAAATCGCCCGCCCCAGCCCAGAGAAACAAGCCCACGGGGCGGGAAACAAGCCCATCTGGCAACACTGCAGCTGGTGTTGAACTGTTTTCAACGTGTATGAATGATCATCGTTACTTCTCATGGGACAATCCAAGCATGACGACAAACTATTTTTCGGAAGTTTTTTGTTCTCTCACTGCCATCTCTAGCCCTGTAAAATCGGCAGAATGCTAGATTGCACGGCTTTGCTAGATGCCTCTCGCTGTAGCTGCGCTACGTATTGTTGCGTACCATGACTGTCTAGCACTGAATATTTATTGTGAGCTGGAGCTGAGTGTGTTAGCTTTCCCAAACTAACTTTCAACTCAAGCTCTGAATTCTAGAACTAGAAGGGAAACAGTTCAAAAGGTCTTGAAAGATGGCTCAGCAACATGTCAAGGAATATGTAATTACTGCCCCAAAGTGAGTGTCTTTTTTAAATTATTGATTGTGCTGTGGGGCTAGGCCACAAGTACAGGAGTCGATACTACTGTATTTCTGTACGCACCCTGCAGAATTAGTTTTCTAGCTTAGACGTGCCTTAGATGCACCACAACTGACCACAACCTATTCAAACTAAATAAACCTGTTGAAAGATGTGAGTTTAAAATCATAATATTCACAGATAAATCTTTCTTAAATAGTTAATTCAGAAGTTTTGGCAGTGAGTGTTGTGATGGAAATGAAATCATGGCATCCCGCTCAGATCCCGCGTCGTTATTTGCAGTACAGGAGAGGTACCCAACCTCAGACAAGATTTCAAATTTCCAGAGAAATCTTTTTTTAGTGAGATATATCTGGCTTAAGTTAAAAAGGAAACAAAAAACATGACAAAATACTAGAGTGAAGCTAAAAGAATAGTTTACATGCCGGGGATATAAATTTTACTTCAATATTTCCAGTTAAATATAATTTTCTTTTCAAACAGTCACCCATTTTTACATGAGGTCAGAGGTGCGTTTTATTTACGATCCCAGGGTCCGCTAGCGGGTCACTGTGACGTCAGCATTTTGCCGTTTTATTTGAGCTTGCGAGCGTAAATAAAACGACATTAATGATCTCGGAGCAAGTTTCGGTCAGTTATCAGGACCGATTCAAACTTGGCGCCAAATGGTAATGTCCTGACAATCGCCCACTCACTTTTCCAGCGGGTGTCTCATGGTCCGCTAGCGGACGAATTGTCCGCTAGCGGACGAATTGTCCGCTGGGGTAAATAAAACGGCGAAACCGTGACGTCACTATGACGTCATCTGTCACCCTCTCGCTAAATAAAACGATTTTAGTGACCCGCGCGGGCGAATGGACCTAAATAAACGCACCTCAGATTGCTTGCAAAGTGATGAAAAATATAGAGGTAATAAGGCTAATAACCAGAAAATCCCTTTTTTAAACCAGGTTAAAAACAAAGAAAAGACAAATAATTGTAATATTTTGGGACATAACTGTTGGAAAAAAAATTCAGATTTTGCTTCTTGACTGTCAGGATAGCACTGAACTTTCATTTTAACATTTTCGCGGCAAAATTCGAGGTTGCGTAAAAACTAGGTCAGGTACCCCTCCTGTACACGAGAGTCAATGTTGATGTCTGAAAGCAAAAAAGACAAAGATCTTCTCAGTTTAAAACACTAAATGTTTTTGTCATACTTAATTCATGTTTATTTCTAACAATTATGCAATTTGCTTTCATATTCTTCCAAGTACTTACAGCCACAGGTAAACAATGATGACATGACAGGAACAAAATTTGGGTGACCAGCTGTGACGGTAACAAAGTCACCAGAAAATTTTTGTGTCCTCGACAGTTAACCACAAACCCCTGAATTTTGGATAGGCCTACCCTATGCCAAACGCTGGATGTGCCCAGCATTTGGCATAACAGCCTATGCCTAACCCTAGACACCCTATGCCAAATGCCAGATAGCTGTTGGCACCTTAACCCTGACCTACCTCACTGTAGTTGAATTCTGATTGGCTGATTTTTTAGCTTCACTCAAATCATCAATATTTGATTGGACCCCAGTATCCAGCATTTGGCACAGTGTATCCAGCGTTTGGCATAGGGTAGCCTATACCAAACGCTAGATATACCCAGCGTTTGGCATAGACTTACCCAAAATCAGGGATTTGTGGTAGACTGGTCCTTGCAGAAATTCACATACTGACAACGCTGCTTAAATGCTAATATATCAGAAGAAAACGTACAATGAAGAAGAAAAAGCTGGCTTTCTATTAAGATGCTTTTTACCTTTTTTGAAGTTTCTGTGGTGAGAGATAGATCACCAAAGCTGGGCGATGGTATCAGCAAGTTAAATTGTGACGGAAATAGTATAGGCTCCTGTAAGTGTCTTAGGCTACTTGTTTACAGTACTCTTCTTCGAACACTTCCCCTAAATTTTAGAGTGCTTTGTTTGGTTTTTCCCCTAAACTTAGATTGGGAATAGTTGCATTTTTTTTCTCATCCTCCACAGGAGTCTTCTAAAAATTGACAATGGGGAAAACTCAGTACTGCATAATGCGAGATGCAAGCGAGATGTTGTTCGATATTCACTTATTGATTGTCCTTCTCTGCATTCCTTCCTCATTGGTCAGCAAAGGGTGGTTTTTCTCATATGTATAATTATTATAGAAGGAGAGATACCCAACCTTAGACAAGATTTCAAATGTCCAGAGAAATCGTTCTTGAGTGAAATTTATCTGGCCTGAAAAGGCAGTAAAAAGGAACCAAAAAATATGACAGAAATACTAGATTGAAGCAAATATAAGGGTATACATATTGGGGAAATAAAGTTTATTTCAATATTTCTAGTAAGTCAGTAATTTTATCACCCATTTTTACCTGAAGTGGGTCAGATTGCTTGCAAAGTGATGAAAAAGATAGAGTTAATAAAGCGTTAAAGCTTTTGAAATCAAAATTCTTGGTGCAATTTGTTATTTCTTTGGACTTCCGTGAAAATAATGCAAAGTGTAGGATGTTGTAACCTGGTGGATAAAAGGTGTAGAAATTGAGCAACAAACAGCAAAAGATTCAGAAGAATATCCTAAAAGTTTGTGTTGTGTCTTCAGATTAGTATTTATTTGACGTAAAGTATCATATCATATTCTTTGGCACCATTCAAATTAGAGATCCTAAAGCCAGGGGTTTGTGGTAGACTGCCTTGCACCGTATAATTTTGATTTTCTGACTACTAAAATAATCCTTTAAAATTATCTTATGACCTGGCAGGACGGGATGCACCTGGGGTGCACCAGCCACAGGCTAGTCTATTTATTTATTCTGTGGGGTAGGCCAAACACGCTGGCCGAAACTCAGGCCACAAAAGGCCCATTGTCTCAATCCCCCGATTCACAATTGATGGTAAAACATCACTCTACGATACAATTGATGAAAACATCACTCTATAAAACAATTGATACAAACATCACTCATTCTACCGCTTTAATTCGCGTTCTTACCTTAAAACCTGTCTAACCTCCCTGTCAATTGAAGGTACCTGGACAGTTCCTTTAATCTTGCTTTTCTCACTACCTCGTGGAAATCGACACTCGGAGAGTGGAATGCTTCCAGTCGTTGCCTTGTCCATGCTGGGCACTCTTGAACAAAGTGATTATTTGTCTCTTCATCTATTCCGCAATGGGTACATATTGGAGACTCAATTTTTCCTGTATTTGAATTGTGTTTTCCAAGGTTTCCAATTCCAGTAACAACCTGGATGATTCCCCGGATTTCATCTTTTTTCATGGCGACTAACCTTCTTGTCAGTGCCTCATTGCGCGTGGGTATTAAACTTCGCGTGGCTCGACAATCCACACGGTTTTTCCAAATTTGGTCTACCTGTTTATTCATCCATTCCCGGATTTCTGTCTTCCACCTACTTTCCGAAATGGGAATAAACGGTTCAGGTCCAAACGTAATTCTTTTGGTAGCTTCCTTTGCTAGCGCATCGGCTTCCTCGTTCCCTGGGATACCAGAGTGTCCCGGGACCCACATCAAAGTGATTTGATTTCCAATGTTTGCAACTGCATTAACCTTGTTAAAGCATTCCATCTCCAATGGCTGTTTGCTTTTCGGGGTTTCAAGGGCCTTTAAGCAAGCTTGATTATCCGAAAATACAAAAATCTCTTTACCAACAACTCCTTTAACCAGAAGTCTATCAAAAACTTGCAGAATAGCGAACATCTCAGCCTGGTAAACTGACGAGAACCCCCCCAGGTGAGTGAACAGCCTCTCTGGCTCTACATTTGTTTCGAACAGTATAGATGCTGCTCCCGTCAACTCATTATATCGCGAGCCGTCAGTGTAGCATCGGATCGCTTCTCGATTAGTTAAACTTTCCAGAAATCTTAAGGTCTCGGACCTCGTCTCAATTTTCACTTCAAAACTCTTTCCACTTTTCATCGTAGTAATAGTTTGATCTTTGGGCATATTCAGCACTGGGAGCTCATCCATCCATTTGTTGCAAATATCCAAATGGCTTCTCTTGCTGACTTGATTTCTTTGGCACCATGTGCCATGGATCTCAAGTCGGACTCTCGTCCTTAGTGCTTCCCCTCTGATCCAAATCTCAAGGGGAGCTATTCCGAGCAGCATTTCTAGTGACGCTGTGGCGGTCCCTGGGAAACCTCCACTAATCATCAGGCAGGCCAATCGTTGTACCCTAATCAGGGGCATCATATGCGAATCAATATTTGTGCTTCCCACCCATATTATGCAAGCATAAGAAATCATGGGCCGGATTATAGCATTGTAAATAAACATCATTCGTTGCGGTGCAAGTCCCCAGGTCTTGCCCACCATCCTTTGGCATTGCATAAGCGTGATTGTTGCTCTGCGTGCTCTTTCAATGCAATGTGTTTTCCAACACAGTTTGCTATTGAGGGTGATCCCCAAATATCTAACTTGGTTGGTCATTTTTATTTCTTTATCGTAGATCTTCAGCGGAAAAGGGATTGCCCAATTTCGTCTCTTTGTAAAGACGACAGCTTCTGTCTTACTCGGGCTCAATCGTAATTTTTGTCTGACGCTCCACTGTTCTACTACGTTCAGAATTGTCTGGCCGAGTTCGAACAGCGTGGACAGATTTCTGCCTCTGAGGAGCGACGCTCCGTCATCTGCGAATGCTTGCGAGTACCCTGGTTGTTTTGCCAGCTCTTTCAACAGACTATTCATTACAAGATTCCACATCCAGGGGGAGCTAACTCCTCCTTGCGGGCATCCTTTACGAATTAGTCGCTTAAGTTTTGCTCCTTTTAGATTCACGCAGACTTCTCTGTTTCTAATCATATCAGAGTTCCATCTTTGAACCGCGATTTCTATTTCTCCTTCCTCCATCGCTTCTTCTATAGATTCAAAGGTAGCCCCATCAAAGGCTCCTTCGATATCAAGGAAAATGCCAAGAGCAAATTCCTTATTTTCCAGTGCCTGCTCAATCCGCCACACGAGTTGGTGAATTGCAGCCTCTGTTGAACCTCCAGCTCGGAAGCCGAACTGTCTATTAGATAATTTCTCGTTTAATTCGGGTATGCTCATGAGATACCACTGAATTACTTTTTCCATCAGTTTTAACTGAAACGATGTCAGTGTAATTAATCGGAATGACCGCGCATTGCAGTAATTCTCTTTCCCTGGCTTAGGGATGAAAACCCCTCTTGCCTCTTGCCATGCTTTTGGTACATGGCCTAGAGCTAAGCTCCTTCTTGCAAGCTTCACGTAATGTGGTCTGATCTGATCCCAGCCATTTTGAAGCATAATTGGATAAACTCCATCTGCTCCTGGGGACTTAAAGGGTTTAAATTCATTCACAGCCTTATTGATCCACTCCTCCTTTAAAATCCTTTCTCCCACTTCCTCACCTAGATCCTCCTCACCGTAACGCGCAGGCGGAGCGGGAGTCTGATCCTCAACATCAACGTGGATCTCCAGCATGTGATCTAATGTTTCTTCGGGGCTGTTCGTGAAAGTCCCGTCTTCTTTCTCGATACATCCAAGGCTCACAGTTTTGTCCTTCTTCAGTATCTTTAGAATGTTAGCAGTTCCAGAGTCGCTCTGTATTGAATCACAGAAATTTCTCCATGACTGCCTCTTCTTTTGTCTTATAGCCTTTTTGAATCCCTTAAAGGCTTCTTGGTATCTTGTCCAATCTTCTCGGCAATCAGTAAATTTTGCTCTCCTAAGTAATCGGCGTAATTCTTTCCTCTCATCTTGGAGTTCAGAATCCCACCACTCTTTCGGGCTAGCATCCATGTCTTTCGATTCAGTTGGTGTCGACGCATTGAAGGAGTTCTTCAAACAGGTCGTCAACCACTCAGCATAATTATCCAATTCTTTCGTATCTGAGATCTCACGGTCCCTCATGTTGGAACCACTGAGCTCAGCCCTCAGCTGCTTCAAATACGCTCTCCAATCAGTCTTTCTTATATCCTTGACGGTATAATTTTGTTTAGGAGTTATTCCAACACTAAATCGAACAAAACAATGATCTGAAAGTGAAGGAATATCACTAACATGCCATCCCAGAACAGAGTCTGCCATGGCTTCGTTAACAATTGTTAGGTCGAGTACCTCCCTTCTATTGGCCACTACGAAAGTAGGCTTCTCCCCTTTATTACTCCACCTCAAATCTTCACTCATTAAATATTCAAAAAGTTTTAAACCTCTTTGATTTGTGTTAGTGCTACCCCATAGGCGGTGGTGTGCGTTCGCATCGCACCCAACCACTAACGGTAGCTTTTCCAGCTTACAATATTTCACGATTTGTTTTAGCTCATGTGGTGGTGGGTCCTCCTCATGGGCCATATAAACCGAAGCGAAAACCATTTCCTTTTTCCCAGTTGAACCGGGGCAGGAAACTCTAATTGCTACAACATCCCTTGAACAGAATTGTTTTAGCATCCATGCATTTAAATTTTTGCTACTATACAAACATGATCTGGAAACGTTACCTTTGCAATCAGCCACGTGCAGATCCGCTCCTCTTATTGCTCCTCCAATCTTGCCGCGGTAATTCCACGGCTCTTGGACCATCACAATGTACCATGTCTTGTCCTGCAAAACCTTCCCAAGATTGTAGGACGCTGCTTGACAGTGGTGTAAATTAATTTGCCATGCTTCTAAAGAACACGTCTCAATCATCAATTGGCAATCTGAAAAACTTGTACGCATCTTTTAAAAACAAAATAAAAATGAAAACAAAAAATCAAAAGATGCGTCTTCTTGGGGGAATTCTCAAATTCCTTAATTTCCATCATCTGGGGATGCTGCTGTTGAGTACAGCGGCTTCATTAAAATCGTTGAATGGCCGCAGTGAGGTCGGAAATCCAACCTTTCAATTTCTGTTGCCACATCTTGTTCCACATCAACCTTTATTACCATGCCCTCAGGGGTGACTTGGGTTGATGCAATTCGGAGTTTACCCCTGGTCAGACCAGCATTACATCTGATCAACAACTCAAGGATCTTATCAGGTTCTCGTTTACGTCTCTCTAATATGGAGAACCGTTTATAGGGCGGTACATCGCCAGGTGCAAGGGCGTAGTAACCAACCCCATCCTTACCTGATAGTTTCTGGACTACCTCTTTTGCCCAGGAGACCGTGCTATCATTGCACGATATCTTCACACTGTCACCCACCAGCTTTGTGTAAAAGATAGTGGGTATAGTATCCGCTGAGCCTTCGTAACCAACTATCGCGTCATCAATCCCGTCCATAATAATGTCAAGATCTTCAGCGGTTAACGCGTTTTCGTTTCGTGAACGAATTTTGAGGGGTATACCCTGGGCGGCCCTTGCGTAGCTCCGGTTTTTGTTTGCCTTAGCATTTAGGGCCATCTTTTTACGCTTCGAGGGTTGCCCCTCCTCTGCAGAACGGCTCGAATCCCTCTTCGCCCCCCCTTCTTTAGGGCTATTCGAGTCTTTCTTTGTCTTAGGGGCTGGTAACCCTTCTGGTGTTGAATTATTTGATGCGGCTTTGCGATTCCGCTTCTTACCTTTGTACGCGGGGGTCACACTGTCGCGGACGCCAGCGCCACTTCCCCCGGGTCTATCATTAGCTGAAAGGCCTGCGGCCCTGCTCTTATTGTTGCTTCCTTTGTTGGTGAGTTTCCCCTCCAGGAGCATCATTGCTTGTTTTGCAGGGTCCTCCTGCAGGGTTTGTTGGGCATTTTTATCTGCCGTTTTGCTGGAAGCCAGCTCATCTGTGTCAATAGATTGACACTCCATCGATGGAGTTTCATTGCCTTGGATCTGTAAGACCTTGTAGGCGTTTCTGTCATTTACAGCTGATGGAGCCTCACTGCTTGGGGTTGGAGCAACCTCGCAAGCAACTGTTTCCATCACTGATGACGATGTTGACAGCGGGTTGGGATCCTCAGCGAGCAAATTCTCTGCGAGGGCCAACTCTTCAACCGTCACATCTTGGGGATTTGGGGAAAGTAAATCCGTGTTGAGTTTTTCTTCAATCTCATTTTCAAAATCCATATCAACTTTCTTCAACTCAAGAGGTCCAGACTTTTCAGTAACTTTTATTGGGGCCAAATATGATGGGGCTTACCTCTGGGAATGAAACAAGTCGTGGCCTCGGGAGAGCCCCCCGCCCTACCCTACAAGCTCCCCCCTGGTCGCCAACCAGAATTATAAGGTAGGACAAGATTATTCACGTGCTGATAGGGCAGCCTCCTGGGCGGCAACACCAGGTTCGGGCCCCTCAACTAACACGCGGCCCCGACACGGAAACGGGTTTTATCTCCGGTACCCTCTTCCTGCCCACGCCCAGAGACCCCACCACCACCCAGCCCCAACTCCAGAAACATCCAAATCACGGACCACATCCAGCCACCGACAGCTGCCCTAGCTGCCAGCCTGGCCTCCGGCCCCTGCCAGAGGGGGGTAAGTTTAGGTTAGCGGGCTGAGAGCGGCATTCATGGGCTTGAACACCATTATGCAGGGCGATCCTGGGTCATTGGATACCTCACGTTCCTTTCCAGGGGGGCTAGAGCTAAGTGCAAACCATGCTACAAAATGCAAGCAAAATGAAGCACAGAATACACAACAAAGCAAAAGCCAAAAGTACCAAGCATAGCTCCCAACCCCCCAGGGGCACGACGAGGACGTCACTTACCACCGCCCCCAGGCTAGTCTATAGAAATGAGGCTATAGGCAGGCTATAGGCTAGGTGTAAGAGACCATGGTAACTAAATGATTTTTGATAAGCCTTGGTGAACATTGGCTATACCTAGCATTGACCAACGCTGTGTCAAATGCTGGGTATACCCAACTGGTTCAGCTAGTCCAAACACAGCAGACCTTAAGTGTGGTTGATTTACATTTTCTCCCTGCCCATTCCACAACGAGCAGTCTGTATTTCCTTCACTTCATTAGGCAACTCTATGAAAATTTCACCAAAATTTGTTATGCTATTCACATGGTAAGATTCACAACTTTAGTCATTATCTGGGTAAATTTTACTAAAATTTGTGTCTAGTGACTGCAGTGATAATGTACAGTCTTATAAGACGGTGTAGGAGTGGAAACGACTCTATTTGGGTCAGTCCACCCTTTATCCTTCTTCTTTGTACTCCATTTGTCTTGAAATGGGTAAATACAATCATTCATTCAGAGTGATTTTTCCAATTATACTGCTGTGAAACCTTGTGTCATTGGATTATGTGCTTTAGCAACAGATATACAGTATTCACAGTAAAGAAGCTGTCTAAGTCCATGAAGCCAGCCAAAGCATGAGATTAATATTCTGCTGTACTTGAATCAAAAAGATTCAAACACAAAAAAAAATTGTTTTGATCTATGGTAAGTTTAAGGCAGGTTAGCAGTGTTATATGCTACTGTTTGTTGTTTTAAAGCACAACTCTTACTAGAAATAGTATTTTCCCTATGAAATGGATCAGAAAAAAACATTTTCGAAAATACCATTACTTTCCATCTGAAATTAGCGATTTTCTTGTTAGCGCCTGTCGACTATGCTCAGCCTTCCTGCTCTCCGACGCGGCGGCTGGGCGCAGAACATTTGAAAACTGATCGCGCCGTGGTTCAAAAGTGTGAAAACTAAGCAAAAAAAGAAGCAATAAACTAAAGCTTCTCGGATCCTTATGTGTGAAAGAGTTGTGAGCAGACGTTGATGATCCCGGCAAACGTTTCGTTGTGTGACGGGCAAAACTCGGCAAGGCAAAAAAAGCGCTAAAATATCGTAGGCACAAAACGAAACAATGGAGAAAGATGGGGATTTTAGAAGCTTATAATTCTATATGGGAGCTAGATATATTTATAAAAAGCAGAATAAGCAAGAGGGGTCCTTTAAATATTGACTTCATCAGACTAGTGGCGCACTTATTGCAGAACTGGAGTTGAGTATTGCACCTTAGTCTGCTGGTGAATTGGAATGAATTTAATTTTATTACCTGACCACAGGATCCTTTCATTTCAGGGGTCAGACCATGCAACATAATATCATGAGGTTCCATGGGGGCTTGAACATAGACTTTGATAAATGGCCCGATTTGGGTGTAAAAATGGAACGTGAAAATAATATGAGAGAATTCAAGACTTTTGGTGAAGAACAGCCGAAGTTCGGGGCTGGTAGTGAATTTGGTAGAGAGGCAAGAGAGGAAGCAAGACGGAAGAAGTATGGGATCCACCAAAGAAAGTACAAACCTGATGATCAGCCCTGGATGATGAAAGTTGGAACTGGAAAGACAACAAAGAAGTAAGCCTAGGCTTGATTTTTATGTTCAGAATCGAATGGCAAGTTATTAAATTGTTAAATTGTCATACGAACTGCTTTATTCAAACGCTCGTTACAACTGAAGAAAAAAGTATGCTACTGAGTCCGACCCCTTTTATCTACAAGCGCGTAAATGAAATAAACCGAAATAATGGCAAGACGCAGAGACGCAGTGAATAACGAGAGGTCAGAGACTTTATAAACATATGATACTATTCTAAGAGTTCGTCTCTTCTGCGTTATTGTTTCCAGAGGCGTTACTAGCCAAAATGCTTGGGGGAGGGGGGGCAAGGTATTTACCGACCTGCTTCTCATTTTTACCAACTGTTTTTGTAGAAGAAACGACCATTTTGACGAACGAATCGACTGATTTTTAGAAAAAACGACTGGTTTGAAGAAAAATCGATGTTTCGAAGAAAAAAATTGACTGTTTTACAAAAAATCGCGGCGCGTCGCTATTCGGCTATTTTTTACCGACTGGCCGACAACATTCGGGGAGAGGGGCGTCACCATACATATGTGGCGTCCCTGATTGTTTCTAAGATTGTTCTACTTTTTGAGGAATAGGGTTTTCTTCAGTGAAATATTTTGCTTTTGCTGATTTCCGTTATAGTGGGATATCTGTTCTCGTTAAGAAGTATCGTTAGAACACAAAACTGGAGTTAGGCCTCACTGTTTAGTGATGTTGGGAAGAAAAGAGTGTTTAGAGTTTGAATGTCTTGTGGAGTGGATGAGTAGACCTACTGGCGGTATAAATAACAAAATCAGATTTCGTTTTTTGCCTAGATGGCCGCTCTCCTGATCCTGGAGTCACTTAAAGCACCAAGGACACAATAATCAGTTTTGTTTAAGAACATCAGGGCTTGCGCTTTTCGAAACAGTCGGTCGGTTTGATAACCTAATCGTAATCGTATAGCCTATCCTTAGCTCACTCGCAAGGTTCTTTTCCCCTGGTCATGGGAACCAATGTTTGATGTTTATCCACATGTCTCATAATAGATCATGGGATGGCTTGTCGATCCAGCAACCTGATTACTGTATTAAGTAAAGGTAACAGATTGTTTGAATTGTATCTTCAAAACTCTTCGACCACTAGTATATAATGAGTACAGTGTATATAGGCTCTACTGGTTTGTGAGTAGGGTCCAGGGTTGGTCACCAAGAACCAGGGTGTACGAGTTACTTGCTTACTTCAGAATACTTTGGGTTACTCAGGGTTACTTTGGGTTACATTGGGTCACAAGTCTTGCGCACAAATGGCGCACATCACGCTTGCAGTTGTCTCAAAAGTATCCCAAAGTAACCCAAGTATCTCAAAGTATCCCAAAGTAACCCAAAGTAACCCAGTGTAACCCAAAGTAACCCAATGTAACCCAATGTAACCCAAAGTAACCCAATGTAACCCAAAGTAACCCAATGTAACCCAAAGCAACCCCTCGTGCGCAAGACTTGCGTGGTGACGTTTCAAACTTTTCGTCAGACGAGACGAGGCGCCGATTGCAACATCTTGAAACTGATGCGAAATTCCTTCACGAAACAATTGAAATTCACGGATACTTTGGGATAATGTGGGTTACTTTGGGATACTTTGGGTTACATTGGGTTACTTTGGGTTACATTAGGTTACATTGGGTTACTTTGGGTTACATTGGGTTACTTTGGGTTACATTGGGTTACATTGAGTTACTTTGGGTTACATTAGGTTACATTGGGTTACTTTGAGATACTTTTGGGTTACTTTCCAGGGTGTACGAAGTTACTTTTGGTGACCAACCCTGGAGTAGGGTATCAAGGGGGTCTGTTTTTTCGTTTACCTTGGCAAATTGAATAGAACATATCTGCTGAGATTCCTTCAAAGAGATTGCAGCCGTTATATTCGTGTCCCTTATTTGATTAGAGTGCTTATAAAACATTTCAGTTTATTGACAGAAGACAAACACGAATATTTGAGTCGCGAATACACATATTCAAGGACCCCGGGCCCAGCGATCTGCTTGTTACCAGATCGCTTGCCTGATCGCGATCAAAACAAACCGGTATGAATAAGACTAGACTTGCTTGTCTATCCGACCTTGACATAACAATAGTGAGTCATGACGGCGAGTGCGGGCAGTTAATGCTCTCTGCAAATCGCTAGAAAGACAAGGTTATGCTGCGCACAACAATTTCACTTGTGGTAGTGATCCATATTGATCTGAAAACAGTTTTCAGTCAGTAACGTAGACGCGATACGGTTTTAAAGCAGCAGAAAACGATAGAAGAGACGTGGAGCCTTGAAAGGTACTTTTATTCTAGGTACAAAGGCACTAGAGAAGGGGGCATCACTGAAAACGCGTCTTACTACATTTTTACGCCTGGAAAGAACAACTCATTTGAAGCATATCCCATCAAAGAATGGTACAATTTCATGCCAATTCAAAGGTACAAGGCACTCACAGAAGAAGAAGCCGAGGAGCAGTTCAACAGGTAAGGCAGTCCAGGCTTAAAGGACACCTGCACAATGAAACCATACTTGAACACACCATGGAGAATGCATTTACAGACATGGCCACGGAGAGCATTCTTCTCCTGAGCGTGATGTTTTCAAAATAGAGATGTTCGTTTCCGGAGGTTTGCACATGCAGACTCCAAGACAAAAAGCGCAATTCATTCAAATCTCTTGTTCTGGATTTGGCGAAAGCTTTCGTTAGTGTGGTTCAGAGTCAAGTCTGGTATGCTCTTTTTTCACTTGGTGTTAATGTATCCGTGATACATATTGTTCGCTTTTGGTACTCAAACTCTTATCTTCGTCTGAAGTCAAATGGGAATATTTTTGGAAATGTATCTGTGCGATGTGGTGTAATGCAGGGAGGTGTGCTCTCACCTTATTTGTTTAATGCGTGCATAGCGGGTGTCCTATCAAAAATATGTAATACTTTTCTTTGTTGGTATGACTGATGTTTCTTACCTTGCATACGCAGACGACCTGCTTCTCATCAGCAGATGCAAAGGTAGTCTTTCTTCAACCGTGCAGAGAGTTTTTTCCGAGTTTCAATGATATTGGCCTCCGTTTAAACATTGATAAATGCGAATACCTATCTTTTAATCATGTTTCAACTTGATTGTCATGATTTTTGCATTCCTAGAGTGAATTGCTTTAAATGGTTGGGTATTTCTGTGTGCGGAGCTTTGTCACAATTGCATGAAAAAAAAACTAAGTGATATTAAAAGTAAACTCAGGTTTGGTTATTCAAAAATTGTTGCGAACCGAGGCAAATATCGACGAAGTGCTTTAGCAAAGCTTTACGCTTGTTTTTGTAATCCAGCTGTTCTGTTCAACGCTGGTTTATACAGTATCTTGACAGAACGTGATCTTAAACGGATTAGAATCGATTATTTTCGATACTGTAAATTTCTACTGTATTTACCACGTTCGCACAGCAACCGCAAAATTATCCGTGTTTACGGTGCTACTGATATAATTGTACTTCTGGAATCCTTACACGAAGATTTACTGGCTGATGCTTGTTTGAGGTTAAATCCTCACCACCGAGTTATTAGGTTATTTTAGTATTTTTTTTAACGTATTTTGTCTTTTTTCTTTCTTATTTTTCTCCTTATTTACTCCACTGTTTGTTTTTTGTCAAAACTTTAGTGGGTTATAAATATACTTACTTACTTACTTACTTGCACAGCGCTGGCCGGATCGTATTCGTATTGGAATTTCTTCTAGATATATGTTTGGGCTTAACTGGTTAAAAAATATTTCAGAAGAAGGGTTGATTGGAGACATTTGTTCATTTCTAAAATTGTTCGGTACTGAAATAAGGACAGATATATGCAAAATGGAGCAAAAATCATAGCTTGGAAACACTATTTCGTATTTGGATTGGGTTTTCTGCAGGCAATATTAACGGAAGTTATACAGATAGGGACGACACTTGGTACTCTTCATTCAGGTGTCCTTTAACAAGTGTTCACCATGGTAACCTATACTAGGTTGCTTAGTTCTGATTTTTTGTGAACACGCTATGCTAACAGGTATGAGGCCAAAACGATTTTCGCCTCATGTGCAGGCAGAAAGGAAGAGTGGTCCTTACCGAGGGGTTGCCCACTCTTGATATTAGTGTAAGTGTAGCAAGTGCCGGGACCGTTTCCCAGGTGTTACAGTATTAAAACCAGCATGTTTAGAAGTGGGAATCGCCTAATCTGTGGTCGGTATTGGTGCCTGCACAGCTGGTTTCAACCGGTGCCAGCGATACCAGGAAAGGCTGTATAACAGGTGCCGGGCGTGGATAACCCCTTGATCCTTACTTTTGTGCAAATGTAGTAGTGATGATGAAAGTATGGTTCATTTGCTGCGTGGGCGCTAGGAATGGAGAGAAGACGTGTGGAGAGTGTGTATTCATTGAAGTGTGAATAGGAAAGAAGATGAATGTGAGTGTGAAAAATCAGGGGCGTCACTTGATGTTGCGATCGAGCATACTTAATATTTAAATTAGAGGTCGAATAATGGTAGGCCTAGCCTATATATGTTTCTTTCGTTGCCATGGCCTTCGTATTCTCGTGAAGTAAATTCATTCGTTTAGTCATTAGTGGCACATTTCAGAGCAAAAGCGGGGTGGACCAAAAAGAGAAATCTAGCTTGGCAGAAGTACAAGCAGTCCTGAAAAACAGAATCGCGCGAGTGAAATAAGTCACTGCGCAAGAATTCTTCATGTAACGTTTGAGCATATTAGCCTGCAAAGTTAATAGGCGATAACGACTTTGAAAGTAAGCTCTAGGCTATAGAAGAGATCAGGATAAGTCCTTTATTTCTCTACAGTAATATTTAGACACAGGCACCAGACGTGCCAGTGGAAAGACAGTAAATGACTCACCCAAATCTTGAAACTAGACCCGAATCGACCAAAATAAAGGTCAGAATGAAGAACGAAAACAGTATGAGTTTTACGTTTTACTATGCCTGAACAAGGAACAATAACACATACGGTAGTTTTGAAGAAAAACCGTGCTATAGAAACAAATTAAAAATTAAAAGTGAAAACAAAGCTCAAAGTATACTTCTCAAAATTTAAGCATTTTTAAAACATTTCTCTCCTCTGATAGCTTCGTGCCAACAATACATGTGTTTTGAAGAAAAACCATGCTATAGAAACAAAATAAAAATTAAAAGTGAAAACAGAAGTCTCAATGTATACTTCTCAAAAGCATTTTTAAATCATTTCTCTCCTCTGATAGCTTCGTACTGTGCAATGGGTTCCATTTCTTAGCGCTTGTTTCGAATTGAAAACATGATCTCGCACAAGGATACCGACGATCAATTGGATGAGACCGTCTGCTAGCATGATGATCATGGGGCTGCTTGTTTACAGAGACGGAAGTTCATAACTATTTCATTTTTGTTAAAAAAAAATTTACGAACAAAAATGTAGTAGGCTACTTGGACAAGAACTAAGTCGATTTATTCCAGGCGAGACCGAACCCTCAACTACTTCGCTGTTATGGTTGGCAAAAAAGTGAAAGGAGATACCGGAGAGAAAACGGAAGAAGATGGTGAAGGCAAAAAAGGAAAAGGAAAACAGAGAACTTTGAAATTTGACGATTCGGACTTCGAAGAATCAGAAGGAGGCAGCGAAGGAGAAATGGATGAAAAGGACGGTTCTGATAATGAGGCAAAGTCAAAGGCAAAACAGAAAAGCAAAAAAGGTGAGCCCCCCCCCCCCCCCGAAATGAAATCAGGTTAATGATTTTGATTCAGCAAACTGGGTTTTTGTTCTTTAAGCTGACTGAAGAGGACCCTTGCCAGGAATGGTAAAGTTTTACCGAATACAAATTTCCCCGATGATCCATTTTCAGACCTTCCCCAACAGTATCCGGATCTGGTCCGGACCTGTAATTTCTTAGGCATGTGCTCTTACAATCCGTCAAGTTTTGTTCGATTGGTGGGCAAACTACCTAAGGAAATAACACGAAAAGGCTATCCACGATCCTGCTTCATTGCTTTGTGGGATTCACGCCACTTTTTCGCCAGAGCTACAGCCCAGAAACTACGGAAAAGAGTTCCGAGCTCGACCCTGGATAACCTGTTTAACTTTATTTACAGGCGGTAAGAAGCCGAAGAAAAAGAAGGGCACCGACAGTGAAGCAGAAGAAGACAGTGGGGACGGAGATCAAGAGGGAGCGGAGGTAGACTACATGTCATCGGAGGGCGATAGGTAAGAGGATCCGTTGTGGTATAAAGTTTCATCCTCCACGTGTCCAATTTGAAAATGTGATCCGATCGAGACAGCTTGTGATCCGAAGTATCTGATAAAGGAAACGCATAACAGCACTAACTTATCCGCTTTTGTTCCTTAAGCTCGTTAACTCATTCACACTGACTGCCAAAACATGTACGGGTAAAGATCATAATTAAAAGAAAAATGTCAGTATGGTATAGTATTTCTGGAACTTCAAGAAAGAAGCACTCGTATCGGAAACAGCAACGTGTTGTGTTTGTGGAAACGAAGCGCGTCCGTAGTGTTCCATATTGCTGGCTCTAGATCCGGATGGGTGTTTAATTTACTTTAATTTGCAGTGATTCGGATATTGAGCAAAAAGTCCGAGAAGAACTCAAAGGTGTCGGTGACGAAACCGGTCTCAAACAACTGCTTACGTCCGACGAGGAGTCAGAGGAGGAAAAGAAGAAGTCCGATCAGGAAGAAGAGGAGGAAGACGAGGAAAAGGAAGCAGGAAAACCGGAAAAGGGAAAGAAAGAAAAGAAAAAGAAGAAAAAAGGCAAAAAAGAGGAAGGTAAGGCTATACAGGAAAGCACTTAGTTTAACCCATTATTTTGCACATATGGTTTTCTTTTTTCGAGCACTTGTCACCGCGAATCGTTCAGGATGAAATTGTGCTGCTCTTATATAGTGTGAACTTTCAGTTTGCTCACCTTCCCTCTGTCTAATGTTGGTGAACCGATGAGGTTCTTGCCCCTACTTGGGGTTCTCTGATCCGAAGCCCTTAGGCTGGCTTAATCTTGGTACCGTCGAGCGGTAAGGAACATTCAACCTTTCGAAGGCGTATTTGGGATCGTAGTCTTTCGTTTAGGGAGGTCGGTTCTCTTTCTTGGACACTTACTTTTATTCTTCTCTCAGCTTCTCTTTTTATGAAACGTCTGATTAAATCAAGCACTAAAGAACGTCTATCAACTTTCAGCTCTCAAATTCATCTGCCCACACTGGGATTAACATACAAACATCTAATTGCTTACTGCGTAATAGCAATCCTTAAAGTTCAACTTAACCGCACTCACTAACACATAAAGGTTAAACCAAAGTCTTGATAGCAGGCGACTGCAAGCTCACAGGAAAGGAAGCTGGCAAACCGTGAACTGATAAGGTTCTTTGTCCGATCCCAAAAGTTCAAGTTATTTCCGAATAACGGAGAAAGCTAACTTTGATAATTAATATCCCAATATACTATTCGTAACATTGGGACTGCCTTGATCGGATACAGCCGGATAAAAACGATGTGCTCTGGCTCTAGATATTGCTGAGGCTGGATATCCGACTAGTAGGCCACCGCGACAGTCGATAACGCGGCATGCAAAAACCGCGACTAGTGAAAACCGTGTGTAAGTGTGATTGACCTGGTGAGTAGCAATAACAGAAAATATGGACATTTAGCACTTTGTCACTAGCATATTTTTGACAGAACAGGGATCCTTCACGACCAAAGCTACAACAAGCAAACTGCATGGCAGCGAGACCCTCGTTCTAGGCAATGTGTGCCGGATGGTGTAGTTGACTCAAAGCCGGGCAGGACCCCAGTTTTTGAACACTTGGTACGATCGACTTGGCCCTCTTCCAGCGCGGGCAAGCCGTCACTTGTTACTAGTTGGCTCCACCCCAAGGCGGGGCATCTGTCACTGGTTGACTCCTCCTGGAAGGCGGAGCCAACGCATTTAACGGCCAATCCCTGCCTTTGGAACTGATTGACGTTTAAAAAATATTGTGGCAATATCGGAGCGTCAACTTCAGCGTTGTGATCAAGACCGTCGAGACCCAAACATATTTGGATTAAAACAGTAGTTGTTATTCTAGAATCGTCATATTCTTCTACTACGGACAGCGAGGACGAGGAACAGCAGCAAAAAAAGAAAGAGAAGAAAGCAGCAGGCAAAGCAGCAGTCTCCAAAATCAAGGATGAAATCAAAGCAGAGTAAGTTTCGCCAGCTACTTAAGAGTATGATCAAGCAAGGTTGGGAGAGCAATGTTAACTTATAATGCGGGAAATTTCCAGTACCAACGTCTCGTCCTTTTTGTCACTCAAGCAAGTAATATTTCATATAGACTCCAGTTTCTAAAATTCGGAAATCCCGCTCGAATTTCGAAGCCGTACGTACCATGCTCCGTGATTATAAGTCGGGATTAAAGTTCAGAAATTGATTCATCGTTTCTCTTTAAGAAAAATTGCAAGAAAAAAGTTCAGGCATGGATTCAGTATATGTCCTTTACCCCTAAACGGCTGTCTCATTAGCTTGAAAAAATACTTTTTTTCACCCCTTAATTTGAAACCCCCTCCCCACCCCTGAATATAGGGCTACAAAGCCCATCTACGAACTTGACCTGTACTTTGACCCAGTGGATCCTCATACCAAGTTTCAAGAAAATGTCTCGAGCACTTCGAGAGTTATCATTAACAGACAGACAGACGGGTGGACAGACTCACGTTTTGGGATCCCAAAAAATTTGAAGGAAGATGCTATATTTATGAAAAAATAGTGAGCGTTTCCAATTGTGTTGCGTCCGTGTAAGCTTTGAACACTAATGTAAGCAGTGAGCACTGATGAGAGTTACTTTAACTTTTCGAAATGTGAAAATCTGTGCTTGAATGCTCTGTGTTCCGTTGAACCAGTGCCGCTGTCCGTGAGACCTATTTCTATTCCAGTAACTAATTCGCTTAAGTGGCTTGGCCTTAGTTAAAAAAAAAATACGCTTTCCAAGACTTGTTCGGCTATTGTTAAGGATACTTCTAGTTTAATTCGTATTGCATATGGTCATTTATGTCCAAACAAAGGTTGCTGCAACCGGAAGGAACTTGGGCGAGTTTTATAGCGCTTTCTGTACTCCTTCTATTTTGCATTGTTCCGGTGTTTATCACATTCTGCGAAAAAAAGACATCAATGCTTTAAAGACGTGTTATTATAATCATTGTAAATCTTTGATGTACCTTCCTCGTTCGTACCGCAACCACAGAGTAGTTCAGGCGTCCAAGATGTCATTTGTTCACTTGAAAAAACGTCAGCATCACTACTATGTACATTTCGTCATCCAGGTCATCGAGTACATGATGTTTTTCATCAATTTTTCAGGTCCAATTAGAAATATGTAAAAATTTTGTGTGTTTATGCTGCTATTTATCTTGTGTAATTTTTCGTTATACTATTTACTCCACAATCACCTTGTGTATTTGGCGGGTCAAAAATAAAATATATATATATATTCCGAGCGAGTAGTACCAGTACATTTTGCGGAACGAGATTCCAGCCATGGCCGTCAATCACTTCCAATGTTGTGTCAGTAATTTGTCTGTCTCCAGCTGATCGTGTTCCTTTCAGGCCGGAGTCTGCCCGTCCATCCACTCCGAAGCCGGAGGAGAGTCGGAAGCGACCGCTAGAAGCCTCTGGGTTCTCGCCGCCCTCCAAATTACCCAAAACGGAACCTGGGCTTGGCACGCCTGGATCGTCAGGGGCACAGTTGTAAGTATTTTCTCAGAAATTCCCTTTTCCTAAAATAAAAAGGAGTCATTTTGTTGTTTTTTTCTCGGATTAATCGCGCAAGTATGGCTCTCGCGAAACGCGACTAAGACATTCCATAAAAGGTCTGACTACGTCTCCTTACTTTAAAGAGTTCATCCAGTCAGGTGCAAGAAGCGTTAAAACGTTAAGCTGAAGCGCGTCGTAAAACATCTGTATTTGAAAAATAAACTAAAAAACTGCCAGCTAATTTCGTACCTCACATTTACAATGGAATAGTTTTTAAACTACCGGGAGGATTTGTTGTGAAACAGGTAATTGTTGATATATGTTATTATTACTGAATTGTATTTTCGGAAAAATCGACATTTCTGCGTATATACAAAGACATATAAGCCGGTAGAACCTCCGTCTTTGTTCCAATGCACCGACTATTGTTACCCCAAAAAACCGAGTAGAGTTAGAGCTACTTGCTGAGCTCCAAGTTGACGCCCGTCTACTTCTCTCTTAGCTGCTGCGCATTGAACGGAAAAGACCGTAGCATAGTGACTTACTTACTTGTACTTGTACTTGGGACAGGACACAAGCTATGTAGCTCTCCTTGGCGACAGGATCTGGCAGAACGTTGAGCTCCACAGGTTACGGTCTTGGGTTAAAGGAACAGTCCTTGACTCAAACTTGGCTCAGGGAGCTAGCTGACATATCAAGAATGTACCCTGAGTCGATATTGAGAGTTAGAAAAATTCTTGTCATGACCATTTTAGTTTCCGGGGAGTTTCCGAGAGTTCGACTTTTGAGTTAGTAAAACAAAAAACAAAAAAAAGCAAAAGGTTTGTGTGCCGGGAGTAGGACTCGAACCCACGATCTTTGCCTCAATAGCCTTTTGAAACAAAGTAATACAATGTATTTCAACAGGGTTGCCACCGGTAGTACAATTGTGCTAATTATAGAACTTTCTTTTTACTTTGGCAGCAGATTTTAAGAAAAAAGTAGTTGTCAGGTTTTATTTTCAAGGTGACTATGACCCAGCAACACGTTCTGAGTACTTTTCTTGTTTGATATTACTTTTTTCCTTTTGCATAGTGAATTTATTTTAGTAAAGTGGCAACCCTGTATGTTGATAACACAGACAATCGCGAACTTTTACAGTGCATGAGTGCGTAACTACAGTGCATAAGGGGCAAGGCCCTGCCAGCTAGCTCTGGGAACAATAAGGAGGGGTTTCGAGATAACAAAGATGGGGGGTACTGTCGACAATAAGTCCCTGTACATTTATCTAAGCCCCCAAGGCCGGTTTGATGGCCGAAAGTTGGCTAGTCAAGTTTACTGTTCCTTTAATGAGGTGACGATTTCTAGCCATGAAGGGTCCAATCTGCGGCCATGTCTCCGGAAACGAGGTCAGATTTAACGGTGTTGAGCCAGGTTTTGACTTGCCCTCCTTGGCGTTTCCTCCAATTAGGCGCTGGTTTGCAGCGTAGGCTTTGATTTGTAAAAGACTCGGTTGGTCTTCGGCAAACGTGACCGAACCAGGACAAGTGGCGGCGGCGAATGAGAGTTGCAACGTCGTACTTCAGATCACATCGTTGGTAGATGACCGTGTTTGGGACTCGGTCGCTGAGACGTATCCCCAGTATGTTCCTCAGGCATCTGTGTTCGAAAGTATTGAGGGCGTGTGCCTCGGCGGCTTTTAAGGGCCATGTTTCGCAGCACGTACAGTAAGACAGATCGGACTAGGGCATCGTAAATACGGATTTTTGTTCTCCGGTGGATTTCCAACCTTTTCCAAAGCGGCTTTCGTAGCTGTGCGAAGACAGCGGAAGCTGATGCAATGCGACATTGGATTTCTTCGCTACATCCGCCGTGACGTACAATATTAAACAACTAATGGTCGCTTACCCTCGATTTTTCTTCTCCAGCGCTTTAATGAGATGAGCGGTTTGTAGAGGCAACGAATTGTGATGTTCCGCGTAGCTCCTAACTTCCGCTCGTTTGTGTCGGGCAGGGCATTGGGAATCTATTCGATTCCACATGGTCGTATTACAATGATCGGGAGACGGAGGTTCATTTGCTTATTTGTTCTTGGTATTTATTAGTTTTATTCTGTTCATAACTAGACACAGAAATGAGAAAAAAATAAACAGACACGTAATTGAAGGTCTCGCTTCTGATTTTCAGTAACTCTTCAGTTACTAATCTTCAGTAGTAATTGAAGAGTAGCCTCAATATAACAATTTCAGACAACATTACATCATTCAATCCAGAAATAGTTACGTAAATATGAAGGAACTGTCCAAGACTACAATCATGTTATTAGCCTGCTAAATCTGCAATCAAAATCAAAATAAATAAAAATAAAATAGAAACACATCAGGCTTTACAATTTTGTCTTTAAAAGTTACCTAAAAAATTGAATGAATTCACGTGCACTAACCACTGAAGTAAAAATTAAAGCAATTAAAACTCCTTCCATTCGGGATTTACTTTCCACACCTGAATCCGCTAACAGGAGCGCCAGCTCCTTCCATTCGGGATTTACTTTCCTTCTTTAAGAATGTTAATTCGAGCAGAGTTAGGCCAGCCTGGATCTCTTTTAGGAGATGAGCAATTATATAACGTAATTGTTACAGCTCATGCATTTATTATAATTTTCTTTATGGTTATACCAATCTTAATTGGAGGATTTGGAAATTGACTAGTTCCCATTATATTAGGAGCTCCAGATATGGCATTCCCACGATTAAATAATTTGAGATTTTGAATACTACCTCCTGCTTTAACTTTACTCCTCCTGGCAGGGTCAATAGTAGAAAGAGGAGCAGGAACTGGATGAAAAGTTTATCCTCCTCTTTCTGCAGGAATTGCCCATGCAGGACCTTCAGTAGATCTTTTTATTTTTTTCCTTCATCTAGCAGGTATCTCATCAATTCTTGATGCAGTAAATTTTATTACAACAATTTTAAATATAAGAACTTCTTCTATATCATACCTTTATTTGTATGATCAGTTGGTATTACAGCTGTTCTTCTTCTTTTGTCCCTACCTGTATTAGCAGGAGCTATTACTATACTACTCACAGATCGTAATTTAAATACATCTTTTTTTGATCCAGCAGGAGGAGGAGATCCCATTCTTTATCAACAGTTATTCTGATTTTTTGGTCATCCTGAAGTTTATATTTTAATTTACCCGGGTTTGGAATAATCTCACATATTATTAGTCAAGAAACAGGAAAAAAGGAAGCATTTAGAACATTAGGAATAATCTACGCTATGTTAGCAATTGGGGTTCTAGGATTTTTTGTATGAGCCCACCATATATTTACAGTTGGTATAGATGTAGATACACGAGCATATTTCACACCTGCTACTATAATTATTGCAGTTCCCACAGGAATCAAGATTTTTAGTTGGATTGGTACATTGCATGGAACTCGATTTTCTATAACTCCATCCTTATTATGAGCTCTTGGATTTGTATTTCTCTTTACTGTAGGGGGACTAACTGAGGGGGACCTTTTTCGAAGTTCAGCTTCGATACAAGCCTCAAATATCCTAATGAGAAGTAACTCTTCCGTTTCCATTCAGACTCTATTTCCTGTTACGTATTATATAGTCAAATCATAAATAGCCTATAATTCTCTTACAGTGCCGAAGGCTTGAACGACGAGACACTGCGACGATACCTTGCCCGGAAACCGATGACGGCGGTCGATCTCTTGGCTTTGTTCAAGCGTAAGAAGACTGGCCTTAGCACTGATCAACTGGTCGCCGCCATTACTGATATGCTGAAGCGAATCAATCCAATCAAGAACAAGCATCAAGGAAAAACCTATTTTTCACTCAGGAAGTAGTTATCTATTTTTGTACATTTCTATTTGGCGATATGAACGGATTATTTTTAAACTTAGCGATAGGGGACTTACGGAAGATAAAGTTACATTTCCGCGAGATCTCGTCATTACGCCCATACCCGTCTATCAGAACTCCGATGGACAGAACGAATCAGCGACAGTCGAGTATTTTCATTAAGCGTTGGACTCGTAACTAAGACTAGTGTGGACCGCCATTCGTTTGCGAGACCATCCACAATCGGCGGAACCAGTGACGTGATTCTGCCAACAGCTGTTCGCTTCGCTCTACTATTTGCTGATGACATAGTACTGTATGTCAGCGGAATCAAGGGAGAAGCTGTAGCAACTGTGACGAAAAATTGCCTGAGGGAAAAGAAACTAATTCTGAATGTGGAAATATCTTGTTCAATAGTAGTGGTAAGATAGGGAGGGAAAAAACTAAAAAGTGTAAATGAATTCCTGTATGTACAGGAGGGGTATCCAACCTCAGACAAGATTTCAAATTTCCAGAGAAGTCTTTCCTTCAGAATAATCGATGAGGCTTAAAAAGGAACCAACAAATATGACAAAAATACTAGATTGAAGCTGGTTGAATGGTTTACATATTGCTTCAGTATTTCTAGTTAAACTTATTTTTCTTTTCAAACAATATTACTTTATTCTAACCTACCTCGATTGACTTAAAAATGATGAAAAAGGAAGAGCTAGCAAAGTCAATAGCCAGAAAACAGGATTTCAAAGAGCGTGTTCCACCCTACTTACCGTAGTTACTACGCTAGTCGCCGTGGTTACTACGCTAGGCTGGAACGCTTTTAGAATTTTTTCGGTCAATATCAGGCCGCGGGGTGATCCGACCAATCATGTTACAGAGATGCGTAGTTACTACGCTAATTGCGCTCCCGACCGTGGTAAGCAAATAGTTACTATTAGTTACTATTTTGAGAAGGTTGGAACGGTCAGCGTAGTAACTTTTCGTGAGGCTGGAACGGAAATAGTAACTAATAGTTACTATTGGTAGAGGGGTGGAACACGCTCAAAATAATTACAAAAGGGAGAAAAAGGCACAGAATTTGAATATTTTTGAACACATGACTCTGAAAAAAGTCATATTTTGCCTCTTGACTGTCAGGACAGCTTGTACATTTCATTTTAACATTTTCGCGGCAAAAAACGAGGTAGTGTAAAAACGAAGTTGGATACCCCTCCTGTAGGTTGTCGGAAGACGTTTGGGCGGGGGTAAAAGACGTATAGCATCTGCAGTCGGAAAAGGTCGAAGTGTGGACGTTGCTTATGAAGTAGAGCGAAGGAGGTAGGTGCCACGGATATACGACTGTTACGGCTGCAGAAGAGTGTCCAATACGAAGTTGGTACCGGTTATGCGTTATGGGGCGGAACTGTGGGGATAGGAAAAAGCTAAGAACATGGAAAAATGGAAAGGATTCATTTAAGTCATTTTAAACGTATGTTATAGGGCTGAGCGAAAAAATCAACGGGATAGCGTTTACAGGGGATGTAGGGTTACTAGCACTGGGAAGTAGAAGATTGGTGAGTATGGTAAAATATTGGGAAAGGCTAGCTTCTATGCCAAATAACAGACTGATCAGGAAAGCGTTCGAACTGGCATTAGAACATAAGAGAAAAGGGGCATGGCCTTTGCAGGTAAAGTCAGTTCTAGATAGTTGTGGACTTTCGTAGCTATGGAACGAGGGGAAGGCTCATGGGGACCAGACAGGACCTGTAGCGCAAATTGTAAGAGAGCCACTGCAGGAAGTGGCCATGCAAAAATGACATCTGCGCCGTCCCTGGAACTCTCATGGCCAAAGATGCTTGAGGGGAGGAGACATAGACTGCTCGCGAACGACCTGCAAGAGCGGCATCAGTAGAGATTCCGAAACTCCAACACGTAAAATTTGACCACGTATATGAAAAGACGTTTGTACCGTCTTTCGTGAAAATTTTTGATCTTTATTAGTGGTTACATTTGTCTATATTGACGATTTTGACAAATTTTGCTTTTACCATGATAGTTCGAAAAGAATAAAAGCAGGGACCCATAAATTTCCTTTACAGGGGGCTTGTCATTTCCTTTGCTTCTATGTTGCTATGTTGTCCGACCCTTGCCTACTTTCCAAAAATCCCACTTGGTTCGAATCGGCATTCTTGTTTGTCTCATTGGACGTGCGCGCCAAAGAGACTCCTCCCTCAAGGCGCCAGCAGCCAATCCCAAATTTTGTCTATCTGGCCTTGGACGTGATTGGACCGTGAGTATTTCTCGAACTATCGTCTGTTCGGTCAACATAGCATCAGAAATATCTTATTGACAAGTCCCCTGAATGGCGAGGCATTACAGGAAGTTTATGGGTCCCTGATAAAAGTGATATCTATCTATCTATCTAAAAAGAGTGAGGTTAAATGGGTGATATAAGTTCGGTCGAATTTCTTGCCACTTTGAGAAAGAAGAAAATACCTAGGAAAAGCTAGGGTAACGGATGGTCTTTTCTCTTGCCTGATGTACGGGCAGGCGCTAGAAAATACTGAACATTTTATGATTGATTGCGGAAAACTGAAAGATTTAAGTATGGATGTTTTTTTTTGGGGGGGGGGGAGAGAATGGTTGATACAGAGGTTTGGAGAAAAATCTTTTCTAGGAACTAAAAATCTTGGAAGGTTCGTCTGTGTCGCACAGGATGTCGTACTGTCGTACACGGATGTCGCACAGGGAGCACTTTCTGTAGTTTTCATCGGTTTCCGCTTTGGATTGTCACATTTTACGTAAATTTTGTTCTGTTTTGTTTTTTTCGACAACGCTGAGACCGAGCTGTAAAACGAATACCTAGGGAAAAGTACGGGTAGCGTCGGTTACTTGCTCCAACCATGGATCGCAATCCCAGCCGAGGGCAGGCAGCGAAACAGGAGATCGTAACCTATGCGAAAGTTTGCAGACAACGCTCGTGAGTCGCAAGGCCCGCAAAAGTCAGCTCGGAAATATCTGGATTTCCAAATGCTGTTCGGCTGCTGTAGCACGGTCATGCTGACCATTCCGAATTCTCAGTGAAACCATGGTAGAGTCCTACTCCCTGGACTTTCATACGTGCCTTGGGCAGGGCGTCACGTATGGGAGGCGGGAGACGTCCCCCCCTGACCGGAAAGTTTGTTAAAAGTAAAAGTTTTATTTGAAGTTGATTAGATGTTTGATATAGGGGTAAGATGACATGCTGAACATGATGGTGAAAACAATTTTCTGGCCGGACAAGTAGTTCGCCCGGAATCCGGCCAAAACCGGAAAATTTGTTAAAAGCAAAATTTGTATTTGAAGTTGATTAGATGTTCGATTTAGGGGTAAGATGACATGCTGAACACGATGGTGAAAACCATTTTCTCGCCGGACAAGTAGTTCGCCCAGAATCCGGCCAAAACCGGAAAATTTGTTAAAAGCAAAAGTTTTATTTGAATTTGATTAGATGTTCGATTTACGGGTAAGAAGACATGCTGAACACGATGGTGAAAATCATTTTCTCGCCGGACAAGTAGTTCGCCCGGAATCCGGCCGAAGACCGGAATTCGAAGTTGATTAGATGGCAGATTCAAGGGTAAGAAGAGACGCTGAATCTGTATATGACAGTCATTTTTTACCCGGACATATATTTCGTCCGGAATCCGGTTGAAACCGGATTTTTTTGTAGAAGTTAAAGTTTTATTTGAAGTTGATTAGATGTTCTTTATAGGGATAAGGAGATACGCTGAATTCGTTTCTGAACTATCTTTTTTTTTTGCTGGACAAGTTTAGCAGTTCGCTCGGAATTCGGCCGAAACCGGAAATTTGGCAGAAAAAGCAGGAAGTTTCGATCAGTATCGTCAAAATAGATCTGGCTTATACAGGTATGTCTGAACTTGGTTTTCTCAGATGATTAGCATGGCGAAGACTGGATCTGGCGAAGACAAGACCTAGTTGTCTGGATCAAATATTAAATTTTTGGGATCCCATCGAAACCTTTGGTCTTGTTGACTTTGAGCGTGTTCCAGGTAGTTAGACACTCGTTCTACTTTCGCTTATGCAGAGCCAATCAGATCGCTTGGTTGGCTGCGCCAGCGGGCCGAGGAAAAGGAGCAGCGTCCAAGGTTGCCACGGGAAGCACGAAAGTTCTACTTTGTTGGAAATTGAAGAAACAACTTTTCTTCAAAGAACACATTTTGTTTTGTTACAACTGCTTATTGTTAGTTCGAGGACCGATGCTGTCCATCCGTTAATTTGGTAGCTTTTTATGATATAATGGGCGTCAAATTGTACTCGCGTACTTCAAGTAGTGCTAAGAACACTTCTGATCTTTGGAAGCTCGAAAGCTGCATTGAAAAGATCCTGTTTACTTTGTTTGAACAAGGGTGTGTGTTAAGACTTAAACATCGCGTATAGCGTTATTCAGCTTATTCCGCCTAATTGAACAATGCATTACGTGAATCATATATTTTCGATGCGGTGATTGGTTACTTGGCAGCAGAACAAAGTCCCATTCAGATTGCCATCTAGTAAATTGACAGGGAAACATCTTCTGAGGTCAGATAGATTGAAGACGGCTGTGACTTATCTGGATAGAGAAATTATCCGAGTTGAGCTCTGAGTGATTACAGCCTACCAACTTTGTCACAAAGTTGTCCAGGCGTTAGCCACTGAAGTTGATCAGCAGTGGTAAGCTAGCCTAGTCTGGTCGTTCTAGAAATTAGTTCTCAGAATTACAAGATGACATGGCCATGCTCTCAGGGAACTCGGTGAGGAGATCTTGGGGTGAGTTTTTGATTATTTCTGTTTTTAACTAGGGTGGCCACAAAAACACCTAGTGGCAAACATTGGCAATTTTTGTGTAATGAATGCAGGAATTGCTGTGAATTTTCCTGATCAGTTTTACCTGTCTAAAACATCTTCAAAAAATATTTTGAAAATACCATTGCATTCAGGACAAAATTGTCTGTTTTGTAAGGCCACCAGTAAGATGTCTTAGCTATTTAATATTATTTCTTAATATTCAATGTAAATTTGGATGTACAAAAAGTAGCTGAACTTGCCTACAAAAATTTGTTGATACTAATGAGGAAAAGTCAGCAGCCTATAGCAGCAATAGGTCTATTGGACTATAACCTTAATGATCTTATTCATATTTTCTCATCTAACTCACTTTCTGGGGCTCCCCATGCACTCAAAACCAGCTCAAAATACCCAGTTTCATAGAATTTCATTGAAGCACATAGTTCCAAGCTGGTCACTAGATGGACAAAACCCTAAAGTCAATGGATGAACATAGGCATTTCCTTATGTAAAATACTGTTTTCTAAAGAAGATTTAAGATGCTTAGAGGCAAGATAGAGAGGTGATTTTGGCCTCAAATCAAAGCTAAAAGATAGGAGAATCTCATTCTGATCTTCAACAGCTCAGGTTTGATTAAAAAAAAATTTACTGGCTACCCTATTTTAACCTTTGGGAAATCCTCAACAGCAGTTGTGTTTTGTCTTCTATTACTTAAGCCGCGTTCGATACACCAACTGTCATCCACCTACGTTATCCTAAAATTCTCTACAGTCGTTTTTTTCACGGATAATGATAGGGTGGCCACAAAAACACCTAGTGGCAAAAATTGGCGATTTTTTTGTAATGAATGCAGGAATTCCTGTGAATTTTCCTGATAAGTTTTACCTATCTAAAACATCTTCAAAAAATATTTTAAAAATACCATTGCATTCAGGACAAAATTGTCTGTTTTGTAAGGCCATCAGTAAGATGTCCTAGCTATTTAATATTATTTCTTAATATTCAATGTAAATTTAGATGTAAAAAAAAGTAGATGAACTTGCTTACAAAAATTTGTTGATACTAAGGAGGAAAAGTCAGCAGCCTATAGCAGCAATAGGTCTATTGCCATTGGACTATAACCTTAATGATCTTATTCATATTTTCTCATCTAACTCACTTGCTGGGGCTCCCCATGCACTCAAAACCAGCTCAAAATACCCAGTTTCATAGAATTTCATTGAAGCACATAGTTCCAAGCTGGCCACTAGATGGACAAAACCCTAAAGTCAATGGATGAACATAGGCATTTCCTTTTGTAAAATACTGTTTTCTAAAGAAGATTTAAGATGCTTAGAGGCAAGATAGAGAGGTGATTTTGGCCTCAAATCAAAGCTAAAAGATAGGAGAATCACATTCTGATCTTAAATAGCTCAGGTTTGATTAAAAAAAAATTTACTGGCTACCCTAATAATGACGTCATTCTCAGCGAAAATTTCAGTTTTTGTCGAGCGAATCGAACGACAACAGACGAACGATTTTCATCACCGCTAGAACTTCGACGGAAATCGTAGAACGAAAAAAGAACTTCCGTCGGGAATTTCGGATATTATCCGACGGTTTCGTAGAACTACGACTACAGCTTTAAATAAAACAGCAATAGTGCTACGCCATAGTTGAATAAAACGGCATCTAGGGCTGGTCGTCGACAATAATGGATAACCGTTGTTGAATCGAACGCGGCTTTAGGCTACTCATTCCTGACCCACTCTTAAACTGTTTTTCAACTGTTCAAGGTGTCATAATCGAGAATTTTGTCTAGCCTATTTATTAGGCTAGAAAGTAGAATGTAGAATCATAGCTCATACTGAGCTCATATAGAGCTGTAGAGCGTAGTGTAGTCGTAGACAGGGGCGTCACTAGGGGGGGAGGGGGAACTCTCCCCCCAAAGGTCTTGAGAAAGTACTTTCGTCGGGCAACGCCCGGCGAAATTTCACTTGTTTGTTGGCGCGGATTGAAACACATTAAAAAAAGATAGAACCTGTAAGTTATAGGTAGGCTACAGAATAGCCTAAATTTTCGGGAAAAAAGACAGATGTCAAAATTTTGCTGCTGGCGCTTGGTTTAACTTGTTCTGGGTACAGTCGCTGGAAATTTCGCTTTTTGGCGAAAGGTGAAAAGAAAAGCCGAATATGTAAATTTAAATATACGAATTTACCAAATGAATAATCTCAACTGATGCACTACAGTCAGTTTTTCACAAAATTTCGCCTGCTGCGCATATCATACTAGGCTATTCTTTATTTGGAAGATCGGTGTTTTGTTTAGTTGGTGTTTTAGGATTGAAATTCTTGGGGGTTTTAAACACGTTAAAAGCTAGAACTTGTAAGCTAAATTTTTCAAGACAGAAAGGCAGATTTAAAAATTTTCGCCTGCGGCTGTTAATTTAAGTTGTTCTTGGTACAGTCGTTGGAAGCTTCGGTTTCTAGCCATGGCTGCAATGAAAACCCGAATATGTGAATTTAAATATACAAATTTACATTAAGTAACTAATCTCAACGGAATTAAGAATGATTTTTTCAATTATAGTAACGTTTTACAATGGCTGCGGCAACGGCGTGTTTTGTCGGCACATTTTTTAGTCCGTCGGCACAAACTGGACGTCCCCCCCAAAGGTAAAAGGCTAGTGATGCTCCTGGTCGTAGAGTGGTGGTCACACTGATTACTGTCGCCACTAAAGAGCATTTGCTGATTGTATTTACTTGCTACAAAATGAGGTAGAGCTACTGTACATTTTCCTATCTTCTTTGGTATGCTCACTGTCAGATTAATAATTTTCAAGTCCTGAGCCTTTGACTGCGTTTGTTTGGCCACCAGAAATTCTGGTAGTCTGGCAGAATATTCTTATACCTTTCAGATTTGGTTCGAGGTCAAAATCACCTCACTACCTTTCCTTTGAGTGCCTTTGAGTTCCTTAATTAAGCAATGTCATAAGGATTCTAGGCTATGCTAAAATGATTTGAGTCACATCACTTTCACAGACACAGGATAACTTTTGTATGGGTGTGTGACATCACTACTGTGTGGCCATGTTGGGGCCATGCTGCTTTTGTGAAATTCGAGTGTTAGTTTCTTTTAACATGGGCATTGGGCATCCCAGCCAAGCCCAACAAATGGATTGTAAGAGAAAGTATGAATCTTGTCTTCAAGTGCTAAGACAGATAAGTTTAATGGTGCTCACCTGCTGACTTTTATTTCTTAGCATCAACAGATCTTTCTTGGCATGTTCAGTTAGTTATTTTTATAGCTTAATTTTCATGTAGGCCTAATATTAAAGGAACAGTAAACTTGACTACGCAACTTTCGGCCATCGAATCGCCCGGGGGGCTTGGATAAATATACAGGGTCTTATTGTCAACAGGCCCCCCTTTCCTTGTCATCTCGAACTGTCTCGAACCCCCTCCTTAGTGTTCCCAAAGCCAGCTGGCAGGCCCTTGCCCCTTATGCACTGTAATTATGCACTCATGTACTGTAAAAGTTCGCCTTTTTACATGTAGACTACAGAGTAACGACCTCCCGACTGGGCGGCCGGGGTTCGATTCCTAGTCGCGGCACACAAACCTTTTGCTTTTTGCAAACCTTTTGCTCAAAAGTCGAATTCTCGGAAACTGCCCGGAACTGCAATGGTCGTAACGAGAATTTTTCTTACTCTCAATATCGACTCAGGGTACATTCTTGATATGTTAGCTAGCTCCCCGAGTCAAGTTTGAGTCAAGTTTTCTGTTCCTTTAAGTACCATACTTATAATGTGAGAATTTCAGCTGCTGGTCTTTTATAAACAGATCATTGAGTCCTAAATGTAATGGAATATTTTAAATATTTTTGATGCAGTTTCTGATGGGGAAAAATAGAAAAAATAGATAGGACAAAATTGGATCAAGTCGTTTTTAGTATATGTTTCATTCCGATCGCTTCACTCCAAGCGTGTCACAAGTTTTCCGGTTCCCCACTCCGACCCCCCCCCCCACCTTCATCGGATCTGGTCCGGACTTGAAACTGGGCATCCGAGACATGTGATCTTTCTAGGTATCAAGTTTCATTATGATCCGATCACCCGTTCGGAAGTTATACATGCCTCAAGATTCCGGATTCCCCTCCCGTCACTCCCCCCACGATGGTCGGATCGGGAAGTTGACTATTTCCAGGTTAATCTGGTCGAGTCCCTGATTTGCCTGCCAAATTTCATTGTCCTAGCACACCTGGAAGTAACTTAACTCCGTATCACCGGAATTCCGGAACCCCCCTCCAACTCCCCCCAAAGTGCACGAATCCGGTCCGGGTCTGCCAATGACGTACCTAGGGTATGTGCTTGTTCCTCCCACCAAGTTTCATCCCGATCGCTCCAGTCTAAGCGTGTCACATGATTTCCGGTTCCCCCATCCGACCCCCCCCCCACATTAATCGGATTCGATCCGGACCTGAATGGGGACATCTGAGAAATGACGTCTTTCCAAATATCAAGTTTCATTAAGATCCGATCACCCGTTTGAAAGTTATGAATGCCCCTAAATTCCGGATTCCGGCTCCCCTCCCTCCCCCCATGATGGTCGGATCGGGGAAGTGACTATTTCTAAATTAGTTTGGTCGGGTCCCTGATATGCCTGCCAAGTTTCATCGTCCTAGCACATCTGGAAGTACCCTAACTCGCGATCACCGGACTGACCGACCGACCGACCGACCGACCGACCGACCGACCGACGGAAAAGTGATCGGTATATGGCACTTGGCCGGAAGGCAAGTGCCATAAAAATTCACTTTTAGTCTTGAGAATTAAAAAGTGTCACGAAAGATGGAACGAAGCTTTTCCTGTACCTTTCGTGTTTGCAATTTATCGGTGTTAATTTAGGAATTTTCTGGGATTTTTCCCGGGGTCGTCTACTTCTGGGAGGGTTGTGAACAGGTGGAAAAAGATCACGGAACCTGGGGTCAGAGAAAGCTTGCATTCCGTAATTATAGCACAGTGTTTGTCTCCTTTCCTCAAGCGTTGTGAGCTTGAACTTTTTTAGGAGATACAAATAGGGGAGCTTTCCTTCCCGCCCAATAATACGCAAAGCTCGTTTTTGGATACATTCTATCCGGTCGGAAAGATCTTTAGTAAGGCCAAAGTGCCATACTGGACAAGCGTATTCGAGAATTGGACGTATAAACGAAGTATAAAAATGTGGCAAGTCTGAAGGGGGGGATGAAAATTTGACCATGTGCTTAAGGAGCAATAGTGAGGGGAAAGATTGTTTAGTAATAGTTTCAACATGATTATCCCATTTAAGGTCGTTAGAGAGAGTAACACCCAACAGCTTTGCTACCGAAAGTGCTACTTGTTGGGGGATGATAGTAAGTAAGTACTTCTGTAGTTAGGGCTTCTGGGATTATCTTGTAAAGGGAACATAGTTAGGTTTCTAGACATAGGCATTAATGTCAGTTGGAAATAGGCGTACTGTAGGCTAATGACCATGTCATGATGAACAGCTGAAACTTCTTTTTACAACTCAGATTATTGTCTATCATCCTTTCCAGCTGGTGAGACTCTTCAAGACCAAGCTGCAAACGAACCACCTACTCAGGCTTCTGAAGATTCTCCCTCAAGTGAGACTAAGACAGATAGTATCCAGGAGCTTAGACAGAGGTTTCGGAAGTCTTTAAATACAAAAGGGAAGTCTGCCTCAAATCTTACAGACTCGTCAAGGAACCTGGCTTCTAAACCTCCTACCAGACCATGGTCTTTGAAATTGAAGCAGTCATCAACCTGCCCGAATTGCAAACTAGTAAGTTCTTTGTAGATCGTGAATCATAATATGATGCACCAATTTAGATTAGCCTAATGGACGTCTGAGATGGTCGGAGAATTCCCATATTGTAAGTCCTTCCATAGAGTGAAAATTGACACGACTATCTTGAAATGTACTGCTGCTTGCATCTGGTCCTCGATTGTCATTTGTCCTCACTTCACATTCTCCCTCGAGCTGTAACTAGGGTAACTAAAAAAAATACAGTTAAGCCCTTCAGTAGCCTACTGGCCACTGGGTCACACTGTATCTTCCACCCGTCTCGGGAGCCTACTCGCTTTGTATCCTCCTAGGAATTTACCTGCTCTTTGGGAAATGGGGGGTTCCATAAGCTCCTCCAGTGGTTCTTAGATATAGCTAGCTCTTGAATTAAATGTTCAAAAATTAAATGAACCTGAAACCAAATGGTGATTACTATCACTGTGTTTCAGAACAAATTTTTAAATGTGAATGTTGGATGAGGTGTTTTCTGGTAGCCTAGGTTTGGTAGCTCCATCTGCCCTATTTTTGTATTCTGTGATGATTAGCTATCTTTGGAAATGGGTGGGTCGTTTTTGAGACTTCAAGCTGAGTGCCATTGATGCAATGTTTTATTTGTTTTTTTTTCGTGTAGCTTTCTTCGGAAATCGACAAGCTGAAAATCAAATGTGAAGTACTTGAAGATGAGCGAGCAGCAGCTCGAGAGGCCATCAACATGCTCCATCGACACTTGGACTCCGCCGTTAGAGAGCGGGACTCACTGCTAGGGATACACAAGACAGCAAATGTAAGTTGATTCAAGTTCACCCATAGTAGCATTGCATCAGGATTCATATCTTAGATTTCTTTGAGGTGCAATTCAAAGTAATTAATTGGAAAATAATTCAGACACCAAAGTCCGATGATGTGTGATCCGTACTCAAACCGCAAAGGTATTCACTAGTATGATGGTAAAATACTGCTCAACTGTACGAAGCGCGAGGCGAAGGCGGCTCTAGGGTAACGTGGTTGAGAGTAGCGGGCGAGCGTGATGGTAGTGGCGACTGGTTTCTGATGTTCGACACCTAGTCTTCCCGAAGGCGATAACCAGTTCGTAGATCAATAACTAAGCACATTTATTAAAGCTCGTACTTACATTGGAGATAGGTAGATAAAACACTGGTCACTTAACTTGCTCAGAACTCGACTGAACTCGTCTGAACTGAGAACTGCCGTCCCAACTCTGGGTTCGGTTCTTATAACGGGTTTCTAAATTCCTATAGAGTGCACTAGCGAATAAGGTTGCTTTTTCTAACGTTCTAGCGAATCTTTATCAGACTGAAAGATTTGGGACCAACAGGGTAAGTTCGTCTAAGTTCTTTTCTCCTCAGTTGGGGAAAAGGTAATAATCTCTTTCAGTCTGGAGAAAAGCGTGGGGAAAAGGTAATAATCTCTTTCAGTCTGGAGAAAAGCGTGGGCGTTAGAGTTAGTCCGAAAATAGAGAGTTGAGAATAGGGCTTGATTAGTAGGTTTTTAACAAGATATTTCTGTACCCTAAGTGTATCCTCACACTAGCATGATAGAACCAAGGGATCGCGTTGTGGTGTTCTTGGTCATTTTCGACGGTGTTCCATCAGCAAGAGTTTCCGACGACTCAAACACCCCGCCGTAAGTTCCTCGGTTTCCGCTAGGGTGACCTGAAGCCCAGCAAAAAATAGATGGGTTGGAGGTAACCCTGCATTTTCTGCTTTGGGCAGAAAGCAAACTGATTCGATCTACTCAAGAAAGAACAAAGTTGCTTTTCAAGAATGACGTACATCTTATGAAAATAGTGTTCTTCGGCGCCATACTTAGCACTGGGTGAAATTGGTACTGAACAAGGAGAGAAGAAGATCGTTTATTGTAGTAGAAGATCCTTATGATCTGTCCGAAAAACATTATCAATGTGCGGAGGAGTGTCAATGGAATTCAGTGTGTGATCGGTGGGATACAAAAGCTCTGGAAAACTTTCTTATGTATTGAAAAAACAATACTTCAGTGTATGACGAATGATTGTTTATTTCTTTTGACCCGCAACTTGACCGCTAAGTATCGTGGGTTAGTTTCAGGACCGCTCAAAATCCGCAGATCCAGTTGCTAAAAGTCCTTTGCTGAAATCTGACGAAAAAATCGCATTATGTGAGCTGGTAGCTGAGCCGAGCGACCCATTTACATTTCTGCACAATAATTTATGCTAGTCTAGGTTAAACGATGCGCAAATGAATGCCGGGCTGATCTTCATTATAGCGCTTGTAAAAAAAAAATAAAAAAAAAATCTTTACTGTATTTGGCGCTAGCGTGATTCTTGGCGTGGTGATATTTGGCTAAATAAATTGATTGATTGATTATATGCCTCGACTTCTCATTTAGGGACAGACCGACAAAGAGTCGACTCTCCAAGTCTTGCTTGCTGCCAAGGATAACTTGGTGATGGAGCTGATGGAGAAAGTTACTCAACTTCAGACGGAAGTGCGGAAAGAACGCGAGAAATCCTATGACCGAATCTCAGTGACTAGTGTGGACACCCAAACCAGTGACCAAGACGTGATAGAGGCAAGTAGACATGCTGGTACTTCGGGGGTGGGGGCTCTCCAACCATCAGACATGGGCGAAACCAATCATAAAAGGATTCGAATCTGAATCCAGAGCTAGGTACGAATCCGATTCCACCATTTCATGCTGGGGATCTTAATCCGGAATCGAATCTGACTTTAACAAAAATCATATCATTTACATATACAGTTTAAAAATCAAAGGTGACAAAAAAGCACCTATGCCTAAAGCTAATGAGACGGTATGTAAACCATATCTCTGGGTTTTCATGTGTGCTTGTTATAGTAAAAAATTGGAAAAAGATTGGAAATTGGAGCGGATCCGTAGGATTCAAGGTTTGGAATCCGAGTCCGAGTCTGAATCCAGCCTGACAAGCAGAAGACTCGAATCCGGCAAAAGGGCGAATCCTGGATTCGAATCCGGATCCGGATTGGCACATCTCTGCCAGCCAGACAGAAACCTGTTACTACATAGTTTAAAAGATTTGAATTTCATCTACAGTTCCTTTTTGCAAGTTAATTTTCTTCTCGTGCAAGTAGTGCAAAACCGTTCTGGTACTTCAGACGCCGTAATTTTGCCGTTAGTGTTAAAAAATAATTGAGCAAAAACGTTAAAAGAAATAAGAATTCTTGGCTTGCTGTTTGCCTTTAATTTGTCATTACTTCGCTTAAATTGTTGTTTGCGCTCTTTACTGTGCATAAGGATCTGATCGGTTTGAATTCCATCCTTCAGTGCCGTTCATAGCTAGGCGACGGCCAAAGTAACACACCTCTACGGTAATTATGTCAAAAAAAAATTTGATTCACCTCAGACGAGCAGAGCAGGAGGAATAAACGTACGGTATGATCTAATCTACAATCTTTTAGGCTCAGCGTAGAGAGCTTCGACTGACAGCAGAGGCCAGCCAATGGGAGGCGAAGTACTATCAGCTCCACAGTAAGCACATGCTGCTGTTAAGTGAGCTGCACAGGCCAGGAGGCGGGGCCCCGGAGCTGATTGCACGACTCTTGAAGGATCTGATTGGCTGGGGAATCCTGCCGTCTTATGGGTTAGTTAATTCTTCCTCTTGCGTACTCATGACATACAGAAACTACTCAGGCCAAAGCCATTTTAGAGCTAATTATTAAGTTGGGTCGAAAGGTCATCTCCCCTCTACCCCTACCGCAAATATCCGCTGAGAAACACACATGGTTTCTTGAGGTTCGGCGACCTCGAATCTGATGCCAAAATTGCCTGTTACCAATGGCCCATAATTTGTATGCATCATTTTACGATTCACCAAGATCTGTTCCAATCTTGGGGCTTTCCTCTTTTCTCGATAGATGCGCGCAGTGACAGAAATAGCACAAATTTATACTGAAGCTGTTTAGCTTATTACTTGAACTTGGGAAATAATTCCCACTGTTGCTCTACCATAGCTCCAATCGCTCACAATTGCAGAGAGGTCGTAGCGGCCATTTTGGTGGTTTTCAGCCAGTGAGAGCACAGACGGCTACGACGGCCTTACGATTGCCCTTGGAGGATCCACTTTTTTACATGGTGAACCTTACAGTTTGAAGACCCTGAGTAACTGTCCTGCCTGTTCCCTCCCTTATGGCAAAGCAGCTAGTAATCTACGTCTTTGTCAAGAAACCGAGTTCCCGATCCGTTAGTCTCGGCTGCTATCGACACGTTTGATTGAGTGACCATGTTGCGATATTTAATAAACAGTCGAAAGGATTAATGAATAGTGAATTCTTCAGTTTTTGGAGCTCATGGTTTTAAGAAGTTTACCATCTTTGGTAATTAAACGAAATCTATTCCTAAGAGGTGGCGACACTTCAGCCTACGATGAACTTGGTTTCAAGAGGGTATTGTCTCAACGCGACTCGGAACCAGCCAGTAGTGAAACACCTACTAGCGACACTAGCGACCCTGACGACGAACAATGGCAGTCCGTTCTTCCAACGTTGAACCAGCCGGAGCTTTATAGAAACCGGCAGTTGGTGTTACTTGTACGGCGCGGTATTCCGACTAAGATAAGGGTAAGTTTATTGCGAGGAAATGCTCTACCAGCAACTCAGTTAGCAGGTTCCGACCATCATCTGAAGCAGCCTCACATCTCAGTATTATCAGGGACACATACATTTCCTGTAATGACTCGCCATTCAGGGGGCTTGTCATTTCCTATGCTTCTATGTTGCCCGAACCTCTCCTAGTTTCCAAAAATTCCGCTTGGGTCAAATCGGCATTCTTGCTTGCCTCATTGGACGTGAGGCCAAAGAGACTCCTCCCTCAAGGCGCCAGCAGCCAATCCCAGATATTTGTCTATCTGGATATTCGCGTATTCTATCCCCGTGGGTATTTCTCGAACTATCAGACGTTCCTTCAAGAGCGCATCAGAAATCTGTTATTGACAAGCCCCCTGAATGGAGAGTCACTTACAGGAAATTTATGGGTCCCTGGTATTCTGCCCATTCATTATTTTTGTTAGCTCCCGTTGTGTCTTTTTCAGCCGCCAAATCCGCACTTTAAATAGTCAGTTTCCTATCTGGAATGACCGAATCAGCATTTCCGTCGAATTTCCGATTACCTCGCACATTTTTCAGCAAAATGTTTTGTCCTGATCAGGAATCGACGTGAGAATCACGAAGCAAGTGACGTCACAAGACCCCAGAGTTTTGTTCTGAAAGCCGTATGCTTAAATATACACTTTGATTTTATGTTGTTTCGGACATCGAAAACGAAAATGAAAAAAGCGCGAAATAATCGAGGAAATAATTCAGATATAATCTCAGTCGGCAATTTTCAGACAATTTTAGAAGATAAAATTTTAGCCAGGTACGCGAAACAGAAACGACATGTTCTAGTCAGCGTCTTTGTAGTCTACGTATTGCCGCCAAAGAACCACACTATAAGGTCATCAGACTTGACCGGAAGCCCTGTAAGTCTTATTATCTTTGCTGTAAGTGGTCTATTGGGTGTTAGTCAGCGGGTTTTATCGCTAATGAATTTGAAATCAATCATTTATTTTTGTGGAGGTCAATGACCTCGTTTTTGCACTGTATTATTATTATTGTTATAATTTTTATTATTTGTTAGTCATAAAATCCCCAGATGAAATACAAAAATTCTGCTGCTGAAAATTTTCGTAAAAAAATTTATAGGTGAAGTAACACACCTGAAACATAAAATATACTTTTGGGAGGCACTAGAAAATTTGATGCATGTGAATTTAATTTTGAAGCAAAGCATATTGTAACTTTTCATTCTCCCGAACAAGATATAAAACTAACATGGGGGTGTAGCTCAAATGGTAGAGCGCTCGCTTAGCATGTGAGAGGCACGGGGATCGATACCCCGCATCTCCAAGAATCTTTTGTTTTTTCGTCTTTTGTAACTTTTGCAGTTTTTAGAAACTTCTTCGGCAGATACAGTGGTAATATGCATTTGCTATCATGTATGGGTGGATTACATTTAACTGGCGGTAGCCTGCACTAAGCAAACTTTATTCCCTGTGCTTTTTTGGCCCGTGTAGCCTACAGTTTCAGTTCGCTTTAATTTTCTTCCTTAAGTAAAATAGCATCGGAAAGGTCACATAGTCACAGATATACACTATAATATGCGAGTACATACCATTTTTTGTTAATTTACTTAATACTTTGTATTCTTCGAACACTGTTTAGTTTCACAAAAGCTTTCATCGAAACAAAATGATGCAATGCAACACATATGTTATCTAGTATGTTGTATACAATTTACTCATGTTAAAGGAACAGAAAACTTGACTCAAACTTGACTCGGGGAGCTAGCTAACATATCAAGAATGTACCCTGAGTCATAAGAAAAATTCTCGTTAGGACCATTGCAGTTTCCGGGCAGTTTCCGAGAAATCGATTTTTGAGCAAAAGGTTTGGAAAAAGCAAAAGGTTTGTGTGCCGTGACTAGGAATCGAACCCCGGCCGTCTTGTCGGGGAGGTCGTTAGTCTGTAGTCTACATGTAAAAAGGCGAACTTTTACAGTACACAAGTGCATAATTACAGTGCATAAGGGGCAAGGGCCTGCCAGTTAACTTTGGGAACACTAAGGAGGGGGTTCGAGACGGTTCGAGATAACAAAGAAGGGGGGGCCTGTCGACAATAAGACCCTGTATATTTATCTAAGCCCCCTCCCCCGGGCGATTCGATGGCCGAAAGTTGCGTAGTCAAGTTTACTGTTCCTTTAAAATGTCAATTGTTCAATTCTATCAAAATTTTTCGCGAGAATTCTTTGCGGTACTAGGGAACAATGGTAGTGTCAAAAATAAATGCTAGGGTTTTCAACAGTAAATAAAGCAATGCATGATAAAAGCAATTGTGAATTGTTGTTTTTCAAATACAGATAAACGATATTGAAACAGGTTGCGAAAAAGTTCATTTTTTAATAAGGCAACAAGAACAAAGGTTTCGACGGGATCCCAAAAGTTACTATTTTTAAACTTACATATAGACAATCGGGTCTGACAGATTTCCAGAATCCGTGAACTTGCAGACCCCTTATCGGGATCCATTAGGTAATACTTTCCACCGAAAAGAATATCTGATAATTAGGTTAATTTGCAAACTTCCGGCGATAATTCTAACCAGACTGTCCATCCAAGGCGAGAATGAAGTGTTTCGCGACTCATCGTGTCCATTTCCAGTTTAACAACCTTCCACCAAGTTTTCCAGCCTTTTCGTGCTTTGTGTCCTGCCGGATTTGTGCAAGTTTTTATTTTTGTAGAAGTAAGTATATCAATAAATTAACCTGAACCTGAACCCACTGATGAATTTTTATGTCCCCGTATTTTAAGTTCTCCCCAACTATGACGTTGAGAAAACTAAGAACAGATGTGTCCTGTTTTTGCCGGATTCCGGGCAAATTGCTTGACCAGTGAGAAAATAAACTTCAGATATGAATTCAGCATATATTTTTCCCCGATATCGGACCTTTAATCAACCTCAGGAAAAAAAAAATCACTTTTAACCTAATTTCCAGTTTTGGCCGGATTGCAGGTGAACTACTTGTCCGACAAAAAGATAAAGTTCAAAAACGAATTCAGCATGTCTCCTTACCCCCATGTTGAACCCCTAATCAACTTCAGATAAATCTCTCACTTTTACTAATTTCCCGGCTTCGGCCGGATTCCGGCGAACTACTGGTCCGTCAAGAAAACAAAGTTCAAAAACGGAATCAGGTTGTCTCCTTACCTCAATATCGAACCTCTAATCAACTTTATATGAAACTTAACATAAAAAATTCCGATTTCTACCGGATTTCGGGCGAACTGTTTGTCGGACGAAAAAATAAGTTTCAGATATGAACTCAGCATGTCTCCTTACCCCTTAATCGACTATTTTATTTGCTATTAGAGATATTTGTTTCGCCTCTTAATTTGATAACCCCTCCCCCACCCCTAAATATAGGGCCACGACTTACTTATTTACTTGTACTTGTGTCAGGACGCAAGCTGTGCAGCTCTCCCTGGCGCAAGCGTGCGGACCAAGGCATGACATGAATCTCGGTCTTCTGTGAATGGCATCGAGATTTGAAGCCAGTAGCTGGCCAGTAGGGATTCCATCTCCTCCCATGCCGGCGGAAGCCTCCGATAGGCTCGAGGTCTTCTTGAGGGTGCTCAGCCACGTTTTACGTTGACCTCGATTATGAGAAGGGAGTTTCTTCCAACCGGGCATCGGGGTGGCGAGCAGAGCTTTCTTCGCTAGGGGTGGAATCTTCTCTTCTGCTCACGTGGCCGCACCAGGACAATCGGTGTTTCTTCGCTAATGAGGCTGCATCGTATTTTTGGGAGTACCGTCTCCTTATTTCGTTTTTACTGAGATGGTCTAGGAGTATGACTCCAAGAATTTTCGGAGGCACCCATGGTCGAACACATTAAGGGATTGGGCCTCGGCAGCTTTTGTTGGCCATGTTTCCGACCCGTAAAGAAGGGTGAAGGGTAAACTCTAACCTTTTGTGTTTCGACTGATGCCTGTACGATTCCAGAGACCCTTTTTCAGCTGAGCGAAAACGCCGTTAGCAGCTGATATTCGGGCCAGGATTTCCTCGCTGCTGCTTCCTGTCACGTTAGTGAGTGAGCCAAGCTACTTGAACTTTTCAAGCTTCTCTTTGGGACACTGAGTTAGCTTGATGCCCAAATCCGACTGTTCGCTGGAAATGTACTTAGTTTTTTTCAGAGCTGATTCTGAGCCCCAATGGTTCCGTCTCCTTTGATACATCATCCAGCATCCTTTGGGCCTGGGCTTCCGAGTCTGAGAGCAGGCCGATCTTATCAGCGTAATCGAGGTCAGTCACGGAGAAATCGGGGCTGACTTCGATGCCCGCATGGTTCTGCATAGCCCTTCTCATAATCGAGTTGACTACGAAGTTGAAGAGCGTGGGCGATAGTACGCAGCCCTGGCGTACGCCGTAGTCAATATAAACAAGACCAAAGGTTCCGATGGGATCCCAAAAATTTCAATATTTATGATCCAGACAATTAGGTTTTGTCTTTGCCAGATCCAGTCTTCGCCGGGCCAAACAGCTACTCATTAAAAAATCCAAGCTCAGATATGGATTAATGCATGTGCGTTTACCTCTATAAGCCGATCGAAACGATCCTAGCTACTTTTGTGAATTTTGCGGTTTTGGCGAAATTCAAGAACTACTTGTCCGGCGAAAAGCTAAAGCTCAAAAACGGATTCAGCGTATCTCCTTACCGTTATATCCAACATCTAATCAACTTCAAATAAAAATTTAACTTCTAACAAATTTTCCGGTTTCAGCCGGATTCCGGACGAACTATATGTCCGGCTAAATAGTGATTGTCATATACGGATTCTGGATATCTTCTTACCCCTAAATCTATCATCTAATCAACTTCAAATAAAACTTTTACTTTTAACAAATTTTCCGGTTTTGGCCGGATTCCGGGCAAACTACTTGTCTGGCGATAAAATGGTTTTCGTATTCTTGTTCAGCATGCCTTCTTACCCCTACATCAAACATCTGATCAACTTCAGATAAAACTTTAACTTCTAACAAACTTTCCGGTTTTGGCCGGATTCCGGGCGAACTGCTTGTCCGGCGAGAAAATGGTTTTCATATTCGTGTTCAGCATGGCTTCTTACCCCAAAATCAAACATCTAATCAACCTCAAATAAAAATTTTACTTTTAACAAACTTTCCGGTTTTGGCCGGATTCCGGACGAACTACTTGTCCGACGAGAAAACGGTTTTCATATTCGTGTTCAGCGTGTCTTCTTACCCCATAATCGACTATCACATTAGCTGTTTAAAAAAATTTTGCTTGCCCTTTAATTTAAACCCCCTCCCCCACCCCTAAATGTAAAGCTACAGGGCCCATCTACGAACTCGACCTTACTCTTGACCCAAAGAATCCCCACACCAAGTTTCATCAAAATATCTCACTGCCTTCGAGAGTTATCGTGCTTACAGACAGACGGACAGACGGACAGACGGACAGACGGACGGACGGACGGACAGACGGACAACTTTTGCGATGTCATAGGTATCCCTCCACTTACGTTTTGGGATCCCAAAAAGTGATGAGAATTATCCGCCGACCTGGATTCGGGCCCTAGTATGCTGGTTGTATGCTTGGATGAGACGGACGATTTTGTCGGATATGCCGTCATCAGTCATAGCTTTCCAGATTCCATCCCGCACCACTGAGTCGAAGGCAGATTTGCTGGTGCTTGGCTGGATGTTGCAGGATTTGTCACAGGGCGAAGAGATGGTCAACACAGCCTATCCCAGGCCGGGAGCCTGCCTGATTGGGCCTAGTTCTCGCGTTCCTCTGTGTCCGAAATCGGTTGTGGAGAGTTATACAGAATATCTTGGCGGCTATGGTGATCAGGGAGATACCGCGGTAGTTCTTGCAAGATGTTATGTCTCCTTTTTTTGAATATCGGAATGATGATGGAGGCTTTCCAATCCTGGGGGAATTCCTCCTTTTCCCAGATCGTACCGAAGAGGCTGTGGAGCTTTTCCATGAGTCCCGGAACCCCGGCTCTGAAGAGTTCGGCTGTGATAGAATCAGAGGGCCGACTTGTGGTTTTTCAGCTGTTTTAGAGCTACGACGCCAATCTACGAACTTGACCTGTTCTTCGATCCACATAATACCAAGTTTTGGACAAAATATCTCAGCTCCTTCGAGAGTTATCTTGCTAACAGACGGACGGACAGACGGACATCCTTTAAAAAGTCAGATATATTCCGTCACTAACATCTTGGGATCCCGAATACAAACCGGCTTTACGCCTTGTTTCACAGTCATCAAGAACGATGTATAGGATGAAGTGCCCGCGAGGGGTTGCTCACTCCCAAAATAGATGTAGAGTAAGTGCCCCCACAGCGCCCAATCTGTGCCCACGGAGGTTTACACAGGGTTCCCAGCAAGAGAGTAACCCCTCGAGTGCCCGGTGAGTCATTAGGCATGTTGTTTCCGACGCTGTGATTGGCTGCTTCCCAAGGGTCGTGGATCTCGCTTTGCTCTTAGCATAATCAAAAACAGTAGTTTCATGAAGCTGTATATATTTTCATGTGCATGAAATACGTATTCTGTATCGTTTTGCAGGGTCAGCTGTGGTGGTCGTTCGTGAAATCGCGTCTGAAGCCCCTCGCCGGGCACTACACACGTCTCCTAGCGACTGGTAACACAGAGACTGCCGCCTCGAAACAGATTGAGCTGGACATAGTTCGAACCCTGCCCGGACACCGACACTTCGGTTCAACGGGAGCTGCAGGAGTCGGACCCCTAAGACGGGTATTGCTGGCATACAGTAGACACGACCCGGAGGTTGGGTATTGCCAAGTAAGCTCGTTTTCTTGTTTCTTCATCTAAATAAGCCACAAAGAAATTCGGCGAAGTAGAAAGACTTCAATTCACCATGCTAAGGTAATGCATTACTTCTTGCTGGTCCTCTTAAAATTCTGCGGCACGAAGTCACAATTTTCAGGGCACATGGCCTTAGTAAACCCGGAGCCGCGTTTTATTTGAAGTTCATAGTACAGCGGACTGTTCGTTGTCGTTTTATTCGCCAGCGGGCCGCCCGCTGAGCACCAGCGGACCCGCTAGTTTGTACGCTGGGTGAGGCAGGGAGTTGTTCAGCGTACCTTCTGACGTAGTCCGCCAGGAATAAAACGGCTACTTACAGTCTGCCATCCGCTCCCGCTGTAGTATGAACTTCAAATAAAACGCAATTCGGGTCAAATCAACATTTCAAAACCCCGAGCTTCCCACACAGGCAGAAACAGTCGTAGTAGTGACGAGCGGTTAAATGAGGAGTGAGGGTGGGCAAAGGTTTTTGAAATCCCAAAACGTACGTGATGGGGTACCTATGACTTCGTAAAGTTGTCCGTCTGTCTGCTAGCACGATAACTCTCGAAGGGAATTGAGATATTTTGTTCAAATTGGTATGAGGATCCTTTGGGTTAAAGTACAGTTCAAGTTCGTAGATAGGCCCCATAGCTTTATATTTAGGGGTGCGGGGGAGGGATTTCAAATTAAGGGGCGAACAAAATATTTTTTAAAAGCTAATAAGAAGTAAGGAGACATGCTGAATCCGAATATGAAAATTATTTTCTCGCCGGACAAGTAGTTCACCCGGAATCCGGCAAAAACCGGAAAATTTGTAAAAGTAAAAGTTGAATCTCAAGTTGATTAGAGGTTAGATTTAAGGGTAAGGGCACATGCTGAACCCGACTATGAAAAATATTTTTTCGCCGAACAAGTAGTTCGTCCGGAATCCGGTCAAAACCGGAAATTTAGCATAAAGTTTTAAAACCCAATGATATAGCCGGTATAGGGTGAGGAGACATGCTGTTGCAGTTTTCAAACATACTAAAGATAAACAAAAAGTGTATGCGATCAGTTTAGTTGTCTCCAAAGTCCGAACCGACATTTACTGTAGGTAAAAAAGACAGAATGCATTCGACATCTGTCTGGCGAACAATTCAGTAAAATTTGTCGACAAATTTTCGGAAAAATCAGGTGGCGACACCAGTCCCTACCGTACCCCTTTATCCATATAAGTCGAAACGTCTACAGATGGCGGACGGAGAGTGGGGGCCGGTTGCGTTTGCACTGTCTTTTAGGTCTTAGTCTTGGCAGTCGTGTCGTGGGCTCGAAGGGGTTGAGATATTTGTTCAAACTTGGTATGAGGGTCCATTGTATCAATGTTCGTAGATGGTCCTCTAGCCCTATATTTAGAGGTGGGGGGTGGGGTTTCAGAGTAAGGGTAAAAAAATACATTTTTAAAGCTAATAAGATGGTCGTTTAAGGGGTAAAGAGGCGCTGAATCCATATCTGAACTTTGTTTTCTTGTCGGACAAATGGTTCACCCAGAATCCGGCCGAAACCGGAAATTCTCAAACTTGTTTCTTAAGTCGATTAGAGATTCGGTATCGGGGTAAGGAGACATGCAGAATCCAGTTTTGAACTTTATTTCCTTGACAGATAAGCTGGCAAAATTTGCCAAAACCCGGAAATTTGGGTCGAAAAGTTCGGCTGGCAATGTCACCAGCTCTTTGCAGGGAGTCGGGAATACTGCGAAAATACGAGGAATTATGTCAAAGTGAAAGAGTCTACTGAAGTTGATTAGAGATGAGATATTGGAGTAAACATGCATGCCGAATCCATATCTGAACTTGATTTCTCATCTGATTAGTTGTTGTTTTTTGTACATATTAAAGCGATTGATTATGGATAAATAGCGAAATGTTAAAGGGGTCTGGCGAAGACCGGAAATCTACAAAATTCGATTGTATATGGATCAAGAAGTCCAATAAATATAAAATTTTTGGGATCCCATCGAAACCTTTGGTCTTGTTCATCGTTGTAAAGTAAAATTGTACCTTCCTTCACAGAAGAGAATAGGGACTGTCTAACTAGAGATAATTACAGATGTGATTGATTGAGGACAGTGTCGAGTGCCTCATAGGCCAGTGCCAGGAGTCCCCTTCTCAGGTCAGATTAACTGTGGGGAGCTCTTCTCTGGCGCTTTCATGTCGACTAATTACAAGGGAATAAAAATGGTGGGAGATGACTTCAGGGAAAATCTAAATAGGAGATAGTTATTACTGTTTGTGTTGTATGTAAAAGTCGGTGTATGGCCCACTCATGGCTGAATAAACACTCCTCTATATGCATTTGCGGTAATTGCATAAAACCTGTTTCGGCCGTAAATGAATGTAAAGAAATTCGACGAAAATTCTTTCTGGGATTTAAGTTGGGAGACTCAGAGACCAATAAAACAAGCAGGAAAACACTGTTACGGTCACCAAGGTGTTACGCATTTTGTTACTAGATTTAAAAAAAAAATATGCTTGACCAGGGATGTAGTGCTAATTTAACTGCGTATCGCTGTTTTACTTTCTATGCGGGATGTTGATTCCTATTTTCTTCTCCAGGGCTTGAACCGACTGGCAGCCGTTCTCCTTTTGTGTCTTGGTGAAGAAGAGGCCTTCTGGGCCCTTGTTTGCATAGTCACGTGTCTCATGCCCCCTGGATACTACACGGCAGGACTTGAGGGGGCAAGGGCGGATCTCCTCACGCTGCAGGTACGCATAGGGGAGAAGGGGCCACGATCGGCAGGGCCCACGTTCGTCTTTTTTATTTCAAAGGCGAGCCATATTTCGAAAAATTCCGAAAGTGCGGCTCGGACGTTGTCACAGTTGTTCCGGATGTTTTGATTGTAACTTTGATGCTCTCTGTTCAATTTCGAAATTTTTGTTGACACAAGTTGTTTTAAGTCGTTAAACCGAACATTTTTGGATCCACAAAAAGTTGAAAAGTCGACATGAAATGTTTGAAGAAGTAAAAACTGTGAACGGTGTCGAATTCGGATAGGCTTGATCTCGTGCGTTTCGTTGTCGAGATCAACGGCATCTTTTATTTTCGTCCGCAATTAATTTTCTTCCAAAACGTGGCGTGAATCCCAGGTTCGGCACCTAATCCAGGCTCTCGTTCGGCATGCAATTCTCCATGCAATCCTCCCCTGCCGAACGTGGGCCCCACATGCTGGAATAGCATAACATTAATGTGCATCAGTTATGTGATATTATCACGTTCTAGGTTTGCATTTCATCCTTTAGTGGGAAAAAAAAATAAACAGCTTGTTTTTAGTGCGGATACTGTGTAATATACTAATGTTCGTAAAACTAGTCTTTAGCGTGACTTCGGCAATGTCCGACATACTTTTTTTTTTACTTTCCAAGTACAAGCTTCATTTTCACAGTAATAGACACTACAAGACCACTTGAAAGATAGTTCGCCATTGGTCTTAGTACCGAAATAATGACATGCCGAACCTGGACCATTGAATGCCGAACGTGGACAGGGGTGGGGAAGGTTCGGCACTTTTGACCAGCTTCAGGAAAACCTCTTTTGCTCACAGCAGGATAGAAATCGGAAGGATCTTTTTTTTTCCTAAGCTAGGCAAGACATGAGCAAATAACATTGTATCGCTAAACTCCAAAAATATGCGGAATTGTGCCCTGCAAAAATCCTAGTCCAAAAAAGTGCCGAATGTGGGCCCTTCTCCCCTACTGTTATTTGCTGTTGCGGTCATCCTTCAAACATCTTCCAAGGTGTCGGTCGTTGGGCATTTGGAAAAGAGTGGCTGTCCCTCGGATCCCTCTCAGACGATGCAGTCGGTGCGAAGACGCTCAACGAATTAAAAAAAAAGCTGTAGATAGCATTCACCTGAATGTTTCCGGTCTCAAAATTCCGTAAGAGAGCTTTGATTGAGTTACATTTCCCGTACCAAACCTTGTCTCTAAATAAACTTGTTTGTGTGTTTTGTGAAGTTAGAGCTGTAAAAGTCTTTATCAACATTATAGTTATACATTTTAAAGCACAGCTGACCTTGCAGCTGACAGAGGTCACACAGTCTGATAAGATTTCGGCACTCTGGGGATACCTGCATGCAGTGCCTCTAACTTCCGGAGCGAAGGAAGGAATTCGGATCCGATTGCGAAAGTCGGACTGCGTGTGCATTTAGCCTTAGCATTCAATCCTCGACCCACGGAAATTTTTTAGAGTTCTCCCGCATTCAAAACTAGCCACATCTGTCGAGTATAGAATGTCGTCTTTCTAAAGAAGTTTGGGATCGGACAGAGACAACCACATGCTCAAATACACCGAATCCTTTCAAGAAGTTCAGTCAGGGTTTTGAAGAGTTGAAAGAGCCTTGACCTCGAATGAATGAGCAACAATGGCATCTCGTGTCATTTGTGCTTTAATGATGTAAAAAGCTAACCTCTAAAGCACAAAAACCCTAAACACCGTACTTCCAGAGGACTACCCTATTCACTTGATCTCGGTGCAGCAAATTGACTACTTCACTGCAAATTACAGTACCATACCCGGGACTCTGCGCTCATACTTCTGCACAACGTTCAGACACTATCCCTGCGTTCTTATGGAGATTTATAATATCTGGTAGGAGCTGGCGAGGGGCTACTCATCCTACAATGGATGTACAAAAAGTGCCCAGCCGGTGCCCACGGAACCTGCATAGTGGTACCCACCAAGTGAGTAACCGTCGGTAGTTGGCTCGACTCATCGCCCGCTCGGGATTATCTGGAATTTTTTTTGCGTCTAGACGTGCACGCGCTGAGCACGTCGAGTTCTCCTTGACGAAAATAGACTTTCATTCTGACATGCTGTGCTGTTTTGCTGCTTTGTTTCGGAACCGCTGCGTTGGACGGAGATTTGTTGCTGCGATAAAGTCTCATCAACCTTCCTTTTTAGGATCTGATTTCTGAAAAGTTGCCGCGCCTCTATGAGCATTTAGTGCGTCAGGGGGCGGAAGCTGCTCCCCTAGCCCTTGGCTGGCTTCTCTGTGCCTTCGCTGACTGTCTTCCCCCCTCCACTTACCTCCGAGTGTGGGACTCTTTTCTCCTTGAAGGTCATAAAGTGAGTTAGATTTTGTTTTCCGTTACAAACCTATTCTGTAGCATCAAGTCCACTAGACGCGAGAAATTGTGGATTCTTTGTAAAGCTTGCTGCCCACAGAACGCGGATTTGCATTCGCCTAGGCGAATTTGGTGTCCCTAGCGGAAATAAATTCCCATTCTGTGGACACCAAGCGTAATCATTCCCGAACCAGCGAAATTTGTATTATAAAATGTCTTCTATCCTAATCAATAACCCTGTTTCGGTTTTCAGCTGTCCCCGAAATATTTGAGAAAGACTTCCTGGTTGTCCAGTTTTCAGGGATGCGTATTTTACTGGATCCATCCTTGATAAGGTCATCTGGATTCGTTTCCGGTCATAACCGGAAACTCGGTCATAAAATTGTGACCTAGCGAGCTTCGAAATATTCCCTCGTAGAATATGTGCCTGAAACTGTGCCTGAAAGCATGTCATTACCTGGGATATCCTTTCCCTTTTTTCGTCAGGAATTAAGTGCAAGGTGTAGGAAACAAAAATTTTGACCTCTTGTGTGTCACTTCCAGTTTTCCTGGAGAGCAACCTGGCAGAAAAATCAATCGAGATTTTTTATTAAGTTCTTAATCCTCCATTTATGGTGAGATGGATTTTTGTTGTCTCTTGTTGTAACTCAGCAGCTCTACTAAATGAGCTGACAAAGAACTTGAAAAATATTGGAAAATGATAACAGAAAGTTTGGACCTTCAGTTTTGCAAAAGGTCCGGGATATGATGGAAATCCTGTAATCCAAGTTTGTTTCGTTTTAGGTTTTGCTTCGCTATGCTCTCGCCCTGTTCAAGCTCTCTGAGGAAACCGTCCTTAGGTACGACGATGCCGGATCTAGTCTTGAATGTCTCCAACGCACTGCCTCCACCATTTTAGATGCCAATCTTTTATCTCAAGTAAGAACTTGGCCATACTACTTCATACAGAATTGCAAGCGAAAGCACACATACACTAGAAACTGAATTTCTTCGCTGTGGTCTTCCAGATCTTACAGACCGTGTCCGAGCTTGAGAAATTAATACTAGTTGCGTTTTTGCAGATACCATGGTATCTGCTACCACGGTAACTGGATCTGCAATTAGTCGTTTTTGCGGTTACGGTGGTATCTGATATACGGTTGCTCTGCAAAAACGACAATTGCCGGAATTGCGCTTTTCGAAGTCATCCCAAAAGAAGAACTGATGGATATCCAGTCACATCACTAACTTCTTTCCCACCAATTTGACAAAAATTGATGAAAGTGAAATCAGATACCACGATAACTGACCAGATACCACTATAACTGCAAAAACGCCTTTTGACCGTGGTATCAGAGACCACGATAACTGCAAAAACGACTTTAGACTGTGGTATCAGATACCGTGCACTACGCGAAAAACCTCTTGATAGCTACAACAAGGTAATCGGTCAAAATGGCGCGGTTTTTGCGCCAGGAACAGGATCCTTCATCCAGAGAGCAGCTTTTGTTTGTGGCCTTTGGATCTGAAAACGGGATTTCTTGGCCAAGGGGAGATTCTTACGCAGGGCTAGGCATGAGAAAATCTCACTTGGGGTGGAGGCACGGTCACCTACCACGAAAGACGATACCGTGGTCACGGATCCCTTAAACTTTTCCCGTCAAAGGCACAGAAAACTTGACCACGCAACTTTCGGCCATCAAACCGACCTCGGGGGGCTTAGATAAATATACAGGGACTTATTGTCGACAGGACCCCCCTTCTTTGTTATCTCGTGTCTGGCTTCGGATGTGCACCGGTCCATTTTACCCCCTGTGACCACAAATCTGCAAGTTAAGGCAACCCGTAGCACAGACGCACCAAAGATACAACTGACGAAACCGCATGTAAAATCCACGGAGCGTTATCTCAATTCATTTGTTCCCTATTTTGTAAAGTATTTCAACGGATTGAAATCCTAAATTCTGAATTTAAATTGACATGTTTTGTATACGTTTGTTATCGGATTGTATTTTAAAATTTAACATATATGTGATTATGATGTGATTATTTATGACCATGTATGACGATCCACCACTATTTTTGTAAAAAGATAAAAGGGAAATAAACGAATTATAATTATAATTATTGTCGACAGGACCCCCCTTCTTTGTTATCTCGAACCCCCTCCATAGTGTTCCCAAAGCTAGCTGGCAGGCCCTTGCCCCTTATGCACTGTAACAGGGACCCATAAATTTCCTTTACAGGGGGCCTGTCAATAAGAGATTTCTGATGCTATCTTGAGCGCACGGAATATAGTTCGAGAAATACCCACGGTCCAATGACGTTCAAGACCAGATAGACAAAATTTGGGATCGGCTGCTGGCGCCTTGAGGGAGGAGTCTCTTTGGAGCGCACGTCCATTGAGGCAAACAAGAATGCCGATCGACTCAAGCGGGGATTTTTGGAAACTGGATGGTTCGGTCATCATATCAGTATAGAAGCATAGGAAATGACAGGCCCCCTGTAAGGAAATTTACGGGTCCCTGACTGTAATTATGCACTTATGCACTGTAAAAGTTCGCCTTTGGCCGTGTTGACTAACAAACTGGGATAGTAGTCAAGAGGTCGTGCGTTCGATTCCTACTTCCGGCACACAAACCTTTTGCTTTTTTGGGATCCCAAAACGTTAGTGACGTTGACATCGTAAAAGTTGTCCGTCTGTCCGTCCGTCTGTCTGTAAGCACGATAACTCTCGAAGGGAATGAGATATTTTGATGAAACTTGGTTTGAGGATTCTTCGGGTCAAGAGTAAGGTCAAGTTCGTAGATGGGCACTGTAGCCCTACATTTAGGGGTGGGGGAAGGGGTTTAAATTAAGGGACAAACAAAATATTTTGAAACAGCTAATGTGATAGACGATTAATGGGTAAGAAGACATGCTGAACACGATAGTGAAAACCATTTTCTCGCCGGACAAGTAGTTCGCCCGGAATCCGGCCGAAACCGGAAAATTTGTTCAAAGCAAAAGTTTTATTTGAAGTTGATTAGATTTTCGATTTAGGGGTAAGAAGACATGCTGAACACGATGGTGAAAACCATTTTCTCGACGGACTAGTAGGCTAGTTAGGCCGGGATCCGGCCGAAACCGGAAAATTTGTTAAAAGCAAAAGTTTTATTTGAAGTTGATTAGATGTTCGATTTAGGGATAAGAAGACATGCTGAACATGATGGTGAAAACCATTTTCTCGCCGGACAAGTAGTTCGCCCGGAATCCGGCCGAAACCGGAAAATTTGTTAAAAGTAAAATTTGTATTTGAAGTTGATTAGATGATAGATTTAAGGGTAAGAAGAGACGCTGAATCTGTATATGACAATCATTTTTTACCCGGACATATAGTTCGTCCGGAATCCGGTTGAAACCGGATTTTTTTATAAGTTAAAGTTTTATTTAAAGTTGATTAGACGTTCTTTATAGGGATAAGGAGATGCGCTGAATTCGTTTCTGAACTATCTTTTTTTGGCTGGACAAGTAGTTCGCTCGGAATTCGGCCGAAAACGGAAATTCGGCAGAAGTAAAGCAGGAAGTTTCGATCAGTATCGTCAAAATAAATATGGCTTATACAGGTATATCTGAACTTAGTTTTCTCAGATGATTAGCCTGGCGAAGACTGGATCTGGCGTAGACAAGACGTACACTGTCAGATGTTTCATAACAGATAGCGCATAACACTTTCAAGAATAACACCTTTTCAATTAGAAATAAAGTGTATGACCAATTAAGTTTACACTTTTTCGTGCTTTTTCGTTCGTGCCTAGATCTCCAACAACACCTTCAATTGGTAAATATACTAACGGGAACGAAATAAACATAAACAGATAACGTCCCAAAGTGTTATCTGTTGAAACCGGGCATCCCAAAGTGTTATCTGTTGAAACCGGGCATCCTTCTGTTGTCGTTATGTAACTTCTGACAGTGTAGTATTTTTACCGATTGAAGGTGTTGTTGGAGATCTAGGTACGAAATAGTGTAAACTTAACTGGTCATAACACTTTATTTCTAAGTGAAAAGGTGTTATTCTTGAAAGTGTTATGCGCAATCTGTTATGAAACTTCTGACAGTGTAGTTGTCTGGGTCAAATATTAAATTTTTGGGATCCCATCGAAACCTTTGGTCTTGTTTCTGTACTAGCTCAAAAGTCGAATTCTCGGAAACTGCCGGGAAACTACAATGGTCGTAACGAGAATTTTTCTTACTCTCAATATTGACTCAGGATACATTCTTGATATGTCAGCTAGCTCCCCGAGTCAAGTTTGAGTCAAGTGTTCTGTTCCTTTAAAACATATGCATTGTTCTCATGGTTTTTTCTTGTAAATGTATTATTCATTTATACTGAGAGCACAAATAATTTATCCGTCTTGAATGTCATGACAAAGTGACTTTCTTTGTCCGCTGCTGGCTACCCTTGTATAGTTAGTGTCTGTCCTTGTCTCGAAAGCTGAAAAAATGTTCTCTTTATAGTCTGTCATGTCCGTCAAGGCTGATAGTGAACATACTGATGCTAAAGTAGCCTGAAAGAGCTACAGCCAGATTTGATCCAACTTACATCCTTTTTTACTTGCAGCGTTTGGTTCATAAGCTCAAATTTACTTTCCAGATTGCCTTCTATGATTTGAACCCGTTTTCCCAGAAGAATATTAGTGCGAAGCGTGAAAAGCACCTTAAAGTACTTAAAGTAAGTATCACTTGTTTGTTCATAGCTATTCACAAGACGCGGTAGCTAGCCTACATTTTCATCCAAACTTCGAACATATGGCGGTGTTTTCCAAAAGGTTATAAGTTACATTTTTCTCTAAATTGACTTATTAGCAGTGCCCTGTCCGCAGTTGACGACAATTAAGTCTAAATTGACGACAGCTAAGTCTAATTGTCGTCATAAATGTTGATTTTTATTTGTGTTGTTTTTCCTTTTTTCCTTTTACTCTGTCGCCTTGTGCATTTGGTGGGTCATAAATTAAATATGTTTATGAATATAGGCTATAGTTGTGTTTTGTATGTCTTGAGAAAAATTTAGCCAAATTAGAGCAACCGCTACGGAGAAACAGAGTTTTCTTTGTGGGACTTTTACGCCCTTCCTGTCCCAAAGATGAACGGTTTTTCGCTTTCCTGTACATTGCACATTGCTCTGATGTAGTATTACCATTCATAACTACTTGTTTCCTTCCAGATAAATATGACCGAAGCCAGTCTAGTGCTTTACCCCCTATTCCAATAGACTGTAGAGAATTTAGTAGTTCATGGTGGTCATGTCGCTTTTAACCTTTTGGAAAAACACCGCCGATGTGTGAAGCTTTGAAACTCTGCTGTGTTTTCAAAGATTACAAACCTGTCGGGTGTTTTCAGCTTCCTGACACAAATATCGCTTCGACTGGCGCACGCTACGACAGTGTTTCGAATTTTGCCGCGTTATTTGTGTCGAATGAAGCTCGACCGCGCTTTCTACGGGCTAATATGTTACGCTCGAGTCTAGGCAGTTAAATATCGAATCTCTTATACCAAAGTCAATTCTTTTAAATTTCTCTTTGTTATGTTATTTTAGTTTCTATAGATTCAAGTGATTACAGATCCAGCTTGTCATGTGTTTATACGTGCTTTAAGCTTAATCCATCACTTTCATGATGCAGCGCAACAGGAGAATTAGAGTAGAACATAAGATAGAGTAGATTCCCAGTTTGCTTCCCGTTCTTAAAGTTGTCTCTTGTCCGCTACCTTTGTGTGATCAGTTCGGCGTATTGGCGAATTACGAATCGAGCAGTCGACAGTGTGTCCTTGTCAGTTTTTTTTTTTTACTGACTGCAACCGTTTCTAGTCCCAGCCTGCTGCTCGGGACACTACAATCAAGTGTCCCCACTCGATCGGAACTAACATTTTTCTTGTTTGTAGGATGAAGCTCTAGCAAAAGCCCAGTCCAACTCCAACTGGGACGACGATGAAGAGTCAACTCTTGGGAATTCGTTGGGCAAGCGGACGTGGTCCGTTGGTCCAGAATGAAAAGCTGAACCTCTGTGAATCCCGCTTGTGAATTGTGCGCTGTGAATAGACAGTTGTGAGTCAGTCCCGTCCCGTGAATTTTATGCTCTTACAGGTAGCAGTCTAAATAGTTCGTGAATGGAATCGAGAATTGGGAATAATACTCCCTAGAATGTTCAGCTACTGTTTGAAGCAAAGTGACTGTGACATTGGAGAGGTGTAAGAGTGTAACAAGGTGTAAGAGAACAAATTTTCGGAAATTCATTCAGCTGCGAAACGTCACGCTTGCGGAAGCTGATTATTCTCCAGGATGTTATTATTAATTCCTAATGGAAAAAACATCACAAGCGTATTAACAGAACAACGTTTTCCTTCCGTTTGGCTAAGTCGTGCTAGAGTGGGGTATAGCTTTTTTAGGGGTGTCTAGCTCCGTCACTTAAATCGCTTGCATTAAGACCTCCGCTGCTCGGGAATTTGTCCTTGAATCCGGGGTGGATTTTCTCACATTCGTCGTTTTCGGTCAACTTGAGAAAATCCAGCCGGGAATATAATATGTACACTTCTGCATGGAGCTTGGGAGGGAAGGTGTGACAGAGGTTGCCGGTATGCGCCTCAGGTTTGGATGTCCATGCAATGAACGACCAAGGGATCTCTCTCTTCAAAGGAGCTTCAGTACTTGTAGTATAGACCCACTCGTTTTCCCTGGCTGCTTGATTTGTCCCGGTTTGAAGTGCCATATAGCGATCGCAGTTTCTGTCCGTCGGTCCGGGTTTTGCTAGTTTGGGCACTTTCACATAAGCTAGGACGATTGAAAATTGGCAGGCGTATTGGAGACCAGAAGAGACTGACTCGAATAGTCGTTTCCCCGATCGTGGGGAGAGGGGAGGGATGGGGAATCTGGAATCTAGTGGCATGGATATCTTTTGAACGGGTGATCGGATTTGAATGAAATTTGGCAAGTGGAAAGAGGTATCGCATCAGATGTTCTATGTTAAGCCAGGATCGGATCCGAAACTTGCGTAGAATAGAGTTGTGGGGGGGGGCACCAGAAAACTCGTGAAACGGCTAGAGTGGAGGGATTTGTATGGAACTTGGTGGGGTGAACAAGCATTAGAGGATTTCAAGCATTTTGGGGGAGTAGGGGACGGGGAATACGGAAGTTGACTTCCGTTAGTTGCGAACGGGTGATCTGATTCAAGTTAAAGTTTATGATGAATAAAAAGGGATGACCTAGACATGCAAAACATGCGTTTGAACCACATGGAGGGGGAGGGGTCCGGACACTTTTTGACATGCACAAAAGCAAAATGGAGTGAATGGGATGCAAGTTGGACAGTACCGAGTTTATGCGGCCTACATTTGTTATTTGACCTCCGGACCGGATCCGGCCGCAGTAGGGGAGGGGGTCGGACATTTTCAGACAGGCTATGCTCCAATTCCAGTCAAATTTGATGGACGGGAAGTGGAGATGTCAGAAATGCAACGTTTACGTTTTCAAGTCGTATTCGGCCACAGTAGTGGGAGTTGGAGGGGGAGTCCGGAAATTTTGTGGTTCACATAGGGGTCAAAAGAGTGCAGCGATTTTATGAAACTTGGAATGTAGAGAGCATATCCCCTAGGTGACATATTTTAGTCCGACCACGGTCGGGGGCGGGGGTACCGGAATTAAAAAAAAAAAGCTTAGATTTGAGTGAAATTGCTTTAGATGATCCATTCACGAGTCAGAACCAGATTCAGCCGCTGTAGGGGTAGTTGGAGCGAGGTACCAGAATCGTTGAGACGCCTAGGGATCAAACGAGTGGATTTATTGAGCTGAAACTTGGAAGTTACAACAGTCATTTGCCCTAGATGATCCGAAGCAATTCCGGAAATACTCTGACTCGAGTGAACTAGATATCCTATTTCTAGGTCCGAACCGCATTTTTGAATGGCGGGTGTATTTTGGGACGTTCTCATCTACTTTCTTGTACCGCCTGCTCGTAACAAGTGCCACATGAGCTCGTAGCTCTTTTTGATTGAAGCGAACGAATTTTCAAAAATAGTGTTGGAAAAGGTCTGCTAGTTTTGAATTTAGAAAAGGAGAAACGTATTAGAGATTGAGAATCAAAGAGTATCAGAGGATCTAGCGCTGCAGTTCTTTTGTAACCCTCACGTAAACTTCAAGCTGTTTTAACGTTCGATTGTTGTGTCAACGGGTTGGAGCCACCGGCGTGCTAAGTGAAAAAAAAAAATCAAAACTTTGATATTACCACTATTTAGCATAAAACAATGTAATGCACATTATTGAAGCTGTCACCTAAAACTGCACCATTTCACTTTCCCTGCTTTGCTTTGCTTTTTTTCAGTGGTCACAGCAGCTAAGGGGTATAGCCATGATAGGGTTTATTCACATGGGACAATACGTAATTGCACCCCTTAGTCATTACATACGTGTGTTATTTGTGTTTTATTATTATCACTCATCGCGAATGAAACTATAGTCACTGATTCTCTAATTTAGCTGTGTTTTTTTTTTAATTTTAAATCCTACGGAAGATTTTTCGTTTTAAACCTTGAGTTTTCCGTTTACGCCAGCCGCCCGTGTTCAGGTCAGTACTAGGGGTAGGCGAAGTACGATACTATGAATACTATACTGTATGAATACTGTATACTATGAAGCAGCCATGGTTATTCGGAGGTTGAGGTGGTGGTTGTTTACATTAGCCGCGTTTCTTGTAAACAACTCGTTCTCTCTTCTCTACCCCGTTCTCTTATAAGCCTTTTTTTTGTAAAACGCCGTAGTGCTATTGTCTCATTCTTCATTCCGTTCTGCTGGATGATCAACGGAATAGGGACCTCAGTTCTGAAGAGGAAAGAGCGGTTGTGAAAGAAACCATGCGATATTGAAAATATTGAAGTAAGGAGAAATATCAGTCCTCTTCTCACGTTTACTAAAATATGTTTGTTAAAAAATATCTTTTGAACACATTTTATAAACAGGTTTAGCTGACAGTGAAAGTTGTGTTCATTAATTATAGGTGAGTGGCTAGAAAATGGGTGAAATTGTACGCAAATGCTTTTTTTAATCACTAGCCCCTCGGGTTAAAATTGGTGCAATAGTCGTTTCTTGTAACAACCTCAACGGAGAACGAGTTTGAAATTCAGCAAAAACGGGCTTATAAGGCAGAACGGAGGACGGCGTAAAGAAAATGGAGTTTTACAAAAACGCGGCTATTTAGCCTACCGCTTCTTTCGTTTTGCTACTTGTAAGCCGTTGGTAAGCCGGCCTTCGGTAGGGCTAATGAGCCGGGGTTTTTGCGAACTAGAAAAGCCGGAATCAGGTTTTAGCGCGTTTGCTGGAAGATGCCGAGTTTTCTGCAGCAGTTTCCGCGCTCTGGAAACTTTGCAGTTTTCCTATATGGTGTTTCCAGAAGACCAGTGGAAATCGTTGTGGAAGTTTGATCGTTTTTGCAAAAACATAATTAAGAAACAAGTCCGATTTAGGTAAAAGTGACATCGTTCAACAACAGAAAGCAGAATATATGCAAAATTCTAACAATAGAACATGGTCTACCCCTTTAAGCAGAAAATGCTTATTTCTGAATTTTAATGTCCATGCGTTTTCACGGTAAATGAACGGAAAGTGGAAAGCGATTCCAAGAATAGTTTGCCAGCGGAATCGCTTCGCTTGCTGGTCAAGTGATTCAAGAATCTCGCGAACACGTTCCTTACATGGCTTAACTGTATAGGTTGTTGGGCGTCCCTCGATAAAGAAAGGAGGTTTTTATTATTTGTTTCCGGAACCGTGTTTTTGCGTCCATGAGTTTCAAAATAAAATATTTTACAGTTGATATTGTTTTCTTCGTTTGCGTGTCGTTCGTTTCAGCAGAAAACCCGAGTATCAGCGGTAGAAGACTCATGACTTATCATAGAGGTCCATGGCCTATTTCCAGTATTATATTATTATTATCATTATTCGCGGTAAGTATTTTGCCGATGCACTGTGGTAGGCCGTCAGTATTCAGTGTCAAATGGCTTTCGCGCTGTTCGGTTTCCTCACAGAATGTCAGCAAAAATAATTGTAGAGTTCTCAGTGGTATCGCCAACAGGGACAATGCCAATAGCGTGCATCATGTGCCATTGTGCTGGAGTAACACGCAAACTGTCACAATTTCCTGGCGGTCTTCCGTCATTAACCCCATCAGCGACGCCGTGAAGTGTTCGCGGTAGCGAGCAACTGAATAATTTTCGGCAATGCCCTGTACAGCTATAGATTTTTCTCGTAAAAGGTTCGATTTTCTGTTTTTCAGTAAAAAGCTCGCATCCTGTGGATCGACCATGAAAATTGAATCAAATTCATCGTCACTGAAAAGACTTCTTTCTGAAAAGACATCGAAACCGTGTTCTATCCAAAGACGACGGCGCGCTACCTTTCTTTCTCGGCTGATATGCTTCTTGTTGTTGTCACTGTGTACCTGGAAGTAGTTACGTATATAAGTCAGTTAGATGTTTATTTGAATTCAGCGCACGACGCCAGACGAAGTGAGTTGGCTGACACTTCTGACCCGGGTCTATCGGAGCAACTCCTCGATTCTGAGAATTACGAAGCATTCCCCGTTCTCGACTCTGATTCATCTCAATAGTAAAAAAACGCGAAATAGAAAATTGAGAGGAGAATCGCAAGGAGAATTCAGATCAAAACCGTAACTAATGTGTCTGAATACAGCGACAAATGCTGCTGCCAGGGACGTCACTAGCCTTTTACCTTTGGGGGAGGGGACGTCCAGTTTGTGCCGACGGACTAACAAATGTGGCGTTTTTTGCCGCGAAGCGGCAACGGCGTACATTTTCCACAAACATAGAATATAACCGGTGTAAAACGAAAACCCCCGGAATTTCAAAGATCAGTTGCGATTATTTCTTTAATGTAAATCCGTATATTGAAGTCGACATATTCGGCTTTTCCATTCAACTTTCGCCAAAAAAAAGTGAATGCTTTCAACGACTACACCCAGAGAAAGTTAAAGTAAGCGCCGCAGGCGAAGTTTTTTAAATCTGCCTTCTTTCCAGAAAAATGTTGCCGTACCTACCATACAAGTTCTAGCTTTTAATTTTTTCAAACCCCCAAAATTTCAGTCCTAAAACGCTAAATAAATGAAACACCGTTCTTCGAAATAGAGAATAGGCCTATTACGAAATGCGCCGCTGGCAAAATTTTGTGTAAAACTAACTGTAATGCGTCAATTGAGATTATTCCTTTAATCTAAGTTCGTATAAGATTTGTTTGTACCCCGAATGAGTTAAACTAAGCGCCGCAGGCGAAATTTTTTAAATCTGCCTTTCTTCGGATAAAATTTGATCTAAGCCTACCATACAAATTCTAGCTTTTAATGTGCTTCAAACCCCCAGAATTTCAACCCTAAAACGCCAACCAAATGAATAAGCGTTCTTCCGAACAGAGAATACTAGGAAACCCGCCGCAGGTGAAGTTTTGTGGAAACGCTGATGAGCAGAGGCGACAAGAATACCTATGCCCAGCAAAATCATTCAGAGTTTGATTTCTTCTGGGTTTTGCCCGACAAGACCGTAAAGAACTATATTTTGTACGTGTAAACAAAGCCCATGTGCCGACGAAACTTAAACTTTCGGGATTCGCCCGATAAGCATTCACAAAATAAGATTTCTTACGTGAAAAAAAACCTGATGTCCACCACCGACAAAACCATACAGCATTTGATTTCTTCTGTCTTGTGCCCGACAAGACTGTAAAGAACTTTATTTCGTACGTGTAAACAAAAGGTGATGTGCCGACGAAACTTAAACTTTCGGGATGCGCCCGATAAGCATTTACAGAATAAAATCTCTTACGTGAAAAAGAACCTGATGTGCCGACGAGAATGCCCACGACCGACAAAACCATACAGCATTTGCTTTCTTCTGTCTTGTGCCCGACAAGACTGTACACAACTTGATTTCTTACGTATAAAAAGAACCCGCTGTGCCGACGAGTCGACCGACACCCAACAAAAGCATACAAAATTGTATTTCCTTTGTATTTCTTATCTATAAAAAGAACCCGAAGTGCCGACGAGAACACTCGAGGCCCGACAAAAGCATGCAGAATTCAATTTATTCTTGTGGTTTGTCCAGAGAATGTCTGCAGAATTTGATTTCTTGCGTGTGAAAAGAACCCGATGTGCCGACGAGTCGACCGACGCCCGACAAAAGTATAAAATTTTGTATTTTATCTGTGTTAGCCTTCGCGCCGACAAAAGTACTTTCTCCGACGACGGAAGTACTTTCTCAAGACCTTTTGGGGGGGGGCCTCCCCCCCATAGTGACGTCCCTGGCTGCTGCTGTATTTAGGACAATAAAACTTCGCATGCGCATATAAGATCTGACCCATTCTTCTTTTCCACTATCCGATCATCGGTGGGACTCCGGGATTTTGCGACACTTCACACTAGCAATTTCCGAACTGGTAATCCAGTTCTTTTATCGACTAGAGTGGAACGTCCCATTTCTCGGTCCAAACCGAATAGTAACGGTGGGGGAGTTGGAATTCGGAAAGGTGGGAGTATTTTGAGTTTGAGAGAGTTTGTGACCACCTGGCCACCCGCAAGTGCTATATGAGCTCGTAGCTCTTTAGTTGCAAAATATTGTTTTTATATACAAATTTGCCAAGTAAGGTTTGCGATCGTATCACGGAAAATCTATATCGCCCTTTGCTGTTCTATGTTAGATTAAAGTCCAATTTAGCGCTATCAAGTTCATCGTAATCTTATCCGTTAATTACCGTAGTTTGAAGTAAGCATCTGGTACATAGGTTAAACTCTGATGTTGTCTGTTAATTCTGTCTGTTTTGTCTGTTGAAAGTGTTGCCTGTTGACGTTGCTAACTTCTGTTCTGTGACGGCAAAAAAAAATAAATATCAGTCATAAGTATTCTATAAGTGCTGTATATTGCGTCTGGTAGCCTATTGGGCACTCGCTTTGCGGTTCTTCTCTAGTTCTTCCCATTGCAGGTTCTAAGAACTGTGGGATAAACTCACTGCAGAAGAGCTGAAAATGGTAACCTTCTTACTGGCTTTTTATTTTGCTATTTTTTCTTAGATGCATCTCATTACCTTAAACCTTAAATTACCTTAAATCGCACTTGCCAGCGAAAGGTAATCCTGTCGTGCGCTGGCTCAGTGATGAATGGGGAGGGCCGCATCTTGGGAATCCCATGCAGGGTTGTCGACATAACGTCCCCATTCGAAACGTCCCCTGTCGAAACGTCCCCGTCGAAACGTCCCCATGACAAAACGTCCCCATGACAAAACGTCCCCGTGACAAAACGTCCCCACGACAAAACGTCCCCGTGACAAAACGTCCCCTGACGAAACGTCCCCATGGCGAAACGTCCCCGGCTATAGATTTACATCAGACCGGCATTCTCTCAAAGAGGAATAATTTAAGACCACGGCATGGGAATAAGGGATTAAAATCGTCTAGGTATATGAATGTTATCCCGAGCAATCAGGGTTTGTTAATCAGGCGACAGCTACAAAATGAGCTACAGGCTGTTACCAACTCAAAAAGTAAAGCCCAATGATCCGAATCCACCTCTGAATTTGTTTCATGAAGATAAGCAAACTAGGACTTGTTTAGCTTTTCTCTTTACTTGTCTCAGAAGGGACGGGAAACGGCCGGCTATGAGCCATTACAGATTTTGGGGGCACTCTTGACCTACAAGTAAATAGGTATATCTGCATGCACTGGATTCTCCAATGACAATGATGACTTGATCCAGAATTCTAGGTTTACCGGCCTGCGCTTAAATACTTGTCACACATTAGCAAATTAGTTGCAACAGAGTAAGACTTTAAAGTTTAACTGAAAAGGGAATCTAGCTACCCATTACTTTTAAAGTGCCATGAGGATCCAGTGAAAACGTGGATTTGTGGTACCTGTATGCGCTTGTACCTGTGTTGTATGCTTGACTGAAAGAATTTACGAAAAATAAGTTAATGTTCCTGCTTACAAGGAATGTTCCCACATCTGTAATGCACACTGTGAAGTTGTTTTACCTCGATCATGCGCCTGAAGATCGAGGCGAACTTAAAAATCTATGCTTGGGGACGTTTCGCCACGGGGACGTTTTGTCATGGGGACGTTTTGTCACGGGGACGTTTTGTCATGGGGACGTTTTGACACGGGGACGTTTTGACATGGGGACGTTTTGTCATGGGGACGTTTTGTCACGGGGACGTTTTGTCACGGGGACGTTTCGACGGGGACGTTTCGCCAGGGGACGTTTTGTCATGGGGACGTTTCGTCGGTAAGCCCCCATGCAGTTTCCAAGGCTTCCGAGTCCAGTCTTTGTCAACCGATGACTTGAAGGCCTCCACACTATCTGCCATGACAGTGTTTTGACTGAGGGAATTCCAGAGCGGTACCACTCGATTAGTGAAAAACTGGTTTCGCTTCCTGGTTGTGGCTCTCTTCCGGACAAACTTCTTGGGGTGACCACGGGTTCGGGTGTTCTGTTCTAGCTGGAACAGGGTGGTGTCTGTCTCCAAGAGTTTGTGTGCCATAATGACATCGCCAAGTCTGCGGCGGTAGCAAAGGGTTGGCAGGTTTAACTTCGTTAATCTTGTTTGATAGTCCAGGGTGCTATATAGTGTTGTAAAATTACCGTAAAATAAAAAGTCGGTAAGTAAAATTCGTAAAATTGGTAAAATAAGGTAAAATAGGTCAAATTGGTAAAATATGGTAAAATAAATATTTCACGGAGAATATATGGTGAAATTGGTATTTCAGAGTAGCTAAAATAATTTGACACATTTTTCAAATTTTTTGGAAGCTGGTGCGATTGAACTGTAGAGATTTTAAGGGACAGTCACTTTTCGTGCACTTCTGAAATAATTAACTACTAAGTGCTATGGAGTCGGGAATCCCTTCGACCTTCGGTAATAGCACGACGAAAGAAGCATAAGCTGTACTTTGCAAAATTTTCCTGCATTATTTTCTTATCGCTGGATAAGTTAAAACACACAACCGGGCTTTACAGCCACACCTGCGTAGGCATAGTAGCACTAATTCACAGCTAAAATAATCAACAATATAGCGGTTGTCGACAAAACCTATCAAGGCAGACCCACACAAATTAGCAACATATTCGCTTTCTTTATCATTCACCTCTCATTCCTTTGAAAATCTGAAGACATTTTCAAACTTTCCTGGTGCCTCCCTGGTCCCTTGATTCCCTGGTTTATTCTGTGTGACAAGAAGTATTAGGTTGTCAGTAAAATATGAGTAAATTAGGTAAAATGTTTCTGAAATTTTTTCTGAACCTGCTTCTGATAGTGTAAACTATCAGTAAAATACGGATAAAATTTGTAAAGTACTGTAGAATACGTAAATTAGGTAAAGTGGTAAAATACCAATTTTACGGGGGTCCGTAAAATTACGGTAAAATACGTAAAATACCGAATTTTACCGTGAACAATTTTACCGTTTACAACACTAGTGCTATATCCTTTGATGCATTTAGTGGCTCTTCTTTGTACAGACTCAAGTGCTGCCTGATCCCCCTTGTTTATTGGTGTTGCTACGCACATCCCAAATTCGACTTTTGGTCGTACCAGGCCTTTGTATAGTTTGGTTATTACTTGTGGGGATCGTGAGCTAAATGTCCTTTTGATCAGGCCAAGGGTCTGGAAGGATGTTGCAACTACTGCTTGGGTGTGTTGGCTGAACTTGAGGTCTTCATCTACCAGGATGCCCAGGTCTTTCTCTTGTCTTGTGGAAATTATTTCCTGTCTAGCGCCATTTTTGCCAGTCATGGAGTATGTGTGTCTTGGGTTTTTTTTTCCGAAGTGTAATGATCTGCACTTCTGGACGTTGAACTCTAGTCGCCAGGTTGCTGCCCATTTTGAGAAGTTGTCCAGGTCACACTGAAGGCTGGTGATTTTGGTGAGGCTATCTACCGGACCAATGATTTTTGAGTCGTCGGCATATAGGCTGGTCTTATTTCTGATAACTCTAGGGGCATCGTTGATAAAGATATTGAAGAGTGTTGGGCCCAGGACCGTGCCCTGCGGGACTCCACTTGCTACGTTACTCTTTTCTGAGAAGAATGCCATACCCTGGTCTCCATATATCTTAACGGCCTGAGTTCTTTCTGTCAAAAATTGCATGATCCAGTCTATGACATCTTGATGTATTCCAATCCCCTCCATTTTAATCTTCAGCCTCTTATGGCAAACTTTATCAAATGCTTTTGCAAAATCGAGTAGAATGAGGTCAACTGGCAGATTCCGATCAAGCAGGTCAGTTACATAATCGTAAGCATCAATAAGGTTTGTATCGGTAGAACGCTTTGGGCGAAATCCATGTTGGCACTGTGTTAGCAGATCGTTGTCAGTAAGGTGTCTCAAGACTGCTGAATTAACAATACCCTCCAAGATTTTTCCGACAACTGACGTGATGCTTATTGGCCTGTAGTTTGCTACTTGATCTCGTTTACCACCTTTATGCACAGGAGTGATGTGGGCTACCTTCCAATCACTGGGTACTGATTTTGTGTCCAAGGATGACTGGTACAGTTTAGTAAGGGGTGCTGCTATTGCTGAACTCAGTTCTTTTAAGAGTCTTGGGTGGATTCCATCTGGACCAACTGATTTGTTGGGGTCCATTTTTTTCAGCCTTCTTTCAACATCTACCGGGTCAACAGTTATAGAGATCATTGGTGTTGCAATACTATACTCTGGTTTTTGAGGTAGTGGGGTGTTATCATTGGGCGTGAACACAGATGTGAATTGCTTGTTTAGAGCCTCAGCAATTTGGACTGGGTGGTAGATTGTGTCTCCATTGTCGGATAATTGGGTTACTGAGTGTCTACCAGGTTTGCTTGAGGAGGCGTACCTCCAAAATGTTTTTGGATTCACTTTACAGTCATTTGCTACTGTCTCTTCATAATTCTGGGTTAATTTTCTTGTCTGATTTCTTAATGTTTCTCTTGCTGTCTTGAACCGTTCATAATTCTTTGTGTTTGGTTTCTTCTTGTAGCATTTCCACCTTCTGTTTTTTGCATTTATCATCCGTTTAATTTCCTTAGTCAGGAACGGTAGAGTCTTTGGCTTTTTAATCCATCTTTCAGAAGTAGGCTAGGGGTAAGTGGTATATGCAGGGACGGGGTATAAGGTGGGACACGGTACTTATCTACCATCTAGCGTTCTTTAAAAAACCCAATAAAGCCACCTAGTATAGTTCATTCAATGGCGGACATGACAGTTCTATCATTTTGGTAAGTTGCTTTTTTCGTTTTTGAGATAATCGACTTCAAAGTTTCGGCTATACCCCCCAAAAAATATTTGGGCAATAGGTCTTTGTGCTTTATTTTGTAACGGTTTGCAGAAATTGTGTGTGTAAGATAGCAAACGAAAGCTAAAACATCAGGCCACGTGGTGTGGCCATCTGGTGGAAAAATATGCAACAGTAAAAAAAAATCGGACACAATTTGCTAGTAGACGTCGCATGGTATATACTGGGACAAGGACAAGTGGTATGTAGTGGGACATGTATTTACATGTATTTTCCTGGGTCTGTCCAAGAGAAAAACGAGAACAGTGTCAGAGTGAGTGTCATGTGCATGGCCGGTCTAAGAAAGTGGAAGTGGCCGGACCGAGAAGACTCAATATTTTATCCAAGGGGAGACATTTTGAAAAAGTTGTCGCCTCCTACCCCAGCACCCGGTACAGCTTCCAGAGCAGCGTCATACTTCGTGTTTGCTGACTGGTAGTCTAGTCTTGTGCCTAAGATATTTTTACTTTTAAAGTCGAATTTTTAATGTAGTTTTTATACGATGAATAGTCGAAGTTTTCTACCAATACATGAATCTTTTTACTATGTCCCAGAGTATACCTCCTCGTGTCCCAAGATATACCGCCCCCGGTACTTAGTGGGACAAATGGTATAAGCAGGGACACCCCCCTTTTTTTCTTCTAGCTATACAAGAAAAATCTGGAAAAATCACAGTTTATGCAGCAGTTCCGGGGCTTTCATTTGAGCCATAAACCATTTTTCTACTCGAATGTTAACCATGCATTTTGGAGGTTTTCCAAAATCCGTCCCTGCATATACCACTCTCCCCTATATTTCTTCTCTAATTCTAAGAGAGACTCTCGAAACTTCTTCCATGCTTCGTTCACTTCCAAATTTTCCATACACGCCCAATTTTCATTTTCCAGTTCCCTCTTTATTAGGTTGTAATTTGTGAATCTCCGCTTGACAAAATTATTTGACTTGTTGAACAACCTTAATTTACTCTGGATGCATACATGGTCGCTCCGGCCAAAGGGTGGGAGGCAGTCCACACTAATAATAGATTCTTGGTCATTCACGATCAGCAAGTCCAATAAGGTTGGTTCCTGTCCATCCCTATGCCTAGTATGAAAGTCAACCGCCTGATATAATGATTGTTCTTCTAGGCACTGGAGGAGTGGGTTAGGCATACCACCCTGTTCTTTCGCATAACCATGTCCATCAGTCCAACCAATATTAGGCAGATTGAAGTCTCCCACTATCAATAACTTTTTTGTTGATTTCATAATATGTCCAATGGAACTTGTTATTGCCAGCAGGGCACTATTCATGCAAGGGGCACTTGGACTACGGTAGATACAACCTACTGTAACTTGATCATCAGGTAATGACACATTAAACTCTGATGTGGAGTGCATGTAGGCTTGATGTAAGCTGTACTGTACAGGTACTGTACTGGGCTGTATCAGGTACAGGAGGGGTACCTGACCTCGTTTTTACGCAACCTCGAATTTTGCCGCGAAAATGTTAAAATGAAAGTTCAGTGCTATCCTGACAGTCAAGAAGCAAAATCTGAATTTTTTTTTCAACAGTTATGTCCCAAAATATTACAATTATTCTGTCTTTTCTTTGTTTTGAACCTGGTTTAAACTGGGTTTAAAAAGGGATTTTCTGGTTATTAGCCTTATTAATACCTCTATCTTTTTCATCACTTTGCAAGCAATCTGACCTCATGTAAAAATGGGTGAAACTGCTTGAAAAGAAAATTATATTTAACTGGAAATATTGAAGTAAAATTTATATCCCCAACATGTAAACCATTCTATTAGCTTCACTCTAGTATTTTTTTCATGTTTTTTGGTTCCTTTTTAAGCCAGATATATCTCACTAGAAAAACATTTCTCTGGAAATTTGAAATCTTGTCTGAGGTTGGGTACCTCTCCTGTATAGACCACAACCAGATTCCCTATACTGGCCTATTGTTTTCTCTTCTTTTATTGTTTTTATGTTTTAGGCCTTGGTGTCACTTTGTGCTGTTGTGTGCCTATTGCGTTGGTTGAATCAGTTCTCTATTTTCCTGGTAGGCTATTCAGAATCATAAGCCAACCATATTGAGACCTACTCGCCTTATTTCTCAAAGGTACTCAGTCAGTATTCTCCCGTTGAACTCTCATTAGTCTCATTCAGGCTAACTGAAGTATTATTAAAATATGTGTAATAAGCTGAATAGCACTATATGGTATGTTTATGTCTTAACACACACCCTTGTCGAATACAAAGTAGGCTAAACAGGCCAATCATCAATGCAGTGTTCGGTGCTGCCAGGTTGATACAATTTGTCAAGCTTCTAAAGAATAAGATCAGAAAAGTGTTCTTAGTACTACTTGAAGTAGATGAGTACAATTTGATGCCCATTATATTGTATAGGGGAGAGTCGGGTAAAATGACACATTTTTCTTGTTTGTTTTTAATTCCCTGATATTTGTATGTGTAAATATAAATTTTTGACAGCACGTTCTGGGCTCCCTATAGAATCTTTGGAATTTTTTTCATATTTTTCTTAAATTTTCTTATTATATTTTACTCAGAAACTTCCATTAAAAAAACAACAAAAAAACTTGGAACCATGAGGAATGGTTCCTCACGGTTCCAAGGCAATTCCCCTCCCTCCACCCCCCATGGGTGGCTGAACCCAAAAACGGAGGTTTCGTGCATCTTTATTGCATATTTTGAGTCTACACTTATATTACTGAAGAAACAACAGAATCATGTAGTAGAAATCTTACATGTCAAAAGGTAAGTTGGGAACTATTACAGGGGTCATACAAGCAGACAAAAAGTTTGTCTTACTACCCGACTCCCCCATTTTTTTATGGAATCTGCATTTCTTCCTAAATTGTGTGAATATCCAGCAGTTTTCAACTGCACTGTCAGAAGTTTCATAACAGATTGCGCATAACACTTTCAAGAATAACACCTTTTCACTTAGAAATAAAGTGTTATGACCAGTTAAGTTTACACTATTTCGTACCTAGATCTCCAACAACACCTTCAATCGGTAAAAATACTACACTGTCAGAAGTTACATAACGACAACAGAAGGATGCCCGGTTTCAACAGATAACACTTTGGGATGCCCGGTTTCAACAGATAACACTTTGGGACGTTATCTGTTTATGTTTATTTCGTTCCCGTTAGCATTTTTACCAATTGAAGGTGTTGTTGGAGATCTAGGCACGAACGAAAAAGCACGAAAAAGTGTAAACTTAATTGGTCATACACTATATTTCTAATTGAAAAGGTGTTATTCTTGAAAGTGTTATGCGCTATCTGTTATGAAACTTCTGACAGTGTGCTTATGATAATTAAATACCTTACCTAGGTCCCTGCAAGAAATGGTTATCCTATGTTATAGCACCTTATCCACATGGGAGTTCATATTCAGAAAAAAAAACTACTTTGAGGGTCAAAAAATAAGTTTTTTAGCGCAAATTCAGAGTGAGTAATTTTTTTTTTTGGAAACTCGTTTTCTCCTTCGCATAGTAGATGTTTCTTAGCTACTGCAAGCACAGATGAATAAAACCAATAGAACCAATAGTTCCGAGAGTGTGTCATACTACCCGCCACATCATACTATTCGACTCTCCCCTATTCTATTAACAAGCACTGAATGTACGAATTTGTGTGTTTGTTCAGTGCTTGTTTAACGTATTTGTATTTTTGTGTAATTAAAAAACGACCATAAACTTGACATCCAATTTCATATCATATCCAATTTCAGCATGCTAAAACAATAAAAGCTAACTTAAGTGTAACTTTGAAACATTTAAAGCTAGAATCTGGATGGAAATAGTTAACTTTGGCATGGAAAAAGCTAACTTGAGCCTAACTGCAGCTGCCGCGGAACGTCGGAACTTCTTAGAGTCTCCGTATTTAATCCACGGTAAATGATAGAGTTTGTAAAAGAAGCATTTAAATTTTAGCATACAGAAAGAAAATGTCGCCTGCGGCCCTCAATTTCATTTTGTACCCAGCAATATATTCTCCAAGTGGGGTTCGCCAAAATGCGGTCTAGTAGTTGGCTTATCATCTTTCATGTTTCCCTTTAATGTTACTCTTCCTACCTTCCTACGTAATCCTTTAATGTTCCGTAACTTAAAGCTCGAATTCTCAGGTTCTAGGATTCGGTAAATTTTTTTGAGAAATTCATTTTGACCCTGCATCCCTCACCGAAATGCACTTGCGACGCCCCTGCTCTTGGCTGCTTTTGAAATCATGTCGGAAAAAGGCGAGCTCGTTTTATTTTTTACTCTTCTCGGCTTATTACCGGGAGGAGTCGAATCGATGTAACCTAATTTTGAAAGCTACAGAAATTTCGGAGATTACCGGAGTCAGGCGGTGAACGTTCCGGTACCAGTAGGTGCAAGAATCACTCCAGTGAGTTGTGTGTCGGGGTCACCCCGGTAAGCTGTGAGTCTATACTTATCCGGTAAGCTTCAAAATTCCGGTAGACTCCCTGAGCCGAATTCTGATAGATTCTGTGGGGTAAATTCTAGTAGATGCCCTGAGACAAGTTCCGATAGATTCCTTGAGAAAGATTTCGGTAGATTCCCGAAGCAAAATCCGTTAGGTTTGCTGAGCGCAATAATCCTGTAGGTTCCCTAAAATAGTAAAAATCATGAAGTTCAGGTGAATCTGACAAATTTGAGTGGTGCAGCAAATTCTGTTAGATCACCTGGGACAGCTCCGATAGATTCCCTGAGTCGAGTTCCGGTAGGTCCCTTGTGAAAGATTTTGGTAGATTCCCTGAGCAATAATCCGGTAGATTCCCTAAAAATTATCAAGTTCAGGTGAATATGACAAATTTTGACTGGTGTTATTTTGCCCCTGTTATTTGTAAATCGTAGGCCCTCAAATTACAATCTGAAATGGAAAATTTGAAGAATAAGAAATGAAAGTAATGAAAGTAAGTGAATTGGTACCAACTACTGTAGTAACTGCATTAATTGTTCTTCTAATATAATAGTTTCAGTTTCTGTTTTATTGCTTGCTTTTTGTTTTGGATTTTTACAACTTTGGTACTTAAGTCGGAGGGAGGGAGGAGGGAGACACTGAGATGGAGCTACGCTAGAATGATGCTTAATCTGTCCTGATACCAGTAAGTGTGATATGATAAACCCTTTAAAACTGTCTTGTTTTTCAGACTTCCAAGGCATCGCCGTTAGATGAAAATGCTATTATTGTCCAGACCATAGAGTTTGAGTTGGGGAATCCCAGAACACTGAAGGCAAATCACTCTCCTGATATGGCTGCCACCAGATTTGACACTGCCCCAACCACCTCAACTCATCTCCTCAGTGTAAGTTTGTTTTGTTCTGTTAGAGAGTGGGTGGGGGTTGGTACTTGGTGGCTGGAAATGCCTTAGAAGACTGCTGTTGCGCATATAAGACATTACAGGAAGTGTGAACAGACAGACACAGATTGATTAAAAGGAGTCCTGCAAGACTGCCCACATTGTCAACCAGCTGACTTCTTTTTGGGACCCCAAAACATTAGTGACTGGATGGGTTCCGGCAAAAAAAAACGCCCGAAACCCCTCCGGCGATCTCCCCCCGGTGGGTGGTACCCCCGCCGGTGCCACCCCCCGGCGAAAAACCCCCTGGTACCAAAACCCACAGACCAGCCCCCCCCCACACAGTGTTAATAAAATAAAATATATTATTATGAAAAGTATTTGTAGAGACGAGCTGCCAGCGAGCATCCGTCACTTGTTTACATTTAGATTGTGTGTTTAGGGAAAATCCTGAAGTGCTCTCGGTCCAAACTTCAATATATTTGCATTCGGGGTGGGGGGGGGGGGGGGGGGTTGTACCCCGTTTTTTTTCGCCAGGGCTGTTTTGGTACCGCGTTTTTTTCGCCTAGACCCGACGGGATTATGAATCGTAAAGTTTGTCCTTCCGTCTGTCTGTTAGCACGATAACCCTCGAAGGGGTTGAGATGTTTTGTTAGTATGAGGATTCATTGGGTCAAAATCTAGGTCAAGTTCGTAGATTGGCTTCGTAGCTATATATATTTTAGGGGTGTGGGGAAGCGAGGGGGTTTCAAATAAAAGGGCAAAAATATATTTTTATGGCACTTGCAGCCTCTGGCTCAAGTGCCATATACCGATCGCAATTCCGTCCGTCGGTCGGTCGGTCGGTCGGTCTGTCCGAATTTTTTTGTCCCACATGTTCGAGTTAGGGTACTTCCAGATGTGTTAGGACGATGAAACTTGGCAGGAAAATCAGGGACCGGACCAAACTAACCTGGAAATAATCAGTTTCCCGATCCGACCATCTGGGGGGGAGTGGTGGGCCGGGGAATTCTGAGAATTAAGTAGTTTTTGTCACACTTTTTCGAGTTGGTGTACTTCCAGATGTGCTAGGACGATGAAACTTGGCAGGAGCATCAGGGACCCGACCGGACTAGCCTGGAAATAATCAGTTTCCCAATCAGACCACCTGGGGGGGAGTGGAGGGCTGGGGAATCCGGAAAACTGGAGTAGTGTGTAACTTTCGAACGGATGATCGGATTGGAATGAAACTTAATAACTGAATAAATGGCACACCTCTGATGTCCCATTTGAAGGCCGGACCGGATTCGACAGCTATGGGGGAGTTGGGGGGGGGGGGGGAGACCGGAAATCTCGAGAAACGGTTAGAATGGAGGGATCGGAGTGAAACTTGCTGGGAAGGACAAGCATCTGCTCCAGATAAATCGTTTATACATTTGGCCTGGATCCGGACACTAGGGGGGGGGGTGGAGGGGAGTTTCCCGGAATTCCGGTAATGGCGGTTTTGGGGATTTTCACGACGAAACTTGGGAGGCAAATCAGGGACCCGGTCAAACTGACTTATAAATAAAAATTTACATGATCCGATAGTCGTGGGGGGAGTAGCGGGAGGGGGAATCCGGAATACTGAGTCATGCGTAACTTTGGAACGGTTGATCGGATTTGAGTGAAATTTGATAATTGATCAGAGGACATGTCTCTGGTGACCTTTGTCATGTCCGGACCGGATTCGACAACAATGGGGGGGGGGGGCAGAAAATACGTGACCGGCTCAGACTGGGGAGATCGGGATCGAACTTTGTGGGAATAATAAAGAGATGCTCTGGATAAATCACTTACAGAACCGGATTGGCTCCGGCGATTCCGGTGATCGCGATTTAAGGACGAGCGAACTGGGCTGGAATATTAGAGATTCGACAAGATTGGCTCGGAAATCGCCACTTTCCAAATCCGACATTCCTTAAAGTACCAATCTTGACCGCAAATTTAGAAAAATACTTTTAAGCAAATTATACATTTTCATGATCTCCATGAGCACATCATCATTTTTGCCTCAAGGGTTTTGCTTACAAATGAAGTTTTAGCTCCGTGAACTAGTGCGCATCTGAACCGCAAGGTCGAAAACTACTTTTTTTCATCAAACGATACATCTCAACCCATGATCATTTGTGCCGCAAGGGGTTTGCTTAAAAATTTATTTTATCACCCTTAAAGTGCACATTTTAACCGAAAAGTTAAAAAAAATACTTTTTACCAAACGGTATATATAAATGATCCCGAGGGGCCTGTGATCGTTTTGTCTCAATAGTTTTTCTTACAGATGAATTTCTAGCGCCTATAAAGTGCGTACCATTACAGCCAAGTTCTAAAACAAAATACTTTTTCTCTAGCTCCCTTGAAGTGCGCATCTGAACCGCAAAGGTAACCTTAAAAGTACGTTTGATCAAACACTACTTCTCAACCCATGCAAGTGCCATATGAGCTTACAGCTCTTGTTTAAAGCTAATGAGGTATCCGATTTAGGAGTGTTGAGATATGCTGAATCTATATCTGAAACTTATTTTGTCGCCGGACAAATAGTTCGCCCGAAATCAGGCCAGAACCTGAAAAGCTTTCTCTGAATATGACTAGAGGCTGGACATGGGTAAATAGATACACTGAATCTGTTTTTTAACTTTTTTCTCGTCGGACTAGTAGGCTAGTTCGCTCGGAATTTGGTGAGCGCCGGAAAATTGGTAAAGCTAAAAGTTGTATCGGAAGTTAATGAGAGATTCGATTGAAGGGTAAGGAGATATGCTGAATTCGTTTTTGAACTTTTTTGCCGGAAAAGTAGCGTGTCCCTGATTCGGCCCAAACCGGAAATTTGGTTGAAGAAAAAAACAACAACAAATTCTAATGTCGATAATACATTCGATTTAGGGATAAGAGTACATACTGAATCCATATCTGAGGTTTTGTTCCTTGTTACTTACTTAATTGAATCAGGACACCGGCTTCCAGCCTTCCCTGGCATCCAAGAGCGCAACTCCTTATCTGACAAACATGCTAACTACCCTTACAAGTGCCATATTAGCTCTCAGCTCTTGTTTCTTTTTCTTGGCTTATTCACAGCCGGGAGGGGACGCGGTTGCAAGGCCTAATTTACGCAATCAAATTCCTTGATTAAAATCTGTTAGCCAGCGTAGGAATTTGTGATTGTAGCAGTCTGACATTTTTTTTTGTTTAAAGAAATGACAATGTTTATTTATTTATTAATAGAAAAAGAGGTTAAGACGAAGCTTGTCTCCCTACACAACACATGAACAATTGTTTGGACATTCTTTATCCTTCGCTGAACATTCTCTAGCGCATATGTTTTTATCTAGTATTAGTATTGGTGTGGATGAGCCCTTCCACTCAGTCATAATGTGATTTTTAATGTGGATGGACAGGAATAGCTATGAAAGGAACACGAATACCAGACGGGCTGGGGATTGTGCTGCTTATGATCCCTCTGGCCCCGGTGTGATCTTAGTTTAAAGTAGGTGGATTGTAGAATCAAACCAGTTGAATAGCAGGCGCAAGGCAATTCAGACTTCGATGCAGTAGCGTGCCATCTAGCTAGTTGACAAGTAAAATAAGAGCGAGGTTCCGACTGCAAGCGCTATAACAAGGTCAGAGGCATGTTACATTAGGGCGTTTCTGTTTGAGGGTAAAGGTAAATTATTGAAGTAATTATTCATGTTTCTATACTTGATAAGGTGGGATTGGAAACTGGAGCCAAAGTGATTCAGCATTCCGTGCCATCAGTAATTTGATGTATTTTACCTCTTTATTTCAGCATGCCTGTCAGTCCTCCATAGACGAGTCTGGTGACGATTCTAGTGACGATAGTGATGACTATGAAGATGACGACTGTGATGTTGTTCCTGAATTTGAAGATGTCCCCCCTCTACCCCCTTTACTTCCTCCAGATATCGACCTTGATGATCCAGACACAGCAATAGAGGATTGGGGGTTCAGTGCAATTGCTACCAGTGTATACCAATATGCAGAGGATGTCCTGCGTAAAGTCTGGTTGAATATTTCTTGGACTGTTTGCCATTTTCACACACTGCCTCAGTGGTTGCAAGACAATGATTTCATCCTGCATGGGTACCGGCCACCTTTGCAGTCTTTCAAGAGATGTTTGCATAGTATTTTCAGTGTTCATACGGAAACTGGGAATATTTGGACACACTTGTTGGGTGAGTCTCATTCTTATTTGAATCTATATGCGGCTTGTATTGACAGGAAGAACGTTGCCAAAATGGTGCTGAAAGTAAAATCTTGGCCTACACTATACCTATTCCTCACCCAAAACTTGGTTTAATACTGTTTTGTATCGGAATGACAGCTCAGGAAGTTAAGCTTTCTTCAAAATCCGGACTCGTGTCATTGTATTGGAAACTGCTCATTGGGTAGCATGTCGCATGTCGGGTTCCAATCCTGTCTGAGGAGCATTGTTTCTTTCAGTTCACTATGTACAATGTTTCCGTTTCAGTAGCGGCTTTTCCAAACACAAGCTTCAACTGTACCACCTGGATGCCGAGCATTAGGCTTTATTCGAATAATGGCTAACAAGACCAAAGATTTTCGATGGGATCCCAAAAAATTAATATTTGATCCAGACAGTTGGATCTTGTATATATGTGGTGTTTGCCAGACTCCTTGAACATTTTTACTATTAAAATTAGAAACAGATTAAGGCCAGCGACTAGTCTATCTGAGAAAACCAAGTTCTGATTCAGACCGGAGAACCAGATCAGAACCAGATTCAGCACTGTGTTTATATACGTCATATCTGCGACGAAATTGATCAAAAATTCCCAAATTTGTTAATTTGAGTATTATGTGTAACGGTAATATCTTTATTGAGGGTAGGACGACATCCCTGGACGCTAGGCTTGAGTTATTTTTATTTTTTTTATTATTTTTTTATTTTTTATTTTTTTAAATTAGTGATTGTGGGAGATCGGTGTGGACCTGGAGGTGAACCTCGAGGATGAAGCAGTAAGTAAAAATAAAACAAATTCTCCTATTGTTCTTTATTTATTATGATTTAATAGTGAAGAGACTCGTTTTTTTTGTTGTTTATTTTTGGTATTAACCCCTATGTAACGGGCCACGGAGCTTTGTAGGGGTCCGAAATTTATTTTGTTCAATTATTTTTAAATTTAATAAACTGAACTGAACTGAACTGCCTTACTTCTGCCAAATTCACGGCAATCTACTTATTCGGCAAAAAACTAAAGCTCAAAAACGAATTCACAATATCTCCTTACCTCTATCCTCACCTATCGAACCTATAATCAACTTCAGATAAAACTCTTACAAATTTTTCAGGTTTTAGCCGGATTCCGGACGAACTATTTGTCCGTCGAGAAAATAGTTTTCCTGTAGGGATTCAGCATGCCTCCTTACCTCTATATCGAACCTCTAATCAACTTAGATAAAACTTTAGGTCTATAACAAATTTTCCTGTTTCAGCTGGATCCCGGGCGACTGTATGTCCGGGTAAAAAATGATTGTCATATACGGATTTAGCATGTCTTCTTACCCCTAAATCAAACATCGAATCAACTTCAAATAAATTTTTTTAACAAATTTTCCGGTTTCAGCCGTATTCCTGGCAAACTATATGTCCGCGTAGGAAATGATTGTCATATACGGATTCAGCATGTCTTCTTACCCCTAAATCTTTTGTTCGCCCCTTAATTTGAACCCCTATCCCTAAATGTAGGGCTGAAGAGCCCATCTACGAACTCGACCTGTCGCTTGACCCTGAGTATCCTCACTTCAAAATATTTCATTCCGAGAGTTGTCGTGCTGACAGTCGGACAGACGGACAACTTTTACGAAGTCATAGGCATCCCTCTCCTTACGTTTCGGGATCCCAAAACCGGAGGCAGTGACGTTCTAAATTTTTCAAAAAATTTAGCCATTGTTTGAATATATATTTTCCAGTCAGCTTGGGCTTAAGAAGTAGGAGGCTTTCCGGAGGAGCTAAAGTGTAATCCTGTCGCAGGGATTTGAGTTTAGGCTCGATAAATCTTTTCTTAATCTTATGCATTCGCTTTGCTGATTTTTCTTTCTTTGTACTACACTTTTTCCCTTCCTGTGCGTAATGAAATTATCGTTGATTCAAAGTAGCGACGTACTTTTATTACGATCGCTAGTAATTTATACTAGCGATCGTTCCCCGTAAAGGAATGTGAGTGTGCTGTGAGAGTAATCGGTAACGTTGTGTCTTTACAACCCCATACAACCGTCTTACAACCCCTTTATGAGGAATTGCAGGTCCAAACGAATATTATTTTACTTTCCAGGTTGTATTGCATTTTTTGGTGTCGGTGCATTTTTCATGTTCTTTCCAATGCCGGAGCTGACGGGTTTGGACAAAGCTGTGTTCGGTGCTTTCTTCATTGGAGCCTGCTTCTGTCTCGGCTTGTCGGCAGCGTTCCACACTTTCCTGTGCCATTCGGAAAAGGCAGGAAACCTCTTTAGCAAGTAAGTTGAGTCAGCCATATAACACTTTGTACTGAATTAGAGCGGACATGCTCCATCAAGAGCTCAAAGAAGATCAGAATGATCAAATGAGGCTGAAGCTCTAAACGAATTTTCCAGCTCAGTTGGTCTTTTTGTTTAGTTTTGATACAGAAGAGACGTTTATTTGTTTATTATTTTGGTATTCACCTCTGTGTTACATGCCATGGAGCTTCGTAGGGCTCGACACTTGTTTTGTTCATTTATGTTTAATAAAATTGAGCTGAGCTCCCAAATCAACCAGGAGTGTGCCTGTCGCGACTACTCCTTAGCAGAAGATCACGCGCTGTAGTAAAACGACAATAAAATACAATAGGCTTGTAACAGGTATTTAGTTCCCAAACAAAAGCGTGGGATACCTATGACATCGTAATTCTGTCTGTCTGGCCATCCTTCTGCCCGTCTGATGTCGTGTCTGTCTCTGCCAGTACGACTCAAAATAAATGTTGGGAAAGAATAGTGTCACCTTCTCCTGCAGCGTCAAAGAATGATTTGTTGAACTTACGGTCAGTAAGGTCAGTTTTTCCTCCCTTCTACATGTGATCGCGATAACTCCTTGATGAATTGAGACATTTCTGTGGAAGTTAGTCTATGGCTTTCCAGGTCAAGCGGGATCTTGAGCCCTTATTTTGGGCTTTGTAGCGTTTATAGGGGGGATGGTGCTTAGAAATTTAGGATCTGAAGAATCTAGGTCAGTTTGAATGGAAGGTTGGCTATAAGGAATTCTATTGAATGAATTAATGAGTACACAAACATGCTGAAGCTGGATGAGCAGAACCAAGGAAACTGACTAGAGTTTCTTTTGTCGTTTTAGTCGTTTTAATCTTGTCGCCAGTCTATGCTATCCAATGGATAATTTGGTATAAATAAACGATTGATTGATTGACTGATTGAGGGAAAAAACGGTATTGACTGGATCATGAAAGTCGTTGACTGGATCATGAAAAAATGTTGGTGTTGAAAGGGTGTATATATAGGAATTGTGGACCATTCCAGGAGATCTACTTGTGTGTTTTGTAGTCGGAAAATGAAACCGACCCACAAACTCCTATCAGAACTCCTGTCCCGTATCAGTTTGGGACCCCGCCGAAGCCCTTTTCTGAGCTTCATAGGGCGTGCATCGAGAACTTTGAACCTGGCACAGCTGTGTTACACGGGGCCTTACGGAATTTCACTAGTGGAACAACCAAGTTCAGTACAACTTAATATTGAACCTTTGGTATTAGGTTAAAAAGCCCCTGCGGTGGACCTTCAAGAGACCGTCTGATTATCCGGCAATTAGCTACGCTCTACCTATTCTATTAAGCAATTTTTTTTGCCTGTTTCGAATTGTTAATGTCAAAAAGACTGGGACTTCGATGCAAACATTTTCTAGAAAATTTAGAACTTTTGCATTATGATTCTTGATGAAGTAGGGGACAAACGACTTGAGATAGCGCTGAATGACCGAGGGGGGGGGGTGGCGAGGAAGAGCTTCTCGTCGCATTTCGTCCCAAGACGTGTTACTGTCGATTGCCCTCGCATAGGCGCTAGCTCCGGTAGCACGTCCCGATGGTCAGGGAACATGAGGCAGTTCTGCCCGAACTGAATTGCGAGAAGATGGCGCCTTTAAGAGTGATTGCAATTTATTCATAATCGTATAGTTTTTTTTTGTATGTGTACTTATTGTTTACTATACCCATAACTTTAACTAGTAGGCTACTCACCTGACCTCTTTAAATTTTCCAGGCTGGATTATTGTGGTATATCTTTACTTATAACGGGGTCCTTCGTTCCTTGGCTCTACTACAGTTTCTACTGTGATTTCTACCAGAAGATAATCTACTTGTCGGTGGTACTTGCACTGGGAATGACGACAGTGTTCATTTCCTTGTGGCCGCGGTTTGGCGAACCGCGGTTCCGGTTCCTTCGAGCAGGTAGGAAGATCTTGATGTTTAGCTTATTTTAGAATTGTGTGTTAGCGGATTGTGTGGATCAAGTCCACAGCTCGAGCCGGAGCAAGCTCGTAGGAACAATAGCCTACTGTCGTGGGCGAAAGTACTCCTCTCACCCTCGATCTTCGGGATTGGGTGGGTTCAAAAAAAACTAACTGGTCCGAATTCGTTTTCCGGGCGTGTTTTCGTACCGGATTTCTGCAAGATAGATAACAGCAATACTAATTAGATAAACGGCACAGATCCTTTGATGAACTCAAGCTGAAAGGCTTGCGTCGGAGCATCCAGATACCATATTGTCGTTTTCCTGCCAGTTTCTACTTTCATCAAAACTGCACCCATAAACATTGTTTTCCTCTAGTCCCCGAAGATTCAAATCGGATTTTCATGAAGAACTTCATTCTGACCTCATGTAAATTTTTGGCGGTCGGACCTGCACTAAGCTACATCCATATACTGATAGATGAGACGGAGGGTTTTCTGCGTATCAGTCGATGTGGCTGTTAGATTTTACGGGTACCAGGATGAAGAAGAATATCTTATCGTGTAAGAAATTCTGTTGGCCTAACTTATTCCCGTGTGTTTCCGGTTTCAGACGGACAAACCGGAAGTCTTTCAAAAGGACTGATCTGAAATCGACCCGGTGCCCAAGTCTTCATGTTCTTAGCCTTCCACATTTCGAAATTGAAGTGATAGTTATAGTACCAACAGTTTTGAGGTCAGATACGAGGACCGAACTAGGTTTCGACTCGAGTCTACACGTCCGTTTTTGAGGTTCGGTCGGGGCCAAATTAGGTTTCGTTTCTTCGCTCTCGGATACTGCCGCGATGGACCCAGGCCTTTATTTTTGAGGCCAGTCTAGTCCAGTTCGAACAATCCAGATGTTATGCAAGGGTACGGCAGTTCGAATGAAAATGTGCATATTCATCTTGGCAGTAATTCCTTAGACCTTAGTTCCTCCAGAGCCATCGATGGCGTATAGGGCGCATCGCCAAAGCCTCTCCGCCCGTCCCGGATTGATGCTGCAGCAGTGGCGTCTTCCCATTCAGATATTACCGAGGTTCCAGCTGTCCTCAGATCTTCGTGTCCGGGACGTGCTGGGTTCGTTGTCAGGGAGGGAGATAGAAACGGCAAAATGATAAGTTTGATCTTTCATTCTAGGAAATTTCCTGTGCTTCGGCTTAAGTGGCCTCGTCCCCGCATTCCACTACGGATTCTCCCATAGTTGGAGTCAGGCTAGGTCCCAGGCCGGGATGGAGTGGCTAATCCTGATGGGATCCCTCTACGTGATTGGCACCCTGTTCTACGCCCTAAGGATACCAGAACGGTTCTGGCCCGGCAAGTTTGATATCTGGGTAAGTAGGACCTGCAGTACACTCTGATTCGAATGAATTTCTTTGTTATTTCGGCACTAAGGTGTTGGGTTTCAAGCTTAGATAATCCGTGGTGGTCTTTTATGAGATATGTCCATCAGACGTACTGAACTGGTAGACAGATATTCAAAATAGATATATTGATACAAATCAAAGCGCCGAATCAGCTGTAAATATGTCGATCATTATCCTACAGCTGATGGATTAAAATAAATTGAATAATTACGCGAAATAATGTGAAATTTTTTAAAACTTTTCATCAGATTTTCGTTAATTGTGTCTGTAGTAATTTTTGGTGCTCATCTTGCTACCTATGCTGTCACATAGCGGTCTTCCTCGATCCTACCTGAATCCGTATATGACAATCATTTTCTACCCGAGCATATAGTTCGCCCGGAATCCGGCTTAAACCGGAAAATTTGTTATAAGTAAAAGTTTTATCTAATGTTGATTAGAGGTTCGATGTAGCGGTAAAGGGGCATGCTGAATCTGTATTTTAAAATTATTTTCGCGCCGGACAAATAGTTCGCCCTGAAGCCGGCCAAAACCTGTAAATTTGTTAAAAGTTGAAGTTTTATCTGAAGTTGATTAGAGGTTAGATGTAGGGGTAAGGAGATGTGCTGAATTTGTTTTTGAGCTGTAGTTTTTTTTTGCCGGAGAAGTTGTTCGCCCGGAATCCGGCCGAAACCGGAAATTTGGCAGAAGTAAGGAAGGAAGTTTTGATCAATTTCGTCAAAGTAGACATGTGTCTCCGAGTTTGAATAACAATAGTGTTCTGCCGGCACAAGCCCAGGTAGCTACGTCTTGTGTTTCAAAAGGGATCGATGTTTCGTTGATGACGTATGCTGACGACCTGCTTAATTTGAACAGGTCTGCCGATCGACTATCGAAGAATTTTGATGTGTTGAATAGGGAATACAGTAACGTAGGTTTATCGTTTAATGTGTCTAAATCGGCCGTATTGTTCTTCAATGCGGAGTACTGCGAAGAAGAAATTTCTTTAGGCGATTCAGTTGTTAAACCATCTGAGAGCATTACTTACCTTGGTTTACCAATCGGTCGAAGCCTCCACTCCACCGGAACGCTGCTTGTACGACACGTAGAGGCGAAAATCCGGATTCCGTACGGGTCAATTATTGGTAACAGACATCGGTTCTGCCGTAGACATCTTGCGTCGCTGTATAATGCCATTGCCCTTCCACCTGTACTGTATATAGCACCTTTTTGGAAATACTTGTCGTCCGCCCAGTGTGCAAAAGTACGAGTTCTGTCTTTTCGATTGCGAAGTTCCTCCTGAGACTTCCCCCGTGGACGAGGAACTCCTATGTCATGCGTAATTACGGTGTATCCGATCCAACAGTTTGTGTTAACCGGGTCGTTGAGAATTTTCTGGAAAAGGCTAAGTGAAGAGCGAACCCGTGGCTAGCCATTCTGTGCCAGTAGTTTTGCTAATGTACATAGTGGTGTAAATACTTCTGGTGATGTTCCGTAGTGTGATTTTTTCTTTTTTCTTTTCTTTTTTTTTCCTTTTCATACTCCGTTCTAATTCCATGTGAATTTTCGGGTAATAAAATTACTTACTTACCTACTTACTTACATGACGTATAGGGGTAAACACACATGCTGAATCCATATCTGAACTTGTTTTTTTCAGACGATTAGTCATTGGCCTTAATCTTTTTCTAAGTTTGTGTAGTAAAAATGTTCAAGGAGTCTGGCGAAGACCGGATACTACAAGACCCAATTTAAATTTTTGGGATACAAAGTGACTTATACCCGGGCCACATTCAGTCAGACCTGTACGTAATTTGGTTCGTTAATTTGGTTATTACCCACTCTTACGTTTCATTCTGGTCACACCTGGAACGAAGAAATTCAAGAAATATAACCACCATCATCACTCACATGTAAACAAAACCCGCTAAATTCAGTGACTGTGGTCTGTGATTGGTTCAAAGACGTTTACATTACGTTTCAAAATGGCGGAGATGGATTCTTCCATCTCGTCTGTTTTACGTTTTCAGCGTCTTTTCTTCCCAATTCCGAACGTAAGACGGTCTTATTACCGGCGTTATTACCGGGTGTGACTATAGTGGGGCCCGGGCATTAGTTGATAATAGCAATTCTTAGAGGTCAGACGCTTTGTAATAGGCCAGAATCAGAAGGTCTGATGCATCGTCTTTTGCAACAGCATGTGCTCGGGGCTCGCTTACTTTGTATAGGGCTAGGGCCCTATTTGTTACTTTTTGTGAGTTTTGTCTTAAAAATGGGTGTCATTCGTTTATTCATTTAAAAAATACGAATTCATTCAGGCGATAAGAAATGCTTAAAGTTTAACCGAAAAAGACTGGGATAGGACAATCTAGTTACCCATCACTTATTCACTTAAATTGGCTTGAAGACCCGCTGAAAATGCGTTACTTGGTTGTTCCGCTATTCAGGAATAATCGATTTTCAAATAGTGGAATTTCCATGTGATTTGTGGTACCTCTAATTTGTTGTATGCCTTACAAGAAAGATTTATGACTTTTTTTTTGTTCAGGCACTAAGCAATCTTCACCAATATCGCCACTGCCCACTGAAAAGCCTTGTTTGTGCTTAGATAAAAATTTCCCGCGTCATAGTAGAATTTTCGCTGTGGGGACAACCGCTGATATTCTGAACGTCATAACTAGAGCAAATAGTGGAAAACAAAAAAGTCCCTTTGGAGAATCCAAATAATTCAGTGTGTTCAAGTAAATGACACAAAAATAAGTTGGCTTTTCAGTTAAACTTTAACGGTAAATGTATCAGTAAATAAGTAAATTGATTTTTTTTGTTTAAACAGTGGTATTTACTATATTCATAGTTATTGATAAATAGCTAATTATCCGACGAGATTCAAGTAACATCTTTCTGGGTGGAAAAAGATTTTTGCAGTAAGAAAAATGGGGGTCGCAAGCCATTAGTCAGAATTTGTGTTTATTTATGACCCGTATTTTAGGTACAACGGAGTAATACAGAAATAATTGAAACCATGAAAGCGGGGGTTGCCCATTTCATGTCTGCGAATCATGTGTGGTGATGCTAAACTGATAAGTCAGTATGGATTTTGATATCATTATTTCATATCTTTAACTGGGGCTAAGAATGGTCCACTTCATATGTACCTTGTCTACTCAGACAAGATGTAGACTTGATCATCCTTCAGGTAAATATGACTGAGTGAAAGGGGTTAGGGGATCTCGTGGACAGTCTGCGCTGGATAAATTTACCCGGGCTTACCAAAAATCGATCGGACATCGGCTGTAGGGAAACAACTGAGGGACCACTTTCTTGGGTAGATGGCTTTCTCCTTATATCCAGACAAAGGCGTCTGGGTTCTTGGTTATGTTTTGGAAACCGACACGAGCTTATTTTATACGACATTAGACGACCTTAACAGTAATTTCTTATAGTTCCAGAGTCACCAGATCTTTCACTGCTTCGTCGTAGCTGCGGCATTCGTCCACTACCATGGCATCACAGAAATGGTGCAATACCGAGTGACTGTCGGAGAATGTCAGCCCGTCCCTGTCTAGAAGCTGGGTGATCGAAAACCAGGTCATGTGAGATGTGAGCACACTAGAAGTGCATAGTTCCATGTTGAAGTGGCCCAGTGGCTAGAGTGTAGTGCAGAAGTCGGAAACAGCAGCGTGTAGCCGTACCGAGTGTTTTAACCGTAATACATTGTTTCGGAGAAAATAGGCCAAATGCCAATATGAGTTAAGGTCAGGGTATCAGATCCGCGCCGGTTTAAAGCCAAGTTCTCGTAAGAGTGGCTGGCTGGAAGCGAAATTCGCGGGCTGCGAGTGTCACGAACTTCCTTGGTCCGCCTGACATCTGCGCATCATGGATATTTGCTACGCTTAAAATCTCATCGCGCGGATATAAAATTCGCCGGACTCTGCATTAGAACATCAGCACATTTCTCAGCCTGATCTAACCACTGATGCAGGGAAAAGTGTGCCATTACAGAAGTGGCAGACGAGTAAATTGTTTTCTGGCTATTCAGCAACTAAATTGTGCAAATTTTACTTCTGTAGCAACAGCAAGTCTTAATTCTTGTCCAGGCACAGAACATCTTAATTTGGGCTTGTCTGCGATGTCTTAGTCGAGAGGGGTTTTCTCAAGACAGAACTTGAATATGTGTGGTCCGAATCCGAATCTAAGAAATAGCTGAACAATTAAGTTTCATTCCAAGTGACCTTGATTCACCGAACCATCAGTGAGGTATTGACGGGTCCTGGTATAAGTCAGAAGTGACGTACCGTCTAAGAAATCCGTTTACGTTAGTATATCCTAATTCTAAAATATTTGATTGTCAGCACCAGGTCTTCTTTTCGTCAGTTCTCTGCTGCATCTAGTGTCAAAGCTTGGATTTCGGACATGTATGGGGGGGGGGGGGTGCGCTCTACGGGAGACGAAGTCCTAAGTTGTGATAGGTCTTGTGATTACCTTGCCGTACGTCTTGTGTCGAATTGATTGAAAGTATTGATGTTTTTTTGCTGCCTTGGTGTGAGGAGTTTTAGAAGCGCGTATGGTTGACCCTGTGCCTACTACTGTCCATGCGTGTGGTGCAGTTTTAGTAAGAAGTTTGCTTCAGCTTGATCAGGAAACTGCGATGGTTGTGTAACGAAACCTTAGGTCTAAGTTCGGCAGATTTCTTTTCCCGAATAGTGTATGTTTGTCTTTCGGAAAGTAAGTTTTAAAGTGATTTTATGTGTGCCTGCGACTGATTGGCTGGTCACGAATTGAAGTGAGGGTTTAGCAACGAGATGACTCTTGAGATGCGTGGAATTGTTTAGATGTGCTGTTTATTTCTTGGCTCGGTGTCTCAATTTTCGCTGCCCCGCGGCGACTCCCGTCGTCGGGTTTGCGTCAAATGTTGCGCATTTTTTTCCCCCATGCGACCGCCGCACACAGAAATTACCGGTCCATCCGGGGGTAGGTGCACTTCTTTCTGAAGTGTGGACCTCCTTGTGGTGGACATGCAACGTAGTTACCCGAAGTACAGAACTTGTATCAATTAGCCGGTTGCAGAAAGTACTACCTTTGTTTTCTTATTGTTGTCGGTACACGTAACGTAGATTCCTTAGTAGATTGTACGTCTTTATAATCAAGTCGGAAATGAAAGAAACATTAAACTATACCTTATTGTGGTTAACCCAGGAAATTGTTACAAAACAAACAGCAATGACAGGAATGGTTGGCGACCTTCATGTTCGCCTTAGTCCAACTCAGCGTAGGCGGATTGGTTTCTGCAAGTACTCCATTGTCTCATTATCAGCATTTGTGACAGAGATAGTAAAATATGGAACCAGTAGGAGACAATAGCTTTCACTTTCTCCTCCAGAGATGGTGTAAAACCTGCATTGCTCGGGAAGCAGATTGAAGATCTTCTACTCATCATCCTGTGAATCCGTTTTGTTCTAGCCGTCGCAGCTGAGACAATGAGGGACTTCCAGAAACTAGTCTGCTTGAAAGCGCTGAACCGTTATAAGCGAATTGGAGGTCAAGCCGGAACGACCAGTAATAGTCTACTGCCAGGCAAAACATGATCATGCGTTTAGGTTCGATCTTTTCCACAAAAATGCGATTTTTGTGGAACGTTTCGTGATGGGCTTAAAGGAACAGTAAACTTGACTACGCAACTTTCGGCCATCGAATCGCCCGGGGGGGGGGCTTGGATAAATATATAGGGTCTTATTGTCGACAGGCCCCCCCTTCTTTGTCATCTCGAACTGTCTCGAACCCCCTCCCAAAGCTAGCTGGCAGGCCCTTGCCCCTTATGCACTGTAATTATGCACTCATGTACTGTACAAGTTCGCCTTTTTACATGTAGACTACAGAGTAACGACCTCCCGACTAGGCGGCCGGGGTTCGATTCCTAGTCGCGGCACACAAACCTTTTGCTTTTTGCAAACCTTTTGCGCAGAAGTCGAATTCTCGGAAACTGCCAGGAAACTGTAATGGTCGTAACGAGAATTTTTCTTACTCTCAATATCGACTCAGGGTACATTCTTGATATGTTAGCTAGCTCCCCGAGTCAAGTTTGAGTCAAGTTTTCTGTTCCTTTAACTGCGTAAATCTGAATCCGAGTCTATTTCGTACACATTTTTGCGCTAGAAAGAAATACGAAACGGACGTGAATACGCTCTGATTTTACGCAATGTGTATGCGCCGCAAGTCCTGCTCACCGGCAGGAGAACCCGATCGTGTTCCTTACCTTAGTTCCTAATGTAGCCCCAGAGATGCTTTATAGGGCATCCAAGAAGAGATGCACGGTTGTCAGGTATAGGGGCGCCCCCCCGAATGTTATCGGCCAGTCGGTAAAAAAATAGCCGAAAAAAATAGCGATTTTTTCGTAAAAAATGTCAATTTTTTCTCAGAAACAGTCGATTTTTCTTGGTAACGGTCGACTTACGAAAAACAGTCGTTTTTTCTTAAAATCAGCTGATGTTTCGTCAAAACAGTCGTTTTTCTCTGTAAAAATAGTCAAAATTACCAATCAGTCGGTAAATACCTTGCCCCCCCCCAAACATTTTGGCTAGTAACGACTCTGGAGTCGATAGTCGTCTCATGTAAGATGCTGCCCGGAATTCTTTCCATTCGGGTTGGGTACACTGTGAGAAGTTTGATGACAGATAACACATGATTGAGCGTTTCTGTGTCAAATATTAGATAACAGAATGTTGAAAGTTTGATAACAGATAACACATAGTTGCGTATCCTTGCGCCAAATATTATTTTGGATGTTAACTGCCAAGGACATTTCTGTTATGACCGTTTCAAATATTATGTTCTGAGAAAAAATGCATGTTATGGTCTTCTTAAATGTTATTTTTCGCGAAAAGATAACATTTAAAGGGGTTATATTTTCATAACGTTCAAGACAAGGATTAAACAAGTGCTAAATGTTACCAAAGTTCTGACAGGAGGGTAAACACATAGATGTTGCAGAGATCTGACTATTAGGTTCGGCGAAGAGTTTTATTCTGTCGCCTCAATCTCTGGTTGCCAATCCGCGTAAACACATATTTCGAATTCCTTTAGCTTTAGCTCTGTGGAGGTTTATTTATTGTCCAAAGGCCCACCAGATGGTACCAGGCCCTCCCAATTCGTGTGAGCAAATGGCAACAGTTGCCAGCCCCGATTAGTCTGAGAAGCTAAGCAAATGACTCAACGCAGTATACATAATTACAAACAGATCCTGTATTTGTCTTTTCAACAGGGTATTAACATTATATGCCAAAATTTACAGATACAGTGACGCAGCAAAAACAATGTCGCGCTTTATGAGCTTGATAGCATCAGCGAACTTGATTTCAAGTTCGTTGTTTCCGATCGTCTTGGCCGCCTGGATCATCTGACGCAAAAGCTCTTCCAATCGACGCATACAGCGAATGATGCTGCCTGTGGAAAATAAATAAAACTGAAATAACATTACAGAAAATGCAGCAGCAATTTCTGCTGTTTTCGTCTTTTATAGGTATTCTTTAACTTGAGAAATAAATACTACGTTTGACCTTTCCGCAACAACGAATCACGATCTGACCTTGAGAGAATTAAAATCAATTAAAATCTCAAAAATGATTAAAATCTATCTAGAATTAAAATCGTCTACTCTAATATAGCGACCATCTTCATTATCTAACGGCTGGTGTGCAGATTACATAGTACAAGATCATTCCGAAAGATGGCGACTGTACTTCAAGAAATTTTATGCCCGAAAATAAAATATACGGTTGCTTCTTACGTAAACCCTTGTACAGATTCTATCTTAAGACAAAATTATTCGGACCCGTGACATAGGAAGCGAACAGTTTAGGCCAGTGGTTCCCAACCTTTTCCATACCGCGTACCCCTAATCAAGGTTCGGAAATGTTGCGTACCCCCTTTTCCAGAACGTTAAAAAGCCGATATTTATTATCATACTGATAAGGTATACATGTTTAGAATTCTATACAAAATCAAAGAGATACTTGAAGCTGCAATCTCGGCTCGACGTCATTTAAGGCAATATTTTTTTTTACAGTCAGACTGTTTCTGTGTTTGGTTTTGATATTCTCCGTGCTTTCATCAAACTGCATCGCAAACGTTTTCGTTAGCTTAATTCGTAACCTGGATGGCAATATCCCTTGTTATGTCGTCGATTCTTCTTGAAACAATATTATTAGACACAGGAACAAAATTTACGGCAGTAGGCTAGCTGTAGTCAGGGGCGTCACGCACTTGTTGGCAACACCCCTTCCCCAAAGTGGTCGTCCACACGGTTAAAAAGAAACGAGCCGCGATTTTTCGTAAAAACAGTTATTTTTTTTAAAAAACAGTCGGTAAAAATATCTGGCCCTCAAAACGTTTTGGCTAGTGATGGCTGTGCTGGCAACATTAGGCTTTCGGCAATGAAAAATGAGTAAGGCGAGATTTTGAAGTTACGAATTAAAACATTTTGGTTCCTTCGCGTACCCCTTGCAAGGGTCTTGCGTACCCCTTTGGGTACGCGTACCCACCGTTGGGAACCACTGGTTTAGGCGAACTTGCCTCTAGCGGGAACACTAATCACCCCGCTTCCATCTAGCGCATTTGGTTAGGGGGACGGCAATCCAAACCGAAGGTCGCGAGTTCAAATCCCAAACGTGGCTGGGAGCTAGAACCAACTTAAAGAATATCCAACTTGGATAAAGGCTGGGGAACGGGAACACGAATCTGAGCAAACAGAATATAGAATTACCCAGAAAAGGCTCCGGTAGGATGGTCGGACGGATTCCTAGCTTTCCCGAACAAGGACGAAGAAAGAAGAAGTCTGACAGGAAGCAATATCATTTCCTTTCTCATTTTACTATATGTGCGTTGAAGCCAGATAAGACCATCCTTAAAGGGCATCCTAATGTGAGCTTTAAATTCAGCAATACTCACGAGGCGTATCGTTCAAAAGCTTTAGACATTCCTAGCACGCAAAACACCTTCCACTGGTGGTTGAATTAATGTTAGTTGTAAGCTTATCAGAAGTCGATTTAACGTAGAGTATAGGTGTTCTTTTTATTTACTGTGAATAGTTCCGAGTTTTCCAAAGGATATGAGCAGTAATAAAGCTGAGGTGAAGACAGGCCTATACTCTGAGGAAAAGACTACGGGTGGTGCAGTATTTATCAGTTTTTGAATACGCTTTTTTGTGTTTTAAAGTTTTCAAGAAGATAAACAAAATCTCTTCAGAACCTACCTTCAAAGATGTCCGTCATCTTGCAAAGATCGATAAAAGGCGCGCCTTTGCACCAGGCGGCTACTACGTCCATGAGGAAAGGTTTGAATGACTCCACATACTCGTCCTCTTTCATATCCAACTTGCAGTCAACGCTTACTTTTGCTATTCGCCGAGCAAGGTCCTGGTATAAAAAAAAAAAAATTAGCTCCATCTCCTAAGCAAAAATCAAGACCAAGAAAAATTATGTAGCGGGGTCACAGCCGCATTCCTGCAGGTCAGTATACACGGCAGTCTGAGTCATGGTGCACGGAAAATGTTGAGCGGTTAGGGGGGGGGGGGACCGCTGTAAATGGAGAAATCGGAAGGGGTGGAAGCGTCGGATAACGAGCCAGCTGGCCAAGGACTACCGAAACATGGGATGGGCAACCCACAGAAACAATCTGGCGAACCTCAATGTATAGAAGTCCGCTAGTTTCCGCGAGTACTTGGAAAGCGAATCCATTTCGCGAGTGGAAAGTGATTTCGGCCAGTCAGCGAGAAGTTGTAAAGGTGCAACGACTTGTTGCTTGTTCTTGCGCTCGGCGGATTCTCGCTTTGCTTTTCGGAAAGCGAATCCAAGAGATCGCCAGAATCGCCCTCTACTTCGTGTGGTGGCTGCGCGTCATCTAGTGGAGAACTAGGAACCCTGGTGAATAACTAGGGATAACACACCATATGTCTGCTACTGTCATACCTGCATCTGCTTTAGTGGTCCAGAAAGGGAGTCAGCGAGTCGTGGCATCTCATTTGAGCGCTCATCGCAGATAAAGCAGCTCAATAGCGAAGCCGTCTGCGTGGCGTCCATTGTGTTGAACACGTTGTTGAAGAGCAGCTCGGTCAAGAGAAGCTCATCACCACTGCAATAACAAGGATAATTATGCTCACAACAAGCGCATTTTTTTGTACGACAATGTACAATATTCATCTACATTTTTAGAGCATCAAGTATTCAAGATAAGTTGTTATTTAGCACTCAAGCGCTGTGAACAGACTATTTAATAGTGGGGAACGAGCTAAAATAAATCGGAAGTTTTCAACTTCACTGTTCAAATCAGTGCGACCGTAAGATGATTGCAAAAAAAAAGAAATACCCCACTAATCTTCTCAGCTAATGATGTGCTTGATCGTCGATCCTTGACAAACAAAAATCCCTAATCCATAAAATCAAGAACAAATAACGAGACAGAACTGCTGTCTCCCTATCTCGGTCATACAAACATGCAGAGTCGAGTAAAATACGGCCGACTCCCGACGCAAATGAGCGGAGGATACTAGCTTTGCGCCACATCACGTTTCGTTACCTCTACAAATAGCTATATAAGTCGCTGAAGAGGAAATCTAGCAGTCAAAGCTCATTGGTTCTATGGACGCGCTCCAGAGCGGGTCAGCGCGCGGAGTACGCCTCCTGCTAGCCTCCCTCGACATTTCTTGTGCGAGAATCAACGGTGAAGACGGAAGAGGAGTAAACGGGTATCAACATCAGCTCAAAGCTAGAGTAAATACCTCCACGTCCGCTCAAATTTGTCGGGGTTTTCATAGTCGCTGCATGCGACTAAAGACATAAGTTCTAGCTGATTATTTGTTCTTGATAAAATATACTGTCCACGAGAAAATTTGTCTTGCAATAGTGCAAGTGCAGATGAAGGCTACCCCCTTCACTCAAATTTGACCTGTTCAGGATACAATAAAGCCCCACCCCCTGGTGGCTATTAAGTTGCAGCTTACCTGCTAAGTTCACAAGCTACCCGGCCCTTCAACTCGATTACGTCCGTGGCGGTGCAGTAGCCAAGGCGACGAAGGATTCGCTTTCTAGCTTTCAGTTCTGTCATCTGAAGAAGGGACTTAGCTTTCTTTAGCTCCTCCTTAGCTACTTTCAGCTGGGCACCGATCTAAAAAGAGGGCGAGGTGTGAGTCTCCTTTGGTCCGATAATACTGAAGGACATTTACAGGTCGTTCATAATTTAGCAAAGCCCAATGGCATTCCGCTACCTATCCTTTAACAGAGAGATCTCTTTCCAGCTGTCACCTTCGTCCATTGCCTGGTATTGCAAGCTGATGGATAGTCTTCGAATCGGATGAAAAAAAGTGTCAAGATGACCCATTCAAGACTCTGTTTGTCCAAAGTCGAGGGAGCAGATCATCATCTATTTGTTCTCGTAGCTGCTCGTCGAACCTTCAAGATTTTCCTTAAAGATGGCTTCAAAGCACGCTGGTTCTGCTTACAACCAACAAGCTTTCTCTTACATTAAACAGTGATAAAACCACACAAACGTTCACTTCTTCAGGGTTGCTACTTGGAAGCACCTAACCCTTTTGCTCACCACCTCGATACAGTTCGGCACCGCCGAGATTAATAAATTCCTTGAATTCGCGTAATGAATCATCAGTGAATAATGGGCAATGTCATATATCTGAGAGTATTGAATACCAGCAAGGAATAAGTCCATCCTTACTAATATTTTGGATGTCTCCTTTAATTTTTACTCCTGTTCTTGCTCGAAACCTGTTGCATGTTGGAGACAAATGTTACATGCCTGCAATCTTGACTGGTATTGACGGTGACCCAGCAGAGAGTTGGTTTGTATCAAGCAGAAGCTGAAGGCTGGAAAGCTAAAGGCTATGTCCAGGTTTTTATAGAGACTTTAACATTGATATTTTCCTAAACATAAAACTTGTTATACGCTCCTATTTAATCCACTCTAAGAGAAGAAAAATTAAATTTAGCCACATAAAAGAGATAACTAACCTGTAGTTTCTCCTTGTAAAGCTTGTAGTGTGCCTCCAACTTCTTATCGTTGTACAACGGATGCTCCTTCAATCTTTCTTCAAAGGCATCCATGGATTTTCGAATTTCTAAATATTCTGGTTCCTTGATATTCATATCTTTAACCGGATCCAAGAGAGGAATCCCGTCCGGAAAACGTCTCTCCACCTCTCGGATGCTCTTGAGGACACTCTGTCTGTTGTCCAGAGGCCGGAGGTCTTCTGGGAAGTAGAGTCGGACTGACGAGATTTTCTGAATCAGACGTAGGTAGCACGGCACGGTTTTCATCTCGCCGGGCTCCCCGGAGCCTGCAGGACGTAGACTCGATACAATCTACAGAAGAAATAGTAAACTGACTGACCCAAGAATGCCAAGTTAACCTGACATTTTATTTCCTCCCATGTGGCTGCTTCGACCCCGTCCAGCGAGGCTTCATATATTCCTTCAAACGAGTCGCTTGTGTACAAGGGTGGAAACAACACACACTTAGTTTGTATCATCCCGCTACCACGGCTATTTGGTCGATCGACCAAGCCGACTCACTTGTGACTAAATCTGCGTTCAATCTAGCCTTTTCTCTTTATTTAACTGCCTTCTCTCGGTCCTGTCAGCTAAATCCCGTTTTATTAGATACAAGTAGTAATAGGAAATTGCAGCAGAAGTCCTTAGGACTTCCTTTTTGCTGCAATAATATATTGTCTTGTCATTTTATTTCATTTTTATATTTTGGTTAAAAATAAAACCTACCTATTAAACTGCGTCGTCTCCTTAATGCCGTTTTATTTGTACTGCCATAGGTGACAATTGTCATTACCCTGTCAGACAAGAGCCCTTCAGTGGCTACTTGACCTAGCAGTATATCTCGGCCCTGTCTCAGGTAGATCCCTCGACTGCGCTTTATTCGTGACACTTGTCCGCGTAGTCATTCACCTGAAGCTGTTAAACAAAACGGCTTTAAACCTTAAACCCTACATGGACCAACCTTTTTATCTGCTGAGGACTTCGCAAGATTCAGCAATATTTCAACGACATACTGCGTGTCCTTCTCCTCCTCCCCCGTTGCGTCTTTGACCCCATTCGACACCTGCTCCTTCTTATAGGAAATGATAATGCCCCAGCCATAATCATCATTCTTGTTCACCACATGTACCATCCGGCCTGGTTGGAGGAAGGGGACTACGTAGATAGGTCTGGTGAAGAACTTCTGGTGTTCGTTGGTGAAGTGGTCAAGTTGCTGTTTCAGCTGGTGGTAGGTAGCGACCTCTTCTTCGCGGGGTACGATGAATTTCTCATACTCTTTGTTCTTGACCCGTACGGCTGAAACGTAGAAGGTACATTAAACTTTAGTGGAAAACGTCGAAAACGAATCGAGGAACATTCAGATTAAACTGTTCTGGTATCGCTGTATGGCAGCATGGGTAGTTGGGGTGCTCTCTGGGATTCTTAGGACACATACGTTCGGATTCGAAAGGAAGTAGAAGGAGAGAATCAAAGAGATGTAGTAATTTTAGCGCGATCTCTGTTTGTTGTTTCTAGAAGTGTAAGTTGTTCTAACATGTCAAGTCCGCTCGACGAAGCTTGACCCGACAGAACTTGTCCACCTCGTTTTAGCTCGTCGGCTGCCGAGAGCCATGTGAAAGACAAGACTGAACTCTTTAAAAATTGTAAAAGAAAACTAGCTGAGATACTAATGTACGCTATAAAACAAGTGATTGAGGACTCGTAATCGCAGCCACTGCCCGCTACAATTTCGTTTCTGAGCTTGCAGGCCGTAGTAAAGTAAAAGGAAGATGACCTATTATTCCCTTCCTGCTAAATGGTCATTTGTGAAAGGTGGTGACAGGTTTATCTCTTTAGCCTATGTCTGGAGATCAAAATCATCAACCATGGACTTGAGTAACCCGGGGCCGACGCATTTAGGAAAATGCATGCTTCCCGAGGATATCCGGGAGTCACAAACCAGAACAAAAAAAGATAGGCTTAGTCACACGGAGTTAAAATGGTGAATAGAACAAGGCGAAAAGGATTTCAGTTACCACCCAGATGATTGTGCTGGAGGGCTTTCAGCCGGGGTTTGTTAGACCGTGAGGATGTTCAGGATCGTCATACCAAGACCTCGACAAGAGAAAAACCGTGACTCTTGAAACCACGAATATAATTTCCATGGCAGGTAAAAGTGGCCTTGAACAAAAACGGCGACTGGCAACAGCCGTGCCAGTACAAACGCGAATTCTGGAGTGGCTAGGAATGTATGGTTTTTCGCTCAACTGCAGAAATAATACGGCATAATATCTTCTTTCCACCCACCAACAATTCAGTTGGAATTTGGCATCGATAGTAGCCAGCCAAATAGGCTGTCCCGGGTGTCTGAATATAAGGCGTTTTTCCGTGCTCCCACAAAAAGGGTTGCGGGTCGACTGTGGCTCGAATAGAGCGTTTCCGCGGCCCACAAGTGTGTTTCGGCGACCAACAAGATTTTCGTGGCTCGCTTTGTGGCTCAAATTCGACAAACAACTACCGAGGTGATTGTCGATTTTGTGGCTCAATTTTGGGGGGAAATTCAAATTTAGCAGCAAAATAACATCAAAACAATAAGTTTAAAAACTTTCTTAAGTATATATACAGACATACAAAAGTATGAAAACGAGATTTTCGAGGTTTCTTCTTGATCAGCTTGTCTCTTTTAGCTGATCAAGAAAAATCTCGTTTTCATAATTTTGTTTGAAATGAATGGTCAGCTTGGCTTCAACCTTATATGCAGACATAAAACTGAAGATACTTTTTTGCACGGAATGTTAAGGATGAAAGCGTGGAGTTCTTTTTATTGAGATTTTTACATGATTTATAGTTATGTTTTCAGACATTTGAAATTACCGCCCAAAAAATAGACAAAGCGTTGTTTCCGCGAGTTTCAACTTGTGGCTCGACTGTGTGGCACACAATCGTGTTTCCGCGAAAAACACTCAGAAGTGTGGGCCACAATTGTGTCGCCGCAAAACGCCTATAGTGATTAATAATTTGCCCTGTTCTCAGTCGTGATAATTGCCTATCACTGTAACAATTTTTCGGCTCAGTTTGTCACAGTGTCCTTCCTCTACTAACGTGACCGTCACGAGATGAAGCAAAGCGAATAAAATGCAGTATGTACGGCAAAAACGCAATCTGAAAAACAAAAGCTCTATTGAAAAAGATTTAGCGGACCCACTTACTATGAATCAGCTTGGGAATATTTGCATACTGTTGAAACTGGAAGAAGCTACGCTCCAACATATACTCAGGGTTGATCTCCTTAACCCTCAAGAGATTCAGGACCATACTGTAGGTAAGATGGAAAGCTGAATTCAGCTCGTCAGCCGCCCCCTTGATCACGTTTCGACCGATCGTTGGGTTGATTTTTTCGTCTAGCATGAGAATGACAATACCCTTGTCGTCTAAACCACGACGACCTGCTCGACCTGACATCTGGATGTACTCCCCGGAGCTGACCTAAAATAGAATTTCATATCACTATAGCTTTCCTTTTTTGTCTCAATCTATCACTGAATCAACATTTTTTCTAAAAAAAAAAAATAACGGTATTAAAGACATACTATTACTTTTATACATCGTCAGCCGTACTACACTGCTTTCTAAGTCACGAAAGCAGGAGTTCCTTCAATTTACACAACAAACCACAAGTGCATTTGTGGCAAAAATGAAAATAATAATAATTTATGACCCGCTGTATAAGTTAAAGATAGCGGAGTAACGAGAGACAAATAAAGAAAATACTTAACACAACAAACAACAACTAAAACAGCAGGACGAGGCCGTGATGGGCATTTGTGCGTTGATTCGTGAGTTTTTCACATTTTAACCGGATGATCTTTAAGGGTGGTTAGAATATATTCGTTAATTTTTATGGCACTTGCCCTTCAGCCAAGTGCCATATAGCGATCGTAATTTCTGTCCGTCAGTCGGTCTGTCGCTCCCGGTTTTGCTAGTTCGGGCACTTCCAGATAAGCTAGGACGACGAAACTTGGCAGGCATATCAGGGACCGGACCAGATTAAATTAGAAATAGGCGCTTCTCCGATCCGACCACCTCAGGGGGAGCGGAGGGAAGGGGAATCCGGAAAAAATAGAAAAAATGGTTTATTTTTAACTTACGAAAGAGTGATCCGATCTTAATGAGACTTGATACATGGAAGGACCACGTGTCTCAGACCTCATATTTTAAATCCAGACCGGATCCGGTGACATTGGGGGTAGCTGGAGGGGGAAACCGGAAATCTTGAAAATCGCTTAGAGTCGAGAGATCTGGATGAAAGTTGGTGGAAAGAACAAGCACAAATCCTAGATACGGGATTGACATAACCGGATCGGATCCGCTCACTTTAGGGGGGGGGGTGGAGGGAGGGGAATCCGGAAAAATGAGGTATTTTTAATTTAAGAACGGGTGATCGGATCTTAATGAAACTTGATATATAGAAGTACCTTGTGTCTCAGACATCCCATTTTATATCCGGACCGGATCCGGTGACATTGGGGGAACTGGAGGGGGGGGGGGGCGGAAATCTTGGGAAACGCTTTGCGTAGAGAGATCTGGATGAAAGTTGGTGGAAAGAACAAGCACAAGTCCTAGATACGTGATTGACATAACCGGACCGGATCCGTTCACATTGGGGGGGGGGGGGGGGATCCGAATTTCTAGTGATCCCGCGAGTTCGGTACTTCCTGATGCGCTAAGACGATGAAACTTGGCAGGCGTGTATCGGACCCGAACAGGTTGACTTGAGAATAGTCGTTTCCCGGACCCGACCGTCTGGGGGGTGGGGTGGAGAGAGGGGGAATCCGAAAAGTGACGTATTTTTAACTTGCGAACGGGTGATCGGATCTTGATGAAACTTGATATATAGAAAGACCTCGTGTCTCAGACGCCCCATTTTAAATCCTAACCGGATCCGGTGATATTGGGGGGAGGCGGACAGGGGAACCGGAAATCTTGGGAAACGCTTAGAGTGGAGGGTTCGGGATGAAAGTTGGTGGGAAGAACAAGTGAATAGCATAACCGGAATGGATCCGGTCACTGTGGGGGAGTTGGAGGGGATCCAAGTTTGCAGTAATCCCACGAGTTCGGTACTTCCTGATGTGCAAGGACAATGAACTTGGCAGGCTTGTCAGGTACCAGAACTATTGACTTGAGAATGTCGTTTCCCCGATTCGACCGTCGAGGGGGAGTGTACGGAAGGGGAATCCGGAATCCATTGGCAAGCTCAGCTATTGAACGGGTTATCGGATTTAACCGAAACTTGATATTTAGAAAGGTCTCGTTCCTCAGCCGTCCCATTTTATATCCGGACCAAATCCGGTGACATTGGGAGGAGTTGGAGGGGCGAACCGGAGATCTTTGAAATCGCTTAGAGTGGAGGGATCGGGATGAAACTTGGTGGGAAGAACAAGCATAAGTTCTAAATACGTCATCTAGAGCTTTCAGATTGAATGAACCTAGATATCCTAATTCTAGGTCTGAACCGCATTTTTGAATGGCGGGGTGTTTATTGTGAAGTTCTCTTCTACTTTCTCGTACTACTACTCGTAACAAGTGACATATGAGCTCGTAGCTCTTGTTCTATATTTGAAGGTGATACTAAGCATGTATCAATGTTGAGACGGTGACAAGCTAAAAGCTTAACGCCAAATGGAATAATAAATAAATCTTATGTCATGTTTCGCGTATGCAAAGCAAAGGGCGGCTTTACATGAAGCAAAAGCTAAAGATTTGAAAAAGTTTGCGACGTCCATGTATGAATATAGACTATAACAAACCGCCTTAGCCAATCGTGCGTCCCTGCCACAGAGTTCTCCGTCTTCATAGCTATCACAGCAGAAAGACCGTAAGCACAATAGCAAAACAAACCAAATGGGACGAGACGGAGTGGACTTTTGTGCTGAAATTTTTGATGTGGGTGAGGCTACTGTTGTATCAAAGATTAAAAATAGGCTATACCCCTGATGCGCCATTCATCCAACCTCCAATTATCAAGTATTTTAACAGCAGTATTTCGTTTAATTTGTTGTAGTTGTAAATGGCCCATATTGGCCGTTAATTAGTTGAAATAAACAGATAAAAAGAAAAACGAGTATGACGTTTCTGTTGCTTTCAATAAAGGCCTCACAGTCAAGTTCTGGCTTACTTTGCGTGGATGTGCTTCGTGCAAATGAAAATACGAATCTCTCTTACATATCTCTGCTCCTTGCCATCAAACTTCCTACAATTCGTGAAGAGAACGGTCCTGGCTGGCATGTTGAGACCCATGGCGAAAGTCTCCGTTGCAAACAGAGCTTTGATAAGACCTTCGCCAAAGAGAATTTCAATCGTTTCCTTTAAGATGGGCAGAAGGCCGCCGTGGTGAATGCCGATGCCGCGCTTCAGAAGCGGCAGAACATTGGTGATTTGCGGCAGTTTCTTATCTTCATCTGAGAGGACGTCCATCGCATTGTTGAATACCTAGGAATGCAAAACGTATGGCTCATCCTTTCTGACGCAAATGCAGAAAGTAAGTCAATTTTGTCACTGCAGGAGATTCAGACATGTTTTTTTCTTCGTATACACTTTACACTAAAACTATACACTTATATGTCTGAGTTGCAAGGCCAATAAACCTCGGCACAACACTTTCTTTCGTATCTTGCATGGGATGTAAACAAACTTTAGACATGCAGGACCCTGACATTTCCTTTCAAAATACAAATCTATTATTTGTTGGCCCATTCAAGTCCACCGAGTGGTCAGAGTAATCTGTGCTTTGGTATGTTAAACAAGGCTCCTAATCTAGACGTCACGCGACCTGCACAATCACTATCCACTTCCGTGGCGTGCGTTAGCAGTCTTGCTCCCACACCGGCCAAGGTTTACCACAGAAGCCACCAAGCTGTGACCGCACAAGATACGAGGAAATGCGGTATACTGTTTTCTGGTGTTCTGGAATGGTTTAAAGGGCTTGAAATAAAATTTAGTTTCCTGCAAACACATCATGTTGGGGGGGGAGGGGATTTCTCAGGAATGGACCTTTAAACAAGAAGCAAGACCATTCTTGTATTTTTATATTCTCTTTAACGACCATTTGACTTCGGTCGCCTCAGTGAGAACTGTCCTGGCGACTTTAGAGTCGCATTACGAAGACGCGCTGCTCCTCCTCCAAAGAAGAGTTGTCTAGGAGTACAGGTGCTTTCAGACAGAGTACTGGATGATCGCAAACTGTCCGATGGGAAGATCTTCGAGTCCTTGGACTACAAAGCTGTATATCTATCAGAGCAAAATAAGACTAGGGAGTAGCGCCAAGACTTATGCTTTCCGTGCTTCACAAACGGGCCATACTCATAGCGCAGTCAACTACGCTTGCGACATTTAAGGCAAGTCAAACCTGCGGGTTTAGAAATTTCTAGCAAATCTAAGATGCGGTCTTCCCACATCAAGAACGCAGTGGAGGTTTTATCATTTTTTTTGCTGTTTTTACAATATGAAGTTACTGGAGCCAGCGCTGGTGCACGACTTATTGAGTTTCAGTAGGGACGTTCACTAGCGCTAGAGTGGTGCTAGTACCGCTGCTGTTCGAGTGTGTGCCAATTTTCCTAAGTCTTGGCGCTACTCCCTAGCGTTATTTTGCTCTGATATCTATAGGTATTTCTGAATCAAATGAGTAAATGAAATCGTAGAGAGAGAGATCAAGCTATTTTTTTTGGCAAAGGTTTCTAACAGTTCCTTTAAAGTAAGCATTTATTTTGACCGCAAGCTCATTCAGACTTATTACACATGTTTATTTTATCATAGCAGTATGTCAGAACACGGTGCAAAGCAGCGTATGTCATAATAGTGCTATTGAATAGTATAAAATATTAAACTTGAACAAAACCTTTGGGGTTTCGTGTCCTCATATGTCCGAGATACTGTAAAATGGTTTATGCTTTCGTCTCCCCCTCACTTCAAGGATATTTTCTGGGACAAAGAGAGTAAATTCTTACCTCCTCAACTAGCTTCTTTTCATCCGCTGTGTTAAAATCCAACTTGGCCATTTGAAGTGCGAAAAATTCGCACTCCTTCTTCGAAAAGCTGAAAACAATAACAGGAGCATAGCCTCTTTCTTGGATCATCTTGACAATCTTGAGGCAAGAGGCGGAGTCGGTTCCTCCCCTGACCCCCCCTTTTCGTCCTTTCTGGTCCCCAGCTGAGGCGTCGCCTAGTGTGTGAAGGATTGACATGGCTTCTGAGAACTGGTCTTCCCGGAATACACCCTAAAAGAACAGATGCAAATATACAGCTTGCCTTTTTCAAACCGACTTCAAAAGTGCGAGGTTTGTGCGTAGGCCCTGCCAAATTTTGCTACAGCCTCATTTTGTCTTTACATTTCTTGCATTACTTCTCGCCTTGGAAAATACGATGAAAATCGTTATCTTCCCGTGCATAAATTGTTGAGCTGGATTTATTTTTGCTTGAGGTATTTTTGTTAGAATCAATAACCCATGTAATGATAGATTTATATCTCTTGCATGTCAAGACAGCTCAGTCCGGTCTATATTTTCCGATGAAATCTTACAAAACTTCTAACTGGGTTTCCCATCAGACTGTTCCCGCTCTTTTTATGTCCAAGACATTTTCCCAAACTGGCCGACAACTTGAAGAAAACCCCAAGCCGACAATTTTTCTACCTTACAACAATGAATTGTCTGATTTTGCCTGCCAATCACTTATCCCCATCTGAGCAGTTCTGATCATATTAGCACGAAAGAGCACGGATTGCTGAGAAATTACAAACTAAAAAACAACGAACAAAGTTTAGAGCTTTTGATTTACCTTATAGGGATTATTTTATTTTAACCCTCTTAATCCAAAACTACACTGGTTATTTAGATACCCATCTCCCCACCCCCGAAGAAAAGATGTACTCTCACCTTCTCATCCACTACCATGTAAATTCCACTACCCCCATTAGGGTATACGTAATGCTGCAGCGGGGTCGGTCTATAGTCCGTATACACGACGTGACAGGGCTGCTTATGTAAGTGAGACACCCATTCAGCAAACTGCCTCGCGTTGGGTATCGTTGCTGACAGAAAAACGTATCGGACGTTATCGGGTAAGAGGATGATTGTCTCTTCCCAAACCACACCTCGTTCTTTGTCTCGCATGTAATGAATCTCGTCAAAAACTACCCAGGCCACCTCACGGACGACCTCGGAACCACGGTAGAGCATACTACGCAGAATCTGGAATGAAGGAAAGGTTGGTCTAAGCACAGGCAAAACTAGTACCCCTTTCTGCATTCAACAGATCACAGATACCAGAGATATTTAACTCCCACCATCTGCGGATGACCGTGAAAGCCTGCCGGAAATAAAAACCTCTGTCCTTCATTGTCAGCAGTTTCGTGGCATTCACACAAGGATATGCAATTTCATCAGATTTGAGATACCACACTATCTGATGACGTTACAAAATGTTTCCCGTCATGGCCTTTTGCTGGACAATTCAATTCGAAAAGTCAGCTCATGGCCAATGTGCGGTAGTATGGATGAGAGCTTGAAACATCTGCACTGTCAGGAGTTTCATAACAGACAACACAGGGGTGCGCAGTCAAAGACAGTAATAGTGGGAAAGACCGGCGACTCGGCCAAAATCGCGTCGTTGAAAATCGATCGTGCTGCGTCCTACCGTTTGGTCTTTGTCCAATTTCAAACGGCAGGTTTGACGTAATCATGGCAAGATGGCGTTGATTGGCGCTGTCATAATTTGCTGTGAAATTAGTGGTTGCCCATCAATTCAACACTTTTGTTCCATTAAAAAAAAAGTAACTGATTGGATTTCTGCTTGCTTTTTATTCCAATTAAAGAGGAAATCTGAATGGAGAGTGGGGGGGGGGGGGGTAGCAGACGAGCTGCAGAAGGTTTGAAGAACTTTTTGTGCTGAGAACGAAAATCCTACCGCACCGATGTACGTCACCGACTTTTTAGCCTATAAAGGCAGATTAGGCCTATAAAGACCAACACTATAAAAACAATTTTCCTAGCAGGACCGCATAAACTAAATCAAACAAACTATACATATTCTGAATCCTCTTTTTATCGTCTACCGAATGGTATATTTTTTATTTTTTTTAACTTACACATTTTTCTTAAAAACGTCTTAGAAACCAAGAAAATGCGAAAATTATTTAACTTTTTTAACTAAATTGTCATTTATCTCGGAAAAACTTCCAGCCTTCTACATATTTTTATTATTCAATTAGAAAGATAAGCTACTTGCCAATCGTTTGAGCTATTAAAACTTAAAAAACATTCGGTTTTAAGAATTTCTAGATTTTTTTAAAGCAGAGCATCCACGTTTTCATCAGTGAGTGACGGTATAAATTTTAAAGGAATGACGGTAAGTTTAGGGTTAGTTTTTGGCGTGGAATCCAATTATGACAGTAGTTTTTCCCTTAGCATATGTATAGGTCATGTAGGCTATATAGCCTATAGGCTGAATAGCCTATAAATCCAATAATGATATTTTTGTTTTGAAAACATAACGTTTTACCGTTTTACGCATCTCGTTTTACCCTTAAATCGGACATCTAATCAACTTCAAATGAAACTTTTACTTTTAACAAACTTACCGGTTTTGGCCGGATTCCGGGCGAACTACTTGTCTGGCGAAAAAAGGGTTTTCATATTCGTGTTCAGCATGCCTTCTTACCCCTTTATCGAACGTCTAGTCAGCTTCAAATAAGACTTCCACTTTTAACAAACTTTCCGGTTTTGGCCGGATTCCGGGCGAACTACTTGTCCGGCAAGAAAATGGTTTTCATATTCGTGTTCAGCATGCTTTCTTACCCCTAAATCAAACATCTAATCAAATTCACACAAAAATTTTATTTTTAACAAACTTTCCGGTTTCGGCCGGATTCCGGGCGAACTACTTGTCCGGCGAGAAAATGGTTTTCATATTCGTGTTCAGCGTGTCTTCTTACCCCATGATCGACTATCACATTAGCTGTTTGAAATATTTTGCTTGCCCATTAATTTGAACCCCCACCCCTAAATGTAGGGCTACAGGCATATCTACGAACTCGACCTTACTCTTGACCCAAAGAATGCTCACACCAAGTTTCATCAAAATATCTCATTCCCTTCGAGAGTTATCGTGTTCACAGACGGACAGACGGACGGACAACTTTTGCGATGTCATAGGTATCCCTCCACTTACGTTTTGGGATCCCAAAAATCAACAAAACGCGCTTTGACGATGATTCTGCTGAACATGGAGGATAAATGTCAACAGAGCAGTTTTTTAACGAAAGACCAACCGCTAAACGGCGCTGATTGTTGCGACTCATGGGGCTTACGGGAGTCGCCGGTCTTTCCCACTATTACTGTCTTTGTGCGCAGTTTCAACGGACAACAACTCAACAGACAACACTTGGACGCATGTGCTGACTTTTTTGTTTGTCTTCATGATATCGGGCAATAAAATTCAGCAGATTCGTTTTTTGCATTTTTCGGCTCTTCGGTAATGCTTGTTATGCATAACATTCCAATCAACCAATCAATCAATCACATTTATTTTTTTTCCAAATAGCTCCAAATAAAGCTAGAATAGGAATAAAAATAATATTTACAAAATACACAGAAAAGGAACATTTAACTAATTCACTTTCAAGATTTGACCAGAAATAAATGATGGATGAAACTATGTAAAAATTGGGAAATGAAATTGGCCGGATATGGAGAAAATTGATTGCCAGTGTTCCTCTCGGACCGAAGCATGGACGACGGGAGGGGAGGGGGGAATAGACGGACCATCTGAGGACAACACATTATCTTTGCTCCAAAATTTTTTGAAAGAGTATTTCTGCGGTCAGTTAATTTAGGAACGTCAAGTTTAATGAGTGCCTCTTCATATGAAATACCATGATCACCCAGAATGATTCTCACTGCTCTCTTTTGGACATTTTCCAGTCGATCAGAGAGCTCTGCAGAAAGAGAAGAATGCAAAACCGGTAAGCGTATTCTAAATGAGGACGGATATGAGTTTTAAAATAACAGAGGAGGCATTTAGTATCCAAACCGGAGGATCTGAGGGTAGAGAGGGATTTAATTAAAAGTTGGTTTTACGGATAAAATTATCAACATAGAATTCCATTTCAAATCGTCATCGATTATTACAATTTGACGGATTTACACTGCCTGAATAACGATGGAAATTCAACGAAGGCTACTTCATGCATAACGTTTTCAAAATCACAACAGATTACATCCCAAGTGTTGTCCGTTGAAACTGCTCGTCCTTGTGTTATCTGCTATGAACTTTCTGACAGTGTGTCGAGTGAATGAAAGGTGAGTAGATGAAGAATGGTTGTGTAGCGTCATGGGGAATACTTGTTTTGGAAATAATCAAAAGTTGGCGAGATTCCTCAAGCGCGGACCTAGTCCTTCCGCTAATTTATTTTTAACGGTCAGTTGTTTGTCTGTATACTATCTTTGTAAGTGTGTGTGAGTTTGATTGACTTGCTGTTCTTTCTTTTAATATATTACTCTTCAGTTTTGAAGGATCCAAATGAATAATAATAATAGGGATAGCTGCTTATAGGGTGTATTATTTGTGTTTGTATGTGGTTATTTTTCATGTCTTTGCCATGTCCGTTAGGTCTTAGCGTAAATAAACCGTAATTTATCTTATATTATAAATGTGACTCTTTTGCAACTCTGCTAGGTTTCACAGAGACACAAATCCAGTTTTCGGGCCACTCGGCGTGCTACGGTACTACAAACCCCTATCGTTAATTCCTCCTACAGTCTATGCGCCTCAGCATGGAGTTAAATCAACGAACCAAGCATGCAAATTCCGAAAATTTGCAAGAGATAAAAAATGAGCCTCAGGCAGTAGAACTAAGAAACACACAAATAAAAAGAAACTAGTTTTTTTTTCACATAAAAAGACTTCATTCAATTCATACTCTCACACTCCACGTCTGAACGCTTGCGCACCTGTTTTTTTTTTCAGATTTTGTAGTAGTTAATTTTTGCGCTAATTTAGAATGTCGGTAGTCTCTATTTGTGTTCAGCTAACTCTACTTTTGAACTTTTTCTCTCAACCCTTTCTCAACTAACTCACTTTTGTTCTCACTCCACACGAAAGACTGGAAGTTGCAAGTAGATTTTTCTTTCTTTTTGTTTCTAGTTCATTACTCCACTTTTTCTTGTTGTTGTAGTGGGTTAAAAATAAATTACTGTTATGATTTATTATTATTAGAGTAAATTTTCACTTCAGCTACCGTTCTACTTTATTACTTTCTATTTTCCAGCCGTGCTTCTCACCGAAAATGAGTCGAGTAAAGCCGTCCAACTAACCTTAGTCGTCGAATAAGCATATCGTTAAAATACAAATGAACCTGAACGACCACGAACCCACAAAAATAACTGAAAATGCTTGACGATCCGCGCTAACCTGTGCCAAAGAAACAAACAAACAAACCTCTGTGGTCATGATAAGACAACTGGCAGACGGGTTAATTGTAACATCGCCGGTCATAATGCCAACGTCTTTGAACTCTTCACTGAACTCCCTGTACTTCTGATTACTCAAGGCTTTGATAGGGGTCGTGTAGATGACTCTCTGGTTCTCTCTCAATGATTGGGCAATGGCATATCTGAAAAAAAAATATTCACACATAGAGTTGACAAAGGGAGCAATACGGCTTTCTACACCATTCAATAGGTTACCTCGTTCCCTGCGTTATTAGCATCTAACCCCTGGTTCATACTGCTCCGATTTCAAGCAAAATTCTGCAGTTTGCGAAATACGACACAAATCGTGCAAAAAGCAGTGATGACAAATTTCAGCTTTTTGCACCGTGTTTCAACTCGTCAACAAAGCTTCTTCTCTTAGTCCCTCCAGGGACCCATAAATTTCCTTTACAGGGGGCTTGTCATTTCCTATGCTTCTATGTTGCTATGTTGCCCGACCAAAAATCCCACTTGGGTCGAATCGGCATTCTTGTTTGCCTCATTGGACGTGCGCGCAAAAGAGACTCCTCCCTCAAGGCGCCAGCAGCCAATCCCAAATTTTGTCTATCTGGCCTTGGACGTGATTGGACCGTGGGTATTTCTCGAACTATCTTCCGTTCGGTCAACATAGCTTCAGAAATCTCTTACTGACAAGCCCCCTGAATGGCGAGGCATTACAGGAAATGTATGGGTCCCTGGTCCCTCGCATAACACCTTAGATGGATAATTAGCTCATCTACGAAAACCCCGAATATCTACTTGTTGTTTCTTCCACCACGTTCTTCGCGCACGTTCTTACAATTATTGAAGTTTGTTATAGAGAGGATTCGAGTCACGTTCAAGATATCGTGAGTAAAGTAAAACTGCAAGCTTCGAAATCTAACATGACTGTAAATGATAGTAAATCGTGCACTATGACAATTTCTTTTTTTAAATCTTTCAACCCCACTTTTTCACCTGAAATTTCAGATTCCTTGAAAGTAGAAAAAAATTAAACTCCTAGGGATAATCCTAACTCATGATTTAAAATGGGAAGCACAGACGACTAGCATGATAAAGCGAGGGAATGCCGGTCTTCAGATGCTTAAGCTTATGTCCAGGCATGGGGCACCCACTAAACAGTTGTTCCGAATTTATATTTCATTTATTCGACCAAATCTAGAATACGGAGCCCCTGTTTGGCATTTCGGCCTTACGGTCGAACAGACCACCAGACTTGAGAAGATTCAAAAAAGAGCCCTAATCATAGCGTCAAAAGTGGCCGAGAGGTCCTATGAAGAGTTACTACGTTAATTCGAAATCACTTCTTTACATGATCGGAGGCTGAAACTCTGCTTGGAGTTGGGTGTCAAATCCCTGAATCACCCAATCCACAAAAATATTTTCCCTTCCGAAAAGGCGACGAAAAGGCTCCCTCGCAAAGTAGCTACTGCGGTTGAAAAGTTGCAACCAATTAAATGCGCACACCAGAGGTTTGCGAAGAGTTTCGTTCCCTCTTTTCTAAGGTTGTACAACGAAGTGCAAACTGAGCTGCTTGTTTAAATTTTTAACGATATGTATGACAGTTGTAACCCTATTTAGGTCTATTATTATTTATTTGTATGCTCATAGGCTACTGACTATACCAAACAAATTTGGCGTAAGCCACGAAAGAATTTTGGTCAATAAAAAGATTTATCTATCTATCTAAATACCTTCCGTGTAAACCATACTTCAACCTGATCTGAATCAGACGACACATTAGGTTCTTACTAAAGTTCCTAAGTAGTGGATTCGTCGGCAGTCACCCCCTAATGGTTTCTTTCTTCCCTAGACTGGACCGAGCTTTGGAAATAGCGCTCCTCAGAAGACTCTTTAATTCGAAAGCCAAAAATTCAAAGCCAATCGAGATAGCTCTTCGAGGGCCAATCCATGATTCAATTCAAAACAAAACCGAGCCAGCGATCGCTCTTGGATTATAACTGTTAGGAATGCCGGGGAATAGCAAACCAAACTGTCACTATGTAACAGAAAATTCTGATGACAGATACCTAGTTAATTAATTTGAACGAGTTGGAAAAAATTACAATTTATTGCTATGTTGTGATTAAACAGCGGTTAAACCATATCCTACCAAACGGTTCTATGTCAACGGGAAAATACCGATTGATACGGAAGACAGGCTTTAACACGAAGTTGCAAAAGTCGATCAACAGGATAAGAGGTCTATTTTGTGTTAAAAGCTGGAAACCTTCAGTATCTCACAAAATTTTCTCCAATCTTGCAGTAGAGCAATCAAGAAGGAGTAGGAAAAACGTATCAAGCGACTTATAGCTTGGCCAGCCTCGTTCACACGCATTCCTACACAGGCACGGATGCCTAGGCACGTGCCTAGCATCTCCGTTCACACATATGCCTAGGCACAGAATTTGGGCCAGCTACGGAGTTCTAGGATCTAGAACTCGGTGCTTGGCTAAGCTTGGGCACGTGCCTAGGCACCTGTGCTTGGCTAGGTATGCTTGAGAACGCGGCTTAAGCCCAAAACCCAAATCTCACGACGTTAAATTATTTGTATATCAAATCTTCGTCAGGATGTATTGCCGGTTCGTTTCTTCCAGCTAAGGCCTGACGAGGACCCTTGCCACGAAGGGTCACATTATTTCTGAAAAAAAAATCTTCCACGCGTTTTGCGTCATTTTTATATATGATTCGCAGTCAGCTTGGCTGAAGGGAGTGTTATTTTTTTTCGATAAAGGTGTAGAAATATTCAAATCAAATCGGTTTTAATTCTCCACAATAGCATAGAGCTAGCCTCGGATTGTCAACATTACAAAGCATTACAATCATAATACAATACATTCAAAGATTTGTCGAGTTAAAATGCTTAATAAAATTAGAGACAAATGAATTCAGGTACCTCTCGGATGATTTTGTTGGCGGGGGCTCAAGTTTTTGAAGACCCAAGGACTTTGTCTGCCTCTTTGTACCGGGTCGCACACACTTCCCATTTTCGAACTCCGGTAAAATATCCCGATGTTTTTCTGAGCTGAGGCATTCCAAACCAAAATCCATGGTCAGCTTATGCCTTATCCGTCTTCGTCGGGTGGACAGTAACTTCTTAAAGGTGCGTTTTATTGGATGTAGTTTCGTTGTAGTTTCAATGTAGTTTGACGTACTTTTGTTTCAGTTATGAAAGTACGGTACAGCATGTCTACCGTTTTATTTGTCCATTCCACATACTGTATTTTAATAACTAAAACAAAAGTACGTCAAACTACAGTGAAACTACACCGAAATTACATCCAATAAAACGCACCTTAAGTCTTTCAGTATCAACCACGCAAATCGACGTTATCAAAAGCGGAACCGCTTTGCAGATTCAAGGTATGGTCGTTCCCAACACCAATTGTTAGCTTTTTGTTCAAATTCAAATTGACTAATGGACTACTTACTCAGCAACGACGGTTTTACCCGCAGACGTATGAGCTGACACAAGCACAGAATGGTTATTCTGAATGCATTTAATGGACTCGGTCTGGAAAGGATCCAACGTGAACGGATACTCTTTTGCAGGGATTCCGGTGAATGGTCTTAGAGGGGTGTAGGGAACATCCGGGTTGACGGCGACTTCATGAGTGCAGGATTCAGCAGCTTCAATCGAGTGGACTTCGATCTGGGGTCCCAGCTTCAAAAGGCTAAAACAGAAGGTACGCATGTTTCAAGGACCCATGCTAGCAATTATGCATACTTATTCATTTTATCTGGTCCCTTCGTCTATTCATTTTCGTAGATTTTGAAGTCCTGGCTTGAAGAATAATAATCAGCGGTTTTTCCGGTTAGTTCCACACCTGTCAAACAAATGAAAGGACTGATCGCAAAAGCACATCGAAAGCTGAACCACCCAGAAAGTAGTGAATTGCAAACTTTTCATTTTTTGGCAAGACTCTAGCCGGCACGCAAATTTCTCCAATTCAACGTTTGATAACATTTATTCAAACGAAAATGACTATTTACAGATGTACAAGTCAGGTAAGCCTATAAGTGTAGTCAGGACCCGTATAAATAATGTTTTACTCTATGAATAAATATTTCAATTCACAGTTCACAAATTTTCAATATATATCTTAATCTGATCTTAATTATATAACTGGTACTATAATCCGAAAATGGCTTGTGGCTTGCCTCAAAATTACAACAATTTCACTTTAAACATTTCAAGCCATTAATCTGGAGATAGGCTGTCATCCAACTAAACCAAGATGTATTACTGTGAACTTCACTCACCATTGCTAAATGGCGTTATAAATCGGAAAAGCGCGGAAGGGTGAGAAACGGAATCTCAGGCCGAAAGGGTTCCGAAGGGTCTGAGCCCAGCTTAGGAGCCAGAAGTTCACTGGATTGGATTCGAAAGATTCCCAACATGAGAGTAAATAAACCGAGATATGGTTCGTTGGACATTATTTTCATCGTCATATGTTAAAACGAAATCGTCTTTAATGGCGTTGCCTTGTGTCTTCATTATTTCCAATTTTCTACTGAAGTGTTCAATAAATTACCCGAAGAGCTTTCCACTAACTTTCTGGAATCCTCTTCCGAGAAAGCTGCTTCGGTTTCCAAAGCATGAAAACCGGTTCGGAAAGCTTTGGCCGAAGTAGCGCGAAAACCACTTGAACGTTATGTCGACTTTGCTTTTTAGCTCGAGAAAGCCTGTTAGGGTGGATCAGCATAGGCAAGTCTTTAAACACGGCGCCGCAATGGCTCGACGGCATTCAGCTCAGCAACTCTCTGGTAAGTAAAATTTTTGCAAGAAAAGGCTTACGAAAAGAGAACATATACAAATATTGAATAAACCTTTCGTATCGACAGAACTGTTATCATCTGCGTCTAAAGGACCAATGCCATCATTTTTATATTTGTAATTAAATCCACACAGTTACTCAGGCTACTTATGATGCGCGATAAGTAGCTAACCCAAATTCAACCATTTTCCTAAATCAAATTTTTCTGCAGAGTAGCCTAAATGGAAGGGAGAGTTTTGAAGCTTTCGTTTTCAATGTTCTATTCAGAATTTCAATTGCGAGAATGAGATTAATTACGAGAATGAGAACATGAGCCAGGACATTTGGTGTACTATATCGCGATGAAAATATCCCACCTTTCATCCTCTTCCATTTCAGCCGCATCATCAACTTTGATCTTCTTTATGCCATCTTTTGTATCGACTTCCTCATCATCTTCCTGAAGCTCTCTTTTCAATTTCTCACATATCTCTTTGGCAGTTTCCGTCCTGTAAATAATATTTTACACCACTTAATTACCTTCTTCCTCTGGACAAAGCCTTACCTGTAGCTTACTTTTAAATCACCAAATTGTATATACTACTACTGTCTGGGTACCAAGCGAGGGGTTAACCACTCCTCGGCGCTGGCTGGCACCCGGCGAAATAAGCGGATCCGGCAGGCTATAAATTAGGTGATTAGCCCTTCAAACACTTTAAAATATGTTGATTTTAATATTTTAAATCGTGGTAACTGGTATCAGCCCGTGCCGGCGCCGACCAGAAACCGCAGCACCGGGTACCAATCCGGTTCCATCACTGATGTACCTAAGGCTTGTGCTAGTACTTCTCACCAAGCTTCATCCCGATCGCTCTACTATAAGAAGGTCACAAAATTTCCAGTTCTCCCCTCACAATGGTCGGATTGGGAAACTGAAAATTTTCAAGCTAATCTGGTTGGGTCCTAAATACGCCCGCCAAGTTCCAACATATTAGACCACCTGGTACCTTAACTCGCGATCACCCCATCTAGAACACCACTCCGATTTTCCACCACATTGCCTGAATCCGATCTAGATACATCACTGATGTAGCTTGTTCTTCCAGCCAAGTTTCATCCCGATCGCTCTACTCTAAGCGTGTCACAAGATTTCCGGTTTTCCCCTACAACCCACTCCCCCGAACAATCAGCGGATCCGGCCCGGGCTGGAAATGGGATATCTTAGACACTAGTTTTAATGGCACTTCCAGCTTCGCTCAAGTGCCATTTAGCCTACCGATCACTTTTCGGTCGGGCGTTCGGGCGGTCAACTCTGTTCGAGTTAGGGTACTTCCAGATACGCTAGGACCTCGCTAGGACGATGAAACTTAGCAGGCATATAAAACTTAGCAGGCACCAAACTAACTTGGAAATAGGCACTAACACGATCTGACCATCGTGGGGACAGGGGGAGACGGCGGAATACGGAATTTAGGGGCATGCATAACTTTCTAACACGTGACCGGATCTTGATGAAACTTGATATCTGGAAAGACGTCGTGTCTCAGATGTCCCATTTCAAATCCGGACCGAATCTGGTGAATGTGTGTGGGGGGGGGGGAGGGGGAACCGGAAATCTTGTGTCACGCTTAGAGTGGAGCGATCAGGATGAAACTTCGTAGGAAGAACAAGCACAGGCCCTAGGTACATCACTGACAGAACTAGACCGGATTCGTGCACTGTGGGGTGAGTTGGAGGGGGGGGGGGCGGAATTCCGGTGATCCGGAGTTAAGTTAGGCTACTTCCAGGTGGGCTAGGATAATGAAACTTGACAGGCAAATCAGGGACCCGACCACATTAACCTAGAAATAGTCAATTTCCCGATCCGACTATCGTGGGGGGAGTGGAGGGAGGGGGAGCCCGGAATCTTGAGGTATGTATAACTTCCGAATGGGAGATCGGATCATAATGAAACTGGATATTTAGAAAGACTACATGTCTCGGATGTCCCTTTTCAAGTCGGACCGGATCCGATGATTGTCGGGGGGTCGGGAATCTTGTGACACGCTTGGAGTGGAGCGATCGGAATGAAACTTGGTGGGAAGCACACGCACAAGCCCTACGTACATCTGTGAAAAAACCGGACTGGATTCGGGAACTGTGGGGGAGTTAGAGGGGGGGGGGGTCCTGAATCCCGGTGATCGCAAGTTAAGGTACTTCCAGACGTGCTAGGGCAATGAAACTTGGCCTGAACATTAGAGATTTGACATGATTGGCTTAGAAATATTCAGTTCCCTGATCTGACCATCGTGGGGGTGAGTGGAGGGAGGGGAGTGCTGAATCTTGAGGTTATGTATAACTTTTGAACGGGTAATCGGATCTTAATGAAACTTGATATTTGGAAAGACCTCGAGTCTCAAATGTCCTATTTTAAGTCCGGATGTAATCCGGTGAATGCTGGGCGGGGGTGGAGGAGTACCGGAAATCTTGTGACACGCTTAGAGTGGAGCGATTGGGATGAAACTTGGTTGGACGAACAAGTACAAGCCTTAGAACCGGACCGAGTTCGGGCACTGTGGGGGGAGTTGGAGGGGGGGGGGGGGGCGGAATTCCGGTGATCGCGAATTAAGGTTCCTTAATTAACTTCCAGATGTGCTAGGACGATGACACTTGACTTGGAAATTAGACACTTGACAAGATTGGCTTAGAAATTGTAAGTTCCCAGATCCGACCATCCCTTAAAGTACTAATCCTGACCGCAAAGTACAAAAAATACTTTTGAGCAAAATATACGTTTTCGTGGTCCCTATGAGCCCATGATCATTTTTGCCTCGAGGGTTTTGCTTACTTCTAAATTCCTTAAAGTACAAGCAATACTTTTGAGTAAAATATACATTTTCGTGCTCCCGATGAGCTCATCGTCATTTCTGATTGAAGAGTTTTGATTACAGATGGAGTTCTAGCGCCCTTAAAGTGCGCATCATCACAGCCAAATGCATTACCAAACGATACATTCTCCTGATTTCCATGGACCCATGATCATTCTTATCTCAAGGGTTTGCTTACAAATTATCACAACAAACCCACGACTTTCATCCTCTGACCCAGCCTTGCAGTGCCATATGAGCTTCCCCCTCTTGTTTTTTTCAAATAGACTATCAAGCGTCATCAAGATCCGATCACCCGTTCGATAGTTATACATCCTTAAATATTCAGGATTCCCCCTCCCTCCACTCCACCCCACGATGGTAGGATTGGGAAACTGGAATATTTCCAAGTTAATCTGGTCGAGTCCTTCATATGCCTACCAAGTTTCATCATCCTAACCAACCTGGAATCACTTTAACTCCGGATCACTGGAATTCCAGAAGCCCCTCTAACTCGCCCCCACAAAGTCCGGTCCATTTGGAACTGGGACTGATTTCATTTTACCCCCTCCGACTCCCCGCACATTCATCGGATCCAGTCCAGATCACCCGTTCGAAATTTAATCATTCAAGTGAATTCCGGAATCCGCTTCCCCCAACTCCTCTCTGGGGCAAAAGTTAATCTGATTGGGTCCCTGATATACCTGCCAAGATTCATCATCCTAGCACATCAGGAACTACCCTAACTTGTTACCGTGGAACACAAACGCAAAGCAGAGAAGACTAAGAGCTTCTCTTTTCAGAGTCGTTCTTTTCACAACATCAGTTGTTTGTTTTTATCCACTACCTTACATGATTGTTTAATTTGTTTTCTCCAAGTACTCTACAGGTGAACAATGGTGATGACATGACAGGAGACCAGCAGAGGCATTATTGGCCAAAATATTTTTTTTTGGGGGGGGGGGGGCAAGGTAGGCTATTTATCAACTGGCTGGTAATTTTTAATGACTGTTCTTACTGAATAAAACAAATATTTTCAAGAAAAACTACTGTTTGAAGAAAAATACCTCCGTTCTTCTGAAAAACAGACAAATTTCCAGAAAATTTGAAAGTTTTCATTAAAAAATTGTCTCTTTTTCCAAAAATGAACATCACTTCAGCCCGAGCTGACTATATTTGACAGTGCAAAACAGCTGAATTTCATTGCAGCTATGTTTTGGCCCTTCTTGGCAAGGGTCCTCTTCTTGCTAAAAGCCACTCAAGTCAGATAAGAAATTAACTTGAAAAAAATCAAATTAAACAATGGCTGCCTGTGGGCAGCCATTGTTTTGATGGTGGTGGCCATCTAGGGGCTATATGCTTCAGTGAAATTCTATGAAACTGGGTTGGTTTTGAGCTGGTTTTGAGTTCATGGGGCACCCCAGCAAGTAAGTCAGATGAGAAAATATGAATATGGTCATGAAGTGAATAGTCCAATAGACATATTGCTGCAATTGGCTGCTGACTTTTCCTCCTTAATATCAATACATTTTTGTAGGCAAGTTCAGTTGCTTTTTTTTACATCTAAATTTACACTGAATATTAAGAAATAATATAAAATAGCTAGGACATCTTACTGATGGCCTTACAAATAGACAATTTTGTCCTGAATGCATTGGTATTTTTTAAATATTTTTTGAAGATGTTTTAGATAGCTAAAACTGAAAAACAGATAAGGAAAATTCACAGCAATTCATGCTTTCATTACAGAAAATCGGCAAATTCGCGGCACTGCCGACTGCATTTTTGTGGCTACCCTACCTACACTATAGGTCAACTCTTTCTGAAGTTTATGGTGAGATAAGGATAATCAAATAAGGATAATCAAAGTTAGAGAATCAATCAATCGGAAATTAGAACTGTAGTTTTAGCATCGAGTATGGTACTATGGTTATCAAGAATATACAGTAGAGGTATGCTTATGTGAACGTTTGTTGACTTCGGATTTTGCCACTTTTCATGCACTTGCAGTGTCTCTGTGTCTAAAGCTACCTATCAGTTAGCCAAAGTAGGTAAGAAGGGCAGCTGAAGACACCTGTACAGGTAGTTTTGATCTTCAGTCTACCATTTAGCCTAAAACTGCAGTGTTCACATTAAAGTAACTGTTCACATAAGCATACCTCTACTGTATATGCTCATTATTTCTGGTAGGGTAGCCACAAAAACACCTAGTGGCAAAAATTTGGCAATTTTTGTGTAATAATGAATGCATGAATTGCTGTGAATTTTCCTTATCAGTTTTACCTATCTAAAACATCTCCAAAAATATTTTAAAAATACCATTGCATTCAGGACAAAATTGTCTATTTTATAAGGCTAACAGTAAGATGTCCTAGCTATTTAATATTATTTCTTAATATTCAATGTAGATTTAGATGTAAAAAAAAGTAGCTGAACTTGCCTACAAAAATTTGTTGATACTAAGGAGGAAAAGTCAGCAGCCTATAGCAGCAAAAGGTCTATTGGACTATAACCTTGATGATCATATTCATATTTTCTCATCTAAATCACTTCCTGGGGTAGGGTAGCCAGTAAATTTTTTTTTAATCAAACCTAAACCTGAGCTGTTGAAGATCAGAATGTGATTCTCCTATCTTTCAGCTTTGATTTGAGGCCAAAATCACCTCTCTATCTTGCCTCTAAGCATCTTAAATCTCCTTTAGAAAAAAGTATTTTACATAAGAAAATGCCTATGTCCATCCATTGACTTTAGGGTTTTGTCCATCTAGTGGCCAGCTTGGAACTATGTGCTTCAATGAAATTCTATGAAACTGGGTATTTTGAGCTGGTTTTGAGTGCATGGGGAGCCCCAGCAAGTGAGTTAGATGAGAAAATATGAATAAGATCATTAAGGTTATAGTCCAATAGACCTATTGCTGCTATAGGCTGCTGACTTTCCTCCTTAGTATCAACACATTTTTGTAGGCAAGTTCAGCTACTTTTTTTTACATCTAAATTTACATTGAATATTAAGAAATAATATTAAATAGCTAGGACATCTTACTGATGGCCTTACAAAACAGACAATTTTGTCCTGAATGCAATGGTATTTTCAAAATATTTTTTGAAGATGTTTTAGATAGGTAAAACTGATCAGTAAAGTTCACAGCAATTCATGCATTAATTACAAAAAAATCGCCAATTTTTGCCACTAGGTGTTTTTGTGCCCACCCTACCTGGGGCTCCCCATGCACTCAAACTAGCTCAAAATCACCCAGTTTCATAGAATTTCATTGAAGCACATAGTCCCAAGCTGGTCGCTGGTCACTAGATAAAGTGGCAAAAACAAACAAATTCGATGCTGAAACGAGGGAACATGGCCATCCGCTCCCTTAAGCTACTTTCTCGTTTTGGGGTTCGAACTGAACATCTCCTTAAAATTTATTTTTCGTTTATCCGTCCTACTTTAGAGTATTGTTGCCCTGTTTGGCATTTTGGCCTTACACGCGACCAATCCGATTCGCTTGAAAGAATCCAATACAGAGCGCTACTTGTTGTGTCTAAATCTCCTAAAGTCCCTTATATCAACCTTTTAAAAACTTTCAATCTTAGTACATTAGCGAGTCGTCGTGAAAAATTATCGGTAAATTTTGGTCTAAAAACTCTTAAACACCCAATCCTCCGAAACATCCTCCCCCATGATTTTGAAACCGAACGGCCAAGACCTCCAAGACTAGTTGCAAACCCAATTCCAAAACTGCAACCTGTCCAATGCACCCACGTAAGATACAGTAATAGTTTTGTTCCGGCTTTCGTTAAACTGTTTAACGCTTCACCCTCCATTCAAGAGCCCACATGATTTTATTGGTTTTTAAGTGCATATGTTTGATTTTTTAGGTTAGTTTGTATTTATATTGACGGTGGAATCAGTTAGTCGGCACACGCCGTGTGTAAGTTTCCTAATGAATAAACGATTTGATTGATTTGAGATGGAAAAAACCCTAAAGTCAATGGATGAACATAGGCATTTCCTTGGCTTATGTAAAATACTGTTTTCTGGTCTAGAGAAGATTTAAGATGCTTAGATAGGGTGGCCACAAAAACAACTAGTGGCAAAAATTGGCAATTTTTTTGTAATGAATGCAGGAATTGCTGTGAATTTTCCTAAACAGTTTTACTTATCTAAAACATCTTCAAAAAATATTTTGAAAATACCATTGCATTCAGGACAAAATTGTCTGTTTTGTAAGGCCATTAGCTATTTAATATTATTTCTTAATATTCAATGTAAATTTAGATGTAAAAAAAAGTAGCTGAACTTGCCTACCAAAATTTGTTGATACTAAAGCTAAGTTCCCACTGCCCAGTTATTTTCGCTGGCCAGATTTAAAATCTGGCCAGTTTTAAAAGCTGCCGTTTTTTTTTGTTCTCACTGCATAATCTGGTGTGAACAACAAAAACTGTAGATTCTGCCAGGATAGAGTTTAAGAACTGAAGATTCTGCTAAAGAGTTTAATCTTGAAGTCGGTGAAGGATGACAATCAAGTATTATTATTGTTTTGTTCACTTACAAAAAGTAGAGTAGTTACGTAGTAAATTTTATGGCTTTTGGTTTGCAAAATAAACGTTTTTTCCGGCAATTTTTCGGAGTCGCGGTTCTAGTGTTCTAGCAATAGCGACTATAGTTAGGGGCCAATTCTTGTGAAGTTTTGAGGGTCGGGTAAGCTTGCTATGGTGGACCGATTGATATTTTGTTGGTTCACTTCTGACTTTTGGTTTGCAAAGTATGTGGTTTTTCCCGGAAGGCTATAGTAAATTTCTAAACTGATTTCTCTAACTATTCATGAGTAAGTTCTTATGTTTTTAAGATAGACCTGCTTGCCATTGGTACAAAACATGTTGAACGGAAAAGTCTCTGTTTTTTTAAATAATGAATATTGTATATGTTGATTCTTGATAAGAGCCGACAGCTTATTGAGCTTGGAAAAAAGGAAAACTCGGCAAATAGATGTGCAGTTTCTTCCGTTGATCTTTGGTTCACAAAATATGCAATAGCGACACTCATATTTATATATGCGTTCTATTTATATTGCCCGAAATACCGAATTATTCATGGTACATACGGTTCCTACATTCCTACTCTGGTTTCACTCTATGAACCTATATAGATATCATTTCTTAATTAGAAAATGTTCGATCCATTTTTCATTGAGCTCCCCAGTTACTAGATACTCATAAAAATACTGCTTACCTTCGAAACATGTAAAACTAGACTATTAAATAAAATAAATTAAACAACACTATTCAATTTGTAGCTAAAAAATAAGTCACAATCAACCTCTTGAACCAAAGTCATGAGTCAATTGAGACCTATTTGCTTGAAGCCACTATCTAAACTTACGCATGTACTCCGTGACCTGAGAATAAATTTAAAACTGGGTTAATTTTATTCTCAGGTCACTACAAACCAATGAATTCAAATTTATTCTCAGGGCTATCCAATTCAGTGAACTGAAATTTACTCAAAACGCCGGCGATCTGAAGAAAACTGGCCAGCGTCTTCCGCTGGCCAGTAAATATCAAACTCAGTTTGATCGGAAAAACTGGCCAGCAGAACGAAAAACTGGGAGAAAAAGCTGGCCAGCAAAAAAAAACTGGCCATTAACTGGGCAGTGGGAACAGCAAACTGGGCAGTGGGAACTTAGCTTAAGGAGGAAAAGTCAGCAGCCTATAGCAGCAATAGGTCTATTGGACTATAACCTTAATGATCTTATTCATATTTTCTCATCTAACTCACTTGCTGCACTCAAAACCAGCTCAAAATACCCAGTTTCATAGAATTTCATTGAAGCACATAGTTCCAAGCTGGTGGACAAAACCCTAAAGTCAATGGATGAACATAGGCATTTCCTTATGTAAAATACTGTTTTCTAAAGAAGATTTAAGATGCTTAGAGGCAAGATAGAGAGGTGATTTTGGCCTCAAATCAAAGCTAAAAGATAGGAGAATCACATTCTGATCTTCAACAGCTCAGGTTTGATTAAAAGAAATTTTACTGGCTACCCTAGCTTAGAGGCAACATAGAGAGGTGATTTTGGCCTCAAATCAAAGCTAAAAGATAGGAGAATCACATTCTGATCTTCAAAAGCTCAGGTTTGATTATTATTTTTTTTAGTGGCTACCCTATTTCTGGCTCTTTCTTCTTCACAAGACAGGAATTAATACCTACCCCACAGCTCCAGGCAAAACAGGTGGCACCTCCTCATCAAAGTGACTGAATAAATCATCTATATCTGCCATTCTTATTGTATCACTTCTAGAGAAGTAAAGTGTATAAAACAGAGCAGCCTAGTCCAGTCTTTGGCCTAGTCTATCTCAACTCATGAGGTTAAGCACGCAGCGGGCTGTTTTTGAATGCGACGCGGCAAGGCAAGAGTGTTGCAGGCTTGCAGCTTGCCCAAATTAAAACTCTGAAAAAAAATTTGTGCGACCCCACGACACCTAAAATAAATAGAATAACATTCTATATTTCTTTTTTAGGAATTCTACACTTCAAAAAATAAATTAAGAGGTAAAAGCTGGTTACTGGTAATTTTTTTCCTACATTTTTTCATTTTTCTGGTAGATTTTGCTGGTGTTTCTTTTGAATTGTTAGGGATTTCAGGAAAGAATTGTACTCAAATTTTCCGGAGTATTTGAAACCCGAAAAGGTGGAAACCAAACCTAGGAGTCAGGTCCTGAGAGTCTCTTTGAGTTCAAGGTTTTGATAGGACGAAAACGGACGAAACTGACAAATTGATAGAAATTTTTAGTGAGATAATTTGTTGATTTATAGTGTATAGACTGACTTTTCCGGTGTTTTTTGCAGTTGTTAGAGTTTGTTTTATGTTGTTGTCTGTTATTGAAGAAGTCTTTCACCATGGCTGAAGGCGGAGGTAAGAAACCTCACTCTCCTCAGTTGAGTTTTTCAAATCTTCAACACGACCATGTATACTCAGCAAGGGTCAGTCTGGTCGATATTTCGGATATGCAAGTTGGTTTGTCTGGGAGAAGCCATAGCTTGGTTCTTAAGTCTGTGTTGAAGCTCAGGAACATCATTGAGTGTGGGAAGGAGGAGCTAAAGGTTGTTAGCTCAGCAGATGGTTCTCCGAGTCTGAATTTCAAAGAGGAGGGAGTCTTGGAAAAAGCTCTTAAAGCAACCCCTTTCGAAGTGGAAAAAGGAGTCAGTTTCAACTTGTCAAATGGTAATCTTGTTGAGAAATCAGTACCCCCAAGAGTAGCTTTTGTACCAGAAGGTATCGTTTTCTTTGAGAAGGGAATCTTCTCTGTTGAATCTTTGAAAGAAGAATTGATCGACCAAAGGGTAAAGAAAGTCCGTATGTTATTTGGTCCAGTTGCTTCTGAAAGACAAAAGGCAGATGGTTTCATTCTGTCCTTTGAAGATGATGTTCCAGAGTATATTTTCATCTCTGGAATTGCCAAAAAAGTAAAGATCTACATCCCACCAGTACTCATTTGTAACCATTGCCAGCGTCATGGCCACAGCTCCAAAGTTTGCCGTAGCAAACCTAGATGTGCTAGATGTGCTAATCAGCACATCACGTCAGTTTGCCCTGTTGACAAGCTTCTTACCTCGAGTTTCAAATGCGCTAATTGCGGAGGGCAGCATCACTCCAAGGACAAAAAGTGCCTTATCACACAAAACGTCGCAACAGTAATAGAGAGGGCTGTTGTAGATAAGATCACAATTGGGGAGGCAAAAAAGAAATATGCCGATATTTTGAAAAATTACCCTCCCACCAAGGAGTCGTACAACACATCTTTTCCAGAATTGATTTCCACAGCGACCGATACTCCGTCATCAAGTAAGTCTATCCCATCAGGACCCCCTACAATAGGAAACATGACAGAGAAAGATTTCAATGTGCTCCTAGAGCAGAAGATCAACAGTATTTTGGATGGTAAGCTACAGGAAAGGCTAGTTGCTATACTTGATCTCAAATTCTCTGAACTCAAGGCCAGCATCCTTCAGGAATTGAAGCAGGAGCAACCAAACAAAGGCATTCTAGCTATCAAACCTCTTCAAGTGTGCTCAAGCCACTCTGAAACAGATGAAGATAGCAGCCCAGATGAAAAAATGGAAGACTACATTGGTTCCAGGAAGCGACTTACCGAAGAAATGTCACCAATGCCCAAAGAATTGCGTAAACGCATTAAGCCTGTTGGAGCGTCCAAAAATGTGACCAAGACCAAAGGAAAAGTCACTGAGGATAAGTCTAAAAAATGAAAATTGTCCATTTTAACTCGACGGGATTGCCAAAAGATAGAATAGAAGAATTGAAACATTTTATAGACCTTCAATCTCCGGATGTGGTAGCTCTACAGGAAACCCACCTTACTAAATCTCGGCATTTTTCAATCCCAAATTATACTGTCTTTCGCAAAGACAGGGCTACGGCTGCAAGACAAGAAAAAAAAGGAGGGGGATTAGTAACACTAATAAAAAATCAGTTTGTAGCATCAGAATCACCTTTTGTTCATGATTCTAAGTTGGAGATCCTTGTGGCGACATTGGGAATGAATTCGGGGAAGAATCTACATATTATTAATATGTATGTTAATAATAAACAGGCTTTTGACCCAGAGGTTTGGAGAAAAATTTTGGCTATTCCTGGAAACAAAGTGATCGTGGGGGATTTCAATATCCACCACCCAATGTGGGATGGTTCCCATAAACAAGATCCTGAAGGTGTCAAACTGGTTGAATGTCTGTCAGCGTCTGTTTCTCCAATGGTTCTTTTGACTCCAAAGAATCTAGGTACTTATTTCCATTCACAGACAGGACGATATTCTACAATTGATTTGTGTCTAGTAAGTAGCAATCTGTCTCTTTCTTCGCAGGTTCAGAAATTTCCAGATTGCTTAGGAAGCCAGCACTTCCCCATTATTATTTCTTTAGATGTTGAGGCCTCAACAAGAAATGTAAGCACCCCCCCTCGGTGGCGCTTCAAGGATGATCTTTGGCAAGCTTGGACAGTGGAACTGTCGAAAAACCTCCCAACTCCCACTTCAGATATCTCAGCATTTAATACTAGTTTCACTTCATCTCTTGTTGAAAATTCTCTAAAGTTTTTTAAATTGTCAAAAGGTAAACAACAGGCTAAGAAAAAGAAACTCATCCCTTATTGGAACAGCCATTTGGACGAACTCAAGAGAGAAAAAAGAGTGGCAAAAAGAAGGTGGATAGCAGATCGTACAAATACTGGGAAAAAAGTAGAGTATAGAAAAGCTGAGGCCAAGTTAAAGAGAGAGATTCTGGAACAAAGGACAACAGCTTGGGCAAACCTATGTGATTCCAAATTTGGTGCACAGACCCCTACCAAGGAACTTTGGAATAGATTCAGAAGTTTTTCTGGCTACCAACAAAAGCAGGAAGGTCCATCAGAGATTTCCTCTACAGATGGGCAAATGTTATCTGACCCTGAGTCGATATCTGAAGAGTTTGCGAAATTTTACGAGAAGAAGTTCAGTCTACACCAAGGCAAAAAAAGGGCCAGTTGCACACCAGATATAGCTTCTACCGTTGACCACTTGGATAAAGAATTTACAATAGAAGAACTGTCTGAAGCCATCCGGGCAACCTCAGACTCGGCCCCAGGAGAAGACCTCATCCATAATAAAATGCTACAGAATCTCCCAGAAAACGGAAAAGCTTTATTGTTGGATCTGTTTAATCTTTGCTGGTCTTCAGGTTCTGTCCCTGAGGCATGGAAAAGTGTCATCATATGTCCAATTTTTAAAGGGAAAGGAAATAGGAATCAAACAGAGTCTTACCGACCTATTTCTTTATTGTCGTGCCTCGGAAAACTTATGGAAAAACTCATCAAAATACGGTTTGCAGAGGAAATTGAAAGAAAATTAATTCCAGAACAGTCTGGTTTCAGGAGGAAAAGATCAACCCTTGACAACTTGTTAAGACTGGAGTCTGCAGCTCAGAGAGCATTTTCTCGTAAGAGGATCTTAGGAACAGTATTTTTTGATGTGGAAAGGGCTTATGATAGTGTTGACCCGACAGAAGTCCTAAAAAAGATTTCTGAGTTTGGACTGGGAAAGCATTTTTGGCTTTGGTGTCGTGCAGTTTTGCTGGAAAGATCTTTCAAGGTTAGAACTGGGAATACTTGTTCGCAGTCCAAGGTAGTCTCAGCTGGTGTTCCGCAAGGTAGCATTCTTAGCCCTATCCTTTTTAATATGATGATGAATGACCTGGTACTAGGAGATGTCCCAAACGTTAAATACGCTGTGTATGCCGACGACATTGTTATTTGGGCTGAGGCAAATAACTTTCATGAAGCAACTGCGAAAATTCAAAGAGCAGTAGATTGTATGACTGTATGGGCAAATAGTAAAGGAATCAGGTTTTCACCCGCCAAATCTAAAGGTTTGGTGTTTTCGAGGAGGAGACAAGACGCGTCGACCACACCTAAAATTCCCATCTTCATGTACGGGGAAAAGATCGAATTTTGCGAATCTGTCAAGTTCCTGGGAGCAGTTCTTGATTATAAGCTCAATTTTAGAGATCACATTAGCCAGCTGGTGTCAGGCCTCCAAAAAAGGCTGAATTTTATGAGAGCGGTCGCGGGTCAGAAGTGGGGCGCATCTCGAGAGTCCCTCACCAAAATATTCAAATCTATAGTTATGTCTAGAGTTGAATACACTCTACCACTTTTTTATTCAGCTGCAAAAGGAACATTAGCGAAAATTGATAGTGTTATCCATGCTGGTCTAAGAATCATTACGGGTGCACTTGGGAGCACTCCTATCGCGGCGCTTTTCAAAGAAACAGGTATCGAAAATTTGGAACAGAGATTTTTGAAATTGACATCAAAATACTTGATGAAAACGAGGAATATCCCATCGCACCCCCACCATTTCGAGTTGTTTGCAGGTCTAGAAGAAGCCCACGAACAAAAAGGTACACTGGGGTGTCTATCACGATCTTTGGCTAAAGTGGATCTTACCCTTGAATCAGTTCTGTCTTCGTCGACTCCACTGAAATGCACCTGGTCGTTTCCTGCATCCTGGGTTGACGTCGAATTGCAAGGTATGTCCTCCAAAAAGAAGGAATGCAACCCTGAATTACTAAGGCAATTATCACTGCAGAAGATAAGTTCTTACCGAGGTTGGCGTATGCTGTTCACTGACGGATCTGTATGTGGCGATGGGAAGGCGGCTATTGGTGTGTTTTCTGCTTGGTGCAACCAATCCATTGGTATTCGAGTTTCTGATTGGGTTTCCATTTTTCACGCGGAAACACTCGCAATCCGAAAAGCGGTTGAACAAATAAAAAACAGCGGACCGAACCAGTATGTTATATTTGTCGACTCTAAGTCAGTCCTTGAAGTTATCGCGCAGAGTTCTGGCGAGATAGAGGAGGAGGTACATCTTCTTAAGACGGAAATATTGGATCTGGTACTTAATCCTCAGGTACAGATCAGGCTGTCATGGATCCCATCCCACATCAATATTCTTGGAAATGACAAAGCAGACCAAGCAGCAAAAGCAGCTATCCATCATCCAATATCGTGGAGGGTCAAGCTCTCACCTCAAGAGACGTTAAAGATGATTGAAAAAAAATCACAAGGTTATGTAGCTAGACATCTCTATGAATCATCAACAAACAGATACGTCAAGGCATTCAACGGCCATTGGACCCCACCGCACCTAATACCTAGAAATAGAAAAGTTGCTAACACGATTTTTAGAATGAGATGCGATCACGCTATGACTATGTCGAGACATTCGATGTATGGATCTTCATCCTCTCCGGACTGTACCCACACTCACTGCAGAGGCATATCAGAAACAGTAGATCATATTTTGTCTGAATGCCCAAGATATAGTTCCCAAAGGAGCCAGCTGATTCGTAAGCTGGAATCACACAAGCTAGCCCCATCTACGGATTTAGTACTTGGATATGCGACAATAGGAAAAGACAAGGATTTACAAGTGCTTGAGGCATTATGCAAATTTGTTTGCTCTTCGGGCCTTACCTCAAGACTGTGAGTTAAGGAATGTGATAATTCAGTGTTAATTTTTAGTAGGAGACTATAACGTTGGACGATTGACTGACAGTTTATATTTGGCGGCGTTTAGGGCGAAAGCCGAGCGCATTCACACCCGACAAGACAAGACAAGGTCCTGAGGCTTGTGAAGAAGCAGAAAGGACCTAAAATCAACAACAACAACAAACCTAGGAGTCCTGCGACTCTTGACGTTTTTATCTTTGACGGAATGTCTTTTTCCGGAATGGCTTTCCCAGGTTAACAAAACAATAGCTGACGGCAGGATTTTCACTTCGGCGTGAACACAGCCTATACTGTAAACTTCGTCATTGTTAACAAGATTCTTTACTACCAGGTATTTGCTTACTACCGTTATTTTGCTACCGCTATCGATTAGCATAGCCAATTTTTCCCCGCCGTTTATAGAACCCTGGATTAGGGTAGCACTACCAGTCCAGTACTCGGACAGTTAACTTTTGATTACCATATAAACAGGTCTTATGCCCTTCACCTCAACCAAATCCAGAAAATTGCGCCACTATATTATTCGTCTTCTTCTGGCGAAGCCGAATCTGAAGTCAGCGTTACCATGCGTCTTCATTCAAGATCCCTATTTGACGAAACGCAGAAGCACGTCGAGTATCCAGGCCGCGGACAGGGATTCTTCGTCGAGGACACAGGGACTCGGGAGTCCCGGACGGCTATGTTTGGGCACCGCGGACGGGAGGATTCGGAGTTCCGGACGACAACTGTTATAAAGGAAAACAGGATAGAGACGTAGTGGATGAGAATGGGGATGATTACATTATTTTTCAATGGATATTTAGGAGGATTACAAAACTGTTAAACAAAGTTAAAACGAGCTATTCATCTTGGCAATTGCCGCAAAAGAACTTGGTATAGCGTCTCTTCAAGAACTGCGTAAAATTCTTCGGGTAGGCACTGGCAACGTGCAATGGGATGCAGCCCCTGTGCATATTCTCACTGCACCCATTGCAGGTGACCCAAAAATCTGGCCCCTCATCCTCTTCCCATGCTTTGCTGCAATACAGGCAGCTCCAGTCTTCGTCATCCCAGTCTATGAAAAAAAAAATATATAAAAATACCATCGTCGTTACTGGGAAAATTGTCAATAGCCATGAAAGAAGTTTCCTGTTTGGCAAAAAATTAATGGTAAGATAAGTTAAGGCAGAATTTGAATAGCCTACACCTAATAAAGAAATAAACCAATAGGATAGTTGACTGCGCTAAACGGATACTTCAGCTGATTTTAGTCAAGCTTAAATAAAAATCAGCTGACATATCCGTTTAGCGCAGTTAACTATGATTTGCAGTCAGCTTGGGCTGAAGGATCGAAAAAAAAATCTAGCTTTGCATACTTGACATGGTTGGTGTTTTCTTTCTCTTCCCAGTGGCTTTCGGGGCTTTCTGTCTTTCTTCCTCTTTCTGTTTCAGCCACGCAATGCTTCTTGGTGTCGTCATTAACTTGTCCGGTGGAACGGATCGGTTCCTCATTGGCTTCACTGCAGTGGTTTCTGGTTCCCCAACTTCTAGGAACTTCTTCATCGGTGTAGAGAGCCTTTTCGCGAGTTTTACTATTGTTCTGTCGATGGTGGACATAGGCTGCAATACAGCATAACACTTGGATTCTCCAATAGGCATCACATCAGAAGTTTGGGAAGTGCTTGGCTGGACTGGCTCAGGACAAGGTGGACAAAAACTGGAGCACAAGGAAAGTTCGGGATCTAGCGGAAGGGGTGTGGACGATGGTGGACACAATTTGGCAATATCGTTGACGAAGTCGTCGTTGATGGTGTCCTGCAGGTTCAGGGACAAGGAGAGCTGGCTGACGTCTCCAATGGAGGTCGATAGCGCTGGGGCTGTCGGGGCAATAACTGGAGCTCAAAGGTTTTCAGCTGAGCGCGTTAGATCTTTCCACAGGTAGAATAGCGCTTTTTGCTTTGTTTCCCCTTTCCAGTGCTCCTCCGTATTCCTGAATTCTTCAAGAATATCGGGATCGAGCCTCTCCTCAACCATCTCCACGGAAATGATCAACTTTGTCAACATTTCCGGGAGTGCCGAACCGGGATTTCTTGCTTCTGTGGGGCCAGCTTGTGGGGCCAGTTTGACCGATGATATGGGATCTGCAGTTTTGTCAAGCGGTTTCAGTGCGGATGGTCCCCCCAAACACTTACTGTAGTTCACATTGTCTGCATTCCAGGGGAAAATCCCACAGACCTTGAAGGCAGCAGCGCACGTTTCTGGGGTGACTGCTTTTTTAACCACTACAGGGAGATGCTTCGCAAACGTATGTTTTGTAAGTGTCTGCTGAACAGGCTTTCCAGTCACTTTCAGTCGGCTGCCGTGTTCGTCGCAGAGACCAGCTTTGAACAAAACGATTTGGTTTCGCCATGCATTCTCCAATGGTCGGAAAATCCCAACTTCTGCTGGCTGAAGAATGTGGGTAGCATTCGGAAAGAGACAAAGCAAGTGTATGTTGTTGTCCTTACATGCCTTGGACAGCTCGAACGAGATATGACTGGCATGCCCATCCAAAGTAAGTACTACATTCTTCCCTTTTAGGGCCTTCATTTCGAACAATATTTTGGAATTGTCGTGGTCTTATGAGTAAGATGGATTTCCTATCGGCGTTTCTTCCATGCCATGATATTCTGGTGACTGGGGTGTGTGAGACATTTCTTAATGATGGCCTTTCTTCTTCAGTCCAAATTCAAGGTTACAATTTCATTGAAAAGTCGCGAGTCTCAAAAAATAAAGGAGGACTCGGGTTTTACGTACGCCAAGATATTCATTCGCGTATAATAACAGATTTTGATGATTTATACGAGGAAATGAATTTTGAATTTTTAATTTTACAACTGAAAATACATAACGATAATGTTGCGTGTTGCGTTAGTTATAAGCCCCCTCATGTCTCACCTTCTTCTTTTTCGTCGTCACTTAATACTCTCATAAAGCTAATGTCATGCAAATATAAAAGGGTAATTTTGATGGGAGACTTCAACATCAACTTGATGTATGATGCAAATCAGACAATAGATAATGAATGTCGACTTAGCAAAAATGCGATTGATTTTCTATCGATGTGCCTGTCGCATGGTTTATTACCACTTTGTAACATACCTACAAGAATAACTGCAACATCGGCATCACTGATTGACAATATTCTGACGAATTTTGAGCCAAATCTAATGAGGGTAGTATTGGTTGACTCGTCTGATCATTTCATGTTGTTTTCTGAATTAAAATGTGAGCTGAAACTGAATAAAAAACTTTCCAAAAAGTCACGGATATTTAATAAAAATACGCTACGACTACTAAAAGAAAGATTAAGTACTATGGATGATAATGGACCTTTGGAATCGGAGGATGTAAACCACGCGATGGATTTGTTTTTAAAGCAGTTTAAGGACATATTAGATGAAACATGCCCGGTGAAAAAGATTAGCTTGAGACGTTATCAATCCCCAAATAAGCCGTGGATAACGGAAGGGATACTACGATCTATTAAGTTTAAAAACCAGTTATTCAGGAGGCAACTTAACTGTCCGTCTGATGAAAATACATCTGAATTTAAAAGGTACAAAAATCAACTGTCAAAAATTCTTCGTTTGGAAAAAAGCAATTATTATAAACGAGAGTTTGATAAAGTTCGTTTGTCTCCAAAAAAGACTTGGTCACTGATTAACGAATGCCTTGGTAAAAGGAAGGACCAAAGTCTTCCAGATGAAATGTGCACACCTGAAAATCAAGTACCTATTAATGATAAGAAGGAAATAGCAGATGCCCTGAACCGGCATTTTGCTAAAATAGGTGAAAAAACTGCCGAGTCCGTTGCTTCATCGAGGTCAAGTCGTCAGAATAAAGATGATTTTAGAAAATTCCTTCCGCCATCACACGATAAGACAATATTTTTAACACCGGTATCTGAACAAGAACTAAAGAATGTAGTTACTCTTTTGAAAAATGGTCAGTCTGAGGGTATTGATGGATCATCGACATTTCTGTTAAAAGAAATCTTCCCCCAAATCTCGCGCATTTTGTGTCACATAATAAACCTGGTATTTAAAAACGGGACGTTTCCTTCGTCATTAAAAGATTCAAGAATATTGGCTCTTCATAAAGGAGGAGAGAGAAAAAACCCATCGAATTATCGGCCAATATCAATTCTGTCGGCTTTTTCTAAAATTATTGAACGTTGTCTGTATAATAGAATAGTGCGTTTTTTAGAACATTTTGAAATGATAAATCAGCTACAGTTCGGATTTCGCAAATGTCATTCTACTGATCATGCGGTCCTGTTACTAACACAGTATGTCCATGACATTCTTGACCGTGGAGAAATCCCAGCTTCTATTTTTCTTGACATTAAAAAAGCGTTTGATACGATATCCCATGATATTTTACTGCATAAGTTGGATCATTACGGCATAAGAGGGCCAGCTAAATCCCTAATAGCATCTTATATTAAGGACCGTTCTCAGTACGTTGATGGAGGTGATGTTTCATCCGAAATGACTCGACAATCTAATACTGCTGGAGTCCCGCAAGGCTCAATACTTGGTCCCTTACTTTTTTTAATTTATGTTAACGACCTGAATAATTCAATGAGAATATTTGGTTTAAACTTGCAATTTGCGGATGACACTGCATGTACTGTATCAGGGAAAGATGTGAACAGTCTGAAACTTGCTTTGGAAAAAGCTTTCAACCATCTTCTATTGTGGCTTGAGTCAAATAACCTAGCTCTTAACGCTGATAAAACAAAATTCGTGGTTTTCTCTCGATGTAACGCAGCTGTTCCTGAGCTTCAACTGATTGAATCAAGTGATTTTAAAATAAAGATTTCACGCACAGCAGTTATGCGATACCTTGGAGTCCTCGTTGACTCTAATCTATCATGGAAGCCCCATATATCAAATTTGCGTATGAAGTTGGGGAGAAATATAGGGATAATGCGAAGACTCAGGTCATCCCTTCCCCTTGAAGCAATGCGATCACTTTATTATGCACTTATTCATTCGCATTTAATGTTTTCATCACTTGTATACCTTAACACATTTAGTTCTCATATTGCGCCCCTTCAAAAACAACAAAACAAAGCTTTGCGGGTCCTTAAGAGTTACCTGCCTTCCCCTAAATTATATCCATCGAAGTCGTCAACAGATTCTCTTTATTGCTTTCTTAATATCCTTCCTTTAAGACATTTTGTAACAGTTGAATCTATCCTCTTCAAACTGAAGTATGACCGTGGTTTGCTTCCCTCGTTTTTTCGTTCCTCGAACCTTTTCCCGCTTAAAACTACTGAACACGGACATCTAACTAGAAATTCTAATAAACTGTATCAGCCAAGAATTATAACTGAAAGATCGAAATTTTCTCTTCGAAACTCAGTAATTCGGAACTGGAATATTTATACTTCTAATTTGGAATTGTCACAGTCAATTCAAACAACCAAACGTAAACTCAAATTTATGTTGTTGTATTGAGTATTTGATTGTTAGTTAATGCGGATTGCCTTCGGGAGGTTAAGTTTGTTCCCATTTTATCTGGTTTTTGTTGATACTGGACCTGGGGGATTGTGAATACTCGGTCCAGGATCTTTCCTTGGACTGAAATCACTTTTCCTCGGTTCTTGTTATCTTTTTTTTTTTCTTTTTTTTTTTATTGTTGGTTTCGCTGGACGTGTCAACGGGTGGTGTTGGAGACCGGGTGCTGACGGGAGAACACGCATGAATGACATGTAGTGAATTATAAATGTTGTATTTAGTTAAAGAAGTTTTTCCATCCCGTGCATTACGAATTTGTCTTCTCAGCCGGGCTCTGGACATTTTGTTATTTAATTTATTATTAAAAAGAACCTGAACCTGAACCTGAACCAGCTCCAACCATGGCAGAAATATTGTTTTCAGCCAGTCGACCATTGCACCCTGCTTCATCCAACCGGTTTCGGTGTAGCGAGCGACGAAACCTTCCGGCATGCTATCGACAAGCCTTGCGTCCTTCCTCTTGCCCTTAAACAGGATCATTGAGGGGCAGTGTTCTCCGGCAGCGTTGACACAAAGCAGAAAAGTCACACCATCTTTATCATTGTTAACAATTTTATTCACATCTTTGCTGCCGTTCACCGCAAAAACTGGCGTCTTCGCAACAACTTCCGGGTTATAATGGATCATACTTTCGTCGGTGTTAAACCACAACCTCGGATTATCAAAGTCCTCGTCACTTAGTCCCTCTTCAATGAGCCTCGTCTTCTGCTCTGCAAAGTAGTACCTTAGCTTTTCTTCCGAAACAGAAGCCCTCCCCTTGTGGACGACTTCACTTTTTCGTTCGGTTATGACCGAGTTCCGGGCTTTAAAGCGCCTGACTTTCAGTACGCTACGGTACACTGGGAACCCAGACGACTGGCTTTCTGCAATCCAGTTAACCAAGGCCTTTTCAGTCTCTGTGCCTAGGAGAGAATCAGGCCCCTTCCTAATACTAAGATGTCCTGCACCGTACTTTTTGGAATCTCGTTACTTTTCTTGTACATTTCGTAATACAGATGTCCTGCACCGTACTTTTTGGAATCTTGTACTTTTCTGCGACAAATCTGATGGACATACCTTTATTCAAGTCGTCACCCACATTTTTTATGTCAGCGTCTGAGTGCCTTTTGGCTGTTTTTCTTTTCGGTTTAACACCCCCCACCGGTTCATCAACCTCATTTAGAGCCTCAACTTCGTCGCTCGAGTCATCTGAGGAACTAGGCCTATCTGAGTTCGTGAGGCTTGCATCACTATCAGACGATTCGCTCTTTTTCATTTTCTTCATTTCAGGCCTTTCTGAAACATTTTGCTTGTCTCTGCCCTCTATCACTCTTTTCGATTTTTTCTTCGCTACACTTCCCTCTGTATTGTCCGTTCTCGCCTAGAAAGCAAAAGCGAAATTGTAGGATAGGATAGTTGCTATAGAAGCATGCATGTTTTCAGAACTAGGCTAAGAAACCAAAACCGGGCAACTAGGTCAAGAAACCAAAACCGGGCAACTAGGCTAAGGAACCAAAACCGGGCACTAGCCTAGGCTAAGAAACCGAAACCGCACACACGAATAATTGGAAGCTGGAAGCTGGTTGTAATAGATAGCTTCGAATTTGTAAGCAAAAGCAATATTACTAGCCTATAACTGTAGCCTATTGTTGATAGAACGTCAAATTATTTATTGTCCGTCATATCGGATAAATGTTCACGTTCGCGGACAGATTCGCAAGCAAGCACAGCGCAGGGAGAACAGGCAGCCGCTAAAGGGATTGGTAAGTGTCCGAGAGTGCGGATAGGCGCTCGTAGTCTCGGACAGTCGAGACATTGACTGATTCTCTCGGAAACTGAATAAAACATCTTATAGTCACCAAAAACACTTAAAAAAAATATAAATGTCCTTACCTTTGACTATACTTCGCAATCCAGGGCTAAAACTTAAGATTTTTCGAGTCATACAATAGTGTGGATGGAATTTCAAATTTTGCGCGCTGGTGGTTGGGAATAGTTGCGTTTTTTGCCTTTTCTCCGTAGGTCGGTTAACCGACCTATTTGCCACTATTGGCCGTTTTTTCGTCTCGCCGGTCGGTTCGACTGAGCTCTAAAAAACGGCTTATAAAAAAACATGGCGTCATCCCGTCGCCGGCGCCTATCTCTCCAATGAGAATTTTGAATTTCGCGCCGTGCCAAGAGCGTAGGTCGGATGGATGGACCTCCCGCCTCAGTCCACAGGTCGGTTAACCGACCGCCGAACGGAGACAAAAAAACGGCTTATAAGAACTTAGGTCGGTTAACCGAAGGAAGAAAACGACTTATAGTCGGAAATCTTGTAGGTCGGTTAACTGGATGAAGGCAAAAAACGCAACTAATGGTTTTTAGTCAGATTTGAAGGCCGAACGCTGCCGGTTCGCGCGCTATTTTCAACAAATCTGTGCGGCAAGGATTAAAGAAGTTACAGTTGAAACAAAGTTTGGGTAAGAAAGATTAGAAATCAGTGTCCGGGGTTGCGGTACTGTCCGAGCACTGGTAGTGCTACCCTACTAGAGCCGCGGTTTTGGCATCCGGTGCATGGTCGTGCAAGACTATGCCGTCCATAGGCGGTTTCCGACCATTCTCTTTGTACGATACCGCGCTTGTCACGAAACTCGTTCTAGGCTTTTTCTGCCAGGAACTAAAAGGTTCGCTGCTCTTAGGCTTTCTACAGTCACATGCAAAGTGCCCTATCTCGTTGCAATTATAACAGGACCTGCCAGATTTATCTGTTAACTTACGTTCTTGGTTTTGCGCTGCGTGTTGAGGGCTCGACATTTCTCCCTTATTCGAACCGGCTCCTTTGTTCGCAGCTTGCCAATTCTGTGCTAAACTGACGGCTTCGTCTACTGTCTTCGGCGGTAACTGTTTCAGGTGCGTCACCAAACCTGTAAATGATGGACTCTTTACAAACTGTTCGAGAACTATCTCCGTTAAGATTCCCCGTAACTTGGCGTTAACAGCAGATACACCAGTGGTGTCAGTTTCTGATATTTCTAACCACTTGCGACAATACTGCCCAAGTTGGTCGGCGTGCTCTTTAAATGAAGTATTTGGCGACATCCGCAATTCTCGAAATTTATTGCGATACGTATCTTTCGAAATACTGTATTTTGCTAAAATTACGGACTTCAGCGTGGAAAATTGTCTTAATTGCTCTTGTGTCATGCTCGCTACTGCCTCAAGGGCTCTCCCGCTAAGTAACGGCATAAGATGTAAAGCTTTGCTAGCGTCGTCCCTCGTAAGACGACAGTTCGGCTCCACTTTTAAGTCGACTGCTCTTATTTCCGACTAGGCTATTCTAATCCTTCTCTTCGATTTTCACACCCAAGTAACGGCTAACTAAACTGCTTACCTAGCAATCAAAAATCACGATCCCACTGCTGTGCACCACTGTGACGAGGTAAACGTTTCCCGGAATCAGTCCTGATAGTTGTTGCTCAGTGAAAGACAAGTTTATTACTGATCATACAAAATACTGAAATGTAATAACACGGAATGGAATCAATGAATCTGATGGACCAATCGCGTGAAGGGATGACGTGTTGGTGCGCTCCGTCACAGTCATTTATGTTGATCAACCTTAAAAAAGGAGACAAAATTGATCCTTGCGGACAAGACTTTTCTAACTTCCGGGAAACATCTTTTCCATATGATACCGAAAAGGAGTTGTCGCAATTTTCATAAGTTTGCGGGCCCATGCACCATGAGCATACTTCGTCCGCTCTACAATCTGTCTTCCGATGACCGTATAAGCAACATTTGCTACATCTTTTCAAGTGGACATAGTCGTCACAAGAGGCAAGGATAAAACCAATCCGTAAGCCTCTTTGAGACAGTATAAACTGGCGGATCTTTTGACTAACTTCCACAAACACTTTCCTTTTCGACGTGTTTTCAAGAATGGTGATGATCATGAAGCTTTCCCCTTCGTTGGCCATCCGTTGAATTTCTGGGTTACACTGCAACATGTATTTTTCAGTTTCGTCTTTGTGCTGAGGGGAGGGAGCCCCATTGACTAACATTCTTGGAAAGTGCTTTTTCACCTCTTTCGGTTTGTACTTCGTGTCCGACACTTTCTCTATTAGTACTGACATGGCTGACTCTAGCTCCCTTTTCGACCCCAATTCCAAGATAATTCTACCTTCCTTCGCCGGAACAACTTTCTTCACGAAAAAATCGGAATTTTCTCCTTGGACAACTCTGCTGATAGATTCCGTAAATTGCATGGCTTCGTCAAAATTCACACGGTTTCGTTTTTCCGCAGATGCAGGCTCCAGAATCACAGAGAATGTTTCAGGACCCTTGAGCGCTTGGGCATAAGACGCCTGCTGGGGTGCGGGTACACAAATCTGTCCATTATTTTGCGATTTATCCGTTCAAGCTCTTTTTGGAGATTCACAACTTCATTCAGACGGGAGTTTTCGATTCGGGGGAGTTCAATGTTCTCTTCGATTGATCGCTGGTGAAGATACTGGCTCCTGCTGCATATTGGTAGGCATTAAATTGTACTTTGGAGATCTTCGAGTTACAAACTAGGTAGCCCGATCACTGGCCAGATATATCATCAGTGTGAAAACAAAAGTCACTTCAATTAAACATCCAAATCGAAGAAATATGTCTAAAATCAACCGGATTATGATCAATATCACTAGAGTCTAACAGTGCTATTTGTCATTCTGGAGAGGTTCATCAATAACAGGTTCAGTCGTCAAAGGGTAAAACGGAACTCCATACTTAGGACATTCTAGGAGGAAATGTTCTCTTGTTTCTATTACATTACTACAAAATTCACAATAAGGGTTTTCCCTTTTTCCTATCCTAAGGTGGCTGTGTAGTCCTATGTGTCCTGATCTAAACCTTAATAACATTTTACAATCTTTTCTCTTATACTTCTTAGACCACACACTCAATTTCCCCCATCTTTTTTTCCTTCTTACAAATATATTTCTTGTCATATCCCTTATTCTTTAAAAATGTGAAGTTCTTGTCCTTCGTATTGCTTCCTCAATTTCAAGGACTTGCATGGGCATTTCTTCATTGTCAGTTATGTCAACCAACTTGGTTGCTTCCTTTGCGAGTGAATCAGCTTTTTCATTATCCTTAACTCCTATTCAGTTCAATTCAATTTATTTATAACCCATCTCAACAAAAGGAGGGCGAAGCGCCCTAAAGATGGAGTAACCGACAAAATAAATAGAAAAAAGAAACACTAGTACTAAATACAAAAAATTACAACAAAGACGATTAGATAAATAGCGCTGACCATGGGTGAGACAACATTGACACAGAAGAACGAAGATCCTTTAGCCGTTTATCAATATCAAAAGTTGGGGAAATTAGGCGGAATTTACTCATCAAATAACTATTTCTAGTCCAAGGTGGATAACTAAGAAGAAATTTCGCAAAACGAAAATACACTCTGCGGACAGATAATTTCTGAGATTCGGTAAAAAAAACTGCCAAATGGGACAAAGAGAAAGGAGATGGGGGACAGCTAGACTGTTATAAATTTTTGCAAGGTTTAATCGATCCAGATGTTTGATGTTTGTAACTATTGAAGCGTAAGCGATTCTAAGTTTTTTCTTCAGATTTTCAAGGGACAATTTGACAGTTTCTTTTAGATTCCTGCCTATTGGCATTCGAAGGTAAGTCAGTTTCTGAGACATAGGGACTTGAACACTGTCTAGGGAGACAGTAACAGGGCCATTTACTTTTTTAAAATTGAAAGCAACAACTACAGTTTTAGCAACATTGAAAGAAAGACCAATGTCTTTATATTCGGTATGAAGATTTTAATTCCGATCAATTTCAAGATGATAAAAACTAGGAAAAGATACAGTTATTCAATCAGCGATACAGTTATTCTTTCTAGTAGTGGCAGCAAGCATGGGTATCTCCGATCTCTCTCATCGACTTCCTCAGATTCACTCGCACTTTGAGGATCTATATCCTGGATATCACTAACCATCGTACTGACCTCAAAAGTAGCCGCTTTGCCATTGCAACAACTTGGAGTGACTGCTCTTTGATTTAAAGGAACAGTAAACTTGACTAGGCAACTTTCGGCCATCAAACCGGCCTGGGGGCCTTAGATAAATGTACAGGGACTTATTGTCGACAGGACCCCCCCATCTTTGTTATCTCGAAACGAGTCGAAACCCCTCCTTATTGTTCCCAGAGCTAGCTGGCAGGGCCTTGCCCCTTATGCACTGTAGTTACGCACTCATGCACTGTAAAAGTTCGCGATTGTCTGTGTTATCAACATACAGGGTTGCCGCTTTACTAAAATAAATTCACTATGCAAAAGGAAAAAAAGTAATTCCAAACAAGAAAAGTATTCAGAACGTGTTGCTGGGTCATAGTCACCTTGGAAATAGAACCTAACAACTACTTTTTTCTTAAAATCTGCTGCCAAAGTAAAAAGAAAGTTCTATTGTGAGCACAATTGTACTACCGGTGGCAACCCTGTTGACATACATTGTATTACTTTGTTTCAAGGCAAAGATCGTGGGTTGGAGTCCTACTCCCGGCACACAAACCTTTTGCTTTTTTTTTTTTTCTACTAACTCAAAAGTCGAACTCTCGGAAACTGCCCGGAAACTGCAATGGTCGTAACAAGAATTTTTCTAACTCTCAATATCGACTCAGGGTACATTCTTGATATGTCAGCTAGCTCCCTGAGCCAAGTTTGAGTCAAGTTTACTATTCCTTTAATAGTTTCAAATTGTGCGCAACAGATGAAAGTTTCCCTGCTCGAGAAGTTGTCAGCCTGTTCCTCTTTTTAGAGTGGGTGTCAGAATGAGTTTAAAGGATCTCTCGGATGCAGCAGAAGAAGCCGGAAGACTCAGAATACGACTAGCAATCTTTGCCAGAATGCTGCTGCCGCACAGACCATTCCAACAAGCACGAGCACTTGTTCTCCCCACTGCTTTCCAAACGAATTCTTTTGAGAGTAATTCCCCTTCCTTCGTTCGGTAAATTGGCCAACTCCCCAACAGTAGCACCTTCATCCATGCCGTGTCTCTCTGCAAGTGAGCATAACAACTCTGTGGCAGTGGTTTGCTCACTAACACTCAGATCACTTCCTCTGTACAAAGGGTTCAATTCAATTCAATTTATTTTCAAAACCGATACAACGGTCAAGCCGATTTAGTGGTTCTCGTCCACATTAACACTAATTATATATATATATAAAAGAGATAATAAGATTGGTTCAGAAGATTGGCGGCTAGATGAATTGGTTTTAAGCAGAATTCCTTTCTGCTCATCAGAATCCATTTGGCCGCCACTTCTGCAGTTTTCATCAACGGCGAGGAACTAAGCGTATGTTTTTCTATGTTGACGAATGCTTGAGCCACTTCATCAATTCTGGGGGTGTCTGACTAAAGCCTTGCTAACCAGAAAACGACTGGGGTAAGTAGGTCCAATCTCCTGCACCTTCTTCCAGAAGACATCATTGTCCAACAAAGTACGTTTTGTTAGAGGATCGAGAGGCAATTCGTCATCAAGAGCCACAGTCTGGAGGCAAGGCCGTATCCAGGGGGGGGGTTAGGGGGTTCACCCCCCCCCCCCGAAACCCACAAAAGTAATAGTTTTTTGCAGGTTTTAATCTCTGATCTATGTATTTTTTGTACTTTTTGGTCCGACCCGTGGACAACCCCCCCCCCCGAAATAAATTCCTGGATACGGCCCTGTCTGGAGGGCAAACTTGGTCACAATCATACTGTTTAAATGGTGGACAACTGATCCCCACCTTGTTTCTCCTGGTAACTTCAACTGCATCACCTTTCCTTTCTTTTCCTTTTGAATTTTCGAGAATGTTGCGGTCAACAGGTGTGATGCCTTGACCATTTTTGGCAATCTTTTTTGTCTCTGCCAAAATACTGGCCATGGTGGTCAGTTTCAGTAAATCGCAGCACAGTAAATTTAAGGCATGACATACACACCCGTAGCACACAATATGACTGAATGTATCAGTAATAAGCTGCCATGGTGCCTTCATGTTTGCAGCATTGTCAGTTACATTGCCTACTACCTTATCTTCGCCGATCTCCCTTATAGTTGCAATAATCTCATCCGCAATATACCTTCCAGTATGTCTCTCTTCTTCTGTGCATGTTGTTTTAAAAAAAAAAACAGGCTTAGGGCAAGTCACAACGTAATTCATGATGTATTCATTTCTTATATTCTTCCAACTATGAGTCTGAACTGCAACACATTTCTGCTCTTGCCAATTTTTCTCTGTTAGAGTGTCTGTCAGGGCAAACTGTTGGTCTAGCGGTGGGGTAGAATCATCGTGATGATGATGGTCTTTTTAATTTAAAAGAAAAACTATCACAGCAAAATGCCGAATTCGTTTCTTCGTGTCAAACGTCAAAGATACACTGAATGAAATATAAATTATCAAAAATAAAACACTGTCATGAAACAAACTCAATTTGCATTATACCATTCAGTGAAAATAGGCACGAAATTTTTCTTGAACCGGTCAGTTCGGCAATGAATTGGGGCGAGCTTTGGGACCTTCACTGCTACTGCTCTAGGTTGGCGAAGTCTCTCGGGTAAATGGGGACTAGGGAGGAGGGAACGGTGCACGGGGTGGGAAAGGAGTTTTAGGCCAAAAGTCTGGCAAAGGTGTTCTGTCCTCTCTGCAAGCGTTTGCAGCCTTACTGATTTAGCTTGACTTTTGGCATTTCTATTAAGGATTTCAACAAGAGACAGATCGTCTACATACTTCCAACGTTCATCCATATCTGTAGCAATATCATTAATCATTAACAAAAAACATAAAGGTCCAAGAACTGTCCCCTGTGGTACTCCACAGAAAATGGGCAACGGTTTTTAAAAAAACATTTTTATATTTTACTGCCTGTTCTCGACTAGTAAGAAAACTTTTTACAATATTTATTAGAAAAGCTGGAATATTATTTTCCATCATCTTATTTACTAGAGCATGGTGGTCTATCAAGTCAAAAGCCTTTTTAAAGTCTATAGCTATTAGGTTTAACCATTTATCTGGATATTCAAGATTTTTACAAATAAAATCTAACAACCCAACAAGGTAATGTGTTTTAGAACTTCCAGGTATGTTCCCAAACTGGCGTTTATCAATAATCTTCGAGAGATGTTCTTCCAACCAAGTAGCAACAAATCCTTCATAAATTCGAATGAAAATGGATGTTACAGGTATAGGTCTAACTCCTGTAAAATCATTTGAAGCACCTTTTTCTTAGGTGCTCGTTTAGTTTATCCGCTGTTGTTTCTGCGGGCTCATCCTTCAGGAAATCAAGTTGCTGGGGTGACTTTCCGCTCAACTGTTTAACTTTTTGATAGAATGTTGATGGTTTAGATTCCAAAAGACCATCTACTTCATTATGGTAGTACTCAACTTGAGCTGCTCTAATTTCACTTTTGATTTTATTCCTCAACTCGTTTGCCTCTGTTTTTTCCCTTTACGAATAAGATTTATTTTACGTTTTATCAGTGATTTATTTTTGAATTAATGTAAGGTTTATCAGTGGAACATATTTTACTTTTCTTTTCTGGGAAAAAGTGATCGAACTTATCATTAATTTTATCATGAAACAGATTCACACGAGCATCTAAATCTGGTGAATCAAAAATATCCTCCCAACTTCCGCTAGTAATCCAATCACAAAATTTCAAAAGCCCAGAATCACTAATTGATCTTGTAGCTACCTCCGTAACTTTGTATTCAACTTTAATCTTTTCCACTGGGTACCACTGAATCATGAAATGATAACTACCACCTAATGCAGGAAGTTCAACATGTTTCCGGGAAAATTTGTGCAAATTTGTCAATATTGCATCAAGTTGAGTACCTCCTTTTGTTGTGGGAAAATCCACAGTATTTTTCTGCTTCAAGGACGAAGCTAATAAATTTACTTTTAACTCATTTGCATCCCCAAACATTGCAATTGCTGAAAAAGGGTAATTCTTTGAATGTAGTCAACAGAATCTTATAACTTCTCCCAAAACTTTTGTATAGCAGATTTTTTTTGTCCTGGAGAACAATAAACAAGAGCTGTAAGCTCATATGGCACTTGCAAGGCTTGGTAAAATGATGAAAGTAGGAATTCGCCAATGCGTGTGTTTGCTGTGATCATTTGTAAGCAAAATCCGACTGTTCTTGGTCCGGTCTTGTCAATTATGTATTTAGGGCTTGTGCTTATTCTTCCCCCAAAGTTTCATCCCGATCCGTCCACTCTGAACATGTCAAACAATTTCCGCCCCCCCCCCAACTCCCCCCAAAGTCACCGGATCCATCCCGGACTTGAAGTGTGACCTCTGAGATACGAGATCTTTCAAAAAATCAAAATTCATTAAGATCCGATTCCCCGTTCAAAAGTTATAAATACGTCAACATTCCGGATTCCCCCTCCCTCCATCGAGGGAGGAGGATCGAGGAAATGACAATTTCCAAGTTAGTTTAGTCGGGTCCTTAATATGCCTGCCAAGTTCCATCGACCCAGCACATGTGTAAGTATCTTAAGTCGGGATCACCGGAATTCCGGAACCCTCCCTCCAACTCCCCCCACAGTGCTCGGATCCGGTCCAGTCTTGTCAACTATGTATCTAGGGCTTGTGCTTGTTCTTCCCACCAAGTTTCATCCCGATCCGTCCACTCTGAATATGTCACATGATTTCCGACTCCCCCCTCCAACTCCCCCCAAAGTCACCGGATCCATTCCGGACTTGAAATGTGACATCTGAGACACGAGGTCTTTCCAAACATCAAGTTTCATTAAGATCCGATTCCCCGTTCAAAAGTTATAAATACGTCAATATTCCGGATTCCCCATCCCTCCACTCCCCCCACGGTGGTCGGATCGGGGAAGTGACTATTTCCAAATTAGTTTGGTCGGGTCCCTGATATTCCTGCCAAGTTTCATCGTCCTAGCTCATCTGGAAGTACCGTAACTCGAGATGAGTGGCCTGACAGACCGACCGACCGACAGACCGAAAAGTGATCGGTATATGGCACTTGAGCGAAGCTGCAAGTGCCATAAAAACACAAATTTCTGAATGGGGTCGCGGAAGTCGCCTAGGCCGAAGGCGAGTCCAGATTCTCTCATCCTTATCATCTAAACAAGGTACTTTCAGAGGCTCAGAGTAGTATATATAGGGGGGAGCTGGCTCACCGACCCCCCAATTTCAAAACCCCATTTTAACATCAATTTCTTAAATTTTAACATCCTTTTTACCAAATTATCCCCCTTTTTAAAGATATTTTTATTTTCTTACTTCCCAAATAAAGGCCCCAAGAAATATGAAATATCACCCTTTACTACATATAAACTACTACTTTTTTTTTTTTTTTGCATTTTTCATTTTTTATCAAAATATAATACCAATTCTACTGAGTAAACAGTTCTACATCAACATATTGGTCAGAGTTCTTATTCATCCTCATAATAGGCTGCAAAACCAGATTTTTCTTTAGAAGTAACTCATCAGCAATTGCATTGTATCTCTGTGGTATAAACAAATCACAGGCTTCGTTATTATGATTAATAACCACAACCAGCTTATCACCATATTTTGTCTTAGCAATTCTCATTTTAACGATGATATATTTCATTCCTAGAACCTAGATCATGTCCCTGCATTTCCGCCTGTGTACTAACGAGGGTAGGTTGAGTTCCCTCCGCCGTTCACTGTAGGACTTGTTTTCCTTACGGCGATCAGCTTAGTGGCCCTTCGTTGGATTTGTTGTCCTTCTGAGTCGAGGGGTGGTCAGTATGGTCCCTTCCTCCAGTCTGGGTCTTACTAATCCTTTGTAGGGCTTGGTGATTACGTGCTTACTTCTGCTCGTGATGCTGTGTTTGATGATGCCTAGGGCTGTGCTAGTATTTGCTGAGATGTTCTGTGAGTGGGAGCTGAATTTTAACTGGGAGTCAACAATAACACCAAGGTCAATAACACAGGCTCCAGTGTTGGCAAGGCCTATGAGTTTCGAATCATCCGCATACAGAGTGGTTTTGTTGCTGGTGATAAGGGCCAGCTCATTTATGTACATACTGAACAGGGTGGGGCCCAGGACGTGACGTTGACTTCATCAAAGAGTGCGTGACTGTTTGGTCCGGCGTTCACGTTCTCGTGCGCCGTTCTGTTCTCCAGAAAGTCCTCATTCCAACTGATCACTTGTGGACTAAGAGATAGGGTATGTAGCCTTTGAATGTGGTAGCGGTGTTTCTCAAATGCTTTGCCTAGGTCCAGCAGGATTATGTCCGCGGGTAATTCTTAATCTAGTAGGTCGGGTACAAAACTAAGATTCAGGAAGATTTGTATCCACCGATCTCTTTGAGCGAAAACCATTTTAGCTGCTGCTGATAGGTGAGTATGCCTCAAGAAGATTAATGATGCGCTTGTTTATGATTCTCTCTATGACCTAGCATGCCACACAGATAAGGCTGATAGATAGAAGTTCTGGAACCCTTTTTGTGAATTGTGAATTGATAGAAGTTCAGGAACCCTTCTTGTGAATTGTGATGTCTATTGCCTTCTTCCTCCCCTGGAAGCTTTCCTTGTGTTACCGACAAGTTAAATATTTTTACCAGGGCCGCTGATATTGCAGGGCTTAGTTCCTTTATCATTCGTGGGCTGAGACCATCAGGTCCAGTCGTTTTGTTGGCATCGAGTGTACTTCGAGTGTCACTGCTGAGTGTAATATTGGGAAGGGAGTGTGAGCCTGTTCCGATGGTGGGGGAGTCTATCTGGGTAGTCCTTAGAAAACGCTGAGGTGAACTGCTGGTTAAGCAGGTTTGCGCTTTCGGAGGGGCAGGAGAAGATAACTATTATTTCCCAGGTCTGGTACGGAGTGTGTGCCTGGCTTCTGCAGGGAAATATGTTTCCAAAATAATTTTGGGTTTTCCTTAACATTTTTGGCCAAATGTTCTTCATAGTTAGCAGTCAGTTTTCGTGTTTCTTTCTGAGGAGGTTCCTGGCGATAATATACTTCTCATACACTGTTGTCGTTTTTTGTTTCATGTACTTCTCTCAAAGTGTTTTCTTCCTGTTGCGTAGTTTCTTGATTTTTGGGCTGAGGAAGGGTAGCGTTTTTTTTCCAAGTCTCGCTGCTACATTTGGCTTGGCTCTATAGTAGGGTCTTTTTTAGGGTTAGCCATGAGGCTTCCACGTCTTCTGAGATAAGTGTTTCCAGATTAGCATGTAACAGCTCCTCCACCATCATCATCTTGTAGTTAGTAAAGGGTTGCTTTGTATATTTTGATGGTTTTGGTGTATAGATGAGAGAACTGGCGTGTGGTCGCTTGAGCCAATCGGACTTCTAGTCTGTGTCATGATCACCTTTTCTGGGTCATTTGTTATGACTAGGTCGAGTGTGGAGGAATTTTGTCCTGGGCGCATTCTTTTGGGCATAGTTACTGTTAAATACAGAAAATTATCAGAGAGAACTTGTACTAATGGGTTTTGTTAAAGGCTTGACTTGGTCATACCTTGGCTCATCTATCTAGGACACGTTTGGGAGGTTGAAGTCCCCTGTCGTGAGCAGAGCTGCCTTTGGGAAATCACATCGTATGAATTGAGTCATGTCGGCAATTGCTGTTTCAGAGGACAGCTGGCATGGACCTGTAAACTGAACTTTGGACAAACATTTGTTGGGTAGGGACAGGGAGACTCATGTGGCCTCAACCTAACGTAAGGAAGAATAGGGGACAGATATTTCTTTCACCTGGAACTCCTTGGAAGCTAGAAAAGCAACTTCTCTACAGTTTGGATCAGACAGATTGCTGAAGATGTTGTATCCAGAGGGGCACACTGAGTCTTCTGTCAGTTGAAACCTTGAATTCTTGGGGCAAATTTCTGTCAGGGTTGCCATATCTATCTTACGTTCGAGCACTGTTGCCAGTGCCGTCATCTTGTTGGTGACAACATCGACGTTTGCCATCATAATGTTCACAAGTTGTCGGGTGTGTTGTATCTGACTCAGTTCGAGAACTGTTGCAAGTGCCGTCATCTTGTTGGTGACAACATCGACGCTCATATGACAACATCGTGTCCTCAAACCTCGAGTCCTCCCTCATCAGCTTCCCTATCCGAAGGTGGTTATCGGTGGTAACTTCGCTGATGTCAAGATCTTCGGCGCATAGGTATGCTAGCCCGTTCTCGTCATTCATTTGAGACATGTTGTGAGTTTCTACCTTTTATCTCCGCATTCTGCAGATTTGCAGGTTCTTTTTAAATCGAACAAAATTGAATTGAATGGTGTTTCCCCTACCTGTGGCAGAGTCAGGTGAAGAATCTTCTCTGTCTCGGCATCCATGAATGTCACAAGGCAGAAGGTGGCGTTGTGACCAGGTGAATCACACCTTCCGTCGGCACAGAGCCGGACTGACCTTCCGCGTGCCTCGTCCATGACGATTGCCCGTTCTTTTTCCCAGCACCTGAACACGCTTCCCACAAGGAAGGACTCCTGATGCCGAAAATAGGTGCTGAGATGAAAAACAGGCAGCCCCATGAACTGTAGCATGCGGACGGCCTTGGTTGGGCTGCTGCCCGAGGACATGATTGCTGTGGAGAGGGCCACGTCACCTTTGAAAAGGTTCGAGCCTCGTAATCGCGTCTGACTACACCATCTCCTGTTGAGAAAAATTTGAATCAGGTTAATCTTGAGTAATTGTGCCTATAATGTGACAGTCTATTGTGTTTCGCCAACAAAACGGGGAGCTATCAATAGTTGCGTTTTTGCAGATACCATTGTATCTGCTACCACAGTCTGGGTCTGCAATTAGTCGTTTTTGCAGTTACCGTGGTATCTGATACCACAGTGCTCTGCAAAACGAAAACGTCATCCAAAATGAAATACTTTCTCGCAAAAATTTGATGAAAGTGAGATAACTTTTCAGATGCCATAACCAGTTACCACAGTCGGGCCGTAGTATCTGAAATATCTGAAAATGTGTTGATCTGAAAAAGATTATCTCTGAATATCTGATACCACGATAACTGGCCAGATACCACGGTAACAGCGAAAACGACTTCAGACCGTGGTATCAGATACCATGGTATCAGCAAAAATTGCAACTAATAATACAAGATATACTGCCGTAATCGGGGTGTGAAGGTCTGCCTAAAATTGCATGAAGGATTAGCCATGCTTTAGCGTATTAGAATTTAAACTGCACAAGGAGATATCTATAATTTCCCAGCTGTTTCATCTGCATTTCATTGATTTGGTGAGTCTGCTCTCTCTCTCGACAAGACCATTGGCGCGATGTTCCTTGCGAAAGCAAATCACTGGTATCAAAAAGGTTTATTTTACACTTCACCGCATCGTCCGGAGCATAGTAAGGTTGCGACGTAAACCGTCCCGATGGTGTTCGACGACGATATGGAACACTTGGCTGTTCCACACTTCTGGCACAATGAAAAGAGAAGCTTGACAAGGACAGATGTCTCCACTACGGTGAACTGGACTGGTGACGTCTCAGATTCAGTGGCGATGGATTCAACGCTAAGAGAAAAGATACAATAATGGCCACGCAGCAACAAGGCACTTTTAGAGTAAGGACATGGTCGCCATCTCCCTTACGAAAACCGTCTGGAAAAATTACGAATACCCAGTTTATCTTACAATTTCTCCGAGATGGTTTGATCGTCGAGTAATTTGATGTTCGAGTCATGATACTGTCCTCACTTTCAACCACAACCGTCTCAGAGGATACAGCCTGCAACTGCGTGGAGAGAAAATTCCGAAAAGACATTGGAAAATGGAGTTTCGGAAACAGGTGGGGATCGTCCTTGTTGATGGTGTCCATCTATGGACCCACAGAGCAGTTTCAAGGCATTTAAAAGAAACAGAACAGGAAAATTAAAAAAAAAAATTTACGTGGTATTTGCATCCTCGGAGTCGCAAGGAATATAATCGTCGTCTTCGGCCCTAACCGTTTTTTTCGGAGGGGCGGCCGGAAATGAGGAGCCATCTGAGTCTTCGCACTCTGACAAGAGAGCAGCGAGTGGGCGACGACGCTTCAGAATGCCACGGCTCGACTTGATCGGAGAGATATTGCTCTCGTCATCTGAGTATATAAGACCACCGCTTCTCCGGGTAGAAGAAGGTGTGCTATGCACTGCAACGGTCGTGGGGGTTCTAGGATACACAGTTGGTTCCGGTTCAGAAACGACTTTAAACTCGAGGTTGCAGCGGAAACAGCACACTTTTCCGCTGCGTATGGGAACTGGCTGCAATGTCGGTTGTCCGTCCACGGTGTACGCATGGTCTATCAGGTGACTCGGCCTTTTGGTTTTTTTCTTCCTTCTCGGTTTTGAAGAGGTAGCTTCGAGGTTGCCAGTCTACATGACAAGATTCACAGATTAATAGACATAGGGGAAATAATGCGTTTCAAAGTTTGGAGGAATATTGTAGTTTCAGAGATGGATTCAAAGGCTTCGGAACCACTCTGAGGCGACCAACGTCTTTTGATAACCTCTTATCCGACATTTTTGTACGGTGTTCCTGGAATGCTTACCCTATTTGATCGCGTGTTCGAATCAGTTATTTGATTTTACCCTGGACACTTGATTTTCATCTTTCAGCCGTTATTAACCGGTTGGTGTTTTTGCCACCGAGGAATTCCGCATAGGCTACAGAACATAAGTGGTAAAAATGAACTTAAAAGTAAAGTCTGTTAGTGTTAGTACACAATGACAGGTACCCATTGACAATACTCACCATTTTGGTTTTGTCACATTGAAAGTGTGAGAAAAATAAATTACTATTCTATTCTATTCAACAGGAAGTCGGATTGTTTCTATAAGCTAGCAAGCACAAGCTTCATAGGGGGGATGCATACCTGCCGTATAACAAGAGCTGAAAGCTCATATGGCACTTGCAAGGCTGGGTCAGAGGATGAAAGTAGGAATTCGTCAATTCGTGGGTTTGTTTTGATCATTTGTAAGCAAAACCCTTGAGATAAGAATGATCACGAGTCCTTGGATTCATTTGGCTGTGCGCACTTTAAGGGCGCTAGAAAATCATCTGTAATCAAAACTCTTGAAGCAAAAAAGATGATCACCAGGAGCACGAAAATGTATATTTTACTCAAAAGTATTGTTTGTACTTTAAGGAATTCAGTTGTAAGCAAAACCCTTGAGGCAAAAATGATCATGGGCTCATACGGATAACGAAAATGTATATTTTGCTTAAAAATATGTTTTGTACTTTGCGGTTAGCATTAGTACATTAAGGGATGGTCGGATCTGGGAACTAACTATTTCTAAGCCAATCATATCAAGTCTCTAATTTTCAAGCCAAGTTTCATCGTCCTAGCATGTCTGGAAGTAGATAGATGGCGGTTGCGCTGAAAAGCTGCATAAACCAAGCTATCAAGTTTAGCTTTAAATTTGTTCTGATAAACTCAATATAGCATAATGAAGATTACAACACTATTTAAAGGACTTTTAGTGCTATTGATTGTTCAACAGTTGGACTGCGCTGCCTCTGAGTAACCGAGAAAATTGCAATCAAGTTCAAACCAATTTCGATTTGCATTATACCGCCATCTATTGCTGATAGACTTTGCAAGTTTGGAATATTCGCTTCTTGCATAGATGGCTGCCGATGCGCATTCCCGTCATGCAAACCTAGAAAATTCAAGCGTGGGTGTCGGGCCGGCCGTAAGAAGAAAAGGCAAATTTCAGTATTAATCAGTGTGAGAAGAAACAAATTGCCGCAGCAGAGGTATACGAAGGTGATACAACAGATCCCTTGTCTTCCAAACATCAACCTACCATGTTTAGGAAAGTATGACGTCGTCCCGATCTTAGATTGCTCGCATTTACCTCCACCTGTGCTGCAGTGTGAAATCTTTAACGCATCGCTAAGATTTCCGAATGTGATTGTCTGTAACGCGAGATCACTAACCAACAAGATCGAAGACTTGGAGGTTGTATTGCGCCAACACAGCGCCCCAATTGCATTGATATCAGAAACATGGGGAATAAATGTGAATAGCGGACTGATAAACGGATATTCTTGTTTTTTCACCCCGCGGCAAGAAAGAATTGGAGGTGGTGTCGGTATATATTGCCGTAACGACATCCCGTGTTTCGTACTTGACTTTCCAACATCCAACCAGCATGAGGTTTTGTGGCTTGCATCTAGACCATATAACCTCCCGAGGATGTATTCTCACCTGATTCTGGCCGCAGTGTATTATCCAGAGAGCGCCAGAAACCGTAAGGAGTTAGCAAGTTACTTGCAGTGCACAGTTGACGAATTACGACGAAAATACAGTAGCCCGAAGTTCATTATTGCTGGTGATTTCAATCAAACGAACAAGGGGTGGATGGCGTCTATTCTCGGTTTAAGGCAAGTTGTCGGAATACCGACGCATGTCAGCGGAGGCATGCTCGACTTTATTTTTACTGACCTTGATGCCCAGTACACATCGCCAACAAGTTTGGGCCCATTGGGGAAGTCTGACCACTATGTATTACTGTGGAAAGCAAAAAGCAGCATGAAAAAACCCAAACTAACTAAGATAACTGTAAGACCCACCACCGAAAGCTCCATACAGGAATACGGGAAATGGATTGGAAACTGCGATTTCGGTGACGTTTTCCGAGAAGCTGGAATTGATCGGAAAGTTGAAATTCTGAACAAAACGCTCTACACCAAGTACCTCGAAGTCTTTCCAGAAAAGCGCGTGACAAAAAGTGAATACGATAAACCCTGGATCACCGAAAAAATCAAGAACCTTATACGAAAACGGTGCCAGCTTTATTCATGCGGTCTCGCCACCGAAGCAAAGAAGCTCCGTAATGCTATCGTGAATATGACGGAAAAGGCTAAGCGCGAGTTCGGAAAAAATAAGATTGTGCCACAGTTAAAAATGAATCCAAGCAAGTGGCACAAGTTAGTCAAGAAAATCAGCGGAAAATGCACTAGTTCGGACATATTGATGTACAAAATTGACGGTACGCTAACAAGTGCTGAAGATGTGAATGCCCACCTTGTTGCCATTGGCACGTCTCATCCCCCAATACCAGATGAAAAGGTTCAGGAAATCTTACACACGTGCGAGCAAGAAGATATTACGGTAGTCACTGAATTTGAAGTGCATATGGAACTGAAGAAGCTGAAGTCCAACTCAGCATCGTATCCAGAAGAATTACCTATACGATTACTTAAGGAGTACTCCGTGTTCCTAGCGGCACCCCTTGCTCACATAATCAACTCATGTTTTTCCGACTGCAAATTTCCCGAGCCATGGAAGCGCGCATTTGTTCGAGTTATTCCTAAAACGAAATCACCTTCGTCATGCGGTGACCTTCGGCCGATTTCGATTACACCAGGGATGTCCAAGGTAACGGAAGCTTTCCTTCTTAGACGACTAATGTCGCAAATATACGAAAGTATCGACCAATTCCAGTATGGGTGTCTGAACGGCTGCAGCACCACAGTGTACTTAGTTCGAATGATGGACTCGATCCTCCAGTGGCTTGACAAAGGTGAAACTTTTGTTGATCTTGCATTAGTGGACTATCAGAAAGCCTTTGACCTTATTGACCATCTAGTTGCAGCTCTTAACCTACAGAGAATGGGCGCTAAGGACCAAACTTTGGCTACGATTATAAGCTTTCTCTCTAACCGACTTCAGTGTGTATACGCCATCCATGCTGAAGATCGCAACTCTACTTGGTCCCCCCTAACATGCGGAACTCCACAAGGTACGCGGCTAGCTTGTACCATTTTTCTGGCAGTGATCAATTTAGTGTTATCAGACCAAGAAGACAGGTATAAGTTCGTCGACGACCTTTCGTTCCTACTAAAATATTTACTCATAAATGGGGTAGTGACAGCCCAGTTCAGTAGCGAATTGATGGGAATATTCCATCTGCAGTGTAGTGAGTCTAACCTGAGGTTGAATGTAACTAAGTCGAAGGTAATCAGGTTCAACCCACTGAAACGCGATTTTACTGGCCCCGAAGCACCGTTTCCGATAGTATCGTCAGCGAAAATTCTTGGCGTAACTTTTTCTGAAGATTGCTCATTTGCCGTTCACATCCAGAACATGGTCAGAAATGCGAACATCGCAACACTCACCCTTGTTTCTATGAGACGCTTCGGGTGCGATACTCCAAGTCTCAAGCAGGCGTACCTCACTTACATTCGCCCAATTGTCGAATACGCCTGTCCAGTGTGGGGCCCGCAAGCTCAAAGGACAGTCTATCTTAGCGAAGAGATCGAGATGATTCAAAAAAGAGCCGTAAAGACAATCCTTGGGAAAAGTGACTCGACATACGTTGAACAGCTGGAGAAGCTCGAACTAACAACCTTGCACGAAAGACGGCAAGAACTAATAATCAGCTTCGGGAAATTTGTCTTATCGAGTCGACACCGATCAATCCTACCGCCCGAACCAATTGTAAAACGAACTACCCGTCAATCGAATAAGCTGCAACCGGCGAAGACCAGAACTAACCGATATGCAAATTCATTCGTGCCATATTTTACTAGTGCTTTTAACGATATGAAATGAATAATTGTGTATTTTTGTAATACCGACGTAATTTAGTGAGTTTTATCTTAAATCTTACTACGAAGTCGTGTAATAAATATATCTATCTATCTATCTACCTTATATAACTTGCGATCACCGGAATTCCGGACCCCCCTAACTCCCCCACAATGCCCGAATCCGGTCCGGTTCTGTCACTTATCTACATAGGGCTTGTGCTTGTTCTTCCCACCAAGTTTCATTCCGATCGCTCCACTTCAAGCATGTCACAAGGTTTCCGGACCCCCCTCCGACCCACCCCCCCAGCTTCATCGGATCCAGTCCGGACTTGAAATGGGACATCCGAGACATGTGGTCTTTCTACATATCAAGTTTCATTATGATTCGATCACCCGTTCGGAAGTTATATATACCTCAAGATTCCGGATTCCCCCTCCCTCCACTCCCCCTACGATGGTCGGATCGGGAAGCTGACTATTTCCAGGTTAATCTGGTCGCGTCCCTGATTTGCCTGCCAAGTTTCATTGTCCTAGCCCACCTGGAAGTATCCTAACTCCGTGACCGGAATTCCGGAACCTCCCTCCAACTCCCCCCACAGTGCACGAATCCGGTCCGGTTCTGTCAATGACGTACCTAGGGGTTGTTCTTGTTCCTCCCACCAAGTTTCATCCTGATCACTCTACCCTAAGCGTTCAACATGATTTCCGGTTCTCCCCTCCGACCCCCCCCCCCCACTTTCATCGGATTCGGTCCGGACTTGATATGGGACATCTCAAGCATGACGTCTTTCTAAATATCAAGTTTCACGAAGATCTGATCACCCGTTCGAAAGTTATGCATGCCACTAAATTCCGGATTCCGGCTCCCCTCCCTCCCCCCACGATGTTCGGATCGGGAAAGTGACTATTTCCAACTTATCAATTGGGGTCCCTGATATGCCTGCCAAGTTTCATCGTCCTAGCTTATGTGGAAGTGCCCGAACTAGCAAAACCCGGACAGACAGACCGACCGACCGACAGACCGACAGAAATTGCGATCGCTATATGGCACTTGGCCGACGGGCAAGTGCCATAAAAACAAAGAGCTGTAGAGTGTTGGCGCATTACCGCACGGTTGCTAAGATACCAGAATAACATTAAATATACTCTGGCACTTGACAGCCACGTAATAAAGATACCACGTCTGAGAAGTGGGGCAGGCAGGGTGTAGTGGTGAAACTAACTACTCGAAGCGGCACGATAGCGAAAGTATAAAGGGAGGATACATACCTGCCATATAAAACAAGGGAGCTGTAGAGAATTGGCCCATGACCACACGGTTGCTAAGATACCAGAACAACATAAATATACTCTGGCACTTGACAGCCACGTAATAAAGAGACAAAGTCTTGGGAGTGGGAAAGGGTACGGTGTGGATGAGCAACTAATTACTGGAAGCGGCACAAAAGCAATAGAATAGGGAAAGCAAACTGAGCATGTTGCAAAAGAAAATATAATCAAATGCACCTTGCAAATATTATGTTTGTCAAAAAACAAAGTAAAAAAATAATTTTCATAAAACCTGCATTATATTATCTAGCTTAAAGTGAATTCCTATGTACAAAAAGCAAAATACTTACAAGTGATGTCTCTGTCTCAGGAAAGGTGGTATTTCCACTCTCATCGAGAAGGACTTCAGCCTCTGCATGCTTGTCTATGCTTAATGTCCACACTGAAGGCATGTTGGTCTGATCTCCTTTTCCTTCACAGGCAATGTTTGTTCTCTTCCTAGGACAGGAGAAAAGTTCTCATATTTCTGCATGACTGTTAATATGCTGTACAAGCATGAAACTGCTGGATCACATAAATCTTGGTTCATTCCCCAAAATAAAGTCCAATGCAAAGGGAATAACACTGTTTTATGGTTTATCAGATAAGTTTACAGAGCAGTAAATGTTAGGGAAGCAGAAACAAATTATAACAAACAGAGGCGTTACTAGCCAAAATGTTTGGGGGGGGGGACAAGGTATTTACCGACTGGCTGATCACCGACTGGCTGGCTGGTTACCGACTGGCTGGTTACCGACTATTTTTTTGGATAAAATGACTATTATCGGCTGATTTTAAGAAAAACCGACTATTCTTAAGAAAAAGCAACTATTTTTACGAGAAACCGACTGTTTTTTATTGTTTTTAAGAAAAAGGGACTATTTCTAAGAAAAAATCAACTGTTTACCGACAACATTGGGGGGAGGCGTCCCCCCCCTCCCCCCAGTAGTGACGCCTCTGATAACACAAAGAAGCTACCAAAGCTTCAAATAAATGGAATGAAATGAACTCAACTAAATATTACCTCAAATTTTAAACCGTTTCCATAAGTCATTTCCCCAAGATAGGAGTTTAGGGTGGCGGCTTCATACCCAACTCCTGTAGTTGTGACGGAAAGAAAAGAAAATACAAATTTACCACGACACACAAAAAGCACAAACAAAAAAAAGGAAGGGTAATAAAAAAGGTCAGAAATTGAAATACTGAAGGGTAACAACTAGATAAGAAATACCAGTAGACGATCATCTTACTCTGTGATATTTGACGCTGAGTAATGCAGTTTAAAGAAATTTCACGGCAGGGTTACTACACTACCAAAGTGTCTTAACAGACAATAGAAATATGCATGGTTTCAACAGACAATGCTTAACAGAGAACACTTTGGAGAATGTCTGTTGCAGGTCTCTTGCGTATGAAAATTTTTACACAACAAGCTTTGCCGTCGGGAAGAGCTAAAAATTGCCAAAAAGGAGCATGCAAGAAAAGAGTAAGCCAAAAAGTACCTGTAGAGCTGTTCAAAGTTGATTATGCCTGGAGGGCCACAAATCCCAGCAAGTAGGGCATTGTCGACCTCATCCCGTTTTAGAAAGGTTGGTCTCACCCTTCTTTCCAAACCATAGCTCCTGATCGAGTTGGAGCTGGAGAATTTGAAATCTTGGTATCTGAAATGCAGAGCACAAATCCTGTGGCTAGCAGCCAAGAAAATGGGGACATGTGCCTCATACTCTTGTATGCATCTTCCACAAGCTTCTTCCATGACACATACTCATTTTTGGGGATAACAAACATAGGCACTTCTGGGCTGTAGCTGTAACAGTCTGGCAGACAACACCTCCTAACATACTTTGTATCCATTTCTGGCTTTATTTTTCACTCTTAGATTTAGATATAGATTTCACTCTAAATTCACTAGAAAAACACAGGCCGCGCGCTATTTTTGAATTCTTCTGCGTCAGATCTCCGCCTCCCGAAAGACGTTTCTGTACCGAGTCGGCGAGCGCTAACATGAAAATCCCTAATTTTAGGAGTCAACTATTCTTATTTTCGAAAAACAAAATTTGTTGACCGTTTTATTATTAAAAAAGCATTTTTAGTAAGATCTATGCTTTAAGAGGTTTTTAAAAGGAGGCACTGAAAAGCTTTTGCCGACCATAATCGCTTTCCTCGGGCAATCATGTTATTTAACTTTATAGTTTTATTTTTGGGATAGATAAATCTGAGATTTAGAGGAAGAGGTCTTGATACCAACAAACATTTGAATCAGGCCCTATCCTGGAAAGCCATTTAAGTGTCCTCAGACAGCAGTGAGAATTGATAGAGACGAGTGAAGTTCACTTGTGACCAGTGTCTGCATTCAAAGTTTCTAAAAAATATCAGAATTAGGTCCATGTTCGAAAAGTGCCCTCTACCAGTATAGCCTTTCCTGAACCTCTTGCTCAATAGTCTGTTAAGTTGTTTTACCTTAGCATGTCCTTAAATATCCTAAATTCACCTCATAGGCCAAGAGAAATTCTTATGCAAGACACACCTTGCAACCAAACAATGACAGAAAGAAAAGAGAAAGTAACCATATTCCAGGGAAGGCACATGAAAAGCAACCAAGTAAAGGGTAAAAAGAGATGGAAATTTGTTGTTGACCAAAGCTCTTGCTGTCATATTTGCTGATCTTGCGATCCCAAGCCTTATTCTGATTATAACAGAGGCTACACCACTTACTTTGTAATGATGACAGACCTTTTTGCTTTTTGAAACCAGAGTATGATGGCTCAGAGCTAGAAAATGCAGGTGTCTGAAGGATGTGAAGAAGTGAAAAGTGAGGTGTTTTGGTTCTTCTAACATAACTCTTAGGCTTGCCCTTCAGTGTGCTCATGATTTACTTAATGCCATGTCTGAAACAGGTCTTATGCACGACTCTTTAAGATGTATCATTATCGTTTCCTTGAGAACATTTGGCTTTTCTTAACTTATGAAGTGGCCAAACCTTTATACATTCAAGATATACTGCAGTTCAGTATGTTTGAATCTTTGGAATTTGATTCTCAGAACGAAGTGTTCACAATCTTCATTTTAAAGACTGTGGTTACTACTCATACAGAATTTCTACCAGATAAATTTGGAGAAATTTGTAGGAGAATAACTTGAAAGTAACCATACACCCAGCATGTAGTTGGACCTTTCTTCTGTTAACTGGTCTTTCTTGATATCTTAAAGCCCTCTTCTGACTGGAAATGCTAAGGAAGTTCAGGTCAGAGTCTTTTGTCCCAAGCATGCTCCAATCAAGACTACACTACATCAGACATGGGCCTGACAGCCGGAACTGTAAAACGAATGAAATAGAACTAGGGGAACAGCTGTTTCAGTCTATTAGTGCTAGACACAATTCAAAAAGTACAAAACATTTTGTTCAAGCTTGGCCTGCCAGAGCGAAGCCCATGGTCATTTTTTTTCCACAACAGGTTGTAATCTGAACCCCCCCCCCCCTCTTTACAGCAGCTGTTATTGGGCTCTTTTCACACTGACTGCCTTGTGGATTTCTGCTTTTCGACACCCGTCTGTACTTACTTCTCAATTCCTTCCGCAGGTCGTGGGGAACAAGACTCAAAGAAGATTGACATCATTTTTTACTGCCAAGTCGGAGAAAGACAGCTCTAGGGTAGAAAAAATATCTGTAGCAACAAGCCATCCAACAGTGGACTTAAAATACTGGCTGATCAGGCAGGCAGGAGTCAGGATGTTGCAGGTTCTCTTAATACTAGAACAGAACGTGACGATAATATTGAGGTGTCTTTAGAGAAAGACGACATAAGTAGTGACGGTGCAAGTGATACAGATACAGATTACAGTATTGCAACTGACACGACTGACAAGACAACTTGACTGACGAAGACGTATGTCAAAGAAAGCGAGTAGCAAGTGATGTTGACTCTCATGACCCCTAAGTCAATCGCAAAAGGGCAAAAAATATTCCGCCAAATGCTGAATTGAAGTCCAAGGTGAAAACCCAAAAGAAACTGAAATATATTCAAAAGTACAGCCAGAAGTGGGAGAATGATCCAGTGTTACAACCATTTCTTACTAGAGCACCTCATGACAAAATCAAGTCTTTTTCAAGTTGTGCCATAAAACTCTAACTGGTAGCATTACTGTACTTAGACTCCATGCAAATAGTCGAATACACCTCGAAACAGTAAAAAAAAACTCTCTGGTGTTTCAGTCCTGACAGAGGAAAGTTTCAAAAAAGAGTCAGATAAACAGTCTGCATCGCTTAAACAAGTTGCTGAAGCTGAAGTCTGCCTCTCCGCGTGGATCGCTTCAGAGGAGGTCTCAGTTAGAAAAGGTGAAAGTCTGATTCCTTTGATGACTGCTTGCTTTCCTGATTCGTCTGTTGCCAAAAAATTGAAAATTTCCAGAACGAAAATGACGGGTGTTATAAAAGATGTGTTGGGAGTCTAAAAAGTTCTCAATTATTGTTGACGAGTCGACTGACCGCGCTTGCCAGAAGTGTCTAGTAGTCAACGTCAAATATAAAAGGGATGACAATATTGTACGTGAAGAGTTCCTTACTCTGCTAGATGTTGCTGATGCAACCGGAAGTGCGGCTTGAAAAACTCGATCGTGTCCTTCCTTAGGAAGCAGGACATTCCTCTTGAAAACGTTATCGGTATTGCTTACGACAATGCGGCCGTTAATACTGGTGAAAAAGAGGCCTTGGCACGCTGCTGAAAGAAGACTTGAAGCACCTTTTTACCTAGGGGTGTTCCAGTCACTCGTTAGCATTGTGCTCTTCTCACGCCTCAAAACTATTGCCTGAAAGCGTGGAAGACTTCATAAGGGACCTAGTTAACTACGTAGGCCTTAGTCCGAAGCGGATTAAAGAATTTGAGCAATTCCAAGAGTTTACAAACCTGGCAAAGCACAGGCTTTTGTCGATTAGCGTAACACGATGGCTGTCTCTTGAAGCAGTGGTCAACAGAATTCTTGAGCAGTGGAGTGCTTTAAAGCTTTTTATGTGTGATCAGGCGAACAACCCTGGAACAGACAGGACAAGTCGGGAAAAGGCAAGAACAATTTATCGGTACATGAATGATCCATTCTGCAAAGCCTACCTTTATTTTCTGTCTTTTGCGATGAAGAAGGTCAATCTGCTTAATCTTGAGTTTCAGAATCGTTCGGTGCGCGTACACAGCATTGTACGTAGCACAAGAGCCACATTCATGTCGCTACTGAAACGTCTCTGGACGAGCAGACGCTGCCGAGTCTCTCACTTCCTTTGAATGAGTTAAACGTTGGACCGAACACTGGCTGTCAATTGTTAAAGTAAGAAGCCGATGCAAAAGGTTCTGGAATCCATGCGAATTTTTTGCTGAATCTGTCCGACTTTCGTAAAACTTGTAGGTCATACCTTGCAGAGCTGTGTAGGCAGATAGCCAAAAGATTTGACTGCGCAGAGCGCAGATGAGACGCTGAAGAACCTCGAGTGCCTTGATCCTGCCATTGCTTTGAGTGGTTCCGTTAGGAACCTTGTACCTCTCATGGCTCGGTTCCCAAATCTGTTGGGAAACAGTGAGAGCGAAATAGAAGCAAAAAGAGACATTATTGATATACAGTGGTCTGAGTTGGAGTCTAGAAAAGATTTCGTAAAAAGCAGACTTGGTGACATATCAGAACCAAATTTGTTTTTTAAAATTTTGCGTTTGATCAAAGATGGTAGAGGTGAACCGCTTTTTAATGAGAAGTGTGATTTCATGCTGCATCTTTGTCGTCTCCCCCATTCATCTGCTGAGTCAGAACGACAATTTTCCGTTCTGTCAAACATTAAAACAAAGCTGCGCAAGAGATTGAATACGTCGACTGTCGCTGCTATGTTGTACACCAAGCAAATGGTTTACAGGGAAAACAAGGGTGAGCGAGTAGCAAACTGGGCGATACCGCTTCAACTGGTGTCGAGAATTTCAAATTGGAAACTGAGAGCTACTCATCAAACCGATCGAGAGGATTTGTTGACGTTGATGAGTAGCACCAGATCGGTGTTTGTTCATTCTGGTCGCTAATTCACGCCCATAAAGCGCTGTTCAAATATAAGTATTAAATCACAATACACGTACTAGCCTAAATACACGTAATAAACAAGTCTTGTTCATATCTGAGTAAACTCTTAAACTCCAGGTTCCTGTTTCCTGACTGGTCAAAAGCTTAGTCAGGGTGCCACGACTAAAGAAAAATGGGATCGAATCCTATTCTTACTTAGTACGCCGCAGATACCTAAAATACCTAAAATTAATACACGTTAGGCACCGTTAATACATATGTTTGCCCCTAATACGCATATTCGAACAGCGCTTAAGAGAGATAACCAAGGTTTGAACCAGGGATTTGGGGAACATTTTAAAGCGAGACGTAATTTCTAGCAGTTTCATTGTATTCAGATTTTTGGAAGTAGCGACCAGAGAGAACAAATATGTTTCTTCAGTTTTGAAACATTTTTCTTGGTTTGTCGAAGTCGTTTCTTCTTTCTGTTGCGAAGTCTTTTTCTTATGTCATAGCAGCTATTTATTTCTTTCTGTAGTCAAATCTCTTGTTCATTCAAATCTCCTGTAGTCGAAATTATTCATTGTTTCACGACCTCGATCTTTTCTTTGTATTTCGTTTTTCCTCCTGTGTATAAAGTACTCCCTTGTTTGGCCGAAGTCGTTTTTTATCTCATTCGGTTTTCTTTCTGTAATGGAAATACTTTCTTTTTTTTCGAAGTCGATTTGTTTTTATTGTCTGTCATTTTTCTTACTGAAGTCGAAACGAAAGCATTTTCTTTTTTGTCAAAGTTGATTTTTGTTCGTCCCCATTAAATAATCTCGAGAAGATAATTATATCAATAAATGAAGTTCCTAGTCAATTGTTTTTTTTCTTTCATCTGATGCCGAACAACTCGAACAAGTAAGTTGCTCTTATAGAAAAACTTTAGGCACGCCGGGATCTTATTTTTGTAATACAAAGGGAAAGGAAGAATTCTTGCAAACCGCAGGAAAATCTCGGAAAATCTTGGAAATAAGCTAGTCCTCGATTGTTTTTTAATTCTACACTACTGTCGTACTTTTCTTTCGGACCGGTCACTTCTTAGTTTTGGAAATAAGCCGTTTTTAAGTGATCCGGTTCTAATTAGGAACGTTCTCTGAAATGTCTCAACGCCTTGCAAACCGCGATCATTAGAACAACGGACCGACGCCGAGTCTTTGCCTGTTCAATCTCAGAAATCGTAGTTACTTCGTAGTTGCTTCGACGTTACACGAAGTTAATCTTGGACCTGGAACGCTTTTGTAGATTTTTGCGGAAAGAAATCCCACTTCGCCGCCTACTTCCAATTTTACTGCTCAGAGCATTTTATAAATTAACAAATTCGAATTCCCGACATTCGAAACCCATTTACCGAATTTTCGAAGCTTGATGATGAAAGTGAGGGTAGTTACTTTTCAAAGATACTCCTCCACTCCCAGACAGTACCTTTGAAAAAAGTTACTTCAAAGTTAACCACGAAGTCAACTTCGAAGTGTTCCATCTCAAACTTCGCCGGCAGCTGGAACGAAAAACTAGACTTTTTCGTAACTTTTTTCAACTTCTCGACGAAGCTGGAACACGCTTAGTTCAACCTAAGTTGCGTTTTCAGACACTAACGAGTTCAACACGGAGTTTAACACCATGGCGCAAATACCGTTTACATCCCCACAGTGTTACTATGAACACCCAGATTGAACACAAGCTGCTAAAAACGCTTTGAAGCAGGGATTTGGCGAAGAATTTGAATGAAATTCACGTAACTTAAATTTTTTTTATCAGAAATGGAAAACTTTGCCTTGTTTTCTCAGTTTCAACAAATTTGGGATACTAGTTTAGTATTTGGGACCATATGCTGCTTCCCGCCAATGCCGACGAAGACACAGGGGTGTCTGCAAAGATGGTGTCTGTCCTTCTGCAAGAACAAGCAAGGACTGCTCATCCAAAAGTGCAGAACTATTGCGAGGATACGGTCGAAACAATGAGTGACTCTCGCTTTAAGGAACATTTTCGTCTGGAAAGGAAGACCTTTGAAGCAGTTTGTTCTATTCTGCTCCAGAACCGAGACCTCATTATCGAGTTTTTTCCACACGAATTCAAAGAAGAGGCCAACCCATACAACCCACCTGTTAGTTTTCGGAAAAGCCTGCAAATCACAATTTGGTACCTGGCAAACAATATTTCAATGAGAGATGTTGGTGACAGATTTGGGGTTGCCAAGTCAACTGTTTTCAACTGTGTAAGAAAATAATGCACCATACTGACACGCCTTGCTAAGAAGTTTATTATCTGGCCTTTGGATACTGTAAATTGCCAAGAAATCATCTCTGACTTCCAGGACATATCTGGATTTCCAAATGTGCTGGGTGAAGTTGATGGTTGCCATATCCCAGTTATTTGCAGAGCAGATGAACAGGTCTCCTACCGAAACAGAAAATGTGGCCATTCAATGGTTTTGCAGGGGATCTGCACTTCCAACAAAATGTTCACTGATATTTCAACTGGTTATCCAGGGTCTATTCATGATGCCAGAATACTGAGAAACACTGGCATATATGAAAAGGCTGTCAACAGCAATAGCATTTTGTTCAAGGTACCTAACAGTTACTTGGTTGGAGACTCGGCTTATCCTCTCCTAGAATGGCTGATGGTTCCGTATAAGGACTTTGGATTACTGAATCAGCAGCAAAAGAGGTTCAACAAAAAGCTGTCGCGAGCCCGTGTAGTTATTGAAAACGCATATGGCTTACTGAAAGGGCGTTTTCGGAAACTCCGAATGCTTGACTGTGACTTGGACTTCGCGCCTTTTGTCATTATTGCTTGCTGTGTTCTGCACAATATTTGCCTGATGGAAGGTGATGATATTAAGGAATGGTATGACAACAATCTGGATTCCCAACCTGATTCAGGTGCTGGAATAGGAACGCATTCCACTAACTCTAGGGTTACAGCCCTAGCACAAAAAATTCGTGATCGGATTGCTTCTAGTTTGTGAAAAATCAACCATGTCTTTGTGTCTGTACAGTTCTGAATGTTTACCTCATTACTTTCACCTAGTAAGACCGTTGACCAGCCTCGGTTTGGCCAAACAGTTTCTTGTTAAAATAGACCTAAAAGGCTTTTAGCTACGGATCCCTTATTGAGCACATTGGCCAAAATTCAAATATTGGGAGGGGAGGGGCATATCCCTAACCTGAATTTAAACAGCCTTGGATAGAGAACAACTACAAGAAGTACAACTAAAGCTACTGGGATGCCTTTCAGGAGTGACTTAACATGTTGCAACAACAGACAACTGTTCTCCAAGGTTTTGGAAAGTGCATGCCCGTCCAAGGCCATTTTCACAGTCTTTTGAGAAATATTTTGGTAAGACCTGAAACTTTCCCGTACTGGTTCCAAGCCAACTAGACAATACCAAAGGGTATCTCAATTCAGGAATTACATTATCTGAATATCAACCAAATATCAAACTAGGGCAAATATTTAATAACTCTAATTTAATTACCAACTTAACATTACAACTAAAAACTACTGTAAACATCGCTATCATATCAGTTAAATAGATCACTATCACTATCTGTGATAGTGATCACAGATCACTATCTCAATCACTATCTGATGAACTACTGGAAGCCATTATTTTCATCCTTTTGGCAGAGGGGTCACCTTAATCACGCCGGATTTCTTGTTTTTCTTCCGTACCGATTGCTCAAATATGGGTAGAAATCTGTCGGAAGCCTCTTTCTGTTGAGAGAGCGCTTTTCCTTTCAGTTCAAGGTCTTTTTTCATTTGCTCCATGACTGACTTTCTGAATTCACACATTTCTCCGCGACGAGTATACTCCTTTGTTTGTAACTCATCAAGCTTTTTAAGAGTTTCAGACATGACCTGTCTTCTCTGCACTTTTTTTATAGGGGCAGTGACTGGACTCTTTTCCTTAACACTCTTCTTTTCATTATCACCAATGTCAATGATGACATCAAATTCATCATCGTTAACATCTTTGCTGCAAGAAGGGAGATCTCTTGGCATCTTCTTCAAAGATGCACTTTTGGTGGTGTCAATCACATTGTCCAGTTTGATAGAGGGATCATCCCCCACAACTGCCATTATCTCGTCATAAAATGGAGGCTTGTCCATGGGCGGATCTCCAGTTCTTTTTGAAATTGTTATTGAAAACCTTAACATTCTTTTTCGGATTGTTCCTTTTATTTTTGACCTTCAGGGATGGGTCACTTCCCAGGTTTAACCCCGTTTCAACCAAGGCTTGGGCGATCTCCTTATAATTCATCTTACTACGCCTGCCTTTCGAATTTAATTTTACTTTCATTTCTCCAACTATCTCAATCAATTTGGCAGTAGCCTCACTGTCACGACTGTTGTCAACCCGTTTCTTTGCACTCCAGATTTCGTCTTCAGTAGGTTTCTCCAGCCCAGACAAGCCACTTTCAACAGGAAAAGGCAAGTTCAATATTTGGTAGACCTCTTCCATATTAAACTTTCCTACAGCTTCTTCTAGTGTCATAGACACTACTGTATTGTCTGAAAAGTAGCAATGGTCAAGATAATGCTCAGTCTGCTGCGTAAACACTCGATTTAGCTTTTTTTGGCTTGGTGGCTGCCCCTGTCATAGACACAAGCTCAATATTGAAAATCTGGCTGATTACAAAAGTGGAAAGTACTGATACACCACATTTTGGGAGCAGTCCCCGAATTGAATGATACCTAGCATGTGGGGTGAATATCACCCAAAACTGAACTAGAGTCCATGGATGGGATGGGCTACCCTGCAAGGCCATCTAGCATATTTAGGGTTCTTCTGTAGCAAAGGGAAATTAGAAGTCGCACAAAAAAGCTGAAATTGTGGCTCTGTAAGCTAAGTTGATGCTTCTATCATCGAAGTTTGAGGTTGCATTAAGCCGTTTTCCATTGTTGACACTGAGCTTTTCTCAAATTTTCTTGCACAATGCCTCCCATTGGCGTCTGTGTAAGCCTTTGGCTGATCCCACCTGAGGATTTTATTTTATTACAATAGGTGAAGAATACATTACCCCTCACCTGTTGCTGAGTGTAATCTTAGTTACACACTGTGTCTAAGTCAGACATCAACACCTCTGCTAGTTAAGTAGGGATCTCACTATGACAGGAGGTTTATCTCTCTCATCGACAGGAGACCCCTGCTTTATCTGTTAATGTTTAAAATAGAGACAGTGTCTGAACAGTAAGACACTGCTGAGCACAAGTAGAAGGGTTGCATGATAGATGACCAGTTTTTCAGTAGATGCTTTAGAGATATAATGTAACTGGCATGGTTAGAACTGTCAGCCCTACTTACTTGATACATTCTGAACAAAAAGAACGCCATCGCTCATGGAAATAGGAGCATAAAATTCCTCCACGTCTGGAAGTGGTTCCATGCTGAATGATGCTTTTGAACTAATGCGCCGAAAGTATAAAACACGCAATAGAACTTGCTGTTTCGGCGAGTTGTGTTCTGCAAAAGCGGTGTTGAACTCGCAAAGAACACGGAAGCTAAAAACGACTGTACTCAAACACGCGGTAACACCGTGTTTAACTCAGACGAGTGAAAACGCTGATTGCAGAACTCACCAAGAACACAGCTGTCTGAAAACGCAACTCTACTTGGGTTCTAGAGAAAGAAGAGAAAGAAGATCGTAAGAGCAGTTATTCATAAATTTTTTCAAAAAACGATGGTTTTACAGTGTGCGTGGTTAGTTTCCGATTTAGTAAATTTTTCTCATTCAGATTTAGTAAATTCTTTCGAGCTGGGGTGGCAACACTGCAGTAAAGGCAGGTAATTTGTACCATGGTGTGGCTCGACCAAGAAGTCCCAGTTTGGCATTCCATCTGCAGAACCTAGGAGAGTTCTTGACATGCTTTCCTTATCAATTGACTCTGGGAGTCAGGTCTGAGAAGATCCGAATGATAGCAACTATACTGCCACTAGTTCTGCTCCTATTGCTGAGAGGTAATTTATCAAAAAAATATCCCCCAATTTTTCAATGAAATAAATTCTGCTATAAAGAAAAATGTAAATGTATTGTCACATACTCTTTTAAACTTTTTAATGGCAGCCTATAAATTTTATACTTTCCTATCCTTAGGAAACGATAACACGATATAGTAAAACTTAAATAGGGGGAAAATAATGCGGTATTCCCGCTTCATTTCGTACAATTAGATTGTTGTCAAACATTAGAAACATTTTTGACCAGACTATTGTGAATAGATCAGATAAGTTTAGCTTGGATAATTGCTGGGTCTCTCTCGTCAGTCGTCAGTTTCGATCTGTCCTGTTAGCGGAGAGGTGCTGTGCGGGAGCTATTTGTACCTGATCCGACCTAGTGCTCGCGAAGTTTTGCTTTATTTGGATTTGAATACAAATTTAATGCCTCCGCACCAGATAGAGTTTTCTCTTGTAAATATACACAGATCGTGACAGGGGGATGCGGTTTGAGGTATCCTCCAACCCCAGAGGTGCTGCGAGACCAGCACTTACGAGTCCAAGACCGAGTCCGGGACTCGAAAACAAAACTCGTTTTCCGAGTCCGAGACGGACTCGTAACTGCTGGACTCACAGCACCTCTGTCCAACCCATTGCCTTACCGCCCAGCACCGTTGTCTTTTCTGCAATTGTTGCAGCAGCCATAGATCCCTGTTGGGAGTGTTAAAGAAATTGCAATAGCGGGACTTTCCAGTGCTCTGTATGTCCACCCGAGTTGTGTCGGGTTATCACTTGCCGAACGTGCCCTGCCAAGAGCTGCGTGAAATGTTCAGATGCTGCTTCAACCCCTAAAGGCAGATGTTAGAAGAAAATTCTCGCTTAGCCTGTACTGATTGTGAAAAAAAAAATACTTCTGACAATAAACGCCCTGAAGGACAAACTAAAGCCATCTGCCGAAGAATCTGCGTCGAAGGAAAGAACAATAAGTCAATTGTGTCAGGAGATCAGTTCACTGAAGTCTGACCTTGTCTCTGACACTCCGGATCCAGTTTCCTATCTCCCTAAATTTCACCAAACCTGAACTTTAATGGAGCTTACAATCAATTGTAAGCTTCATTAAAGTTCAATCAATACCCTAATTGTGCTGAACAGAGTATTTCTCCTTTCATCGCCCATTCATTTCAGTATGAAATTCCAACTTCGGTTCAGTGTCGTTGCCATGCTATGCTGCCGGAGTCGCTTCGCAGCCTCGGATTAGCGAGTGTGTGGCTCATTCTTCACGCGATCTATCACACTTATAATTGTATTCGCGAAACCGGAATTTCACACGGGAATGTGAATTCGTCCCTATTTTGTGCTCGTGACGTTTTTGCAGCTGGTATTTTGAGTGACGAGATTTCAGGCGTACCCACTTGTTTCGCTTAGAAGCACTTATATAGGGATATGTATAGTAAGCTGTACGTTGTTGTTAAAGTGCCGGTTCCTAATGGTTATGTGCTTTCTCGGGTCCGTATAAGAGTTTGGAAAGGTATTCGTCAGGATGGTGTTTCGTCCCCTCCTCTTTTTAATAATAGTGTAGTGGAGGCCCAAAAAAAGGTTGAGACTAGTTTCATTTTTAGAGGCCTTGATCTGTCGCTTGCTAACTATGCAGATGATGTGTTGAATTTAAGTAGGACGTATGCTGCTATAGAAAAGAATTTTGATATTTTAAGTTACGAGTATGAACAGATTGGTCTTAGATTTAACCCAGAAAGGAGTGATGTTGTTGTAGTAGGAAAGTCGACTGGTCGCTCATCTGCTGAAAATATTCGCCTTGGATCGCATCTTTTAAAGCCTTCGTCTAGTATAACTTACCTTGGTTTGCCAATAGGATCTAGTTTAAAGCATACTAGGACCCTCCTGCTTGAGTTTTTAAGTGAAAGACTGCGAAGGACGTATGGACTTCTAGTTTCATGCAAATTCAGGTATAAGCGGGCAATTCACACACAATATACAATGCGTTTGCTGTGCCCCATTTATTAGCATCATTTTGGGAACTGTTTAATCAAACTGAAAAAACAGCTATTCGCCGACTGTATTTCCGTTATGCGAATTTCCTTTTAGGTATCCCTCTATGGAAGAGCAATCGACGACTTGTGTTTAGTTTTGGCATAGCGCAACCATTTGTAGTTCTTGAAGAACGTCGGTTACGTTTTTGAAACTCTAGATCGTGAAAATAGTTTACTGAGTGCTTTTTTGTTGAGTGTAGAAGTGTATGTATTTTTTTTCCTTTTGTTCTTTTGTCACTACTCCATGTTAGCACCTTGCGTGTTTTTTGGGAAATAAAATAATAATAATAATAACTTAACTTCTGTTATGGACACTTTTGGGCAGTTCGGGATAAATCTTGGAAAGAAGAGGTAATCTCGCACAGACAAACACTGCAGCTGATATCGTTATAATGATTTGTGAACTTGATGCTAAATCTTTCGTTTGGTCGACCATAGTTCTTCGGTCTCCTAGAGAGATTCCTGTTCTGAATTCCGACGTTTCAGTTCGCTTGGAGCGTCTAATGAGTGACTGCAATCGTAAAATGGAAATTTCTTTGTCATCATTACAAAGAATTGAGACGGCTAATGCCAAAGGAGGGATAACAACATCAAACATGACAACGCATGCGTCACCTACACCTGTCACCGAGTGCCCCTCCCCCCCAACCCTGCATCTGACCCAGCTGAGGTTTTTACGATCTCGAATAAATGAAGACACATCAACGTAGCCAAATCTACTACGGAAACCCGACTCAGCACAGTGTTATTATTAAAACACGTTTGGAACCGGCTCCCGTGCAGAAGGACGCAAACTCGAACCAGCGTGAACCTTATATTCTGAGCCGCGGGAGCACCCGAACAACAGAACAGATCAGATGGTTGACGACGGGCTTAGAGGAAACATGATCGATGAAATTTTCAACCTGAACTTTGCAAAGGTGATCCTGGCCGTAAAGACCACAGATTCGACAAAGAAGACTTTGACTGGGAGACGATCGGTGGTGCATCGATAAAGGATATAGATAGGACCATAGTTGTTAAATTTTTCGTGGATAAGCTTGGGCAAACTGAAAGTGAGATAGCCATCATAGCGTCGGAACAGATTAATCGGAGTCGACGGCAAAGATATTTGCTCATGTTTTGGTGCAGCAGAACAGCGACACCGTCCCCCTACAGGTCGGGGCTCGGACCGATCAAGGTGCTAGTGGCCATGGTGGCAAAGTCCAGCAGAAGCAGGGACCCTCGGGAAAGACTGAGGGGACTGAAAACAAGTTTATTTGTTTTGCGATAGGAAAATTAAATAAAGAAAAGGGGCAATGTGTTATGGTTAGAAAAGTAGAATCTCATGGGTAGAATTTAAAAAAGAGGTTCAAAGAAAGTATAATTCTTTGTGAAAAAAAACTAAAAAATATTTGATACGTTGCCCTTGTACATGTAACACAAGAAATAGTGGTAAATCGGTTAAACATATAAGCTGTACGCCCCTAGGGATGTGGAATTGCTAGATCGATGTAACCACCTGCTCTGCCGGTTCACACCACTTTCATCAGATGTATTTCGGGCATCGACCCTTGTTATAGCCTTCGTACGCAAAACGATGAAGCTTAGAACAGCAGGGGGTTCCAAGAGACCTGGGAAAAACAAACAGGTGTTTGGGATATCGACCCTTCTTGTAACCATTCGTAGACAAACGTTGACGCTGAGAACAGAAGGGGGTCCAAGAGACCTGGGAAAAACAAACAGGTGTTTGGGATATCGACCCTTCTTGTAACCATTCGTAGACAAACGTTGACGCTGAGAACAGAAGGGGGTCCAAGAGAGTTGAGAAAACAAATGGATGTTGGGGGACATTTTCGCGTGAACGGCGTTGTTCAACAGGACAAGCCATCATCATGATATGCGTTTTCTCGTGTATGGCATCCTCATGATAGTCATTTTCGCGTGAATAGCTGAACCTGTGACGTCAGAGTTGAGCTCAAGACCATCGGTTTGTTCAACAGTGGTCCGGGAACAAAACTGCAAATTATTCAGATAGAAAAAAGTAAAGGAACCACTTTTCACAGACAAATTCTTTTCGAAATGAGGAACCTTTGGAAATTCAGAGGCTACCATACAGATGGAACTCTACTATATCACCAGATAGGTATGTAATGTTTGGCCAACATTACAGCAGAGGTATCATCTTTGAAGTTATACTTTGAACAGTGCCATTTTATACCACTTGCTGTGTCAACAAGTCAAACACCAGTTAGCCAAAGTAGATAATTCAGGGAGTTCAGGGGCACCTGAGCAGTCCACCACAAACACCTTATTTTTGTACATCCTTATGCAAAATCCTGGGTAGCCTATATCTAGCATTTGGAATGCCCTCTACCCTCTGTAGATGCTGGATACCTGTTGGTTAGTACGCTTTGCCCTTTTTTCATAACCATGCTCAAGTGCTGGGGCATTCTGGTACAGTCCATGGTTATAAAAAAGGGCTTAGTGTACTAGACTGGTCTACCCTGACCTACCCACTGTAGAATAATTCTGATTGGTTGATTTCTGGACTTCACTAAAATCATCAGTATCTTATTGAGTTGGTGCAAAGTTTGCAGAGGACTGTCAGCCATCTGCTTAATTTACTGAGATTTACGTTTCTGTGTGAACTAAAGGCTTTCATGTTAAGTGAACAAATAAATGTTTATTCCAACAAACTGTACCTAAAGGTGGAGTATTTACGATACACAGTTTGGGGAAATTTTGGAACTAGGCTATAGCATGGATATTTTGTGTTAAGTCTTTTGTTTTCTAGGAGATTCAGATGAGATAGTGTACAGTTACACAAAGGAAGCTGCAGAAGGACTGTCAGTAGTACCTTCTGATGGGGCGGTTTCCATTAAGGGAGGTGGAAAAGGAACATCGTCTAGATCCACAAAGGAGAGCACAGACACCACTGGACGTTAAAAAAAATCACTCCGTTGACTGGGAGGAAAACTACATTTCAGAGAAACGCTGATGAGCAAGCCACTAAAGTGTTTTTGGAGAAAGTTAAAGAAAACTGGGGGCTGTTAAACGACGACAAAACTACAAAGAAGGAAGTATGGGCCAAAATAGGACAAGAGCTCTCAGAGACCTATGATCTGGGCAACGAACCTGGGTCTAAGTGCGAAACCAAGTGGCACAACATGTTCCGCGCCTATAAAGCATTTGTGCGTGATTGTGAACAAACAGGTTCGGGGGCAGACATTCTGGACACTGAACCCCCATTTTCTGAAGAAATAAGGACCATCATAGGCACAGGTGCAAGTGTGCATCCCACCTACATTGGCGACTCGATGCTGAAGGAACAGAAGCCCCAACGAATGACGAAAGGCAATTTCGTAAAAAATCAGAAGGTCAAGCCTTCTAGTCCTTTGCCAAGAACGAGCAGCCGCGTCGAAGATGATGACATTTTGCCCCCGGAATTTGCAGATGATGATCAGGATACCAGTGCTTCATCAGACATGATGAAGCCTGGTAGTTCCCAAAAGAGAAAGCCATCGAAGGCTTCTCAGTTTGAAAAGCTCACGAACATGATCATAGAAATTGAGAAAGGGAAAAAGGAAGAGCAGAAAGAAAAGAAAAAGATGCATGAAGAAAAAGTGAAAAGAGAATTAGAAAAGAAGAATCCAAAAAGAAAAGACATGATGACAAGATGGCAGTTGCCAGGGTATATATGTCCTTTATGAAAGACCTTTTTTCTAAGGACAAGAAATCTGGGTCAAAGAAAAGAAAGAGAGCTTTAAGCAGTGAGTCTGATTAGGTAGTTTTCTGATTTTCATGTTTTTTTTTGTGGTTTAGTGTGTGCTTTGTTCAAGAGTGTTCATTCCATATATACCTGAATAAAGAATTAGTTACGTACTGTAATTTTATTACCCATTTTATTAACTATTTCTTATACCACTTGCAAGGCTTTAACACTAAATTCTGTGCGGGCTAATGTTTGAACATAATCGGCTTTGTAAGCACCGTAATAATGATGGGCCTGATGATTGCACCCTTTTGCACCGTGCACCGTGTTTAATGAGCATTTTGCCAATGTTGGTGTACGTACGGTAAAGGAGTCTGTAGCTGCTAATAATTCAGAACAAAGAAATAAGTTTGAAGATTACCTACCTCCATCTTCTTTGTCTTCGCTATTTTTAACGCCGACTTCAAAAGAAGAGCTTATAAACATAGTTAGTCTTCTAAAACCTGGTGGAGCTGAAGGGATAGACGGTTCATCTACCCGACTGTTAAAACAAATTATTGCTAATGTAGCTGACCTCCTTGTGCATATTGTGAATATTTGTTTCAGGAGCGGGAAGTTCCCATCATTTTTGAAATCTGCACGTGTTATTGTTCTTCCCAAAGGAGGAGACCCTAAAGACCCATCCAACTATAGACCTATTTCAATCCTTTCCGCGTTTGAGAAAGTTATTGAACGGTGCATTTACAAGAGAGTAAATAATTTCCTAGAAAAACACAAATACTTTAGTAAGTCACAGTTCGGTTTTCGAAAAAGCCATTCAACGGAACAAGCTATCCTAGCGGTCACGCAATATATTCATGATGCTCTTGATCGAGGTGAAATTCCAGCATCTATATTTATTGACATAAAAAAGGCATTCGATACAATTTGTCATAAGATTTTACGGAGAAAGCTTGAGAAATGCGGTATTCGAGGACCTGCTAACAACCTGATCATGTCATTTCTGTCTGAGAGAAGCCAGTATGTTGATGCTGATACTACGAGATCTGAACTGATCTCTTTGGATGGACAAGTCGGAGTTCCCCAAGGGTCAATCCTTGGCCCCCTTTAATTTTTAATTTATATTAACGATATTGATAGTTCTATGAAAGATCTCGGCCTCACGGTTCTATTCGCGGATGACACAGCCCTCAATATTAGTGGTCCTACTGAACTTGTACTAGGCTTAAAAATGAAAGAAGTTGTTACATATTTGCTTGAAATGGTTCGCAGCGAATAATTTATGTATTAATAAATCTAAAACTAAATTCCTGATTTTCTCTCGGATTTTCAAAGCATTGCCAACTTTTAATTCCCTAACAATTGAAAAATATGATACTACAATCAGTAGAGTCCACCATCTTCGGTATCTAGGAGTGATAGTTGACTCGAATTTAAGTTGGAAGGAGCACATAAATTACCTGAGGGTTAAGGTTGCAAGGAACGTCGGCATGATCAGGCTTTTAAACCTTTTCTCCCTTATGATGCCCTACGGTGTATTTATTTTTCGCTAATTCATTCTTACTTAAATTACTGTCCTCTTGTATATTTGAATACTTTTCGATCGAATATATTACCATTGATAAGGCAGCAGAATAAAGCCCTCCGAATTCTTAAGCTTTTTGTACCATCTCCTGATTCTTGCCCTAATAAGTCGTCAACTAAAAGTCTTCCTCTTTTTTTGAACATTTTGCCCCTTGAATCTTTTATCGTTTTTCATTCTATTTTATTTAAGAAAAAACATCATACAAATTCCCTACCTGAATATTTTTATGAACCCGATCTATTTTCTGGAACAAATTCTGATCACGACCATAACACGCGTAATCCTTGTAAAGCCCGGCAACCCTTGATAATTTCAGAAAGATCAAGATTTTCATTGAGAAACACAATATTGAGGGTATGGCAAAGTTATCATAATGTATTCAAATTTGAACTTTCTATTAATACGCTGAAAAACAAAATAAAATCAATGTTCATAGAAAATGTTTCAAGTAAAAAAAATGAAAAAAATAAATAAAGTAAATAAATAATAAATGTGTGGTTTATAGCGGTAAATCCCAACTCAGTCTGGTGGTTTGAATCTGGAACCTGGATGGATTATGGTTAATTTATTATATTATTTTATGTTGATGTAGTTATAGCATACAGTATATTTAAATGTCTGCCATTTGGCCTCGAGCCCTCTCTCTGCCAAATTGGCTTTTTATATTGAAATTATATAGCAATAAACAGAACTTGAACTTGAACTTTCTGCCACTTTAACTTTAAAACAAATCTACTTTGTAACTATTTTATTCTGGATGGCCAATACCTTTTTTCGGAAACGGTCGGATGGAAGAACTGCCATGTACCATCTTAGGGCAAAGTATGCCACACCGTTTGGGAGTTATCGGGGTCACCGACAGACGGACAGATCTGTGATATGATAGGCAGCCCTTACTTTCGTTTTTAACCCCAAAAAGGCTCTGGTTTCCAAAAATATCGCCTGCGGCGCCGTTCATAGTAGCTTATTCTGTATTTAGTGGAAGGAACCCGTCCGGTAAGTTGTTGAATTTGCCAGAAAAAAAAATGCGGATTAAAAAAACTTCGCCTGCGGCGCTCGATTTAAGTTTGTCTTGGGTACATTCGTTAGAAGCTGGTCAGGGCTTCGCTCTCTCCAGTGAAAGCTGAATAGAACGGCATGCTGGAGTTCTTGTTCTTTATTTTGTTTAGTATTTTATTCCTGTAATGACCTTTTGCCTAACCTTTTAAAAAATGGTGTTGGTATTTCTTGAAATTCCTGTGGTGTTGTCTACTGTTTCTAATCGGTATAATTGCCAGGCATAGGCCAGTCATACGTTTTGAGGTCGCCTCGTCCCCCATGCCTAAGCACTTCAAACCGCCCCTGTATATTAGCTTAGAGCTGAAAAATAATAAAGAGAAATATTGTACACATCATTTGCAGTACTGTATTAGCAGATGATGTTGTTTCCTTCTCCTTTGAACAGAGCTTTATGAGAGAATGGGTTGAGATAAATTAAATTCTTTGGATCAGACGTTACTTGGAAAAGAGGGCAGGTAACTACAAGGAGTATCACACATGAAGCTGAAACTATTCTGACACATTTTTGCACTGTGGCCTGGATATCATTACAACGGCGGAATCTGTTAAACAAATCTCCGAAGGTCTGCTCTACAATTGTTCTTATAGTTGAATGCCTATTGTTGTACCTCTTATGGGAAGCAGACAATATTTGTCTTCCTGTTTTGTATGGAGTCAGCATCCATGGATGCAGAGGAAATGCTGAATCCCCCACAATATGATATTTGGTACTATCAAAGAGTGCATTTGGATTGCTCGTCAGCATTCCACACAGAGATGACCTCTGGAAAACATAGGAATCATGGTTGCTTCCTGGAAAACCTGTAAAAACTGATGCAAAACTTTTGTCTGGAAGTGCAATCGCCATCAGCACTATGCTGTGGAATTTCTTGTAGTTTAGGTAAGCTTTTTGGTCATGTGCAGGAGCATGGATTCGCACATGCGTCCCGTCAATAGCACCCACAGTTCCTGGGAAGCCAGCCCTACTTCTAAACTCTGCTTCCACTTTAGCAAGATCATCTGGCCATTGTATAAATGACACTTGGTTGTCAAACAAGCAGAGGCAGACAATGTCAACAGCTTTCCAAATGCCAAATTTATCTGCTAGAAGACGTATTGATCCCTGATTTCCTAAGTACTGCAGGGTAATATACGTCATTTCTTTTACAGACATAGGTGCAAAACCCCCATGGTAGCAAACCTCAGATCTGACTTTCTTGGAATCCAAGAAATTCACTATCACATCAAAACTCGATCTGGTAACACGGAAGTGACGCCAAAAGTCACGGTCTGAATACTGATGGATCAGGTTCAGATAGTCCCCTTGTTTTGGGTGATCCTCTGGCAGAAGCATCAATGCTGCAGCAATTACAGAAGTGCGTATACTGCCCACAGATCCACATTCTTCATCACTGTCACTGTCTGAACTCTCTCTTGAGGAGAGGAACAAATCTTCAAAAATAGGCTTAAAAACAGTAACCGCTTTTTCGATCTCCATGTTATCATTCCTGCAAGAAAACTACCATTAAAAAGTTATAAACTGCAGATATGAAGTTAAAGGTAATAAATAACATCCTAATATTTGTCCCTACCTCGAGGTCCTCAAATAACATAACTGAAAATACTGTGCAGTCCAAGACAGTCTACCACAAACCCCTGATTTTTGGATACCCTATGCCAAACGTTATCTGGGGTATATCTAGCGTTTGGCATACCATTTTGGCATACAGTTCTTTTATAGTGTGGTAGGTTAGGGTTAGGGTACCAACACATATCTAGCATTTGGCATAGGGTATCCAGCGTTAGGCATAGGGTATGCCTAACGTTAGGTATATCCAGCGTTTGGCATACGGTATCCAAAAATCAGGGGTTTGTGGTAGACTGTTCCAACAAGCAAAATCTTAATGACCAAATAAAAATCAATCCACCATGGAATTGCACCGAAATTTTCTTTTAATATTTCTAAGGCCAATTTAGAGGTCATGTAATTCAGGTAGGGGAAATACTCAACGACTTTCGTTTTCAGTCTTTTTATACCTACCTACAGTCTGCCTACAGTACTGTATATTATAAATTTCTGTTTTTAGCCATGCCACTGAAAGACAGGGGTCAATGATAAAAATATGGTTATCAACTTTTAGGAACAAAACAGTACAATATTTGTTGTCCAAAGTGTAATTTGCTCCTGTTTTCATTAAGTTATTTCCTTCCTCTTGGCAAAGGTTTTTTTCCCATCTGGATACGAACGGCCATTCTGATGATGTGTGTTTTCGCGTAATTGTTGAGCTCAACAAATTGTTGTGAAGATGGCATCATCCAATGACATTTTCGCGTGGATGGCACCTTCTGTCGAGCTCAACAGCTATTCACGCGAAAATGTCCCCTTGGAGTTTTTGACCCCGAGTAGAACGAATACTAACCGTACGAATACTAACCGCTCACGTTTTCAAGAAATGCGTGTTATGTTTGTCTTTGGGTGGAACGAACTCGTTTCGGCTAAAAGATATGGGAGCAGCTGTTGGAGCCACGGCTTTATATCTGTAAACAGCTGTGGGATTCGGGCTAAGTTTCTTGAATGACAGACTGCATGTTGAGAGCTTTCGGAACGGCTGTGGGAGCCGATTAAGATTTGCGTGGCTGAGGGAGCCAAAAATAATAATAAACATAATGAAATACCAGAACGGCTGTGAGGGCCAACTTTGTTGGGCGAATGACGAGCGTAGAATGTACCTATGGGAACACGAAGACCTGTAAGAAATTACAGGCTTGTTTTGTTTACAGATGGACTGAAGCTCTAAAGGGTAGAGGAGAGGATTCACCGGTTATCTCAGGGAAAGACGACGGATCAGCTACGGGCAGGTTTGATTGCAGAAGCGAAGAAGGCCCAGGAGGAAATGATGCCACAACGAATTGTGGCCCTGGCGGCGGACTACACACAAGCAATGGAATGCGAGCAAGGCGGTGAAGACTTTAAAAAGTAACACGACTTCGCAATGGCTGTCCCTACCGCAGTTAGTGGCTGAACTATACGGTACAGCGGGGGACAAAGCCCTTTCAGCGGCCCTCAAATATGTCGAAAAAGGAAGTGGCAGCCTCCAGCAACAAATACTACGCAAAGAGAAAGTCAGGGTACCAGCAAGGCCCGCGTCTTCTCGAACCGTATTGTGCACGAGAAGTGCTACAATAATGAGGTGGCTAGACATTTTGCTCGGAAGTGAAATAAACCCCATGAGGGCACGCTGCAAAATCCTAAGTTTCTGGTGGCAAGAAAGAGTAATGACTTTCTATATAGAGAGTGTGTAGCGTTCCCTATCATTATCTGAGAAACGACGAACAAAACTGATGTATCTGACTTCTGCTAAGAGGCTGATAACAGAAAATTTATTTCAAGGGGAGAATGGGAGATCAGTGGTGGGTGCTGCCCCTTGGAAGTGCGAACCCGTGTGGCAAATCCAGTGAGCAATTACATTTAACTACAGCAGCACTCCCAAGCAGATTAGAAAGTCGGCGTCAGTTGAAAGACTTGCTGGGACCAAGTAAAATGCATGACGAAGTTATATCCTGGTTAGAGCGTGGTTTTAATGTGGAGCCATCGTTGCAAAGATTCACAGGGAATTTAAAGGAAATCGAATTACGATAGTGGAGTTTAGTCGCCATTTATATTCAAGTCCGCGATTTCTGAATGTTTGGATTCTCTTGTTCCTTCATATTTGTTTAAAGAGGTTTCCATCAGCTATATTGCGTATGCTGATGATATCCTTTTAGTCAGCCGTAAAAAAATTACCCTGTCTAAAAATATGAAAATTCTAGCAAACAAACTTTCGGACATTGGACTTGAGAAAAATCTGTCAAAATGTGAACATCTTTGTTTCGGTCGTACAACAACCTTTCAGATTCCTTCTGTTGCAATTTTTTTTTTTTCTATTATTTTCGTCCGAGTCGCTGAAATGGTTCGGTGTTACCTTCAAATCCACGTTATAATCGACTTGCTCTTCTATCGTAAAAAGTGTTTCGAATTCCATTCGGTTTGGTTATGGGCGGCTGGTGACAAACAGAGGAAAATATTCACTAAGGCGCTCGGAAAGTTATATAGTGCTTTTTGCTCCCCATATGTTCATAACTGTTCAGGAATTTACCATATCCTCAGGAAAAAAAGATGTTAAAAGATCGCAAATTAGTTTGAAATTTTAATGTTCAGGATAGCATCAATACACTTCTTCATTGTCATTCAAATCTGCTCAACTTCCACCAACATCCTGCCCTGCCTGCCCACGACATCACTAGCCAGTTCTTTATTCCTGAAACCGTTTAGCGTCAGTGTCAAAATTTTAAGTGTATTAAGTGTCTTTTAATATGTGAAGATTGCAACCATGTTTATTTATTTTGTTTTGTTCAGTGTTTTAATATGTAAGTTTTATCTTGTTATAGTTTACTCCGCATTACCGAAAAGCGGATTATAAATAAATAAATATAAATAAATGGTGAAGTCCCGTTGACACGGAGGTTTGAAAACCATAAAACAACAGAAAATTTGATGATTTCGTTACAGAAGTTTTAAAAGAGATACTTCGAAACAGTTCGGTTAGTGTATGGGAATCGTCGGAAAGATGCACCTCCCTTGATAGTGCTCCCACTCGTGACAGAACCCGAAAAACCTCGGTGAATCCTGGATGCCCGATACGTGAGTCTTTGGACGAATCCAAGAACCTTTACTTTAGAGGGATCAACGGATGTTAGAAAAGTGCTCAGAAAGGATATTTCTGCGGGTTTGTTAGAAGAAAGGTCCGCTTATGACCACGTGGGAATATCAGCTAATTCGAGAACATACGTTGGGATTGTGTGGAAAGACGTGTACTTCGTTTTAAACGTTTTACCTTTCGGATTTTCCTTTTCAGGGTTCGTTTATCAAGCAGCCGGAAATATGGCTGTGTCGGCATTCCGAAACGCGGGAATAACTGCGGGGCGGTATAATGATGATAGCATTATAGGTGCCCCAAGTTGTGAAGAATTTGAGAGAGCCAACGTGGTCGGGGCCAAGCTTTTGAAAGAGCTTGGGTACATTCTTCCAAACAAATCGCTACTTAAACAGTTACGCGCATGAGATACCTTTGAATGATCACTGAGACAAGGATTAGAGCATTTATTATCCCTGAAGACAAAGTAGAAACTGGGTTGCTTGTCACAAAATATTCTGGCGGGGGATTCGGTAAAGGTAAAGTTATTGCAAAAGCTCGGCGGATACGTTATATCATTCAAATCATCTTTCCCGCATGCACGATCGTTTACTGCAAGATTGGCAGCGGAGATGACATCGGCGGAACGGCTATATGAATCATCCATCGACCTCAAGAATGAGATCAAGGTAGAACTTAAATTCTGGACCCCAAACTAGACCCCAGTCATGTCAGGTCTGGAGGGAGCAAAATCTTAGTCAATGCTTTCATTCCGAGCAAATTAAAGGGTGATTTCGAGACGAGGGATACACAAACTAAAAAATGAAAGGGGTATTATTTGAATTTGAGATTATCTTTTATTTGATTTTTAGGTTTGAAAAACGGGATCAGCATGGACCGCGGCTTCATCTCTGAAGCCGGAAATTCTTGTTAGTCTTGCAAAATTAGATTCTTCTATTGATAGACCTGATGAACATTGGCATTACATCAGAAATAACCTATCCATAACTACCCTAAACAATAAGCTTAGCAGTAGTGCTTGGCCTAATCTGAGGGGTTTCTTACTTACACAACTCTTTTCCAGTAGGTGTCAGTCAGATTTCCCACTAACTTTGTAGAACCGTTATATCGGTCTGCGCCATCACCGGGTGCTGGAGCTCTGTTGAGGATATTCACGTGATTCATGTGACCATATTTTAAGCCTTTTTTTTACCGTATTGAATATTGACTATAGGCTAGTAATCGATAAGGTTAGAAGTGGAAACGTAATACAAAGGAAAACCTTCATAAGCGAAGCATTGGACCAGTCTCGATTTCAGTAAAAGGGACCTCGTACTGGGGCTCGATGTTCAAATTTCGTGAAAAGAAAAATCGAGGTTTTTATTGTAGCAGAGAGAAAGGCAGAAAAGCATTAGTTGTCGTCTGACACACGAAAAATTTGTAGAAACATCACTCTAGCTCCAGCACCTTATTTTGAAACCTTGGAAACCTTGTAACACGCTTCGATTGGAGCGATCCGAACGAAGTTTGGTTGGTAGAAACAAACACAAGCCCTTTATCAGTGACAGAACCGGACCGGTTTCGCGCACTGTGGAGGGAGTTGGAGGGGGGGTCCGGAATTCCGGTGATCCCGAATCATGGTACCTCACGATGTGCTACGACGATGAAACTTGGCTTGGAATTAGACGCTTGACAAGATTGGCTTTGGAAATGTCAGTTCCCGGATCTTCCCGAACCTTAAACTGAAGCCTTCGAAATCGGAATTTTGCGTTCCCTCGTTGACGTTTCTTGGTCACGTGATTTCAGCCAGAGATATAGAGCCGGATCCGGATAAGCTTCAGGCGGTTCATTTGCTCCGTTATCCAAGGAACATTTCCGAGCTCCGTTCGAGCCTTGCGCTACTTAGCTACTTCAGGAAGTTTATTCCTGACTTCGCCAAAACAGCTAAGCCGTTGTCCGATCTAACGAAAAAGGGGAGAGTTTTCACCTTTGGAGACCCACAGGTGGTTGCATTTGAGTCCCTTCGGAACGCGTTGATGTCCCAGCCGATCCTTGCATACCCGGATTTCAACGGATCTCCATTCATTCTTACAACGGATGCATCGAATCATGCTATTGGTGCTTGTCTTTCACAAGTTCAGGATGGATCTAAACGTGTTATTGCATATGCTAGTCGTATTTTGAATGACACTGAACAGAAGTACGCCACAACAATGCGTGAGGCACTTGCATTCTGGGAATTTTGTCGAAAATACAGGCATTATTTATTGCCGAAGCCTTTCATCGTGCGGACTGATCATCTGGCATTGAAAGCGCTTCCATTTATGGATTCCCCAAACGGCACGTTGGCCCGAATTTGTCTTGAACTGCAAGAATACAAGTTCCAGGTTGAATACAAGCCAGGAAAGGAGAATTTTGTTGATGCGTTGTCACGATTGGTTGATATCCCGGACAGTGGCCCTACCCTTGTCAATATGTTGTCTTTATCGGAGCGCCATGACCTGTTTTCTGTACATGAGCTGAAATGTGCTCAGAAAACTGATCCCTTTTGTTCAGAGGTGTTTGCTCGCCTTGTCAGAAAGGTTGACTTCTCCAAGGATTTCGCTTTATATGAACGGTCGATTGAGTCCTTTAGTATTGAAAATGGTGTTGTTTGTTTCCTCTTCTCTCCAGCGGGTTCTTATCGTGATTCGGTTCCTTAGTCCCAGTGATTCCGGACAGTTTAGTCCCGCGGTTTCTCGATTTTCACCATATGGCGCGGCAAGCTGGACATATCGGCATTGGGAAGATGATGAAAAAGATTCGATCTACGGCATATTTCCCGTCAATGTACAGTCGAACGAAACTTCACGTTTCCAGGTGCATTGATTGTTTGAAACGGACACCTCCAAATAGAACCCCTTCGGCCCCCCTGGGTACGGTACCGGTTGCGACGGGCCCTATGAATTTAGTATCCCTGGATATTGTGGGACCCCTACCCCAAACCAAATTCGGTAATAACGTGATTTTGACTGCGCGTTGCCATTTTACCAAATTTGTGTTCCTCCTTCCCCTCCCTGACCAGAAAGCGGAAACGGTGGCGAAAGCGTTGGTGGAGAAAGTCTTCATGGTCCATGGAATACCCAACCGAGTTCTCACTGATAACGGGTCAAACTTCTGCTCAAAATTGATGGCAAAAGTCCACCGATTGTTCGGTATATCGCATGTTACGACGAGCCCGTACAACCCAAAATGTATGCGAGGAATGATTGGGACCACCATCTACCGTATGTTCAGTATGGGCTCAACACGGCCCATAACGAGGCGACCCTTGAAACGCCTTTCTTTGCGATGTACCTCCGTGACCCGTCTTGTCCGTTTCCGAATATTTGTTTGAATTCCAGCATTTACGAAAATCTGCAGTGTTATGTGTCTAATATGTTGGGATGTATGAAAACCACGCATGAGGTATTGTCTGAGCGAATTTCATTTTCGAAAGAAAAACAGAAGTTTTCGTCGCCGGGTAGTCGTTTCGTTTCGTCCCAGGTGATATTGTATTTTTGAGAACCCCTCCAGCACCTGGACCAGGCTCGAAACTGAATAAGGAACGATTCGGAGGCCCTTATCGGGTTATCAGATCTTTAAATGAGGGCCTGAATTATGAAATTCAGCAATCGGGATCGAAATTGCAGATTGTACACATCAATAGGCTAGTAGCCAGCCGATTGAGGTCCCCATGGGTTTCGGAAGCAGCAACCTCACCCATGCCTGTGACTGCGCCACTACCTGACATTACAAGAGATGAGAGTATATTACAATACAATGATATCTATAGCCATCAATATGTATTAGAAACGCTTACTTACTCCGCTTTTATACAACTGGTCGATTTTTTTTTGTGGGAAACATGTAACCGTTAAGTCGCAAACGTTACGTTTTTTGGAGCTTCCCAGGATGAAAATCTAGATGACATATAATGCAATCAGGGTCATAAATAAACCATAGGTTTCACTTTTTCGTATTGCTTGTCAGTGTTTTTTGGGTAAATACGATTTCACTTTTACCCCCACACGCTTAAAGTAACGTCCAATGTTAAAACGTTACAGCGAAGACTTTTTATCTATTTTCATTCTGAGGTTTACGTGTTAAAAAATCAATGAAACAGATGTGTTCAATTGCTGGCGTGTGTGAACTGATCGGTACATGATCAAAGTAAGAAAGTCATTTATCGTTTGAAACGTTGTCCTCGTAACGGCAAATTAGCTTTAACGGACTCACTATAACGTTAAAATATTTATTGGACACCAAGTGAATAACAAAGCTAGAGTAAGGACCAGCGATATCTAGTGCTTTGGACAATAGTAGAATCTTTTACATTTGCCACTTTTGTTTACCTGGTTTAATTTTCTGCTTTTAGCATCACGTAACCGTTACTTCGCATACGTTACTTTTTTTTAATCAAACACATTTGCTGTAACATCCCAGGTGCAACCGTTATATAGTCCTTTAAAAAAAAAAAATCAAATCTTCGTTCTGACTGTCATGTGTTAGAAAAGCAAATAATATGATCTGATCCGCTACACGAGTCCGTCAAATAATTTGTTTGTTGGCAAATTACTGACGTCAAAAATCTATTTTAACGTTTCTCTCGTAACGTTACATTAGTATAACATTTATAGTGGTGTCTTAGGCTCAAACGTTAATTATTTGTCGTTCAAGTTCGGCTAGTTGAATCATCCATAATCTGAAAGCCTAGAGTAAGGAGACTATAAAGGAGGAAAAGCCCGCAACTTTTTTAGTGAACAGGAAAACCTGGTGTTTTTATTTGTTTGGCATTTTGTGCATACACCTATTCGTAATATTTTGTAAACAAAAATGATACGAATCCAAAAAACAAAATTCTTGTCTGCATCAAAAGAATTTCCGATTTAGAACATATGTTTTAGAATTTTTCTTTTAATAGAAAAGAGGATTTTAGAGATCCGATGTGCGGGGTGACACAGTGTTGCCAGGTGTGACACTTTTGGTGCTTTTGACACTTCTTTTCTTCTTTTTCTCCGAAAGTGACATTTTTTAGGTCAGAAAAGTACTTTTTCATTTACTTTACTAAAGTGACGGATTATCAGCCCCAAAACATGTACTTAACTTTGATTTCGCATATAACACAGTCTGAAGCCTTAAATAAAGCTTATTTCCAATTAAATTTTGTTACAAAACTTTGGTGTAACAGTTAAGAAATGTTTCGAAACATCGTTAAAATTCAGTAATTCCGAATTGTTCGCATTTTGTGTCGAATTTTGCGCGTTGTGCAGCGGAATGTACAAGAAATACGTGGTGTCAAAAAGTGCTACTGGCAATCCTGTCGCAATACTCGCCACAAATTCAAATGCGCTGACTGGCATGGCTGCGGAAGCGGAAGGAAGGAAACGGGAAGGATCTGTGGGGTGTCTACATGACAATAATCTGTCATGGATCTTCTTGTGATTCATATGAAGATGTTGCTGCTGCATGCAGGTTGAATGATGTAAAAATGTAAGTATAAAATCTTCTAGTTAGGCCTACTTGTTTCTTACAGGAGAGGTTTGCTTTTTTAATAATTGGTCGTATCTCCAGTCTGAATGTTTCACTAGCTTATTTTGTTTACCGTCAAATGGAAAGAGAAATAATAAACATGACATCAGCTAACAGCCAACTGTTTCAGCTTATCTTTGGCGTTAACTACTTTTTTTTTAATTCTTCCTTTTAAAGATTTTTGCTGACTTTGATAATCCTGTACTTCTTTTTCCATTGGTGATCCCTTTAAGTGCTTACATCGAATGACATCTACTTGTTAAAATTGCAGGCAACAAGTCTACCACTAACCATTGTTTTCATACATTATGCCAAAATATAGGTTCCGACTCTGAGCCCCAACCTACTCAACTACAAACCTACTCAAACTCAACTGTACAGTAGAGGTAGGCTATGCTTATTGTTTAGCACCTCGAGAAATTCTCCATACCTCTGTTTTGTTTGTTGTGCGTATTTAAACAGTCAAAACAATAAAATAACAAAATTTATACCAGTTAAGAGGTAGGGGAGGTCGGGGTTGAACCGTACGTTTTTCGTTTTCGGCTAATAATTCAGTTTCTGTAGAATTTGAACAAATTTTGAAGACTGGAAATGAAAGATAATAAGACCAGCTATGTTCTGTAATTTTTTGAGAATTTAATTTCAACTGGTTTTGGTGCCACGATTTTTTCTTTTTTTCAAAAAATCGTCCGGTTCAGCCCCACAGGTGGGGTTGGTTCGGACGGGTGGTGTTTTGAACCGGACATGTTAAGATGAGCTCTGAATATGTCCGAATAAATGGTAGGCTACAACTAAACGCTAATTAAGTTTTCACTTATTGGAGAAGAGTTGGACTATCCAAACATACCACTTAACCGAAAATTTTTGGAAATTCGAACTCAAAAGAAAGTGCTTGTTGAACTTGACTTTTTCCACCGGAAGCAATTAATTTAGAAAGCTTGGCTACTGCAGCTTTACCCTACTTTCAGAACTTCGGAAAATGGTAAATATTTTGACCTGGACAGAGCGGGGTTGGACCGGACCTCTAGAATAACGTCCGGTTCAACCCCCCAGAACGTGCCAGTTCAACCCCACAGAGACCATTTCTATAAGGAATTAACACCAACAAAAAATAGAAAGTAGTAGGAACCCCGCAATAGGCTAGTAAGATGAAGAAACGAACCTACATTGGACTGAGCTATCACCAACTCCCCAAAAACAGCTAATTTCCTCTCTAACTGAAAATGAAACTTCATGCGATGAAAAAACAAAGTCGCCTGGTTGGGAATCGGTTCGCAACTGAGAGTTCAAATTTCGTCCCATGAGTCAGAACGCTGTTGCCAACCTCAGTTAATTATTTCACGATTATATCACTTTGGGTTTGCCCACACTTGAAACTGTCCGGTTCAACCCGCGTACGGTTCAACCCCGACCTCCCCTATATATTTGAGTAATATGTTTGGCACCAATATAATACTGGATCAACATAATCTTCTCACATTTAAACTTCCTGCTTTTCCATTTGATGGTTCGGAAAAGCTAGCGGAAAGGTAGTATTTGTATTTGACAAAGCAAAACGGAGAAGTCAGCAACATTTGATTGGAGCTGTATTTGGGCCCTTCTTGGCAAGGGTCTTCTTCAGACTCAAGCTGCTCAAGTAATTTGCCAAGAAGGGACGAAATACAGCTCCAATAAAATGTAGCTGACCTATCCATTTTGCTTTGTGAAATATGATTCGCAGTCAGATTGGGCTGAAGGAAATTTGATACAATTGAGATAATCAACTATAGTTTCAACGCTTGCCTATCTACCAGGGACCCAACAAAACTGAACCAGTTGTCTGTATTGCATCAACGACAGTATTTTTTTTTCTTATTTTGCGTGGGCAGGTGTGGCTGATAGAACGCTTGTAACCTCAAAAGAAGAAACTGCAGAAACAATGGAAATTATTCTTGTAAATTTGGCCATACAGGAAATCAGTATATGAAAAAAACATTTTCAGCAAATATTTTGGAGTTTAAGTTGCCTGGCATGGGATTTAATGTTTTTAAGTGGTAATAACTTTCAAACAAGCATAGCTTTTCTGTCTGAACGAGTCATGAATCGGTGGTGTTCAAGGTTGTCTTGTATAGTGAGCTGAGCTGGAATCTTCAAATATTTTATTTGGTTACAGTACTCACCATTAGCATATTGTTTCTAGCATCATGCATACCATACTCGGATCCAAACATATCTAGCAATTATAATAGGTTGTCTAAGAATGAGAGGTTTGTTAGACTATGTGAGGCTGAGTAAAATCTGCAAAACTTGAAAGAAGAAACAGAAGAAAATCAAGGGAAAATAATTCAGAATAAGGCTTAGCCTAGGCTACTACATACAGTAAACTAGAAATGAAACAAAAGCTGCCTGGTATGGGTCTTAGTTTTCCCTTGATGAATAAATAAGCATGCCTCTACTGTATATAAACCTCCAGTTTTCTGGCTTATTTCTGGGTGTGGTTCGAAACCTGCAGATTCATATTATGGATGGTCACACAGTAGGTGCATTTTTGTTCATGGTTCTCAGGTCTCAGTTCTCTGTTTTGCCAAAAAATGACGTTTTCGTTCGCAGTTCTCTGTTCTCAGTTCTCTGGTGGATGGTCACCAGAGAACTGAGTAGCGAAGTCAGTTCTCTGGTGAGGCTTATCCACCAGAGAACTGAGAACAAAAACGGACTCGGGTCTCTGTTCTCAGTTCTCTGGCGTGCGAAAAAACACAAAAATTACTAACTGGCAGGAGACCAGAGACCAACCAGAGAACAAAAATGCACCTAGTCAGGAACAGATATTGAAAGTGGGTTTTTGCAAGTACGCTATATTCTACTATATTATTATCTGTTCAAATTATAACTTAAAAGATTAAGTCTGGGCTGGAATTAATTGGGGCGTATAATCCTTTAGACCAAAGGCTCCAGTCTGCTGAACTGAATTCAGAGTGTGTGAAGCCTTTAGAGAAGGGGGGGGGGGGTCAGAAAGAAGTTTCAATCCTAGAGATTTTAGTAAATCTGTAATGCTTTTTGTTCAGTAAAATGATGGTTATTTTAGGGTAAGCACTTGTTATTCAGATTTGGGTTTCAGAGTTCTAATATGAATGGGAAATTATATTTGTCTCTGCTTTTCTGCTAAACCCTCCCATTGTAGAGATCCTTTCCCAAGTGTTGAAACTCCCTCTTAAAGTTGAGGGGGGGGCAGCCCAATTTTGCCAGTGTATTGAACTTGGGGGTAAAATTTATGGTAGTTTCAAGAAAATGTGAATATTTTTACATTAAAACTCAACTTCTACTTTGCGACATGCCAACAAATCTCTCAGTAGCACCATAAGCAATAAGCAAGAGTACCATTTTGAACAAGCATAGGCTAAGCCAAAAGATGCACACATGAAATAGTGAATTGAGTTTTAGTGGACAAACAATCCACTATTGCAAGTGCTGTAGCAGCTTTCAGTTTTCACCGTTATTTTTGGAGCTCATAACTCTTGAACCAGTGCAGGTATCAAGTACAAACTTGGGAGACTTGTGGGTATTGGAGTCCAGTTCTCCCTTATGGGGGTCCCGCCCCCTACACCCATCCGGTTAAGGGGCAAATGGGCCCAGATTCCCCATTACTAATTACATAACTAATTGCCCATATCTTGACCAGAGCTGGACATAGGAAGATAAAATTCCTAGTACTTGTAGATCCTGCGGCTGGAAAATTACTTTTAAAGTTGCACCTCCCCCGGACCCACCACGTTCATGGGAAACTGGGCCCAGATGCCCAAGAGTAAAATTCGTGACGAGTGACAGGAATCAACAGATATCAAGTTGAAACTTGGTAGGCTTGTGAGCATTGGGGTCTCATTGTCCCTTTTAGGGGTCCCAAACCCCACTCCCACTTGGTTCATGGGCAATTGGGCCCTGATTGCGAATTTCTTAATGTCTTTAACTTGAGAATAACTGGATCTTAGGGTTGGGAATATACATGTGGAGTTGAACCACCCTCCCAACCTCCATGCTCATGGGCAAGTGGGCCCAAATTGCCCATGAGTTAAGTTTTTGACCCGCGACTGGAATCAAACTCTATGCTGGTATACTTGTGGATATATAGGCCTAGACACGCATTTTGATGGGTCCCGACCCCCCACTCTCCCGTTAATTGGCAGCTGAGCCCAGATTTCCCATGAGTTAAGTTCTTCTGTGGCAGGTCTTAAGTTCAACTTTTGTATACTTGGGGAGGTATAGATGTGGATTTTAGAGTGACAGCAACAAAACCACCACGCGACGTGCTTCAATCCTTAATGAAAAGTTTCGATTAAAAGTGGGATGATTTCAAATTTGGTTATTTTAATACTTGTTTGGTTATTGGGGATGTGAAATGTCTTGGTTCTAACGCTGTTTGTGTATTAAATGTAATAAGCATTTTACTTTCACACTCCACGTTTGAGCGCTTGCGCACTTGTTACCGCTTGGGAAAAAGGAAGCTTGGATCGATCATTGCAATGGGTGTTTTATTTAGGTAATCCTGCTCAATGCGAAGGCAGTTTGGTGTAAGAGATCCAGCGTTTTGCAGATTCCTCCAATGCAGACCGACTGAGATTCAAGACACCGATTGTGGCATTATCAGCATTGATCTGTATCTATAATTTTACTTTGTAGCCTACATAAATCTATTCAAGGTGTAATGTTTTTTGCCGACTGCCTTTTTATTGTTATTTGTTCAATCTAAAGCAATAAATCAACATTAGTTCTTACATGTGCAATTGAATTTATGCGTGCTATTGGTTAAATATATATCGGCTGATGACTATTGGTTGATAAATCGACTGATAATCGACCGATGCGATGGTAATTGTTGTAGGATACCTCTATTTTACATTTATTTTAGCGTAACTGTTCCGCGACAAATGTGCTCATCAAACGTGTCGACGCTTGTACGGTACGCTAGAAGTGCTAGAACATCGAAAAGGTTTAAACGTTCCCTGTAGGCTACTGTAACCGTTCGTAATAGTAACGTTCAGATTTGAATATGTTACTAGTTTGATATCCAAGAGGTTACAGCCACTAACGTTTTGGGCGACACGTTTGGGGCACCTGCATTTCTATATTTCCGTTGCGGTAAAACGTTTCCGTTCCGTTACGCTATAATAATGCTATAATAACGTTCAATGGTAACGTCAACGTTCTGAACGTTTAAAACGTTTTGCACCGTTAAAGAACAGTAACACTTGAATAACGTTTAACAATAGCGTGTAACGTTTTTGGATCGCCAGTCAGAATTGAAACGTTACCGTTACTGTCGGTTGAAACACGCCGTTATTTTTGTGAACCAAATACGTTACTGAACGTTTCGCTGAAAACGTTACTTTTTACTTGACAGTGTATGACATCGTTTGTCTTCAAGAACAACTTATATCTTCGGCTAACACCAACTTGTAGGAACGGAGCGCAAACCATGTTACGTTTGTGAGTGCTGCACGGTCTACTTTTGGTAGACTTTTCGGAGGCCTCGCCTGTATTCTGAAACGCAGCGCCTTTTCATCCGCAACGCCTGTGCTGTTCCACAGTGACGAAAACCTCTTGGCCGTGAGAATTGCCGATTTAGTACTTATTAATGTTTACTTCCCTTGTCACCGTAAATCGGTTCAGTCACTGAATAAGTTTGCAAAGCACTGCAGTGTTTTGAAAAAAAAGTGACAGAATCCGCATCATCTCTCGGTTACCAATTTTTTGTCACCGGGTATTTTAATGCTGATTTATTGAATTCAAACCTTCGGTCTGATATGGTTTTCGAGTCTTTGTCTGAATTTAAGCTAGTGGATAAGAATCGTCCGTTTTCTTACACCCATCGTTCTGAGAGCCATGTCAATATAGATCATGTTCTTTGTTCTCCCAATTTATCTCTTTCGATCGTTTCTGTACATGAAACAGAAAGCGATATATTATAGACCACCTACCAATTTCCTTTGTGCTTGGCTTTTGTCTGTCGCAAGATAGCTCTACTGCCCGTGTGAATCGCAGATGGTTTACCAGGCAAAACGGGAGAAAGGCTCATTAGGCTCTCTATATTTCTACCCTTACAGCTTTTTTGTCTACGATAATAGTTGGATCTGAATTTGTAAATGTGTAAGGGTGGCTGTTCCCGAGGAACGTGTAAAACTTAATACGCGAAAGGCTGAAGGGTCATGGGACCCGGGTCTAAAATGAGTGAAAAATAAAGTCAAATTTTTGCTACGTATTTGGATTTTTGCGGACAGCCACCTAGCGTTGTAGAATTTCAGCTTAAACAAAAAACTAAATTAGAGTATAAGGGGTATTTACGGTCTGCAAAATCTAAAATTTGCAAATTCCCGTCAGGTAATTTAGAACGGAAAAAAGTGTAAATTCAGATAAAATCGGGGATTCTCTGTCAAGTAGCCCAATTGGACCTACTGCTTGGTGTAAATGTTATGACCAGATTTTCGTCATTATAAACCATTCTGTTCATGCTTCTATTATGAAGCTTCTTAATTCTGCGCTTCCTACATCACTCCGCCAGAACCAGATCATCCCAGTTAATTTATTGTGATGGTATAAGTGATAAACATCTAAATGATGATTGTCCAGCTCTGATCAACAGTTACTACTTGTTTCAAATGTGTTTATGTACCTCAGTTGTGCCTGAAAGTTTTTCGTGACGAACAATACCTGAAACCTGAAAAAAGGAAAGATTCCGACTGAGTGTTCATCGTATAGGCCAATTACGGTTTCTTGCAATATAAGCAAAAACTTTCGAGTATCTTCTCCTCCCATCAGTTAATTCTTCGGCATATTTTTTGGGGAAAATCAGGTTAGCTTTTCAGCTGGGGTAGGTTGCCGGCAGGTCCATTGAATTTTGGCTATTCTTCTTCCTGAGGCTCCTAAAAGGGATTCGAGTTACATTTATGCGCCTTGGATCTCTCCAAAGCCTTTGACACCTTTACGCATTCCCAAGCTATTTTTTCCCTTTTTAGTTACTTAGATATTGGTATTCAAATTCTTTTTTGCGGATTAAAACGGATATACTGGTTTCAGAAAGTAAAATCTCAGTGCGGCGTGGGGTCCGGCAAGGTGCTGTCCTCTACCCCTCTATTTTCGAACTTTGTATATCATCTGTCCTTTCTTCTCTCTACTTGCATTCTTAATTCAGTTAATACTTCTTATCTTTGTTTCGCGAATGATATTATTTTGATCAGTAGGACCAAAGGACCCTCTTAATCTTTCTAAGTGTGAATATCTTAAGTAATACTACGACTCCTGTAACCTGTGGATCTTTTTCTACCCTGTCGGTTTCATCTTTTCGGTGGCTGAGAATTAATGTTAGTAAAACACTAAAATCCTGACGGACTCTCGCCGTCGCTGATTGCAAGAAGAAAATCCCATTAAGTTATTCTAAAATTGTTGCTAATCGAGGTAGATACAATAGAAAGTCTCTTGCTATATTAAGTTCGTTTTTTTACAGATCAGTCGCTTTTGTTTCTTTCTGGTATTTACCCTATTTTTCATAAAAAAGACATCAGTTCAGTTCGTTCTTATTGTTTCCGGTTTACTATTGTATCTGCCTCCCAGGTACAGAAATCGGAACCTTGTACCTGTTTACAGTTTCCCGGATATCGGGTCGAAACTTACGGAGCTTGCTGGCAAATTTACTCCAGTCTACTTATAAATATCTGCCCGCCCACAGTGGCCTTACTCGTTTCCTTTAGTTCCTTGTTCTTTCTGTTTTGTGAAATGTTTGTTTTGATTCTTTTATTTGCCACTCTGCTTTGATTTTTTGTAGCGGGTAAAAAATATATTATTATTATAAAAAACAAAGACTAACTTACAGCATAGCGATATAAATTATGGCTAGTCGATCACGCCGGTCTTTTATCTGCTGATTTGGGTTTGCAAGACAGTATTTTCTTGCAAAATGGGTGTGTCTAATCCTGAGTGGCAGTATCAGTAAAAAATTAACATACTCAAAATAAACTGAACGGACACATATGTTATCAGACGCTGTAAATATTGACAAGAAAGTGTCAGAAGATGAGGGTTTACATCAATCGAATGAAGGCGGGCTAGGACCCAGCGGTTGTGCTTCGATTTGCACTGTACAAGTACCCCATTCGCTTTACGTGTTCTAAGGGGAAACTGGCTAATACGTCCATCTCGAGTGGACTTCGTGTCTCTACCAACAGGAACTACAAGATATGTGAGGGACATCGAAGTCTCTTAGCTGGTCTACTCTACGCCACGAGATCTATATGCGCCACGGAACCTCATATTTCAGTTTTTTTAGCATTGAAAGACAGACCTGTCGTTGTGTATTCATCGCTTAAAATCCGAAAAAATTTTTCAATCATAAAAGCTGCTCTAGTCAAATTTAGAACGTCATCAGCAGTTATGACCGATCCATTCCACGAAATACTCCGAAAAGAGCTCCAACAACGAAAGTTACCGTTTTTACGACTTCGCTCCAACCGATTAAAGTACTCGCTCGAAACGATTAGAGAAATCCACAGATCCATCCCCGATGTTGACGTGACAAGAATCCGAAACCTGTTAAAACTCCAGACGAACGGAATAGAGTGCGCTTTCCAACACATTCCAAGCCACAAAGGCATTTTTCATAATGAAGTAGTCGCAAAGCATGCTGGTATAGCTCGCAACCGGTTCCCTCACGAACCAACAACATCAACCGTAGGCCGACGTCGCAAACGTATCGGTCATGAAAAAAACCGTCGGCCGACGTCACTGGCATGTCAGTCCTGAACCAAACCGTCGAAAGCAAGAGACAGTACGCGAGCGAAAGACGCGAAAGTATCAACAACTAATCTCCGACCTTGCTTCTCGCCATACAGAGACGGACTCCGCACAAGCAATCTCTACCGGCTTAACTCCCAAACTATCCTCGTGAACAAAACACTCTACGAATGTGAGGCAACTCCAACGTTACGTTTTAATTTTCACGGGTATGGTTAGGTTGCAGATTGAGTTCATTTGTAAAACATTCCTGTTTGTTATGTCACATATCAGGGAACTGTGAAAGAGATGAATACAGATATTACTCTAGAAAACTCGTTTTCTTTTGCTCAGATTAACTTTAATTTCTTAAAGATGCTACATAAACTTTCTGTTTACCTTCCCAAAGCAATCGCGACGCCGAAACTCAAGTATGTTTGCCTTTTTCTGCAGTGTTGCTGTTGGGGTTCAAGAAATAAACCGCAGAGAAGCCGAAAGTCCATCCCTACGAGGATTACGCCCGCAAATAGAGAAGATAGAATAAGGTTATATAACTGATAATTTTTTTCACGACCATAGTTACTGCTTTTACTCTTTATTTTCTTGTTTAAAGGAAAATTGGATTAGTTAGCTTGTTTTTTACGGAATTCTCTTTTCCCTCTCCCCGGTTCCAAGAGGACTAGTTTCTGTTAGCCTCAGCGTCAGCACTTGGATCAGACATTAAAAAATAGATCCACAGGTTAGCAGTGGAAAACCTGTCATTTGCGTCCCGGGTAGTTGAGATTTTACATATGTCTCAGCTGCAGAAAGTGAAAGTCACCCATTACCCTATGGAACCGACTTTATACTATGTCTACACAAGTGTTCAGCCTGACGAAACAGGAGACTGTTACTCCACTTGGAGCGCTGAATTTTAAAAAGGCCAAACTGAAACCTGGCGTGTCTCTTTGGATTTTCTTGTTGTTTTCTTGTCTTTTTCGTGTGTTGAAAGAATCAGAAAGGCTGTAGGGATGGTAAGCACTGTATCTCTTACAGAAATAGCATTTTTATATTTCTGCTTTAAACCCCAACAGTAACACTGCAGAAAAAGGCAAACATACTTGAGTTTCGGCGTCGCGATTGCTTTGGAAAGGTAAACAGAAAGTTTATGCAGCATCTTTAACATTCACTCAAGGATTTCTCGTTTTGCGAAATCGGACACGGTCTTTGCCGTACAGAACAAACCGTATAATTATAGGAAGCTGGATGTGCGCTGACAATCGAAGCTTGCGGAGATTCAAGGATGGAAAAACATTTTGCTTAAAATCCGAAATACCAACATCGAATTTCACAGTGAAATGTACGTGGATTTCGAAAAAGCAGTACAGAAGACTAGTGCATTCAAAACGTAGATTTGCTCCTCAGTAACTTACTTTAGTGATAGAAACTCAGTAGGCTACTTTTCAGCTTTAGGCAAACACAACAAAGCCAAGGCCATACAAAAAAATACTCATTCCTGGCCAACAATCAAAACTTGCCGGTCTTTTTACCTTTTTGTAAAGTAAACCAAAAAGGAAATTATAAAGGCCAAAGGGAGCATTAATTTCTTGTGTGCAAAATTTAATTTTTAATTTAATTCAATTCACAAATAAATAATTTTAGTCATATCAAATCCATGTTCTGTTAACAGGTTCTTCGAATCCATCTTTCTCTTTTTCATATTTCCCACTCAAATATAAAGCCAAATTGAGTCACGTCCATTCTAAGCGTTTTTACGAACGAAACCCAACGGCGAACTTGCAACAGCAAAAACGGCTTATAAGCAACCAACGGTCAACGTCGAAAGTGACACGTTGAAAGGCGAACGGCGCTCGCCTTTCAAACAAGACCAAAGGTTTCGATGGGATCCCAAAAATTTAATATTTGATCCAGACAATCGGGTCTTGTCTTCGCCAGATCCAGTCTTCGCCAGGCTAATCATCTGAGAAAACCAAGTTCAGATATACCGCTTCAAGCCATATCTATTTTGACGATACTGATCGAAACTTCCTGCTTTGCTTCTGCCAAATTTTCGGTTTTGGCCGGATTCCGGGCGAACAAGTTGTCCGGGTAGAAAATGTGTTCTTCTTATCCCTAAATCGAACGTCTAATCAACTTCCAATAAAACTGTTACTTTTAACAAACTTTCCGGTTTTGACCGGATTCTGGGCGAACTACTTGCCCGGCAAGAAAATGGTTTTCACCATCGTGTTCAGCATGTCTTCTTACCCCTAAATCATACCTCTAATCAACTTGAAATAAAACTTTTATTTAACAAACTTTCCGGCTTTGGCCGGATTCCGGGCGAACTACTTGTCTGGCGAGAAAATGGTTTTCATCATCGTGTTCAGCATGTCTTCTTACCCCATAATCGACTATCACATTAGCTGTTTAAAAATATTTTGTTTGCTCCTTAATTTAAACCCCCTCCCCCACCCCTAAATATAGGGCTACACAGCCCATCTACGAACTTGACCTTACTCTTGACCCAAAGAATCCTCACACCAAGTTTCATCAAAATATCTCGTTCCCTTCGAAAGTTACAGACCGTACAGACGGACAGACAGACGGACAACTTTTTGCGATGTCATAGGTATCCGTCACTAACGTTTTGGGATCCCAGAAAGCTACCCAGCGCGCTTGCGGAGGCAGGCCCAGGAAGTTCAAACCAGTTGTTTCTCACTATCCTGCGCGCACGGAGGCCGGCAGTACCAAAGAATATATGCACCTAGGTGTAAATAGTCTTTGGGCAGTGGTGGGTCCTAAGAAGAAAATCAGTGGTTCTAATACTGCTAGTGGAAGAGATTCGTCGTCGCCGTTGGCTAAAAGTCAGGCCCTTGGAAAGAAATTGTGAGTATAAGCGGTTGATCTGTGAGTTTCAATAGAAAGGATTGTTGTTGTTGTTTTTTTGCTTTGAGTTACAGGCATGTTACAGGAGATCTACACAGGTTTTTACGTTGGTGCACACCTACAAGCCTAGGCCTAGTTGGATGTGTCCGATCCTGTGTAGATCTGATGTATGGGGCTAGGCTACAGGAAATCCGCAGAAGAGGAAAGGATAAAGGTGTAGAGGATTGGCGCTATCATGGGCGTGGACCTAAATTGCAACTGCATGTTTACCGAAGAAAGATAGTACAGACACAGTCTCCTTTCGAACACATCTGGCTGATAGTGGACCAGAATTTAAAACTGGTGCATGAATACAATATGTTGTATGCAAATTCCACTTTTGCTCCAATATCAGGGAGTTTTTTTGTCTGTATCATGTCCACAGAAGGACATGGTTATCTGGGGATTATCAGTTTCATTACCTTCTTGGCTTGAACTCATATTCGTTACCTTCTCACTGTCTGCTTTCTGCTTTCATTGTGACGTTACGAACACCGGATATCAGTGTTCTTCTTCTAATGGTTAGAAAATTTTCACTTCTGTTCGGATCCAGCCAGGATCCAGCTGCAGGGAGATTCACAGCAGCCTATCTCCCCTCTTCCTATACAAAGGCTCGGCCACCTGACAGGTCTTGAAAAGGCCAAGTATCATCAAAACAAAAATCAAGAAAAAGAGTAGTACATAGAAAGAAGGATTTTTTTTTCAAATCATTGACCTAAGAAAATCCTCGTTTCTACTACTCTTCTTCTTAATGATTTTAAGTGTTCAGTGTGACACAGTACTATCACCCACAAAAATCTTGCCAGTCAGTCTTATGTAGGGCCGTCATTCAAGTGTCATAGGTGGTTCAAGGATTCTTGCCCAAGGAGATTTGACACCATATCTGGATTCTTTGACCCCCCCCCCCCCAAAAAAAAAAAAAAAAACAGGACCCGATAAAAATTGAGATGAAAACCCCCGACAGATAGCCCTTATTCAAAATTAATCTGTCCTTCCTCTAAAGTGACTAGTGTTTTTTTGTGGGCTATAGTACCATATTTGAAAAAGAAAAAGCTGTAGAAAGGATGCGTATTGTACAGGAAGGGGGCTGTTCTTGCAGGTACCTATTCTTGGTCTCATGACTAAGCGTGAAAGTGTACTTTCGTACCCACAAACGATCTCAAACTGCATTCATGTTGTTTTCTATATAAAAAGGCAAAACTTATCTTTATCTTAGTACTCAAACAGAAGGAATTTAGTGCTGAAAAGTGTGAAAGCTTCTTCTGGCCTTAAGATTTTTTTCTTCTAACAAACACATGAGGTGAGAACCTTTGCAGATCTCCTGTATACAGAGAGAGCGAATTAAACATTTGTAGACTTCCTTTATATAGGATAGCTGGAAAATTTATATGTTCAAGATGCTCAATCGATGTGAAACTGGAGACACATTCACTTGAGGCCTCCTATGCCAAAGTCCACCGGGAAAGTGGGCAACAACCCCCACGGGCATAAAAATGGAATTGGTAAACATATGGGTGTCCAACCTGGTTTGGGAGTAAGTTAACTGGCTGAATTCTCTGAAACTGAAACCAGCTTTATTGAAGAAGTCTAAACCTGTCAGTTCTCTGTTCTTCTATAGGCCAGATAAAATTCTTGGCCCAGAATAAATGAGTATGAATAAGCTTTTATTAACGGTTTTGACAGTTCTAAATTGAAAAATTATGCTGTATCTGACAGTTTCAGCCAACTTATGGGCTTGGAAGGCTAGATGTTTAAAGGACCCAAAATAAAAAGCTATTTAGTCAGTGCCACAGACTGAAGCGATTAAGTCTTTAGAACTGTCCAACCAACCAGTCAGATCAGATTCAGATTAATTCGAAGATTTTCCCAACAGAATGTACTGTCGGTTAGAAAGAAACTCCTCTTCTGTACATGCAGAGTGTTTATTTAGCATTAGTCTAAAATATCCTCCATTGTGCATTCATGGGAGGGGAGGGGGGGCAACTTGGACTGGACCAACGATTTGCTTTGATAGAAATTTTTCCGGTTGTGTGAATCAGGTCGAATGTTTTTTGTTGCTTGATGCAAACAAATTTTGAAGGTTTGGTCATTGGTGGCCCCTCGTCACCCAAATAACGCATTAGGAAGGATTTGTATTGATAGTACGTCTCAGTGTAGTGATAATCAAGTATATTACAGGCTAAATTTACAATAAGAATAAGCTCTTGTTCTTTTCAGGGTTTCAAATCAGAAATCAATCATGTCCTTTTTTAAACGACCGACCTCAGCAAGCCAGAAACAAGGTCCGGTCCGGGCAATGAGAAGGTCCGGCAACTGAGAAGTCTGACTCTGATTCGGAATTGGATTGTCAACTGCCAACTCTGGCTACTCAAGACAAGAGTATGGCTGCAACTGAAAGGTCTGACTCTGATTCGGAATCAGATTGTCAAATGCCAACTCAAGAGCAGCATTCCAGTTTAGATGAAATGTTGGACTCAGACACCAATTCTGATCGCCACCAATCAGAAATTGAGACACGTGAAAGTGATTCGTCAGATGAATGCGACAGTGCTCCCAGATCGAATTCGAAAACTAAAACTATGAAAGCAAAGAAAGTGAAAGATGAAAAGCAGAACAGAAACAAATTTTGTGACAGTTGGCTTAACGACAGAAGGTTCAAGGATTTTATTACTAGGTCACCAACGAATCATCACATCGCGCACTGCAAACTGTGCAACAAAGACATTCGTGGCAGTGTGACAAACGTACTCACAAGGAATCTACTTTCCATCTTCGAACTCAGAAGAAGATGAAAGCAACGATAACACTTCCAAAATTTGTGGAAAAGCCTGCCATTGCCGAGAAAATGAAAAAAAGTACGGCAGTAGTTGATGCTTCGTTGAAAATTGCTGCATGGGTGGCTGCTGAGGACATTCCTATCAAAAAAGCTGACACGCTTATGCCAGTGCGAAAACATTCCTTCGGCGATTCAGATATATTGCAGAAATTGAACCAAAAGCGAACCAAAACGAAAGGCATCATTTGTAATGTATTGGCTGAGTACGAAATCTCTCAACTAGCCAAAATACTATCGGAGGTGAAATACTCGATCATTGTTGACGAGTCAACAGATAGATCTTGTTCTAAATTGCTAGTAATCATTGTGAAATACAAAAACCAAAGTAATGACGTAGTACAGGAGTTTCTCGGAATGCTTGAAGTCCATGATGCCTCTGCTGCAGGACAAAAGACACTCATTGTGGAATACCTAAAGACATTGGGTATTCCACTGTCAAATCTCATTGGCATTGCCTACGACAATGCGAGCGTGAATACCGGCGCTCAAGGTGGCCTCGGCAGCTTGTTTAAGAACATAGTGCCCAAAATTTTTCTTCTCGGTTGCACCAGCCATTCCCTTGCATTATGCTGCTCTTATGCAGCCAAAAAGCTGCCGACTGGAATTGATCTCTTCGTAAGGGACATCGTGAACTATGTGGCAAACAGCCCAAAAAGGGTGGGCGAGTTGAGAGAGTATCAGGAATTCTCACAAGTTGCGGCCCACAAATTGCTGCAAGTGGCAAGTACAAGGTGGCTGTCGCTCGAAGCGGCAGTACGCCGCATACTAGAGCAGTGGAATGCTCTAATTTTGTTTTTTACTAATCATGCCGAAGGAGACAGCGCCGGTGATTCTCGGTCGAAAGAAAAGGCCCACCAGATTCTGGTCTACATGAGAGACCCAACAGTTAAGGCTTATCTATTTTTTCTTGCTTTTGTCCTCCCCCGTGTCAACAAATTGAACCGCGAGTTCCAGAGTAGCGACACAAGGATCCATTGCCTTCTTAAAAGTAGCCGCACACTAGTTACTGGGTTGCTGAAGCTGTTCGTGAAGCCAGAGGTCATGGCAGCAGGGGGCATCTGTGAAGTTGTTGGCAAGCTCCAGCATCCCAAAGAAGCAAACTCCCGCTCGTTTCCGGCAGCTGATTCACCGTTCATACCGAATGAAAACGTTCGACTTGGACCGAACACCATGGCATACATTGAGGTATATTTCCTTTATTTTGCATAATAGGAGGTCTGTAGAAGTATGCGTGCTTTCCACAGAGAGCGAGAAAAATCCGCAGCGGAATCCGTGCGGAATGTTCGCATCCGGATTGCGAAAACAAGGGGTATTTGGCTGGCAATTCGGAACGGTGCGGAGAAAACTCGCAATGCGGTGCGAATTCCGCTCCCTGTGGGAACCGTGCTTAAAATGCCAAATGTAAAGCAGATGGCGTGAAGGGATAATTATAGGTTCGGGAGCAGAGGGGCATTGCTAAAGTGTGGACTACAGACTTTTAGTAAATGTTATGGTAATAACATTTCATGGAGCAGACATTCAAGAATATCGCGAAGACTGTGTTAGCCTGTTTTAGCCGCGAAATTCAGATATTGAGGCCGTCGGAGGAAGGATTCGGCTTAGCGAACCCAGAAGGAGAAGTGCTAATACAGTAAATGCTGCATAAACCGCTGTGTAGCTTTCGCTAATGCAGATGAAAAAGATTTCCAATTCTCCGTGCTTCGGCTAATCTTCTTATTTTTTTTAATGCTTCGGCTACCTCCACCTGCCTCTTTTGAGCCAGACACTCACGAAACTTTCATTTTCACTCGTGACGTAGTTCTAGAAAAAGTAAAGTGGGCTAACCTGAAAGTTTTTTCTTTCTTATAGGATGGGATGATGTCGCAGGACCAGAAAAACAGTTTCTTCGAGCACTGTAAGTCCTTTCTTACTGAAATTTATTATTATTATTATTATTAATCTTTATTTCAGCCAACAAGCCATAACTAACTACAACAACAAAAACAAAAAATAGAAAAAAAAACTACAAACTCCTCACTCTGTAGAAAGCAAATGCTTCCATGTACAGAGATTATGGAGGAGCGGATGAGCAACAACCCGAATCAAAGAGTTATCACTGTTCATAATTCTCGTGAGGAGAGATGAGCGAGCTTTACGCGCAATTTCCGGCACAGTAGAGCATGAATTCCACACATAAGCCTGCGTCGTGCTAGCCAGTGGTGCTAGACGGAGAAGGCGACGAAAAATTCGACGGTGGCAAGCCTCAAGGTTATACCTCGCAGCTTTAGTGTGGTTACACACAAGGGCAATGGCATAAAACTGACTACAATAAGTACGAAATAGATGTATCTTAACACTCAAAGTAATATCACTAAATTTCCAAAGGAGCATATTACCATATTTACATAGCGCATTAGCCAACTGTTTCAACTGTAGATCATCACTCAGTTTCTCTGTAATCACAAAACCCAGGTATTTGCAATCCGCAACGTACTCTATAACTCTACCCGACAACAGAACTGGCAGCTTAGGAAGATGACAACCTCTAGGGAACAAAGCCATAGCTACTGTTTTTTTTGTGTTGAACTGTATGTCATGCTCCACCGCAAAAGCATCACAAATCTCAAGCAATCGATTTAGTGCATACACAGAAGGTGCCAATAAAACCAGGTCGTCAGCAAACAGTACATGGTTCAAGCAAGCACCAGCAATGAAACATCCAACCTTGGACTGCACAAGGACTGTAGATAGCCCATCCACATATATGGCATACAAAAGGGGAGGGCACTCCACCTTGTCGAAGACCATTGACCAGGCCAAAACTATCACTATTCTCACTACCCCACCGAACCTTAAACCTCTGATTACGAAACCAGTAAGCAAAAAGTTTCACATACTGGGCAGGAACGCCCCTCCCAATCAAAATTTTTAAAATTTTGTCATGATTCACCCGGTCAAAAGCCTTCGACGAGTCAACAAAACATACAAAAACTGGCGTCGAGAAATGCCAAAAGTATTCCACCACCATTTTAAACAGAAAAATAGCAAGATCCACCCCATGTGCATGCTTAAACCCAAACTGGTAATCACTAGTAGAGAGACAACCACCAATTTTTAATAGTATACACTTTTCAAACAGCTTACTGACAATAGTAGCCAAAGCAATGGGCCTGTAATTCTCTGACAGAGTAATATCACTGTTCCTACCTTTCGGTACTGGAACCAGACAAACATCCATCAGAGAGTTAGGTAGGAACCCATGCCCAATAAAAAAATTTGCACGCAAATCGTGAAACGGATCAATTTCAAAGACCAAACTCTCCAGGATCTGAGGGCCATCGATCCCCAGGTCGCTCTGAGCGGGGAAGTTACCACACTTGTTCCTCTGTTAGTTCGTTTCGATAATGTGATGGATGCAAAAAATGTGGCAGAAAAGTTCGAACTTACAGACAAACTGGAGACTCATTGGGATGAAATTCACGAAAGGAAAGATGATATCCTCACTATTGCCAAAGATCATCTAGAAACTCCCTCGAAATTTTGGAAGTGTGTTGGAACGATGAAGGATGCTACAGGTGCTGGTCTTTTCAAAGAACTTTCTATTTTCATGCTGTCTTTGTGTTCTTTGCCGCATTCAAGTGCGGGTGCTGAGAGGCAGTTTTCAATCCTCTCAAACCTCAAGACTAAAGTGAGGAATAAACTGAAAACCGAAACAGTAGCGCGTTTAATGTTTGCGAAACAGTTAGTGCTGAGGTCAGGGCCAGTGCATCGTTGGCAGATCCCTCCCAGAAGTGAGAAAATCGTACAGGAAGTGGCAGGATGTTAAGCAGAAGAAGAGTCAGTCACCATAATGCTCATGATTTGAAGATGAAAGTAACGACGACGAATTATTTGATAATTAATTGTAGGAAAAACTGAAGCTAAATCCACAGACCCTTTAAAGGAACAGAAAACTTGACTCGCGAGTACAGGTATCAAGCCTACGAAGTCTCCTGATCACCTCCTGCGTACTGTAAAATTCCTCAACCATAACTGAAAACTCAAAAAAGCGATTTTTCGCAAAATCAAATTTTGAGTTGTCAACCCCTCATTCTACCACGCCTTTAAGGACTGGAAACTAAAATCACCTTATAAAATGAAAATGGATAGTCCCATCGTTTTCGCCGTATTCACTTACGTACCCCATAACCAGTATCTTGGATCACATTCTAGCTTTACTAACCATTTTACAAGAGAACTAAACTGCAAATTTGCTCATACTGTGGTAGCGGGAAAGGCCCTGCCAGCTATGGAAACCGGGAACTTAGGTGTTTTTGAAAAATCGTGGTAAGTTGCAGGATGTGAAAAATAAAATCTCGTCGGCTTATTAATATATCGAGGGCCGGTGTGATGAGCAATAGTTGAGTAGTCAAGTTTTTTGTTCCTTTAAGCCAAAAATCCATTTAAGCTAGGAGACATGTCTCATCTTTCAATGTAGTTATTTTAGGATCTGATCGCGAAAGAAAGTGGCACCAGTCGAATTCCGAACCGAAGCAGATGACCACAAAGGAAGACTGTTTGTTTCAGCTCAGTCTGTTTAAAGAATGCTAGCTTCTGGAACAGAGGTAATTGAGGAATTACAGCAAAGAAGTTTTGAAACCGACTAGACGGCCGGACCGATTAATATTTCCTGTATGTATTTCACAGCTTTTGTTTCCTTTGTCATTCGCCTTGGGCTGGTTTTCATTTCGCTGTCAGATCCTACAATTACGCTGTACGTGGAACCTCTGTGGTTATGAAAAGTAAGAAAGCTATTCTAGCTATCAAATCTTCGGCATTTTCCTCTTTAATTTTTTCTGTGGGCGAGATTTCCATGGCCTGATAGCAGTTTGTTACTTTCCTTTTTTTTCATATGTTTGAAGACTGCTAAATGCAAGCCTATGTAGTAGCCTAGTACCCGGTCGTGCAATTACTAGTCGATTTGAATCAAAGTGATAATAAGCGAGGCAATAAGTAGATTAGTTGCAGTGAAAATTTGCAGCACCAAAGTTTTGTGCTTTTATGGAAATTAGACTTTCAATTTTTGCATATCCCAGTAATTTGTGATCTCGCAGTCGAAAGAAATCGACAAAGTCGTTAGAAAGTAGCAAGTAAAACGAAAGAACACAAAGGACTTGCTCTAGTGTAGGTTAGTCCTAGTGTCCGTCCAAGTGCGAGTCAGTTATTTTAACGGAGTTTTCTGTCTTTGGCTGTTCCCAAGTGATCTGAAGCTAGCTTCTTTTGTTTTAATAAAATGTATCTGATTCCGATGGAAGAAATTTTTTTGTCCTGCTCGTGCTCTGCCAACGTCTGCCGTCTGCTAGCGTCGAACGGGAATAGTAAGGAATACTGTAAGATTTTCGTGTGCAGAAATGCAAAAACCGATCTGTACGAAGAAATATCCCGTGGGGGTTACCCTTTGCACCGACCGGTTTAAAGGAATCGTCATTGTCCAATAAAATGTTTTGTTTATAGAAACTTCAAGTTTCGTCTCGGCAAAACAAAGTAGTTCAAGTTCCATAGTCTCTGTAGGGAAATGCATCACGAAAACAGAGCTTTTGTCCGCTGCAAACTCCTCACACGAGCAAAAAAAAAGAGAAATGAGTAGCAAGCAAAACCGCGGCTAACCCTTGCTATCGCATTTGGATCTTCCTTCGGAAATTATAAAAATGGATTTCTTTTTAGACCAAAATTTTTAACATTTTTTATGCACGACAACAATCTAAATACACTTAAATACGGGCCGAGCGCGTGACACGCGCCAAAAAATTCCGACGGTAGCACCGATTATCGTTGTTCAGCACGAATATTTGGGATTTTCCCATTCAGCGCTCTTAGCGGATTAAAGTCGGATTAGCTCAGGATACATTTTTTGTTCTTTTACATTAAAACAGACAAAAAATTGACATAAAAATAATCTAAATACACTTAATGACAGCCGCGACACGCGCAAAAAAATTTCGACTGTAGCACCGAAAATCTCTGTGTAGCACGGAAATTCGGGCAATTGTAGCACTCTCGCAACTGACCGTGGTGGCAACCCTGAAACCAGTTGTTTCTCACTATTCTTACTGGAAAGACGCGTTGACTGGCATGAGGCCAAATAGAAGGTAAGAGAAATAGCGAATTTATAAAGAGACAGGTTTTTAAAGATTTCTGAGGTTTTGAAAAGGGATTGTAAATGTATGACAAGAAAGAAGGTTGAAGAAAAAAAAGAGTATGAAAAACCGGAAGAAAGAAAGAGGTTTGTAAAATTGAATGGAATATTGTCATGATGAAAGAAAGAAAAAAAGGAAGGATGTATTGAGATTGAGAAAAAAGAGAGAGAGAGAAAAAGGAGAGAAGCAAGAAAAAGAAAAAGAAAGGATAAAAAAAAGGAATAATATGAAGGGACAAAGCTCTATGAAGGAGAAAGGAATGTGAATAATGGAGTATGATTAAATTATGTTAAATTTTCTGGTTAAAAAAGGTATTGGTTTTGTAGTTTTGCTGAGATTTTTGTAGTAGCTGAGATTTTTTCCCGTTGAGTGTTTGGGATCTAGTGAATATTTTTAATTTATATTATGTTTGAGAGAAGTGTATTGAGCCCTTCTGGCTACTCTCCCATTCTGGAAGAGCCATGGCAGGCGGCTAAGCTTGCCAAGTGAAGTAAGGTATTGTTTGAAGTTAAACTTTGTTCAAAGTTATATATGTTATTGGGCATAGTTCTTAGTCAAATGGTTCAGTTATTATGGTAAAGAACAATAAACGTTTAATATTACGTTTTTTGTCTTTTATTTTCATTTAATGAAAGTAAATGTTCAGGGACGTTCGTCCGACGTAGCTAAGCATAAGAATAAGCTTTGTAATTTGTTGTCAGGGCGGAGACAAGTTTATTTGTAAGTCATGGTAAACAGCCGACCACGTTTGACCTCCCTTGCTGTTCTGGAGTAGACGCTAAGTCGGCTAATTTCTTGGAATGTTGCATTTTTGCTGAGGCGGGGAAAAAGTTTTTATGTATGATAAGAGGGGCTTCCTCTTCAGTTTTGTTGAACATCCCGGCGGTACCCTGTGAGTCCGTTTAAAGAGGTCTTCGAAATTTGGAGGAAGAGTTGTTGTTTTTGATAGATGGCACAGTGTTTGGAATTATAAATAGATGACGATGGAGTTGTATGAGCCGTTAGAGATAAGGAAGGACAAATGTTATTGAAGGATAATTGAGGCATTGAGGAGGAGAAAGTTGACGGCTTTATGCGTGTTTCAGTTGATGATTAATGTAGACGAATTTTATAAACAGGAATACAACGAGATTTTAAGTATAGACAAATTATTTGTTTTAGCTCACCAATGACTCTAAATATCAACGAGGGGGCGTCATTAGATGGAGCGGATTTTTCGGCAGTATTGTTGGCTATGAAGAAAGGCGACCCGGCCCCACTAGTAACTGTAAAAGTTATAAACAAAAAGTTGGAGGCGGCGACTGAAACGGATCTATAGTCTGCAGTTATGTGGATTACCGGGAAAGACAGAACATTTTTTGAGTTGTTTTGGGGGATTCTGTGGATCATTGGACAAGTTCCAAACGCTCGTAAAACATTTGGCAGCTCTGTTAGGACAGCACAACCAACAGCAGGCGATCCAGCCTATTCCCACACAGGAGATCCAACAACCACGAGGTCTAGCGAACATCGAGCGCAAGCCGCAACCTGGCTGCTCCAAAGACCCCGACCAAGGGACCATTGCGTCGGGTTCCCTAGCAGGCGTTATCTCGGAGTTGGAGATGGTAAAAGAAAAGGTGGGTGGTTCATCAGGGGTAGAAGGGCGAAAAGAGAGATCTTTGACCTTATAACTTCCCCGTCTGGACAAGATAAGATGCCCCGGTTGATTAATCGTTTAAGAGATTTGGTGGATGCCGGCAAAAGAGCACGGGATAAAGATTTGGAAAAGTTTGAGGTCGCTTATGCGCAAGTGTTGGCATTTCAGGATTTGCCATATTTTGAATTGGCGAAAAGCGTTGTTAATTTGATTGGGTCAGACGTACAAAAGGAAGGCGCCAAGGAATGTTTGCGTTTGTCAAAGTCAAAGTTTAAGGCATCAAATTTGGACACCCATAAATTCGAGGATATAGCCATGGTTGCGGAAGACATTGTTGCTAAGGCAGTAGCAGCGGCTGTAGCTCAGCAGCAGGGTGTGCCGTGGAATCGTCAATTTACCCCTAGGCCATACGGTTATTGGGAAAGAGGTATGGCGGGAGGGAGAGGCAGGGGATCGTTTCGTTACGCCTCTCCCTACACGTATGGTTCCAGACAGGATTCGCGAGTGTGTTTTATTTGTCGTGAATCTGGCCATATTTCAACGTCTCCAAGTTGTAAAGGAGTGCCAAAGCCCAAGGAATGATTCATCTTTATTTTGATGTCAGTCCTTGCATATTATATGAGCATAACATTTATATGTGGATGAATAAAGTTTTTTTAGTTAAGCTTCGAAGAATGGGTCGACGTATTTTGTTTTATTTTTCAGGTTTGCAACGCGTGGGTGGAAACGGAGGTTTACGTGTGGACCCGCTTCTAGGCATTTCCATGCGCGGTGGAGTTCAGTCCAACTGAAGCATAGATAGACCGACAATGGCAGTTACAACGAGATTCGTTTTCAGGTGGGGAGCTTAACTGAACATGTGCGCGAGTGGGTTAGGTTGACACAGGTCTTTCGTTGGTTCTTTTAGAAAAACAGAACTGAACTCTCTTATTCCGGTACCAGTGGAGCTTTCCAATGCTCGTAACTGTAGCGTATTTCAAGAATTTGTGAGTGAACAGTTAAAGGAAAGCTTAATCAACGGGGCATTGCTTAGTGCCTGAACAAAAGAAAAGTCATAAATCTTTCTTGTAAGGCATACAACAAGTTAGAGGTACCGCAAATCACACGGAAATTCCACTATTTGAAAATCGATTATTCCTGAATAGCGGAACAACCATGTAACGCATTTTCAGCGGGTCTTCAAGCCAATTTAAGTGAATAGGTGATGGGTAACTAGATTGTCCTATCCCAGTCCTTTTCGGTTAAACTTTAATATATGCCAAAGAAAGATAATACTGAAGAGAAAGGAGGCTGAGCATTAAATAATGATGGCAGAAATAATGAGTAAAGGACAAAATCTACAACAATGAAAGAAACTAATGAGATTTAAAAACAAAACAATGAAGGAAATACACTGTGAAGAAGAACGAACGAATGAAAAGAGAAGATTGTAAGAGGAAAAAGAGAAAAAGAAGGAATTGGAAGAGAGAGAAAAAGAAACAACTGAGAGAGGAAAAACTAAATAATTATATTAAAGAGAAGTGGGCCTGTGAGTAAAAGGAAAGCTTTATAAGGGAGAAAGGAAGGTTGAGAGTCCAGTACTGATAAGTTATAGACAAGTTTTGGTTTGAAATTTTTTTTTATTGTAAATTGAATGGGTTGTGAAGAAGTTTTTTCCAGTTGAGTTTATTATTACCAGTTTCTAGGAAAACCGTTCAATTTTATTATGTTTGAGATGAATTTTGCTGAGCCCTTCTGGCTCCTCTTCCGCTCTGGAAGAGCCCTGGCATCAGCCTAAGCTCACCATGTGTTTTATTGATTCTGTTTGAAGTCTTCGGGATTGTTATAATTATATTACCTGTTTCAGGGGCCAGATAGCTAGTTTACAGCTAATTTACTTAAGAATCATGGCTCTCCAATATCATGTTTTTTGTTATTCTAATTTATTTGAAAGGAAATTCAGGTCGTCGTCAATAAGTCATACCTAATGGCAAGGAAGAGGTTTTTGGTCGGAGAGATATAGTTTCTTGAGACATAGTGGACAACAATTAACCTCTTCGGTTGTTGTTAAATGGACGCTCCGCTAGTCGTTATTCTTGAAATTTTCTGACTTCGCATGGACGTATTAAAAGTTTTGTGGACAACATGGAGACTCCAACGTTGTAACTCTGGGTACGTTTCAAAGGGTAATCTGTCCGTCAAAGCAGCGTCTTGAAGATGGCAGATCTTCGTTTAAAACATGTAAGATGGCAGAATTTTCAAAAAAAGCAGATGACGCTTGCGCGACATCAACAAATAGTTGATGAGGAAGCAAGTGAAGACAGCATTGAAGGATAATTGTGGCGTCGAGAAGAAGAATATTGAATGGTTTACAGTTTTTGGATCGATGATGAATGTAGCGCGACTGTTATAATTATATTACCTGTTTCAGGGGCCAGATAGCTAGTTTACAGCTAATTTACTTAAGAATCATGGCTCTCCAATATCATGTTTTTTGTTATTCTAATTTATTTGAAAAGAAATTCAGGTCGTCGTCAATAAGTCATACCTAATGGCAAGGAAGAGGTTTTTGGTCGGAGAGATATAGTTTCTTGAGACATAGTGGACAACAATTAACCTCTTCGGTTGTTGTTAAATGGACGCTCCGCTAGTCGTTATTCTTGAAATTTTCTTACTTCGCATGGACGTATTAAAAGTTTTGTGGACAACATGGAGACTCCAACGTTGTAACTCTGGGTACGTTTCAAAGGGTAATCTGTCCGTCAAAACAGCGTCTTGAAGATGGCAGATCTTCGTTTAAAACATGTAAGATGGCAGAATTTTCAAAAAAAGCAGATGACGCTTGCGCGACATCAACAAATAGTTGATGAGGAAGCAAGTGAAGACAGCATTGAAGGATAATTGTGGCGTCGAGAAGAAGAATATTGAATGGTTTACAGTTTTTGGATCGATGATGAATGTAGCGCGACATTCCCAGTGACACTAGGGAATCTTAGCGATAAAAGAATTTGGGCCCTTAATCTGAACGAATCTTCGTCGCTGATCGGAGGGGATTTTGCGACAGCATTACTAGCAGCTAAGAAAAGCTACCCGCCCCAACGATAACAGTTAAAATTAAGAACAAAAAGCTTGAGGTGGCAAAGAAATCCGACCTTTGGGCTGCCGTGAATTGGATAACTGACGAAGATAGAACCTTTTTCAATCTGTTTTTGGGTGACACAGTGGACTCTCTGGACAAGGTCCAAGTGCTCCTCAAGCATTTTGCAGCATTTTTGGGGCATTCAATCCAACCTACTCCAGCAATACAGATTATCCCACCACAGTCGTTGAGTCAAACGCCTTTGCTACAACAAGGAGTCAAAGAATCCCGAACCACGATCAGGATATTGTGAGGATACAGTTATAATCAAATAAGATTCAATAGCTTTTAAACAATCTCTTGGTTTCCGTTCATCTATATCCTAACTAACTTCTAGCCATCCTGTAAAGTATCCTTCCTCCGATGAACTATCCTGTAAAGTATCCTTCCTCCAATGAACTATCAGAAACAAGTTCGGGCATGCTCCCTAAAGCTAGAAACGAGTTCGGGCATGCTCCCTACAGCTAGGGGAAAGCAGAGTAAAAAGACCCAGCTTCCCAGTTAGCAAGGCAGTTCGAGTTGGGGCGTAGCCTCAGATCAACCAACCTTATAGTGCAGTGTTGTATCCTGAATCAATGTGAGTAATAAATAACCTGCTTAGTTATTGACCTACGAACTGGTATCGCCTTCGAAAAGACTCGGTGCATTAACATCCACAAACCAGTAGCCACAACCATGCTCGCCCGCTACATCTAGCCACGCTATCATAACCCCTACACAACACACCTCTTTTCTATTTTCATATTTGGTGACAGCGGAGCCTCCTTCCAACTAGCTCTATAGTGCAAGTGCTGTAAGCTGAACTTATGTAAGTAAGAAACCTCTGATTAGTTATTGACCTATTCTGTCACTGTCGGCAATACTAACGTCACCGAATAAGTGTTCAATTTATGCCTGCTTGCATTTCCTAGGATCGGATGCAATCACTGTTAGCCAAACTGCAGTGCTAGGCAGAGAACTGTTGCTTTTGGTTATGTCCGTCCATTAACTGTAATGCACTAAGTTTTAGCCACTGTTCAAAGTTACGAACTGGTATCGCCTTCGAAAAGACTCGGTGCATTAACATCCACAAACCAGTAGCCACAACCATGCTCGCCCGTTACATCTAGCCACACTATCATAACCCCTACACAACACACCTCTTTTCTATTTTCATAATATGCTCGAACGATTCCGATCAGGGTGTTCACTCGTCAGGTTCCCTCGCAGATTTCATTTCTGAGCTGGAAATTGTGAAAGCCAAAGTGGGTAGTTTGTCAGCGGTGGGATGGACAAAACGGGAGGTTTTAGCTTGATTACCTCACCTTCTGGACAGACTAAGTGCCCCATCTAATAAATCGTCTAAGAGACCTGGTGGACGCCGGCAAGAGAGTCCGGATTAAAGATTTAGAAAAGTTCGAGGTCGCTTGTGCACACGTATTAGCACTCCACGATCTGCCATTCTTTGCATTGGCAAACACTGTGGTTAGTTCAATCGGATAGGACGTGCAGAAACAATAGGCAAAGGAAAACGAAGATAACAACACAGTAACAGACGATGCCGTTGCCAAGGCGGTAGTAGTGGCTTTAGCTCCGCAGTAGGGTTCACTGTGGAATCGTCCTTGCAATTCTAGACCATACGGTTATTGGGATAGGGGTATTGCAGGAGGACGGACAGGGAATCGTTTCGTCTTTTCTGCTATTATGCGGATGGCTCCAGACCGAATCTCGAGTTTGTTTTATTTGTGGGGAAGCACGCCATATTTCAACTTCTCCGATTTGTAAAGGAGATAATTGTAAATTGATTTGGTTCATCACTAGCATTCAGCGAGTAAGGTTATTATGGTTTGGATCTTGCTTGCACAAGTGTAACATCATTGGCGATCGTACAGATTTTTGTCTGGAATCAGATTACCTGTGCTGATTGAATCAAATTGTATACCTGTGCTGACGGATAGGAGGCCTTGATTCTTTTCGAAGACATGGCCTTCATCTGTTAGTCTCTTTCCTTTATACAAATTGAATCAAATTGGATACCTGTGCTCATCGATAGGAGGCCTTGTTTCTTTTCGAAGACAGACGAAGACTTTTCGAGACATCTCCAAAGAAGTTGTGCTAAATCTATGCGAAGGTTTCTACAGCATAGATATTCTGAGGAGCAGGTCTGCTTTATGCGAAGGGTCTAGTTCAGGAGAGAGGGCTAAATTCTCCGAAAAACTGACTGACTCGAGGCGGACTAAACAACAGGCCCTCGGTGGTTTATACACGATTCTTCAGGAATTTGACAGAGCAATCCTGCCAGTTTTTGCTGCGGGTGACTTAAAACGACTACCCTCGCTTACTTTGACCTTGCGGCTATCGTCACGTCGTACTCTTTGTTGGAGAAGCAAGTGAACTCTCTTAGGGCTGAAGTTATTCTGCTTCTTTCCAGTGTGGAGAACAATTCGCGTCCAACTGAAATGACAATTTCTCGGGCTGTAAATATATTGCAGCGTCCGAGCGCTGTGGCTACTACATCGAATCCCGCCTGTGACCAGTCAACCAGCGGCTGTTAGCAGCGTATCTGAAAAGTGCTGCGAAGGCGTCATTTGCTGAATTACCCTGTTACCCAATTACCCTGCGTCAGGTAAGAAAAGAAGTGTGCTGTTCTGAATGAATCAAATTGGATATATGTGCTTACGGATAGGAGGCCTTGATTCTTTTCGAAGGAAGGGCCTTCATCTGTAAGGTTGTGTTCCAGACAAGTTATTATGATGAACGATGATAAGAGGAGGAGCCTCGTGATAGTTATTAAAGGTAACTTCAGACATCGACGTTGATTTCGGAAAATACCAGCGAGACGGCCATTGAAATTAACCTGTCCGAGCCGAAGGCGAGGCAGGTTATGAAAAATATCAGCCGAGCGCAGCGAGGTTGATATTTTTAAATGGCCGTCGATATTGTTATTCCGATATCAACCGAGACGGAGGTATGTTAACTATTATAACTTTTTCGAACAGGTATCGACAGTTACAATCTGCTTTAGAACTTTTTCGAACAGAAAGTCACGTTTTTTCTACTCTAACTGATGCCATATTTCCTAAGAGTTGGTCAAACTACACTAGGCTTTTTTCTGCGCAAAATTTGGCACTGAAACATCTGTAGACCACTAGATCCAAGAAAAAAGAGCTTTTCGAGGTTGCTAAAAAAAATAAAGAAAATTCACCAGATTCTGAATATTGTTGTTTCAAATCCTCACGGACGACCCAACAACGTTTTGTGAATCTGCGATAAACAATATACTCTGTTCCTCAAATCTCTGCCGTTTTTGAGCCTAGTGTGACCAGTACATTCCGAATGTGCTTTTCGTATGTTCACGCACGTTTAGTTTTTTCGAAGAATTAGATTGCTTTGCTTTGTTCTTAAGAAATTAAAAGTCGAGCGAGAAACGTGCTTTACGATGATCAAATGGTCTCTGAAATGTATAATAGATCTTTCCTCACTAAAAGACAGTGTTAAGTGCTCATTACCTGTCTTTTTGGAAAGTAGGATGTTGTTTCAGTTGACAAACTGTATTTTCAGTGGAAATCTGATTCTGACAAGGTATGACCTAGTGCATAGACTGGTTGTCTAAGAGAGTAAGATGTTCTGTCATTTTTTCAATGCTGAATAACTAGCTTTTGGAAATCAAGGAATAGTAGGATGTTGTTTCAGTTGACAAGCTGTATTTTGCAGTTGAAACATGATCATTATCAAAAGGTTTAGCCTAGTATTTTACTGTTTGGTTGGTTGGTTAAGGAAAGTAAGAAGATTTTCTTTCAGTGTATTTTCAGTCAGCATTTGATTATTGTTGGCTGGTTGCTGAAAAAGGAAGTTGTTTTTCAATAGACCTATTATAGCTGACACTGCAAAACGGATATGCCAGCAACATATTGTTGGAGCTATGGTTGCGGCCCTTCTCGGCCAGAATCTTCTTTTAAAGCTTAACTGAAAAGCCCACTTATGTTTGTGTCATTTAGTTCAATACACTGAATTATTTGGATTCTGCAAAGGGATTTTTTTTTTTCCACTATTTGCTCTAGTTATGACGTTCAGAATATCTGCGGCCGTCCCCTCAGCGAAAATTCTACTATGACTCGGGAAATTTTTATCTAAACACAAACAAGGATTTTCAATGGGCAGTGGCGATATTGGTGAAGATTGCTTAGTGCCTGAAAAAAAAGAGGCAAAAATCTTTCTTGTAAGGCAAACAACAAATTAGAGGTACCACAAATCACACGGAAATTCCACTATTTGAAAATCGATTATTTCTGAATAGCGGAACAACCAAGTAACGCATTTTCAGCGGGTCTTCAAGGCCAATTTCAGTGAATAAGTTATGGGTAACTAGATTGCCCTATCCCAGTCCTTTTCGGTTAAACTTTAAGTTATATCTCAATCTGTTAACAGATTTTGAGGTAAAACAGTTAAAGATTCTTGCTTTTGTATTTGATTTGCTAATTTTTCATGACTACTGCTTGGAGTTAAAGCTGGTCGTGTGATTTCATTCTGGATATGGCTGCTATTTAGCTATTTCGCTAAGTGGGGCTGAAGTATAGCTCCTGCTATTTAGCTATTTCGCCAAGGGGGGCTGAAGTATAGCTCCAGTGTAGCTGATTTATCCTTTTATAGTTTCGATTATGATTAGCAGTCGGCTGAGGCTTAAAGAAGATTTAATAGACACATTGTATTTCCACTTGCAGCAAAATTTTTTTTTTTTTTTACAAGCGATGAGTCAAGTAACTTAGAATGGCTCTGGTTAAATGTGGAAAGCTCTGCGATATTGTTCCAGCCTCTCCGGAGGATGATACGATATCGTATCAGCCTCTCTCTAGGATGATACGATATCGTATCCTCCTCCACAAAAGTTTTCGGTCACTTAACCCCATATTCCCCTTTGTATAAAAAGCCCTCCCTTTTTACACTGATTAAGATTGTCATGATATAACTACCTGTTCAACATAGGAAGATATGCATTACACACCTGTTCAAGAAAAGTTATTATCTGTTATTATCCTCACTCGGAATCATTACAGCCCTCAGTAAGAAAGGGAACAAATTTAGAATTCTTGAAAACATGTTTGAGGTCTTCATTGGATGACAATGTTACTGAGTGAATATATTTAATGTTTTGTTCAATAATGTACATGGTGCTAATCCGGGCATGGTTGTAACCTAAAATAGAGGTTTGGTGCAGCTGGGTAGTGCCATTTTAAAATATATTTGTTGCGACCTAGCTAGTTCTCTTTTACAGAGAATTCCAAGGAAAACTCAGCCAGATTCCAGCAAGATTTCCAGAGGCAAAGAATATTACTGTTGAATCTTTTAGCACGTATCACAAACTAGGAATTGAGAATGGTGGTTATCTGCTGTGGGATAGAATTTTTGAAATGCAAAAAAAAACTCCAGTCGCTGTATTTTTTTTTCCTTCATTAACCCCTTATTTTCTTTATAGATGTTTTTAAAAGTATTTATTAACAGTAATACAGAGGCTATGAGCTTTATATTTTGTCAGTAACCTCCATAATTGGATATCATCAAAACTTACCGCCTTGTGACAATGAATAGAATTATGCCTAATTCTTAATTCGTCTTTTTATTTCTCTTTACGTTTTTTTTTAACTAAGAGTAGAAAAAACACAGAATATGCTGAACGGAACTGCCTCAGAAGTTTTTCTACGAAAATGTATGACAGAAAATGTCGGTATTTTAAGCAAAATTGGGCTAACAGAATTTTCTTCTTAAACAACATTAGACGGGAAGTCCCACCCTCTCAATTATGCTCCTGGTGCTGACCAGTTATTAAGTAAAGTTTTTTGTTCCAGGTTGCATTCCCAGCAGATAGTTTAAGTGCATGACAAGTCAATCTTCTTCTTCAATAGTACGGACCACTTCTTCTTCGGTCTCTTCTTTTTTATCATGTCAACAAGGACAGAAAGAGTGATAATGAAGTCGATGATTGATGACATCATCATGTCTTCTGACGACTCGAGCGATGAGGAAATGATTATAACCTCCATGGCACTTGCTGAAGCAGATAAATTTCAAGTGGCTAAGGTTCAAACCTACTATGAAAAAACTATACCAGAAATGAGAGACAGTGATTTCAAGTCTCATTTTCGTGTTGAACCTAGTACATTTGAAAGAATTGGTCAGAAAATTATTCTGCAGTTTTTCAGAATTCTTTGTCTTAACTGGCCATCTGCACTGAAAAACTGTTACTAATAACTTCGTGGGTGTTGACCACTCCTGACAGCTACAGATCTGTTGGGGATAGGTTTGGCTTTGCAAAGTCATCTGTGTCCAGAGTTTTCCACAGGTGTGGAGGCTTTATTTGAATTGTGCCCTGAAGTGATCAAGTTAAGTGATCCGAGATAGAAAATGGATTTAGAAGTAAAGTGGGTTTTCCAGGTGTGTGTGGTACCATTGACGGCACACAATATCCCAATCCCTGCTCCAACTGAGCACCTAGCGTAAATCCACTCCATTCAGCTACAGGCTCTATGTGACCGCAAGCTCAGATATACCGATGTATTCAGTGGATATGCTGGGTCTGTGCATGATGCACGAGTTTACCAGCTTTCCCAACTAGCCAGGGACATCCGCAGTGGTAAAATACAGCAAAATTGGGCTAACAGAATTTTCTTCTTAAACAACGTTAGACGGGAAGTCCCACCCTCTCAATATGCTCCTGGTGCTGACCAGTTATTAAGTAAGGTTTTTTGTTCCAGGTTGCATTCCCAGCAGATAGTTTAAGTGCATGACAAGTCACTCTTCTTCTTCAATAGTACGGACCACTTCTTCTTCGGTCTCTTCTTTTTTATCATGTCAACAAGGACAGAAAGAGTGATGGTCGATGATTGATGACATCATCATGTCTTTTGAAGACTCGTGCGATGAGGAAATGAATATAACCTCCATGGCACTTGCTGAAGCAGATAAATTTCAAGTGGCTAAGGTTCAAAACTACTATGAAAAAACTATACCAGAAATGAAAGACAGTGATTTCAAGTCTCATTTTCGTGTTGAACCTAGTGCATTGAAAGAATTAGTTAGAAAATTATTCTGTAGTTTTTCAGAATTCTTTGTCTGAACTGGCCGTCTGCACTGAAAAACAGTTACTAATAACTTTGTGGGTGTTAGCCACTCCTGACAGCTACAGATCTGTTGGGGATAGGTTTGGTGTTGCAAAGTCATCTGTGTCCAGAGTTGTCCACAGGTGTGAGGGCTTTATTTGAATTGTGCCCTGAAGTGATCAAGTGAAGTGATCCGAGATAGAAAATGGATTTAGAAGTAAAGTGGGTTTTCCAGGTGTGTGTGGTACCATTGACGGCGCACATTATCCCAATCCCTGCTCCAACTGAGCACCTAGCGTCATATTTAAATCCACTCCATTCAGCTACAGGCTGTATGGGACCACAAGCTCAGATATACGAATGTATTCAGTGGATATGCTGGGTCTGTGCATGATGCACGAGTTTACCAGCTTTCCCAACTAGCCAGGGATACCGCAGTGGTAAAATACGGTTCTCCCCGGATTCACATATCTTAGGGGATGCTGCATATCCCCTGTCAAGTGAACTTCTGACGCCCTATCGAAATACTGGGAACCTGACTGCACTGCAATCCAGGTGTAATTTAAAGCATTCCTCGACCCGGATGGCTATTGTAAGGTCATTTGAACATCTGAAAGGAAGATTTCGGCGCTTGAAATATTTCCCCAGTCATGACCTTGACTTTATTGTAACCAGTGTGATTGCCTGTTGTATTTTGCACAACATCTGCATTGACTCCAATGATGCATTCATGGATGATGGTTCAGATTCCCACCATATCAGCCAAGGAATCCCCCATGGTCATGGAGGACATAACACAGGACCATTGAAGAGAAATGCAATGGTTGCAATTCTTTGAGCAAGGTTCCCTTGATATTTAGTTTTATTTACATTCTGTTCTTTTTATATATTTAAATAATTGACAGGAAATTAGGTATTCCCTGAGCCCAAGCTGCTGAGAATCTTAGTTAATACTGAGAAATGGATACATCATCTGAAATTCATTTGTGCGAAATTCCCGCCTTTCTGGGTGAGGGACCATTTCATGGTGAACCCTGCATGAACCCCAAATGCAATAGTTGCAATTCTTTGAGCAAGGTTCCCTTGATATTTAGTTTTATTTACATTCTGTTCTTTTTATATATTTAAATAATTGACAGGAAATTAGGTATTCCCTGAGCCCAAGCTGCTGAGAATCTTAGTTAATACTGAGAAATGGATACATCATATGAAATTCATTTGTGCGAAATTCCCGCCTTTCTGGGTGAGGGACCTTTTCACGGTGAACCCTCTAAAGCTCGCAGGTAAAGTTGAAATATTCGTTTAAGCATTTTAATAGAAAAATATTTTTTTAAGAAAACTCAGGTAATGTATATGTTTGTCACTATCAAATAAGCCAGTAAATTGATTTATCAAGAATACCTTTAATTAAAATCAGGTACTCACTGTCAAATAATGAGGTAGGCACATATACATGAAAGTATAAAAGGACACAAAATTTGCGTTTTTGCAGATACCGTGGTATCTGTTACCACGGTAACTCGACCTGCAAATAGTCGTTTTTGCAGTAACCGTGGTATACTGATATACTCTGCATAAAAGACTATGCACGAAATTGCACTTTCCGAAGTCATCTCAAAAGAAAAACTGATATCTAGTTACATCCTTAAGTGCTAAACTTCATTTTTTCATTTTATTTAGAATGCTACGACGATTTTGAAGTTTCTGCGGAAGTTATTTTGGAGTTTTGGGTACTGGAAGGCTTAAAATAGAAACAAGAGTGTATATCTTTCACAAGTAAAATCGTATTTTTTGTCCAAGGGAACAACGTATTCCTGAAACGTTTTATTTTTGTATTCTAGAGGATGAATATAACCCAAAAGTCTTCGTTGAAAGGGAGGAGCTACGCTTTGGCGGTCGCCAACTGGAAGGCTCAGAAATCGTCAAGTGCGACATCTTTTAAAGTAGCACATACCATTATTGTCGCAGATCGGGGCTACTCCAGTCGCCCGAGACAGGCGGGAAATTATGGAAATGGCAAGGGCGGATCAAACGACCTTCAAGGGGTCAATTTTTTTGGACAGGATCCAAAAGTTCGCACAGTTGGAAAAGGTGATCGACGACCCTGATGCATCCAAGTACGCGTCAGTGTTCGATACGCTGAATTAATTTGCAAGTTTCCCAAGGGAGGAGCTGGTGATGGCGGCAGTGAATATTTTCGGGATCCAGGAAGAAAAGCGTCATTCGCGAATCCCCCACCCCCAAAAACATCGGGGGTGGCCGTACCTCCACGTACTACGCCTTCACGTGGTCGGGCCGGAGACTTACTGCCGTACACCGAGGAAGATCACGTGTTCCGATAGTGTTGTAGTGTGTGGACTCTTGGTATAGAAACATCGTGCAGAGTGACAGAAGTAGTACTTGGGCTTGGAAGAGGCCCAGTTGGTAGACGTTCTACCCTCTCATGGCTGCTGAGGGTGGCCAGGCAGAGTGTCACCCCGAGCAATGAGATGCCACAACAGAATAGGGAAAACAGCCGGGTTTCGGAGCCCGGCCCAAGGGATGGCCCCAGAGGATGCTGCCGTTGGTGACAGTCGTGTGTTTGTGTTTGGTGAGAATGATAGTAGTGTTTCTGGTGCTCATATGTGTTAAAATGTGGAACGAAGTTCACTTCTGTGTCGGATCTTGGGCACCATATGCGGCACAGGCACCCGGTTGAGCATAATGAGTGAGTTCCGATACTGAAGAGGGCCCGTTGGGAAGCCGACGAGATGAGGAAGTCCCCAGTGTCCAGAACATCTAAAGGGTTGTAAGATTAGATTGATCCCGAAGGACGTTAAGGGCGATCCGGCAAGCCCAGATAATCTAAGGCCAATTACAATTAGGAATACAATCCTGAGACTGTATACGAAAATGTTCGCAGACAGAATTAACAGTAAGGAGGTGTTCAGTTCGATACAGCGAGGCTTTGTTCGGCGGCCAAGCTGTTATGAGAACGCTACTCTGTTGCGAGGAGTGATAGAGAACTCCAGAAAAACCCACCGCTCACTATACGTAGTGGCGGTGGACTTGGCAAAGGCGTTCGATAGCGCCCAACAGCAGCATTGAACGCGCGCTAAGGAGGTTTGGTGAGTCCTCCATGTTTATCCGTGTGGTTCGGGACATATACATAGGAGTGGAGACATCCCTGGGTAAAGGGACAGATGACATCGGACGTTTGGCCGTCAGAATGGGGTTGCGGCAGGGGGATCCGCTGAGTCCTCTGCTATCTTGGAACGTCTACGTACCCTGGCGACATTCCAGCTAGGTTATACAAAGAAAATGCCGAGTTTTTGGCTTACCCGGTTTCGGCGATACTGAACCAGTGTTTACTTGATAGTTAGTTCCTGAGGCCTTTAAATATGCTTATCGAACACCCATTCCAAAAGTGAGCCACCCAAAGGTCTTCAAAGATTTACGTCCGATTTCTCCGCCTCGGTTTCATTCTTTTCCTAGTTCATATCAACATACTTGCATCGCATTTTTAAAATAGATTTAAATTTGCTGATGACCTTACAATTGTTTTGCTCCAGTTAATATCAAATTACTGCCCAGTTTCTGATGCAAAAGAAAATTTGAAGACTGAGTGTGAACAGTTACCTATGGTTCACACTGCTGCGATTTCGCGCAAAATTCTGCGTCATCCGACATACGACACAAATCGTACGACAAGTGACGCAGAACTGTGCGTTTTGTCGCAGTGTCGTATGCGTTGAAAAATTTCAACTCATCCGACATAACGCGTGCGATTTTTTGAGGGAAAGAAAAGAAAGAACAAAGATTAGTTAATTTTCAAGACTAAAAATTGCTCTACCTTGTTCTGACTGTAATCCTAGGATGGCTGAATGCAAAATATCTTCTGAATAAACTTGTATTAACCTGTTTTGAACAAGATGACCTATAGGTTTTGACTGAAAATTTCCTAATGCTGGGTGGTATTTAGAAGTGTAATCTCCCCACATCTTCAGAGGTCGTTTCCCCAAGGGCTCCTTTGTCTGGTTGCAGATTACTCTCGATGAAAAATTTCATTTTCCTTTTGCGTCTGCGTGGTGGTGAGAACATCCGTGCGATTCTGTCGCACGTCGGAACAGCAAAGAAAAAATCGTGTCGCATACGACGTAGCAGTGTGAACCAAGGGTTAAAGCTATAAATAAACACGATAGGTCGTCGTCTATGCTAATATCTTTTTTGAAAAGGGAGATTCCTAGTTCTAGTTTGCCTTTTGCCCCAGTCAGCCAAGCAAAAATACTGGGAGTTTGGAATGAAGATAAACTGAACTTCAAGCCTAATACACACCAGATATAAAAAAAATCCCATGCGCCTATCAAAACCTTATTCCAACTTAAAAAGTTAGGTTTTGACCGTGAAAGTCTCGTTTATTGTTATAAAACATATCTAATCCCTCACACTGAATACGCTTGTGCCGCCTGGCACCCCGTTCTTACCTCTGGGTTGCACGATTTAATCGAATCAATCCAGAAGCGGCTGGTTAAAGTTATACTGCCACATGAATACACTTATTATGACCAAGTGCTTAAAACTCTCCTGCTTGAACCGTTAAAGAAACGACGTCTAAATTTGTCGATTGATTTTGGTAAGAAAATTTTGCAGTCAGTAAGATTCCACCACCTCCTTCCTGAACAACTCCCTGGGCCGACTTATTCAACAAGATTTACAAATTTTATTTTAGCCGCCCGTCGGCTCCACTCATTCTCCCCCCTTGTCACTAATTATATCAACATCCCTCGAGTTTTTCCACAGAGACCCGCCGCTCAAAACTGGGTTGAATAATCCACTAATGTCAATCGCTTATAAACGAGGGGGGGAGGGGGCTTCCTGGCATTTACCTCAGGTTTTGTTTTTTTGATGAGCGGTCCCGGGATGATCGAATGCACATCAAAGAAGCAGAAGCTTTATTATTCGCACCTTTTACTGGAGGATAGGTTGACAAATGCGAGAGTTCGGGTGAAGTTGGATAACACAGCTGTGGTCAAGGCCTGGAATAAACGTGTAATAATGTAATGTAATGTACTGCTCACCAATGTATTGAAACGATTATTTAATATGATGCTCAGATTTAATGCGACACTGACCTTGGAATATGTGAAATCGGAAGATAACGAGGCAGACGCACCTTCAAGACCCATGGATAAACAGCATCGTCGTGTATCGCCGAGTGCTTGGTCGCGGATCTAGCATAATTTCGGTGGTAAATAGGCGTATACGTGGGACATGATGGCATTGGCTTCAAACGTCCAGCGAGGTCGAGACGTTCGCCGCTTACGGCTTTTCTCCCCTTTACCCCAGCCAAACCGTGCATGAGTTGATTTGCTGTCCAACCTATACGTTTTCCCTCCGTTCTGTATGGTTAGACCCGTTTTGTAATTCTTCAAGGGGCCGGGCGTCATCGGAACAATGGTGATACCCTACAAGGTGGCGTCGACCCATGGTTTTCCTACTGCATGATGCTGAAATCGCCCTATTTCTTTGGGAGGAACGGGGTATCGCAGCGTCTTGTTCTATCCTTCCCGCAAAGGTTATGTCATACACCGGGTTGGTCTATTCCCATTAGCCGTGGGCCGTTCCCATTAGTGGCAGTCCGTTTGCGTTTTTAGTTGTACTTATTTATTTCAATAATACAAAGGTTAGTAGCCTATTGTTCAATAGATATTGACACTTTTCAAGATTCATAGACAACCCTATGTTGCTAATGTCCTTAACAGGTGTTTCCCAATTTTATTGTAATTATTCCTTAGATCTGCTGATCAAAAGTATGCCGTCTGCGTAGCAATGTCGGCTATTGTTAAAGGTATTAAGGGTTTAAAATCAAAATCTTTGGATCTTGATGGGGAGTAAGACAAGGGGGAGTTCTTTCCCCGTATATTTTTAATGCTTGTATTGAAATTGTATTGTCAAAAATATCGACTACGTGCCTACTAGGACTATCTGATATTTCATATCTGGCATATGCGGATGACCTTCTTCTGATTAGTCAAACTGAGTCCGGTCTTGCCCGTTCAGTGAAGTCAGTTACTTCTGCTTTCCGCGATATCGGCCTGTACCTAAATATTGACAAGTGCGAGTTTCTTGTCTTCAACGGTAATAGTTGTTCAGAATCACTATACTGCGGTGGTTTTAGTATTCCCCGTTTTAAATCGTTTCGTTGGCTTGGCATAACAGTTTGCGATTCTATGAAAGTTCTCCGGTCGCGTGCTGTCAAAGATATTAGTGATAAGCTGAGGCTCGGTTACTCTAAGATCGTTGCAAATCGCGGACACTATCGGAGAAGAGCGCTAACTCGGCTTTACTCAAATTTTGTGATCATTCTGTACCCTTCTGTACTGGTATTCGGCCACTTCTGTTGACCGGTGATCTAAAACGTATTCGCATAAATTATTACCGGTACTCCAAATTTCTCCTATATCTGCCTCGTTCTTACCGGAATACAAAATTGATAAAAAAGTATTGTGCGACAGATATTACTGGTGTTTTCGAAAAATTATGTGCCAAGCTAGCCATTGAAGCGCCTTATAGGCTAGGGTGTTTTCATCGCCTTATCCGTCTTTTTTCTGTATGTGATTAACTTTGTTTCTTGTTTTCTCTTGCTGTTTTTTCTTTTGTATTTACTCCACTTAACCTCTGTTTTGTAAAGTGGGTGACAAATAAATTATTATTATTATTATTATTAATGTAACTGATTCCCAAAACTTGGACAAAATAAGTAGGTGTTAGGTTGTTTACGCAATTAGGCATTGTGCTTGTAAAGATCTGTTGAATGACATACGGCCTTGCGGGAAACTTTTCCAAACCGAAATGGGGTCACTAAGATTACCGTCTCATTTGATTAGAACTCTGGAGTTCGAATCAGTCAGCATTCGCCATTCAAAGCGATATAATCTAATTTTGCGAAGCCGTACGAACTAGTTTAACCAGGGTTAGCGGACATATTGGAGTAGCGGTAGCTACACGGCGGAATTTACATCGTACTTTCTTGGGAAATAGGGGGTCGTAAGGCCCCCCCCCCCCTTGCCAGTAAGTTTTTGTTTGCTGCCTTTTGAAAACTGACGTCACTGTACAAGGACCGAAGGAGCGGATTATTGAATACAGAAATGTCTGTCACACGTAAGGCTTTCCGACGATGCGACGCCTGCGCTAAACTTGAAGCTCGACAATGTTTTGGAATCGCAAAGCGATCTTCAGGCTTCAGTTTCGTCCCTTACGTCCGAAGTCACGGCTCTAAATCCGGAGGCTATTGTGAGGGAACAGAAAGTCTCTTTGCTTGAGGATGAAGTATAGTAACTCAAGACTCGTAACAAGCTAGAAATCCAATCGCTTGAAACTGAAGTGAAAGAAATTAAGTTACAAAGAGTGGCTCGCATCCCATAACTGGGACGATGCCTTGCGTCTGTCAGATGGTGAGCAAATGGCCGATGTGCTCTGTTGTGACTTATAAGAGCAATGTTGCGCTTTGTTTCTGAAATAAGGGGTACTACAAACTAATATCATAAACTCTTTATTTTTGATGAAATACGAGCCCTCATTGAATTAAGAAACGATTTTTCCCAGAATCGTCAGGACACAGACTTAAATCGGCTTCGAAATCTGATTGTAAAAAAAAACCTGTGTAACAAAAAGTTCGGTGCCCAGACGATTAGTAAGCTATTTTTCAGTGGCTGGTTCATGAGATCAACCAGAAACAGTGCTACTGTTATCCCCGTATTTGAAGTTTATACTGTCGCTAACAAAATACGCGCACTTGATCCTCGGAAACCTAGTTATCCTAAAGAAATGCCGATCACCTTATGATGAAGTGGTCTCATATTGTTCATGACTGTAAAGGAGGAACAATATTATATTAGTAACTATCTTGGGGCACATAGTTCCTTGAACTCAGATCAGAACTGTTGGATCTGCCCCACTACCACCCAGAAACACTTTCAGAAACACGTAGTAATTAAGACACATTTCTTGTCTTTAGATTATATACGAGTAACCCTTCATAATTACAACCATTCAGCCTAACCAAACACCATCGCAACAGTTCTAACTCTTCTCTAGAGGTATCGTCAATCAAACTGGCATTTTTATCCGAAACCAGTATGATAGTACACAATGGAGGAGGGCGAAGTTTACGAGGGACTACGATTAAAATTGAGGGAGGGATTGTAAATCAAAGTTTACATAAAAGGGAAATTGGGGGTCAGCAACTACACTACCATTACTTTGGGAGTTCGCGAGACCAAGGAAATCGTTCAAAGTACTGAAGAGTTGTGTGAAGGGTTTTTAAGCAATCTTCCACAAGATGATTAGATTAGTTGGAAATTCTGAGGTTGTTGTGAAGTGAATAAAATGATTCTTTGCTCCGAATTGTTGAATAGTGATAGCTAAGCAGGAGTGGACCACCGTTGCCAATCCGGGTTCGAAATCCGCTACATGAAAAATGATTTTCAAAGGAGAAAATAACCCATCACTATCTTTTATCACCGAGTACCACCTTCTAGTAAAGTATATAGCATTCACTAGTTGCTCGGTATTTCCGATTTCGAATGCTTGGTGAATTAACAGAGGTTGAAAAAAGCATGCGAAAAGGCATTCTGCGAGCTGAAAAGGCAGCTCACTAGCGACACTGTGCTTAATATAATCTTTCGATTCGTGACGTTATTGCTTTACCTTGTGATTCCTTCACGTATGTGAGCGAGGATCATTTGGGCTCGACTTCTTGGTTGGATCACGTGCTGACTTCTCAGTCTTGTTCCCAACTGTTAGATGGTTTCCGTATTGATTATGGTATGGGACCCGATCATTATTACTTCTGTTTACATTAAACGTTGAGGCAGTGATATTTAGTTCTGTTAGCAGCACATAATGCCCTCTTGTGGGACCGAAGCGTGATTGGCAGTCTGCTAGTCCCGAGGATCTTCTGAATTATCTAGTTTCTACAAAGGATGGGCTAAGTAAGATAAATTTGCAAAATGACGCGCTTGTTTGCACTGAGTCGTGCTGTAATGATGCTAGTCATAAGTCGGCGATTTTTGATATGTATGTGCAATTTATTAGTTCTGTGGTTGTCGCTGCGAGGATATCAATACCGCTAATGGGAGCTCGTTCTAAGAGGAGTCATGCTGAGATTCCTGGGTGGAATAGACACCTTGCAGATTTGTATCGATGGTCTAGAAATGCATTCCATAATTGGATTAGAGCGAGTAGACCAGTATCCGGAGTTATTGCGGATGCTATGAAACGCGCTAGATCGAATTTTAAGACTAGGCTTAAATGGTGCAGACATAATGAGCGTACTCTCAGGGCGGAAGCTTTAGCTTTTTCTTTCCTTTCTTCTACTGGTGTAAGGGATTTTTGGAATAGAGTAAGGGATGTATTTTGTCCTAGAAGGTGTGGTGTTTCTCAAACTGTAGATGGTGTGATCAGTGATGGTGATATTGCAGAATTATGGCGGAAAAAGTATTCTTCACTTTTTAATTTAGGGCCCAGTGATTGCTCTTGGAGGAGTACCCTATCTGTTTCGGAGCTCCTAAGCCCTATTCTTGCATGTGAATTCGAGAAATTGTTAAGGGAGCTGGATGTTGGGAAAGCTGGAGGCGTAGACGATATATCTGCTAGACATCTTAAGTATGGATCGACAGAGCAACTTGGTATTTTGTCTCTGTTATACAACGCGTTTATTTGGCATGGTTGTGTACCGGATTCACTGAGGGCTGTGTCTATTGTACCTAAACCTAAGGGTCGAGGGTGTGATGTTGCTTTGTCGGATTGGTTATCATTCCATACCAATTGCTCTTGCCACTATTCTGTCTAAGGTGTTGGAAAAGTGTATCCTTTCTAAACTGAAGGATAGCCTTAGAACAAGTGATTACAAGTTTGCTTTTAAAGCTTCTCATGGTGTAGATCTTGCGATTTTTGTATTTAAATTCGTTGTGGAATATTTTTGGTTTTATTCTACACCAGTTTTTGTTTGCTTCGTAAATTCAACTAAAGCATTCGACCGGGTGAACCACAGTAAAATTCTTGAAATTTTAGCTAGAAGAGGTATTCCTGCACAGTATATTCGTTTACTAGCTTTTTGGTTTAGGAATCAGAAGTTTTTTGTGAAGTGGAGGGACGCTTCTAGTTCTTCCTTTTCACTGGTGAGTGGTTTACGCCAGGGTGGGGTTTTATCTCCTTTACTGTATGCCGTTTATGTCGACCTTCTGTCCGAACAGCTGAAAAATGCTGATATTGGGTGTTTCATTGGTGGTAAGTGCTTTAACCCTATCTTCTTTGCTGGCGACCTGGTAATTCTTTCGCCTTACATGGACTGAACCGTCTACTTGCTGTTTGTGATCATTTTGCAGCTAGTTTTGATATTATTTTCAATGTTAAAAAGACCGTAGCAATGGCTCTGCTTCCTAGCGGATGTGACCTTCCCCATCTACCGGTGGTGCTTACTATGCGTACATTAGATTACGTTCCAGAGTTAAAGTATTTAGGTTTTTTGATTAGTAATAAGATGCGGGATGACTCTCATATTTTAGAGCTTACCCATAGCCTATGCAAGCGGGGGAACGTCCGAATTGGGAATTTAATGACGTGAATCTTGCTGTTAAAGTACATTTGTTAAGGACGTACTGTTACTCTTTTTTCGCGTTACCCCTAGTGTATAACCATACGAAAAGATCACGTATGAACCATGAAGCTTGTTATAACCGTAACTCTACACTTTCAAAAACTTGCTCTTCGGTTGTTAAAGACGTGTGCACATCTATTCGTTCCGCTTATGGACGCATCGTCCCGAACCGTGGGCGCTACAGTCGGAAAGCCTTGGGGAATTTATACAGCTCTTTTTGTGCTCCATTTTTTTCGCTCTGGTGTGGCACATGTTCTACGGAAGAAGGAGTTTCAGAAGATGGTATTTCAAGTATGCGAAGCACCTGATTGGCCAAAGTTGTACCACAGCCACATGTTAACGGAGCGTTTCCAAGTTACAGATTCAAGCGTCACACTTCTGGATATTTCGTCGGCTCTGCCAAAAATCATGGACAACAGGGCCCAGCCAGCACATGACAGTCTACATTCTTTTCTGGCCGATGGATGAAAAATTGTATTTCTTGTGTTTTATTTAATTCTTTTAGTTTATTTTACATACTCCGCTTTTCAAATGGCGGGTCAGAAATAAGTTACTTACTTACTTACTATATTTACTTCAAGGACTTTAACAACTTATGCTATTACTATTAGCACGCTAGGTTAGGACAACGATCCTAGATAAGGCCGATTCTAGATGGTAAGGCTATACATTGCCTGCATATGGCACGCCAGTACCATTAGATAGTCCAGGGGTACAGTGTATTTTACCCTTAGACACTGTAGATGTTTCAGAACGTGAGAACATGTGTCATTTGAGATATACAGCAAATACCTCAAGCTACACATCCTGCAGCAAAGCTAGGTTAGGACAACGATCCTAGATAAGGCTACCGATTCTAGATGGTACGGCTATACATTGCCTGCATATGGCACGCCAGTACCATTAGATAGTCCAGGGGAACAGTGTATTTTACCCTTAGACACTGTAGATGTTTCAAAACGTCAGAACATGTGTCGTTTGAGATATACAGCGAATACCTCAAGCTAAACATCCTGCAGCAAAAACTGAAGACTGCGCTCCAGCTCAGCCGAATCAGAAGGAGAGAATGCCAACAAAAAGAAACGAAGAAATTGTCGTAATATCTTCGCTCAAATAAGGACTTGACTCCATGCGATCATTGCGAGGAGACTAATCATAGCTCACAATCGTCTACACCTTTTCCTCTACCTATACATCCCCGGATGCGCAAAGTCCACCGATCTACCATTCTTACGGCGCAACCCCGCTCCAGCCAGAACATGGAGGGGAACGACGCAGTGTCGTCATATCCATCGTAGGCTTTCTACATTGGACAGGGCATTGAAATCGAAACTGTCCGGACCTCGGGAAATCGAAAGGAAGTGATGGGAAGTCACGCCGGACGCACAGAATGAACGTCGCCACGGTTTAGCGAGAACCGATAGATGGTATTGCTGTCCCGATGGCAGAGTCTGAGGAAGTAGGAGATCAGTTAGTAAGGCTGACAGAAAGCGGAAGCGATGTTACAGACGCACGAAAAGACTTTGTAAATCCCGACCAAGCAGAGGAAACAGGAATCTAAAATCGGTTGTGTCCAAGGATAATCGATGCCTATCAGCAGTAATATGCATTGAAGTCTACCCTGAAATGGCAAAAAAAAATCGTGCGGTATATGAGAGTCGCTGTTTCTAATAAGTTAATGCGACGCGATTCCTGGTAGAGATGTAAGCGATTTTTTTACTTTTCAGTACCGGGAGTACAGGTGCCTTCAAACTGAAAAGTAAAATCTTACGTTACGCTTCCGTAATCTCTTACGTTACGTCAACTCTTTCACATTCTAGGTGGCCCCCTCCAGATTGGCGTAAGAATAAAATTAGAGAATTTAATTTATTTTGTAATTTTTCCATCAGTTTTGACGAAGAAAAAGACGAGGAAAAGAGGCCAATGACGTATTTCAACAACTAAATGCTATCTACCTTTTTAGGAAGTAATTCAGATTAATCCTTGGGAACTTGGAAAAAAATCATAGGAGTCTACATTGGTCCAACGGAATTTGACACTAAACTGTCACACAAACTGGTTTTATTTGAAACCCTAATTTAAGTCTGCTGACTGTCCCCAGAGTCTTTGCCCCAGAGTCATTAGGATGTAGGTTTGAAGCGCTACCATGACACATGGCTACATTTCAAATTATGTGCAGAGTAGTAGACAAGTTTTAAAATGTTTGAACAATTTGTGCTGTTTTGAGCTAATGTGACAAGGATACTCCTTTTTCCATCACAAATCCAAGGTCTCTCTTGGAAAAATTTGCAACCAAATCGGTTAAAGGTGCTTTCACATTGCTCCGGAAGACCTTTCACACTGCCCTATGCTTTTTACGATGCTTTTCCCACTAACGCAGAATTTTCACCTTGCCGTGGCCAACACAGCTAGTATTCTGGACGAGAAAATAATCGAATTTGTGAGGGAGCGTCCTTTTATCTATGACAAGTTAGGAGTGAGCTCATAAAGATTAAGTGAAGTGAGGTGTTAGGAACTCGTCATGGCCCTTCCAAATCATCCCTTAGATCCGGCCGTAGTTTTGAAAATGCTCGAGTCGATACCATTATATTCGGGATTATCGGATGTCACCGAGTTTATTAGAAAGGTTGAAATCGTTGGTAAAATTGTGGATTGGTCTCAGTTATCTCTGTTTCTTGGGCTCATCTTCGAGAAAGAAGCCTTCAGCTGCTGGTCGCCTTTGACCTGGTCTACTTTTGACCAGTTCCGGAAGGGTTTCGAAAATCGCTTTTCATCGACCTCGAGGTCAAGAAAACTAAAATTCGCCAAGCCGCAACTCCGGCCTCAACAATCAGTCATTGAGTTTTGTTCGGAAGTTAAAGAGGGTTGCATTGAGAAGTCCTGTCGTGGAGTTTCGGACACTGTTGTCATCCACGAACTAATCCAGAGTTTGACCGACGATTTCGAGGCCTTACTGCTTCGAAAAACACCAGTAGATTCGTCGGTTAGAGCAGAAGAGATTAACCTCGCTTTAAGATCGCGTAAAAATTCCAACCCTACCTCGATTCAAGTTAATGTATTGTCATACCCGGCTAATACCACTTCTAATGTACCCAGGCCTAGTGGGTATCAAAGTAACTACAGTAGGGGGAGAGGAAGTTTCGTGAATAGAGGGAATCGGTACGGACGGAATCGGTAACAACAGGGAGTCTAGATACGTGGCACCCCAGAATCCAGGCAGTGCCAGAAATAGCCAGAGGCCAACAGTGGTAATATGCCACCGGTGCGGACAAGCCGGGCATATTAAAAAAGGATGTAGGGCCAATGTAAATTTAAACTCCAACGGCCGCAATCAGTGAGCGCAGACAAGGATTGTGGCCGGGGTACTGTTAATAGTAGTGATATTAAGTCTGCAACGGTAAATGTAATGGTAAATACGACGGATCTTGACAGGATTTGCCAATTTTAAAGGATTTCTCTCTGATGGGCCGAATTCTTCGTGTGCTGTTTGATTCGGGATATTCTCAAACGCTAATTAGGGAGAAGGAGTTCTTGCGGGTGAAGAACTCTATTCCTCATGAGCACCAAGAAATTACCGATCCACCACCTAGATCTCGACCTACGAGGTAGGAAGGTTAGTGTAACAGCTTATTTATGCCCGCAGTTACCATATCCGTGTTTCTTGGGTTATCCAGACAGGAAAAAAAAAGGCTAGTTTTTGATTGTTGTGAGACTGATTCTGTTTTGTTTAGACAAGATTTGTCCAAAGAATGTGTAGACCGTTGCTTGACGAGGATTGACGTTTATGGTTAACTAACCCGACAGATCAGTCAGTAAGTGTACGTAGATTTTTGTTGGGTAGTCTTTTCCCGGTGAGTGAGGACGAACTAGTCTCGGATCCCAGTGAGGATATTAACCAAGTGACAGGTTTAGTCAATAGTGTTAGTACTTCCTCCCAGCCAATATCTGATCCTAACCATCCTCCTGCGCCTAAAGACATGAAATGAGAAGATGGAACCGGCTTTATGTCATATTGAATCCCCGGAATTAAAAAGAAAAATTTTGGATTTGGCCTACAATTTCAGAGATAGTTTCGCCACCCACGAGTCGCACCTGGGCCGGTGTAATATTGTAGAGCATTCCATCGAAACCAGATATTCGAAACCAGTAAATAGTCATCCTTACTCCGTCCCACATTCTTTAAGGCAGACCCTTAAGGATAAGATCGAAACTCTCTTAGAAAATGAATTATTGAAGAAAGCGACGGACCTTATTCTTCTCCGGTCATATTAATCAAGAAACCAAGCGGAAAACATCGTCTCGTGGTAGACTATAGACTTTTGAACCGGCAAACTAGGAAGGATTGCTATGGCTTGCCCAGAGTTCAGGACATGCTTGACCGAATGTCCCAGTCTACCATTTTCAGCACCATGGATTTCCTAGCCGGCCACTATCAATTGCTAGTTAAAGAATCTGATCGAGACAAGACAGGCTTCATAACGCCCTTTGGCCTTTACCGATTCGTACGTTCCCCGTTTGGTCTTACTAATATGCCACCGACGTTCCAAAAGTTAATGGATAACGTGGTTAAATCGTTGCTGTACAAGGCCTTGGAAGTTTTCTTAGATGACGTGACCGTTCACAGTCGAGATGTAACATCGCATTTCGAATATCTTCACCAAGTTTTCCAAAAGATCCGGTCTACCAATCTCCGCTTACGGCCCTCGAAATGCAAATTTCTACCAAAAGAAGTAACCCTCTTGGGACTTGGGACAACGGTATTTTGTGCAGAGTGGTGTCACCTCACAAGGCTGGTAGAAAGGATGAAATTCGGCTAGTTCCTGTCCTACCGTCCGTCCTTACACCGAAATTTTTATCCGATTTTCACGATTCGCCCTACGGTGGTCACTTTGGACACCTAAAAACGTATTCAGCGGCACGCCAACATCTTTGGTTCCCTAATATGTATACGGTCACGAAACAGTACTGCACCACGTGTGATACGTGCTTAAAGCGTAAAAGTCTGATATTTACGCCTAACGCACCGCTTTAGAAAATAGAAATACCGTCATCACCACTTCAGACGATTTTCATGGATCTTGTTGGGCCTCTGCCAAAAACTAGCGAGGGGCATACTTATATTCTAACAGTAACTGACTATTTGACGCGGCACCTCCATCTAATCCCCATTGCCGATGCCAAAGGGTCAACTGTTATTCAAGCTTTCCTGGAAAAGTACTGCCATGTTTTTGGGTTTTGTTCATTTGTGTGTAGTGACAACGGAAGTCACTTTACAAGTAAAAAATTTCAAGAATTCCTGAATACATTGTCCATTCAGCACCATTTTTCCACTCCTGAACATCCGGCAACCCAAGGTATGCTAGAACTACGCCATCGCGACCTGAAGAACATCTTATCTCAGTTTGTTGACCAGCACCATAAAGACGACTGGAATAGGTGGCTCTAATATGTTTCCTTTAAGATGAATACGGCCTGGCACCAGACTCTCGATGAGTCACCATTCTATATGATGTTTCTGCGAGATTCTGTGTTGCCAGTTGACAGACTTGCCGACTCTAAAGTCTCATACGACTGTCATGAGTCCTTTAAGTCGGAAGCATTAGCGCACATGAAACGGACTTATGAGGCGGTTGCTCAGAATATCGAGTTTTCCCAAGACTTGCAAAAAGTTCATCACGACAAGTTGGGGAAATACTCGCCTTACCAACCTGATGATGTGGTGTATCTCAACGTCTCTCCTAAGCCTGGACTCGGACAGAAATTTGACCTAGTTAAGTTTGATGGACCTTACCGCGTGATTGAGCGGAAAAATGAGGTCAATTATGTAGCCCAAAAGGCAGAAGGGCGGTCCAAACAAAAAATAGTCCATTACAATCGGCTTAAGAGAGGCGCTGTGAGAAATCCTTGGTCCTTTAAGGCGACTTCAGATGAGTTCACCTCTCAGGCCGAGGAGGTGGAGGCAGAATGTTGGAATGGTAGGGTGAATGAAGAGAATAAACGTGAGTGTGGTTCCCTGGAAACTAAGGAAAAGCGACCAAGAGGAATACCGAAGTCGGTTACCCCACCGACTCATGAAACGACTGTGGTTAGGATATCAGAGTTGGATGATTTCTCAACTCCGTCCCCTGGATCTCGATCCTTGTATCTTGACAGAAACAATCCTACTGTCAACTTAACTTCTAACGAAAATCGCTTAGGAACCATGACTTCACTGCCCCAGACTGCCGCGAGTTCGCTTCGCTCCACCTCTCAGAGCGATAGCGACGAAAACATTTGTAGAAGCAATGCGATTCCCCCAAGTCAACAAGAAACGGGTAGTGATAGGAGTGCTAGTATTTTACCTAATAGTGCGAGTAGTGTACATGATCACGCTGAGCGACCAAATTTGAGACCATGTCGGTCGATACGACCCGTTGAAAGGCTTGAATATAGTAAAATGGGCGGAATTAATGTTACCGGAATTGATCGTGTGGCAGCCTTCTATCTACTTCAAAAGTTGTTAGAGTAGTCTTGTATCGTTTCTCACGATAATTTGGTAGATACGCGGAAGAACTGTGATTTAACCTAGAACATATTTCTAGATTTATTTGAATCTTCGTTGGTTGACCTGCTCATCCATCAACCGCTGAAGAAACGCACAACCACTCCGTCTATTATCCCTCACCACAGGAGCCAAGCCGTCATCAGGTCGACGAATGCCCAATGCCGAAATGTCTGAACCTGCTGACGCAAACCATAAGACGCCAACGTCGACGGCTGTCCAAGGCCGAAACCAACTGTACTAGCTGAACAAGAAACAACATACGCCATCTTCGAGCGCCATCTACATTCATCGTGGCCCACCCAACCAAAGGGTCGCGAGCTGCAACCAACGTTCGAGTAAAGGATGGCGCCATCAGCACCAGACGCCGCGTTTTGACGCGAGCTATCAGTCAGTGTGAGCTGCAGCCAGTACAAATATGCTCACGACGTTCCAGCGTCAGCAAGCAATACATTCTGACGGCGAGCACGACGGGTTATTCGTCGGACCATTCCAGCGACAACCAAATAGACATTCGGATGGTGAGGATGAAGTGAAAGAGAAGAGAGCCTTAATTCATGGCAGTGAGTGTGTGTGCGTAGAGACATGAGTGATGAGTAGGATGACCTACAGTGATCGCAGAAGCGACCTCCATGACAATCAATTTTGCAGTTAATGTATCTTTCCTGGTGATCTCCCAGTGAATTTTTAATTTTTTAGTTTTGATGGATGTTGCCACAGGTGTTTATTTACCCTATTAAATTGCGTTTTGGGAGGTTAGGAGAGGCGGCAGTCCGCTGGACATAGGAACATCCTTGCTTCCGGGGCGCGGAGGTTTTTGGGTCGCGCGGTAGAAGGAATGTTCACCATACGAGTCCGGAGATTGAGTCTCTTCCCTGGCAGCAGTGACCCGGAGCAGACCAAAAGATAAGTTTATATTTTATGTACAAGTGTTTAACCAGTGTTGATGTAGCCTTTATATTAGCTTCAGTATAGTTAGTTGTGTTCGCTTTATTCTGTCCTATACCACACATTAGGGATGTAGTATATCCCGCATTCGGAGTTCCGCTCGTCCGGCCTACGCTACCAAATTAGATCTCTGACCCCGGCGAACGTATACGTCACCCAGCTGGGAACCGCTCCAGCAACCCTGGACACCCCAGTTAATACCGGATACTCGGCAACATTCCCAAATTCTCAGGGCCCATTCAACCCTTCTAATATTTTTAAACCTCGTCACTGGCTCCACCCATTCAAGTTTACCGTACGATGTTCAGCCCCTCGGAAGTTCAACTAGTAATTCCGACGAACCAATTGGAAATCGTAAGTTAATGATGCAGATGACATCAAAGGAAATGAAGACCCTGAAAGCCTGCTTAAACACTATAGGCGTGGTAGCTGGAGCGGCGCCTGGCTGATCTATTGCGGTCCGGAATATACGAATTTTCAGAGCCTGGCTGCAGCATCTCTAGGCGCTCCGAAAATCTTACTTTCCCGACAAGCCAACGACAGGCAATGCATCCTATCTTAACATGCGCCAAAATCTGAAACTGTAAAATATGGCGATGAATCACCTGAATTTCTTGTCAATCAAGACTGTAATAGATGACCTTGCTGACTCAAGCTCATAAGAATCAGATGGAAGTGAAGATGTATTAGGATATCATTCGCGTTTACTGTTATTGTCTTCTGCCATGACTGTTAAGCCAGCCATGCAAGGGTTCCTGATAACTGTTGGCCAATATGATGATAGAGATTTTTAGAAACATTTCCGGATGTCACATTCAACTTTTAACCTCCTTCTAGACCGCTGAAGTAAGTTCTTGTTTTTAATTATCCCGACTTTATGCTGATTTCTTGACAAAGAAAACTTATTGGTTGACCAATCACTTGTCTGTAACTTGTTATTTTTTTCACCTACTTTGGAGCAAGCGAAGTCAAATTAGAACTAGGTACTGTAGGGACTAACTGAACTGCCTGCTAAAAATTAGCCTTCACAAATCATCTAGGGGCATTGCTAGGCAAATTCTGAGAGGGGTGGGTGGGTTCCTAATTGTGCCTTCTGCCTAATTGTGCTTTTCTACCTCACAATCTCAAATTGCGATTTTGCCGTCTTCCTGATTCATTTTAAGTGTAAAACTTTTGAATAGTTATTTTCCTCTTGGCAGAGTCTAAAAGGTAGCAAAGCGGTGACTGGCTACCACCCACATTTTGCCGAATGAAGAACTTTTCGGGATTTGTTTTTTGGAAGATTTCATTCCAGGCAGCTCGAATGATTCTTTCATGGGTAATTTTATTTTAAAAAAAGAAGTTACTATGAGTATGAGGCATTCGGCTGTGAGGCCAAAAACTTATTGTTCAGTAGATATTCTCCATAAATGTGATGATACAAACTCATGGAATGTACATAGTTTTATGTCACTTCCATCCATCCATAGGCTCATGTGTCATGTCGCATGGCAGAAAGTAGGTCTCAGTTGGCCTTTGGAAAGCCATGTAAACATTTCTGACAAGTCCTGCGGAAATACATCCTGGTGGCTCTACCGATTCTCGTGGATCAGAAAAACCAAACAATCAAAGGATAACTAGCAATTTAGCTCTTACTTTCCAACGTGCTACCTGAAGCTCAAAGACTGGCAACCACCTTCCAAGCTCCTTATAGAGGGCCGGACAATGCAAGCGCCCCTTTTCGACTTCTACCTTAGCATTTCCTTTTTCCTTTGGCAACTGGACTTTTCAGCTTTCACCTTGACCGGTCAGTCTATGGTGCCCCCTTAGTTTCTTAACTTCGACCGGGCACTACCCTCTTTAGCCTTTTTCCTTTTTTTCTGGGGGCACCGCTAATGCTCGAGCAAAGTTACTGGAAACACCTTTGCACTAACAAGACCATGTCTAGAATTTGTACGGTCATTCTAATTAGAAACATAAAAATTGTTGCACAATCATTGTATTCTCAATCAGCATCAAAACTACGAGTTTTCTGTACAAAAAATGACTTCTGTGGTATAGCAAGTTCCAGTCGGAACTTGTGCAATGCAAATGGGCGAAAAATTATATACAGCAATATGGTATATTGCCACTCTAACAAGCATGAGGGAGAACTCTACTCTGTTTGGCAGAGGTGAGGCAGCAGTATGGGCTGCCATTGAGGAGGTAAGTTTATACTGAACTGCAAACTAAAAAAGGGATAAAAGTTGAGACGGTGCTTTAGAACACCCGAGAGCTCAGAAAATAGACTATGTTGTGCTCCTCACAAATTGTGCATATCCCTTCAACTTCAAAGGCATGAAAAGACATGAGCTGCTATTTCCAAACAAGTTTGGTTGAGATTCAACAGCTCTTTATCGTCGATTTGCGGTTGTTTCTGACATCCTACCATGGAGGTCAGATTGGCTTATATACTCAGAAGGAAAACAACCGAGCGTTTACTTCCCACTGCAATTTTGTTTGAGATCAAGGAGGTCCTCTTGTCAGGAATTCTGATCTTTAGGGTTTGGGAACCCTCCTGTCCCTCCTTCCTTATCCCAATTAGATCTGTTTCTTGTCCTAGCTCTTACTTCCAACCATGTTAAGGTGGTGACGGACGCCTTATTCTGGCTTTGGGTTCCCTGGTGAAACCGAGTTCAGGCTGTCTGAATCTTCTGTTTCGTTGGCGCTGACATCTGAATAAAGACACGTGCAAATACTTTACAAATTCAGATCCAAGGAAAACTTGATTACAACTATGGTGAAAAATGTTCTTTTAATATGCATGCATTAGTCAGTCAGCTCTACTGTCTAACTAGTTGACTGAATTACCATTGATCTTCTCAGAGTTTGTATTTACAAATAAACGGAAATTGCTTTTTCCTAGGCAACCGGTAACAGAAAACACAATAAACAACTTCGATTATATCACTTCAGCACTTTCGAAAGAGTGACGGTGTAAAACGTTTCGGTTTCTGGTAACTGGGATTTTGTCAGAAGCCTTCGGCGAATATATTAGGTGGCCTGGAAAGGACCAACATCCACAAATAGCAGCAGAGTTCACTTTCCGAGCAAACTTTCCTGGCATCGTTGGAGCAGTACATGGTTGCCATATCTGGCTATGGGTACCCATAGACGAGCAAAAACCGTATCTCAACCGTACGCGATTCCACAGCCCTGGAGATTTTCGTTCGTGAATATAGGTTACCCTGGTAATAACCACGATGATTAATAGCACGATTCGTAATAGAAGCAGAGTTCGCTTCCCGAGCAAACTTTCCTGGCGTCGTTGGAGCAGTAGATGGTTGCCATATCCGGCTATGGGCACCCATAGCCGAGCAAAAATCGTGTCTCAACCGTGTAGCGTTTTACGAATGATATGATTTATTAAACCCAGGCATCTAGAACAAAAGGCATAATATAGCAACAGCAATTCTACAGCCCCGGAGATTTTCGTTCGTGAATATAGGTTACCCTGGTAGTAACCACGATTCGTACGTCTTGAAAGGAACGTCTTGGTGGTGTAAAATGCCGAACACACCAGGAGAAATGATGAGAGACGACCGCATTCAGCCTTCCGGTTAATCCTTGGTTGTTGACGCCATTTCCATGCTTTTGCATGACTCAAAATGAGCGATGGTACAACAAACACATTTCGATTTCGAGCACTTTAACGATCGTGGTACTCTACGGTAAATCAACACCATAGTAAATCTCGATGTACGAAGATACACAAGTTGTGTGAAGACAGCGCAGGGAAGTTTCGGTAAATGCTCCATCCTCTCCGGGGTAAAACAAGGGTGCGTCCTATCTCCACTACTGTTCACTGTCGTCATCTACTTCGTGTCGACACATTTGAGTGTCGACTCAACTGAACTTCCCCTAAATTTTCTCTTTCTCAGCGACGCAGATTTAGCTGCAAAGAGCTGCAAAGCATGACTTCAAGCGCACAGCGTCCAAAAAAAGGCAGAAGGTTTTGGACTCAATATCAACGCCAGTAATACTAAAGGCCTGGTAACTAGCGATTAACCTATGAACATCAAAGGTGGCGACAAAGATGTGGAACAAGTGGTTCATTTCAAATAACTTGGCAGCACCATCGAGAACACGGGATCTACAGCCACAGAAGTGTCGAGTATTTTCTTGTCTTGTCAAAAAGAAATTTCTTCGCAGTCTTAATTTAACTAGATCCGAACTTTATAAGCAAAATCTTTACAGATTACGTGAATCTTTTAAGTTGCCTAACTCAGGACCTAGTCAGGACTGCAGATAAGTTTTCTTTTAACAGTTTTAAGGATTGTTTTCCAGATTCTTCACTTGCTTTGAATACAATCTATCTGACAAGAAAAATGCTCTGATACACTGCTAATCTCTTTTTTCTCGTACCCAGAAAATTTCCTCCAATGAGCTCTCCATGGCCCTGGTGGATCATCTATGGTGTATCGGTACATATTGATTTCATCCGCCGGAATGACAATGGATGGAACCTTACCCTACTCACATTTGTATTTTCTTGTATTGTCAAAAAGAAATTTCTTTGCAGTCTTAATTTAACTAAATCCGAACGTTATAAGCAAAATCTTTACAGATTATAGGAATCTTTTAAGTTGCCTAACTCAGGACCTAGTCAGGACTGCAAATAAGTTTTCTTTTAACAGATTTGAGGACTGTTTTCCAGATTCTTCACTTGCTTTGAATTCAATCTATCTGACAAGAAAAATGCTCTGATACACTGCTAATCTCTTTTTTCTCGTTCCCAGAAAATTTCCTCAAATGAGCTCTCCATGGCCCTGGTGGATCATCTATGGTGGATCGGTACATATTGATTTCACCCGCCGGACTGACAATGGATGGTTTCCTTAGCCTACTCACATTTGAAAGTCATTTGCATATCCTTTGGATTAGAAGAAATGGATTATAGTACCACTGGATTGTACGTATGGATTATAGTAAACACAAAAAAGGGACACTGTCAAAGTACAAGTGATTCAACCTAGATAAAGGCTTCTTCCTAGCTACTAGTGATAACATGTATACTACTAGTTAATTGGAAGAATATAGTTGGAGGCGATGAGCAAAAACCCATACTGACAGAAAAATAAAGACTGATAGAAAAGTTGGATGGGTGCGTTTTTAGCATGCACGGCTATACTAGCTGTATGTTAAGTGTATACTGTTGAGCACTTACGAACAAATGTTACAAACTACTGAGTAAGGTAGTGTCGTTTAAGTTTGATGAGTGAACTGTTGTTTAAGTCTTGATGTGTGAACTTAACACTTTTTAAACTGTAATGACACCGAATGAAACTTTTGGCCAGAAAAGTGAAACTCTCGGCAAAAATATTTGACAACCCTGGAAAAGCTGAAGGCTCCGGTGAAATTGACAATCAGTATGATATTGTTGTCTGCCATAGCCACTTAATATGCGCGTCAAGCTCAGTGCAACCATTAGCAGCAAAATTTTGCTAGATCTAGTAAGAAAATAAAATTATCTATCATGAATTCAGGGTATGTACTAACATATTAGGACCCACTTTTGATTCTCACTCTGTGCAGCTTGCCCTACTTACGTGCAGAGGTCACAGCAACAGTTCTCAAATTCGTTATTTATCCAATAAGGTCTTTGTGTAAAAGACTTTCGTCTCTGATTGAAACGAGCCAACCGTTATCAGGTCGGAAAGTGGTGTTTACTGGGTGATCCACCATGATTTAACGCGGGCTACGAATAAATAAACCAATGAGAAACGTTCAGTCGGGGTTTGAGAGTATTTGTTCCCTAATTATGAATGACTCGAATTCGGAGCATAAACGTCTTTTATTACAATCTCCCTCTTATAAGTCAACATCTTTTTTCACCTTTCCAATAGCCTATATCTGATTTCACGAAAACAAAACGAGAACAAATAAAATCACAAGTAAGAATACTCTGAAAGTGAGCACAGCTATAGTTTGCGAATTAAGCAAGATTATAGATTCCATACTGACAATACCAAAGAAGTACCTTGTTCAGTTATACTCGCGAGTATGAAGATTCAAGAAAAGATTTAAGTGTGGTAACAAATTTGCGCGCCATGGGTGCACGCAAGCATATCCTCCAATATTACTTCTGGCCGAGAATGTTCTCATCTGCACCATCGTACGTAAACTCGTAAGTCCACTGCCAAGGCTATCTCCGCCGTCCCCCCAAGGAAGGAATGTCAGAGTCCGCAACCCCTCGGCGTCGAAATACCGAGGGGGAAACGCAAATAGATCCCATTGAGAGTGATTTCCTTTACCTCTTTTGGATTTCAGTTCAGTAGTTGCATGACTCAAATGCATGACCTTCAACTACGGAGACCGAGAATAAGTAGACCTTGCCAGGGTCACTTGCCAGCTTCAACCATCTGTCGCGCACTCGCCCGAAGGCGAACCTTAAACCCAGTTATTAAATCGTGTCTAGCTCCAACACATCTGACACCGACTCCCTAATTGCACGATGTGACTGTTCTGGATCTGGGGATCCAATTCCCGATTATACTGCCCAAAAAGGATACATTTACCAGCCTATTGGCCAACAGTGATAAAGGTTCACCTAGGAGCTCTGATGATGATGCTTCAGCATGGTGAGTGAAAGATCATTAAAATATCATTGTTGACTTGAGCTAACTAAACCAGCAGTCCAGTACAGAACTTGCCCTCAACACAAATATATCCGGTATCTCGTGTCCCAGTTTATTAGCCTAGTAAAAAAAATTAGCGTCCTCAGGCAACACTGTGTCAAGTGCTGAACTCCTTTCTCACTAATTTGACAAAACTTTATGAAAGTGAGATGACTTTCCAGATACACGATAACTGCAAAAACGACTTTAGACCGTATATCAGATACCATGGTATCAGCAAAAACATAACTATTATTTCTGGTTGCAAGTGTCACCAGTCCAAAATGTGACCGGTGATACGGAAAACACCTACCGCCAGGAGCAGCCAAAAGTAAAAGCATTTAGGTCTTTCAGTAGTCCAAGGAAAACTGGAGAAGCCATTTCTGTGATAGAGCATCCAGGTTTCTTTTGGATGACTTATCCTTAGCGCTGCATATTAGCAGTACAAGCAAGAGCACGGTGCTGCTCAGCTCAAGTGATTTGGTAGAAAACTTTGTTCATTTCAGTTCAACTGTGTAACTAACGTCGTCACAGGGTTCCCCATCCGCAAGTCAATCCTTGTTTTCTCATGACTCTTGCAGGACTCTCATGTCAAAGCAGCTGTACTCACAAACATTAGTTTTGCTGTTTTAACAAAAAAGAATCAAAATCTTGTTGACCAGTAACCTGATTAGAGCTACACATAATTTATTTTTACATTACCGAGTGGAATTTTGAAATTTGAGGTCATCCTGTTGATTTTAATTTCTGTCAGACAACTTGGTGAAAACTCAATTTCTGCGTAGCAATTCAACAGCTTTTCGTGTTTTTTTTTAAGGTTTAAGGTTTAATGAAAATATTGCCACAATAGCAAAAGCTAAATAATAGGCAACACAAAGGAAGTAAATAAACACATCTAAATAACTTAACATCAACTAAGTAATACAAAAAAAAAAATCAATAACCGAACAGGCACAAATGAACAAGAAACAAGAAATTTATTGGTTGTTTATGTAATTAGTAACAAGGAGTGAGAATGAGTGGAGGCGACGAGTGGTACTTGAGGCTGGAAACGGCTTAATTAAATTTGCATGTCTGGTTGGATAAATCGGTTCAGGGAGTTGTTCAGGAAGGAGGTGGCGGAATCTTACTGATTGCAAAATTTTCTTGCCAAAATCAGTTGTCAAATTTTGTCTTCTTTTCTTCAGCAGTTCAAGCCCAAGAGTATTAAGTGCTAGTTCGTAATTAATGTATTCATGAGAAAGTATAACTTTAACCCCCCGCTTCTGGATTGATTCAATTAAATCATGCATTTCAGAGGTAAGAACGGGGTGCCAGGCGAAAATGGTTTATGGTTGAGCTTTTGTTTTACTGTTGTGATAGGGTATTAGTCTATACAAGACATGATGCTATCAACCTGTCACTGTAATTATTACCTAATATTAACGGCGAAAAAAAGACATTTATGTTCATCAGCTATCTTTTTTCTGCAGCCACATTTGTATGAAAAAAAAGATTATATTATATCTTAGGTATTCGTGCAAAGTGTGGCCAGTGAGACCCAAAACATCTGCTGCCAGGAGAAGCTAAACGTTACTGCATTCAGGTTTTTCCATTTTCAAAGGAAAACTGTGGAAGCTGTTTGTGTGACACAGAATGCAGATTTTGTGTCAAAGTGTCTGGATGATTTTATCCTTGCCACTCCGAATTAGCAGTAAAGGTTCTCAGTTTGAGTTATTAAACTTTTGGCATTTCAGGAACGAAGCATATTTTAAAATGCCTCAAAATGGAGGAACATTGTATAGAGTTGTTGTGCCAGCCGAACTTGCCGATCGGACAGTCGGCTTGGTACATTTACATACGAATTACGGCTCTGTGCGAGATAAGGCCGAGTGGATAGCAAAAATACTTTTTGTTCTGGGGGTTTTTCGAAGGATAAGGGACTACACTAAACTTTGCAAATTTTCCGCAGCGACCTCCGATCGGGAGCGCAACGCGCACAGAGCTCGCCGCTTTTTAGGGCATCGATTCAGAGCCTACACAGTCATACCAGCAAGAGTCCCCAACCCTACAGAAGGAGTGGCATCCTATCCAGCCACGCAGCACTCGACAAAGCCCGTTGTCCCGGATAATGAAGAACTTGCACAGCCAAGGAGCATCTTTGACATCCACATTCCAGATGAGGAGGATAGAGTTGCACTGGGGGGAACGACTGTTGTGTGACGCGTTCGCACGCAGCCCTTTCTCTCGTGCTACACTATCCCTAGCAATTAGCTATTCGCTCAGCACCTTTTCCCCAAAGTGAATCATCATAAGAGTAGTCATTTGATGAATGAATTGGTTCACGACGCGAGGTCAGGTGACCTTCGCGCAGATCGAACTTGGAGAGAAGGGAGAACACAGCTAACCCTTAACTGTGCGGACTTGATATTTATTTTTGACTCTGAAGAAAGCTACTGAGCGGAGAGTGAGTTCAACTTAACTTGTTCTTTTGGTTTTAGAATTTCCTCTTGTCGACCGATCGGAAGTATTTCTGTCAGAATATAATTATTTGTTTTATTTTGATTAAAGAAAAGGTTAAGAACGGCAAAATCCCAACACTTAGTAACAGTCACAATGGCGAGCTTACAATCCAGGCATCACCTAAAGTTAGTTGAGTTGACGGTAGTGAATTTGTAGCTACTCAGATCGATGAGTCGCCGGCATCAGATGATTCCGACTTCACCAGTCCCTTTAGAAGTCCTAGTGCCGGGGTCGGTGCAACAAGGCCGTTAAATGCCGACAGTCGTCATAATGGTCGAAGAAGCCCTATTGCACGTACTTCACGACCACAGCGGGTTTTGCAGCAAAATCAACTGGATTTTGCCGTGAGTAATAGTTTTCTCTCTCCCAAGCCGGACAGAAGTCCACTCATTTTAATATACCAACCACTTGAATATTTATTTCCCCATCTCACAATTTTTCCCCAGATTTAATAACTGACATTGCCAGACCTTTTTAATTTTTCTTCCATTTAAAATTTTCGTGAAACAATGATTTTGTATTCATTTACTTGTATGTTCAGCATTGGTGTAGGGAGACGTGATCCTAGCGCTGTCTCGGAGACGTTTATGTCCCCGTAGTGAAGTGAGATGAGAAGTCTGAAGAATTAAGTCGAAGTGCCGTCACAGCAAGACGCGAGTATGATTGCTGCCTACGGAAACGAGAGCCTGAGCGCCGTCTATGGAGAGTGTAGTTTCCTACTGTTTGTGATATCGCTTCTATTTTTCGAGTGCCAACTTCCCATTACCAGACTAATCATCGGATATGTTTGATTTGGAACTCGAAACTGAGAAAAGAACAAAAATAGAAAAAGGAAGTGAATATTCAAGTACTTTTAATTGTAATTAAGTTCTTAAATTCTTGGTAAAAAAAAATTCAATCTCTGGGGGTGGATCTGTAAATCCTCGTATAGGCTACAGCCTATTTGAAATTTGTGTGCCCTTGCGTTCATACTTATGGGAAAAAGAGGGAAAACCGATAGGAAATCCCATGTACATGATCGGAAAGTGTTCACACGTTGCACCATTGGCAGGGCTTGCATTTGTGTCTGTGGTCGTAGCATCCTCGTATAGGCCACAGCCTATTTGAAATTTTAGTGCCCTTAAAGTGCGTTCAGACTTATGGGAAAAAGAGGGAAAACCGATAGGAAATCCCATCTACATGATCGGAAAGTGTTCACACGTTGCACCATTGGCAGGGCTTGCATTTGTGTCTGTGGTCGTAGCTTGCTTGAGTAGTACTAGTGGAGGCGGTACTGAGCCTGAGAAAAGCAAAAAGAAAAATAGGAAGACGCGTAGATGGTGGGTCAGACCTTCCTGGCAGGTAAGCGCTAACATAACCAAGGTAGACTGGTAAACCTTTTAAATTGATCACTTTCGTACAGAAGAGTTACTCAATCTCGAATTATTTAACCAAAAAATTGACCACATTATTGTTAAAGTAATTTAGCATTCATATCTATGCTGTGTCTATGGACCTAATTGTGAACAAGGTAATCTTGATAAGAAGATAAACTTTCTTGTAAAAATTTAGAAGACCTATTTGATGTCATGTAGCCTAAAATAAGGCTGGCTACACTTCCTGTAGCTGATAAGAAACTCCAATGATCATACACTGGGGTATGACCTGACGTTGGAGCACCATGCACACAAATTTAGGATTTGTGCATGATTTAATAAGGATATTAATTGTGAACGGCCAACTTAGTATACCTGTATTTTCGACGACATTGGAAAGAAGAGAGAGACAGGCGCTCATCACAATTAAGTCTTTGCGATTGTTAAGTTCCATTGATCCTTCCTACCAAGTGTGAACCGAATGGTTGTTTGCCCGATTGATGTTCTGATCTGAAGCCCTTAGACTTCTTGTTCTTGGTAGTGTTGAGCGATGAGGAAATACTCAACTCTTCAAAAGCATATAGGGATCACAGTTTTTCGTTTGTTGTTTCAATTTTTCTTAGTATACCAAGCTCTGGTTTCCAAACATCTTCTAGAAATTCATACTTCGTGACATTCATGGCCTATATGCAGCACTGACAGCTGAGATGGAAATAATACATCCTGACCTTTTCGTCTCAACCTACAGAATGAGCCTTGAACAACTAAACAACATAGTTACATGCATAGAGCATAAATGTAACAAAGAAGGACACAGTGATGCCGCCATCTATCACCGCAAAAGCTCGTTTGGCTTTTACTTTAAGATTAAGATTGTTAATGTTCAGTTAGAAAAAAAAATAATTTCACTTCAGACCTCTGTCTTATACTAACAGATGAGATGGCTCGACGAATTTTTAATGGTTGGAATGCAATTCGGCTGAACGTTTCATGTTCAAATTCCTGATCCCAGATGCTAGTTTTGTCCGAAGGCACATCTAGAAATAACACAAGACTCTTTTTCCTTTCAAACAATTTGGAATGTTTGATGTTACGTCCACTGATGTTGGGGATGTTTGATGTTTCAACTGATGCAGTGATTAACTTCTTTTCCATGTTCTGTCTTTCCTTTTTCTTATAGTGTAACTCATTGTGACTTTTTGCAGGTATCTGGCTAGTGGAGACTCACTGTTCAGTCTATCTATCTCGTACAGAATAGGTCGCTCAACTATATCTGGGATAATAAACGAAACCTGTGAGGCTTTGTGGAACTGTTTGCAGCCACTCTATGTCAGTCAGCCGGCGTCATTCATACGAACGGTCGCATTTCATTTCGAGATCAAGTTTATATTGTGAATTACGCAATCAGGATTACCGAGCTCATACTGGATATTGGATGTAAGAGTACAACGGACAATCACCGCAGGTCCCAACGTTCCACTGGGCCACCGTCCAAAGGTGATCGCCACAGCTTACGTGGGCCTGCACTTCCAAAGATAAGTCTATTTACATAACCCTAGCAAGATGTCGCAAGAAGTTACTGAACAAATCTTAAAGGAGTTGAGTGAAATGAATGCGAACTTCAGTAGACTTGATTCATTACCTACCCAGATTGAAGAAACTCAGAAAACTTTACGAACATTTCCAGTGACCATTCAGGCGAATGTGTCGAAAGTCGGGGTGTACGTGGTACAGGGTGTAGCCAATCGCTGTACAAAAAGGGCATACCATTTCCATGCACTTGGTATGGTCAGCTTGCAACCTGGCTTTGATCTAAGTTTAATTTCAATTCTGCCACAATTGAGATGAAGCAGATGGATTCCAGCTTGCAAGGTGTCATGGACAGTTGTTTACCATCAATCCTTCAAAACTGATATCGAACACATTTTTATCATCCTCTGCAGCGTAAAGCGGGACGGTCACCTACACGGTGTAACCAACACACTCATCATTAAAATTATTTTCAGATTTAACTGGTGACCTAAAACTGTAGTAGATAATTAACAGCAGTTTCCCTTCATGACAACTGGAATGAGTGTCCAGAGATATTCAACAAAGAAAACCGATGTGCAATGTTTTGGTCTTAGTTTACCCCACCCTGTGGGTAAATTGGTAGTATAATACAATATCAAACGAGAGATGCACAAGAACGATGCTTCAACTCGAGAGACTTTTCGGTGGTTTGCTTATACAGGGTGAGTTTATTGTTATTCATTTTGTAATAGACAGAAGCTATAAGTGTGCCATTTAGAGTTCGCTTTTCCGGACTCTTGGTCGGCTCTTTTTTGTAGTTGGTATACTTCCGGACAAACTTGGATGATGAAACTTGGAATGCGTGTGGCTGTCCCGACACAGGCAAGGAATGTTTCGGGTCCTAGCGTGTATATATTGGGGGGATGACGAAGGTGGATCCCTGATTCTTCTGGCACGCAGAAGTGCCTAAGGGCCTGGTGGACCTTGTCAAAATCTGACAGGTTGTAGATACATGTACCCTATGAATGTGCTATGTTATGACCCGGGCCCTATCGGGTAATACAGGAGGGTGCCGGTCCCCTGATAGTTGTGGAAAAATTAAGTGGCCGAGGGTTTGGATGATCTCAATCAAGTTAGAAAAATCGCAAGTACGAGCATCCTAAGTATGCCGTCTGGTGATCCGACACAGATACGACCGTATTGGTCGGGGGAGGAGAATTGCCTGATTTTTGTGCCAACCGCAAACTCAGAGTACCTCGGTAAAACTGACAGTTTATAAGTACTGGTGCCTTAGATCTTGGATGGTCCCGAAAGTGCAGATACAAGATCCCAGATTTTTAAAACCGAAAAATTCGCCCCTCACTGCTTCGCGTCGTGCAAGTGCCATACGAGCTCGTATTATTTTAGTGTTAGCCACATTAATTTAGTGTTGTCTTTTGTAGTCGAGTGCCTTCAATGTAAAAACTTATTAGAAAAGTCAGAGGATTTTTTCGACATTTCCCTGGGATTGTTGGAATTAGCGTCCCCCCAGTTAAAGTTAAAGCACGTTCTGTCTGTTGTTGAAGCTCTTCATTTTCCTTTTAGCCCTGAAATTATGAATGACATGTCAAACAAGGACTGGTAAGTACGCACTGAAACCTGTTCCGCGTCTGAAAGAATCCTCTAGCTTCTTTTAAAACGTAAGTGGAGGGATACCTATGACACCTATGATACCTTACGCACAGGTGTGTCCGTAGTGGGGCCCGGGCATTAATCAATCAACGTACGAGAGAGCTAGTGTGATTTAAGGTCGAAGGGGTTGGTATATGGGAAAAGAGTAGGTGATTACGGGCTCTATAACAGATGGAAAGATTAGAGGGGTTGACAACTTCAGTACGGTAGTAAAGTGCACAATGATACCAAAAATAGGCCGATCCCAATTGTGAGACAAGTAGGGGACTTCTAATGCTTTCATGGTCTAATAATAGGCTGTTAGACTATAATCATATTCGGCAATGAGGGGTTAGCAGTTTTGTCTACTTTGGTGTACCTACAATTTGTTTTCTGTGCTTTATAGGTACGAACAATTTGGTACCACGTCTACCACGAGGACATGGGCTCGTAAGTAAGAATCGGTTGCTAGAATCTTTGGGTTGCCAACTTTTGCTAGTTGGTATACTTTCTATTTTTTGCCAGTGTATTAATTTCATGGTAAGAACGATACGGTACCATGTCTATCACGGGGAGATGGACTTGTAAGTATGAGTCGGTTGCTAGAAGGCCTTCGCGAGGGGCTCGAAACTTTAAACGTTGATATGTTTCTAAATATTACAAGTAAAGAGTATTGATCTGTCAACATCGTATATTAGATTTTGGGATCCCATCGACACCTTTGGTCTTGTTTTTTACGAAAGGCGAACCTTGAAACAGAAGTTTCGTGATAAGTACAAATATGAAATGTGTTAAAGAACCTAGGTCAATCGATTCTTGTTACGCGCCAACGCATCTAAAACACTTTTGTCAGGTTTTACCTAATTCCGGCTAAAATACTCCACATTGATCAACACTGCAACTCTCCAATGTAACCACACGTGGACGCCACGAGCTACACGTCCAAAAGACATACTAAAGAGAGAACGGCGCACTATTTCATATAGACTGTATAAAAGCAAGTATGAAGAGTTTATCTATTAAGATTATGAAGAAAATTCAAAACCTTTTTTGAATTTAGTGAGAAAATGGATTGAAACGAAAGGGTAAATGCTTTTTCGTCAGCATTCCTGCTTTCAGATAAAAGAATTCTTGTCATTTAGAGGATGTGTTATGAAGTCTTAAATCTGCCTATTGTGGATGACAACTCCGTGGATGATTTTCTGTACTATTTCAGTTTCAGTTTCGATTTATTGTCAGCATATTCCAACGGGTCCCCATATCAGCGGTTTCAGCGTTTTTGAATGGACGCGAAATCTTTGACCTCGAAAATAAAGCATTGCGGATCTCTGTTCGTTCTATCACATCCTATATAATAAGTAGCGTAGCAGACTTTAGTCTTTCATTCGCTTATTCCCCTCCTTAACAACGCAAGATTTGGAGGTTGCAACATGATTACAGGAGAAAAATACAGCTGGATACGCTTTAATGCGTCGGTACGATTAGTCGATTTGGTAGAGATATGAATCAGTTTCACACTGATTCGTGAACAGTCTTGATTTAGTCTGGACATTCTTTTCTTACAGGTGTCCAAAATGCCACTCGCTTGTGCCATCAAGAAAGATAGTATCTATCGCTGCTGCGCCTCAACACCTGGTTCTGAACATGAAAAGGTAAGGTATTTGGAACACGATTTTTCGTTTTGTCCTTTCATGTCCGAAACATTTTTGTTATAACGGTTACCGGTTAATTATTATCTCGGTTACCTTTTTCAAACAAATGGAAGTTATTTTCTGTTCAACTGGATACTTAAACAGCTCAGCTTCCGCAAGCAACTGTTGCTATGGTTACACGATATATTTTATTATTTTCGTAGAAAATTGCGTGCGGGTATTTTCGAGTTTGTATTTACAGATTAATAAATTACAGATGTTTTGCATCGTCATGTTAACCTCCTTAAAGCCATAACACCATGTTACGACTTTTTTGAAGTATTGATGGTTTAATCTTAGTTGTTTTGATAAAACTCAGGCTTGGCTCAACCCTCATATTAAGGCAAGCTGAAGCAAGGGCCCGTCCCTCCTTTAAGGTAATAGCACACTCTTGACTAAGGGCTGAAAGTGTCGCAAACTGTACATATAGGCTCCCACAGCCTAAACTTCACTAAATACACCTTAAACTTTAGATGTAAAGCCGGCTCAGCTAAAAATGGGAGTACCATTGCCTATGAGAAAAGTGACCACTGATAATACTACGATTTATGATATTAGCTAATATACAAATATTGTAGTCGTAGTAGTTTAGTTTCAGTGTTCAGTCGTAGTAGTTTAGTTCCTTGCTAATGTTGCGCACTGGTGTATTAGTTGGAACCGAATTCAATTTGAGATTCCAGGACCCTTAGAATTTGTATGGATACCGTTGTGTTTATCTCTACTGCCCACTTTTCGCCTCGCGGTGACTGGTGAGTGGTAACTCCGATTTCTTACACGCACCACCAATTTCCTCTTCCCCTCCCTCAATATGCGCTACTTGGTTTGTGAACTGTCATGTTCAGTACAAGATCAACAATTGTCGACTGTTTTCGTACCTTTATTCCATAATTTGCATTTACAGGTTAAGTTTGGAAGTTCTGGGACGAAGATCGAATCACCTCTCAAGTACCATGATATACTGGAACTGAGCAAGTTTCTTAATGACGAACGAAGAAGTACAATATCGGCTTGTTGCCTCGTGTCACCCATCACGGGTCGTCTATTGACAGCGGACATTATACAACTGTTTACAAAAACTCGGACGGATGTCATTTATGTTTGACGATTGTTTGGTAAGTAGTAGATGCTAGACTCGTTTTCACTCTCATGGACGGTAAAAGAAGAAGTCATGCTACCGTCAGGGGAAAATGTCATTCGTAAATTGAGAGAACAAGAGCTCATATGGCACTGGCTTAAAGAAGATTGCGATGGTCAACGTGGAATGGTCTGATAGAGCTCAGATCTCAACCACCAATAATACTATCAGTAAATTACATGCGAAACCGCAAAACACTCGGGTACTTGCAGGTGCCATCAGTTAGTGTATTGGTCTTCCCAATCCCAAATTTATGGCAGATCCTAATCCGATCACAAAATTAAACATTTATGCCACCAGTGTCCTGGTCTAATCTCATCATGATCTGCTTCTGGAATTCCCATATGATCGAGGACCGTACGGAGCGAGTGGTCAGAAAGGGACCCCCCCCCCCGAGATTGAGATTTTGATTTCCTCAGGTTGCAAGATCGTCCTATAGCCACAGTCAGGAGCGTCCCGTAAATGTGGCCTCTATGGGACTATGACAGATTCTCTCTTTCATGTCCAGATTTATCCCTGTTGATGAGCAATCATAAGCTGCATGTGAAAACAATTCTCCTTATTCCCTTTCTCGTGCAACCAAGAGCTCGTTTTTTTGAAACTTAAAAGCACACTTCGAGCTGCTTGCTAAATTATCTCCCGAGAATCAGACCAAAATCAAACATGGATTTGTTTCTACATTTATTTTTTCAGCTATCGTAGTTTCCCTGAGATTCTCTGTCTAAACTATGTAAGCTCTCTGCTGCGCTTCTCAGAATGAATTTTGTGGGGGAGATGAGGAAGCAGATTATTAAGCTTTCAAATCTTCTCTGGTCTCGACCATCCTACTAACATGTTCCACCTTTAATCTTAGCGATTGTTTCTTTCACTGAACGCTGTACATTCAAAGATTCTAAACCTTAAAGGAAATAAAGGTTTTCAAGTACGACGATGGAACAATAAGTAGAAGTAAAACTGAAGATGCCAGGAAGCCTTTGATGGGTGCTCCAGTGCACAATATCGCCAAACCTGGCATCGCAAACACTGCTCGTCTCGGTTCGTAAGCATGAAGGCGGCATGCGATTTTGCCAACGCGAGAATTCCTCTAAGAAGGTCCCGACATAAATTGGTATTCGTGTTCCTCTAAATTCCTCGAAAAGCTTTAAAATAAGGCACAAACTCTGACACAATCCCACTGATCCTAGAACACGTCGAAAGTTAGGAAATGGTCAAGTGGTCGGGGAGGGAAGAATGAGGACGTGTACTCTGACACAATCCCACTGATCCTAGAACACGTCGAAAGTTAGGAGATGGTGAAGTGGCGGGGGAGGGAAGAATGAGGACGTGAGAAGGCAATCAACGACTGCCAAGCAACGATTACAAAGGATGAAGAGGATAAAAAGGCCAAGATGGAAGCTCGAACTTTGGAACCTAAACTTCGTGTCAGAGTTTGTGCCTTTAAGGACCGTTCAAAAATACTTCGCCTTGTACGCCTTATCCTGCGCGGCCGTTCAACTTGAAAATTAAGTTATACGCCAAATCCTTGAATAAGGACTAATGATTTTCGGCAGGAAATTCAAAAATTGAGAAATGTGTGACTGTAAAGACATCAAATTGATTGTTGCTCGTGCATCCATCGCTCTACTCCATGACCAGCAGATGAAACGCAAAGAAGAGGAAGCTCAACAGGCAACAAGGAAAATGAAAAGAAAAAATGCAAAGAATGTTTTTGGAGCCACCATGCATGACAAGCATAGTCAGTATTTCAACTGGTTTGCTGAGATCACACTGTGGCAGGATCCAGAATTGTTGCAGCAGTGGACACGCATGAAGAAGCCCCAGAATGACAATCTTTTAGAGCTCCTATTCAAACACCCATTGATGGTTAAGCAGGATACCCGGATGCAAAGAGCAATCACTGTAGGAGAAAGGCTATGCATCACACTAAGGTTTGCTTATCTAATGAAATTTTAGGATTTATTGATAAAAGACGATGTTTCGAATCTCAATAGCATGCCCACCCACCCAGTCAACCACAAACTATCTATCTAGCGTTTGGCATAGCCTATGCCTAACACTTGACACCCTATGCCAAACGCTGGATAGCTGTTGCTACCCCAGCCCTGACCTACCTACCCCACTAAGGTGAATTCTGGTTGGTTGATTTCTGAGCTTCACTCAAATCATCAATATTTTACTGGGTCCCACTATCCAGCTTTTAGCATAGCATCCAGCGTTAGGCATAGGGTATGCCAAACGCTAGATATACCTGGCATTTGGCATAGGCTTTCCCAAAATCAGTGGTTTGTGGTAGTCTGCACCCACACCCAACAAAATAGCAGCTGAGAAATTTTCTGGGTTTTCTCAGGAAGGGGAGAGCATTCAGTCAATTTGGCGGGACGATTACCAGTAAATGTCACTTTTTGATTAGGATTTATTATGGCTTTGAAATTTGTGTTTACTTGTTGACTTCTCCCCTGGGGAATAGCCTAAGGGGAACACATACTTAGCGCATCATCACCATGCTTACCCATGACAGTATACCCCAGTGTTTTAGCATCGTTATCATAAAACTCAGAATGTTGTATACTGGTATCCCTCTGGGGAAAAGCAGGCCCAAGTAGTTATGAGCACACATACATGCTCTTGTCAGCATGCACAAGCATTTTGGCATTGCATTTAGAGGCAACCGAGGCTGGTTTAAACCCAAGGAAGAAGATAGGATTTAATTGATTTCCATGGCCGATGTAAAGCTCACTTACTTGTCTTCTTGTTGTTACATACCCAACTGTAAGTGACGAAATAATAAATTTAAAAAATAATTAATAACAGTCCTTTTTAAGGTACATGGGAGAAGGTCATAGCCTGAATTCACTGTCTGCTGCTTTTCGGTTGGCAAATCTACAGCATCTTTGATACTAAAAGACACATTGGAAGCGATTGTTCAGGTCCTGGAACCAGATTACCTGAAATTCCCAATGAAAAAGGATTTTCTCGATATCAGCAGTGATTTCTGGACCAAATGGAATTTTCCACATTGCCTTGGAGCAATAGATGGGAAACATGTAGAGATTCAGGCCCCACACAATAGTGGATCAGAATTCTACAACTACAAGAACTACTTCTCTGTGGTACTATTTGCTGTTTGTGATGCACACTATCGTTTCAAATATGTTGACATTGGCAGTTATGGAAGCGAGGGCGATGCTGGCATATTTGCATCTTCATCATTTGGACAATCACTAAATAAAGAATACTATGGACATACCTGAAGCCAGGCCTCTTCCAAACATGAGCCCACAATCATTCAAGTTCCCCTATGTATTTGTAGGAGACGAAGCTTTCCCATTAAAGCAAAACATGGCACGTCCGTTTGGTGGTAAAGACCTACCGGTTGTGGAACGAACCTACAACTACCGTTTGTCAAGAGCCAGAAGGATCATAGAGAATGCTTTCGGGATTCTGAGTTCTAAATGGAGGGTTTTCAGAGTCCCGATTCTCCTAATGCCAAGCACGGTAACTGTCTTGATCAGAGCAGCATGTTGCATCCACAATTACCTTCTTACGGAAGACCTCAGAACCGGTGTTAGGTCATATGTTACACAAGCAGATGTAGACTCCAATGATCTAGCGAATGGGGCATGGCGAGACGAGCAGCAACCAGCCAACTTGAGGGACATCACGAGTGGCCTAGCTTCCAACAGATCTAGTGAGATGGCGATTAAGCAGCGGGAATACTTGGCAAAGTATTTCTCTTCTGTGAAGGGAAGTGTGATGTGGCAAGATGAGCATGTACATAGGGGAGCATTCTTAGCTGATACCAAGTTCTTGATTTATCATGACGATTTGACTTCTTTATGGGCAAAAAAGAAAACTGAGGTGCGGAATAATTTAGACAAATGTTCATTAAAAACTACCTTTACTCACTGGCCTATACTGTAGGCTCGCTGCTTCTGCGCAATACAGCTTAATCCTCAATTTCGATAATTTAAATTTTGTTTCGAAGATTTCAGAAAGTTATTATCATGAAATCAGAGCAGCAGGTTAGAATCAGCTCGACAAAACTTTATCACAAAACCCTGACTTTTCAATAGCGGATTCACTGGGTACATATTCACATAGCCTATCATCAATGCTGACACTATGCCCAAAGTTGTATGTAGGATATCCTACCTACTCACAAAATCAGTAAACTATTGAGGATTTGAGTGAAGCTCAGAAATAAACCAATTAGAATTATAAGGATTAGGGTACCAACAGGTATCTAGAATTTGAACTGCATAGGTCAGTGTATTATGCTAAGGACTAAGCTGCAAGGGGTATCCCAAATTCTAGATCCATCAACCATGCAATATAGAGCTTAAAAGACAACGGGTTGTGGTAGACTGACAGTAAAATAAAAACTGTACTTACCGGAGATGGTTCCATATCCATTTTTTGACAGCGATACTCCAATTGCCTGCCAGGTGGTTCTGACCACATCTCTGTTACTATAGAATTCCCAGACTTTTTGTACAGGTATTCCTTCTTCCTTACAATGTCGATAAAACAATTCCCAGAAAGCAACTGATCTACCATTCCAACTGCTCATATTAATTTCAGATTTTTTCTTTATTATTAAACGTTTCTTCCTTTCTTCAACAAACGTCACGTGACAGAGCGGACACGCTGTGACTGGTCCGAATTAGCTCACGTATAACTTTTAGCACAGAGAATATAACTCGATCCTAATAATTTTTACAACAGCAAGTCCGACGGGACGAGGTTTTTACAAAAAGGCATTCGTGAACAACACGTACAATTACCCAAATTAAACGCCGTAAACATAAGCGTGAACGGTCCTTTACTTTAAACCTTTTAGAGGACGTTGCTCAGTGTCGAAGGTTGCCCTGCTGCTTACGAGCTAGGAAAACTGGTGCTTCTGATCCCCGTCGTGGCTGTACCGTGTACCGCAAGAAGCTGAAGTGTAATTGCGGCGGAACTAAGCCCAGATTTCGGATTTGTGTTTGAAATTTTCTATTAAACATACTACCAAGGCAGACAGGCCAAATTTGAAGCATGTATATGCGGTTGTTGGTCTGACAACCTGCTTAAGTTGCAGTTCCAGATCAGCATTTTGGTTGTCCTTCGCATAATAAATTTGACACCTTCCGCCGGAACAAAGGTGAATCATGGACTGGTTTTCACACAAAACGGAGAACTTGCTTTATCGACAATTTCGTGGAAGATTTGCTTGCGACTTGACGGTAACCCCCTAAACGAGTTGGAATCACAAATCTCTAAAGTAGAAAGCGCACTCAGCCCCTTGAAAAATGAACTCACAAAAATGGCAGGGACAACGATTATCCATACGCACGGGAACCTGCATGTTGGACCTGAAAATAGCAGTCTGGAGAGTATCACGAATAAGCAACTTTCAATTTTGTTCGACTTGTACTAAGGAGAATGTGGGAAAATTCGGGACGCAGTAAAGAGGATGCAAATCACGTTCTTCGGGAAAGGATCAGACCCACACCGCCCGAAAAGGGAAGCGGGGATATTTCCATTCGCCGGACAAGTGATAAGCAAAATATTCCTCTGGCCACTGATGACGAAATAAAGACTTTGCGGGACTCGGTACTCGATTCACAATCCGTGATAAACAGCACTCTTCACATACAAAAAATTTTTACGAGTGTATCTTAGCAAGCAAAGCGAGAAACTGGAGTCTTTAACCCAGCAAGTTCGGACCACTGCGACAAACTTGGAGGAATTACGCGTTGAAACCTACCAATTAGGCTCTCTAAACGCCCTAAAGACCACCTCAATCGAAATCATTTCAGCATCCCTCCTAAACGTCGCCACGGACCTCAGTAAAATAGAACTTAACCTCCTCAGCCTTTTGAACGGGAAACTCAGCACGGATTTTATAGGCCCCCAGACATTATTTGAAATTCTTTCCGAAATAGATCAAAAGATTCCTTACGGGATACGCCTCCCTATCCCGAGATAGCATGCTCCTCTATTATTTAAGAATGAAGACAAACCTCGTAGTCGTAGACGGACACCTTTTTTCGGTGTTACTAATACCGTTAGTGGACCCAGCACAAAAGTTCAAACTGTTTACGATAAACAGCCTACCAACCCCTGTCCCCCGACCGAAATGTTACTAGTGAGTGATGACGAGCAGCAGTACGCACCTTTTTCAGAAAGGGACTTTGTCTCCTGTTTTGATTTCCCTGTTGTGGTATGTCAAGCGAATTTCCCCTTATACCACAGAAACCACCCGAATTGTCTGGACCAAGCCTATTTTGAAGTTGGAGACGAATTACCCCTTTCCTGCACAGGCACAGTCTCAGAAAAAACGGAAGAAACCTTCATAAGATTAAACGGCGAGAGTTGGGCATTTAGCGTACCGGCAGAAACAAAAATTACGGTCGTCTGCCACAACGCAACAGACAACATAAGGCCAGCATATGCGTAGCAAGGTCAATGGAATCGGAATAATACGAGTTCCCCAAGGGTGTTATTTAACAACAAGCACGACAAGGATAACAACCCCCCTTCGTAACCACCACCGTCAAAGACCTCACCCCCCAAATTCATCAGCTCCCGAACCTAAATATCACACTCTTCGGTCCCCAAAATTTGACAAATCTCTTTGCCGGAAACAACGGCAGTAAAACGGGGGAAATGACAAAGACGCTGGACACTTCTCTCGAGAGTGCGAGGCGCAATAGACAACCAGATTCCGATTTTGACGAAAGAATCGGAAAGATTGAAATACTACACTCAGAAAATGAACACTTTCCCAAGTAATGCGATTACTTTAGGTGTCGGATTGACCCTTTTGGTGTTTCTATCTGTTGTGATAAAACTATTACGCAGATACCTCCCTTGCTCCCTAGTTAAACCAAGACGCCCAACCGATCTTGAACTTCAGGGACCCTAGAATTCCCTTCTAACATTTTCACCTCAATATATTCAAAATATCTTCTCTCTTTATGAAAAAGATTGAAGCTTCTTGTTTTTGTTTGTGGAGAATTCGATTTCAGGGGCCAAGTGACGGGTTTCGGACGCAAATTGTGGAATTGACCGGAAATGGACTAGAATTCAAGAAAGATTAACTCCCCTGTCAGCAAGTTACAAATTAGTATCAACCTCATAGCACCTCCGGACACCTATTATAAAAGACCAGTAGCGCCGTAAGACAAACTAGTTGATCATTAGAAGTGAACAAATGGATACCTTACCGAATTCAGTTATGGTAATCCACAGTTTCTTCCATCAGGTATCAGAAAGAGGGGAGGCGCTTGACATAGATGAAGCATGTAGATTCGGATACAATATGGCATGTCTAGTTAAAGATGAACTGGCAATCCAGTACCCCTGTGTAATACAGTTAGAATGGCCAAAAGACGCGAATAACTTGTTTAAGAATGCTATGGGAGCGTCGAGGATCAAGGCCGCGATAATCAGTAAATGCTTCCCGACGGAATTCCGTGTTAATGCGCAAACCGTATATGTTAAAAGACCCCTGATCAAGGGAAGAAGGTGGTCCCTAAACACAAAACGGTGCCCGACCACTGCGATGGCGAGCGGGGTTGATTTTTTTAGCGCTCTCGCAACCAGGGCCACGATTTCCGTGTAACCAACCACAGAATTCAGAATACTTAAACCATTTAATGACCAGAATTCTAGCCGGTGCGGAAGAAGGGCCGACATGCAAGTTATCAGTTTATTATGTGGGAGGCCAAAACGCGAATGTTCGTTACAGTAAGCTGGCTAAGAAACCGTTGAAACTTGAACGACCAACCCTGGATTCCGGGGAGACGAACAAAAGTTAGTTCACCGAGCCGGTGGCACAGCCACCAATGCCGGCCCATATGCCCAGCATTGGGAAGGAAACTGATGAGGATACGCTACCCGTAGGGTTGAGCGGATCCAATAAACCATGCCTGGTGGTACAACTACAAACGCCGGGACAAATTCCCAGCACCAGCGAGGTGGTGGGAACGGCAACAGGAGAGGAAGACTCCTCCACCACGGATGTGGTCACCATCGATACTGAATGGTGGGAGGCTTTCATCGAAAATTCCTCCACCACGGATGAGGTCACCATCGATACTGAATGGTGGGAGGCTTTCATCGTGGACGCCATTAAAATATAATTAGTCAGCGAGTTCAAAATGCGGCAAGCAAGAGGGTTCGTTTGTCGTATCGCGTTCCCACGCCCTGGGAAATTCGCCTTTTTGGGACCCTCGAAGCTTTGACATAGAGACCATTTTCAACGTCACGACTTTAGCAGGCCCGTGTGTTGCTTAGCATTGTATTTTCAGTAGTGTTGTGTAACAGGACCCTATAATCGCAGCCATGAACTTGACTTTAAGAGCATCCTTGACAATTTTTGCGGATACAGCATACGCATCTGTCTCAGACAGAATATTTACTAGTGCTACGTAAATAGGATTGTTTCTTTAGCTTATGTTTTATCTCGCGCCAACGAACTCACAAACAGTACGGTATCGTCCGCAGTAAGTTAACACCACGCTAATAAACCCATATTACTCTCCGAAAAGAACATATTTCTGCCGAAAAAATGTTTCAGGTAGTCATTTTACTACACCGACGACGAGCTGCAAATCCCGTATCCGAACGTCGCAACGCCAAGGGGAAACCACGATAACATCTTCGGAGCTGAGTATCCAATTGTGAAGGGATCCTAATCCGAATCCAGTACTATGTACGAATCGAAATCCATTTCATATTGAGGATTCGAATCTGACCAGACGGCAGAATCTTGGATCAGGATTCGGATTCACCCATATCTTAACTTCCGGTTTGAGAAGTGTTTTGAAGTTGACTTTTCGAAAAATATCTGACAATAATCAATAAAGTTATTGACATAAGGCCTATGATATTTCGGAACAGGTTGGGCACCGTGAGGCAATGATACCTCTGGGAAATGATCCTAAGGACTGGACTTTCACAGTTTCAAGTCCCAGTCCAGGAACCTCCATTCCCCTAAATGTTCGCCCTAGAATATCAGAAATTAAGGCTCTTTTTTGCGAACTGCGATAACAACAACAAGAAGACTAGTGTACCTGACCATGAGTAGGGTAGCCTGGTCATTGAAACTGCAAGTAAGGATTCGCATCTAGCCCAGCTATGAAAAAGCCTCACCTCGCACACAAATGGACTTCTTCATATAAGAAAGGGAAACATTGGTCAAAATCTTAGCGGTATTACGGAATGATGTGTCTTCACTGAATACTCCAGTGCTCACCTGTAGACTGATATCCTTCGGCTCAAAGAGGAAGAGTGCCGACTTAATTAAAGATTGTGAAACTGCTCGCATCAGGTCAGAGCAGCTATCTGATATAGAATGTGACGGAGTCAGCCAGAAAGACGCCAGCCAATAGGAGAAGAGCCATTCATTTCAGTGTTGATTCATTTTAGTTGTTGTTTTGTGATCAGTAATAGATCTGCTTTCGTTACGCTCGGACCTTTCCTAGGCAGGCCATGACATATGTGAACAGCGAGGGATTAGTTCCTACAGAGACGTAAGTTAACAAGACTGTTTATCGTGTTAAAATTTTTGCATTCATTAGTGTTGTAGTAGCTGACGCTCGAAGCTATTGCGCATCCGATCGGAGGAAGTCCTTTCGTTGCGTAAGAAGCAGCAATTTAGTTCGGAACTACATTGTTTTACTCAAGAAAGTGGCGGAAATGAATGCGGGTAAGCCCCCGGTTAGAAGTAGCGATCGACCTAAAGGGATTGTGAGCTGGCACCAAGAGCTCGTTCACATCGGGAGAAACTTCGAAGCGCATCCGGTAACTTACGTGGGAAATAAGCGAATAACTGGTTCAGAAGGGACTAGCGATTCGGAAGCGGCTTCTGAAAATAGTTCGGGAAATAACCAAGTTAAAGTTTATTCGCTCCCCGCAGTTCAATTTCCGAAATAGGTGATTTAACAGCGTTAGTAGAGGAGTTCAAAGGTTTAGTAAAGCTCATGACAGATAAGCAGCAGGCTGATGAGATTCGTCACAGAGAAGAGAAAGACCGACTCCTAGCGCAATTAACCCAAGTAAGCCCAATCTTCAGAAGATGAGCCCTTCTGATGATGTACATTGTTTCCTGAGCGCGTATGAAAACACGGCTAATCTTTGTGGGTGGGACGACGCAACTAAGGTTTTGAAGCTGATGCCTTTATTTTCCGGGAAGGCTCTCGAGGCGGTTTCTAATCTAAGCCAAACACAACTCGCCAGCTTTAAAACAACGAAAGCCGTGATACTAAAAAAGTACAACATTACGCCGGAAACCTTGTGAGGAAATATTCTAAGTCCCATCACCTAGTGCCTTTTACCATTCTCATTCCTGATTGGCCGTTACAACAAATGTAAACCGTACGCTGATTGGTCCGCCCATTCCACGTTTCCATATAAGTTCAGGTATCAGCAATTAGCCATTCATTCCGTCCGAGGAGCCGGGCAAGCACTGAGCCAGTAAGTTAGCAGCGGCTGAGTACTAGAACCTTAAGCAGGTAATAGCCATAAGTATTGAGCAGAAAAGCACAAACCCTAGAGAGTGACTGATTATAAGTTTAAGTGATTACCTGAGTGACTATTTCTTAACTTAAGTGAATATCAGAGAGTTACGTGGTTTTTGGTGCCTTCTTATATTGTAAGTGTGTTAAAATAAATCACCTTTTTTTGTAACAATGCTTATGGCGTTACATAATTGGTGACGACGGTGGTAGTACACAGCTTAGCAATTTACACTGGAGCCAGGTACCGGCGTTAGGACTAGGTCAGAGGGGGTAAGAGCTCACGTAGAGTTAGTCCAAGTGGGAAAAAAATTCGTAGAGCAAACTGCCCATTGGCCGAAAGCAAGAACGTCGTCTGGTACGGTAGAAAGCTCAAACATGCGGGAGGAATCGAAAGAGCAGGGTGAGGGGTCAGAAACTGTCGAGGTTAAGACGGATACGTTAGGTCAGCTAGTTTCAGAGTTTAGAAACTTAGTAGGTGTACTAGTAACTAAGCAAACCAATGACGATGCACGACATGCAGCCGAAAAGCAGGCTCTCCTCGATAAGTTATCTAAGCCGAGAGACCCCCCGCTACAAAAGATGAGCGATTCAGACGACATAGATAGTTTTCTTTGCGCTTTTGAAGCAACAGCGACTTTGTGTGGATGGGATAGCCAAACTAAAGTCCTAAAACTAATGCCACTTTTGTCTGGGAGAGCATTAGAAGCCGTCGCGTATCTTAGCCAAGATCAACTGCGCAGGTTTGACCCCGTCAAAGAAGCTATTCTAAAGAAATATAATATGTCGGCTGAATCGTATCGTATCAAATTCAGAGAGCAACGAGTAGCTGATTCAAATAGTTTTTCTGAACACGAGTAGCTGAAGACGTACTGTTCAAAATGGCTCGGGTTAGTAGAATTAGACCTTTCAAGCTCAAGTAAACTACGCTTCGCCATGCAAGCCCTGATTCTCGAGCAGTTCATGGAAAGTATGTCTTTTCCAGGGTTAAAGACGCACCTAAAGCAACAAGCGCCAAAGAACGCAGACGAGGCCGTCTCCATCGCTACCTACTTCGTCGAAGCCCATAAGCAGCAGAAGATGTACCCCAAGAAAGCCGAAAGAGAATCGGACACCAGGAGAGGAAAAAGAGACGAGGACAAACACAGAGGTGAGTTGAGGAAATGTTTCGGGTGTGGTTCTACTCAACATTTTTACTCGACATGTCCGGGAAGATCGTTTAAGAAAACGGTAGGTGATTCGGAGAATTACAGCAAGAAAGAACCGGGATACAGTAGACCCCCTAGAGCGCAAACGAGCAAGAACGCGTACACTTGTACCAAAGGTAAAAGAGCACCGTTAGATGGTATCATTCTGGGGGAAGAATCCTTACTGACTGAGAGAGAAAAGTTTGGATCTTCCGATAATGATAAAGGACATTTAATTGAAGGATCTATAGGTAACAGGCCCGTATTAATGCTAGTGGACAGCGGGAGTGAGCTCACCCTAGTTAGGAGGGATGTCATAGATCCAAGCTCTGTGGATTTTACCAAAGTGATACATGTTGGATGTGTACACGCACACGTCAAGCCGTTAGATAGCGCCGTAGTTACTATGTCAGTAAAAACAGAGGAGGGTCCCTTGTTAGAAGAAACCCTGCAAGTTGCAGTGTCCGACGATCTGCCTCACGACGTCATAGTAGGCCGTAATTTTCCTAAATTTTGGTTACTTTTAGGAAAGCGCCGCAGAATCTTGTCGTCGTCGAGCAGCAGTTCAGAGTCTTCAAGCTCTAGCTCGAACGCAAGCAGTACGTCGAGCAGCACAAGTAGTGCAAGCGACTCAAACAAGCCTGAAATCGAGCGAAAGGAGCCTGAGCAAGGTGGGGAAGCGCCACAGGGAGAAGCTACCGAAGAACCCAACTACTGCACATCGCCAGTCTTGAGTTTCTCAGATTCAGCATTCAACCTGGAGTCCCCCGCGAGAGGGCAGAAATCTTCTTCCCAGAAACGTGAAGAGAAACACGCCTTTACAGCATCCGTCGCAACCAGCATGCCAGAGAAGTCACCGGACTTCGCGACAGAGCAGCAGAGAGACCGTTCATTAGACGGCGTGTTTAAGAAGTGCCAGGACTGCGTCATCATGCAGAAGAGAAATGAAGAGGTAAGCTTTGATAATATCGATGGCCCACTTTTCAGACTTGTTAAGAATAGCGAACAGGGTTCTACAAGAAAACAACTAGTCCTGCCAAGATTGTATCGGAAGCAAGTCCTCGAACAAGCCCACAGTTCAGCTTTTGGTGGACATTTAGGTCAAAAGAAAACCCTCGATCGCATTCAGCGCCATTTTTATTGGCCAGGCGTAGCAAGAGACGTCGCAAAGTGTTGCACGTCATGTAGAGAATGCCAGCTGACAGCACGAGTTACCAAGAATGACAAAATTCCACTCCAAAAGTTCCCACAGACATCGAGACCGTTTGAAAGGATTGGTTTAGACTTAATAGGCCCCCTCCACCCTTCGTCGAAGCAGAACAAATGGATTCTAGTCATAGTAGACTATTTTTCCAAATGGCCCGAAGCCTATGCGTTAAGGTCTACGAAAACACCAAAAATCATGGAGATCCTTAGGGAATATTTTGGGCGTTATGGTATACCTAATCAAGTAGTACATGATCAGGGGGCAAACCTATTAGCGAAGCCTTTGAAACAGATGTTAAAAAGCCTAGGCGCGCAACAGACTAGAACCAGCCCATACCACCCAGAGACAGACGGCTTGTGCGAAAGGTTCAATGGGACTTTACTGAGCATGTTGAGAAAATGTGCTATGGAAGAGCCACGCAAATGGGATGAGCTTCTGAACTACGTCCTTTTCGCTTACCGAGAAACAGCCCAAGAGTCCACTGGGTTAAGCCCATACGAAATTCTTTTCGGGAACGATCCTAGAGGACCCCTTCAAGTCCTTAAAGAGGGATTCTTGCGCACACAAAAAGCGTCGGCCGAGCTAAGTAAAGATAATGACTTTTCTCAATTGCAGTTGGAAGAAAAGCTGGCCACAATCCGCAAGTTGGCGTCAGAGAACGCGAGCCAGGCAGCGGACAACCAGAAACAACAGTACGACAAGAAAACGTCCGGCGTGGAGAAGAACTTCCAAGTCGGAGAACAAGTCCTAGTCACCCTACCGAGGGGCAGCTCGAAACTAGAACGAAGATGGCAGGGCCCATTCACCATCACCAGAGTCTTGGGTAAGTCCAATTTTCAAGTAGCAGGTTTCGAGGGGAGGAAAAACAAGAAAATACTACATGCCAATTTGCTTAAAAAGTTTCATCAGCCTGTAGCTTCATACTTTTCCACCGTCCTGTCGGTAGATGACGCGAGCGAAGACCCAAAAGTCAGATTAGTGACTTTCGAGCCAGAATCAGAACTCGACCTAAGCAAAGTAAACGTAAACCCAGCACTCACCGAAGAGCAGCGCATCCAAATCTTTGAATTATTACAAGAGTTTTCTCCACAACTAAGCGAGTTACCGGGAAAGACGTCAGTAGCCAAACACAAAATAGACGTAGGCGACAGCAAACCTATTAGGAAATCTGCGTACCGCATACCAGAGAGTAGGAGAAGAGCAGTAAGCCTAGAAATCCAACGCATGCTCGATGCAGGTGTCATCAGACCATCCCAAAGTCCCTGGACAAGCCCAATAGTAGTTGTACCAAAAACAGACGGTTCTCTTAGAATTTGTTGTGATTACCGTTTTCTGAACGCCGTAACACTAAACCCAGATCCCTACCCAATGCCGCGAGCGGACGAGCTTTTAGCGAAAGTCGGGAATGCCAAATTTATCTCTGTTTTTGATCTAACCAAGGGTTACTTCCAAATTGAGATGGAGGAAAACAGCATCCCTTACACAGCGTTCGTCACGAGCGACGGACAGTACGAGTTTCTCCGCTTACCTTTCGGTTTACGCGATGCTGGAGCAACGTTTATGAAAGCCGTACGCGAAATCATTAAGGGGCTTCCACACTGCGACGCGTATTATGACGATTTGGCCGTATTTAGTGATACATGGGAAGAGCACCTCAAACACATAAGATCAGTATTAGAGCGACTGAGAAAGGCAGGAGTTACAGCGAATCCAAAGAAATGCAAGATAGGTTTTTCAAAAGTACCTTATTTGGGTTTTCTAGTAGGGAACGGAGAGATTTCTGTCACAGAAGATAAGGCCGCTGCGATAAACAACTTCCCTCGACCAGTGACTAAGAAGAATGTGAAAAGCTTTCTGGGTCTAGTTAGTTTTTATCAGTCGTTAATCCCCAACAGAGCAATGTTGGCCAGGCCTTTAGTCGAATTAACCCTAAAGAAAAGCCCAAACTTAGTAGAATGGAACGACAAGTGCGAACAAGCGTTCAAGGCACTAAAAAGGGAGCTATCAAGCAAGAACGTCATGTGCAGTTTCGACCCCGTCAAGCCAATAGTGGTAGCAGTGGACGCTTCGGGGGAGGGTATAGGTGCCGTCGCAGCACACGTGATCGGTGGACTGGAGCGACCGTTTATGTATCTTAGCAGATCATTAAGCAAAGCAGAAAAACAGTACGCTACTATTGAACGCGAATGCCTCTCAATAAAATGGGCCGTCCAGAAACTCTACTTTTACGTTGAAGGACGCCCATTTGTAGTAGTAACCGACCACTCACCACTTTCATTCCTGGATAGAATGAAAAATAGTAACCCCAGACTCGCGAGGGCGGCAATGGTCCTACAGTCCTTCCAGATAACGTATGTACAGAGGAGAGGGATACACAACTCCAACGCAGACGGTCTGTCCAGAGGAGTTGAGAGTATCGAAAATGTAAATATGTAAATATGTGTTATTTTCTAGATGAGAAGCTACAATTCTCGGCAAAAGCTGTCCGTGAGAGGTTCATCACAGAGGTGAAAGCCACCTGGAGCGAATTCACTCACCAGAGCGCGGGAGACATCGGTACAGCCCGAGCCTTAGAGAGACAGACAAGATCAGCAAGGCAAGACGTAAAGTTCGTTCAGTTCGAAGGAGCCGCGTTTAGAGTGTACAGAAATATAGAAGTTTGTTTAGTAATCCCGAGAGCATATCACAGAGTCTTGATACATCTAGCTCACCGTACAAACGATCAGCACAATTCGTTAGAAACTACAGTAGCCTATTTAAGGAGATTTTATTACTGGTTAACGTTGGTCGAAGACACAGCTGACTTCATCATCCACTCTTGCAAGTGCGGAGTTCCTACTGTTTAACATATCTCATGCAAGATTGGGAAGCGCAAGCCAAGAGGGTGGGTTAAATTTTAGGGGGAGGGTATGTGAGGAAATATTCTAAGTCCCATCACCTAGTGCCTTTTACCATTCTCATTCCTGATTGGCCGTTACAACAAATGTAAACCGTACGCTGATTGGTCCGCCCATTCCACGTTTCCATATAAGTTCAGGTATCAGCAATTAGCCATTCATTCCGTCCGAGGAGCCGGGCAAGCACTGAGCCAGTAAGTTAGCAGCGGCTGAGTACTAGAACCCTAAGCAGGTAATAGCCATAAGTATTGAGCAGAAAAGCACAAACCCTAGAGAGTGACTGATTATAAGTTTAAGTGATTACCTGAGTGACTATTTCTTAACTTAAGTGAATATCAGAGAGTTACGTGGTTTTTGGTGCCTTCTTATATTGTAAGTGTGTTAAAATAAATCACCTTTTTTTGTAACAATGCTTATGGCGTTACAAACCTACCGTCACAAATTCCGTGAAGCTAAAATGTCCGGGAACATGAGTTTTCAGGAATTAGCGGATAACCTGGAGCATTGTTGCAGAAAATGGCTGCAAATTTCAGAATCCGAAACTAGCCAAACTGTTGGTTCACCTGCGGCTATTTGGGTAAGCTGAAGCAGGTTATGACCGCACTTGTCTTAGAGCAGTTCGCTAATAGCGTTACCTTTCCAGGATTGAAGGTTTTCCTGAAGCAAACAGCTCCAAAAACTATGGAAGAAGCCATATCAACAGCGGAAAACTTCGCAGACGCCCACAAAGATTGGGCGAATGAGACCCGAAGAGCATACCAGAGAGCCAACACCTCGCAAAAAGAAAGCTTTCGGTAAGTCAGATTGAAAGAAGTAGAAGGTATCTTTTTCCGATACTTTCGACGCACCGACGTTTCCATACTCCTCCCAGGGGGATACCGGAGCCGGCTAATCGCCTATGCTCACGAGCGGAACCACCTTGGCTCCCTGAGAACGTACCTACAGCTCAGGACTTCATTTTACTGGCCGGGTCAGCAGCGCGACGTCACGACACATTTCTACAAATGTCCCTGCAACGAAGAAACTAAGGAGGGGAGATGTGACGGAGTCAGCCAGAAAGACACCAGCCAATAGGAGAAGAGCCATTCATTTCAGTGTTGATTCATTTCAGTTGTTTTGTGATCAGTAATAAATCTGCTTTCGTTACGCTCGGACCTTTCCTAGGCAGGCCACGACATAGTATGTGAGCCTGCCGTGACCGTGATCCGTGACGACATGCCTAAGTTGACCTCGTTTTCTTACATAAGCTAATGATCGGTGAGAAACGTTTATTCCCGACTTTCAGTTCTTCTTTAAGTTGTACAGTAACAAGCGCAATCCCCGCTACAAAAAATACCGTCTGTCTAGGCACCGTCCCGAAACTTGGTTCAGCGCATTCGATCATTACAATCTTTAAACTGGAACCGGAACTGGCTGTACTGACGCAAGAACTCCTGGAGTAGCCAACAAATACGCAAACTAGAAAACTAAAAAAGAAGACTAGACGACCAAACAGACTGACTCGATTGAACGATAGGTAGATCTTCAAATCAAATCCTAGGGACACCAATCACGGGAATGTATATTCGGTAAATAAGACTCGCATATATGATAACATCACCTATTAACGAAAAGATTAACTAAGCGAAACTTTAAAGGTAACTATTTATATTAATAGTAAACGTTATTTTTATTTTTCAGCGCACTTTCAAGGAAAGAATCATTTATGAAACTTGAAAAGCCTACGAGCCTAAGGGGTGGCGTCAGAGGATCAGAAGCAGCCAGGGTCCGGCATAATCGCAGGTAGATGCAGAAATAAAAGCAAACTTACACGATAGATACTTTAATCACTAGGCAGGTTTCGGTGGTTTTTCGCCATTTCCAAGGTTGTCAAGGAGTCGTCCACGCTCAGAAAGAACTTATTCAGGTCGTTAACCTAACAAAAAAGAAAATAATGGTCACACACCAAGAAGGTTGAATGCTACAAAAAGACTAAATTCCAGGAGAGTATGGACTTAATTCCAGGAGAATTTGAGTAGGCTGGTTAGTTTGGGCATGGCACATGAAACAATTTTGTGTAAGGTGAGTTAGGAAGAAAGGGGTGTGTATTGGATTATATTAGTTGAAATTTATTTGTTGGTTTAATTTGGAATTTATTCATTGAAGTTAGTTTTTCTTTCTTTTCTTTGTTTGTATTTGTATTAACCATGGCCCTTCAGGGCTTTCAGTGTTAATAAATATCTATCTATCTATCTATCTATGGCGTCGCAGCTAACCAGAAAAAAACACTAATAGACTCCAAGGGCAAGGACTTCAAAACACAGGGACCCAGTGCTGACACGAAATTTCACGAATTTACAACTCTGGAAACCTCTAGGCTACTTCAAACCTCTTGAGAAAACTGGGAAATCTATATGATATTTTATTCATTAACGCCTAAAGTGATAAGTCGTTGAAGGACCCGTCGTACCGATAATGCCAATGCCACCTACTTCCTTTATTGCATACCAAAATGAAATCTCAGCAACCATTTTAACTCCAAGCTACTCTCCAAAAGGAAGTTTCACCAATTTAGATATTTAAGACTAAGCTAGAATCTTCAGTTTTGTTATCACAAGTTTCGTTTTTTCCATCTTGAGCGGTTTTGAGCCTGAAGGGGACCCTTGCCAAGAAGGGCCGAAATATAGCTCCAATAAATTTCAGCTGACTTATCCGTTTCGCACTGTCAAATATGATTCGCCGTGAGCTTGGGCTGAAGGAATATTTAGGCCTATACAGCCAAAGCCGTGTTTAATTTGTTAAAAGCAGAGCCTAGTTTTACAGTATTTAACTATATTTGACAGTGCGAAACGGATACGTCAGCTAAATTTTATTAGAGCTATTTTTCGGCCCTTCTTGGCAAGGGTCCTCTTCAGGCTCACAACCACTGAAGTTCAAAAAAAGAACTTGTGGAAAAACAAACTAAAGATTCTAGCTTAGCGTTAAATATCTGACTTATTGAATTCGTTTTTCCAACTTGAGCGGTTTTGAGCCTGAACAGGAACCTTGCCAAGAAGGGCTGAAATATAGCTCTAATAAAATTTAGCTGACGTATGCGGTTCGCACTGTCAAATACGATTCGCAGTCAGCTTGAGCTGAAGGAATATTTACAGTGTTTAACTAGTTTTGGATACTGGAACACAAACGGTAAATAGTGCGAGGTGTGCTTTAAGACTTCGGTCAGCCCAACTGCCAATAAGGTCCGTGTAACAAAGATAAATCATCTCCATCGTCTAAGCTTGTCTGTACGAATTAAAGATTTGTGCTTCAACAGCACTTAAACCTCGAGGTGTTCTGATGGTTAGTGAGCAGACAAGTCTTACAATTTTAACTTACAGCTTAAGCAGCCACCTGAATAAAACTAATTCGTTCCTTTCTTCGAACTTTCTTTTTTCGAACAAAATACGGACCAAGCCAAGCCAATTTGTTAAAATTTTCCATTTCGAAAACCCTGGAATACCAAGTGGCCAGATTGACCCCCGCGTGGTATTCTGTGATCTTGAACTATTGTTGACGACCCTACACTCCCCTGGCCACTGATTAAAGATGAATGGCCCAACTGGAACCCAAGCCCAGTCATCAGCCAGTATGAACCGTGACGCGGTCCCTACGGGGACACCCAGTATGGACCGTGACGGGGTACCGTCTGGGACTGCGTTGCCACTCGAACAGAATAAGTGCGATACTGGACAGGAAAAGCTTAAGTCCCCCCAAGCTCCTTCTTCCATAATCCCCCTGGGAGTCCCGGGAAGCTGGGCTCTTGATGACGAACTATAAGTGCAAACAGACCAGTCAGATGACACCATGTCCACTAGAATGCATACTGTGAAATCCCTTCCCCCCCTCCCCAAAAAAAAAAAAAAAACACTGATGGAGGGTTTACTACTCTGGGAAGCCGTAAATCAAAGTAGCGGAAGAACGATCAATTCCCAGTATCCCCCCCCCCTGCACTACCTAATACTTCCAGTCAGGACATCCTGCCAAACCCCCAAACTGTGGATATTTAAGGTACTCAAATGCAACTTCATTCTAAATATTACCAGAGATGGCGAATTAAATCTCTTCTTCCACGAGAAGCTTCCAGCTGAAGATGCGTTAATAGCCACCACTGTTGATGGAACCCCTATTCTAGTTGAAGTCTGGAAACCCACCCCAACTCCCACCAAGATTGTCCTCTACAACGTCCCAACAATCTTCACAGATCAAGACTCAAGGACGGCCTTATGAACAGTACGGGCGAAGTCATCCCAGTCGCCTTGGATCCCAAAGTAAGACTGTTCTTTGTGTCCTGGAGGGGATATTCAAGATTGAAGAGGTGTACCTTTTGGGTCAGCCAAAAGCCTTTAAGGAGTATGGTAGCAAACCCATGCAGTCTAAAACATGCTACAAAGTTGGTCACACTACCAAACACTGTTCAAACCCAGCAACTCGCTGCAACAAATGTGTGTCACTAGATCACACTGAGGACTCATCCCAAGCCCAAGCTAAGTGTGCGAACTGTAATGGGCTCGATCTATCTGACAATAGAAAAGAATGCTCGAAGTACAAGGAAAGGGTGGAGATCCTTCGTCGGGCAAAGAAACTCAACATCCCTATCTCTCTGGCTGCTCTCCAACCAGCCCCAAGAAAAATATTTTTTTTAAACCTGCCCCTAACACAGCCACAGCCCTGCCAAGCACCCTTACCAACAGTTGGGTCCCGAGCGGAGCAAGCACCTCCCTGACAACCTCTACTTTTTATCTCTCTACAAGATTAGCCAACCCCCCCCCCCCCGGGTAAAGCCTCCCCATCAGGAAGCTCAACCACAGCCAAATCCCCAACCCGCCTTTCAACCCTCCCGGGAATGCATATATTCCCTGGCCCATCATCCACACCAACAACAGACAAAGAAACCATCATACAAGGACATACACAACGGCCAAAGGGCTATAAATACGCTGACTACAACATCCATCTCACAAGCAAAAATGCCACAAGCAGTCAAGGCGGTCATACTCAGAGACGTAGCTGAGAAGTACTTCGGACCAAATACCATGGATAAGACTGAGGTAGAGCTGGTGAAAACCCTGAAAAAACACTAGGCCCGTGCATATACATCGTATAATGAAAGTTTTTCATTCTTAAAAATGGAAACTCTAACCGAACGACGACTCAATTCGCTGATGAAATTCGGGTACGAATGCCTCCGAAAAGCATAGGCATATTCTCCCAGAATACGAAGAAACCACCGAGAATCGACCGAGGAAACGCTCAAATCTAGAAGCTGGGAAGCGAAAGTTAAAACAACCACGCGTCAAAGGATCAACAAGATATCTCCACTCGTTTGTAGCCTACCATATTTTACTCAGCACTATAACGACGCTCTAAAAACATGAAGAAATAACCGATAGGCCTACAGACAATATTATGAAAATTCGACAATGTATTTTAGTGTTTTATCGTATATCTAGCATTGTATTTTAATTAATTTGACAAATCAATTGCATATAACTTTTATAATTGTTTCTTTTGTCTGTAGTGTACTATTACTTTGTCGTCAACCTATGCTACCCAATGGATAATTTGGTATTAATAATGATTGATTGATTGATTGAACTACTTCACCAGCCAGCATGCACACACATCTTACTTCCAATCCCACAACATCAATAATCCAGTGGAATACAAGGTCCCTGACTAATGATAAAACTAACTTGCTACAGAAGCATCTGGTAATTAACAAAATTGACGTTGCAAAAAGGATGATCCATTTCCCTCCAGTACATCCCCAGTCACATGGGGATACGGGGGAATGACATTGCCGACAAAGCGGCTAAGGAAGCGAAGTCAGCCCGCCAAACAACCAATTGGCCTATCCCACTTCGAGATATTTCTCGCATCCCCTCCCAGAGCCTTCTGACTGCCAAACCCCACCCTAAGTTCTCCCCATTCCGGGGAAAGTCGAAAGCAGGGTCTACCATCAGATACGAGCAGGGGCAACAGGGTTAAATCACCCAGCTCACTCGTACACGATCCCGATACCTGATGGCCAACCCCCGGCCTCCACTCTGCCGATTCAGCAGAACCCTGAACGAGACCCTGGACCACATCCTATTCCAATGCACCCTTCGCCAAATCCTCACGAACAAATATAGAACTTAGGTGGTGTCGTTCTTCAAGAAGCACAATCTCAGCCTCTCGACTGGATCCCTCGTGGAACCAACTCTCTCCCCTGCTGCTGAAGCCTCCATCATCAAAACCAACATTAACTTTCTGAGGACGACAGACCTGCTTGAATCAATCTAAGTAACCAAGGCTACGCTGTCCAGCCGCGAAGAGGCGAAATGGACAAATCTGACAGATGTCGTACCAGAACTGAGGGAGGATACACTGATGGCTTACCAGCTGATTCTGCTCCGTCAATGTCTGCCTAGTACCGCTGAGAGCCTCTTCAGCTTCCCGAGAAACAGCTGCCTGTGCAGCTCGGACCTGCGCAAGGCGAGGTATCAAATCCGGAGTGTCTGAAAAAAAAAAATTACGATTTAACCTGATATTACAATTTCAGGAGCAGCTAAAACAAGGATATGCAGTTTCAACACATAACACTTGGAATGTTATCTGTTATGATTTTGCATACGTTCTGCATAACAAAAATTGCAGGGAAGAGCAGAAAAGCTATCTGCTGACTATTCCGATCCGATGTCATCGGCGGTGTTTTCTCTTCGTGTGTGCATAACGTTTTAATGCATAACGCTTCAAAAACGTAGCAGCTAACATGGTAAGTGATATCTGTTGAAAACGCGCATCCTTATGTTACCTATTATGGAACTTCTGACAGTGTACAAGGCCACTTTTAAAATACCTTAATATTCCTTAGCAACCTTGCTCATCAACATTTAAGGACACTGACTAACACTGTTTCCCAACTGCTTCGAAGTTGTTGAAAGAGTCCTTAAAGTTTAACTGAAAAGCCAACTTATTTTTGTGTCATTTAGTTGAATACACTGAATTATTTGGATTCTGCAAAGGGATTTTTTTGTTTTCCACTATCTGCTCTAGTTATGACGTTCAGAATATCTGCGGCTGTCCCCACAGCGAAAATTCGACTATGACGCGGGAAATTTTTATCTAAACACAAACAAGGCTTTTCAGTGGGCAGTGGCAATATTGGTGAAGATTGCTTAGTGCCTGAACAAAAAAAAAGTCATAATCTTTCTTGTAAGGCATACAACAAATTAGAGGTACCACAAATCACACGGAAATTCCACTATTTGAAAATCGATTATTCCTGAATAGCGGAACAACCAAGTAACCCATTTTCAGCGGGTCTTCAAGCCAATTTAAGTGAACAAGTGATGGGTAACTAGATTGTCCTATCCCAGTCCTTTTCGGTTATACTTTAAAGTTTGACCGAAAGGGGTCGAGATAGGACAGTCTAGTTACGCCTAACTTATTCACTTAAAGAGGCTTGAAGACCCGATGAAAATGCTTTACTTCGTTGCTCCGCTATTCATGAAAAATCAATTTCCATGTCGGCTTTGTGGTACCTCTATGCGCTTGTACCTGTGTTGTACGCTTGACAAAACAGATTTACGAAAAATTAAGTGTTCACGTAGTGAGCTACCGTTTGCAAGCTGATCACTGGCCACTGAAAAGCCGCATTTGTATTGAGATACGTATTTTTCGCATCATAGTAGCATTTTGCGTTGTGAGGACGGCCGTAGATATTCTGACCATCATACTAGAGCAAATAGTGAAAAGTAAAAAAAAAAAAAAACTTAACATACGCCTAATACAAATAATGCAGTGTATTCAGTTATGTGATACAAAAATAAGTTGGCTTCTCAGTTAAACTTTAAACAGACCAAGTCGAATTGAATACATAAAGAGTCGGCTAGATAAGAGCAAGAACAAATAATCTCATAGAACTTCCGTCTTTGGTCCCATGCAGCGACAAATTATCTGCAAATTATCTGCAGCGACTATGGATACCCCGACAAAACTGAGCTGAGCTACAGGTACTTGCTCTAGCTTTGAGTTGATACCCGTCTACTTCCGTCTTCACCGTTGCTCATAGCAGAGAAATAAGTGCAGGAGGCACCCTGACCCGCTCTGGAGTGTCTGGAGCGCGTCCAGAGAACCAATCGGCTTTTACTTTGAAAGTTTCTTTTACGTGTCTTCACAGCGATATAGCTATTTGCCGAGGTAACGAAACGTGATATGCCGGGTAGCTCCTAACCTCCGCTCGTTTGCATCGAGCCACTGTTTCAAAGCAGAAGCCAGAACTGACTCCGCTTGACTCCTATACGCGCCAAACGATCATAAACAGAACAAAAGGTGTAGCATGAATAAGCCAATACTTAAACGTTCACCTTCAATCTGTGTAAAATACACCTGGCAAACCTGGCAGTGTTCGTCCAGGTCGTACTGAGACATAGGTCTCTTTTCATTTAAAGTATTTTAATTGTGTAGTTAGTTTCTTTGTTCTGTTTTCAGAAAGTGTGTTGAATGCGTAATTAGTATTTGTTTTGCATTTCATTTTTTGTACCATGACCCGTTGGGCTTTCCATGTACAATACATAGCCTACATACATAGTACATGGTCAAAAGTTTCGTATTACAATTTTTTTTTTTTTACCTCTGGAACCAAAAGACTGGTGCCTGTGAGAGAAACGCTACTGTAGAATTCGACGGGCTCAAATACAAGAACAGAAAAACAAAATCCGAGAAAATGCCTAGTTGAAACTATCCTGAGTAAAATACTGAACAAAAACATTCTAGGCTTGTGTAGTTTTTAGACACATCTTCATGCATCATTCTATAGAGACGGTCAGAATGTAGCAGAAGTATCTGGCTAGACTGTTCTACTACACTGTATACTATACATGAGGAGATTTCGGGTCATCCATAACCTAGTTTTTAGGTTATCAGTTAACCTAGAAAACGAAATGTAAATTACTTACCCTCCAGGGCTTTGCTCTCCAGCACAGGTTTCAATCTAATTAGTGTTTCCAAATCTTCAGCCATTTTGTGGATGTTCTGCTCTTCCGAGAAAATGACCTCAGCCTTAGCAGCTTGTGACTGATTCTTCTCTAAGTCCAACCAGTGAGGAGCAAGGAAGTGGTCAATGTCATTTACTGGAAAAGATATCTTTCAGAATTCCCATGAACAAACAGTGGATAGGGGACTGAAATTCCAAATCTCTTTAGCATTACTTGTCAAGGGTATCATTGTAGTGGTCAAGCAAAAACGAAACAAAAACCCCAATAAAAATACTTTACTTTCCATTATTAGAAAAATCCCCACAAAGTATTTTATTTGATCACTCACCACCATAAACAAAAATTCTTAGAGGGTAGGCTACATAAAATTTTCATGATTAAAAACGAAACAAAAACCCCAATAATAATACTTTACTTTCCATTATTAGAAAAATCCCCACAAAGTATTTTATTTTAAATTCCTGTGACCCTGAGGCTTATGATTACCTATCTCAAACCTAATTTGATCACTCACCACCACAAACAAAAATTCTTAGAGGGTAGGCTACATAAAATTTACATGATTACTTTTATTCCAGAAACCGAAATCCCACTTCTGGTATCTACCCTTGTTATGAAGATAACAATGTGGATAACAATGAGAAGATATGGGATCCCACTTCTACATCTTTGTTATGACAACAGTATTTGTATGTGGTGAAGACTCGAGCATTCTCAACCAAATGTGTTCTAAGTCAGTAAGCCAGACAAAAAATGGTAGGCTCCAGGGATAGTACATGGTCATTGATGTCCAGACTGCATTAAGATGGCTTACTACAAATGCACAGCATCACAGGTCTATTATGGAGACTGGTTGTCAATTCACACTATGGTTTGCAGACAAAACTCATACTAGGCTGATCAGTGGCGAAACTAGCCCATTTTCGTGGGGGGGCAAGCCCAGATTTTACCGACGTGACTTGACAATTTACCGACGAAACGCGCCGTTGCCGCTTCGCGGCAACGGCGCACTTTCGCCGCTAACGCATTACAGAGGCGTTGAAATAATCATTTGATATATATATGTTGAGATACTTTTGCAACGAAATTTTGCGAATATTTCATTTACTGCCTGGCATTAGTGGTGGCCACACGGGCCCAAAAACATTCCGTGCAGTCAGAAGTCTAGTAAACCGAAAAGTCGTGATAGAAACTTCACTACTAGCACTGCACTAACCTACTTAACTAACATCTTTCTAATTTGGAAACTTCTAAGGAGCGTGTAACGATCGGCTCTTAAGTGCCATATAGCGATCGTTCCCGATTTGCCGACAAGGCTTTTTCCGATGACACGGTGTGAGGCACTTCAAACAAAAAGGGTAACTAGTGGGTTCAAACAGACAAATGACCTAAGAAAAGTTTGCCGGTGCGGTTGACTTACAGACAAGGAACGGAACGAGAAAGTGTTTGTCGGCGTTTTACCCAAAAGATGTACCGACTCTGGCACTCACAGTCACCGCAAAATAAGTCTCCTCACCAATAAACTTTTTTTTTTTTTACTCCTGCCAACAAGTTTTTTGTTGAGTCTGGAAGAAAATGGTTGAATGTTCCCCATCATCGGTTCAATTTTTGTCAGTACCAGCAATGGAACGGAAAAACAGTCCGAACCAGCAGGAAAGTTACCAGCAATCGAAACGAGGGGTCTTATACTACCGACAAAGCTTTCAGGTCATCGCCTTTACCGACAAAGCTTTCGCCGGTTCCAGAAACGGAACGAGAAATGGATTTTTCGGTGCTTACGATTTACCGAGAAGGCTTTTTCTAATCATTGTAAAATAACAGGGCCTCGAATGTGGGTAGTTCGTGGAGCTTACTGACAAACAACCAACAGACGAAGCAAGGAAAACCGTTTGCCGGTGTGGGGCCGACTTCCTCGTATGAAGTTTCCTGATTAACCGACAGAGCTCCTGTTGGTACCAGAAACAGTATCGCACCGACATACACTGTCGATTTCCGACGAAATGTTTTCTGATCGCACAACAAACTCGGCCGATATCTCGAGAAAGCGTTTCGTGGGCGCACGACACACACTGCGCCTTTACCGACAATATGTTGCCTGATTTATCAACGAATCTTTTACGGTACCAGAAACGGAAATAGGAAAGCGTTCGTCGGTGCTTCGCACCGACGACCGACGCCAATTTACCGACAAGAATTTTCGTGGGGGGGCAGCTGCCCCCCCGCGACCCCCCCTAGTTTCGCCACTGAGGCTGATGCCCATCACACACCAGACCTTACAGGCCAGCCCACTTAAGGGGCTTCAGAGTAAACAAATACTATGACCTACTTTTTTTTTTCAACCAAATATTTAAATGATATTCACTTAACAAGATGGTAGCCTACTTACAGAAAATAACCACTTTACATAGAAAGAGCAGTCAACCAGCTAGCCCAAGAGATAAATGTTCATAGTGTAGTTTCAGACAGCTTACTTCATAAGCAAGTAAAGAGGTAATAATAATCAGAAAAAAAATGAGTAAATATGAGAGTGGTAATGCTCCCTATCAGTGGCAGAGAAAACATTGAGAAATGAGGGCAATACCATTGCAGTTGCCAGATCACTGCCCAGCAATGTAGCCCACATCTAGTCCCACCTAGTACTGGTCTTACATAATTTAAAAGCAAAAAAGATCCAGAAGTTCTTCTTTTTACAGTCCGATTTGAATTTTTATTAAGCCGATACCGTATACCTATCTTGATGTTAACCAACATTAGAGACTAGCTGACAGCACTTGACTAGGTTCTTTCTGAAATCACATATTCTTACGGTGAACAGGAGCCAAAAACTTTTATTGCAGCATAAGAGAAATATGATCTTACCTTTCCGGAACACACTTTGAATTCTTTCCCTTCCATTGGTTGCTTGAACCATGTCACTATTGAACTTCAACAGATTTTCGAGAACTGGAACCTTGACTGAATCTTTGCTTTCATCCCCCACAATGATTGACTCAATTCTTTCGATTCGCCTCAGTAATGCGGCAATTTCCAAGTCCATGATCCTGTCAAACAAAAAAAATTCAGTTTATATCTCACAGTAGGATCAAATTCAGCAGATTATGGGCTAGGTCTATCCCAATCTCATGTTGATGACAAATTCTTTTTACAGCTACTCTAGCTGCTGTCACCATCCATAGAGTGCAAAAATGCCCTTTATTGCCCTAAATCTGGCATAGACAAGTCTCATTCTGGAACTGGGATATGATATGAAGCAGATTTAACTAATAAGGGTATAAAAAGGTGGTGGAAACCTAATCCTAGCCAATAATTGGAGGCCTGTAACATCTCCATGATGTCATGAAAGAAATAGGGAAATTCTTTGAAATTAATGTTGCAGAATATTATTACTACTTTATTTCAGTCCATAAGACAATAAAAAAAAAAAAAAATTACATTACATACACATTTTGAAGGGGAACGTATTCCCCATCAAAATTACATTTGGTTTTGTTTGGTTTTCACCATGAGACCTCGCCAAGTGGGTCCTGGTTTGTCTATGTGGCTCCGACATTGGAGTCCTAGACTTCTACACTAAATTCAAAAAGTTGCTCTTGGTTCTTTAGTCACGGTAAAAGTCCCTTGTATAAAGCGCCATCTATGTATTATAATTTCCGTGACTTGGGGATGTGAACTGATTAGATGAATTTGCCTTCGGCGGGGATCACTGTTCCTATGGCCGGCTTGTAACCGACTACTGTAGTGGTTTGCGAACTCTGTTTGGTTTTCACCATGAGACCCCGCCAAGTGGGTCCTGGTTAGTCTACGTGGCTCCGACACTGGAGTCCTAGACTTCTACACTAAATTCAAAAAGTTGCTCTTGGTTCTTTAGTCACGGTAAAAGTCCCTTGTATAAAGAGCCATCTATGTATTAGAAACACTGAAGCAAAATTTATTTCCCCAACATGTAAACCATTCTATTAGCTTCACTGTCTCTAGTATTTTTGTCATGTTTTTTGGTTCCTTTTTAAGCCAGATAGATTTCACTAAAAAAAGATTTCTCTGGAAATTTGAAATCTTGTCTGAGACTGAGGACACTGAGGTTGGGTACCTCTCCTGTACATTTATAAACCGGTCTAGGGACAATCTATTCCGTTCAGATTCCATTGTTAGTAATGCCTGGGCCTCACTACGGTCACACCTGTTCCTAAATTAGTTTTTAGACATTTTTAAGACCAGTTTTTAGCGGGTTTTAGATGTTATCTCTCAACATGTTCATAAAATCTGGGGATGGAATAAACCATCTCCCGTTTTTAATTTGTTATGAACAACCAATGAGAGAGGAGCATCCTAAAAGTCTTAAAAACATATAAAAACCGAATTACGAACAGGTGTGGCATAAATGGAAAATATCCAGTTTCTTGTGTGACGTCACAAGCTTGTGAGTTAATTGGTGAAAGTTTAGAGGACACATGAAAAGCTCATCCTTCACAACCATCACTTACACAGTGTCAACTCTTAAGTTGTAAGTTAAATCTCAACTCCAGAAACTTTTAGCAGCTCTCTCTCTTCACACACACACAAACAAATAACACAACAGCAACTTTTTTTGTGCAAAAGTTTTCGTCCTCAACATCCAACAATTCGGTGGCACTCCATAGAGAGATTTCACCCTACCCGAAGAAAACGGATATTTCTACACCGTCATCGACGGGAGAATAACAAAGAAAATTAACATTACGAGGTATAGGACTTTCAACTTTGAAACTAAACTACCGGCCTTGTATAGCTGCTGTGAGTCAGAGAGTTGTTGTAATTGTTATCTGGCTTCTTCTTGTTGGAATAGTACAACTTTTGCAAATTAATGTTCTTTTTTATGAGAGTTTGAAGGCTTCAAAGTTTGTCACAAAGACGAAGCTCAACAAAGGCTCGCGTCCTATTGGTCGTTTGTGACGCGCATTTCAAGGAACGCGTCACAACCGACCAATAGGGTGCGACTTCCTCTTTGCTTACACACTTTGAAGCCTTCAAACTCTCATAAAAAAGAACATTAATTTGCAAAAGTTGTATTATTTCAACAAGAAGAAGCCAGATAACAATTACAACAACCCTCTGACTCACAGCAGCTATCCGAGGCCGGTAATTTAGTCTCAAAGTCGAAAGTCCTATGCTTCCTAATGTTAAATTTTTTTGTTATTCTACCGTCCGTTTTCTTCAGGTAGGGTGCATTCTCTCTATTGATTCGGCGTAGAATTCAAATGTGTGAAAGCCTGTGTAAGCCAATCTCAAGAAGAAGCCAGGAACCTTCACTGTGTAACAGTCAATGTCACACGGTTTTTCTAGTTGAAAGCCTTGACTACCCCACTGTTAACTCACATCCTTCCTTTCTTCGGAAAACTCTTCAGTTAAAGTAAGCTAGTAACTGATTCTTAATAAAAAGCCTTCCCTTTTGTGGTTCTGGATTCTCGATCGTTTGAGACTTAAGGAATTGCATTCTCAGCCAAATTTTCTGAGCTTTCAAGATTGACGAAGAGGCAACGGCTAGTCGTTCTGATTTTTTTTTTTAGTTATATTTTGTCAGAATGAGAAGTAGGCTATGAGCCGTGATGAGATGAGGTGTTTGACTAAACTGTACTTCAGCAGATTATCTAGTGATTATCCAATTATCTATGGTTTGTGATGGCCCACAAAAAGTCCAAATTTTCCATTTCTAGCCTAACAAAACTGATTGTCCCTAGAACGGTTTATAAGTGTAAATGCGTCCAGTGCCTTGCTGACCGTTCCGCTCTGTATATATATAATATATATATATAGATACAAATATACATTCTGCAACATTAATTTAATCGAATTTCCTTATTTCTTTTGTGACATCACAAATAAGATAATAAGCTAAGATTTGGTTTCCACCAAGTATGACTGTTAGATTTGAGCTTCCAAGATTGGCTAAAGGCAGTTGTCAACAGAGGCGTCACTAGCCAAAATTTTTTGGGGGTCAAGGAATTTACCGCCAACTGGTCATTTTTACCAGCTGTTTTTTCAGATAAAAACGACTATTATTGAAAAAAGAAAACAACTGTGTTGACTAAAAATCGGCTGATTTTAAGAAAAATGACTGTTTTTAAGAAAAAATCTGCTATTTATTTACTAAAAACCGGACTATTTTTAAGAAAAATCTACTGCTTCCAGGAAAAAAATCGACTGCGCTGTCAGAAGTTTCATAACAGATAGCGCATAACACTTTCAAGAATAACACCTTTTCACTTAGAAATAAAGTGTTATGACCAGTTAAGTTTACACTATTTCGTGCCTAGATCTCCAACAACACCTTCAATTGGTAAAAATACTAACGGGAACAAAAAAAACATAACAGATAACATCCCAAAGTGTTATCTGTTGAAACCGGGCATCCTTCTGTTGTTGTTATGTAACTTCTGACAGTGTAGTAGCCAAGCCAACCAACCCTTCCAGATTTTGATGATAATGATGACGGCTAAATTTGCTGTTCTTCAACATTTCCTAGGTGTCCCCTTTACATTTCAAATGCCTCTTGCATCCCATTTATAACTGTCAATCACTTTCCCTTTTCTTCCTTCATTTGCATATTTTTTGTGTCTCTCAAACGGGTTGCCTCTACGCCACCTTCCAGACATCCGGAATCTGGGGTGTCCAACTCCCCCGACTTCCGGACGTTTTTGGCCTAGCTTCACCTTCCAGATCCGCCTCGACGAAAATGGCTGTCTGGGGTTCGGAAGAAAAATCTTGAAGGTGAAGCCTGGCTTTAATCAGCCAGTGTCTGAAGACCAAACAGTAAACTCAAAAATAGGATTGAATTGTGGGTCTTCAGCAGCGAACTTTACCAGCTCCGTCTATTTCAGAACATGAAAGCTCAGGATTATGACATGATAATTTCTTTCCAGTTTGGATTTCGAATCATCTCAATGAATCTTGGAGGTACCGTTACAATCAACAAAAGAGGCTCTGCCCTGATTCTATGCAGCTGCATCTCAGTATTTTTTGTCTACAACTTTCTGAAGTATGAAGATAATAAAATACGGGAAGAACTTGTGGATGAAGTAGCAGGAATATATCTTCAGAAAAAGACTTCAGTGCTCCCCAACAAGGAAAAAGTTAGTCTCAAAGAACTGCTGAAGCATGCCATAGAGGCCACAGTAAGGGGGGGAGTGCAAGTGAGAAGGGTTAAAGAAGGGAAATCAAGTTTGAACTTGGTTGTGAAAGGAAAGACAAAAGAAGGAGTTATTGATCCAAAGACCCAAGCAGATATGCTGTCACATCAGGTTATGACTGGAGTGTTTGAAGAGAGAGAACCAGGAATAAAGGTTAGTTCTTCATTATTTGTACTTGCGAGTTGGTCCAACAGCTAAGCAGTCGTATTCTCAGCGTTGCAGGCAGACAGTCAGCTTTTGTTGGGCGGTTTGTCTCCTGTATGCCACTTCCGGCTGGGAAAATGTAAAAAATTAAAAAGTAATTGCTAAAGTAGGCCAGACATTCAGTTTGGCTGTGTCGGCTAGATATTCAATTTGGCTGTGAAAGGAAAAATGAAGAAAGAAGTTATTGATCCCAAGACTCAAACATAATTTGTTTCACGTCAGGTGATGATCAGCTTGGCTTCAAACCTTACCTTAATTAATAGGGTTTATCTTTCATGTCTGTAATCATCTTAGTAGCTCTCCTTTGCACTCCTTCTAGTAACTTTACGTCACCCTTAAACCCTGGTGATGCTAAGCACATTCCAAAGTCAACCACTGGCCTGACAAGGGCCTTCGGTTGACGAAGAGTTTTTAGAGAAAAATATTTCCACACAGAAGTGACCATGGATTTGGTTGACAATCCTGACAGGAACACCGGTGCACAACCACCATACCCTGGTATTCTGTCCAGACATTGAGCCGACTGTCAGCATTGTGGTGGTGGAACACCCTTTAAAAAAAAAAAAAAAAAGATCTACCTCAGTATGTAATTCGAACGAAGAGCAACTCTTCCCTCAACAAAGAATTTTTCCAAATTACACTTGTCAAAACTGTTGAGCACAAATGATGACCTCTAGTCTGCCGTTAAGGGCTAGTATAGTAGAGGTACCTATGCCGCTTTGAATAACTATTTGACTTTTAACAGTGCACTTTTTGCTAAATAAGACAATAAAAACACAATAGGCTATGTGCAATAAGAAGTTAGAGAATGAATCACTATTGATAGTTTGAAGTCGTATGACTATTCATACTTAAAGAACTGAACCAAACACACCTTCTGTCGAAGCTGACTGAGAATCGTATATACAAAAAAAAATGGCTTAAAATGGGTAAGTCGGGGGTAAACGGGTAGCCTAATACTCTTCAGCTATATTCCGGCCATTATTGGCAAGGGTCCTCTTCAGGAACATGTTAAAGGACACCTGAACAATGAAACCATACTTGAACACACCATGGAGAATGCATTTACAGACATGGCCACGGAGAGCATTCTTCTCCTGAGCGTGACGTTTTCAAAATAGGGATGTTCGTTTCCGGAGGTTTGCACATGCAGACTCCAAGACAAAAAGTGCACTTCATTCAAATCTTGTGCAGCGCTGGCGAGATCGTATTGGAATTTCTTCTAGATATACGTTTGGGCTTAACTGGTTAAAAAATATTCCAGAAGAAGGGTTGATTGGAGACATTAGTTCATTTCTAAAATTGTTTGGTACTGAAATACGGACAGATGCAAATTCCCTTAGGTTGGCTTGAAGACCCGCTGAAAATGCGTTACTTTGTTGTTCCGCTATTCACGAATAATCGATTTTCAAATAGTGCTTGCATTTTTGTTGTATGCCTTACGAGAGAGATTTATGATTTTTTTTCTTGTTCAGGCACTAAGCAATCTTCACCAATCTCACCACTGCCCATTGAAAAGCCGCGTTTGTGTTGAGATTAAAATTTCCGGAGTCATAGTAGAATTTACGCTGTGGGGACGGCCCCAGATATTCTGAACGTCATAACTTGAGCAGATAGAGGAAAATGAACAAATTCCTTTGCAGAAAATAATTCAGTGTATTCAGTTAAATGACACAAAAATAAGTCGGCTTTTCAGTTAAACTTTAAGCAATCCATGTTGAGTAATTTCTTAGCAGAAAGAACTGATTATTATAGGATTATGATTCTGTTTCTCTGTTTTTTCAAGGTCGTGTCAGAAGAACACTCAGAAGAAAGCCTCAGTGTTCAAGATGACCCCGTATCATTAGAGGATATTTTCAAAGAGTTGTCTGCTGTGGACAATGAAGTCAAGTCCATGAAAGATGTTTCCGTCTGGATAGACCCTTTGGATGCAACCAAGGAGTATACAGGTATTTTTTTTTTCTTATCGAATGAAAGCTATTTGAACTTGTGGTATTATGACCCCCGATATCGCTTGCAGAGAAATGTCGTCAAAACGAATAAAGGCGTTTTTTCACGACCCCACAAAGAGACTGTGGCTCGGTTATGTTGCACGCAAGTGTGTTTCCGTGACCAGCAAGGTTTTAGTGGCTCGCACTGTGGCTGAAATTTGACAAGCCACTCGCGAGGTGATATTCGATTTTGTGGCTCACTTCTGAGTGGTTTTTGCGGAAACATGATTGTGTGCCAAATAGTCGAGCCACAAATTGAAAATCGCGGAAACACCGTTTTGTCTGTTTTTTTTTTGGTAATTTCAAATGTCTGAAATTAATTACCTTAAAGTTTAACTGGAAAGTCAACTTAATTTTGTATCATTGAACTGAGCAAACTGCATTGATTTGCATTTATTTTGCATTTAGCGCAAAATTCTACTATGATGTGGAAAATTTGAATCTTAATAGAGACGCAGCTTTTCAGTGGCCAGTGGTCAATCAGTCAATCAATCAATTTATTTTTTGCCAAATCATTATAAGATAGTTTGGACGCGTCACAAAGAAGACAATGATACAAAACACACAACACGCACAATGGAGATTAAGCATAAATATTGACAGTTATAAATAAATAAACTAAATCAAAAATATATTTACAATTACTCAAATCTTATATTTACAATTTAATTCAGTCAGCAGTCAATTTCTCTAAGCTTGTCTTCACTTGCCGTTCCCCGAGGACTCCTCGGGGAATTAAAGGGAACGGCGAGAACAGAGGGAGTCACTCCACGCGGACTTCGCGTACGGAAAACAGCGAGAACGTGGGGAATGCTTCTAAAATGGATTTTGTTCGAAAAAAATTACGCAGTTGACGAAATTAGTCTGGATCCACTTTTTTTTCATTCTGATTGTTTTTAATTAGTTTTACATTGCACCAACACCAGCAAAAATTGATTCCCCTCTGAATCTGAAAGGAAGTTCTTTTTGATGATGGTGAGGATAATCAAAGCATTCCCCGTCCGTTGGGACTCGCGAGAAGACGAGGAGGGAGTCCCCGGGACAAACAAAAACGCGGGGGCTCCTCAAGTGTTGAGTCCTCGGGGAACGGCGAGAATATGCCTCTATTATACGGTGTTTCCTTCTATAAGGAGTTTTGTTTTGTTCTCACCATCTTCCGGGGTCTTCTCACTAGAACCTGCCTCCCGGCCAGATTCAGATGAGTCCGCACTGGTGAGGTAAAGCCAGCCACTAAAGAGCAGTCGTCAGTGAAACCGAAGTCGACAGATATCACTAGTGTCCTGAGCCTCGTTTTTGTTACAATAGTGCTGCAGCATCGCTGCTGCAGTACGGACTTGGTCGGTGATCAAGTGCGCGATTCTCGAGAAGCGCTGCCGTCTTCCTTGGAAGCACTGCAGTGCAAAAACGCCAATTATAGCAGAAGCGGCCGAGTAGTGGACGTGCAGCGTGCAACAAAAACGAGGCTCTGTACGGGAAGCTCTCCGACGGTAACGAACGCAGCTAACTTTGGAATACCGATGGACTGCGATGATAATTACAGTTTAAATTAAATATGAGACTTCTTCAAAATAGTGATTCCTGTGTTCCTCTTTTTATTGGAATAGAGATGGACTGCGATGGTAACTAGGATTTAAATAAATGTGAGACTCAAAATGGTGATTCTTGTGTTCCTCTTCTTATTGGTTCAAGGTTCAAGGTTTAGTTACGCTTCAATATAAAATAATCATACATGGGTTAAGCCGGAGACACAAGGTCGATTGACCAAAACCCGGTACAATAAAAGAACAAATCTATTTAACATATAACAATCATATAAATAAATAAATTCCATGACTCACCACTAGACGGGAACCCGCCCCTCAAACACACCGACACTCGGCAAAGATCAACTCGAAAACCCACAAAAAAAACAACGATGCGCAAGCAAGGGTAATCAATGGCCGGCAACTTATGAGGAATCCACCCAAAAAATGTAAAATGTAATTGCACCTGTCTTTTCCCTGATTGTCGCCATCTGGTAATCAAGGACAATTATTCGCCTTATTTCTCTTCATTTCTTTCTCTTCCTGCTTCTAATAGCTTCTTTATGTTTCAGAGAACCTCACTCAGTATGTGACAACCATGGTCTGCATTGCAGTTAAAGGCGAACCAGTTATTGGTGTTGTTCACTATCCCTTTACCAAGGAGACATACTGGGGCTGGGTAGGAAAAGCCCATTCAAATAACCTCAAGAAAACCAAGGTCAGTTCTTTTTCAGAGTATCTGAGGTTAGTTGAAAACCCCATCCTGTAGGCTAGTGATTTTTTTTACCGTCAAGATGTTATTGTTAATTTCTAAAAAAAAATTGTCGATAATTTCCGGTTAGCTCATTGCCGTAGAGGTGTGTTGCTTTGGTACAATATGCTGTGAGCAGCCCAAAAACTATGACCAAAATCAGACAACGCAGGTATTTAAACAGAATATTGGGCGGAAATACTAAATGAATAAATACAGAAAAATCAAAGCCAGTAAATTTTATTTATTAGTTTACATCGTTTTCTCTTCGTTGCTTGACTATTGAGGTGCAAACAAAAAGTAAGGTTAAAAGTGCTACTTTTGACACTTTTTTCATTAAAAAAAAGCTCGTTTTGTTCTCTTCCGACTGCTCTCTACTTATAGTATTCATAAGAGTAACAGTGCTCTCCTTAGATAAAGGGGAGTAGTTTTGCACATAATGATGCATCTGATCTACTCATACCGTTTTTATCCGCTTTATTTTCGTATTCGCAATGATCTTTCTTTTTTCCTCTCAAGTGATGGATGCAGTAGAAATTGCTGAAACGCCAGATTTATTATTGAGATCCATATAGTACAAAAATAGTTCATCTGTGGGGCAACCCTGTACCCAAGTTGAGAACGGAAAGACGCTTGCTTTTCCGGTCACCGCAACTATCATCGTAGTTCGTCTAATGGGATTTCACTCTGAAATTCTAAGGTAGTACTGGAATGATAGGTTGAAGAGTCGGATTCTTTCGGAAGTCAGGGCGATTCTGACGTTCTCGAGGATTTGCTTTCCAAAAAGTGAAAGCTAGAATCCGCTGTAGCAAGAACAAGAACGTAGCAAAAACTAAGGGAAAGCCGTTGCGCCTTTACAACTTCTCGCTGATTTGCCGAAATCACTTTCCTGTTTCCACTCACGTACTGCATTCACCTTCCAGCGGAGCGAAAAAACAGCTCTGGAAAACGAAGCAAATTTTAGCGAATTCGCAAAATCAGCCGATGCACAAACTAGTAAAACTTTCCAGATCGCTCTTTTGTGATACCACCACCTAGTCACTCAATTTCATAGCCCAAAAACCGGCCTATTCGACAAACAACTGAAAATCCCTAGGGGACGTGAGATTTGGTCGGCTTTGTGGCAGCTTGGGAATAATGAGGAGTGTGACGACCCAGGGTCACCGTAAGACGGTAACGCCACTGGACGGCACTTTGAAGCCTCTAGCCTAGCTGGCGTACTAGACGCCGTCCCGTTAGAGACTCCATAAACACAGGCTAAAGCCCGGAAACCTTACAGAGTAAGGGGTGATGCAGAGCAAAATAACACTGAGTACCGCCAAGACCTATGCTTTCTATGCTTCGCAATCGGGCCATACTTGTAGCGTCGCCCACCACACTTGAGTCATTTAAAGCCAGACAAACTTGCGGGCTTAGAAATTTCCAGTAAAGCTAAGATGCGGTCTGCACACATCGAAGAAACAGGGGAAGTTGTATCTTTTTTTTGCTGTGTTCAGAATTTTAAGTTATTGAAGCCAGCACTGGTGCACGAATGATTGAGTTTTAGTAGGACGTTCAGTACCGCTAGCAGAGCTAGTGTCGCTGCGATTGACTCTGTGTCACTTTTCCAAAGTTTGCGCAGTACTCTCTAGAGTTAGTTTGCTCTGGGGTGATGAAAAATAAGACCTTTAATCGGCTCTAATCAATCACAAAATATATAATGTTTCTCACACAACTTATACTCACATCAAATAACTCTTCAGAAAGACCGAGGGAACAGTCTCCTTAACATCAACAATCTATTATTTATAATAACTATTATCTGGTTAACTTTTCTAACATAATTTACTTTCCTTATTTTCATGCATAATCTAAATATTGTTTAAAGTTAACCGTTTAATAATTATTCTTTACTTTCTACATTTTCCACTATTTTAAGAATACAGTCACGGCTATTGTACTTCTGAATAAGTCCGTGACAAGTAGACTATAATTAGGGTTCCTGTAACATAATTATACGCGCTATTTCCCTCAGATTCGTGGCCGTCCGTCCATGGCCGAATGGTTAGCGCGTCGAACTCACAAGGGAAGAGTCACTTGTTCGAGTCTCGGTTGTGCCTACTGTTTGATTTCGAGCGGAGGTTAGTGGCGTAACCCGTGTAAGACAAGCCAAAGTTCACCCAGCTTCAAATGGGTGCCTGGAGAAATCCGGGGAAGGTGACAGGAAGGGTGTGCGAAAGCACAGGATGGCTGGCCCCCAACCCCCCATTGCACTTCCTGGCTGAGGGCCGAGAATCGGAGATCAGCACCGCCGGCTTGGCCTGTAAAGGCTGATAGCTGACACCTTTACCTTTACCTTTTTTTACCTCAGATTGATCTCCTGAATTTAAAATGACAACATTACAAATTATTTATATTTTGTTCCTTTTCCTTTTTCTACTTTTGCAACCCAAAAAGCCAGGAAATGAGCCATGTGTGACTGGGCTCTCGGACAGATTCGGAGCGCTGATAGATTTTTGTTTCAGCAGGTGGAGACATCTAGCGAAAAGAGTTTCATCGTTAGTATATCCCACGCTGGAGATGTTAAGAAAATAGTCGATCGGGCGTTTCCCGGGTCAAATGTCATCAGTGCAGCTGGTGCAGGTAGGTTAAAGCAATGTGTTGTCAATGGGTTTTTTTTGTTGTTGTCATAAGTCGATACTACATTGAGCTTATACCAGCCAGGGCCGCTCCGAGCCTTTCTTCAGTGGAGGGTGGGGGAGGGGGCAACTGGTAAAATTGACCGAATCGGTACATGATTTTTACCGTTTGTTTTCTAAAATCAGACTGAGCTGCCTTCAAGAAGCTACAATGTCCTTTTACAGCCCTTTTTTGCTGAAACTTTGAGGATTTCATTTGAAGACTCATTTTTAATTCTTGGGGTATATTTAAAAGATGGAATGTCCATGTTAAGTTTTGGTGTTAAAGGCACAGTAAACTTGACTAGGCAACTTTCGGCCATCAAACCGGCCTGGGGGGGCTTAGATAAATGTACAGGGACTTATTGTGGACAGGACCCCCCATCTTTGTTATCTCGAAACCCCTCCTTATTGTTCCCAGAGCTAGCTGGCAGGGCCTTGCCCCTTATGCACTGTAGTTACGCACTCATGCACTGTAAAAGTTCGCGATTGTCTGTGTTATCAACATATAATGACAAACATTGTATTACTTTGTTTTTGGGGCAAAGAGCGTGGGTTCGAGTCCTACTCCCGGCACACAAACCTTTTGCTATTTTTTTTTTTTTTTTCTACTAACTCAAAAGTTGAACTCTCGGAAACTGCCCGGAAACTGCAATGGTCGTAACAAGAATTTTTCCAACTCTCAATATCGACTCAGGGTACATTCTTGATATGTCAGCTAGCTCCCTGAGCCAAGTTTGAGTCAAGTTTTCTGTTCCTTTAAGGTAGAAACTTTGACATTTATGCTAGAATTTAAGAAAATAAAATTGTTCCAGCCATAGAATGTTTAATATGGTCGAAGCGTATATTGTGGTTTGATGCAGGTTTGATGATTTAAATTTGGTGGATGAAGTGTGGTGTCGAGTATGACTAGTATGAGGCGCAGTCGAATTTGAGACAACATGTTTGGCTTGTGCTTGCTTTTCTCTAAAAGCTTCTTATTTTCAGGCTACAAAATGATTGAAGTCGCTACAAGGAACGCCTCAGCCTACCTTCACATCACCGACATTAAAAAATGGGACACCTGCGCCGGCCATGCAATCGTATTGGCCGTCGGTGGTCACGTGACAACCCTTCTTGGCGGATCCATAAATTATACTTTTAACACGGATAGTGTGATAACGGATGGTTTGTTGGCAACCATGGACGGACATAAGGAAGTACTTGACAACCTTACAAAAGCGTGTCCGAAGGGCGTGAGAAAATGCTGATGCGAATTAAATCAAAAGGTACGGGGTTGTCTCTGCGACTGGGTGATGTTAACAGACAGAGGAACAAAAAATATCTCCTGGTAGAAAATTTCAAAAAATTACAAGCTTGGGTTTGACTAACAAACAGAGAAATGCTATGACAGCAGCCTTGGTATCGTGATTGATGACCATTCGGAGCGAAATAAAACTAGGGAGTAGCGCTAAGACCTATGCTTTCCATGCATCGGAAACGGGCCTTACACATAGCTCGGCACTCTCTACGGTCGCGACATTAGGGGCGGTTGTAGCTTTTCGGACTATGGAGTTATCGGAGTCAGAATTTCTGTCCGTGTGAACGCTGCATTAATGCATTTTCCCACCGGACAGTTGCGCCAACGGATACTGGACAACTTTAGGCTGCCGTAAAATGATACCCTCAAGATTTGGGTTTAGAGGCTCGCCGAATAGGGATGAAACTCGGAAATCTGGTTACACGTGGTGGTATAGTCTGGTTACAAAACAGCAATAGGCTAATCTTTCTACCAATCAGAAACAAAAATAAATCAAATAAAAGTTGAGAGTTACCTTAATGACCTGAATTGGCACGGAACAAATTAGGATCTGAAGATCGGTTAAATTCGCCCCTGAGTTCAGCTTATTCTTACCATCCAGGGAGATACCCCTTGTTGCCTTCAAAGCGGCCTGTTACAATATTGATTTTCCCTAGAACGGTTCATAAGTGTAAACGCGTCCGGCGCCTCGCTGGCCGCTCGGCTCTATGTATATAGTATCTAATCAAAAATAGTCTAACAGGCCCCTTTGAATGCAACAAGGGATATCTCCCTGGAGGGTTCCGGCTAAAAAAAAATTGGCGAACCCCCTCCGGACAAAACCCCCCCGCCAACCCCCCCCCCCCGGTACCAAACCCCCCGATACCCCCCCCCCCCCCCCCCCGCATAAAAAAAGACGGGTATGCAAGAGTAGAGTAACTGGTAGGTAGAGAGTAAGAATAGAATAACCTTATTTCGCAATCTTGATAATAATGCTGAAGTGTGGGTATCAGAACAATGATAAACAAAGGGAGTTGAAGGCGAAGGTGAAGGTTGATGGTGACAGACTAATTGCTGAAGTCACCAAACACGCGCATTCAACTGGAGCTGTTGTCAGTGAGGTTTCGAAGCCAGTTCCACTCAGTGTAACGATGCCCCCAACAAATCCTTTCCCAATGCCCTCCCCTTCTTGGCGAGGAAGGTGCAGTTAGGATGCCACCCATTGGTGCAATGTGAAGCTCCCTTTGCCTGATTGCTCTTTAGTTATTGTCATACCAGAAACTCGAAGATGGGCAGGAAGTGGAGGGATACCTATGCACCGCAAAAGTTGTCCTGCTTTCCGTCTGTGAGCAGGATAAGTCTCGAAGGGAATGAGATATTTTGATGAGACTTGATGGGAGGATCCTTTGGGTCAAGGGAAAGGTTGAGCTCGTTTGATAGCACTTTCAAGATAGTCCCAGAAATATTCTACCAGCTATCTTCACCTTACTCGTGCTTGTCACATGGTTGTTAGTTTTGTTGCCCAGTAAATCCCAGTCTAAATATGTGTGAGTGTCTTAAGGATTCGGGGCGGGGTTCGCCGGGGGCAGGGAGGGTACCGGGGTGATTTTCTATTCTTCTCTTACTCTCTACCTACCAGTTACTCTACTCTTACATACCCATCTTTTTTATGCGGGGGGGGGTACCGGGGGGTTTCGGTACCTGGGGGGTTTTCTTCGGGGGGGTATCGGTACCGGGCGGGTTTTGGTCGGGGGGGGGGGGTTGGTAACGGGGGGTTTTTAGCCGGGGGGGTTTTCGCCTAGACCCCTCCCTGGATGGTAAGAATAAGGTGCTGAGTTGCTAGGTTCTTCATAGTAGGTGTGAGCAGTATCCAACTTCCATCCTTCAGTGGCCCATTTTATCCAGTGCCTTCTTGGCGCTTAGGGAATGGAGGCCGAGAACGTTGCTTAGGATAGTTCATTCCAGGGATAACTTGTTGTTGGTTGGTTCAGATAACTCTGTTGGTGTGGAAGCTTTTTCTGGCCCGGATTTCGATAGGCCATTTGAACAGCTTCTTTGGGTGAACTGTGAGGGGTCTGGTTTGCTAGGCAGGATCTTAGCAGATGTTAAGTTTAGTAGTGTGTGAGTCAGCATCATTTCGCAACGGCTGTTCCTATAAACGGTGGTAGGGAGGTTGAGAGCCCTAAGCGATCGTGGTACAGTTTGCCTCAGATTGTTGAGCTTGTTCCACCGTTCTAACAATAGTAACTATTAGTTACTATTTCCGTTCCAACCTCACGAAAAGTTACTACGCTGACCGTTCCAACCTTCTCGTAAATAGTAACTATTTGCTTACCATGCTCGGGAGCGTAGTAGCGTGGTATCTACGGATCTCTGTAACGTGATTGGCTGGATTACCCGTAAGAGTGATGTTTTACCCAAAATTTAAAAAAGCGTTCCAGCCTTGACGCAAAATAGCGAACATTCGTGACGTCATGCGTAGTAGCTACTGTAAGTAGGGTGGAACACGCTCGTTGGATAAAAGATATTATAAAAATGGCGCTTAATCATACACGGGACTTGTTCCGTGACAAATAAACCAGGAGCAGAATTTTAATTTGGGTTTAGAAGTCTAGTAGGCTACTCGAATGGGATTGAACCGATTGGATGAAATTGCCTTCGCGCGGGATCACTGTTCCTATGGCCAGCCTTTATCTGACTATAGGCGTTTTTCCGCGACAGTCCCGGATTATAATCCTAGATAGCTGATTCATCAGAGAAACAGCGAATCGACAATCCCAGATTGTACAAACGACGATCCGACGATCTTGCTCCGTTGCAAGATTCGTGAATCAACAATCCAAGCACGAATCCGGATTGTCAGAGAAAACGAGTTTTCATAATCTTGGTTGTCAGAGAAAACGCATTTTGGAGAATCCGGATTGTGAATCGTCGATTTGGATTGTCACGGAAAAATGCCTTATTCTAGCTGTTTGCGAACTACTTTCACAAGCCCCTAGGTAGCTCAATTGGTAGATCGATTTACTGTAAAAAAAAATTTGCAGGATTTGCTACTGGGGTTAATCTTGTCTCTATTGAGATACGATTATCTCTAATTCGGATTCATCTTATCCCAGTAGAGATAAGATTAATCCCAGTAGCAAATACTAGTTAACTTTAATACTTACTCGGAGAAACTTTTTACAATGTGGCCTTGTAAGCCCTAGGTTCAAATCCCAATCCATCAAATCTGAGGATCATTTTTGTCTTTCAGTTCACTACTTATCAAATGTTAGATAACATATATTTGATGAGAAAGGTAATGCCTCATGATCCGTATTGTTTTAGGTGAGTTCAGCCGGTAGCCTACTTGGTCAGCTGATATTTTTTTTCGTGGTTCTGGAATCTTCAAATGTATTTTGTTTTTCAAGTAGTGTGATCTAGTCCATTTTTGTATGGTTGTTTTTACCGTCGCGTTTTATTATTTATAAAATGGTGTTTTGCAAAGGTTTTGTTCGCTTCCCAGTAGCGTAAATCTTAAAGCCAGCCTTCACCTTCCAGATTTTTCTTCCGGATCCCAGACAGCCGTTTTCGTCAAAATGGATCTGGAATGTGAAGCCAGGGCCAAAAACGGCCGGAAGTCCGCGTTGTTGTCCGGATGTCTGGAAGGTGGCATAGAGGAGAGCGTTCTTGCTCAGATAGAGCCAATCCCGGGCCTCCTTGGACGTGAGACCAAAGAGACTCCTCCCTCAAGGCAATATTTTATCCCCGTGCGTATAATTCGAACTATCTGACGCTTGGCCAAGAGCGCATCAGAAATCTCTTATTGACAAGCCCCCTGAATGGCGAGTCATTACAGGAAATTTATGGGTCCATGGTGCAGCTAAGCTTTCGTTTCTCCATCTTTCTCTTTTCGAGTGGAAAGCTCCGTTCTAGCAGGAAGACAACAGTTTCAAAATACAGATGGACTAAAATGTCTATCTATGTCCATCAAAATCCTCACGGTAGCCAACGTTATCCACAACTTACTTGAAACCAATTCACTCTTCGAAGCAAGGATTGATTGATCATGGATTATTCAGTGATTAATAATCCGAGGTTAAAAATGCTACTTGAGAAGATCGAGTGGCGAGTAAGAGGATTAATACAACTAATTATATGTCACTACGTGAACACGTGTTGGTTCGGATCTAAGCAACGTGTTGGATCGGATCTAAGCAACCGTAAAAGCTGAATTTGTATAGAAGCAATTGAGTTTTGCCAGAAAAAATATGGATGTAAAAAATTTGGCCTGCGGCGCCATTCGTGGTACCCTACCCTGTTCAGTTGAAGGCTGCGTCATTTATGTGGAGTTTTAAGCTTGAAAATTTGGGGTGTCAGTCACATTAAAGGCTAGAATTTGTAGGGAAGTCGGTCGAATTAGCTCAAATGAAGGCTGCGTCATTTATGTGGAGTTTTAAGCTTGAAAATTTGGGGTGTCAGTCACATTAAAGGCTAGAATTTGTCGGGAAGTCGGTCGAATTAGCTCTAATGATTTAACAATTAAATATGTCGAAAAATATGTTTAAATATGTCGAAAGAAGAAATCATCGGCCAGTTTGAAATTTTTTTGGTCTTGGAAGCTAAATATTATTTAGATAAATTTCAGGATCTTAAAGAAATCACTATAACGAATTTAATCCAATTTACGTCGTTTGTATATTGTGATCCAGTTTACATCCTTTCTTCGCTGGACAAAAGAAAAAAAAAAAATACCAAAAGAAATCGATAAAGCTAGTAATTAGTTTGATTTTTCGATACATTTTTCACATACCTTCAAAAAAACAAAACATTTTGTTATATCCATAGTCAAACTATGATCCCAGCCTCCCCATGTCGAGTGCTTCCGAACCGCGTCACTAGATAACCCAGGGCTCGGATGGAGTTGGGGCTTCCCCTTGTGTCTTTGGGGGGGGGGGTGTCTAGGCGTTGCAACTGCTAGAATGCTTACGATGCAACCCCTTTAAGTGATAGGTGCAGTTCCCCCATCCCATAGCCAACATGTACATATCTTGTGTCAGGACATCTCGCCACAAGACATGGTTAACTAGATTCTCAGCCCTGCACTGTATGCTATTAAACAATCCTGTGCATCCCCTAGCCCCCCATCTATAAACATGTTTCACTTGTAAACCCCTTCAGACGGAACGGATTGCAGTCATAGAAAGATATTTTCCATTCCATTCGTCGTTACGACGCAGTTATTGAGAAGATAATGGACGGGGACTCCTTGGATATCCCATCATGTTTCTAAAATCCCGGGTACAAGATTACTGACATGAGTCGACTGAGCATTACTGTCCATGGTCCTCCTAGTTTTACGCTTCGTTCTGCACCGTTACGTCCCGAATAGTAGCCGGAGGAACGGGGGGGGGGCCTCGAGTGAATAGAAAAGTGAGATTGCTCGCTTAGAAAGCCTCGAAGGGTTTACGTTGTTGTTGCGATTCATGGTCAATTTAGTCCCTTCTTCCGATATTATTTTGTTGTTGTTTTTGGGATCCCAAAACGTTAGTGACGGATACCTATGACATCGCAAAAGTTGTCCGTCTGTCCGTCCGTCCGTCCGTCCGTCTGTCTGTAAGCACGATAACTCTCGAAGGGAATGAGATATTTTGATGAAACTTGGTGTGAGTATTCTTTGGGTCAAGAGTAAGGTCAAGTTCGTAGATGGGCACTGTAGCTCTACATTTAGGGGTGGGGGAGGGGGTTTAAATTAAGGGACAAACAAAATGTTTTGAAACAGCTAATGTGATAGTCGATTATGGGGTAAGAAGACATGCTGATCACGATAGTGAAAACCATTTTCTCGCCGGACAAGTAGTTCGCCCGGAATCCGGCCAAAACCGGAAAGTTTGTTAAAAGTAAAAGTTTTATTTGAAGTTAATTAGATGTTCGATCTAGGGGTAAGAAGACATGCTGAACACGATAGTGAAAACCATTTTTTGACCCGACAAGTAGTTAGTCCGGAATCCGGCCGAAACCGGAAAATTTGTTCAAAGCAAAAGTTTTATTTGAAGTTGATTAGATGTTCGATTTAGGGGTAAGAAAACATGCTGAACACGATGGTGAAAACCATTTTCTCGCCGGACAAGTAGTTCGCCCGGAATCCGGCCGAAACCGGAAAATTTGTTAAAAGTAAAATTTGTATTTGAAGTTGATTAGATGATAGATTTAAGGGTAAGAAGAGACGCTGAATCTGTATATGACAATCATTTTTTATCCAGACATATAGTTCGTCCGGAATCCGGTTGAAACCGGATTTTTTTAAGAAGTTAAAGTTTTATTTGAAGTTAATTAGACGTTCTTTATAGGGATAAGGCGATCCGCTGAATTCGTTTCTGAACTATCTTTTTTTGGCTGGACAAGTAGTTCGCTCGGAATTCGGCCGAAAACGGAAATTCGGCAGAAGTAAAGCAGGAAGTTTCGATCAGTATCGTCAAAATAAATATGGCTTATAGAGGTATATCTGAACTTAATTTTCTCAGATGATTAGCCTGGCGAAGACTGGATCTGGCGTAGTCAAGACGTAGTTGTCTGGGTCAAATATAAAATTTTTGGGATCCCATCGAAACCTTTGGTCTTGTTTCAAGCTGAGGAATAGCCTGTGCTGTGACGATGTGATTACTGATGATTACTGGTTTAACCGATAGCGAAGAAACAAAATCAAAGTGTTGCTCTCGCAACACTAGTCGGCGAAGCCGGACAAAGGTTGCCGCAACACTTCACGTTGCCCAGGCAACGTAGGTCTAGAGCGTGTTCCACCCCTCTACCAATAGTAACTATTAGTTACTATTTCCGTTCCAGCCTCACGAAAAGTTACTACGCTGACCGTTCCAACCTTCTCAAAATAGTATCTATTTGCTTACCACGCTCGGGAGCGTAATTAGCGTAGTAACTACGCATCTCTGTAACGTGATTGGTCGGATCACCCCGCGGCCTGATATGTGACCGAAAAATTCAAAAAGCGTTCCAGCCTAGCGTAGTAACTACGGTAACTAGCGTAGTAACTACGGTAACTAGCGTAGTAACTACGGTAAGTAGGGTGGAACACGCTCCTAGTCTTATCTCAACAGAGACAAGATTAATCCCAGTAGCTAATCCTGCAAGATTTTTTTTTACAGTGTATGTGCCAATTCTACAAAAAAAAAAATCCTTGGAAGCTAGAGAGCTTAGACCCTTACCATCTCCAAGCACTGGGAAAAAATTGGTGGAATGGGGCAAACCAAACTGTTACTCTGTGACGCAATTACTTACTATGATGTCAATATTCTGAGATGGCAGACGGACTTTTTCCTCCACACACCCATCCGACCACACGTGCTTCAAGGCAACGGATGCCCGTTATTTGCAAAATGTGCATAGCCTATTCGTATAGCGGTCTGTCCGTCTGCTCGTTTGTTACCGGACTGTCCGTCTGTTCCCACGATACCTCTCGAAGGGGTTGAGATATTTTTTCAAACTTGCAGGAGGATTTTTTTGTTCAAAATACAGGTCAAGTTCGTACAAAGGGCTCACTAGCCCTAAACTTAAAGGAATGTGTCTCAAATTAAGGGGCAAAACACATTATTTTTTAGCTAACTAGCTTAGTGTTAGCTACTAGCTTAGTTAGATAGTGTTCTGGAATCTGGCCGAAACTGGAATTTTCATAAACAAAAATGAAAAGTTGATTTAGGTTTGTTGTAAAGAAAACGATTATAGTAAAACGACGATTGTAACGGCAAACGTAACGACGAAAACAAACGCAACTATAGTTGCGTTTGTTTGTGGAGTTTTCACACGAAAGTGGACAAATAAAACACTATAGTGTTTTATTTGTCCACTTTCGTGTGAAAACTCCTCCCGGTTCAGTGAAAATACAAAAAAAGAGATTTTGGGAGTTTTACCAATCAGCTAGTTATCCCTCGAAACAAGGGAGATCGTCCAATAAAATGCAAACCGAACGACGAAAACAAACGCAACTATAGTTGCGTTTGTTTGTGGAGTTTTCACACGAAAGTGGACAAATAAAACACTATAGTGTTTTATTTGTCCACTTTCGTGTGAAAACTCCTCCCGGTTCAGTGAAAATACAAAAAAAGAGATTTTGGGAGTTTTACCAATCAGCTAGTTATCCCTCGAAACAAGGGAGATCGTCCAATAAAATGCAAACCGAACGACGAAAACAATTGCAACTATAGTTGCGTTTGTTTGTATAGTGTTTTATTTGTCCACTTTCGTGTGAAAACTCCTCCCGGTTCAGTGAAAATACAAAAAAAGAGATTTTGGGAGTTTTACCAATCAGCTAGTTATCCCTCGAAACAAGGGAGATCGTCCAATAAAATGCAAACCGAACGACGAAAACAAACGCAACTATAGTTGCGTTTGTTTGTGGAGTTTTCACACGAAAGTGGACAAATAAAACACTATAATGTTTTATTTGTCCACTTTCGTGTGAAAACTCCTCCCGGTTCAGTGAAAATACAAAAAAAGAGATTTTGGGAGTTTTACCAATCAGCTAGTCATCCCTCGAAACAAGGGAGATCGTCCAAAACAAGACCAAAGGTTCCGATGGGATCCCAAAAATTTCAATATTTATGATCCAGACAATAAGGTTTTGTCTTTGCCAGATCCAGTCTTCGCCGGGCCAAACAGCTACTCATTAAAAAATCCAAGCTCAGATATGGATTCAGCATGTGCGTTTCTATAAGCCGATCGAAACGATCCTAGCTACTTTTGTGAATTTTGCGGTTTTGGCGAAATTCAAGAACTACTTGTCCGGCGATAAGCTAAAGCTCAAAAACGGATTCAGCGTATCTCCTTACCCTTATATCCAACATCTAACCAACTTCAAATAAAAATTTAACTTCTAACAAATTTTCCGGTTTCAGCCGGATTCCGGACGAACTATATGTCCGGCTAAATAGTGATTGTCATATACGGATTCTGGATCTCTTCTTACCCCTAAATCTATCATCTAATCAACTTCAAATAAAACTTTTACTTTTAACAAATTTTCCGGTTTTGGCCGGATTCCAGGCAAACTACTTGTCTGGCGATAAAATGGTTTTCGCATTCTTGTTCAGCATGCCTTCTTACCCCTACATCAAACATCTGATCAACTTCAGATAAAACTTTAACTTCTAACAAACTTTCCGGTTTTGGCCGGATTCCGGGCGAACTGCTTGTCCGGCGAGAAAATGGTTTTCATATTCGTGTTCAGCATGGCTTCTTACCCCAAAATCAAACATCTAATCAACCTCAAATAAAAATTTTACTTTTAACAAACTTTCCGGTTTTGGCCGGATTCCGGACGAACTACTTGTCCGGCGAGAAAACGGTTTTCATATTCGTGTTCAGCGTGTCTTCTTACCCCATAATCGGCTATCACATTAGCTGTTTAAAAAAATTTTGCTTGCCCCTTAATTTAAACCCCCTCCCCCACCCCTAAATGTAAAGCTACAGGGCCCATCTACGAACTCGACCTTACTCTTGACCCAAAGAATCCCCACACCAAGTTTCATCAAAATATCTCACTGCCTTCGAGAGTTATCGTGCTTACAGACAGACGGACAGACGGACAGACGGACAGACGGACAGACGGACAGACGGACGGACGGACGGACGGACGGACAGACGGACAACTTTTGCGATGTCATAGGTATCCCTCCACTTACGTTTTGGGATCCCAAAAATGCAAACCGAACGACGAAAACAAACGCAACTATAGTTGCGTTTGTTTGTGGAGTTTTCACACGAAAGTGGACAAATAAAACACTATAGTGTTTTATTTGTCCACTTTCGTTTAAACACTATTAAACACTTTTTTTTAAACACTATAGTGTTTTATTTGTCCACTTTCGTGTGAAAACTCCTCCCGGTTCAGTGAAAATACAAAAAAAGAGATTTTGGGAGTTTTACCAATCAGCTAGTTATCCCTCGAAACAAGGGAGATCGTCCAATAAAATGTGTTCTTTTAGTAAAATAGCCAAATACCTGTAACTGTAATCTGGACATCTTTCTTTCTTTCTGAGCTTTTTATTAGAATCTCTGTCAGATCTATCTTTATTTATCTAGAATTATATTTTGATTCCGCTACACGTTCATGTCGCCTGAGGAATGTTCTCGCGATATTTCGGCACTTCTCGGTAAGGGTCCTCTTTCGGCTTAAGGTAAGTGAAAGAACCCGCGTTTGTTTCAACATCTCGATTCGGTAATAGGCACAAATTAAAAAAAAATCGCGAAAATGAAGTCAAAGTTGTAAACCAAGTTTTAAAATTGTTGTGCTAAAATATAATTTTTGTACTTTGCTGTGACAGCTGTTGCAAATATTAAAGGCGTAATCACGCCGTTCCCCGAGGACTCCTCGGGGAATCGAAGGGGGTGGCGAGAATAAAGGGAGTCACTCCACGCGGACTCCGCGTACGCAAAACAGCGAGAACACGGGGAATGCATCCAAAATGGATTTTGTTCGAAACAAAAATATGCAGTTGACGAAATTAATCTGGATCCACTTTATTTTTGGTTTTGTTTATTCTGATTGTTTTCAATTAATTTTTTAAACTAGTTCGTTCGTGAAACGAATTTTATACAACGTGCCAACGAAAACCCTAAGGCGTATTATCGCCGTTCCCCGAGGACTCCACTTGAGGAGTCCCGGCGTTTTTTTTGTCCCGGGGACTCACTCCCCGTATTCTCGCGAGTCCCCACGGAAGGGGAATACTCCTATTATCATCACCATCATCAAAAAGGACTCCCTTTCAGATTCGAAGGGGAATCAATTTTTGCTCGTGTAGTGCAATGTAAAATTAATTAAAAACAACGAGAATAAACAGAACCAAAAACAAAGTTGATCCAGACTAATTTCGTCAACTGCATATTTTTTGTTTTGAACAAAATCTATTTTAGATGCATTCCCCGTGTTCTCGTTGTTTTCCGTCCGCGGAGTCCACGTGAAGTGACTCCCTCTATTATCGCCGTTCCCTTCGATTCCCCGAGGAGTCCTCGGGGAACGGCGATAAAACGCCTCTAATATGAAAAACTAAAACTTTTTTTTGTGCCAACAGCGATGGACGACGAAAACCTGACGAAAACGAACGAGGCTATACTTTTGCAACAACATCAAACGATCACTGTTGGCGTAGTTCCACATTCTTGATCGATCTCGTTTCGATCTTTCTGGTGAAAATTGCAAATGCGCAAAAAATTGTTTGAGGTGTCAACTATTAAATTTTATTAGAATCTAGCGAAAGATTTCTTCAGAAGTTTAGTAAACTTAATTTTGGTCGGACAGCAACACTGCTTCGTAGAAGAAAAGAGGCGTTTTTCCGCGACAATCCAGATTGACGATTCACAATCCGGATTCTCCATAATGCGTTTTCTCTGACAATCCGGATTATGAAAAATCGTTTTCTATGACAATCTGACAATCCGGATTCGTGCTTGGATCGTCGATTCGAGAATCTTGCAAAGGAGTGAGATTCAGAAACCCGGATTGTCGATTTTACCGCGACATTTGAAAAGTATTACAAACATGGCAACCCCAGATTTTGATGTTGATCATATCATGAATACATGCTTCTATCTTGGTGAAAATGATGGAAATCATGTTTTTGGAAGTAAGTTCAGTTAATCTGTAATACTCTTCATAGCTGTTTCATCCACTGAAGGATTTCTCTACAGCAACAGATCAGTGCACCTCTGGCTCTGCCCTCTGGCTGAGCTTCAGACTGAAGTTCAGTCAACCATAACAGATAACATCTCAAAGTGTTATCTGTTGAAACCAGGCATCCTTCTGTTGTCGTTATGTAATATCTGACAGTGTAGTATTTTTAACCAATTGAAGTTGCTGTTGGAGATCTAGGCATGAAATAGCACGACTTAATTGGTCATAACACTTTATTTCTAAGTGACAAGGTGTTATTCTTGAAAGTGTTACCCGCGATCTGTTATGAAACTTCTGACAGTGTAGTCTATCCAGGGTTAGACATAGGGTATGACAAATGCTAGATATACCCGGCATTTGACATAGGCTTTCTCAGAATTGAGGGTTTGTGGTGGACTGCTAACCTCTGTCTTGCTACCCTACCACTAATATTACAGTACGGTGCTTCTGAGTAGTGTTCCCTTTTGACACCAAAAATGATTTTAGATTTTTCTCTAAAATAGGCAGTAAAAATGACCAGCTATTTGGCGAATATCAAAATCTGAACACAAAACATTTTGCTAGTAATGCAATCAATCTCTGCAATCAATCTCTGCCAGTTTGAACATGTTTCAATCCCCTGAGGGGCAGTGAGAGAGAATATTCTATAAAATGGTGATTAATTTTAGATGGTAAATTTTTAATGAAAGCTTTTTTTTACAGGCAATGATGGTACACAGTACCATATTCCCAAAGCACTGTGCCCTGCATTTGTCATCCATAAAGAAGGTGGCAGTGAGGTTGATGATGGAGAAGCTACCGATGAGGAATTGTGGAAAAACCGAAGAACCGAGTCTGCCAAGAAAAAAGATGAGAGGGCAAGGGCAGTTCTGATAGAAATTATGAAGTTGGACGATACAAAAAAAATTATGGAACGAAAGGAAAGACGGCATACAAAATTTGAATACGTGGCTGCAGAGATGAGAAAAAAAGGAGTGCGTCTTCCCCGGGATGACAAACGAGCGGGTGAAATTGTTGAGTTACAATGGAAGAACATGAGCCAAAGAGTCAAAGTAATTATTGACAATGGCAAAAAAACTGGCGGCGGATCTCTGAAGAAGCCAGAATACTTTGATGAACTATATGACATTTTGAAAGAAAAGGGATCCTACAAACCTCCCCTAATCATTGACAGCCTGTCGGGACATTCTGCTAAACCAGATGACCAAAAACAGCAGTCCTCTGTTGAGGACGATGATGATGATGTGCTTTTTTCTTCAGAGTCATCACCACTGCCCTCCTCAGGTAACAGAAAGGCCAATTACCTAGAAGCGAAACTCAGTCGGCCATCAGCAAACAAAGAAATGCTGAAGGGAATGGTGGACATTCTCAAAGATATCTCTAATGTTGCAAAGACCGGTGAGAAGCGGCAATGTGACTCCATTGAAGAGTCCAAAAAAAGGGAAGAAGAGAGAGAAAAGGCAAAGAAGCAAAGGCATGAAGAGAAAATGGGGGAAGTCAGAGAACTTAATAACACACTGAAAGCCCTTTTGGAGCTAGAGCAAAAGAAATTCGCTGCAATGCAGAGACTGAATTAGATTAGTTTATTGTGTTCCTGATGACCGGTGTTCTTGCACAACGAATGCCCACAGTCATGTTAAGTGTCTGAAACGAGTTACTGCTACTCTCCGTGGCTACACCCTGAATTTGCTTAGTGAAATAGTTTTTTTTTTTTTTTTTTCTGTAGTCTGCGAAGGTTTAAGTGAAAAGAATTTTGGAATTTGTAGCATAGAAAGAACAAGATATAGACAGCAAGTAGATATAGTGTCCTTATTATGCACCTTCAGAAGTTTTTAACATGTTACACAAGGATGCGCACTTTCAGCAGTTATGACTTAGGATGTTAGCCTGGTTTTGAAAATGTTAGGCATTGAATTTTATGCACACAAGAAAAGCAGAAACACTGCCAGAAAAATATCTCATGACTTGTCTGTTCATGATTGATCATCATAAAATGTCAAAAGTGTTATCTGTTGAAACTATATATTCTTGTGCTATCTGTTATGAAACTTCTGAACACCATACTAACTCTGGTACATCAGTTACATATCAGCTTAGTATCTTGTCCTGTTGTGCCAGTTCCTCTGTCACTCATTTAATCTTAGCTTGACCTGTAAATATGTTAATATGAAAGGTTGATAAAGTGTATTACAGTAGATACAATAAAAATGATCACAGTTGCAAATCAGCTTCAGATAGTAAGAAGATAGGTTATTCAAAACAAATTAATCAGTCTTTGTCTTTTGGCTTTCCCCTCATCAGTGTCCATACTATTTGCACTGCCACTAGAAGTTCCTATGGAGTGTGGCCCATCATCTTGGTCACCAAATGTGCTTTGAAAGTTGTCCCCATTCAGAAGACAAAAATTGTGCAATACGCAGGCAACAGATACAATGGTAACAGCACGGCTGACATTCTTGGTTTTCACAAACCTCACTCTTCGGAATCTATTTTTCAAGTCACCAAAAACATTTTCCACCACAACTCTTGCTTTTGACATTTGCTTGTTGAATGTCTTCTGTTGCTGTGTCACTGCAAGAGAATCCTTAATGACTGGGATCAACCACGGAAGACACGGGAATGCAGAGTCGCCTATGATGTGATATTTGTCATCAGGAAAATATGCTTGTTTTGTATTTTCGATACAAGTCCATAGTGAAGAAGTTCTGAGGACTCTACTGTCATGTGCAGAGCCTGGGAAGCCAACATTAACATATGAAAAAACCTTATTTGACAAGCAGACACTAAGGACATTGATTGAATGAAACATTTTTCTGTTCAGGTAAGATATCTGATCATTGGCAGGAGCTTCAATTTTCACATGTGAGCCATCAATAGCACCTATAACTGATGGAACTGGCGTACCAGATTTCACAATGTCCATAAATCCTTTGGCAACATCTTCCATCTCCTGAGGACCAGGCCACTTTATGAAATCTTTCATACCATCTCGTGAAAGAACGTCACAGACTCTTGTTATAGCTTGCCATACACCTTTGACTGATCTGTTGAAAATGTTCGATAACTCGCGAAGGTAGCACTGAGTTGACATGAACCAAACCGTTATGAGGCACATTTCTTTAATAGTCATTGGTTCAGTTCCTCCTTGATGTGTAAGCTGCATTTTGTCACCAACATACTGCTCAAGCTTCACAAATGTAGCTCTTGTCATCCTGGAAAAGCATAAGATTAAGCTGAAGGGTCAAAAATCTTACTGGGGGAGAAAATGGTGTTTCTTATTCAAACATTACCAGAAAATGTGGTCTGTGATCCCTATGCAACCTGTTGAAACTGCTTACAAACTGGGGGTGGAAAATCCCACTTAAGATGATTCCTAAGACTGACAAAATTCTGCAGATCAAACCTTTGTCTTTGATGCTGGCTTCAGACCTTGAATCCCTGTTCCCTTGGTTTATGGAAATACCAAAATTGTATTTGTTTTGTACTTTTCAATTATCGGCCAGAGAATCTAATTATTTATTTGAAGACAATACAGGAGGGGTATCCAACCTTGACCTAATATAACCTCGAACTTGTCCTGAAAACAAATTTTTGTACCATCCTATATTTACCCTAGGTCATTCAGGGTGTCTTTCATGGCAGTTAGGAGCTTGTTAGGACTGCAATGATCTTTCCTCTAAGCCTTGTTAGGCCAAGTTTGAGGTCATAAAAATTCAAGGTTGGATACCGCTCCTGTACTTGACCATCCGCATAGGCTATTTGTATACAGAGGATCCGCTCCCTATTGGCAATCACAATATGAACAGGGAGGGTCCATGCAGTGACTCAATAATATGGTGTCCCGAAGACCAGCCAGTGACAGACAGTCTGGCTCAAGCCCTGTCACATTTGAGTAAATTTTAGGTATAGATCTTAGATTATTTTCCGGGTGACAGATAGATGGTGAGGATGATTATGCTGACTGGAATTAACAGATAAAGGGATACAAAACATTACCTGAAGTGACACCAGAACTCTTCATCATCCATCCTTGGCAGTATCCTTTCAACAAAACCTTCATTTCTGTTAAGGATCTTCCTGCTTGTTAAAATACAAGATATTCCGCATATGGCTCCAGAGATGGCATGGACTGTTAGAGAACTGCCAGAGCTACATCCCTCTTCCTCTGAATCGCTTTCAGATGAGTCAGAGTCAATAAGATCTATAATTGTCTTAATCACATGAGGCACCAATTTCGAATATGACGCCATAGTTCCTTTTTCTCTGCAATCGTTTTTGGATTGACGTTTTACAATCTGAGATACTCGTTTTGCTGTTTCTCTGAACAATCGAGAATCTGGGATTATAATCCGGGATTGTCGCGGAAAAACGCCTAAGACGAAGAACGCCAGTCTTTGGGAGTTTTTAAATGCTTAAAACGTGTTAGTAGTGACTAGTCACAATAGAAAAGTCAAGAAACAGGGGTCAAAATCATTCGGAGAAAGCAGGTTAGGTATGTTCAGTCAGTCTTTGAATTATTTGTCGGATTTTGATTGGTGTGAAAAACATTTTTCATTCAAAGACCCATTCTTGATTGGTGGCAGTCTATTACACTAGCCCCTTTTCAGGCATGGTGCTCAAACGTCTAGCACCATGCCTGGGTGCTAGACGTTTAAGCACTGTACCTTGGATTTCATGTATAGTGCATGGATTTCAGTATACAGTGCATGCATGAAAAACACAGTTTCTGTCACCACAACTTATCAACGGCTCGGATAGGGCTGAAATTACTACCAAGAATTAGAGAAATCAAAGACAATCCTTATCATATTTTTCATAACAAAAACAAAAGGACGCGACTGATGAGGGAGATAAAAAACCTCATTTCCTTTTCTACATAGTCAAGGGTTTTGCATGCAAAGTGTCCTGTGCCTCAGCTTTTTCTACCTAACAGTCAACCAGAATATTGGCTCCTAGGGCACTCTACATGGAAAATAGATAGGCTGCTGTCAGGTTTTTCATCTCCATCATCAGTCGCGTCCTTTTGTTTTTGTTAGGAAAAATATGATAAGGATTGTCTTTGATTTCTCTAATTCTTGGTAGTAATTTCAGCCCTATCCGAGCTGTTGATAAGTTGTGTTGACAGAAACTGTGTTTTTCATGCATGCACTGTATACTGGAATCTATGCACCATACATGAAATCCAAGGTACAGTGCTTGAACGTCTAGCACCCAGGCATGGTGCTAGACGTTTGAGCACCGTGCCTGAAAAGGGGCTAGTGTACTAGACTGATTGGTGGGGCATTTTTAAGAGTGAGCTCAGATCTAGTTCGATCTGGTTGTCTACTGCTAAAATTTGGAAACAGTTATTTAAAAAGCTTGGTCATTGGCATTTATGACAGAAAATAAAAAATTAAAGCTGTTTTATTATCACATAACATTCACAAAAATTTTGGTGAATATTTTCTGAGTTGGTTTAGTGTGTTCAGAGCCTATGTGTGGTTTGATGAACTGAAAGTTAGTAGTTGAAGTCTTGCTGAGGCGTTTCTCTATGAAAATCCCGGATTATAATTTTAGATAGCTGATTCATCAGAGAAACAGCGAATCGACAATTCCCAGATTGTACAAACGAAGATCCGACGATCTTGCTCCGTTGCAAGATTCTCTAATCGACAATCCAAGCACAAGTCGGTATTGTCACAGATTTTGTATAATCTGGATCGTCAGAGAAAACACATTTAGAGAATCCGGATTGTGAATCGTCAATCTGGATTTCACAGAAACAAGCCTCTGATTGAATGAACCAAATGTGCAGACAGGAACTGAGTTATCAAAATCAGGATTTCTGGTTGTGCAGTATCAAAACTGGAAGTTCAAATCTGGGTCAAATATGGTTTTCAGTAAACTAGGGCCTGGCTAGGGCTAAAGCAGTGTTCAAAAATATTGGCCAACTGAAAGAACCTTCTTTGTATCAAAATCATGTTTTTTGAGTTGTCAACTCTCTATATGTTTAAATTTCCAGATTTGGCAAATTTGAGTTAGGTTGACAAAATAAACTGCTGAATTATGAAGTTCAAATTAGTGGTGGGTTCTGGTGGGTTCCAGGTGGGTCCACTGGCCCATTTCAGTTCCTGAGTCCTGCTGGGGCTAGGTCTAGCATAAGCTATCCTCCGTTCAAAAGAACTACTAACTAGGCCTGACTCTTGTGCATGTGGTGGTTTCAGTCAGTCTGCCACAAACGCCTGGTACTGGAGTAATCTGTATGTCAAATGGTGGCCATGATGGGTCGGCTCTAGGCAGCCCAGTCTGTGGTCTGGCTTAGCCTATGTAAAATATCGTTTAGGCTGTGTTAAGGTATGCCAAATATTGGGGTGCCAACCAGTCTACAAGAAATAGCCTACCTGGTTCCAGGTAAGCTGGCCTTTTTCAGTTGACAAACTGTTGTGGCAAAATTGTTGGGAGGTACTTAAACAGCAGGCCTGGTGAGGGCAGTATTTGTCATAGCATAGGTTAAATGCCTGTTCAATGCCATGGTACCAGTTAGGTTGTGTTAGAAACGTGCCACTCTGACCCTTTCAAGGATTGCCTAAAGTTCATAGAACAAATACCCTGTAGCATTTTTGCTTTCATAAGCCTGGGTTAGGCCAGAGTGCCCTAGCTTGTCGTATCTCAACTTCAGTGGCATTTGGAAAATGTTCAAAAGTCAGGCATAGGCCCATGTTCTAGGACTACTCTGACAAAGTTAAAGGTAGGCTACTTAAAAGTTGTTTTCGGTGAATTTTTGGCCAAATATTGAAGATTTTTTTGGCATTATGGTGCCTAAAATTTTGCATAAGCGATCACTGGTTAGCAGGTCTTGACTCCTCTTAGTGAAACTTACTTAAAAAAGACAGTATATTCAATTCAATTCAATTTACATTGTTTCACGGTTTTAAAAACCATAAGAAAAACAAAACAAAAATAATACACTCAAACAAACAATGCACTAAACTAAAACAATCAAATAGAACGGGCTCCAGGTGGAACCTGGGTCACCCGAAGAGACGAAAGATGGAAGTCAGTAACCAGGGGTACCAGAACCGAGTCTGAGCCTCAAAAGCATCCAGTGGCTACTTGGATCAGATTAAGAAAATATTAGATTGGTTAGATAAGATGCCCAAGTACACATCATAACCAGCTTTTGGCATTGGCTAGAGTATGCCAGTTGTTGGATATAGGATACCCATGATCGACATAGCATATACAAAATGCAGGACTTTGGCTGGGGTGTATGGCTTTTGTACGGTATTTAGGGAGTTTTAGAGAGTATTGCGTAGTCTTAAAAAAACTGGAACTTTCTTATTTCCACGAAGAACGCCTCAGTCAGGGGTACTACCATGGAGCTCTTTCAAGACTAGAAGCTTGGAGTCTAGTTTGTTCTTGGATATGCGAGAATGGTGTTAACCGTGTTCTTAATGGGTAGCTTACCAGGAAATTATGATTCAACTTAGAGAGAAGGGTGGGGTAGGCCAGATGGAGTTGTTAAAGCACAATGGGCACTAATTATGCTTTAATTTTTTTTAAATGCTTCACGCATACACATGTCTGAATTCCACTAGAGAGCGCTTCAAAAATATGCTGTTTTCTTGTTATCGCTTGTCATTACCTCTTCGGCGTCTCGGCGGAGACGATTTCAGAGTATGGTATTGCAAGGCGCGGAAATTCAAAATTCTCAGCCATGTACGAAAATCAGTCATTTTGTAGGCTACTTTTGTAGAGCTGAGTGACGAGAGTGCGATGGCTCCTAAACTAAACCGTCTCTGTAGCTGGCAGATGGCTCTAGTCTTATCTGAACGAAACTTCTCTTCTTTGTAGTAGGCTACCGAAGAAAGTTTTGTCGGATGTAAAGTTACAAAACTGCCAAAAATATACAAATATAACCGAATTGCTTGCAGCTGATTCCAGAGCTTACAAGGAATTCTCATCTTAACACCGTCAGTATTTTGTCAACAATACAAATAATTCGGAGTATATAATAACAACGAATCGATAAGAAAAAAATAATCCGCTTGTGTTTGTTGAAGCTGGTAAATTGGAGTAACCTATGGCAGTCATCAAAAACACCGTACAGTAACGATATATTAGCGAAGATAAGTTGTCTAGGAATCTGCTGATTTCTGGCCTTGTATACTAGCGGGTGGTAATGTGACATCATGATTTTTAGATCCGCCCTTGAACCTTAACTGATTTCTGTGATGTGTAAACTAAGAATTTTAAAGCTTCTCAGTTGTCTATCTAAGTAGATTCTGCTGTGAACGATTGATGAATTGCGGTGCAGAAAAGAATAATCGCTGGATGGTGACAAGCTAAAAGCTTAACGCCAAATGTAATAATAAAAAAATAGGCTATTTGTAGTATTCGCGTAGCCTACATGTATTACCATTTTATGTGACAAAACATCGTCTTCAATGGAGTATGAGAGGGGTGAAAAATCATATTTGACAGTGCAAAACGGATACGTCAGCTGAATTTTATTTGAGCTATATTTCGGCCCTTCTTGGCAATGGTCCTCTTAAGGCTCAAGGACGAACTTGTGGAAAACAATTTCGATTTTCCAACTTAAGCGGCTTTGAGCCTGAAGGGGACCCTTGCCAAGAAGGGCCGAAATATACCTCAAATAAAGTTTAGCTGACATATCCGTTTAGCACTGTCAAATATGATTCGCAGTCGGTTTGGGCTGAAGGAGTGTTTAGATGAAAAATCGATTTTCTGGACGAGCAAAACGATTTGTGATACTATGTTTTATTGTTTTTTCAGTTGTGTTTCAGATCTTAGTAGTAGTGTGAATGTTTTCAGATTTCATCTCACCTGGGGAGTTCTGCCCCATAACTGTTCGGTGATGGTAGATTGTTAGCCTCAACTTTTACGGGATTCCCACAGAGTTGGACTTCCTGCCGTTAAAAACCTACCACAGGAAAGATTGATGACGCTCTAGGAAGTTAAGGTAAGCATATTTTTCCAATATATTTCGCAAGTTGGGTGACCTATGAAAATTGTCTTTTGTCTAGACCTTCCCAGCCTTAAAGAAAGCATGAAATTATTGTTGTTGTGACTCTCCCTGTCGAAGATTGTCCACATATTTTCATGAATAAGCCAGTTTAATTCCACTAAAGCCTTGCCAGCCATGGTTAAAACACGAGACGTTCCATTAGTGTTTCTTTTTAATTATTATATTTAATTCATGACCCAACAAATGCAATGGCGACAGTGGAGTTAAAGAAAAAAGGAAAAATGAGACAAGTAGCCTAAATATTAACACACATCATGACAATTTAGATTGAATTACTAATTGAGCCTCAAAAATTCATGGACAACATCATGTAGATGATGGGCCGAATTAATAAATGCTTTTAGCAGAGACGCCGACTTTGGCTACTCTCCAGTGACTGAGTAACATCTTGCACACCGAACTGAACTAACTTACCGTTACGACATGAACGTGGGAGACACAAAAAATGTGCTGTGGTTAAAGGAACAGTAAACTTGACTCAAACTTGGCTCAAGGAGCTAGCTGACATATCAAGAATGTACCCTGAGTCGATATAGAGAGTTAGAAAAATTCTTGCTACGACCATTGCAGTTTCCGGGCAGTTTCCGATAGTTCGACTTTTGAGTTAGTAGAACAAAAAAAAAAAAAAAGCAAAAGGTTTGTGTGCCGGGAGTAGGACTCGAACCCACGATCTTTGCCTTGAAACAAAGTAATACAATGTATGTCAACAGGGTTGCCACCGGTAGTACAGTTGTGCTCACAATAGAACTTTCTTTTTACTTTGGCAGCAGATTTTAAGAAAAAAGTAGTTGTCAGGTTCTATTTCCAAGGTGACTATGACCCAGCAACACGTTCTGAGTACTTTTCTTGTTTAGTATTACTTTTTTCCTTTTGCATAGTGAATTTATTTTAGTAAAGTGGCACCCTGTATGTTGATAACACAGACAATCGCGAACTTTTACAGTGCATGAGTGCGTAACTACAGTGCATAAGGGGCAAGGCCCTGCCAGCTAGCTCTGGGAACAATAAGGAGGGGTTTCGAGATAACAAAGATGGGGGGTCCTGTCGACAATAAGTCCCTGTACATTTATCTAAGCGCCCCAGGCCGGTTTGATGGCCGAAAGTTGCCTAGTCAAGTTTACTGTTCCTTTAAAGTAAAGAAGCGTTGCTCTACCTAAGAGTGATGGAGTCAGACAACAACCTTGTTGTTTTATTGCAAGTCACGTTTTCCACAACTTTAATTCATTTACCGATCGGTCCTGGCCAAACCGTAGTTGATTTTTTTTTCTCTATCGTCGTAGTTATGGTTTTGTAGTAGGTACATGGCTTCTTATGAATTAATGCGATTCATTCAGTTATTCACAAGAGAATGAATCACACATATCTGTCAAAGTTCTCCATGTGCGACGTTTCCAAACAAATAGCCTTCCCAGATTTTGTATGCCTAAAAATGCATTCCCCCAATATCAGTCAGTCCCCACTGTCCCTCCAAAAAAGCTCATCTGTTCCATTAACTCATAGACATTGATATCCATGTTTTATACCTTCTCCCGCACATAATATGGTTGCCAAGAGCTTTGCTCATAAAAGTTTAAAAATTCCCGATCAAAAGGTGTTTTTGTTTGTCACCCGCAACGCGCGCGGTATTCCTCGTGCTGGGATATGTTAGAGGGCAATTCTGGCGGTTTGGAAGGCTCCGCTGGTTTATACGCCGTGTGTTTTTGCGACTTGGCTAAAACTCGCTTCGCTTTCCGAGCCTGTTCTTCCTCTCAGCTGGTTTTGGAAAGTCGCATGGAAAGGGAATACACTCCGTACGTGGAAAGTGGCGAGCCAGCGAGAAGTTGTAAAGCGCAACAGGGGCGCGACCACTTTCCGTTAGTTCTGGCGCCCTGCAGATTCTCGCTTTGCTTTCCGGAAAGCGAATCCAAGAGCAAATCAGCCCTTAAACCACACGAAATAACACAGATCGGGCTATCCCATACTTCCGTCTTTCTCAGAACTCGTTGCGTTTCGTACAGAAGAAGGCCAAATAATTGTACTTTCCGGAAATTCCGGTGCGCTTTTCCGGTGGCAATGGAATACACTCCGTACGCGGAAAGTGGCGAGCCAGCGAGAAGTTGTAAAGCGCAACAGGGGCGCGACCACTTTCCGTTAGTTCTGGCGCCCTGCAGATTCTCGCTTTGCTTTCCGGAAAGCGAATCCAAGAGCAAATCCGCCCTTAAACCACACGAAATAACACAGATCGGGCTATCCTATACTTCCGTCTTTCTCAGAACTCGTTGCGTTTCGTACAGAAGAAGGCCAAATAATTGTACTTTCCGGAAATTCCGGTGCGCTTTTCCGGTGGCAATGGTGAACTTCATACATTTAAAAAAATAAATGCTGATTCGATACTCGGGGTCATGGCAGGAGTGTCTACAAAAAGATCGTTTGTATTGACTGGATGCCTCTCACCCACTACACCTCCATCCAGGAAGCAACATTCTGTGTTTCTCGACGTAAATAAATTCGTTACACATCTTTTTGGGATCCCAAAACGTTAGTGACGGATACCTATGACATCGCAAAAGTTGTCTGTCTGTCGTCCGTCCGTCTGTCTGTGAGCGAAGGCAATGAGATATTTTGATGAAACTTGGTGTGAGGATTCTTTGGGTCAAGAGTAAAGTCGAGTTCGTAGATGGGCCTTTGTAGCCCTACATTTAGGGGTGGGGGAGGGGGTTGAAATTAAGGGGCAAGCAAAATATTCTGTAACAGCTAATGTGATAGTCGATTATGGGGTAAGAAGGCATGCTGAACACGATGAAGAAAACCATTTTCTCGCCGGACAAGTAGTTCGCCCGGAATCCGGCCAAAACCGGAAAGTTCGTGAAAAGTAAAGGTTTTATTTGAAGTTGATTAGATGTTCGATTTAGGGGTAAAAAGACATGCTGAACACGATGGTGAAAACCATTTTCTCGCCGGACAAGTAGTTAGCCCAGAATCCGGCCAAAACCGGAAAGTTTGTTAAAAGGAAAACTTTTATTTGAAGTTGATTAGATGTTTGATTCAGGGGTAAGAAGACATGCTGAACACGATGGTGAAAACTATTTTCTCGCCGGACAAGTAGTTCGCCCGGAATTCGGCCGAGACCGGAAAATTTGTTAAAAGTAAAATTTTTATTTGAAGTTGATTAGATGGCAGATTTAAGGGTAAGAAGAGACGCTGAATCTGTATAGGACAATCATTTTTCACCCGGACATATAGTTCGTCCGAAATCCGGTTGAAACCGGATTTTTTTTGTTAAGTTAAAGTTGTATATGAAGTTGATCAGATGTTCTTTATAGGGATAAGGAGATACGCTGAATTCGTTTCTGAACTGTCTTTTTTTTGGCTGGACAAGTAGTTAGCCCGGAATCCGGCCGAAACCGGAAAATTTGTTAAAAGCAAATTTTGTATTTGAAGTTGATTAGATGGCAGGTTTAAGGGTAAGAAGAGACGCTGAACCTGTATATGACAATAATTTTTTACCCAGACATATAATTCGTCCGGAATCCGGTTAAAACTGGATTTTTATTTGACATTGATTAGATGTTCTTTATAGGGATAAGGAGATACGCTGAATTCGTTTCTGAACTATCTTTTTGGGATCCCAAAACGTAAGTGGAGGGATACCTATGACATCGCAAAAGTTGTCCGTCTGTCCGTCCGCATGTCCGTCCGTCCGTCCGCCTGTCTGTCTGTGAGCACGATAACTCTCGAAGGGAATGAGATATTTTGATGAAACTTGGTGTGAGCATTCTTTGGGTCAAGAGTAAGGTCGAGTTCGTAGATGGTCCATGTAGCCCTACATTTAGGGGTGGGGGAGGGGGTTCAAATTAAGGGGCAAGCAAAATATTTTTAAACAGCTAATGTGATAGTCGATTATGGGGTAAGAAGACACGCTGAACACGAATATGAAAACCATTTTCTCGCCGGACAAGTAGTTCGTCCGGAATCCGTCCAGAACCGGAAAGTTTGTGAAAAGTAAAAGTTTTGTTTGAAGTTGATTAGATGTTTGATTTTGGGGTAAGAAGGCATGCTGAACACGAATATGAAAACCATTTTCTGGCCGGACAAGTAGTTCGCCCGGAATCCGGCCAAAACCGGAAAGTTTGTTAAAAGTGGAAGTCTTATTTGAAGTTGATTATACGTTCGATATAGGGGTAAGAAGGCATGCTGAACACGAATATCAAAACCGTTTTTTCGCCAGACAAGTAGTTCGCCCGGAATCCGGCCAAAATCGGAAAGTATGTTAAAATTAAAAGTTTTATTTGAAGTTGATTAGATGTCCGGTTTAGGGGTAAGACGAGATGCTGAATCCGTATATGACAATAATTTTTTTGCCTGGCATATAGTTCGTTCGGAATCCGGTTGAAACCGGAAAATTTGTGATAAGTTAAATTTTTATTTGAAGTTGATTAGATGTTCGAAATAGGGGTAATTAAATACGCTGAATTCGTTTTTGAGCTTTAGTTTTTATGGCACTTGCAGCTTCGCTCAAGTGCCATATACCGATCACTTTTCCGTCGGTCGGTCGGTCGGTCGGTCGGTCCGGTGATCGCGAGTTAGGGTACTTGCAGATGTGCTAGGACGATGAAACTTGGCAGGCATATCAGGGACCCGACCAAACTAACTTGCAAATTGTCACTTCCCCGATCCGACCACCGTGGAGGGAGTAGAGGGCGGGGGAATCCTGAGAATTTAGTAGTTTTTGTAAAACCCCTACCCCTTTCTACACACTAGTAGGTCTGCGCGCGGCGTGACGTCACTCTTTGCATCGGATCACTCTGTTAACATTGGAAAGAGCTAGTGCATTCGAGGGTCAAAGGGGTTTGTATATGTGGTGCAGTGCGGGGGAATATGGAAAATTGAGTGTTGTGTAACTTTCGAACGGGTGATCGGATTGGGACGAAACTTAATACCTGAATGAATGACATATCTCTGATGTTCCATTTGAAGTTCGAACCGGATTCGACAGCTATGGGGGAGTTGGGGTGGGGGAAGACCGGAAATCTCGAGAAACGGTTATAATGGAGGGATCGGAGTAAAACTTGCTGGGAAGAACAAGAATCTGCTCCAGATAAATTTACACGTTTGGACTTGGCCCGGACACTTGGGGGGGGGGAGGTGGAGGGGAGTTTCCCGGAATTCTGGTGATGACGGTTTTTGGGATTTTCACGACGAAACTTGGGAGCGTATCAGGTACCCGATCAAACTGACTTGTAAATAAAAATTCACTCGATCCGATAGTCGTGGGGGGATCGGAGGGAGGGGGAATCCAGAATATCTAGCCATGCGTAACTTTGGAACGGGTGATCGGATTCGAGTGAAATTTAATAACTGAACAGTGGGCGTGCATGTGGTGATCTTTTTCATGTCCGGACCGGATCCGACAACAATTGGGGGGGGGGGGAAATACGTGACCGGATTGGACTGGAGAGATCGGAATGGAACTTTGTGGGAATAACAAACAAGTCCAAAACTGAACCGGATTGGCTCAGGCGACTGTGGGGGGAGTTTGAGGGGCGGGTCCGGAATTCCGGTGATCGCGAGTTAAGGTACTTCCAGATGTGCTAGGACGATGAAATTTGGCTGGAATATTAGAAATTCGACAAGACCGACTTAGAAATCGCCACTTTTCAAATCCGACCATTCCTTAAAGTACCAATCATGACCGCAAATTAAGAAAAATACTTTTAAGCAAAATATGCATTTCCATCATCCAAATGAGCTCATGATCATTTTTGCCTCAAGGGTTTTGCTTACAAATGAAGTTCTAGCTCCCTTAAAGTGTGCATCTTAACCGCAAGGTCAAAAAGTACTTTTTATCAAACGATACATCTCAACCCATGATCAGTTGTCCCACAAGGGTTTTGCAAAAAATAATTTCTTGCACCCTTAAAGTGCGCATTTTACCCGCATTAGTGGAAAAAAAAATACTTTTGATCATACGTATATATCAATGATCCCTAAGAGCCTGCTATTGTTTTTGCCTCAAGGGTCTTCCTTACAGATGAATTTCTAGTGCCTTTAAAGTGCGCATCATTACAACCAAGTTCAACGATAAAATACTTTTTCTCTAGCTCCCTTAAAGTGCGCATCTGAACCGCACAGTCGAAAATTACTTTTGATCAAATAATACATCTCAACCCTTGCAAGTGCCATATGAGCTTACAGCTCTTGTTCGTCGGACAAGTAGTTCTGGAATTCCGCCAGAAACCGGAAAATTCGCAGAAGTAAGCCAGGATCGTTTCAATCGACTTTTAGGGGTAAACACACAAGCTGAATCTTGGTTTTCTTAATAATTAGCTGTTTGGCCTTAATCTGTTTCTAAATTTTAAGAGTATAAATGTTCATGGAGTCTGGCGAAGACCGGATCTGACGAAGACAAAACCTAATTGTCTGGATCAGATATCGAAGTTTTGGGATCCCATCGGAACCTTTGGTCTTGTTTCTTCTGGACAAGTAGTTCGCTCGGAATCCGGCCGAAACCGGATATTTGGCAGAAGTAAAGCAGGAAGTTTCGATCAGTATCGTCAAAATAGATATGGCTTATAGCCTACAGGTATATCTGAACTTGATTTTCTCAGATGATTAGCCGGGCGAAGACTGAATCTGGCGAAGGCAAGACCTAGTTGTCTGGGTCAAATATTAAATTTTTGGGATCCCATCGAAACCTTTGGTCTTGTTAATTATTGAAATCTTCGACTGATTAAATAAACAGAAAAAGAAAATAAACAAAAAAATCACAGTTTCTGTTCTTAGCCGGTCCGATAAAATAGGGCTACAGCTGAGCGATTTTGATTTATCTAAGCTGATACCCAGTTTGGTAGTAGGTATTTAGTTGCTGCTTGTATTAATTATGTACGACACTATTTGCAAATCAAAGTACATGCTTTTGTGACGGTAATCCGTAACTCTAGTTAACCATCATTTATTCACTTGAAGAGGGCTGAAGACTCGATGAAAATGCGTTACTTCGTTGCTCCACTATTCACGAATAATCGATTTTCATAAAGTGGAATTTTCCTGTCGGATTTGTGGTACCTCTATGCGCTTGTTGTACCTGTGTTGTATGCTTGACGAAAACGATTTCCGAAAAATCAGTGTTCACGCAGTGAGCTACCTTCCGCGAGCTGATCACTGACCACTGAAAAGCCGCTATTGTATTGAGATTCAGAGTTTCTGCGTTATAGTAGAATTGTGAGAACGGCCGTAGATATTCTGGACGTCGTGCTAGAGCAAATAGTGAAACATAAAAAAAAAAAAAATACCACAACACAGTCCAAATACCGTAATAAAGTATATTCCGTTAAATGATACAAATCGTTCCACGTTCCACCAGTTCTTATTTCCCTTATTCTGAACTTCAAATGTATTTTTATCCGCCCTAACGCCACTGCCCTGATTTTTGCATTATCGGTGTTTTGACTCTTTCCAGGGTTTATTGCTTCTGAGGAGCTGATTGGTCAGAAATAGCGGTTATACAAAATATCCAGTTTTCTCAACCTCTGTCGTGAAATCAATCAGGATTTCTTTGTGGACGACGTATTTAATACTGATGCAACCTCCCATACTCCCATGCCATTTTCATCCAACCTAACATCACTACCCTGATTTTTGCGTTATCCGTGCTTGCCGCCGTTTATTGCTTCCGAGGAGCTGATTGGTCAGAAAAATGTTATGCAAAATATCCAGTTTTCTCAACCTCTGTCGTGACATCAGTCAGGATTTCTTGGAGGACGACGTAATTTGTTTTACTCAGTAATGGGGCCTCGGAGTGAACACCAAAGATCTAATTGAATGGGGAAAGCGCCCTTGAGATGGAAACGTTTAGAAGTACAGTAGTGACCTGAAAGACAAAATTACTCCTCGGCCTGGAATTGTAATCCAGGACCCCCGCTTGCATTTGTGTCTTTCAGTTCACTACTTAAAAATTCTCCAGCACTGTTTATTACTGTTGATTCCATCAAGAGTTGTAATCCCCTGACCACTTTTTCATGCGCCGGGACGTCGTCTCTGGATGCTCCAGAGACGCCGTCGCTCCAGAGTCATCCAGCATCCTCGATCCCAGCAGTTGTGTTTCTCGCCAGTTTACCGGTTCGCTTGTTCTTGGATGGTTTACGAGTGAAATGTTGATTAGTTTACGGTGTTTCTTAAAAGTGGGATAATATTTGGATTACAACATGAAGAGGATGCTGTTATTTGCCGTTCTGCTCTGTCTGGTCCCCCAGAGTTTAGGAGGTTAGTGTTATGTCGTGAATGAATTTATTTCGTAATTTGGTCCCTTTAGCCGGGAAACAGATCCTCCCAACAATCAAACCTGACAACAAAATAAACACACATCCTATAAAGCCCGAACAAATCCGTATGGAAAGTCGTTTCTTTTTTCACATCAGTGTTTGACGCGAAAGTAGGCTAGGCTACAGTGTTAGTTTTTAAATGTACGAAACTGAAACTAGTTATTCTATCTACTATGGTTTCTGAAACACCGATCTCTGTCTGTTTATTTCTCCCTCTCTCTTTCGATTGAACCTCTCGATTAAACCTAGCTAATCTATCCAAATTCTTTACCCCCAAACAAATTTTATCCTTCAAAGTAGTCTTCACTCAGTCCTTCCTGTACAAACACCCGAATATTTCAACTCTTGTAACTCTTTACAAGAAAATCCGCCCCTAGTCCCTTATCTTGTACGTATGATCCCATTTTTATGGCACTTGCAGCCTCTGGCGCAAGTGCCATATACCGATCGCAATTCCGTCTGTCGGTCGGTCGGTCCGAGTTTTTTTGTCACACTTTCTCGAGTTAGGGTACTTCCAGATGTGCTAGGACGATGAAATTTGGTTAAACTGTTCTTTATAACTTTTCCTCATCAGCTTTTTCTTGACAGTAGGGGGGCACTAGGTAATAATAAAGTAACGTAAATTCAGGTCCGAGCTAAAAATAGTATTCTTTTGAATCTCTTGCTGATTTGTTTTCGTTGCACCCTGTTCTGGCCCGGTTAAAATTATTGCAAAGAGTCGCAGCAGTTTTGGATTGACAAATATTAGTAGAAATATAGATCGCGACGGATATGATTGACACAATATTTTTTCTGTATACCTAGTTTAATTTTGTTTTTCCCTGTTATTTTCTCTCCCTTCGTTTAAATTTTCTCAGACTAACGTCTTACATCATTTATCTTCTTCAGTTTTTATATTAGAATTTCCTGCTTCTTCCGCAAATCTAAGCTGGTTGATCGTGATCGCTTTTTCCTCGCTCTCCGTTTTATTACTTGCGTTTCCGACCGTTTTATGACTCCATGAAGTGGGGAACCCCACTAAGTAGTTAGTGTATATCGCTAATCAAACGGAGCCGAAATATTATTAGTATGATGGAAATCTGGCGTTGTATTTAATCCAAATCCAAGGGGGTGACAGCAGTTAATGCTTCGCGTCCGTATTCGGCACTCGAAGTTAATTAGAAGAGTAGGTCTTCATTAGGTTTAATGTTTTGATTAGGCTTTTTGTCATAAATTCCATGGCGAGGAGTTGGCAATTCAGTTTTGCTTTTGTTTTGGAGAGCTTGTTATTGTGTTAAATTGATACGTGTTTTGAGCAAAGGAGTAGTTCCGAGGAAGAACTGAAAAGCGGTTTGTGCTATTCTTTATAAAATTGACTCCACACGTGGACGCTGAAACAAGGTCACTTCGAAAAAGGGACAAGATCTGCTCCGTCGTTTTCTATTTTTATGGCACTTGCAGCCTCTGGCTCAAGTGCCATATACCGATCGCAATTCCGTCCGTCGGTCGGTCTGTCGGTCGGTTTGTCCGAATTTTTTTGTCCCACATGTTCGAGTTAGGGTACTTCCAGATGTGCTAGGACGATGAAACTTGGCAGGAAAATCAGGGACCCGACCAAACTAACCTAGAAGTAATCAGTTTCCCCATCCGACCATCTGGGGGGGAGTGGTGGGCCGGGGAAATTCTGAAAATTAAGGAGTTTTGTCACACTTTTTCGAGTTGGAGTACTTCCAGATGTGCTAGGACGATGAAACTTGGCAGGAGCATCATGGACCCGATCGGACTAACTTGGAAACATTCAGTTTCCCAATCCGACCACCCGGGGGGGGGGAGTGGAGGGCTGGGGAATCCGGAAAATTGGAGTAGTGTGTAACTTTAGAACGGGTGATCGGGTTGGAATGAAACTTAATAACTGAATAAATGACATACTTCTGATGTCCCGTTTGAAGTCCGGACCGGATGCGACAGCTATGGGGGAGTTGGGGGGGGGGAGACCGGAAATTTCGAGAAATGGTTAGAATACAGGGATCGGAGTGAAACTTGCTAGGAAGAACAAGCATGTGCTCCAGATAAATTGTTTATACATTTGGACTGGATCCGATCACCCGGGGGGGGTGGAGGGCTGGGGAATCCGGAAAATTGGAGTAGTGTGTAACTTTCGAACGGGTGATCGGATTGGAATGAAACTTAATAACTGAATAAATGGCACACTACTGATGTCCCGTTTGAAGTCCGGACCGGATTCGAATGCTCTGGGGAGTTGGGGGGGGGGGGGAGACCGGAAATTTCGAGAAACGGTTAGAATAGAGGGATCGGAGTGAAACTTGCTGGGAGGAACAAGCATCTGCTCCAGATAAATCGTTTCTACATTTGGACTGGATCCGGACACTAGAGGGGTGGAGGGCTGGGGAATCCGGAAAATTGGAGTACTGTGTAACTTTCGAGCGGGTGGTCGGATTGGAATGAAACTTAATAGCTCAATAAATGACATACCTCTGATGTCCCATTTGAAGTCCGGACCGGATTAAACAGCTATGGGGGAGTTGGGGGGGGTGACCGGAAATATCGGGAAACGGTTAGAATGGAGGGATCGGAGTGAAACTTGCTGGGAAGAACAAGCATCGGCTCCAGATAAATCGTTTATACATTTGGGATGGATCATGACATTAGGGGGGGGGGGGGGTGGAGGGGAGTTTCCCAGAATTCCGGTTATGGCGGTTTTGGGGATTTTCACGACGAATCTTGGGAGGCGAATCAGGGACCCGATCAAACTGACTTATAAAGAAAAATTTACATGATCTGATAGCCGTGGGGGGAGTAACGGGAGGGGGAATCCGGAATATTGAGTCATGCGTAACTTTGAAACGGCTGATCGGATTTGAGTGAAATTTGATAATTGAAGAGAGGACATGTTTCTGTTGATCTTTTTCATGTCCGGACAGATCCGACAGCAATTGAGGGGGGGGGGCGAAAATACGTGACCGACTTAGACTGGTGAGATCGGGATGGAACTTTGTGGGAATAACAAACAGATGCTCTGGATAAACACTTACGGAACCGGATTGGCTCCGGCGACTGTGGGGAAGTTTGAGGGGGGGGGGGGAGGTCCGGGATTCCGGTGATCACGATTTAAGGTACTTCCAGATAATCTAGGACGATGGAACTTGGCTGTAATATTAGAGATTTGACAAGATTGACTCAAAAATGACCACTTTCCAAACCCGACCATTCGTTAAAGTACTAATCTTGACTGCAAATTTAGAAAAATACTTTTAAACTAAATTCATATTTTCATGATTCCCATGAGCCCATTATCATTTTTGCCTCAAGGGTTTTGTTTGCAAATGACGTTCTAGCTCCCTTAAAGTGTGAATCTGAACGGCCAGGTCGAAAAGTACTTTATTTCAAACAATACATCTCAACCCATGATCATTTGTGCCACAAGGGTTCTGCTTAAAAATTTATTTCTGTCACCCTTAAAGTGCGCATTTGAAATGAAAAGCGAAAAATTTTTTTTGACGAAACGGTATACATCAAGGATCCCTAAAGGCCTGTGATCGTTTTTGCCTCAAGGGTTTTGCATACAGATGCATTTCTAGCGCCTTTAAAGTGCGTATCTTTACACCCAAGTTCAAAAATAAAATACTTTTTATCTAGCTCCCTTAAAGTGCGCATTTTAACCACGAAGTCGAAAAATACTTTTGATCAAACAAAACATCTCAACACGTGCAAGTGCCATATGAGCTTACAGCTCTTGTTGTTCTACATTTCGTTGGAAACGAAGCCGACAATGTTATTGGTAAAAAAGAAATCGACATAAATTTGCTGAATGAAGTGGGGGGGGGAGGGGGTACAAGGAAGCCATGCTTTAATTGTTATTTGATCTATTTACCATTTGATCTACAAATTGTCTTCGTTTTACCAAAATTACTGTTTTAAGCTCAGTATTCTGAATAAGTATTTGCCTATTTTTTTAATCATACTCTTTTGCACCGGTCTAAAGTTAGGCGATGCCCAAACTAACTCATCATCACTCCACCTTCGGCGGAGAAAGGTTTACCTCTACTTTCCTTTATTTTACACTTTCTCAGAAGTTTGGCATACCTAGCTTGCAGATTATCGTCCAGGTGGTTTGGCCAGAGTTTTTGTTCTGTCATATGTTTTCGCTAAGCTCCCTCCCCGGTGTTCTGAGACGAGACGCCGTTCTATTTCCATCCCAGGGTGAATACGCGTTTCCTGAAGCGTCTTGTTGATTCCGCTTCGTTTCTTTGGCAATAAATTTGAAAGTAACAGTCAACATGGAATTCTACGAACTCTCAAAGTTTCGCTTGGATGATTGTGATTTCTTTCTTACTTTCATTGCTATTGCTTTCGTGTGGATGATTTCGAAGTGGTATAGGAAATATTATTCGATGATTGGAATTTGTGGCGGAATGCCTGCAATTTGTAGTCAGCAACAACCAGTTGCCCAGCAATGCTTCGTTCATCAAAACATGTTCTGCTGATTAAAGGAGTTAATTCGAAAGCACTCTCGCATCAGCAATGTCTAGCTCAAACCAGCATATGGTATGACTGGTTGCTTATAACGAAGTTGTCTGACGGACGGGTGACTAACTAGGTTATAGTAAGTTCCTTCTTTGCCTTCCAACTGGGTACAAAAATCGTAGAATTTCTAGTCAGTTTCGAGTCACTAATGTAGCCATCAAACTTGACGGGTCGCATTTATGACGCATTCTGCACCCATCTTGTACTGCTCCGGTGTATACCACATCTGCGGAAAATGACATAAAAGCTTTAAAGACATCTTATTATAATCAGGGACCCATACATAACGAGCAACATGATGTTTTTCATGAATTTTTGTATGCCCAGTTATGAATTGCGTCTGTTTTTATGGCACTTGCAGCCTCTGGCTCAAGTGCCATATACCGATCGCAATTCCGTCCGTCGGTCGGTCTGTCGGTCTGTCGGTCGGTCGGTCGGTCGGTCGGTCGGTCGGTCGGTCTGTCCGAATTTTTTTGTCCCACATGTTCGAGTTAGGGTACTTCCAGATGTGTTAGGACGATGAAACTTGGCAGGAAAATCAGGGACCCGACCAAACTAACCTGGAAATAATCAGTTTCCCGATCCGACCATCTGGGGGGGAGTGGTGAGCCGGGGAATTCTGAGAATTAAGTAGTTTTTGTCACACTTTTTCGAGTTGGGGTACTTCCAGATGTGCTAGGACGACGAAACTTGGCAGGAGCATCAGGGACCCGACCGGACTAACCTGGAAATAATCAGTTTCCCAATCCGACCACCTGGGGGGGAGTGGAGGGCTGGGGAATCCGGAAAACTGGAGTAGTGTGTAACTTTTGAACGGATGATCGGATTGGAATGAAACTTAATAACTGAATAAATGGCATACCTCTGATGTCCCATCTGAAGTCCGGACCGGATTCGACAGCTATGGGGGAGTTGGGGGGGGAGACCGGAAATCTCGAGAAACGGTTAGAATGGAGGGATCGGAGTGAAACTTGCTGGGAAGAACAAGCATCTGCTCCAGATAAATCGTTTATACATTTGGACTGGATCCGGACACTAGGGGGGGGGGGCTGGAGGGGAGTTTCCCGTAATTCCGGTAATGGCGGTTTGGGGGATTTTCACGACGAAACTTGGGAGGCGAATCAGGGACCCGATCAAACTGACTTATAAATAAAAATTTACATGATCCGATAGTCGTGGGGGGAGTAGCGGGAGGGGGAATCCGGAATACTGACTCATGCGTAACTTTGGAACGGTTGATCGGATTTGAGTGAAATTTGATAATTGATCAGAGGACATGTCTCTGGTGATCTTTGTCATTTCCGGACCGGATTCGACAACAATGGGGGGGGGGGGAATACGTGACCGGCTCAGACTGGGGAGATCGGGATCGAACTTTGTGGGAATAATAAGGAGATGCTCTGGATAAATCACTTACAGAACCGGATTGGCTCCGGCGACTGTGGGGGAGTTTGAAGGGGGGGGCGGAATTCCGGTGATCGCGATTTGAGGTACTTCCAGATGTGCTAGGACGATCGAACTGGGCTGGAATATTAGAGATTCGACAAGATTGGCTCAGAAATCGCCACTTTCCAAATCCGACATTCCTTAAAGTACCAATCTTGACCGCAAATTTAGAAAAATACTTTTAAGCAAATTATACATTTTCATGATCCCCATGAGCCCATTATCATTTTTGCCTCAAGGCTTTTGCTTACAAATGAAGTTCTAGCTCCCTGAAAGTGCGCATTTGAACCGCAAGGTCGAAAACTCCTTTTTTTCAACAAACGATACATCTCAACCCATGATCATTTGTGCCACAAGGGTTTTACTTAAAAATTTATTTTATCACCCTTAAAGTGCACATTTTAACCGAAAAGTGAAAAAAAAAATACTTTTTACCAAACGGTAGCCTATATATCAATGTTCCCTAAGGGCCTGTGATCCTTTTGTCTCAATAGTTTTTCTTACAGATGAATTTCTAACGCCTATAAAGTGCGTATCATTACAGCCAAGTTCTAAAACAAAATACTTTTTCTCTAGCTCCCTTAAAGTGCGCATCTGAACCGCAAAGGTAACCTTAAAAGTACGTTTGATCAAACACTACATCTCAACCCTTGCAAGTGCCATATGAGCTTACAGCTCTTGTTTATGTTTGTACTGTTTCCTTTTATTTGTTATTTTTCTATTCCGCTATCGCCTTGAGCATTCGGCGGGTTATAAATAAAAAATCATATTATATTAGAATGTTGTCTTTTATAGCATTTTCTCCAGGGGCGTCACGTATGGGGAGGAAGGGGGGACGCCCCCCCAATGTTGTCGGCCAGTCGGTAAAACATAGCCGAGTCGGCGCTCGCGATTTTTCGTAAAAACAGTCGATTTTTTTCTTGGGAAGAGTCGATTTTTCTTCAAAAACAGTAGGTTTTTAATAAAAATAGTATATTTTTTTCTGAAAACAGTCGGTTTCTCTTAAAACCAGTTGATTTTTCGTCAAAACAGTCGTTTTTTCTGCTAAAACAGTCGGTAAAAATGACCAGCCAGTCGGTAAATATACCCTGCCCCCCCCCCCAAAAAAAAAACATTTTGGTTAGTAACGCCTCTGATTTTCTCCACACCACGATCTTGTTTGATTTATTTGTTATTATAACCCATGTTTGCATCCTTGCCCCAGTCCGAATCTGCCTCAGTCTGTCCCAGTGATTTAAAATAATGAATAATAAAACCAGGTTGTTATCGGAATACTAGGTACACAAGGGAACACACACAAAGATACACTTTTAAGTTAACAATGCGTAATTGGAAAACAAAGAAAAAGCACCATTTCTTTAACTTTTGCTAAATTGTGGGATAGAGGCTGTTTAGAGGCAGGGGTGGCCCGAAGCACTGAGGCCAGGGGGGAGGGGGGTGAGACCCCTCGTTTCAACGACATCTGGATCACACTATACGACTCGAACGTACCGATCAAAAGCACCGTGATGCGTGTACACTCTTGAAAACTATCTCTCCTTGCCGATGCAATATCTCCGGCCTCTCCGAGTACCTAGCGGAAGAAAGGCAGAAGTGGTATCACAACTGCTCCCAGAGATCGCCATGAATGTTTGACACGAGATTTGAGTCTGAGTAGTTACGGAGACGTTTACTCCTTCTTCCTGAGGATCACTGGAAATAAACAAACGGGAATGCATAGTTGTGAACGATTTTGTATAAGGAATTTGGTTGTGCTAGAATTCCTGCCAACTATTTATTTATCGTCTCATGGGTGGTAGATTTCAACGTATTTTGAACTGACCAGACCGCATAGTTCTGTAACGTTTATTGGCCTAAAGGGAATTTCGGTCAGCTAGAGTACCTTGCAAATGTTTTTTTGTGATACATTTCAGTTATAATAACCGACGAGACTGCATAGTTCAGAAATATTAAATAGAGGAAGTTTCTGTCAGTTTGAGTTCGTTTCAAATATTTATTATTTTTTTTCTTTTTGTTATGCTAAACATTTTGATTGAGTGAACAGAAGAAATTTTATGTAGTCCAGAAATGTCAAAAAAAAAGAATTTCAGTCAGCTTAACCAATATATTACGATTATGAAGTGACTTAGAACTTTGTGTTTTTTGGGTAATTAAAATGGATGATTTTGCATTTCTAGCATCAGGAATGTTGAATGGAAAGATCAGTTCAAATTTCGGCCAGTGACAGTTCTCGGCAGATATTTCCCTGTTGTTTCTTTGGCAATGTGTTTTAATCTCCGTTTTAATCTAGTAGACATTATAATGTGGCTTGTTTTTTTTTTATTATTGAAGATTTTGCTAGTTAAAGCGGAAAGAGCTTGTTAGAATACATCCGGAACATTTCAGAAGTGCTATATTGAACAGACAGGTGTGTTTTGTGTAATTAACTAATGAGGCTAATTAGAGCCCCCACCGATATAATGATCGATCTTGGACGGAAGAGCAGCCATCAACCGCGGATGCGGAACAATACAAACGTTCATTCTGTAGCTTCCCACTTTGTAATGCCATTTTTCTTCCGCTTTTTTTTGTAATGTGTACCAATGGATAAATATTCCTTCAGCACAAGCCGAGTATGAAATAAAGTTGAAACCCCAAGCCCTTGTGCATGGCGAGGGGTTGCCCGCTCTGGATATAGTGTACAGCAAGTGCCTGGCCGGTGCCGGAACCTGTTGCCACGAGTTACAAAATTAAAATCAGCAAGTTTAGAAGCGGAATCGCCTAATTTGTGCCCGTTATCGCTTTTTTCGGTCGGTTTCTGCTCGTGTCGTGAAAGGGTGTACATCAGGCGCTGGGGAGTGTGTTACCCCTCCGTCCACAGCAAAACCAAACTCATCCAGAATGCCCAGTCCTAGAAACCTACCTAAATCTGATACTTAAATGCTAGAGTCTTTACTTATTGTGTCACAGGTTCCTTTTCCTAGCTTGAGCATGAAGAGAACCCTTGCCAAAAAGGACCAAAATATCGCTAAAATAAAACTGAGCTGACCTTTCTGTTTAACGCAGTCAAATGAAATAATGTACCAAGGGGTTCTTGTGGAGGTTAAACAGATGTGAGATAAGACGCAGGGGCGGATCCAGCGCTCGACTCTAGGGGGGGCGAATGCTTTGACAAAATTGTTGTCTCAACCCTTTTTTTCGGCCGGCAGGCCGAACAAAAATTGACGTTTTTACAAGCTCCCCCCATCACTTTGCGAGCACAAACTCTCTGCTCTGTACCACCAATTCCACGTTTTAACGACAAAGCAGTTCCACGTATCTGCAAATTCATCTGCGCTTGCTCTAAAACAGCGTTATAACAAGACTTTTTAGTCCGTCTAGGGGGGGCGATCGCCCCCCTCGCCCCCCCTGGATCCGCCCCTGATAAGACGATACGGCTATCCGGTGACAAATTGAAGTCTTTAGTATGAACAAAATCCTTGGAACAGACGACCTTTGCCGTTGAGCAAAAGCAGAATAAACACACAGATTTATAGATAGATTTTAATGCGTAAGAGCCAACAGCGGCGGTCGTACCAAAACAAAAATAGAAACTTACAAAACATGAACACCATACCTATACTTCAAAATACTTGGACAGACAGTTTTTCCTGTGCTTGTCCTATCTGCGGAACATTCCAAATAGTTTAATAGCATGGATACTTTTTTACTTCCTTCTCTCTGTAATCCACACAACTCTCAATCCAAACAACTCGTGTCTTAACTCATTCAGTTCCACGTACTCTCACACGAAATGACTCACACTTTCCTCCTACCATCCACACGTAGGGCAAGAGTGAGGATCAGTTTTAACCCTATCTTAACTTTATAAAGACTAGAAAAAATCAACTAAAATTCATTACTGGCGAACAATCATTTTGTGACAAGATTTGCAGTGACTAATTATTATACAGCTCATTCTCACTCGTCTCGGGAAGCGCTAACAGCAAACGTAACCCCTCTGTCAAGTTGGTTTATGCGGGTCACTGGCATTTCGATTGAAGCTTCCCTACGTTGTTTATTTCACTCAACCATTTACCCCGGTAATATTTCCACTATCTTTTGCTCGTCCCCTCTTCTCCACTGGAGATAGGCTTGTCAATCATGATAGTCCTAATCTATATCTCGTTATTTCCTTTTTATCCTTCATTTTCTCCATTTCTTCCCCATTTCGTAGCTCACTAACAGCCCTGGATATAATAAGAGCAATAATCCTGAGAAAAGTGACCATTACACAGTATTTGCTTGACAAGGGATAGACCTAAAAGAAGAAAAAGCACATAGAGTAGCACATAGCACATAGAGCTTAGTCACTGACGCTAGTAGTCACTAACGTCAGCGACGGGGATACCATTGATTCCGTGAATTTATCCCTCTGTATTTTCGTCCGTGTGTAAGCACGATGAAGTGTTTCGGGCGTACATGGGGTTCCTTTGGGTAAAATACCCGTCAAGGTGTTAAACGGACCGAAGCTTTATATTTAGGGGTGGGGGAGGGGCTCATAGTTTCTAGGTTGCAAAAAAAAAATTGATTGGGTGTCTGTATAGGGGTAATTAAAGCGTGCCGAGCCTATACTTGATCATTAATTTTTTTCCTCTGAAATTCAGTTTGAAATTTGAAATTCAGTTCTGTTTTATTTTCTTACCAAACACACTTTCAAAAAAATCACGCTTAAGAACCCTCTTGGCCCGTTTGTTCACCTTTCGCTGACAGCTTCTCTCTCATAAGTAGTTATGCGGGAATCCGGCGAAAATTCGGAACTCAACATGAAATCAAGAATGTAGCTGTAAGGAAGAAGAAAGGGCTGGTTCCTGTCTCTGTTCTTTTTCTCGAAACACTATACTAGTAGATAAAACCAAAATCTGGCAAAAGTCTTATATTCTGTCGAGCCGAACATATCCTAGGACATGCTGATTGTGTATCTTTTGTTTCGTTTTGTCGTCAGACCAGAAAATCGGCAAGAACCGGGATTTGCTAGGATCAGATACGTCTTGGTCAAGTTGAACGGAGTGTCGATAAAGGGGTAAAAGACAGACTGGTCTGTAAGCTTCACTTTTCTCATCGGTTGATAAGCCGATCGAAATATGGCAAAAGTGTGAAACGCGGAAGAAACAAAAAAAATGATGAACATAGAAACATGTGCTAGTTTTATACTTCCGCTTTTTTTTTTCAGCGAACAGATATTCCGAACCAAAAACTACTTAGTTACTTAGCTACTTAGTTAGACAAACAAACGGTATTCCACATAAACTCTTTAGCCATGGAACACCATACTTACTTATGCATACTTATTGCATAGCCTACTTATGCATACTGCAGACAATATGATCGACCGCCTGTTCTTGAAGTCTTTTGTCCCCCTGGTTAAAATATATATATATATATTCAGGCGGATATGATACGGGAAAACGCGGTGATGGGGCCATTGGATTGACCCTTATGTCGCTGGTTGAAAAATGGCTATAAAGCAACTGAGCGAATGACAACGTTGTCGGGCGGGAAATACTGGGCAAAACGATTTGGGGCAGCGGCTCTGGTCATGTCCCTGGTTACCGGCAAAAACGTTTCAAACTGACTGAAATTCATCGAAAGTTCTCAACCGCGACAGCCGCTTTTGAGTTGGTCCGGAATCCTGACGTAAATCTAGCCTATTATATCGCTGATTATTCATATCCTTTATTCCAACTTCCTATATGACGACGGTAGAGGACAGTTGCGTTTGTTCATTATACTGCGGTCGTTATCTGGATCTTCTTTCATCTGTCATTACCTATTCTATTGTGCTTTGTTGTCGACTTTCTGCTGATTCACTGTTCACGATACTTATGGCACAAGTCACTGTCATTTATGCTGATACTTCTGATATATTGTATTATCTTTTATAGCAGATAGACTTCTACCAGTAGGGCAAATAATTTGTTAACTTTTCTGACTCTAATGCCTTCCCGAAGGGAATTTGAACACTTGCACGACTATACTGCATTACTGCGCGACGAGAATAAGGCAATCGTGAGACCATGATTTTGAAATCAGATTGGAAATGCAGGATTGGAAAGCAGCAAGGATCAAGAGAATGACCAGCCAGTTCAACTTACCAGAAGACATCGCAACCATCGTAGACCTCGAAATCCCTCTCAAGCAACAGAGGGAAATCTACCACCAGATCATCACTGTTCTCCAAGAAAACATCTCGTAACTGCAGCAACGAAGAAGTAGAAGCAACCAAGGCCGAAACGGATCCAGAGTGGAACCCAAGTGCCAGACATTTGAAGGAAGGAAGGAGCACTTCAGTTGAACCCTGCCGTTTTCCTAATTAGCCTGTAGTGTCGTAGGAAGGGGTTGTTTGTTTGTTTGTTTTTGGAGGGACAGTCGCTTGAGTAAAAGCCGGAAAAATTTTTGAAGCACATTTTGAATTGGGACATGCTTTTTTTTCATGTAATTGGGCCGTAATCCGGTTAAAACAAAAATTTGAGAATGAGAAAACTGAGTGGGTTGACGCAAGGATATCTAGATCTTTGAACCTATGACAGTTGTTGTTCTTTTACTTTCTGCGACCCGGATGAATCTTTCTAGTACTGTCAACTCTTCGAAGGCGAATTGGGATTGTGTTTTTCGTTTAGAGAATTCGGTTCATTTTATTTCACTCTTGCTTTATTTATCTCTTGGAAAACAGCTTGATTCTATAACTTGTCGATACAGTCAGCACTCAAGGTCTTCCTCCCGCCTCGGGCTTCACCTCAATTTCTTATTTTGTTTACTGCGTAGTAGCCAACCTCGAAGATCAAACCCAAACCTCTTAAAGTTCATAAAGCACACAACAACACCCGCAAGTTCTCAAATGTAACACCAAGACCCAGATACAAAGCATCGTGGACAGGACAAGAGGATGTTGGTGACCCAACCGCGAATCGAAAGCATGTGGTTGTTTGTTCTTTCCGATACTGGTCTCAAAAGCTCGAATAAATCCAGTTATGACAAAAGCTACTTTTGTCAAAATTATTTTGATACTTATTATACTAATATACTGTTCGTTACATCTTTCAAGGTGAGTTAGGCTCCCGCTTATTACTTCCGAGGAGATCATTGGCCAGAATACCGACTATGCACGTTTTTCAGTGTGTCTCATAAAAGCCAGGGGGGCCTGCCCTTGACCTGTGCTGAGGGTGGAAATCTTTCAATACTTCAGCAAGAAGTCGATCAAACGGTCAGTTCCTCACCTTTCTCGACGGAACGTCACCAAAGAAGCCACACGAAAATCGATAGCTTTCAGATCTGGGGTCTCCGGAATATTCAGCTTGCATTTAGTGGAAGTGTATCTACAAAGGCCAAATAAAATTGAATCAATCACTGCTAGGGGAGGAACAAGAGATCAGATTCCAGAGACCCCACCATCTTCCAGAACATTACTGTTGTTGTAACTATGTTGGGTTTCAAACACATCGATCTCTTGTGACAAGTCCTCTTTGGTTGACTGTAGATGCGTCCCTAGTTTTGGGTTTGAATGTCACATTTGAAGTTGGTTCAGCCTTTCATCTCGGGGCTTCAAAGTGGGAACCATTCTTTATCTGGAACAGATCATGTTGGCTGCTGTTTTGGTCGGAAATAGGGGATCAGGGATACCGCACCTGGAACTCCGAATAGAGCAAGCCGGACCTACCCCATGCGTTACCCAAGTTTTAATTAAAGACCGCGAAAATCTTTTGCAATGAATGGTTAGCTTACTTCAAGCTTCATTTTCTAACTTTTGATCAAAGATAACTTCAAAATACACTGTGTTTGATTGAAACCAAATCTGCTCTCTGTTCGTCATACTTGTAAGACTTTTCTTCCACCAGTATTTAATAATGAATGACACAGCTGCACAAACTTTCAGTTCCAATAGGTTGTTAATTGCAGATTCTGTAACCCTGGTACTTTTTTCGGTTGTTCAGCGGTATTAGGATTTCCAAATTCCTTCACTTAGTGGAAGGCATTTAATGAATTACTAGTAATTAGTTGCGTTTTCGTTCGCCTTTTCACTCCCGTTTCGATGCCTTTTTACTTGTTTTGCGTTTTCGAAATAGTCCTAAGCGATGTTTGACAATTTCACGTTTTTGTCAAAAGGCAAACGCCGACTTCCCTTTTCCCTCGCCTTTTTGCAAAAAGACTTGGTAGCTGACCAAGTTGCGCTCTCCTTTTGGCTTTTTGGCTCAACACTTTTGTCAGTTCACCCCAAAATTCAAGAAGAGATGGATTTGAAGAGATCAGTATTTGGAGACAGTTTCAGATTTTAAAGATGAAAAATTTACAGTAGCCTACAGGTGAAATACATTTAAAGTGGAATTTGTCGAAATTGCGTTTTAACCCTTTCGAACCCGAATTATTTTCCTTCGAGCTAAAAATTTTTTTCGAATTGATTTTGAGTGTTAAGGGGTTCAATATGAACTTGTGTAAGTTTCATTCACTTAGGTCAACGGATTCTTAGAAATCTAGGGGTCTGTCAATTGACGTGGCCGGGCGTGAAGAGTAAAAACCAGAGCTCTGGCAAATGACGGACTGAGGGTGTTGAGGTCACAGGTTTAGTCATAGTACCATGGCACGAAACAAAGGAAATTAATGCAAAATGGAAGTTTACTGACAAAGGTACTTTTATCGGGGCAAAGGACACCATTCCACTTTGAACACTTGATGTTTGACCCCTTTTTGGTCGTTTTGAACCTTTCTTGGACCTGAAGATTGCATCCCGGCTGTCAGTGTGGATCTGGAGGCGATTCGACTTATTATATCTTATGTTTTCGTTCCCCAAAGTTTGCATTGCTGTTGTTGTTGACGTAGCGGGTAAGGGGATTCCATCCTGTCGTGACAAATGACATCATTTGTGCATGGACAACCACGCCGTCGTCATGCAGTACCTTTATATTCACTGTGGGCAACTTGAAAAGAAAGGCGGGCTTCTAGGAACGGTCTCGATGCTCGAAACGTCGCCCCGAATTATCAACATGATATATAATCACGTCAATGACGTGAAAGAAGGTCTTCCGTTTCTACTTTCTGGTTTTCGTCTCGACCCAGCACGAAGCGGTAAGGTAATCGAATTGTGCGCTCCCCCACGTTACGCTTGTAGTCTCCAGCGACATCGGGACGTAGACCTTCGACGTACATTTGTGTCTCACTGCTCCAGCGTCTTACAACTTCTCCATGGCCCAACAAGAAGCCAGAGTGAATATGCTGAAGCCAGAAGCCAGAAGCTTTGAAGCCAGAGTGAATATGCTGTTGTCGTGACAGCGAACCAAGCCAATTCCTTCGTCCGACTCGCTCATCTCGGTCCCGCATGCACCACTCCATTTCTGCTTTATCTCGTTTTCTTCTAACAGCTTTGCTTTACCGATCCTTTCTTTTCGTATTATACTATCTGGATGAAGACAGTCTGTTTGATGAGTTAGGGGAGTGGCAGGGTGGGGAAACAAAATATAGTAGGCTAGTAACATGCTCCTGTATTTGTTTGACAAGCCTGGGGACGATAGCATCTCGAAGTCCACTCTAGCTTCGTTACAAGCTTTACCGATGCGGGTTGTTTTTCCATGGTGAACCTCAAAAGTCATACGTAATTCCAGACGCCTCAAGGGGAACAAGTTTCTACTAGCCCCAAGGGCTAGGGTTTTATCGAATAGGCAGATGTTATTCCATCTTTGTCTGCCTTTTGAATGATATCATCTGCTCGCCAACGCTTACATTCAGCTCTTTCTCCAGCTTCACGAGTTTTGATATTTCGAGTTAGCTTCGTAGTTCAGTTCCTGCTGCAACTCTCGTTCCACATGCCCTAAAATTTATTAGCCCAACCGAAATGCTTTCCCAATCCGGTTCGCAGCCTTCTTCTGGGATCTAGTATGTCGCTAAGTACGGAGTCGTCACCGAAACTGAGAAAAAACGTCAGTCGCCTCTTCTGCTCTAAGCTTCTTGCAACTAGTATTATTGCACGTTGGGGCCTTCTCGGATTCGAGGAACCCGCTTTTGGTTGATCAGTATCCATCCGAACGAAGCCTAGCTTTTCCAGTTGGAAGATATGGTCAATTAGGAGGTATACCCATCCACCCGTTTCTCAAAAGTAAGAAGATAAGATATAAGTACCAGTGTCAGTAGTCATCATAGAAGCCACACTCTGTCATTTGACGAGAACCCCAATTTTACCTGTCTGTCCTGGGTCCGTCATTTGCCATGGTCCATGTTTGAAAAATTCCTACGGTGGACCTATTGGGGATAACAGTCTCGCTGTAGTCTTGGCGTGTATTCCTAAGATCTGTCATTAAGAATAAGCAGAAACAGAAAATTAAACCTCTGAACTTTTCCTGTATTTCTAATTAGAAATAACCCCACTTTTTGTCCCACCGAGGTCCATTTCTTGCAAGTTCTGCCTACCCTTGAAGTTGTTCTCCTAAATGAACGAACGATACGTCGATCGAACCGTAAAGACCTCTAGTTTTAAAATCAGGTCCCATATTTGGAGTTTTCAATGCCAGATGGCAGCTAAGTAACGAAAAAGAGTGGACTGGCAAATAACGGCGATAGGGTCGAAAGGGTTAACCAAGAAAAGCGAAAAGTCCTTAGTAGTGACGGCGACTTACAAAAACGTGAGAATGTTCAAAAAGGCCTGAAAAAGACCAAAAGCTAAAGCCCAAAAAGGAAAAGGCAAAAGCCGAACAAAACCGCAACTAATGTCGTGTTATTGAGTTTTATATATCACACTGTAAACATTTCATCCTTACGAGTATTATGAACGTCTTCTTTCAGCCATTGTCTGCTTCCGTGTCATCATTCTAGATCGAAATTAGTTGCTACTGGGATGGGAACGTTCAGTGGCTAGTCGAGGGTCGGCCCGTGTGAAGGGATAGCCGAAGGTTATATTAGCATTAAGCTAATCATACGGGCTTTAAACATTTCAGTTCACATGTTTTGTATCATCGTGTGAAGAAACAGTCGAAGGTTAGATTAGTATTAAGAAGATTTCAGTTCACGTGTTCTGTATTATCGTGTTAAGGAACAGCCGAAGGTTTGATTACCATTAAGAAGTCCAGGTTCGGATACGGGCTTTAAAAATTTCAGTCCCATATTTGTCATCCCCATATGTTCATTCAAAGTCCCCCCCCCCCCCCCAAGTTGATGATAAATCCGCTGAATGTGGAAAGCTGTATCTGTACGCATCCCTCTGTTCCACATTTCAAAAGTGAATGTACGTTTATTAGAGAGCTGTGCAACTTTCTAAAACAAGGGCTCTCTTAATTTATCGAGCTGATACAGACGACTGACGGTAAACAAAGGAAGACTTCGTTAGAGGGAGATGAAAGCTAATAATCCGGTAATGAAGCGATACTGATTCGGGAGGCAGCTTCTTTTGATCATCCATTCACCTTTGTGCTGTTTGTTCCCTTAGCTGTTCCCTTAGCTCGCAGATGAAATCCGTTGAGCCAAAAATCCTAAAATAGGACGGTGGAGAGTCAATACTCTATATGACTAAGTCCGAAACACGCCAGTGAACCTCGGGAAGAACGAGAAACGTCACCCGAACGATGATTCAAATCATATGTGAACCAATCAACAGCGTCTGTTGGGGACATGTTTCTGGCTCTTCGAACACGGCGATTCTCCATCGGCACAACGAGTTAGTCATCAAGAGTAAAGAAGCGACATGACATGATCAGCAAATTGGTGGAGACTTTTCGGAAAATTGTGTAACTATAAACATGGCAAAGTAAAAGCCAAATTGCTAAATCGGTTACTGATAAATACTAAATGCAAATCCTGATGCATTATGTTTCTGATTATATATATATATATATATATATATGTTTTAACCCGCTAAGAGCAACAAAACGCCGTAGCAAAAATGAAACAGGACTAGGATAAAACGCATTAAAATAACTAAAATTCACAAAAAAAACGAGACAGGTTGATGTGCGGAGAAGCTGTGATAGGATGTGGAAGATATTTTTGACCAGTTAGGGTCGAAAGGTGAAAGATATGTTTGTTTTTTAATTGTTTTGTATCTAGTTTTGTATGCGATGGCCCTCGGCACACATACCATATCATATCATATGTCCGGAACCTTCTGAAATCAGGTGTCTGTTTTTGTACGGGGGGGGGGGGAGGAACCTTGCATATCTGTACTATTGGTAATATAGAACAGAGGAAGTGGAGATCTTTCTTAGTCATAGAAAATCACATTCCGTACTTATCCAATTCACAGGACTCTTTGTGCATTAATTATTGAGACGGAGTAGGGATCGTATGTTCACTGTAGGGTACGAAATTTCTGACTGAGAAGGAATTAGTGATCTTCTGAAACTTCTAATTATAAAGCTTTGTAACCGGTTCTTCGTTCTACTTTTCCGACGGTTCGGACGGAGCTGTCGGCATGTCGCCGTCCCGAAAGTCCTATCGTTTCTTCTTATCTGGCATTCTCATCAGTTCTGTTCTTCTAGTGCAGAAAACTGGCAAAAGATTTACTCGGCGTGTTACATTCGCTCCAAGTATTTTTCTAACGAGCTGGAGAAACCCAAGTTCCAGAGATCGGTTTTGACAGACAAAAAATACTCGGATTTTTCTTCTAATCTTCGGAAATAATTAGGTGTAAATCCTTGAGGGGAATTTTCCGTGACTTTGGTTCTGTGCTTGGCAGAGCGGACCATTTCGTAGCTAAATGGGAAAGATTCTGATAAATCCACCTTGACGAACGCATACCTGTCGCCAGGTCCGTATCCAGGATTTTTTTTTTTTTTTTTAGGGGGGTTGCCCGCGGGTCGACCAAACGTGCAAAAAAGAATAGATTAGAGGTTAAAGCCTATAATAAAAAACGATTATTTTGGTGGGTTTCGGGGGGGGGGCGTTCGAACCCCCTACCCCCCTGGATACGGCCCTGCCTGTCGCTCATCTTTATTTTCAAAAAACGCCCTCGAAATATGTTGATTCTTCTTGACACCAAGTCCACTCTCTGTGAGCGTGTTCCAACCTTCTAACAATAGTATCTATTAGTAACTATCTCCGTTCCAACCTCACGAAAAGTTACTACGCTGACCGTTCCAACCTTCTCAAAATATTAACTAATAGTAACTATTTGCTTACCATGCTCGGGAGCGCAGTAAGCGTAGTAACTACGCATCTCTGTAACGTGATTGGTCCGGTCAGCCCACGGCCTGATATTTGACTGAAAAAAAAAGCATTCCAGCCTAGCGTAGTAACTACGGTGACTACACTGTAAGAAGTTTCATAACAGATCGCGCATAACACTTTCAAGAATAACACCTTTTCACTTAGAAATAAAGTGTTATGACCAATTAAGTTTACACTATTTCGTGCCTAGATCTCCAACACTTCAATTGGTAAAAATACTGCACTGTCAGAAGTTATATAACGACAACAGAAGGATGCCTGGTTTCAATAGATAACACTTTGGGATGTTATCTGTTATGTTTCTTTCGTTCCCGTTAGTATTTTTTACCAATTGAAGGTGTTGTTGGAGATCTAGGCACGAAATAGTGTAAACTTAATCGGTCATAACACTTTATTTCTAAGTGAAAAGGTGTTATTCTTGAAAGTGTTATGCGCTATCTGTTATGAAACTTCTGACAGTGTAGCGTAGTAACTACGGTGATTAGGGTGGAACACGCTCCAAGTCTGCTCTGTATTACCGTGTTCTATCCTTCTAACAATAGTATCTATTAGTAACTATTTCCGTTCCAACCTAACGAAAAGTTACTACGCTGACCGTTCCAACCTTCTCGAAATAACAACTTTTTGCTTACCATTTTCGGGAGCGTGGTAAGCATGGTAAAACCACGGATCTCTGTAACGTGATTGACTGGATTACCCCGCTGAGTGATATTTACCGAAAATTTAAAAACATGTTCCAGCCTTGGCGCCAAGAAGCCAAATTCGTGACATCATGCGTAGTAACTACGGTAAGTATGGTGTAACACGCTTTAAATCGTGATACATGCAAGCCCTTTCTTTTATCAAACTGTCATAAATAGTAGCTAAAACAGCGCAAACGGTATCTTCCATCAGTTTGTTAATTGCAAAGTATTTATCCCCTTTGCCGTCCGCCTGCCTTTCTGTTGCAGTTCCGTGGCGTCCAGATTCTCAAATTCCTTTCACGAACATGATGAATCATTAATGAATAATTAGTAGTGGCGTGTATATGAGTTTCGGAAATCATCCTGTAGATTTTTTATTCTTTCAAATATTTCGAATGCTTTCCTTAGTGTCCTTTATTTTTCTTGCTTTTAGGTAGTTGCTAACTAGGATGGAAATATTATTAACTGAAATTTTGAATCGTCTTGACCGTTGATCACAACAGAGGGTGGGTTTGGATGAAGCAGCAGATTGGAGTACAATAAAAACTCCAGTTTTGGATATAGACTTTCAGAATACTGTCCTATAAAAGTGACTCTGTTTTTTTTTCTTCCCAGGAACAGTTGTAATATGAAGTCGAGAGGGGTTTATCGAACATCGAGAGGGGTTTATCTGGTTGGAATTGGGTAAAAAGATAATGTCTTTCTTTTGTTTTGTTTTTTGCCATGGCCGTCGGGCGTTTTGAATTACATTTATTATATCATGAATTGATCATCATGAATTACATTCATTATAAACATATATAATGAACATATATATTATAAATCTGTGAAGCTCTCTCAGTAGCAAGTAAGAGTGTAAAAGATCCTGTGCGGGTATAATACTATTCAGAAAAAAATATACCTCTGTTACATTAGTGGGACATGTATATATATAATAAAGTGCCAACTCTGCGATCTACATAGAAATTTTGAAACCGTATTAAATTCATAGCAAACAGAACAATACTGGGCAGTTCCGACATTCCTGTTCTAGAGAAAACAGTTTATTTCCCTAACAGTCCTGGTATGTTAACCTCTTGGGTCACCCTCTTAAGTCTGTGATGCAAAATCGAACCCCAACCCTCAAGTGGAGATGATGAGTGACATACAACTTGCCAGAAATAGACACGGCACTTCACTTAAACCAACCGAAGAAGACTTGTCCCAGGGGCTAGCCACTCTTTATGTAGAAAAAATAACTCAGAACGGAGTCAGCAAGAATTTCCTTCAGATATTTAAGGCTAAGATAGAATCTTAGTTGTTTTTCCACCCTTGTCAAGAAGGGCTGATAAATAGCTCTAATAAAATTTAGCTGACTTATCCGTTTTGCACTATCAGATATAATTTTCTTCAGCGATATTTCGGCCCTTCTTGGCAAGGTTCCTTGTTAGGCTGTAGCGAAACTTCAAAATGTTCCTGAAAGGTTAGCGTGAAATACGATGAGTCGCTATCACTGACAGGCTGCCGAACTGCCGCAAAAATTGGGGATTTTGATCGGCGAACTGGCTGGTTCTCGTGGCGGTATTAAAGTCCTACCCGAAACAGAACCCTGGTCATCTCTTGGTTTTTGTCAGATTTTCCGTGCGGGTTAAAGCACATGTTGCGTCTGATATTACTTATAATTCATTAATTCAATGTTCTAACGTACCTGACTCCTTCGAGACTCTGTCGGGGTTCTCAAAAGGTCACAAACCCGTCCCCGATTTTTTCATCCTCACTCCGGCCCTTGGCTTTGGTGGAAAACATAGAAAATCTTTATAATCTGTATTTCTGACCAGTGAGTTCCTGGAAGCAATTTGCTGGACCCTGATCCGCCTTGAAAAGAGCCGAAAAATGGCAAATGCAAAATTCAGCTTAATTCCGCTAATCTTGATAGAATGACATAGACATTTGGAAATTTCAGGATTAACAATGGATGGAACGGTTAAAGCCTAGTTTGAATCAGTAATCTAGGTAAGATAGGCCCTTTAAATATTTGTGTATTCAGGCAGCTCTATCCCTCACGTATCCCTGGTTAAATTGAGCTAACGGTCTAGTCTACTTTTTTTCTCTCAATACCTCGCGTTATCCCATTCCATTTAGTATTTCGGGTATAGCCTGAATTTAATGCCCGGATAGCGTTTTGCTGCCTATATATTCAAGGTTCAGGGTCTGTATCCGTAAATATAAAATGTACGGTCAAAGCCAGAAGGACGAATGACAAAACCCGGTACACTAATAAAAACAGTCCTAGGTAAATAAGGAAACAATAAATCCATGACGCCACCACCCACCGACACTTGGCAAAGATCAAACGAAAATCTTCCATGTATAACATAGCTTTCCCGTAAGAGGAGGGTCTCTTTCCGAGGCCTGCCGTATAAGGGCGATCTCTTGGATTCGCTTTCCGAAAAGCAAAGCGAGTATCCAAGAACACAACGCGCCGAGCGCAAGAACAAGCAAAAAGTCGTTGCGCCTTTACAACTTCTCGCTGACTTGCCGAAACCACTTTCCACTCGCGCAGTGGATTCGCTTTCCAAGTACCTACTCGCGGAAACTAGCGGAGCGCCAGAACAACTCTGGAAAGCGAAGCGGCTTTTAGCCGAAGTCGCAAGAACAGCCGGCGCATAAGCTCGCGGAGCTTTCCAGACCGCCAGAATCGCCCTATTAGCAGCCAGTACTAGTCTAGTGCTCATTTATCGTAAAGACATGTTCCGGGAGTACTGACGACACACCTGTGCGATTTGACAGGCACTAAACCACATACTAGTTTGCAGTTGCAAAGCAAACCCACGATCAGGATTTCCCGGTCGGATTTCCTGCACTTTCATCATCAAGTTGAAAAAATTCAACCGTGGTATCTGGCCAGTTACCATGGTTACTGATATTCAGATACCACGGTCCCGACTGTGGCAACTGATCGTGGTATCTGAAAAATTCATGGCCTTGGTTTTTGTCAAATTGGTGGGAAAATAAGTTTAGCACTTGTGATGTGAGTGAGGAATATTAGTATTTCTTATGGGATGACTTCTAAAAGCACAGATTCGGCAATTGTCGTTTTGCAAAGCAACCGTAGTCAGAGACCATGGTATCTGCAAAAACGCAACTAATCTTTATTGCTAAGGTCTATAAGAAATGTGATAATGAGATTCCTCTTTCAACCAGATGGCCCACTCTGAACCTTCCGTCTTCTAAGCCTTAATTCATTGAGTAGTCAGTAGCCCCTCATCTCCGCCCCCTCCATATGGACGTAGGTGACTTCCGGATTTAGGACCTTGAGCCGACGTGGGACCGCTAAGAAAACAGAGTGACCGCAGGGCGGTCAGCGAAAGACATGTCAATATCTGAAGAAATAAACAAGGGGCCGACAGTTTGGGAGATATGTCAGTTCCAGATGTAGAAAAGGGACTCTGGAAGTCTATGAGCAATCTGTCTTTCCATTTTCAGTCGTGTCTGGTCTAGAAAAGCTATTTTAAGGTCGTTTAGCTTAAGTGTCTAAGTGTGAAGAAATCCAAAATAGTATGAAGTAGTGTTTAAAGTTCAAAGAGAATGTAATATAAACAGAAGGTACAGCATAATGTAACTTTAGGCCGAATTATCTTAACAACGTAGTGTAAAAAAAGATTAAAAATCAACCCTATAAGTGGCCCTGGCGTTTGACTGTGCAACACAAACTTTTCTTCTTCTAAGTGTATTGAAAGGAAATAGAAACACAACCTTTAAAGAGAAATAGTGTGTAACCCGACTTTTCTTAACGAAGCAATGTAAACTATAAACTCGTTTTTGTGAAATTAGACACCCACCAGACCCGGTATTTTACAGCGTCCTGACTCCTGAACAACATTTATAGATACAAAATAGAAGAAGGGAAGGAATGGAAAAAAAGAACTAATTGTGTAGGCAGGCCCGTATCCAGGAATTTATTTTTTTTTGGGAGGGGGGTTCCCCGCGGGTCGGACCAAAAAGTATAAAAAAGATTTTAATTTTTTGCTGACACGGTGTGTCATTTGCTTGTCGACCAGACCTAGCAGCCCTGATTTTTGACACCGTAACTACTCCACAATCATCTTTTAACATAAAAAAGAACAAATAATGAGAACACGAACTAAACAAATAGCCCAAAAGAGGACTGTTGTGTAGGCCTACTTTTCTTAGCGAAACAACTAAAACAAGAGTGAAATCCGAAAGCCGTTCAGTCCTGGCATTTGATAACATTCTACTAAATATAAGAAATGAAGGAATGGAAACGTAAGACGTTAACGATAAACTGTAGATATTCTGTAGATCTACATTTTTCAACGTTGCAATATAAATAAAAGCGAAACTTGACAGCACTAACAGTTTTTAGCAGACCTAAAGTTTGAGCCAAGCTACTTTTTTTATGATAAATTTTTGCATTGGGGCACCTCAGTTATGCTCCGTTCTATTTTAAAATGCCATATGATACCATCCGCCTCGCCATCCGCAAATAGCTGGTAAAAAAGTATGGATAATTTTTGGCAGTATGTAGATCATCTAGCCCTATGATACCTCATCTTGACAGTCGAAAAGAGTGCCCAACACCTTCACCGCCAAACAGTCGATTTGCATAACAGTCTTGAAATGTAATTCCATGAACTGATAGCGGCACTAAACCTCATCTATGTAACTTTATTGGCTGATCACTTTGTTGCATGTTCGGTTTACGGCTTCACACTTCAACACCAAGCATTATCACTCATGCGGAAACGGCTTCGACAATTCGTTTCGGTGTTATGACTCGGGTAATTAGCATCGGCAAAATATACACAGGCAGCATATTGAAGTAGGCCTAGGTGCGAAAAGATGGGAGAATAGGGTTTCGTAATCGTGGCGCCCACTCGTCTGGGAAAATGAATGGTTTAGGTTCTTTAATTTAACCAAGAACAGATAAGCAGGTAGAACTTCTTTCTTTAGTCGCATGCAGCGACTATGAAAACCCCGACAAAACTGAGCGGACCTAGAGGTATTACTCTAGCTTTGAGCTGCTGTTGATACCCGTTTACTCCTCTTTCCTCTTTGCCGTTGCTAATCGCACAAGAAATAGTGAAGGAGGCTGGCGGGAAGCGTACTCCGCTCGGTGACCCGCTCTGGAGTGCGTCCATTGAACCAGTCAGCTTTGACTCCTACTATTCAGCGACTTAACAGCGATTTAGCTATTTGTAGAAGTAACGAAACGTGATGTGGCGCGAAGCTAGCAACCTCCGCTCGTTCGTAGCTGACAGGGTATGGGGAAATATTCGACTCCGCATAGTCATATTACAGAGATAGGGAGACGGAGGTTCTGTCAGATTATTTGTTCTTGATTCAACATAGTTCATAACAATATAAATCTATCACTGGGGACCGGCAGGGATACAGGCTCCTTAGCTCGGTCCCATATTGATGAAAAAATGAATGAATTTGTTCACAAAAGCCCGTGGAGCCATGGCGGGAAAACAAAATAACCTTGCAAAATACTCATAAACTCGATATAACACCAAAGGGCTCGAAGAAACGCTACGGATGCTCCATAGCCTGCTTATATTTAACCGATTGTGAGCCATCTTTATCACTTATGTCGACGGAATGTTACCCATATCTTCGTCTTCTAACAATTAGAGTAACATTTTCTCTACCTCGTGCAATTCCGGCTATCCGGGAAAAATAAAATAATGTGGCGCCGAATTATTAGGTCCGTGGTTGAGGAGTTTGTCGTACTTAAAATTTAACCGAAAAGGGCTAGGATAGGACAATCTAGTTACCCATCACTTATTCACTTAAATCGGCTTGAAGACCCGCTGAAAATGAGTTACTCCGTTGTTCCGCTATTCACGAATAATCGAATTTCAAATAGTGGAATTTCCGTGTGATTTGTGGTGCCTCTATGCGCTTGTATTTTTGTTGTATGCCTTACGAGAAAGATTTATCATTTTTTTTTTGTTCAGGCACTAAGCAATCGCCACCAATCTCACCACTGCCCACTGAAAAGCCGCATTTGTGTTGAGATTAAAATTTCCCCGTCATAGTAGAATTTACGCTGTGGGGACGGCCGGAGATATTCTGAGCCTCATAACTAGAGCAGATAGTGGAAAACAAAAAAATCCTTTTGCAGAATCCAAATAACTCAGTGTATCCAATTAAATGACACACAAATAAGTTGGCTTTTCAGTTAAACTTTAAAGGACACGTCGAAGTAATTCATTCTACTTCACTAGTATTTTATCCATTCTCGTACCCGAGATTCTTCACTTCATGAAGTGTATCATATCTCCTCTATTAGCAGCCTACACTGGTTATCACACTTCACGTTTGTTCTCTTTCCGAGACGCATCATTCGCTCGATAATTGCTTCCAAGGAGCGTGTATTGTAAATTGTAACCGTGTTAAGTAGTATAAGCACAAATCATATCGTGCTGATCTGACATCAGCCACGCAAACGTGTACCACATAAACGTCGCTGATCTTTGCTGATGGCGCTGAAAAGAATTCCGCAGTGGACACTTTAAGACCGTCAATTATAACTTGGGAATGTTTACGCTATAAACGGGTTATAACATTATACAAATTGGTTATCTTTTGTATTACTGAACCTTAAACTCTAAATCATTTGGATTATTAAAAACTGACTTTTTGAGATCCCATAAATAACGGACTTCGCAAAAGTTGTCCGTCTGTCAGCTGGATAAGTCTCGTAGGGGATGAGATTCTTTTTCAAACTTGGTGTGAGGATTCTTAAGTCAAAGAACAGGTTGAGTCCGTAAACGGCCTCCGTAGCCGTATATATTTAGAGGGTGGGGAAGGGATCAAGGAAGTATTTTTTTAAAAGCTAACGAGATAACCGATTTAGGGGTAAGACGACATGCTGAATTCATCTATGAACATCATTTTTCTCCCCGGACATATAGTTCGCCCGGAATCCAACCAAAACCGGAAAATTTGTTAAAAGTAAAAGTTTTGTCTGAAGTCGACTAGTGTGTCGGTGTAGCGGTAAGGAGATGCTGAATCCATCTATTAAAATTATTTTCTCGCACGACAAATAGTTCGCCCGAATCCGGCCAAAACCGAAAAGTATGTTAAATTTATAAAGTTTTGTCTGAAGTCGATTAGAGGTTCGACGTAGGGGTAAGGAGACATGTTGAGTTTGTTTTTGAACTATTTTCTTGCCGGACAACTGGTTCTCCCGGAACCCGACAGAAATCGGAAATTTGGTAAAAATAAAAGATCATTCTTGGGTCGATTAGAGGTTCGCATCGGTTGAGAGAGCACGCGATAAATCCATTCCTGTACTTGTCCGACAAGTAATTCTGCTGAAATTCACCAAAACTCGGAAATTCAATAGACTCGAGAAGGTGATTTTTTTAGACTACTAAAATTGTTTAAAGGAAAATCGGTGAATCTCTTTGAAACATAAAAGAGTTAGCTCAACCGTTCGAGCGTCAGACTACAGATCGAAAAGTTCTTGGTTCGCCTCTCGGTCACCAGCTCTTTTGCTCTGCATACGTTTTGCGAAGTTTTAGAGCTGCTAGGTGTCAATTTAAAGATTCGACATATTGGTAAAAACACATGCTGAACCCATATCTGAACTCTATTTCCCTGTCGAACAAAGAGTTGCTCGGAATATGGACAAAAACCTGAAATTTGGTATCAGTAAAATCCTCTCTGAATTTGGTCAGAGGGTCGATATAGGGGTAAAGAGACATGCCGAAGTAATTTTTCAAAGTAAAGATCTTTCTAAAGTCGATTAGAGATGAGATAAAGGGGGTAAACAGGTCGTCTCACTATTTTGTATGTGAATGAATTTACTTCCCGAAATGTTGCAGTAATAAAGGTCGCCCCTGGCGAAAAGGCAGTAGTAGATCTGTTCCCACAGAGTAATGGCCTCCTTCTATTATCATGGCCACCGAGACCCCCTATGTTATTACTACTGTTGACGGGAATCAAAATGGTCTCTGCTGTGAATGGAAGAAGTTCCCACAAACCGTCCCCCACCATGACCAACGAAATGGCTAATTTCTCCACCCAAACCACTGCACCCATAACATTTATGATAGTACTTGGTACTATCCAATTCCGAGGAAGCCAAAATAAACCTTAGCAGCTAAGTGATTCGATCATTAGAATGGACGGACAGTTCCCGTTCCCACAGAGTGTCCCCTACCATGACCGAGGAGATCCCTAATTCCCCATCCAAACGCTTGCACCCCCCCCCCCTGATGGATGGAGCTAGATACAGAAATGAACATGCATCACTCTCTAAAAGGGGAATTTCTCTGGTCTTAAAGGATTACCGAAGATGATGACGAAAGTGATACGAACAGTTCATTAAAGTAGGAGCTCTAAGAATAAATTGCACCGAAACATACGAGAGGAAGAGGACGATGTCGAATGACGGATGGGGGTCGTAAATAAGCCAAATCGGCCATTTATCTTGTAGGTAATGAGCTCCCGGGGAACAGGGGGCTTTCTGGGGTTTTGAGGCGTGCTAAGATAAGCTCGGTCGCTTGAAGGGAAACGATGGAAAGTGTTATTAAGAGCTCAATTAGATACACCGTTCAAGGAACGTAAACAAGAAGCTGTGCTGTAGAAGTATTTCTTCTGCTCAAATTTTATTTCAGTCAATCCTGGCAGGTGTCATCTTCAGGCCTTAGCTGAAAATATGAACATGCAGTAAAATAAAGGAAGTTTCTGGTATCATTAAAATCCATTTTAGAGATTGAGTTCTTAGGTAACGGAGGAGCTGAGAGCCTGGTGTCGAAGTTTGATTCAGGAGCTGGCTGCTATTTTTTTGCTGCTCCGTTGATCGCTGACATCCGAGAGACTTTCCTGCATTTTAATCTACGTGGGTTCAAAAAGTGTTAATATAGCTGGTAATATAAAAAAAAAGCTGCAGATGGTGGTCTATTAAAGTGAGTCTTCCCATGGATGACGTACGATTGATGTCGAATTTCAGTTTATTCTAGATCAGTGTGTAGAAGGTTATAAAAAAAAAAATACAAAAAAAATACAGGGTTTGGACGGAACAAAAATTTAAGCAGCGACCACAATGACTTGCAGTGAGCCTATTCTAGGGGCTGTATTCTAATCACATTCGCAGGGTCATAAGACTGGCCTCCTAGGATTCTTATCCGTCTTGTTAGTGAATTGGGGTAAAGTGATATATTTTTCTCAGTTTCAAGCTACTTTGCCTCACCATTTCTCTCGGTCCCAAGTGGGGTTCTCGACAGTAAAGTGGATAAATATGCATTGAGCCCAAGCTGACTTAGACTCATATATTCATAATATATACAAAAACGGATTCGTCAGCTGTGATGCTTATGAAGCGATATTTCGGCCCATCTTGGCAAGGGTCCTCTTCTGGCTGATATTCTTCTGGGCAAACGCTGGGGAAGGAAACAAGCCTGCAATCATTTTTTGGTTTGCATTTTTTGAATTGCAGGTTTGTTTCCTTCCCCAGCGTTGGCCCAGAAGAATATCAGCCTGAAGAGGACCCTTGCCAAGAAGGGCCGAAATATCGCTTCATAAGCATCTCAGCTGACGAATCCGTTTTTGTATATATTATATGAATATATAGTAAAGTGGTTTGACTGCTCGTTCCTCAAAAGAGCCGGCGATATATGAGTAGGTTTAAAAATGTTCCGACAATCTCGACAGGTCTGCCGCAGAGTGACATTGCGTGACCAGCCTGTTCTGAATTTGCGTGACTCACTTGCTGTTTTAAGGTGCCTTCTATTAATCTCTACCTAATGATGCAATTTGTTGCGGTTCTTCCCTGTCGCAAAAACTCCGTCAGTTACTTTGGCCCACCTTCCACAAACAAGTCTGGACGTCATGGTATTAAATCATGTCCGAAATACTTTTTGTCTCGAGGCTGAAGCAACATATATATGTTGCTCACACTAAGAATGTGTTCCATCTGTTTCTACGAAAGGGCTCCTCGCTGGAATTTTTGTTTGTACGTGCGAGGAAATGTTTTGTATTTTCAGAAAAACATACATTCTTCAGGCATCCGTTCAAGCCTGTTGAGTTTTACTTAGTACTTTATGTTTATTAACTTACTATTAGTGGATTGAGTGTGCAAATTCTGACTCTCTCCCGCCTGCTTTCCTTTAGGGTTCCAGGGTGGGGTTGCCACTCACGCACCCACCCCTCTAAGTTCCAGATTGGGTACACTTGCGTAAATGGAGTGGATTTTTTCGGGGACGGGGAGGAGGTAGTTGAATTTTAGGGGTGAATCGGTTGAGTTTTGAGAATCTTCGCAGAAGAGGCCAAATCGAATTCTAGTTTTGTCGTTTTTCCAACCACTTTAAGCCGGTGCCGGTTCTTTGTACCCCAACCACCTGTTGACCCTGCTTCCGTCTCGATGTCTGCCTGTCTGTCTGTCTGGTTTCATGGGCATCCAGCGTGATGAAAATGTTGTTTATTTTAACGAGAGATCATTGGCTTCGATTTTCGAATCAGGTTAGTAAATCAGGTTAGTCACAACCCGGTCGCAAAAAGAGGCGTAAAGTTTTGCTAAAGCTGTTCGTCTGTACTTGCCCCGGTTTGCTACAATCTTTGCGCGCGCTATTTTTAACTTACGCTCAATGTCGATAAGTGTGAACAGAGGTTTAGTCACTTCCGATTAGCAACCTGCAGGAAGTGAATTTACATCAGTTAAAGATTGATGGTATCATGATAAACAGAGAAGAGTTTAGTTGCGTTTTTGCAGATACCATGGTATCTGATATACGGTCTAAAGTCGTTTTTGCAGTTATCGTGGTATCTGATAGCACGGTCAAAAGGCGTTTTTGCAGTTGTCGTTGTATCTGGCCAGTTACCGGGGTAACTGATATTCAGATATCACGGTCCGACCGTGGTATCTGGTCGTGGTATCTGAAATGTCATCTCACTTTCATCAAATTTTGTCAAATTGGTGAGAAAGAAGTTCAGTACTTAGTGATGTAATCGGATTCGGTCCGGACTTGATATGGGACATCTGAAGAATGACGTCTTTCCAAATATCAAGTTTCATGAAGATCTGATCACCCGTTCGAAAGTTATGCATGCCACTAAATGCCGGGTTCCGGCTCCCCTCCCTCCCCCCCAAGATGGTCGGATCGGGCAAGTGACTATTTCCAAGTTAGTTTGGTCGGGTCCCTAATATGCCTGCCAAGTTTCATCGTCCTAGCACATCTGGAAGTATCCTAACTCGCAAACACCGGACTGAACGACCGACAGACCGATAGACCGACGGAAAAGTGATCGGTATATGGCACTTGGCCGGAAGGCAAGTGCCATAAAAATGACTATTTGCTTATCCAGTTACGTGGTAATAGATCATGGTATCAGCAAAAACGCAACTTTTTCAGGCAGAAACAGCGTTTCTTGAGACCGTCTATAAATACCAGAACTCGGACTATCTTCCACTACGGTGTCCGGTTCCTAAACCCTAAAACTGCTTTGAAGTTTGATTATCTGTTTCAGATTATCTGATCTTTTAATCCCGCAGTATCACATTATTCGGGTCAGACTCTTCCGAACGTCATATTCTTGCCGAACTTTCAATATATTCCCGTGCACTATCAGAAATCGTTAACTCATTGGAAGCAATGATTTTCCCAGACCTTTTGTTGATCCCATGGATAGAAAGAGCATCTTAATCCGGGAATCTTGACTTGTCGAGGTTTAATCAAAGAGGAGAGGGGGGTAACATGATGAGATTTTATTCTCTGTAGTCAGTGAGATTATTATATTAGGTATTTACTTGTGAGTGTATGGGGCGAAGTCAGGCTCCTAGTAGTATGGTAAAGACTTTTAGTGTTGCTTTTTGGATTTCAAAAGTTTGCAAAACCAACTACCAGTGTTTCTGAAAAAAATCTTAGGTAATGAGAGAGTAAGTAAGAGTAATGTTTATCGAAGCAGAGAGGCAATACAACAAAAGGTTATAAAGACAAAAAATAAGTAATTTACATTTTTTTTTTACATTTAGACTAATTGTTTATTTGTGCACAATTAAAAAAGGTTGAATCGTAAGAATAATGTTTATCGAAACCGAAAGCTAGGCTATAAAGCAAAATTATGCAGATAAACAAATAATGAACTGTTTTCCATTCACAACGAATAATCCAGACCAACCTACTTATTCCTAAATTTTAGCGCTTCTTGGGCACAATCAGCAATCAGGTTTCTGTAGTGGATTTTCAGAATACCGGGAATTAAAAACAAACGACGTTGATCAGTACCAGATGAAGAATTCTTCATATTCCAGTTCAAAGCCGCCGTAAGGTTCAGTTCTCGAATCATCATCACCATCATCTAAAACTCTGATATGATAATTACTGGCTAGGGGCGGTAGGAGGCTAGGGCGGATCATCGGAGAATATTACACTTGGGGAGCAGAACTGGCATAAGGCCAGTTAGGATATTGCTGAACCGACGTTCTCAGTAACTCCGTGTCGCACTCTCGTGAGATAGTTTGTCCACCTGTGACAACATTCACCGACACATCCATGTCAGTTGAGCGTCGGTCACATCACTTCGCGTTGGACACTTTCTCTTGCTTTTATCTCCCTCTTGCTCAGACTATTTGTTTTGTGTAGAAATCTGGAAGCCAGGTGTCTTGACGTTTTATCCTCTTGTTAGATTGGTTTTCCGAGACCAGGAAAAGACTTACCACTTGGATATGAAGGATGAGAAGGCTTAAGGCTTGACTACTGGTTTTGGGGATCATGCCGGATCCTTAATTTGATCTGTCTTCATATCGAAAAATGTCATTACGTATTCCTTCCACTCTGACTAATTTTATGTTAGTTGCGCCTTCCTTACCCAGTGCGATATTTGTTTGCTACATGGCCATTTTCATTTTTCGGATTTATTTTTTACATATACCCCCCCCCCCATACACAAACTTGTCACTTACGTTAATTTACGCCTGCCTAACATAGCCTGGTCCTGCATTGTTTCCACACTGACACTTTGGCGTTTTTGGTCTACTCGTGTGTGGGGTGCCATAGATCTAGCACCTTCCATATTTGAGTGAAACAGCCTTGTCGGTCATGCAGTGCAAACTTTGCCGAAAGCTGCAATGTCCGCCGGCAACTCTTGCACACATAAGAACATGAGAAGCTTCAAAGTGTTGTTTTTCATTTCGGAAGACATGGCATACGTTCAGTATCTTCCATTTCTGGATTTCTTTGTTTTGCTTGGTTTCCCACTTTTTAAATACAGCGCGGAAAGTTTTTAAATATTGGGTGTCCAGCCACCGCGTCGGTGAGCGGGAAGGCTAGATAGACTCGGCAAGCGCCAACAAGAAAATCGCTGATTTCACATAGGAAATTATGATATTTTTAGAAAACGAGATCTCTGAGCAATTTCAGCGTGAAAACATCGTTTCTAGTAAGAGTTGTGCTTCAACGAAAAGAAACCCATTAAAAATGTCATCACGGAAAGATATTCTGTAACACATGCAGATAACAACTTCGCGGGTGTTATCTGTTCATATATCGGTTTAAATAAAATTTTCTGGTAATTGCATCGCTGCATTAACAGAATAGGTCATAGTTTATATTGAAACAAGAGCTGCAAGCTCATATGGCACTTGCAAGCTTTTTAGCTTGTATTCCAAGTTATCGTAGTAGGATGTGAATGGATAGTAGCTTTGTCAGTGTGATGGGTTGTTTGGTACTACAGTTACGTTCAAAAGAAATGGTCACTTACTTATATTTGCTGTTATATAATATATTTGAACAATTTGTTTTAAATATTTTGACACCTTATGGAAAAATCAGCGAAATTTTCAAGCAGTTTTCAAGCACTTCCTTTTCAACGGTGACGCTAGGGAGGTTCCGATCGCTCCATTCTAACCGTGTCACATGATTTTCGGTTCCTCCCTCCCACCCCCCCCACATTCATCGGATCCGGTCTCGACTTGGTATGGTGTATCTGAGACATGAGGTCTTTCCAAATACCAAGTTTTATTAAGATTCAATCACCCGTTCGAAAATTATGAATGTCAATAAAATTCCGGATTCCGGCTCCCCTCCCTCCCCCCGCTATGGTCGGATCGGGCAAGTGATTATTTCCAAGTTAATTTGGCCGAGTCCATTATACACCTGCCAAGTTTCATCGTCCTAGAACATCTGGAAGTAACTTCACTCCGTAACACCGGAATTCCGGAACCCCACTCCAACTCCCCCGTAGTGCACGAATCCAGTCCGGTTCTGTCAATGATGAACCTAGGGATTCTTTTTGTTCCTCCCACCAAGTTTCATCTCGATCGCTCCACTGTAAGCGTGTCACATGATTTCCGGTTCCCCCCTCCGACCCCCCCCCCCCACATTAATCGGATTCGGTCCGGACTCGAATCGGGACATATGAGACATGAGGTATTTCCAAATATCAAGTTTAATTAAGATCCGATCACCCGTTCGAAAATTATGCATGTCACTAAATTCCGGATTCCGGTTCCCCTCCCTCCCCCCACGATGGTCGGATCGGGCAAGTGATTATTTCCAAGTTATAGAAAATCATCTGTAATCAAAACTCTTGAAGCAAAAAAGATGATCATCAGGAGCACGAAAATGTATAATTTGCTCAAAAGTATTGTTTGTACTTTAAGGAATTTAGTTGTAAGCAAAACCCTTAAGGCAAAAATGATCATCTGCTCATAGGGATCACGAAAATGTATATTTTGCTTAAAAGTATTTTTTTGTACTTTGCGGTTAGCATTAGTACTTTAAGGAATGGCCGGATCTGGGAACTAACTATTTCTAAGCCAATCATGTCAAGTCTTTAATTTTCAAGCCAAGTTTCATCGTCCTAGCATGTCTGGAAGTACCTTAACTTGCGATCACCGGCATTCCGGACCCCCCCCCCCTCTAACTCCCCCACAATGCCCGAATCCGGTGCGGTTCTGTCACTGATCTACATAGGGCTTGTGCTTGTTCTTCCCACCAAGTTTCATTCCGATCGCTCCACTCCAAGCATGTCACAAGGTTTCCGGATCCCACTCCGACCCCCCCCCCCCCGCTTCATCGGATCCGGTCCGTATTTGATATGGGACATCCGAGACATGTTGTCTTTCTAAATACAAAGTTTCATTATGATCCGATCACCCGTTCGGAAGTTATACATACATCAAGATTCCGGATTCCTCCTCCCTCCACCCACCCCACCGATGGTCGGATCGGGAAGCTGACTATTTCCAGGTTAATCTGGTCGCGTCCCTGATTTACCTGCCGAGTTTCATTGTCCTAGCCCACCTGGAAGTAACTTAACTCCGTATCACCGGAATTCCGGAACCCCACTCCAACTCCCCCCACAGTGCACGAATCCGGTCCGGTTCTGTCAATGATGTATCTAGGGGTTGTGCTTGTTCCTCCCACCAAGTTTCATCCCGATCGCTCCACTCTAAGCGTTTAACATGATTTCCGGTTCCCCCCTCCGACTCCCCCCCACATACATCGGATTATGTCCGGATTTGATATGGGACATCTGAAGCATGACGTCTTTCCAAATATCAAGTTTCATTAAGATCTGATCACCCGTTCGAAAGTTATGCATGCCACTAAATTCCGGATTCCGGCTCCCCTCCCTCCCCCCACGATGGTTGGATCGGGAAAGTGACTATTTCCAACTTAATCATTTGGGGTCCCTGATATGCCTGCCAAGTTTCATCATCCTAGCTTATGTGGAAGTGCCCGAACTAGCAAAACCCGGACCGACAGACCGACCGACAGACCGACCGACGGACGGACAGAAATTGCGATCGCTATATGGCACTTGGCCGAAGGGCAAGTGCCATAAAAATGGGCCAAGTATTGTGGGAAGAATGGAATCAACATCTTGGAGGAAACTATGATCTTCTGTTTTGTTGTGAATGTTTAGTTAGTGGCGTATTTTGGTTCTAGGTTAGCCGGGAAATGCCGTGTGTCGCTTTACTCACAAATAAAGTACCTACATACCCCTATGACTTCTGGCACGAGGAGTTGTCCACTGTCGATTTTAGTGTAAAGCAAGTGCCGAGGTGCCCAAACGGTGCCGGCACCGACTGACACCAACCGGCACCGGTTGCCACGTGTTATAACATTAAAATTAGCATGTTTAGAAGCAGAATCGCTTAATTTACGGCCGGCACCGGTGCCAGCACGGCTGATTTCGGTCAGTGCCAACCGGTGCCGGGAAGGGGTGTAAAGCAGGTGCCGGGAAGTGGGTAACCCTCGGTTTGGCAGTGTGTGGTCATTTTTTCCTGAGTACTTGACGTTCTTGACTTGAATGTTTTTTACTTGTTTGTGTCCTTGCCGGAAATTAAAAGGGAGGACAAGCTGGCAGACCTCACAGACTTGGGTGTTTGTTTGCGTACTAGCTAATTTACTTTGATGTCTAGCACCGTGTTTCCGAGTATATTTTTCCAAGATTCTGCTGGGTTTAGGAGATACAGAGAATATGGAGTTTGGTCGGCATGTTGAAAGAATTTATTCCCTTTGACTATGGGGCTAGTTAGTTTATGATTACAAAATTGTCAGAAGTTTAATAATAGTTGACATAAGGATGCGCAGCTTTTATTCAGGACTTCTCGGATGTTATCTGAATATTTCCGTTAGGATCTTTATATTATAGGATTTCAGGAGACTTTCTCAAAACAATCCTTGCGTTGCGCTCTCGTATAGTAATGGATGGATAAATGTGATGCACGGTGGTTGGATGTTGGTCACCGGACGGACTTTTGTGTTTAATTACACTTCACATGTTCTTCAAAATGGAGGCGGAGTTTTTCAGTTGGAATAAAATCTCCGAGTCAGCTTCGCTAGAAGACGGCTGCGGTATTATGATAACCGTTAACGTCAGTTTCAGCCATTAAATTTATCGTTATCGCGCATTTCACTAGACACATGGAACCCCTGTGAATTTTCGGAAGTACATGGCCTGTGTTCTTAATGGTTATTGTATGCGTTCTTGCAGAAAACTCCAGCAAACGCCATTTCTCTTATCAGTATCAACCACACAAGGTTCTTTGACAAACATAAGCCCGTTTGTGCAACCTTCCAGACATTAAACTTCTGAGGACAAGCATAACTTGTTCTCTATTGCTTGCTATCTTGGAGCAGTCTGGAACACAAGGTCAGATGAGACTCTTGCTTTGAGATACCTTGAATAGCGGGATCGACTAAAGTTATCCATCACCTATTCAGTTAAATAGGCTTGAAGTCGCGATGAAAATGCGTTACTTTGCTGTTTTCGAGTAATTGATTGTATCAAGTGAACTTACTCTTACGGACGTACCTCTACGTCTTTGTACCTCTATGCTCAAAATATTTACTTTAGACGTATTCTCGCCGTTCCCCGAGGACTTGAGGAGTCTTCGCGTTTTTATGGCACTTGCAGCTTCGCTCAAGTGCCATATACCGATCACTTTTCCGTCGGTCGGTCTGTCGGTCGGTCTGTCGGTCGGTCGGTCGGTCGGTCCGGTGATCGCGAGTTAGGGTACTTGCAGATGTGCTAGGACGATGAAACTTGGCAGGCATATCAGGGACCCGACCAAACTAACTTGCAAATTGTCACTTCCCCGATCCGACCACCGTGGAGGGAGTAGAGGGCGGGGGAATCCTGAGAATTTAGTAGTTTTTGTAAAACCCCTACCCCTTTCTACACACTAGTAGGTCTGCGCGCGGCGTGACGTCACTCTTTGCATCGGATCACTCTGTTAACATTGGAAAGAGCTAGTGCATTCGAGGGTCAAAGGGGTTTGTATATGTGGTGCAGTGCGGGGGAATATGGAAAATTGAGTGTTGTGTAACTTTCGAACGGGTGATCGTATTGGGACGAAACTTAATACCTGAATGAATGACATATCTCTGATGTTCCATTTGAAGTTCGAACCGGATTCGACAGCTATGGGGGAGTTGGGGTGGGGGAAGACCGGAAATCTCGAGAAACGGTTATAATGGAGGGATCGGAGTAAAACTTGCTGGGAAGAACAAGAATCTGCTCCAGATAAATTTACACGTTTGGACTGGACCCGGACACTTGGAGGGGGGGGAGGTGGAGGGGAGTTTCCCGGAATTCTGGTGATGACGGCTTTTGGGATTTTCACGACGAAACTTGGGAGCGTATCAGGGACCCGATCAAACTGACTTGTAAATAAAAATTCACTCGATCCGATAGTCGTGGGGGGATCGGAGGGAGGGGGAATCCAGAATATCTAGCCATGCGTAACTTTGGAACGGGTGATCGTATTCGAGTGAAATTTAATAACTGAACAGAGGGCGTGCATGTGGTGATCTTTTTCATGTCCGGACCGGATCCGACAACAATTAGGGGGGGGATACGTGACCGGATTGGACTGGAGAGATCGGGATGGAACTTTGTGGGAATAACAAACAAGTCCAAAACTGAACCGGATCGGCTCCGGCGACTGTGGGGGGAGTTTGAGGGGCGGGTCCGGAATTCCGGTGATCGCGAGTTCAGGTACTTCCAGATGTGCTAGGACGATGAAATTTGGCTGGAATATTAGAAATTCGACAAGATTGGCTTAGAAATCGCCACTTTTCAAATCCGACCATTCCTTAAAGTACCAATCATGACCGCAAATTAAGAAAAATACTTTTAAGCAAAATATGCATTTCCATCATCCAAATGAGCTCATGATCATTTTTGCCTCAAGGGTTTTGCTTACAAATGAAGTTCTAGCTCCCTTAAAGTGTGCATCTTAACCGCAAGGTCGAAAAGTACCTTTTATCAAACGTTACATCTCAACCCATGATCAGTTGTCCCACAAGGGTTTTGCAAAACATAATTTCTTGCACCCTTAAAGTGCGCATTTTACCCGCATTAGTGGAAAAAAAAAACTTTTGATCATACGTATATATCAATGATCCCTAAGAGCCTGCTATCGTTTTTGCCTCAAGGGTCTTCCTTTCAGATGAATTTCTAGTGCCTTTAAAGTGCGCATCATTACAGCCAAGTTCAAGGATAAAATACTTTTTCTCTAGCTCCCTTAAAGCGCGCATATCTGAACCGCACAGTCGAAAATTACTTTTGATCAAATAATACATCTCAACCCTTGCAAGTGCCATATGAGCTTACAGCTCTTGTTATTTATCTCGGGTACTTATCCCCGTATTCTCATGAGTCCCCACTGACGGGGAAAGCTCCGACTATCATCACTATCATCAACTGGACTCCCGTTCTGATTCGGAGGGGAATCAGTTTTTGCTAGTGTTGGTGCAATGTAAAATTAGCTAAAAACAATCAGAATAACTAAAAACAAAAATAAAATGGATCCAGACCAATTTCTCGTCAACGGCGTATTTTTTGTTCGGAATAATCGGTTTTGGAAGCATTCCCCGTGTTCTCGTTGTTTTCCGTACGCGGAGTCCGCGTGTAGTGACTCCCTCTATTCTTGCCGTTCCCTTCGATTCCCCGAGGAGTCCTCGGAGAACGGCGAGAATACGCCTTTTAAGTCCTCAGACGCCCTCATTTCTCGCCTCGATCATCTCTCAGACGTGATCATAAGCTTCCGTCTGTTGTCTATTAAAACTCACTCCTTTGCGGACATTCAGATTCGCCGCGGCTAAGTGAGTTTTGACTTGTCGTGCAAGCAGCACTTATTTTGAACGACGCTAATAGAGCCCAAGGTGAAAAAAAATCCCCTAGAAGAGTCAAAATAATTAAGTGTATTCGAATTGAGGGTATAAAAAGCCAGGTTCCTCCTTCCAGATTTTTCTTACGGATTCCAAACATCTGTTTTCGTCGAGATAGGTCCGGAAGGTGAAGCCAGGCCAAAAATGTCTGGAGGTCATTCGTGGTGTTTGATACCCCGTTTCCGGCATCTGGAAGTGTGTCATGGCAACAACTTAAAGAGACAAATTAAGTGTGGCAACGAACGGAGCAGAAAGAAATGGGATAGTGATTGTCAGTTGTGACTGAGAGTCAAACGATATTGGAAGGGGGCATCTAGAAAATGGTGAGGAATAGCAACATCAGCTATCCTCATTATCAGGAGAGTGCGAAAGGGTTGGCTTAACTGTTTGGATGCCCGGGATATCTGGAAGTCTGGAAGGCAGGGCCGTCGCTACTAGGGGGGGGGGGAGGGGGGGGGGGGACGCCCCCCGATGTTGTCGGCCAGTCGGTAAAAAATAGCCGAGTCGGCGCGAAGCGCCGCTATTTTTCTTAAAAACAGTCGATTTTTTTCTTTGAAACAATCGATTTTTCTCAAAAACAGTCGGTTTTTCGTAAAAATTGTCGATTTTTCTTAAAATTAGCCGATTTTTCGTCAACACTGTCGTTTTTATCTGCAGAACCAGTCGGTAAAAATGACCAGCCAGTCAGTAAATACCTCGTCCCCCCCCCAAACATTTTGGCTAGTAACGCCTCTGCTGGAAGGTGAATCCTGGCTTTTACTCCTCTTGGGTTGAGCATTTCCAAGTTACTTTGGTTTATAACTGCCGGCGGCCCGTTGACGTCACCACTTGTTTTTCGCTGTCTTAAGGCTGCTTGTGACAAAAATATAGCCCTTCGTCGATATCTGTCTGAAGACGTGTCGTATTTTTACCATGGAAAATGAGCAAATCGGTGTTTGACAGTGTTGCACCTCCGTACTCCTGTAGTAGATTCTACTACTCGATTCTGGCACACAATGTGATCTCCTCGAAAGCCTCAACTCCCACATGTTTTCACTTGCCCTCCATTTACATTAATCATCTGTTAACTTCCCGGCGTTTCCCGGCAACATCTTGTCAGTTTCATCTGTCACGCTGGATGCGAATCAGTTCCTTCGGCTTACCGGAAGAGCGAACTTTCCAAAGTATCCATGATTTTTCTCTGGCCACAGACCTTATAGGACGAGAGCGAAGACGTTTTCAGCTTCATTTGAACTATATTTTAAAGAAAACGTTCATAACTAATATAGCATGTCTCTCAGGAAATCACAAGAAGGTGTGCTTGGCTAGGGTAGGACACTGACCAGTATTAATGAGAAAACAAACAGAATGCAGAATTAACAGAATAACTAAATATATCAAGAAGGAAAAAAGAAGAGAGGATAGGAAACAAAACCAAAGGTTTCGATGGGATCCCAAAAATTTAATATTTGACCCAGACAACTACGTCTTGACTACGCCAGATCCAGTCTTCGCCAGGCTAATCATCTGAGAAAATTAAGTTCAGATATACCTGTATAAGCCATATTTATTTTGACGATACTGATCGAAACTTCCTGCTTTACTTCTGCCGAATTTCCGTTTTCGACCGAATTCCGAGCGAACTACTTGTCCAGCCAAAAAAAGATAGTTCAGAAACGAATTCAGCGCATCTCCTTATCCCTATAAAGAACGTCTAATAAACTTCAAATAAAACTTTAACTTATAAAACAATCCGGTTTCAACCGGATTCCGGACGAACTATATGTCCGGGTAAAACATCATTGTCATATACAGATTCAGCGTCTCTTCTTACCCTTAAATCTATCATCTAATCAACTTCAAATACAAATTTTACTTTTAACACATTTTCCGGTTTCGGCCGGATTCTGGGCGAACTACTTGTCCGGCGAGAAAATGGTTTTCACCATCGTGTTCAGCATGTCTTCTTACCCCTAAATCGAACATCTAATCAACTTCAAGTAAAACTTTTGCTTTGAACAAATTTTCCGGTTTCGGCCGGATTCCGGGCTAACTACTAGTCCGTCGAGAAAATGGTTTTCACCATCGTGTTCAGCATGTCTTCTTACCCCTAAATCGAACATCTAATCAACTTCAAGTAAAACTTTTGCTTTGAAAAAAATTTCCGGTTTCGGCCGGATTCCGGGCTAACTACTTGTCCGGTCAAAAAATGGTTTTCACCATCGTGTTCAGCATGTCTTCTTACCTCTAAATCGAACATCTAATTAACTTCAAATAAAACTTTAACTTTTAACAAACTTTCCGGTTTTGGCCGGATTCCGGGCGAACTACTTGTCCGGCGAGAAAATGGTTTTCACTATCGTGTTCAGCATGTCTTCTTACCCCATAATCGACTATCACATTAGCTGTTTCAAAATATTTTGTATGTCCCTTAATTTAAATCCCCTCCCCCACCCCTAACTGTAGGGCTACAGTGCCCATCTACGAACTTGACCTTACTCTTGATCCAAAGAATCTTCACACCAAGTTTCATCAAAATATCTCATTCCCTTCGAGAGTTATCGTGCTTACAGACAGACGGACGGACGGACGGACAGACGGACAACTTTTACGATGTCATAGGTATCCGTCACTAACGTTTTGGGATCCCAAAAACTATGTTTTCAACTCTATATACGAAAAAAAGATGTAGCGTAGGCCACATCTTTGGGGCGCATAGTATTATACCTTCCGACTGCTGAAGAGCAATCCGACTTTAGCCTTGTGTGGGTCGAGTTCGAACGTCTTCTGGCAGTTGGGGTTTCCTGTCTATACAGGAAACCCCAACTGCTATTCAGTCGCGAGCGGCAAATTTGTCCATCACCGCTACCGATTCCCGATCATGTAAAAACAAAATGGCTCATCAGATGAAGAGCACTAACCCCTAACCCCTTGTATATTCTGCGTTATATATTGTTTTGAGCTCCCTTATGGAAATGTAAGCTTCAGGAATCCCTGCCCGGCCTTCGAATTCTTTGCGCTTTTTCGGCTTGAACTTCGTCGAAAGCTTCAAATTCCATCAACAACTTCTTCAAAAATGATGTCACGAGAAAATACTTTTTTTTTTTTAGGGTTGGTAGACTATCAAGTCCATATTTTGCTCTGACCACGGTCTTGTCCGTTTGTTTGAAGTGTGAAATTCTGTTCTCATATAAGTTCTTTCTCGTCTTTTTTTTTTAATATAGTCTACTATTTATATTTTGTAAAACCGGGCAATACAAGTATTCATTCGTGAGGGCGTTGCCTTCCCCTTTACGTTGCTCTGGAAAACCTCTCTGTTTGGAAGATATCACAAGGAATGTTGTTTATAAGGATTTTTGAAACTAATACAGCTAAGATGTCGGCTTCGCTAATGAGCGTGGTTTCCTGTCCCCCCGGATCGGATTTCTGCCGGATTCGGGAGCAATGCTAAGTAAAAAGGCTCCGGCGAGAGCCGGAATGGCGCAGATGACAGGTCGCGGAAGTCTTGTAGGTTCTTTCCAGCGATCGTTTGGTCAAGTCTTAGAACATGTGATGAAAGGGTGTGTTTTTCTGTCTAATTTAGTAAGGGGGTGACAAGTATTTTGAGTTTGCTTTCTTTTTGTTGTGAATGAACTCGTGACGTCACTTCATATTGGATATTGTTGCTTCTGGGGTGGCAGGGATGTTTAACAAATAGTAATTAACTGCAAAATTGCAGTTGCAGGCGAGTAGGGTTTCTCTTAATCTGCGCCTTCATGGATGCTGTCTTGTTTAAGTTTTCAAAATCTCCACGGTTTGCCTGGCGACGTCCGATCCAGTTGTTTTTTGAATCTGTTTGTTGTTTGGCAACATTGGAGACTGTTAAGGCGTTTTTCCGCGACAATCCCGGATTATCATCCTGGATAGCTGATTTGTCAGAGAAACAGCGAATCGACAATCCCAGATTGTACAGACGATGATCCGACGATCTTGCACCGTTGCAAGATTCTCGAATCGACAATCCAAGCACGAATCCGGATTGTCAGATTGTCACAGAAAACGAATTTTCATAATCTGGATTGTCAGAGAAAACGTATTTTGGAGAATCCGGATTGTGAATCGTCAATCTGGATTGTCACGGAAAAACGCCTTTAGTCAGTTCCACATGTTGATTGATCTACTTGTGAAGAAGGTTTGCGCGTGCCGCTTGAGTATCTGCCTTTTCACCAACTTTTTCTAATGACACCTGTTATTTCTTTACGTGTTTGAAACGGGTATGCTGGGTGGGATGTTGTTGCTCTAATTCTTGTGATCAGCAATCATGTTGGTCATAGTGGTGATGTTGAGGGCTTTGAGTATTTCCGGGTGTGGGGTTTTTGCATTCCTTCGACTTTTTTTGTAGCATGTCTCTAGACACGTTTGACAAGGCGTTTGTCCCTCTCATCAATCAATCAATAAATTTTTATTATTCAAAAATGTTTCGTACGGTATTGCCAAAAAACAAATATTCTTTCTCTCGTCAGGCAAAAATATTATTTTGTATCATTGCCTAGTAGTCGAGCTTGTCTCCCCATTTGGGCAAGTCAAATTATTTGATATCATATGATTATTCTTCGAAAATAAATCTGAATCTGAATCATACATACTATGTGCAATCCCGCTTTTAGGCTACGTTGTCAAATATTAAATAATTATAAAAAAACAACAGAAATTGCAACAGTTTAAACACTAAACTTTATAAGAAAAAAAAAATGATTTTTCCATTAAAAATTCGCGTTTAAGAAACTCACGAAGTAGGGAACAAAACTTCTCTCGTACTGCGCATTGGTTGGATCTTTGGAACTGGCTGCGTGGCCAGTGTCTTGGTCTTGTACGGTCGAGAGTGTGGGGAGGGGGAAGTATGTGATGATAGATGGGATGTTCCACTAGTTGATCGACAAACTTAGTAGAAGGTTGGTGTCTACGTGTTGACAAGAGTTCCGTCTGATGCAGAGCAAAATAACACTACGGAGTATTGCCAATACTTGAAAAAAGTACACTCGAATAGCAGCGATACTAGCACCACTAGCGATAGAGAACGTCCCCACTGAAACTCATTCAGTCTTGCACCAGCGTTGGCTCTGATAACTGCATAATCTGAACACAGAAAAAAAAAAAGATACATCCTCCCCTGTTTCCTCGATTTGTGCAGACTGCATCTTAGCTCTACTAGACATTTCTAAACCCGTAAGTTTGTCTCTCTTTCAATGCCGCAAGCGTAGTGGGCGGCGGTACAAGTACGGCCCGTTTATGAAGGGTGGCACTACTCCCTAGTGTTATTGTGCTCTGGTCTGATGTAAGCGTTTGGTAGCGAGCGAATCCTCTGCCTGTGCAGTCATCAAATTCTGCTTAACATTATTTTTATTTTCAGCATCTTTCTTCGGCGCAAGTCACATATCCGTTCCAGTTCAAGAAGCGCGGTCATCCACCGAGATCACTCTGAGGTTCAAAACGTCAAAATCCGACGCGCTCATTCTACTGGCAGCCGGGAAAATAGATTACTGCCTCCTCCTCCTCCAAGACGGAGCCTTGAAGGTAAGCCAAAAGGGCAGGAGGGTGAGATAATGGAGTGAAACCGGGCTTGGAAAGCCAATGAAGACTGTTTGATGGGGCTAGACGGACAATTCAGCTGAGATTTTGTTTCGGCGATGTTCCGGCTCTTCTGGCAAGGTTCCTCTTCACATCTACTGCGATAACCGTATAGTGTTAGCTGAGATTAAAGAATTAAATAATAATAATAAACATTCCTTCAGCCCAAGCTGACTGCGATTCATGTTTTACAGTGCAAAACGGATACGTCAGCTGAATTGTGTTAGAGTTATATTTCGGCCCTTCCTGCACCGCCTCTCCTTGCCGAATGGTTAGCACGCTAAACTCCTAAGTGAAGGTGTCGATGGTTCGAATCTGGTTGGTGCCTACCGTTTGGTTTGGGGCGGCGATTTGTGGCGTAACCCTGTAAGACAAGCCATGTCCACCCAGCTTCAAATGGTTAACTGGAGAAACCTTCACTAAATAACGTCGTCACCTGAAAGTCCGACAGAGACATACATAGCGAATTTCCGAACAAAACCCATACGGAGCACAGTTCCAGTTCCAGGTACAGTTCCCTTCGACTTCCCAGCGAATCCCCGGGAAACAGACAAGGTGCGCCTTATGTAGCAAGCCCTGAGGAGGGTCCTCCAAGAAGGGCCGGAATATCGTTTCAGAGAAAACGCATCAACTTATTAGTTTAGTTCCGTCAAACATGGTTCGCAGTCAGCTTTGACCGAATGAACAGAAAATGAAGGCTGCTGAAACTAATTAGATATTCTGAGTAGACTTATGCTGGCCTCATCTGCGCTGATAAAAACGTAGAATTATGAATAATTAGAAAGATACTTTAAATTAAAATCACTGGAAATGGCTGAGGACCTTTAACACTTGGCTCGCGAGATAATATCCAAGCTGCCTAATACCGACTGTTGTAAGGCTAATGACGACTGTTCATTGTAAGCGGATATTTCAAACAGACATTGCAGATATGAATGTGAAGATACTTTCATAACTGCAACGGTTAAGGGCCTGAGACCTTTAGGACAAAATAACTTTCACAGTTTACTGCAACAAGGAGACAATGAACTTTATTCATTCCACTTCACCAAAGTACGCTGCTGGAGACCACCCTTTAGTTTTGCAACTCAATAACGCCACATCGTTTCATCTCATTCTCAATATCTTTTTTGCCCTGGTCAGAGAATCCGTTTACAAAGGACAAAAATTAATTAGACCTATGATCACGATGTTTTTTTTTTTACAAAAAGCCATAGCAACAACAAATAGACTCAAAAGGAAGAAAAAAGAACGAAGAAAAGGAAAATTTACATGCCTCAGAAGTTGTAGTTATTAGACATAGATAATTTTTCCAAGAAGTGAGGCATTTTCCCTAAATCAGGTCCCTAGTCCTTAAATCAGGCTTAGATCCCTTTTGGTCCTTGTAAATATAATCATTTTTTAAGGCTACAGCGTTACTCTCTGGTTGAAGGAGACTACTAGCGAAAAGGACTGACACCCTTTGCCTCTGAAGTCATCTAGGATTTTTTTGTTCTGTTTTGAAGAAGAGTCAATTTGATTGGTCATTTTTTTTTTTCACTTTAGTTTTCTTCATTTCGGCTGACTGCAATAAAATAAAGAAAACCAGTAAATAAAGTGCACGCTAATAATAACGACGACCTGCTGTTATGTTACTAAAATCAAAATCACTGTTACTAAAATCAATCTGAAATGTTATGCTGCCGATAGGTGCTAACTGTTACTAAAACCCATCTGAAGTGTTATGCTACCGATAGGTGCACGGCTAGCTAGCCATGAATTCTAGGGGCGGGGGATATAGCCCCTTGGTCCAGGAGCTTCTTGAAATAAACTGACCAGGCCAAACTTTGTTCCGAGTTGCACCGGAAGTTAAAACACGGACAGTACCTTATGGTTTAGCGTTTTCCAAATAAAGAAAACCGTTCTCTGTCACGAATCTGCAGAATTTTCAAATCATTAAAAGTTGTATATTTCTTTTATGTTCAAAAGAAATGGTACTTAATATTTGTGTAAAATGCATTTTCCGAAAGCAAAGTGGTGGAGGTTTTTGAAACTTGCCATTAAGAAGCGAATTTGTCCTTGCACTTGTCTCATTGACACATACTTCAGGCAAGCAAATAATCTTAAAGGCTTATATTATGGCGCGAAGCGGCCAAATTTTGAGTTTATTGTCAAGGACTGTCATTTTGCTTGTATTTTCACCTTTTATATTCTCTAATTTCAGGCGATTAAAAATATAAAAAAAAATAGAGGGAAAACGTAAAAGATTTGGGGCAGACACCTGGCTACGCCACGGAAGAAGCATATACGAATTTAATGAATAGACAAATATCTGTTTAGATGTAATGATATAGTGTTGGCTGGTTTGAACAGAAAAGAAACAGCTGTACCTATACAATCTCCTTTCTAAGACATCCTGATGACTCTAAAAAATACAAAAATTACTTTTCGTGATTGCTCACTAGCCTCCGAATACAGGCTGGTGACTTCCGTCTTCAAGAGCTTAATGAAAAGAAAGCCATTGAAATTTCCTTTTCCTCCCTCTGCTTAACGGCCCAAATCTAATCCATATTTCGCCACATGAGCTATTATACCAATACTTAAAACTAGAAGTCCTATGATCCTAGCAAGTAAAGGCAAATAGAATCCTAGCGCTGTGTATTTCAGGTTTAGTAGTAGTGACCTTAGGTCCCTATAAGTCCCTTTTTTATCTTCAGAGGTCCCTTTTCCGGTTTAAAAAGTCTCTAAGTCCCCATTTCCAAGTCTCTAAACTTGTGGCAGCCCTGTTAAAGGCAACATCTGGTTAATGTAATTGCCTAAGCTAACTTAATCCATAAGCAACTGCCTAGCATTTTTTTTTTTTTTTATAGCTAATTATTATTATAGTCGTTTTCGGGATGGAATAGCTCGTCTTGGATGGAAATGAGTAAAGCAACAATCCCAACTGCAACGTGTTAGGTTGCACCCACGCAATCGGGTGCGATGCAGAAAAGTTTGATCTTTTCCCGGATGGGACTTCCAGAGTGGTCATAGTAGTAGTAATAGTTAATTACACTAAAGCCTTGCGGCCATGGTAAATTAAATAACACCAAAAAACCAAACAAATGTGTATGTTATACGACAAGCCGGGCAAGGCTATAGAAAGTGCTCCCTCTCCGATATTCCCGGTACAGACGAACCTTCCAAGATTTTTAATTCCTAGAAAAGATTTTTCTCCCGACCTCCTTATCAACCTTATATCCGGCATAACTCTCAGGGACACGTGCAGGTCCGTATCCGGAAATTTATTTTGGGGGGGGGGTTTGCCCGCGGGTTGGACCAAAAAGTACAAACAGGACGTAGGTTAGAGCTTAAAGCCTATAAAAAACGATTGTTCGTGTATGTTCCGGGGGGGGGTGAACCCCCTAACCCCCCCTGGATACGGCCCTGGACACACGGGATATGTTTTCCCACTTTTACGTAGCGTAGATTCTGTATACTCGAAGCTTGCGTTGCTCAGTGTGGAATGTTCACACTTCGATGTGGAAGCAGCATCAATCCCGATACTGACGTGCTGAATGTCTCCCTTAAGCGAAAAATTCTACTCTAACATCGATGCTTTAAAGGACACCTCGCACTTTCTGCTGTTTATGTCCCAGTATTCGAAACTGTTTGAATAGTGTAAAACTAGGCTCTGCGTTAAAAAAATTATCAATGGCTTTCGCTGTTTTAAGCATTTTCCCAAGTCCATCGACTTCTAGCAGAAACTAGGAAAAACTTAATATCCGGGTTTTACTCATCAATACGCGAACGCTCGTCAGGAGCCTAATTTGCATGGAAAATATGAATCGTGACAAGATAAAGAAGAGCGAGGAATCGTTAGCGGGCTTAGAATGTAACATGTGAAATTTGGGTCTCCGGGCTTAAGAATATAAATGCAATACGACGTAGTTTGCAGTGGTATTAGAGGCTCAACGGGTCTTTTAACATCCGCACATCGTCCATATATGATTTGTGACGGCAATTCTGGTGATCTCACGGATTCGCTTTCTTAAGACCAATGCGAGAATCTGCCGAGTGCTAGAACCAAGGGAAAGTGCTTGCACCTCTGTTGCGTTGTTTCAGCACTTTCCACCTACGGAGCGAATGCTCTTTCCACGTCACTTTCCGAAACTAGGAGCGCAAGAACAGTCTCGGAAAGCAAAGCGAGTTTTAGCCGAGTCGCAAGAACACAGGGCGGATAAAAACCCGCGGAGCTTTCCAGACCGCCAGAATATGTCAGAAGCAGTTGGCAAGTGTCACCACTTGCCAACTGCTTGGCAAGTTGCGCCAGTTCTTCTAGTGGGCCTTCCGATCTTGGTAAAACGAGAACTAAGTTGTCGCACTTTTCCACATTAACGTAGAAAAAGAGCTGAAGGGGACAGCCGTGAGAAAATCGGCTTTTCCAGACGGAGTGGACACAAGTGACCGTGGGAAATTTCTTCGGGGAAACAAAACAGTCTGCTTCTGTCGTTTTCTCAAGCGATGTAGTGCACAAGGGGCTGTAGAGACTGATTTGCAAGAGGGTGACAGTCCAGAAAGCTGTCTGGACTAGTGGCTGTAGAGACTGATTTGGTACGAATAATAAAGAGAGCTTCTGTCTGCTTAAAAACAGGTCCCTCTCTGTATGTCGTTTACTAGCAACTAGCAACCTTTACCTTCCGCATATGTGCCATAACGTGGTGAATATTAAATACATTTACTCGCTTCAGGTTGCTACCCGCAAGTGGCTAACCTGTTTGCCTACCACCGAGACGCGGTTCGGCGACGCCAGGATTCCTAGTTTCGTACCAAGAGAATAGTGGATCATCATCGAATAATTAGCAATGTCATATCTGATAGTTTGAAATAGCGGTTAGGGGAGTAACTTCTTGCTTTAATTTTGTCTTTTTCCTTTCATTTTTATTTTTGTTCTGGCTAGAAATTGGTTGCTGCATAGGTCGAGAATTTTTCAAGCCTGAACCACTGAAGCTGGAGGCTGTATTAAGAACAGTATAACCGGGTTTTAACATGGTCTTAAGTGGATTGGGTTTGGTCACACAAGACTGGGCCATGAAGCATTGCCGTTTGTTAGACATGCAAGTAGGAACTTGAAGGAAGTGAACGGATGTGCAGTTCTGTTGGCTAGTGTATAGGTACTGGATCCCCCAATAAGATAGCATCTGCAGGGTTTCTTGTCTTTGGTTAAATATGTGTGTCATGTAATATGTGTAGTCTACTACACCGGGTTCCGGCTAAAACCCCCCCGGCGAAACCCCCCCCGGACAAAACCCCCCCGCCAAACCCCCCCGGCTAACCCCCCCCCCCGTTACCAAACCCCCCCCCCCCCCCCCCCCCCGACCAAACCCCCCCCCCCCGGTACCAAACCCCCCCCCGACCAAACCCCCCCCCCCGGTACCAAAACCCCCCCGCATAAAAAAAGACGGGTATGCAAGAGTAGAGTAACTGGTAGGTAGAGAGTAAGAGTAGAATAAACTTCTTTCGCAAACTTGACTCTACAAGAATGTCTGAAGTACAGTGGGTATCAGAACAATGATAAATAAAGGGAGTGTAAGGCGAAGGTGAAGGTTGATGGTGACAGACTAATTGATGAACTCACCAAACACCCGCATTCAACTGAAGCTGTTGTCAGTGAGGTGTTAAATGTGAATGATCAAATCAAAGCCAGTTCCGCTCTGTGTAACGATCCCCCCAACAAATCCTTTCCCAATGCCTCACCCTTCTTGGCGAGGAAGCTGCAGTTACGATGCCACCCATTGGTGCAATGTGAAGCTCCCCTTGCCTGATTGCTCTTTAGTTATCCCTGATTCATACCAGAAACTCGAAGATGGGCAACAAGCGGAGGGATACCTATGACACCGCAAAAGTTGTCCTGCTATCCGTCTGTGAGCAGGATAACTCTCGAAGGGAATGAATATTTTTATGAGACTTGATGGGAGGATCCTTTGGGTCAAGGGAAAGGTTGAGCTCGTTTTGTGATAGCATTTTCAAGATAGTCCCAGAAATATTCTACCAGCTCTTCACCTTACTCGTGCTTGTCAAAGGTAAAACTGTCACATGGTTGTTCGTTTTGTTGCCCAGTAAATCCCAGTCTTAATATGTGTGAGTCTCTAAGGATTCGGGGGGGGGGGGGGGGTCGCCGGGGGGGTACCGGGGGGTTTCTATTCTTCTCTTTCTCTCTACCTACCAGTTACTCTACTCTTACATACCCGTCTTTTTTATGCGGGGGGGGGGTTGGTACCGGGGGGGTTTTGGTCGGGGGGGTTTTGGTACCGGGGGGGTTTTGGTCCGGGGGGTTTTGGTAACGGGGGGGTTTTAGCCGGGGGGGTTTTGGCGGGGGGGTTTTGTCCGGGGGGGTTTTCGCCTAGACCCACTACACCAATAAATGAATGAACGAATGTAAGTGTTTATGACGCTGGTCTCGAACATTTTAATAAAATAAAAAATACTTTAATAAAAATGGTAAAGGGCCTGCTTCTGTCAGAATTAACTCGTCTATAAATTAACATTCAAATCATATCTCCTCTTATATTTATGTCTTCTTTCAGTAAAATAGGTCATTCGGGCTCGCAAGGGGAGCGTGCTACACCATATCAGGGACCCATAAATTTCCTGTAAAGCCTCGCCATTCAGGGGGCTTGTCATATCCTATGCTTCTGTGTTGCTATGTTGCCCGACCTACTCCTACTTTCCAAAAATTCCGCTTGGGTCGAATCGGCGTTCTTGTTTGCCTCATTGGACGTGAGCGCCAAAGAGTCGACTCCTCCCTCAAGGCGCCAGCAGCCAATCCAAAATGTTGTCTATCTGGATAGTCGCGTATTCTATCCCCGTGGGTATTTCTCGAACTACCGGTTGGTCGATCAAGATCGCATCAAAAATTTCTGATTGACAAGCCCCCTGAATGGCGAGGCATTAAAGGAAATTTATGGGTCCCTGACCATATGTAGTTAGCTGTTGTTGATTTCGTTCAACGAGAGTACGCGACTACTGGTCTCGACTCCCCTCCCATCCTGTTGCTGCTCCTCTTTTTTACTTTCCGGCGTCTTCGTGTTTTTATTCCAAGACGGACCTACAGGTCGGATGAAAGTCAGTTCGCTTTTTTAATCCAGTTTACAAATGTCCGTTCTTAGGAGCAGAGACGTGTTGGGGAAGAGACACTTGTGATCCCCTGAGATTCCCCTTTCAGGAGTTCAATTAAAATACTGGGGAGTGGTAGAGAAAACAAAGGGCCCGAGCGACGAGAGTCAGGCGCCATTCTCGCGTAATTCCCGATTTTCTGCGTTGGGGAAACAGGCTACTGTGAGTTGTAGGTCCTGTGAGGATGCCGTATTGAAGGGATCTTAGAATGGAAGATTTCGCGATGCCGTAAAAAAAGAAAAAGAGAGCAATACACAGGACCAGAGTCGTTACTAGCCAAGATGCTTGGGGGGGGGAGATATTTACCGGCTGGCTGGTAATTTTTACTGCCTGTTTTCAAAAATCGTTCTTTAGAAAAATTGATACTTATTATGAAAGAAGTGACTGTTCTTAAGAAAAGTCAGTAGGTTTAAAGAAAAAAATGATTGTTTTCTAGGAAAAATCTTGCCGACTCCGTTTTTTTTTACCTACTGCATGGCCGACAACTTTTGGGAGGGGGGCCTCCCCCACTATACGTGACAGCTCGACACAGGATACAATTACAATAAAAAAGAAATTCCTTGATTTCAAATCGATGTAAGAAGGATTTTTTTTTGTTTGCTGCTAGTCTCGCTGATTGGGCGAATAACATATCCAAAGACCGATTCCGACTTACTTTTCCTTAGTATTTCATACACTTGCGGCTATTGGCATTGATTAAGTGTTTGGTTCCGTCCTTCATTGGATGGTGTCCGAATCCACGAGGCTCAAGACGACAACATGGGCTCGAGAGAAGACTGCATGCTGCGATTGCTAGTTTTTATTGAACTAAATTGTTAGTTTCGAAACGCCGTTATTCCCCTTGAAAGAGATCATCTACCTTCGTGCCATTATAGCTTATCACCCCCACAAATCATCACCGGTCTCCCTACATCCCACTTTACAGCTTGTATTGTGTACTTAATATGCTGGCATTTATTACTGTCAACAATACTTATAAAGCTAGCCGAATGATTTATTGTCGGTGATTTGCTGTCGGTCACAGAGTTTGTAAGAGCAGAAGAATAGACAGAGACAATAAATGTATCTATCTGTCTCTATCTTCGCTGTAATTCTCGCTTTAAGTTTAACTGAAAAGGCTGCTTATTTTTACATCTGAAATTCGAGCTCGAAATTCGAAAATTTGAAAATCGAATTGGAAAATCACATTTTGACTTGTCTAAGGGATTTCGTGTTTTTTCACCCCGAGGCTCTAGTAGGCTACCTTAAAACGGTAAGAATATGCCCTTCCTGCACGACAGCTCAAAATTCATCGAGACGCGGAGAATTTGAATTTCAATAAAAGCCTGCATTTCCATGGATCAAGACGCTAAGCTGGAAAAAGATACGGCTGAAGAAAGTAGGCCTAAGAAAATGATTGTTAAGGAATCTTGCAAGGAATCTGTCATTTTAATTTATTTTTCAGCAATAGCTTACCTTTGTTGTTGCTATATATTTCAAGCATAGAGGGACAAGCACATAGAGTTATCGCAAATCCATTCGATGAAATCGATTATTGGTGGATACAGTACAAACGAAGTAACGCATTCTTATCGGGTTTTCAGGCCTGTTTAAGTGAAATAAGTAGTTGCGTTCTTTTTCGTCGTTCCTCTTCCTTAATTGAACTAAGCTAGTTCTTAGTTTTACTCTTATTAGGCGTTTTATTTGTCCATCCAGTTGGTAAGTAAAACTAAGATGTAGAACGGAGATCAAAGCTCAGTTCTCCATCCACTGGAAGACAGTTGGATGACGTTTGGATGGCGATTCAAAAAACGCCTTATAAGCGAAAAGTAAAACCATGGTTTTACTCGCGAACGCCTTATTTGTAAAACTAAGAACTGGATGGGCTTTGGATGAGGAAAACGAACGCAACTAGTGATGTTTGACTAGACTTTCTGGTCTTCTGTTAAACTTTAAGCTCATGAAGACTTCAGAATAACTTTTAGTCATCTCAGATTCGGTAAAAAGAGACCTGAGAAAATATCTTAAATCCTTGCCGAAGATGTTCGTAAGGTGGACATTTCGAGATTTAAAACAGATATTACTTTGCTAGTTATTGAGCGATGATCCTTTGTGGTCAGGAAATAGAAATAATATTGATGGCGTCCCTGAACCGTATGCAGGGGTTGAGCGAAGGGCTTGGACACGTGCGAGTAGCAACCTGAACGAAATGTATTTGGCAGTGCGAAACGGGTACGTCAGCTGAAATTTATTGGAGCTATATTTCGGCCCTTCTTGGCAAGGGTCCTCTTCAGGCTCAAGCCGCTCAAACTGGAAAATAAATTTATGAAAAAAGTTCATTTTCTTTTTAAAAGTTATTTTTTCCTCGACCATTTCTATTTCCATTTATGGGAATAAGTGACGGGTAGGCTAACTAGACTGTCATACCACGGCCCTATTGGTTAAACTTTAAGCAGACACAACGTTTTTCAGTCCCTCATCAGAGGCTGTTTCCAGCAGTTAGAAATACTATCTGTTTCAGGTCCGGATAAACCTTGGATCGGGCGAAACAGAGCTGTCAACTCCTCGTGGATTGAAGCTGGATGACCTCTCATGGCACGATGTGAAACTAGACAGGCAACAAGGTGACCTAGTCTTGACCGTCGACAAGATCCATACAACAAAGTAAGTCTCTTCCTCCAAGTGCTAAGCTTAAATTGAGTTTCAAGGAACTGGAAACTTATTCTCTTCCAACAGGGAAGTTACGGCAGTGATGCCCTCAGTGCAGGGCCGTATCCAGGAATTTATTTCGGGGGGGGGGGGAGGGATTTTGCTCGCGGAATTTATTTCGGGGGGGGGGTTGTCCACGGATCGGACCAAAAAGTACAAAAAATACATAGATCAGAGGTTAAAACCTGCAAAAAACTATTACTTTTGTGGGTTTGGGGGGGGGGTCGAACCCCCTAACCCCCCCCCTGGATACGGCCTTGCCTCAGTGTTATGTTTTCGTCTCTTTTTTCTCATTTCTTCCTACCCCGTCTCTGTCTCGCCGCTTTCCACGTCTTTGTACATAAAAAGTTATTAGTTATTGACGGTTTGCTTTCGAAGTTTGCATTGCTATAGCTAACATGTTTTGTTTTTCCATTTATTGGGACTAGCTTCTTCCAGCGTATTTTATGGCGTTAAATAGGTACGTCAGCTGAAGTTTATTCTAGCGATGTTTTAGCCATTCCTGGCAAGTGTCCTCTTTATGCTCAAAGTTTCGTTTATCTTGCTAGAGCCTGGAGAGAACCCTTGCCAAGAACAAGAGAGTAAATCTAAGCTGACCCATCCATTCAGCCCATCAAATATGATTCGCAGTCAGCTTAGGCTGATAGAAAACTCGCGCGAGTAACTTTTTTTTCGCTTAGGCTTTAAAGTTTAACTGAAAAGCCAACTCATTTGTGTGTCATTTAATTAGATACACTGAATTATTTGGATTCTGCAAAGGGTTTTTTTGATTTTCCACTATCTGCTCTAGTTATGAGGCTCAGAATATTTCCAGCCGTCCCCACAGCGTAAATTCTACCATGACGCGGGATATTTTAATCTCAACACAAATGCGCTTTTCAGTGGGCAGTGGTGAGGTTGGTGAAGATTGCTTAGTGCCTGAAAAAAAAAAAAAATTATCTATCTTTCTCGTAAGGCATACATCAAAAATACAAGCGCATAGAGGCACCACAAATCACACGGAAATTCCACTATTTGAAAATCGATTATTGGTGAATAGTGGAACAACGAAGTAACTCATTTTCAGCGGGTCTTCAAGCCAATTTAAGTGAATAAATGATGGGTAAATAGATTGTCCTATCCTAGCCCTTTTCGGTTAAACTTTAAGGACGTTAGCCTACCGCGTTGATGACAACCCGGACGATCCACCGCCCGAGTTGGCTGATGCCCGGGCCCCACTATAGTCACACTTAGTAATAACGCCGGCAATAAGACCGTCTTACGGACGAAATTGGGAAGAAAAGACGCTGAAAACGTAAAATAGAGGAGATGGAAAAATCCATCTCCGCCATTTTGAAACGTAACTTTGGACCAATCACAGTCACTGTCTTTAGCTAGTTCTGATTAACTTTGAGTGATGATGGTGGTAATATACCCTGAATTTCTCCATTCCAGGTGTGACCAGGAGGAAACGTAAGATTGGGTAATAACCAAATTAACGAATCAAATTACGTACAGATCTGACTGCGTGTGGCCTGGGCGTAAAGCAGTTCATACCCGGTTAATACTTGTGTCTGTGGCTCCTTGACGACCTTAGCTGGTGGGTCTGTAGGGTTTGGTTGTCATACGTTTAACGCTAGAACTCGTATGACCCCCCGTAACCCAGTTAAGCCCCATTTACAACGGGTTTTAGCCAATACTCAGTACCAGCTGGCTCTGACAATCGCTCCGAGACCGAGGCCTTGACGGGTTTCTGCCGTTCGCAATGAATACTGGGACCACTTTCGGCAAGTTGAAATCAGTTCAACTTTTCAGGGTACTAGCCGACCAGATGCGTGGGTGTGAAAACTTGGAGGCTTTGCGGCCGATAAATGACTTTTATGTGTTTCATCTTGTGTAAAAACATCGTATACATAATGCCACTCTCCCTTTTAACGAACAAAAAAAAATACAAAAATGAACAAACACAAATTCTTTAGCTTTGGCCTGACTTCGTACACGAGTTTCGTGACATCATCGTTGGCCGTTGTCGCCAGCTTGTCCTTGATGGGCGACTTTCCTGGAAGGTTATGCACGCTTCCCCTGCGTCCTTTTGGCTTGTAGGACTAAAAAGAGGACTCGGAAATCTCCATGTAGACCCGAGACATTGCGTCCGCATCCCTTGGTCGCTATCTAAGCGGGAACAAGATATCTAGCCCTGGAGAGGCATTCCCCAGCGATTCCGTCGCGGTTTATACTGTCTTTCCCGAAACTCTCAGAATTCAGCAAAAGGGGCAAAGGGGCTTGCATGTCAGCCTTTCGTGGGTAGCTTAGTTCTGACTGAACTTCGACCGAAAGGTTAGGTCCGACATCGCTCTGAGCTTTGGTCTGACGTCGTACCCTCCTAGACTTTTCGTCCGACCTTGATTCCATACAAAACACGTACGTAACAGAACATGGCTCTTCTGCCAGGGACCCATACATTTCCTGTAATGACACGCCATTCAGGGGGCTTGTCAATAAGAGATTCCGGATGCGCTCTTGACCTAGCGTCAGATGGTTCGAGAAATACCCACGGGGATAAAATATTGCCTTGAGGGAGGAGTCTCTTTGGTCTCATATCCAAGGAGGCCCGGGATTGGCTCTATCTGAGCAAGAACGCGGATTCGACCCAAGGTGAATTTTAGGAATCTAGGTGAGGCTCGGGCAACATAGAAGCTTAGGAAATGACAAGCCCCCTGAATGGCGAGTCATTACAGGAAATCTATGGGTCCTAACTTCTACTAATAATAGCATGCAGTCGATATCTATTATTATTATTATTATTATTGTTTTATTTCCCAAAAAACACGCAAGGTGCTAACATGGAGTAATGAAAAAAGAACAAAAGGAAAAAGAAGAAAAAAATACATACACTTCTATCTCACAACAAAAAAGCACTCAGTAAACTATTTTCACGATCTAGAGTATTCATAAAACGAGACCGACGTTCTTCAATAACTACAAATGGTTGCGCTATACCAAAACTAAACACAAGTCGTCGATTGCTCTTCCATAGAGGGATACCTAAAAGGAACTTCGCATAACGGAAATACAGTCGGCTAATAGCTGTTTTTTCAGTTTGACTAAACACTAATGGTGCTAAATGGGGCACAGCAAACGCATTGTATATCCTTCCTAGAATTGCCCGCTTATACCTGGATTTGCATGAAACAAGAAGTCCATACGTCCTTCGCAGTCTTTCACTTAAAAACTCAAGCAGGAGGGTCCTAGTATGCTTTAAACTAGAACCAATTGGCAAACCAAGGTAAGTTATACTAGACGAAGGCTTTGAAAGGTGCGATCCAAGGCGAATATTTTCAGCAGCTGAGCGACCAGTCGACTTTCCTACTAAAATCCGGAAGAAGCTGATTATCTCCGGAAGAAGCTGATTGGGCTGACTTCCAATCTAGTCCGTGGTCTCTCTGCAAATATACCAAAAATTCATAAAATTAAAATCCGTATCTATTAATACTGGACCTTTTGATGTGTCCGAGACAGCCACCTCCATGGCATTAGGTGTACAAATGCGGATATCTACATTGGCTAACAGGTATTCCTGCATCTACAGGTACCGACTTACCCGTATGTTTATATGCGACTTGCACTGTGTTATGCGTGTCGATGACGTTGCTGTCAACCAAACTCCGGAGTACAGACCTGACCTCGCTACCACTGTCGACAAGAGATTCGACGGACTTTCCGTTTACGCTACCAACGGCCAGATGCCTTTTAGGCAGTTTTTCGGCTGTTCCTGGCATAACGTTTTAAAATCACAACAGGTTACATCCCAAGTGTTGTCTGTTCAAACTGTTGTCTGTTCTTTCATTCCCGTTAGTATTTTTACCAATTGAAGGTGTTGTTGGAGACCTAGGCACGAAATACTGCAAACTTAATTGGTAACATTTATTTCTAAGTGAAAAAGGTGTTACTCTTGAAAGTGTTATGCGCGATCTGTTATGAAACTTTTGACAGTGTAGTGTGTAATAAAAACAGAAACTTTTAAAGCAAAACTCTTACTCAAAATGATATTTTCACGATGAAATGGCTCGGAAATATCGTTTTTCGAAAATACAATACTTGCCACGTGGAATAAGGGATTTTCTCGTTAGCGCTTGTCAACTCTGTCAAGCCTTCCCGCTCTGCGACGCGGCGGGTGGACGCAAATTATTTGAAAATGAACGCGCCATAGTTATAGTAGACTTCAACACGTCCCTAGCCATCAAGGCATCAGATAGGGGAGATACAGGTAAGACGGACCCAGTAACGGTTTTTCGATTGCTGCCTTTTCTGTTTCTGGAACATAGCAATGAACTTTACTCCGTCTGATAGCTTGTTTATCCCCGCTTCCTTGCTAATTTTTTATTCAAAATGATATTTTCACGATGAAATGGCTCGGAAATATCGTTTTTCGAAAAAACAATACTTGCCACGTGGAATAAGGGATTTTCTCGTTAGCGCTTGTCAACTCTGTCAAGCCTTCCCGCTCTGCGACGCGGCGGGTGGACGCAAATTATTTGAAAATGAACGCGCCATAGTTATAGTAGACTTCAACACGTCCCTAGCCATCAAGGCATCAGATAGGGGAGATACAGGTAAGACGGACCCAGTAACGGTTTTTCGATTGCTGCCTTTTCTGTTTCTGGAACATAGCAATGAACTTTACTCCGTCTGATAGCTTGTTTATCCCCGCTTCCTTGCTAATTTTTTGAAAAATTTTCTCCGTACGGTTTCTGAGATATAGCAGATTTTGGTAGGAAGGTCAAAAGGTCCGTCTTATCTGGAGGGGGTGGCAAGATGGACCACCAGAGGGGGCAAGACGGACAATTGTTCTCTTCATCACCTTTCTTCGTAGAAATGCATCAAGTAAGCACGGTACTGTCAACAGTGGCTCTTTTCAACACACGGAAGTCTGAAAAGTCAACACCAAATGTATGAAGTGATGCCTGGCTTGCCGTTCCTCCAGAGGCTTTGGTAGTTTTATCACCGCTGCCTTCAAACTGAATCTTCCTTTTTCAGTGGTTTCTTGAAAATTGTACGAGGGACAAATCCTCTTGCAGAACAACACATATATCTCATCACATTCGTTGTCTTTTGGGTCCCCCCATACCCTTCCCCTTGTAACCCCCGGTCCGTCTTACCAACAAACCATGTGGTCCGTCTTATCTGCAATGGGTTGATTTTAAACAAACTGTCACCAAACTCGCTAGATGGTACAGAATGGATGTGTCATCACTTCTTAAGAAAGTACAGGGTCGGGACTGTTTGGTAACAAAACCCCGAAGACCTAGTATTTTCCAAACCAGAGATATCACAAAAAATACTTGACATCAAATTTTTCCAAAGCAGCCTCTTAAAACATCAACTTCAATTTTCTTGGAAACTAACCAGCCAATCTTCTTGTTTTTTTCGGCAGACATGAAGGCAAGATGGCTGTACCTTACTGTCACCACTGGATGGCACTGCTGCCAATCTCTGAATTTTAAAATGGAAAGGTCCGTCTTATCTGCCGGTCCGTCTTGGCTGTATCTCCCCTACAGTGAAGTAGCCGACAAGACTGCCAACGCAACAGCAAATAGTCTACAACGTCAGCCGACAACGCCAGCCACTTTCCGAGACCTCCTCCGCCAGCGCCGAATAGGAACGAAGGTCCGACCCTTGCTGCCGATTTCAGAGAAGCAGACGACTACAGAGCCTACCTCAAAGTGAAGAGCATGGCACTGATTCTTCGCAAAGAACTGTTCCAGTGGAAGAAGACAGCGGACCCAAGATGCCGCCTGTGTAGTGACGCCACCGAAACTCTACAGCATCTGGTGCTCGAGTGCCCCTCTAGCGCAGAGCTCACTAACTGGTGCAGGAGCACTAACGAGACAGCCGGGGGGCCAGTCTCGATCGGTGAGCTTATCGACTCGGTTCGCCCAGCCCGAGAAGAGCAACGAATCTTTAAGAAAATCATCGAGTTCCTTCGAAGCATCGACGTCCTATGAGCCATCGTGATCGACCCACGAAGAGCAACCGACACCAGGCCGAAAGGGTTCCGAAGGGTCGGAGCCCAAGAGCCAGTAGTTATTTGGAGTGGGAAAACAAAGCAAGTCATAAACAGAAGATAGATCTGACGGCCTACCGTGTCTTCCAAAATTAAAAGCCGAAAAATCGCTAAAAAGTCGTAGGAACAAAAAGAAACAGTGATGAGTGAATACGGGTTGGGATTTCGGAGATTATTATTCCTTAAAGGGAGCTATGGATAATAGAAAAATTAGAATAATCAAGAGACGTCATCTAAAAGGCTAACGCAACTAAAACATTCAGCGAACAGGATTTTGGCTCTGCAAACAGTCCCAGTTATATTGTGTTTTTGGCGAACCACCATCAGTGTGTGAAACGGAAATTTGACTGCGCCGTTTCTGATATAGGCTATATAAAAGCCTTTTGCTTGCGCGAGGGAATAAACATGGTCGGCAAGCAACTTACGCTGATGAAATACTTAAAGTTAAGTGCCCGTCCTCTGGAAATATATTCGTCAAGAACGCGGATACAGTTCGTGTCTTAAAGCACGAGTTGCAATATAGAGACATTTTCATTTCCAATATTCTAACGTACGTGACTGAAGGTTTTCTCAAAAAATATTATAAACCTGTTGCGGTTGTTTTCGGCCTCCTTGTTTGATGAGAAACTCGGAAAAAGTTAAATATTTGCATTGCCGCGTTTGGCTCTTTTCGAGGCAGATCAGAACCCAGCTTGTTACTTTCGCTGAGTTCATGGGTCAGAATGACTGTGTTAAGCAAGCTTTTACCGAGCGATGGATAAAACGGATACGTCAGCTAGGATGCTTTGGCAGCAATATTTCGGTCCTTCTTGGCAACGGTCCTTGTCAGGCTGTCGAACGTCAGGGACAACTTTGAGGAATGGAAGAAATGAACCTACAATCTCAAAACGAACCTGCCATCAATCTTGACTGCAGGCTCGTTTCTTCCATTCCTCAAAGTTGTTTCCGAAAAAGTACCGAACGCGGATAAATGCAAACATCACCGTCGTTCTGTTAGGGTGAATAAAAACGACACAAGAAGTTCTAAATCTCGGAGGCTATGGAACGATTAGGGTTTTCCCAAAATGTCTGCCTCTTTTCGATTTGATGAGAAACCCGAAAAAGTTTGCACAGTATTTCCGTCCAATTAGCCTCTCGGAAGCTATAAGCTACTGGTTTGCGTCGAAAAGAGCCACACGCGATGCAAATATCAACGTAGCTCCGTTAGGGCAGGGACCCATAAATTTCCTTTACAGGGGGCCTGTCATTTCTTATGCTTCTATATTAATATGATGGCCGAACCAAATCCAGTTTCCAAAAATCCCCGCTCGAATCGATCGGCATTCTTGTTTGCCTCATTGGGCGTGCGCGCCAAAGAGACTCCTCCCTCAAGGCGCCAGCAGCCGATCCCAAATTTTGTCTATCTGGATAGTTGCGCATTCTACCACCGTGGGTATTTCTCGAACTACCGGACGGTCGGTCAGGAGCGCATCAGAAATCTCTTATTGACAGGCCCCCTGTAAAGGAAATTTATGGGTCCCTGGTTAGGGTGAATAAAATTGACATGAGAAGTTTAGAATCTTGGAGATGAGAATGGATGGAATGATTAGGTTTTTTTTTTCAAAAATGTATTTTGGTTTGATGAGAAACCCGGAAAAAGCTTGCTTAACACCGTGACTCTGACCAATAAGCTACTCGGAATCCATAAGCTAGAGTCTGATTCGCCTCTAAAAGAACCAAACGCGGGAAAATGAGAACAGCGTAGCTTCGTTAGGGTTAATTAAAATGACATAAGAAGTTCAAAATCTTGGAGATGACAATTTCTGGATCGTTTAGGGTATTCTCAAAAAATTGTTATAAACCCGTCGCGGTGTCCGGTGATAAATTATCTCAAAATAGTAGTATGAAGTTGTACGAAAAAGTAGCATGCAGTACCAACTGATGCTACTATAGTAGCATCAGTTGGTACTGCAACTGTATACATGTTACTATGGCAATACTGGATGCTACTGGAGCAAGGCGGGATACTACTGCTTAAGCTTAGCCCGTGTAAGGCACATTAATTAAAGTATCCTGTACTACTGCATATCATTACATGCAGCTTTTTCGTACAACTACCATACAACTACACAGGCTACAGATTTTTCATCGGGTTGTTTTCGGCCTCCTGTTTGGCTTGATCAGAAACTCGAAAAAGCTCGCATAACACATGACCAATGAGCTCTTCGGAAGCTATAAGATGGGTTCTGAGCTGCCTCGAAAAGAACAAAACGTGGCAAAATGCAAACACCGTAGTTCCGTCAGGGTGGATAAAAATTATAAGAAGCCCAAAATCTTAGAAATAAGAACGGATGAAGCGATTAGGGACGAAGTGTTGTAATGTAGCAATATAATAGCAGCAAAGGAGTTATACATAGTAGTATACTAGTAGGATAATTTAGTTGTAATACAAGTAGTAATATAGTTAAAACGGGTTCTTTAAGCTAGAATCCAATGTGGAAGGTTCTCGCCTTGCTCGCCGAGTGGGGCGGACAGAATAAACAATAAATGTGTGAACCATCCTGCAGGCTGGATAACATGTGACGTGCAAATCGTATCTGACCGAATGAGTGCATTTTTTTTTAGTCGCTGTACTATACAACTGAGTATCGAAGAGAAACAAAGAAAACACAGAAAAAGAAACAAAAAGAGTAAGGAGTCTCGAACTGCTGTAGCCTACTAAACAGAAGGCCATACATTCAAACTAAAACGGGTAGTCGGGTAGTGATTTGGCAGCGATACTTCGGCCCTTCTGGGCAAGGGTCCTTAAGTTTCCCAGTTAGCTTCGGCTCAAGGAGTATTTACGCAGAAGGCCCTAATACCATCCCACCATGCAGGGAGTTGCCCTGACTGAAAAAAGACCGTATAACATCACATTAGTATCAATCAGCGAACTCCTTTGACCTGTTTAGGGTACATAACCTTCGGCTAGAAGAAAAAGTATTTTATTAACAATTCAACTCAATTCATTTTAATTTTACCAATCCTTAAACAAACAAAAAACATACATAATGTCCCAAGAAGGGCACAACCGTGTCATGTGCGGGAGTGCACAACTTTCACTCACCCGTTACAAATGACAACACAAATTTCTCGTTCAAACAACGTTCAACGTTTGAACGTTCAAACAAGTCGCAAGGAGGAAGACCGAGTTAATGTGAGTTGACTGATATAATCACAATACGGTTTCTGGGCCCACATTGCAACGTTAATTGAGCGTGCTTTGACGTTAATTCTGATTCTGCTTTCCTCAGAATACGCCTCGAAGGTCGCTACTACGATATTGTAACTTTAAGTGGGGGTGTGGTGACGTTGTTTGCAATTCTGCTTTGCTCCCCCTACGAAGACGCCTCGAAGTTCGCTTCTACGAGCTCAACAGGGCATTTCCGTTTTTTTACGGAGTTAATTGAGGGTTTGATCACGTTATTTTTCTTTCCTTAGAAGAAGTCGCGAAGTTTGCTTCTACGAGCTCAACAGTGCATTCTGTTAGAAATTTCTCATTTTGTTTATTACAACTTTAACTAAGGGTGTCTTGACGTAGTTTCTGATTCTGCTTTGCTTTCCTCAGAATACGCCTCGAAGGACGCTTCCACGAGCTCGAATTGTGCATTATCTTAGAAACTTCCTATTTGTTTTTTTGCAACGTTAAGAGTTGTCGTTATTTCTAATTCTGTATTATTTTCCTCAAAATACGCCTCGAAGGTCGCTCTTGCGTGCTCCAACGGTGCGTCCTGTAAGAAACTTCTTATTTTGTTTATTGTAACTTGTGCGAGCGTTGTTTTTACGGAATTTCTGGTTGTTCTTTGTTTTCTTTAGAATACGCCTCGAAGGTTGCTTCTACGAGCTCAACACTGCATCATGTTAGAAACCTACTATTTGGTTTATTGCAACGATAACTGGGAGTGTGTTGGCGTTATTTCTGATTTGTCTTTGCTTTCTTTAGATTACGCCTCGGTTGCGTCTACGAGCTCAACACTGCATGTGTTAGAAACCTACTATTGGTTTAATGCAACTTTAAGTAAGGGTGTATTGACGTTATTTCTGATTCTTCTTTGCTTTTCTCAGAATGTGCTCGAAGCTTCAACTTCGTAGAAGTGCTTCTACGAGCTGTACAGTGCATTCTGCTAGAAACTTTCTTATTTTGTGTATTGCAACGTTAAGTGAGGGTGTGTTGACGCAGTTTCTGATTCTTCCTTGCTTTCCTTAGAATACGCCTCGAAGGTCGATTCTACGAGCTCAACATCCACTATGGCGTCTTCGTCGGAGGACTCGGTGACTTCCGGGAGATCTTCCTCGGCCTCCTTGAAAACTTCCGAGGATGCCTCGACGACGTCACCTACAACGGTATTGACGTCATCAGCCGAGCCCGTCACCGAACGCAACATGCCGACGTCCACGCAGTCACGTGGGACTGCAGCCCGGAGTTTGACGCAGTGCCCGGGGTGGACGTTTCATTTTTGGAGACCAATTCACTGATGGCGTTACCGATGACGTTGCCGCGTCACGGAGGCGTTATTAAATTTTCATTGAAGACGCAGTCGAAAAGCGGGACGGTGTTTTATGCGAGCGGTGCTTCAAGCAAAGGAGACTTCATAGCCTGCGAAATTGGTAAGTGAGTTAGGCTATCTTTCGTGCATTGGATACATGAACGTAAGGTACAATTTCGATGAAAACAGTAAATAGAACTCGAATGGTATAAAAGCATCAGACACGACAGCACCGTACACAAATTGACGCCTTGTTAATTGACTATTGCTTTGTACAAAAAAATATTTAAACCTTAGTATGAATAAAGCATTAAGCCAGCATCATTGAACATACGAAAAGATTTATTTACTTAAGAGCCAACGGCCGTGGCAAATGCCAACCCTTGTACAAGAAACAGTCGCCTTTTAATAAAAGTTTCATATATGTTATTTATTTGTTTATTACATCTCATCAACGGCCAGCAGGGGCTATAAATTTGGTACAGTAACGTTGGAATGAAATTTAACCCCGGAAGGTAACAAGTTGTTATATTCAGTCGGAAATCTAGACCTGACGTATCTACGACTGATTTTAGAACTTACTTAGAACTGACGTTTTAGAACTGTTTTACTAACATAGAAGAGGTAAGATTCTATCCCCAGTTTGTGATTGTGGGATAATTGAAACATGCTTCGCGTTTTTTATTTATGTATCCTGTACATAATTCCCAGCGTTTTCAATGATAAGTAGACCGAGTGAACATCTAGTAGATTTTCAATTTTCCCTTAATTTGTGAATAATAGTAAGTTAAATAGAGACAAAGTTGTTTTGCGATTGTTTAGATGAATGCTGATAGAATGTTGTCCCAGGATAATTCTTAGTTTTTTCTTCGTGTAGCCTATGTCGGCGATTGTACATTAACTTAGTTCTATATTTTAGTTACTATGTTGTATTTGTGAAATTCCGCATTATCGGTTTATTCACGAACAAAGGTACCTACCGTAATAATAAATAATTTTCTACCCGGACAAGTACTGAGACAAGCAAAAGTTGTACTTGTAGTTGATTAGATGTCTGATTTAGGGGTAAGAAGAAATGCTGAATCCGTATATGAAAATCATTTTTTAGCCGGGCATATAGTTCGTCCGGAATCTGGCTGAAACTGGAAAATTTTTGAGCTAATTTTTTTTGCCGGACAAGTAGTTCCGGAATTTTGCCGAATCCGGAAAATTGGCAGAAGTATAAGGCATTCGTTTCGATCGGTTTCGTCAGAACAGATATGACTTATAGGGTAAACACACATGCTGAATCTATATCTGAACTTGGTTTTCTCAGATGATTAGCTATTTGCCTTAATCTGTTTCTAAGTTTTAAGAGTAAAATTTCAAGGAGTCTGGCGAAGACTGGATCTGCCGAAGACAAAACCTTATTGTCTGGGTCAAATATTGAATTTCTGGGATCCCGTCGAAAATTTTGGTCTTGTTTTTTGGGATCCCAAAACGTTAGTGACGGATACCTATGACATCGCAAAAGTTGTCCGTCCGTCCGTCCGTCCGTCCGTCCGTCCGTCCGTCCGTCCGTCTGTCCGTCTGTACGCACGATAACTCTCGAAGGGATTGAGATATTTTGATGAAACTTGGTGGGAGGATCCTTTGGGTCAAAGTACAAGTCAAGTTCGAAGATGGGCTCTGTAGCTCTATATTTAAGGGTGGGGGAGGGGTTTCAAATTAAGGGGCAAACAAAATATTTTGAAACAGCTAATGTGATAGTCGATTATGGGGTAAGAAGACATGCTGAACACGATGGTGAAAACCATTTTCTCGCCGGACCAATAGTTCGCCCGGAATCCGGCCAAAACCGGAAAGTTCGTGAAAAGTAAAAGTTTTATTTGAAGTTGATTAGATGTTCGATTTAGGGGTAAGAAGACATGCTGAACACGATGGTGAAAACCATTTTTTGACCGGACAAGTAGTTAGCCCGGAATCCGGCCCAAACCGGAAAATTTGTTCAAAGCAAAAGTTTTATTTGACGTTGATTAGATGTTCGATTTAGGGGTAAGAAGACATGCTGAACACGATGGTGAAAACCATTTTCTCGCCGGACAAGTAGTTAGCCCGGAATCCGGCCAAAACCGGAAAGTTTGTTAAAAGTAAAACTTTTATTTGAAGTTGATTAGATGTTCGATTTAGGGGTAAGAAGACATGCTGAACGCGATGGTGAAAACCATTTTCTCGCCGGACAAGTAGTTCGCCCGGAATCCGTCCGAAACCGGAAAATCTGTTAAAAGTAAAATTTGTATTTGAAGTTGATTAGATGATAGATTTAAGGGTAAGAAGATACGCTGAATCTGTATATGACAATCATTTTTTACCCGGACATATAGTTCGTCCGGAATCCGGTTGAAACCGGATTTTTTTATAAGTTAAAGTTTTATTTGAAGTTGATTAGACGTTCTTTATAGGGATAAGGAGATGCGCTGAATTCGTTTCTGAACTGTCTTTTTTTGGCTGGACAAGTAGTTCGCTCGGAATTCGGCCGAAAACGGAAATTCGGCAGAAGTAGTTTCGATCAGTATCGTCAAAATAAATATGGCTTATACAGGTATATCTGAACTTAATTTTCTCAGATGATTAGCCTGGCGAAGACTGGATCTGGTTTACCCTGACATATACTTCGTCCGGAATCCGGTTGAAACCGGATTTTTTTTATAAGTTAAAGTTTTATTTGAAGTTGATTAGACGTTCTTTATAGGGATAAGGAGATGCGCTGAATTCGTTTCTGAACTATCTTTTTTTGGCTGGACAAGTAGTTCGCTCGGAATTCGGCCGAAAACGGAAATTCGGCAGAAGTAAAGCAGGTAGTTTCGATCAGTATCGTCAAAATAAATATGGCTTATACAGGTATATCTGAAATTAATTTTCTCAGATGATTAGCCTGGCGAAGACTGGATCTCGCGTAGACAAGACGTAGTCAGGACGTAGTTGTCTGAGTCAAATATTATATTTTTGGGATCCCATCGAAATCTTTGATCTTGTTTTATGAGGTACCGATTTTCATTGGCCGGTCATCTAAAAGGAAAGTAAATATCGCCCGGTAAACAAAAAATGGGTTCTTTAAGAGCTAGCTGTGCTTTCACCAAAGTTAGGCTACAACCTGCGCCACCCCAAAATGGGTTTCTTTAGATTCACTGAACACTCTCGGGGAAATCGGTAAATTGCCGGAACCAGCCTCGGGGGAAGGGGCAAACCTTGCGGAAGAAGAGATAAGAACAAGGAAACTTGTCGAAATACTGCCGGAAGGGTCTGCGTTTTTGCGGAAGAAAGCAAAGCGCCATCGGAATGTCCGATGGACTTATCTTCGTGGAAAGCTAGGGGTTCGAAACTGTTCTTGTCTGTGTGCCGGTCTGTGATATTCAGTCAAGAAAGGTCAAAGAGAGGCTGTTTGACAGCAGAAGGAAAGGAATCGGTTCGGGACAGCGGGTCTTTAGGTTCCAGATTCCCCCGACCCTGCTCTGGGTTATAGAGTTTGTAAAACTTGTCGATTGTCCTTCCTACCTCCTGAAGGAGGAAGCCGAAGTCTTGGCCATAGTCATAGTAATAAACGTAGAGTCACCTTAAATCTAAAATAGTTAGACTTCTCACCGTAGTTTTTATCCGTATAGTTGATTTGTTATTTCAGAAAAAAAAAAATCAAATCCTTAAACAGCTTGAGGCCAAATGACATTAGTTCGATTGCCGATCGTACATTGGCTAGTTAAAAATTGCTAGGTACAAACCACGCAAAGAACATGAAACAGAATCTTTAAAATGTGAACTAATTTGAAATATGAAACGTGCGGTCTGTGATCTTCTGGAAAGGATTAAAGGGAGGCTGTTTGAAAGCAGACGGAAAGGGGATCGACTAAAATCGGGAACGGAACGGAACGACACGGGGCAGGAGGAACGCGTACCGGAAATATTCCGATGCATGCAGGGGGAACAAGCACTAAAATCGGGAATGCACGTCCCCTGTTCTTTAGCACAAAAACGGGATTGACAGGATCCCTGCAGAAGGGAGAGTAGAATAGGAAGTAGGAAACAGGGTTCCCAATTGTGTTGCTCCTGCAGCAGGGCTAAAAAACAGGGATCCTGTCAATCCCGTTTTTTGTGCTAAAGAACAGGGGACGTGCATGGACGTGGACCACTGCATGCATCGGAATATTTGTGTACGGTTTGCCCGTTTGTAGCACGCGTTCCAGTTTTTAGTACGTGTTCCTCCTGCCCCGTGTCGTTCCGTTCCGTTCCCGAAAGGAATCGGTTCAGGACAGCGGGTCATAAGATTCGGAATTACCCCGTCCCTTTGTGGTGGGTCCTGTTATACTGATTTAGTTCTCATTGTAGTGAGATATTTAGGATTATAATGTTTCTGTGATGTTTATTGCTGATATATAGGAATATGCGTAGGCTACCAATTGTTGTAATTGTCTGCATATTCCTGTGATTTTTTCTTTGTAATCTACTCGCCGATTTTGGCGAATAGAAATAAAAGAAAAAAAAAATAGAGTGTGTAAAAGTGAATTATTTGTCCTTCATACCTCTTTTGGGAGGAAGCCGAAGTCTTCGACATAGTCTTAGTAATAAATGTAGAATCGCCTTAAATCTAAAATAGTTGGACTTCTCAATTAGTTTTTATCCTTATAGTTTGTTCGTTATTTTTAGAAGAAAAAAAAACACACAAATCCTTACAAAGATTAGTCAGTCAGATACAAATAAATCGGTTGCCGATAATAGGTAGAATTTGCCAGGTAAAAACCACGCAAAGAACATGAAACTGAATCTTTAAAATATGAACGAGTTTGTGTTGATTTGATAATAGTTGCGTTTTTGCAGATACCATGGTAGCTGTTACCACGGTAACTGGATCTGCAAGTAGTCGTTTTTGCAGTTACCGCGGTATCTGAAACACGGTTGCCCTGCAAAAACGACTATTGCCGAAATTGCACTTTTCGGAGTCACCCGAAAAGAAACAAGAGCTGTAAGCTCATATGGCACTTGCATGGGTTGAGATGTAGTGTTTGATCAAAAGTACTTTTAAGGTTACCTTTGCGGTTCAGATGCGCACTTAAGGGAGCTAGAGAAAAAGTATTTTGTTTTTGAACTTGGCTGTAATGATACGAACTTTATAGGCGCTAGAAATTCATCTGCAAGAAAAACTATTGAGACAAAACGATCACAGGCCCTTAGGGATCATTGATATATACCGTTTGGTAAAAAGTATTTTTTTTTCACTTTTCGGTTAAAATCTGCACTTAAAGTGTGAAAAAATAAATTTTTAAGCAAAACCCTTGTGGCACAAATGATCATGGGTTGAGATGTACCGTTTGATAAAAAAAAAAGTAGTTTTCGACCTTGCGGTTCACATGCGCACTTTAAGGGAGCTAGAACTTCATTTGTAAGCAAAACCCTTGAGGCAAAAATGATAATGGGCTCATGGGGATCATGGAAATGTATAATTTGCTTAAAAGTATTTTTCTAAATTTACGAAGGGAATAAAATGTGCACTTTAAGGGTGATAGAATAAATTTTCAAGCAAAACCCTTGTGGCACAAATGATCATGGGTTGAGATGTACCGTTTGATAAAAAAAAGTAGTTTTCGACCTTGCGGTTCACATGCGCACTTTAAGGGAGCTAGAACTTCATTTGTAAGCAAAACCCTTGAGGCAAAAATGATAATGGGCTCATGGGGATCATGGAAATGTATAATTTGCTTAAAAGTATTTTTCTAAATTTACGGTCAAGATTGCTACTTTAAAGGTCATCTGAATGAAGTCTAACACCCTAAATTGCCACTTTTACATACTGCTTACCATTTATCTCTCGAAAACCGGACTAAAATCGGATGAAGTTTCACCGTGCTATAATTTTCAGCCTTTTTTCCGACTTGTCTTGATCGTAACGCTCACCGTAACAGTTGTAACAGTCCATGCGTAACAGTTCATGTTGTAACAGTCCACGCCGTAACAGTCCATGCGTTTATCCATCCATGCGCTGTTTATCCATCCATGCGTTATCAACGTACGTTTATCCATGCGATAATGACAGTTTAAATATTGGCGCTAAATTTGTCTTGGGAGGTCGTAACGAATCGCCATAGGGAGACTTAGAACTTCAAGAGTGGATAGCGCCGAAATCACGGAGCGAAAAAATTCGTCTTCTCTGTACCGGTACTGTGAAGGACAATCTGAGGGGTTCATGGAAGTATGGTAGGATCGTTCAGGTGTCCTTTAAGGAATGTCGGATTTGGAAAGTGGCAATTTCTGAGCCAATCTTGTCAAATCTCTAATATTCCAGCCCAGTTCCATCTTCCTAGCACATCTGGAAGTACCTTAAATCGCGATCACCGGAATTCCGACCCCCCCTCTCCCACAGCCGCCGGAACCAATCCGGTTCTGTAAGTGATTTATCCAGAGCATCTCTTTATTATTCCCACAAAGTTCCATCCCGATCTCCCGAGTCTGAGCCGGTCACGTATTCCCCCCCCCCCCATTGTTGTCGAATCCGGTCCGGACATGACAAAGATCACCAGAGACATGTCCTCTGATCAGTTATCAAATTTCACTCTAATCCGATCAACCGTTCCAAAGTTACGCATGACTCAATATTCCGGATTCCCCCTCCCGCTACTCCCCCCACGACTATCGGATCATGTAAATTTGTATTTATAAGTCAGTTTGATCGGGTCCCTGATTCGCCTCCCCAGTTTCGTCGTGAAAATCCCCAAGACCGCCATTACCGGAATTCCGGGAAAATCTCCTCCACCCCCCCCCCAGTGTCCGGATCCAATCCAAATATATAAATGATTTATCTGGAGCAGATGCCTGTTCTTCCCAGCAAGTTTCACTCCGATCCTGCCATTCTAACCGTTTCTCGAGATTTCCGGTCTCCCCCCCCAACTCCCTCATAACTGTCGAATCCGGTCCGGACTTCAAATGGGACATCAGAGGTGTGTCATTTATTCAGTTATAAAGTTTCATTCCAATCCGATCACCCGTTCGTAAGTTACACACTACTCCAGTCTTCCGGATTCCCCAGCCCTCCACTCCCCCCCAGGTGGTCGGATTGGGAAACTGATTATTTCCAGGTTAGTCCGGTCGGGTCCCTGATGCTCCTGCCAAGTTTCATCGTCCTAGCACATCTGGAAGTACCCCAACTCGAAAAAGTGTGACAAAAACTACTTAATTTTCAGAATTCCCCGGCCCACCACTCCCCCCCAGATGGTCGGGTCGGGAAACTGATTATTTCCAGGTTAGTTTGGTCGGGTCCCTGATTTTCCTGCCAAGTTTCATCGTCCTAGCACATCTGCAAGTACCCTAACTCGCAATCAGCGGACCGACCGACCGACAGACAGACCGACCGACCGACGGAAAAGTGATCGGTATATGGCACTTGAGCGAAGCTGCAAGTGCCATAAAAATGATATCCGGTTACATCACTAAGTGCTAAACTTCTTTCCCACCAAATTGACAGAATTTGATGAAAGTAAGATTACTTTTCAGATATCACGGTTGGACCGTGGTATCTGAATATCAGATACCACGATAACTGCAAAAACGCCTTTTTACCGTGGGTAACAGATACCACGGTAACTGCGAAAACGACTTTAGGCCATGGCGTCTGCAAAAACGTGACTAATAGATATAAAACTGCCCAGAAGGATACTTACTTGATATAATCTGGAACAACGTAAACGCCGAAAAACAGAACTCAAAATCGTCATTGAAAGCGTGAATGGATTTAGGGATAAAACTATGACTGTGCCGCTAAGTTGTGTCGGGCAAATTCGGTAAAGACAACGATAAGTCAGACGAAATATTGATGTAAATATCTGTGTCGAAAAATATTTAGGATATTAGCCTACTCGTTTTCAACAAAAGGGGTACAAATTGCCCTTTAGCTGCAATTTTCGTTCTTAAATTTTAGCGGAGCGAGACGTATATAATACCGAAAATGGTAGCGAAATATTGATATCGAAACGTAAATTTTCATGTCGAAAACGATATGTATTAGCCTATCCGAAGTTTCTAACAAAAGGGGATACAAAAGGCCCTTTAACTGCAATTTTCGTTCTTAAATTTTAGGAGACGTATGTGATAGCGAAAATGGTCGCTAGAGATAGATGTCGAATGTAGACGTAAATTTGTATGTCGAAAACGATATGTGTTAGCCTGTCCGAGGTTTCCGACAAAAGGGGATGAAAAAGGCCCTTTGACTGCAATTTTCGTTCTTGAATCTTAGCGGAGCGAGACGTATGTGATAGCGAAAGTGGTCGCGAGGCATCGAGATCGAATATCGAACCGTATTAGCCTATCCGTAGTTTCTAACAAAAGGGGATTCAAAAGACACTTTGACTGCAATTTTCGTTCTTAAATTTTAGTGAGCGAGACGTATATTATAGCGAAAAATGGTCGCGAAATATCTATGTTGAATATTGAGACGTGAATTTCTATGTTGAAACCGACATGTATTGATTGAAGTTTTTAACAAAAGGGGATGCAAAATGCCATTTGTCTACAGCTTGTGTTAGTAATTTTAGCAGAACGAGATGTAAATGAAACAGAGATGGGCGATTCCGATCATGAAAGGATTCCAATCCGGCCTTAACAAAAATCAATCATGTACGTAGATTACAGTTATAAAAATTTGAGGTGACAAAAAGCACTGATGTCGAAGGCAAATGAGAAGGTTAATTGACCGACGTAAGCCATATTTCTGGTATTTCATGTGTGGTTGTATAGTATGGGTTTCAAAAATTTTAGAAAATAAAGGTAAAATTGAGATCGGTCTATAGTTTGATAACTCATTCTTGTCACCTTCTTTGTGCAGCACAATCACTTTAGCTTGCTTCAATGCATGCGGAAAGTCACCTTTTGTCATCGATAAGTTCACCAGATATAGGAGAACTGGCAGGAGGTAAGCACTAATTGCTTTAAACGCTTTAAGGTTGAGCCCATCCATTCCAGCAGAGTTCGACTTTATCGACTTGACAGCTTTACTAATGTCATCCATATTACACTGTACGAAATTAAATGACAGAGATTCATTTGAAAGAAAGTTTATCCCTTTAACAGTATTTATTGATTTAAAGAAAGCTTTCGATACAGTAGATTTCAGCATTGTTTTGAAGCGGTTAAAAAGTCTAGGTATTAAAGATAATGCTGTAAATTGGTTTCAATCTTACCTTCACGGTCGGTCTATAAGTGTTGTTCGCAAAGATATTGTCAGTGCCGTGATGCCCGTCACTTGTGGTGTGCCGCAGGGTTCCGTTTTAGGACCCCTTCTATTTCTAATTTATGTGGATACCTTACGGTATTATATAAGTGATGGTGTGATAACTTCTTTTGCTGACGATACAGCTATTACTGTTTTTGCCAAGTCAGTCCATGAAGCCGTGGAAAAAGCAAATCGTGCACTCGAGTGTCTCCGTGTCTTCGTGAGTGTGAGTTGCCTTGCTGTCAACGCAAAGAAGACCAGCTTCGTGGTTTTTAGCAGAACTGGGTCTCTATCCCTACTGGATTCTGTAGTTGTATATGGATCTGACGTTATCCAACAAGTATACGACCTCCGTTACCTGGGATTCCATATTGACTGCAATCTTAGCTGGAAGAAACACAGTGAAATAATATCAACCAAAGCTTCTAGAGGTCTAGGGATAATCCGAAAACTGAAACATACATTTCCAGTCTCAACCCTGAAGCTTATATATAACTCCATTCTTGAACCCTATATTGGGTACGGGTGCTCGGTATGGGCCAGGAACTTCATAAGTAATTACAAAAGGATTCAAATAGTGCAAAACAAAGCAATGAGAGTACTCGGTGAATTGCACCAGTGTGAAAATACTGTTGCATGTTATAAAAAGCTTGGTGTTCTGAATGTTGGACAACAGCGTGACTACCAGCTATCAGTTTTTGTATTTCAGTGTTTAAATAAGTTGTCCCCTGAGTACTTCTGGAATATGTTTTCCCAGAATTCCGTTTACCACGATTATGCTACTAGAAATATTGACCATCTGGTTCATGAAATCCGACATTCAACGAGGTCAGGTTTCGCTATTAGAAACATCGCTGTTTCACTGTGGAATAGTCTCACGGATAGTATTAGAGCGGCCGATAACTTAATTTTGTTTAAAATAAAGTTAAAGAAACTTTTAATTGAAAAAGGTGGCTGAATTGTGGGTTGTTGGAAGGGGGTGTAGGGAGGCGGGGAGTGAGGAGGTGGGGTAGGGGGGAGGTGAGATGGGGGGCGGGTGGTTGGTTGTGACGAGGGAAACATTTTTCTGAAACATTTTTTTTTCCTGTTCTCTTCTTTTTTTCTCTTTCTTTTTTTTTCTCTCTTACGTTTTTTTTCTTATTTTGAAAATATATTAGATTAGTTTTCGGTTAGTATTTATTGAATAGTTTTAGGTTAAAAGGTGGTTAGAAGATACAGCCACTCACAGGACTTTGGTCTTTTATGTGGTTGAGTTTTTTTTTTCTATAATGTAGTTGTCTTTTTTTTGGTGAAGTAAAAAATATCTGAATCTATCTGAATCCTGTCGGCAATCAGGAACGAATTTGGGGCTTTTTTAAACACAAAACCTTAAGCACAGTGTGTAAAATTGGGAAAACGGAAACTGGAAGGATGAGGATTAGAGATGGAGTGGACTCGTAGATTCAGGGTTTGGAATCCGAGTCCGAATCCGAATCCAGCCTGACAAGCAGAAGATTCGAATCCGGATTCCAACCCGGACAAAAGGACGAATCCTGGATTCGAATTCGAATCCGGATTTGGATTCGCCACATCGGATATGAGAGCGAAAATTAGTCCCGAAATATCGAAGTGAAAATATCTTTATATCGAAATATAAAGTACCGCTCCGTGCGGCGGGAGTGGCGAATCAGGACTTTTGTTCTAACCTTGTCCAGAATCCGTGGCTAACCGAGGACAATCCCGTGTTCCTGGTGTTGGAAACTCGGAAGAGACCCCTTGCTCGGAAGACCTTGAAGACACTGTGCGGCAAGGGTACGGGGGGAACATTAATCTACGGCCACTCGAGGCCGAGGCAATTTGCGCAAGTCAGATTCCAGGGGACGCCGTTTGAATCCAGGTGTGTCAGCGATACGTCAGCAACTGTCTGCGTAATTGGCGAAGAAACGTGTCAAATTGTGACGAGTCGCCTGGATTGTGTCTACTAGAGATTCCCTACAGAATTCCTGTGTAAATCAACCGCGTTGTCCCCTCTGGCGCTAGCCGAGTCTTGGGAGAATTTTCACTGTTTACTAGTGGGCGTCCATCCACGCTCTGTTAATTACGAAGAGCCCCATAGAGGTCAACAAGAGCAAGAAGTCGACGAGATCCGGAATGGGCAGTAGTCATTTGACCGCATCCTTGGAGCTGAAAAAAATAGAAGAAAACCACCAGTTTGCAAACAAAGAGTGAACTCAAGATCCCTATTATTTTCCTTTCTTATGTCAATTCATTACAGTTCCGTTTCTTGTAGTTGATCAATTATTCGTAAAGGTCACCAGCTACCCATCCTTCAACAGAGTGGTCAGATAGTACAGAATAGTCACGTAGACCATTTTATTATATATTTGTACAATTGGTAATGTGATACAATAGATAAGATAAATAAGATTTATTGCACAAAAAAGCTCCAAGGCCATGGCAACCAAATAAACAAAACAATACAAAAAGGAAAAACAACAATCTATACAGTAACCCACTTACTCTAGGCATAGTTTTCGGTGTTGAAAAGCGACCCTGAGGAATCTTGCCAGCCTCCTCACATTTTCAAACCGACGACTGCCAATCATACTACACATCCATTCCTCATCAAACACCCTCACGCATTCTCCAAACACTTCATTTCTGAGCTCTCTTAACTCTCCACATTCACACATTACTATGTAGCCTGCTATAAAAGTATTTAAAGTCGTTGGCCATCAGTGCGTATTCTGGACGTCACTACTAGAGCCCAAGGTGAAAAAAAAAAAATGAAAATCGGCCCCTGTTTTTTTATTTTTTTTATATGTGACTCGCTTTTTGAATAACAGCGGAGTATGAGTAAGTACACAAAGGAAAATCATATCAGTGTATTGAAATCCAAGATAAGGTTCAGGTTCTTTGGTTTGAAAAATACGTCTTAACATTTATATGTTATGGGGGTCGGTAAGGGTACGAGCTCGTTAGCTTGGACCCATAAAAAAAATAAGTTGGCTTTTCAGTTAAACTTTAAGGATTTTTCGTACGTTTTCGATCCTGTGCTGCAATGATAACAGTTGTGTTTTTGTAGATACCATGGTATCTGGTACCACGGTAACTGGATCTGCAATTAGTCTTTTTGCAGTTACCGCGGTGATATACGGTTGCTCTGGAAAAACGATAGTTGCCGAAAGTGCGCTTTTCGAAGTCATCCCAAAAGAAAAACTGATATCGAGTCACATCACTAAGTGCCAAACTTCCTTCCCACCAATTTGACGAAAACCGACTAAAGTGAGATGACTTCTTCAGATACCACGGTCAGTTATCACGGTCGGCCGTTATATCTAAATATTAGTTACCACGGTAACTGGCCAGATACCACGATAGCTGCAAGAACGCCTTTGACCGTGGTATCAGGTACCATGATAACTGCAAAAACGACTTTAAACCGTGGTATCAGATACCATGGTCTCTGCAAAAACGCAACTAACGTTTTCCATCTAAGCTGAGTCCCTGCCAGTGATTGAGATGTCTCTCAGCAGTTGCGAGGTGTCATCCGTTGACGGCGCTATAGGTTGTCACGACATACGTAAGCTTTTGTTCTTTCATCGGTCGTAGGATATCTGTTTCTTCTAAGCCTTCCTCCCCACTTTCGATCATTCGTCGACCGTAAGCCTGTAATAAAATGAAAGATGAGATGTTGCATGTGTCTTAAATGTTTCTTCAGGCCTTTCAGCCTGCCAAGTCAGTGAATATTGCGTAGAGGAGGAGATAAAAAGATCGAGATGCCGACGTCATGTAACTGACATGTTTTGATGTGTGGAATGGGATGTAAAGAGGAAATGGTTCTTGTTTTGTTGACGTTATGACTCCGCAGGTCACAGGGAACCTCAGTGGTCAAGGTATAAGTCCACCTGTGACTTAAAGTTTAACCGAAAACAACATTTTTTTTTTAATACCGTGAACGAATTGAATAATGAATTATAAAAAAAAAAAATACAATAGTAGTGACTTTGAGAACATGGGCGGCGTTCCGGCAAGACTAAATTCACTGTTAGACCTCGCATGTAGAATTTTACAGAGGGTGTGTTTTCTTGTTCTGTAAAATCGTGAACTGCAGAAAATCAAAGACGCTCCTGTATTCCAGGCAACATGAAGATGCCCAGAAATAGCAGCCAAGCAAATTTGTTTATTGACAGCAAGCAATTTGGTGATGTTGTCGATCCTTAAGTACAGTAGAGGTATGCTTATGTGAACAGTTACTTTAATGTGAACACTGCAGTTTTGGGCTAAATGGTAGAGTGAAGATCCGAAATACCTGTACAGGTGTTTTCAGCTGCCCTTCTTGCCTACTTTGGCTAACTGGTAGTTAGCTTTAGACACAGCAAGTGCATGAAAATGGTCAACAAACGTTCACATAAGCATACCTCTACTGTATTTGAAATTACAAATAGCCACCAAAAGTTTGAAAGATCTTTCACGCAAATAGGATCACTTATTGGTTTTCCAGCTGGATATTCTTACATTTACAAATTACAAAGTTATAAAATTGGTGGGATACGATGTGAAGGGGAATTTGAATAGAAGGTAGTTGAAATCGAAGGCCTTTATGAAGGCTTTTATTATCGGTGTTGTCAGTTAAATATTGTGTCTGTCCCACACGTAGCTGAATGCATACTCATTTGTTATATCCATTGAGGCCCTAAGACCGTGAACAACACAGTACGATAGTTACTAATTGAATACAGACTTACAAGTTACAACATGCTACCCTAGCTTAGGTATGCAGAACCAAGAATATGCATATTGACGAGCAAAAAACACGAATTACAAAAAAAGGAAGAAACAACAAAATATGTAAAAAAAAAACAAGTACACAAAGATTCAGAACTAGCTCAAGTACAATTAATCAATTAATTCAGCATAAGCTCGGCCAAAATTAATAGTTACATTTTTGCAGATACCATGGTATCTGTTACCACGGTAACTGGATCTGCAATTAGTCGTTTTTGCAGTCACCGTGGTATCTAATACTACGGTTGCTCTGCAAAAATGACAGTTGCCGAAATCGCGCTTTTCGAAGTCATCCCAAAAGAAAAACTGATATCCGGTCACATTACTCAGTGCCAAACTTCTTTCCCACCAACTTGACAAAATCCATGGCGCTATTGTTGGTGAGGATGAAAGTGAGATGACTTTTCCAGATACCACGAGCAGTTACAACGGTAACTGGCTAGATACCACGATAACTGCAAAAACTCCTTTTGACCTTTGTATTAGATACCACGGTAACTGCGAAATCGACTTTAGACCGTGGTATCGATACCATGGTATCTGCTCGAAAGCGTAACTAATGTCGTGATGCAGCTTGCTATAGGGCACAGCACACATCTGTTCTTCGCTAACTTTGTCACCAACTAATTTTGTTTCAGTCGACAGTCATCTCCGCGTCGCTATGGACTCGGGCGGTGGTCTTATCGATATTGCAAGCGACCAGCCAATCAGCAACAGTTTCTGGCACGACATTACCGTCAAAGTAACTCCATCTGGTCTCGAGATGAGTATTGACGATGGCAGCGCGCTGAGGCGGCAGAATTCAAATCAGCCGTTGGACCTCTCAGGGAATCTCTTTATTGGAGGGATCGACATCAGCAAGCAGACGAAAGCGCTGAATCAGGGCGTCAAAACGGCAAATGAGAGTTTCCAGGGGTGTCTCGGGAAATTGGAGGTGGAAGGTGAGTGAATTAGGATTAAACTTTGTTTGGGGATAGATCCCCCACATCTATCCCTGTAAAGCCTATGTGGGATTGAAGGCTTATTTGGCGGTTTCATCGTGTTGTATGTAATTGGAAGTGCGAAGGCTACACTACCAGGAGTTTCATAACAGATAACACAAGGATTCGCGGTTTCAACAGACAAAACTTGTGATGTAATCTCTTGTGATTTTGAAAACGTTATGCATTGAAGCAGGGACCCATACATTTTCTTTACAGGGGGCTTGTCATTTCCTATGATTCTATGTTGCTGTTGCCCGACCCTTGCCTACTTTCCAAAAATCCCACTTGGGTCGAATCGGCATTCTTGTTTGCCTCATTGGACGTGCGTGCCAAAGAGACTCCTCCCTTAATGCGCCAGCAGCCAATCCCAAATTTTGTCTATCTGGCCTTGGACGTGATTGGACCGTGGGTATTTCTCGAACTATCTTCCGGTCGGTCAACAGAGCATCAGAAATCTCTTATTGACAAGCCCCCTGAATGGCGAGGCATTGCAGGAAATTTATGGGTCCCTGATTGAAGGTTATGCATGACGAGCATTGCCAGAAAGAGCCGTGAAATTGCCGAAAAAGCATGACTTTTTTGTTTTTCGTCATGATATCGGAAAATTCAGCAGATGCTTTTTCGGCTCTTCCTGGCAATGCTTGTTAGGCCTAACATTTACTGCATAGTGTTTTCAAAATCACAACAGATCACATCCCAATTGTTGTCTGTTGAAACCGCGCATCCTTGTGTTACCTGTTATGAAACTTTCGACAGTGTAGAAATGATCAAAGTAAACAGGGATGCACAAAATTTGGAAATCTCGTCTTGTTAATACGATAGTCAGGTAAAATCAAAGCAAACCTCTCAACTAGTGTACTGGAAGTGGAAGGTGGGTATTGAAAAGCTTATTTTTTTTTTTTTTTTTTTTTTTTTTTTAATCCCGTAGCATCTTTTCTAGTTTAACTTATTTTTATATTATTTAAACAAAAACAAAAGAAAATAATGTTTCGTACTTTTTGTGGCTACTCCTCCATCCCTCAGTGACGTTAATTTTGATCTATTTTTACCCACTTTTAAACTATTTACGTCACTTAACTTTTGAGATTAAAAACCCATAATACATTTACTAATCTTCCCCCCTAATACTTTTTTTAATATTATTTCTTTTTTCTTATAAGACATCTTTTAAATGAAACGTCGTACCTGTAATACTAATGCAACCTACTTCCACAATCGCTCCGTCCATTCTCTGACCCCTAGCGATATTTCTGACCTTCTTGGCGAGGGTCCTCGTCAGGCTGTTGCTGGACTGAAAGAAACGAACCTACAGTAAATAAAGTTATAAATTATACAACATGTTATAATGTGTAAAAAAGTATAGTTGGTACTTGCCTATTTCATTTGTGGAAAATACAATTTTTTTTTCTTCTAAATTACCAAAAAGCTGGCCCCGACTGCTAACACCCTAGGGACCCTGGGTATCTTTGTCCGGGCCTGATGGTGAGTTCATCTCCCGACTGTCGTTGATTAACTGGATCAATCACACATGAACCCGTCAAAGAGATAACATTGAAACAATCAAACCCGTCTTAGTATTATTATTATTATTTTATTTTATTTCTCTAACGATTTTTTTTCTGAACTGACCATGACAGAACTACATTATAAATTCAAAAACTTCTTCTTTGCCTTAAGGCAATGCTGTGAATTCTGAAACTTCCATATCTTCTAAACGTTTTTAAACAGCATGATAGCTTTCTCACTTTATGTTAAACAAGCCGTTTGGCAGAATAAACTTTACAGAGATATTCCACAAACACGAGGAATAATTTACTCAAAATCGCTTTTAATTTTCTTTTGTGTGTGTGTGGGGGGGGGGGGCTGACAGTACCCTGGAATATCCTCGCTGAAGACGCTGTATCATTCTACATCATCAACTGTATAATATGAACTAGTTTGGCTATCCTCGCTATGATTAGCCCATTGTCAATTTGCTCGTGACGTGTAGAGTCGCGTACTTCCATTACTGTACACTTATTATCTTTACTGTCATTAGTATTATTATTAATACTTGTCATTTTTGACGGATGGTACTTGCCTGGTAATAAGAGATACTAGCCTATTCGGGCGAGTTGGTGTGGCACTTATGGGAGGTCAGAGGATGATCTGATTGGATTGTGATGGATGGGACGCTTATAATTTCCCGGGAGCTTGGAGAGAGGGGAGCGAGTGATACGGAAAAGAACGTTGATAACATTTACGCAAATGAGAAGGATTCACTGGTTAGATTCAATCATAGAACGACTCGCTATTCTTTGCTTCCCTACACAATATCTAGACTGGATACTTTTAGAATAGGAATTGATTGGTAAGGTACTGTCACAACAAAAATAAGTTCAAAATAATTCTGACAATCCTGTTTGCCCATTTCAATACTGTGCCATCACTTTCTTTTCAAAGAAAAGTCTAGCTAGCAAAATAAGAACGGTCATGTTTCGCACTGCTACTTATCGCGCAATCCAAGGAGTACCGGGAATCTCGGCCTGAACCGATTTTTTTTTTAATTTGCCAGAGTTTTCAGAGGTCCGTGAGCCCTCCACGTGGTTGCTGGGAAATGCGTTATTGGGATGTAGGCTACCAGGGACCCATAAATTTCCTTCCAGGCAGTCTGTCATTTCCTATGCTTCTATGTTGATATGATGACCGAACCAAATCCAGTTTCCAAAAATCCCCGCTTGCGTCGATCGGCATTCTTGTTTGCCTCATTGGACATGCGCGCCAAGGAGACTCCTCCTTCAAGGCGCCAGCAGCCAATCCCAAATTTTGTCTATCTGGTCTTGAACGTTATTGGACCGTTGGTATTTCCCGAACTATCTTCCGTGCGCTCAAGATAGCATCAGAAATCTCTTATTGACAGGCCCCCTAGAAAATTTAAGGGGCACTGGATGTACTAACGGCTTTCATGTGAAGATTGTCCAACAAGGGAGTATAGATCAGCTGAAAAACAAAAAAATTAAGTCATGGGTGCTTTAAAGATTTTGCTATGCTTCTAAGGAGTTATGTCTTTCAGACGATTGCAGCTACTTTTGGCTCAGCTTGGACCTAACTTTGGAATAAGCATCGTCGTTGCTCTTTTTTCAACCTGACTCGTTTGACTGGTTTATTTTGCTCTCAAAACTTGTTAGAAACACCATCTGTTACGATGACTGTAGTGGTATATGAAGGTGCACTTTCAACCTGTTTTATGGCGAGGTTATAGTAGGCCGGACGTAAGATGATCCAGGTATACAGTCATCGTAACAATTTTGTCAGAAGTGGGATTCTCGGTTTTCCCCCCTCACCGTTGTCGTAACAATGATACCAGAAGTGGGTTTTGGTGGGGTTTTTCCCCAAAGCATCATCATGGCTCAAAAGTTCTACGGTAACATGTGTCTGATACCTCAAAGGCAGTTTGTTCTATTTAACATGATCCTGTTTTGGTTGTGTCATGTGTGCTTTATACATTCAGCTCTGCTAGTAAAATTCAGGATGTTAATAGACTAGAGTGGGACTAAGAGCTGTTGGGACCTAACTTTGGAATAAGTTTTGAGCACACGTCGTTGCCCTCCCTTTTTTTTAAACCTGACTCGGTGGACTGGTTGTATTTTGCCCTCGGCGATGCAAAATAGTTTTCATCTCTTGCTTTTATTTTATTTCCACCCTGGGAGAACTTGTTAAAAAGACCAACGAAGCTTCCTCGGTAACATGGCTGATGCTGGTACTTCAAAGGCAGGTGGTTCAGTTTGATTAGCATGATTCTGTTTTGGTAGCTGCCTTTCCACTCCTTTCCAATAATCTGCATTGGTTGACACGGTGTTCAAAGGGAATACGAAGCCACTGGTTTCCAGCGAGTTTCTCTGATAAATCCAGTTATGAGGTCACAATGAGGTGTGAATTTGGAAAGATCATCTCTTGTCATCTCGATCATCTCATGCATTCTCTTCCTGCAAGAGTTTGCAGTAATTCTAAGGTTAAAAATTATGGAAAGAAATAATCTTTTAGCCCAAGGTGACTGGGAAACATATATTCATACACTGGATAGAACGGATACATCAGCTACGATGCTTTTATAAGCATTTATTTAACGATGCTTTTATAAGCATTTGTTTAAAGGTTAGCCGAATAGGGCTGAGATGTGACAGTCTGGTTACCCATCATATTTTTATCGGAGTAGGCTAGAAAACCCGACAAAAACGCGTTACTTCGTTATTTATTATCCACCAATACTGAATTTTCGCTGACGAGTTTATTCTTCTGCAATTGTTGTGCCTCTATACTAGACTCCGAAGCCGCGCCGAATTTTTTTTCAGCGGCGGCGCGCCGGAAAACCCTCGGCGTGGCGCGCCGAATTTTTTTTAGCGGCGCGCCGCCGAAAATTTTTGGCGCCGTTTTCCGGACTTTTTTAGCTAAAATTTTGGAACTTTGCGGCCATGATTTGGAGCAATTTCGTGCCTGAATTGGCTGTAGGTGTAAATAGTTAGTACGGAATTAAAATATCGGTTGACTGTCCAGCCAGGTAGCCTATCAAGTTTATAGGCTACCTCGCTGGTATCAACATAATTTCAGCTATTCTTGTACAAGGCGTCATCTCCCTGTTCCAGATGGATTCCCACTGCGAGTCCCGGATTTTTGGATTGTACTAGCAACTCCCTTCCCCCCATTATAACGGGTCCCGTCGTAAGCCATTGCTTCAACTAGAATAACTAGAAAAAAACTCCTTTCGGATTCGATGTGGAGCTTATTTGAGGGGTTGCTGGTGTCAGTGGTTTAACTAACGCTTGGAAAATAATAAAACTCTGTTTTACTGATTTTTTTTTAAACTGTGCAGTTATAAAACTAAGTAAGCAAAATTAGCAAATCAAATCAAAGAAAAGTGAAATAACGTGGACCATTAGACAGACTAATTTTGTTTCGTCAACATAATGAGTTTGGCAAGGAAATAGATCAGCAAATTTTCGAACCTACTTGATACAGATACATTATATCTGTTCTCCTTGTTTCCAGTCTCGACAGTCCCCAGAAAGTGACTCCTTCTTTTCTCGTGGCTCCCCTTGACTCGTCAAGGAGTACCCGGGAAATAGCGAAATATGGCAAATAAAATTAGATGACGACTTTTATGGATCGATTGCTTCTAAACAAAACGATTATTCTCAAATTCGATTACTACCTGAAACAACAAATAACACAGAAGAAACGACCCCCCCCCCCAACCGACGATGGGATGCTGTGATGAAATGTAAGCATTTTTTCTGGGTCCTTTCTTCGCACGCCAACTATTGTGGTCTAGCTTATCTGGAAGTGCCCGGATTAGTGAAAGTCCGACTGCCGACAGCAAGACAGACGTATGGTACTTGAGCAAACCAATGTAAGTCCCAGACAAGCTTAATTAACATAAAAAAACATCATGGTCGGACAGTGTGGGTGGACGTGCTCAAAGAAACATCAGTGGTATATGATGGTCTTTTGATTACTTTTTCATTCTCAAAAGACACGGTGGGCAACAATGAAAAGTATTTCCGCCGAAAAAAAAGGCGGCGGCGCGCCGCCGTTCAAACGGCGTTAGCTATGGCGCGCCATCTGAAAAACGGCGGCGGCGCGCCGATTAACGGCGTGGCTTCGGGGTCTACTCTATACGGTCGTACCTCTATTTTTGAAATGTTTAGCAACTACAGCGGCAAACAATTCCGGAAAAATAACCAGCAATGGCGGATTTTCATTATTCATGCCAGGAAAATGAAAGTGACTCGGATATGGAAAGTGACCAGGAATCACTTGGCATTCGCCCATACATGTTGATTCTGCAGTCTGGAAAAGAACATTTCTAAATCTTCACTTTGTTGGCCATTGAGATACACGCTTTTGCAGATATTCAAATTCTCCGCCACTTGACGAATTTTTATTTGTCGTGCAAGCAGCGGAGTCCAGCGTCACTACTAGACTACGCGACAAGAAAAAAGTAAAACTCCCTTAGAGGAGTGAAAATAATTCAGTGTATTCAAATCAAAGGTATAATAATTAGTTGGCTTTTCAGTTAAACTTTAAGTATTGTAGCTGACGTATCCGTTTTATCCTTGGTTTGGTAGAATTTAAGAAACAGAGGAAAAGGTAGCTACGCGGGAATCAAAGAAAAGGTCAAATATACTCCAGTATTTATTTGCCTACTAAACGGAGTATCGTGCTTTAAAGATGATTTACTTTTATTTCGTTTGCACACATAATGAATTCTCTTGAGTTGGAGCACTGCCGGACAATGTCGGCCCACCCCCCTTATAACGTCAGCCCCTCCCCTTTACATCATGGCGAAGACTAGGTAAATATCCTCTAAATACAATCTCTAAGACCTATGGCTTGTGTAGCCTACTGTCCAAGTTTAATCCCAAACTCTCCATCCTATTGGTCCCTACGCATATTATAACATTTCCGAGACCCCCTCCAACTCGCCCCACTGTGGTCGGATGTGGTTTGAACGCATAAACAGAGCATCTCGAGCATCTGCTCCAACCAGCCATCAAGAGTCAGTCAAATCGGATCATCCATTCGCAAACTTACAGGGGCATCATATCATGGGTTGCCCTACCTTACCCCACACGGATGATCGGATGCGGGAAAGGAAGGTTTCGTTGAGCATCGAGTCGGGGTTCTTAATACGCGTGCCAAGTTTTATCGTCCTAGCTTACATGGAAGGGTCCGAACTAACAAAACCGGGACAGAGGAACAGACAGACGTTACGATCGCTATATGGAACTTGAGCCGAAGGCTATAAGTGCCATACAAAATATCAGCAAGTCCCATCTCAGCGTCCCCGCACTTTGCTGCCTGTCGGATTTTTTAGTCTATTTTAGTATTTGTAGGAAGAGAGCAAACACTCAAAAAAAGGAAACGTATGAAAATTGATGGGTGGAATCAGATCAAGAGTGAGTATGAGTTGTTAGAAAAAATGTCTAGCTCCACCAGGAGCGGCTAATAAATGTAGTAACATACATATTCTTCGGGAAAAGTAATTGGAAGATGCGTTCTATGGGTAAAAGCACAGAAAATACCCTTAGCCTTGTAAAGATAGTCGTTTGGGAGCCCGTCTACGAATCTACCTGATTGTCCTATAATCTTTCCAGTCGGAAAGAATTAATTAATGGGTCTGGTTACGGGGCCGATTAGTATAAAAGAACAATTAAAGGATCTGGTAAATACCGGAACTTTCCAAGATCCGATTGTCTCTGTCAAGATGTCCAATAAATATTTCCCTTTGGGTTGCCAACAAAACGTTTGTTCTTGTTTTGTCACGGTCTTTGGCAGGAGGGCAACAAGACCCCCGGGAGATGACATCTGAGGACCCATGGGACAATGCACTAACTTCATAATGTCTTCTAGTTCAAATTGGGTCAAAGTCTGTATCCAAACATGGACTGCTTAATCCCAACCTGTTCTTCTACTTTTGTTTTACAAAAATCCGCCCTGTATCTTGGGTCACGGTCGAGGCAAGACACGATTTCAGGCATCAAACATTATTTCGATCAAGATAGAAATAAAAAATGAAAGAAGGTATAGAAAACATTCACAAGGAACTGTTTACGAGATGCTGCCGAAAATTCACAAATTCTTTTATTGCTATTCATTCGCAGATGATTCATTCTGCTCACGGGAAGGACTTATAGGAACCGGCATTGCCGATTTCTGCGAATGACACTTTGTAAAAAGGAAAAGTTACGAGTTTCCAGAAATAGATAGTAAAGTTAGTTTTAAGCACAAACACAACGCGCGCGCTTTGACGGAACAGTTGAAACATTTCAGTGTATCCGCAGCGCTCAGAGTTCTGTGTTTTTTGTCGCACATTTTGTGTAGTCGTAAAACGCTCAACTTTCACGAAATCGCATTCAGATAGAGAGACTGCACCCAACCCGACGAAAACGGATCTTTCTCACCATCATCAGAAAGGTAAAACGAAGAACTTAACATGGCGAGGTATAGGACCTTCATCTTGGAGATTGAATTAAGTGCGTTTGGTAATATCCTAAGCTTGTGAATATCTGCAATTGTTTTTCCCACCCTTTTTTGATTGGTTAAACACAGTTATAGAACAAAATTTGATCGGAAATGTACTTTAGGAGACTTCCAAGTTTTGCTATAAAAATATATAATTTGCTTGTCTGTCCGAAAGGCTTGTCTGTGGTCGGCGTCGAAGGGACTATCCTATAGATTTTCGACTGTTTGAACGTAATCTTACAAGGATTTGTGGGATTAGTCTGTAGAAGCAGTCTCTAGGTGGATTTATAGGGTTTGTGAACTTGTAATTAGCTTCTATGCTCCGCCTTCTTCCCTCGTTTTGCTGATGACAACTTCGCATCGTAATTCAGAAGTTTGTTAATTGCGCGGATATTTTTACGTGGAAGTGTCAAGCGGTTTTTACCGGATTCCGAAGTTTGCCGGAAGTTCCCTGCCGCTTAGGCATTTCTTAGTGTAAATGGGTTCGGCTATAACACAAGAGCAAAAGTTACGATGGGATCCCAAGCGGGGGGATGTTTTGGAAGATTTGATCCAGGCGGTGTCTTAGATTTTACGAATTTTTGGCCTAACTGTCGAAACTCCCTGAAAACAAAGCAAAAAGTCCAGTTCACAGTGTTCTGTGCCTCTCCTGAAGAAGCTAATTGATATGCGGGGAAGAACTTTTATCGGTCGATAGAAACTAGTACTGGTAACACTATTGTGCCGTTTCTTTCCCCGTAACCCGAAAACAAGCAAAGATCATTCATATGCAAAAGAAGCTGAATCAGGCCTTGACGACAACGAGCTAGTCAATCTCAACCGCTCGTAAATTGATCAGTAGGCCAGACTGCGTACTCTGCGTAATCCGAAAACAAGCAAAGATCATTCATATGCAAAAGAAGCTGAGTAGGGCCTTGACGACAACGAGCTAGTCAATCTCAACCGCTCGTAAATTATTCATTGGGCCAGACTGCTTACTCTAGAGTACTGGACACGTCTTGTCCTCACAAGCACATAGATGAGTGTTGGCAGGAATAACATAAAAATAATCCAAACCAAAATTTGAAAGAAATAGATATTGAATAATTTTTTTTGATTGAATTTGCATTTCTGATCAATATTAAGTTAGGGTAAGAGCTGGAGACACAAGGTCGAATGACAAACAAGATCAAAGATTTCGATGGGATCCCAAAAACTTAATATTTGATCCAGACAATTGGGTCTTGTAGATATCCAGTCTTCGCCAGACTACATGAACATTTTTAATATTAAAACATATAAACAGATTAAGATCAATGGCATTGACGAAATTGATCAAAACTTCCTGCCTTAGGCTATACTACTGTCAAGTTTCTGGTTTCAGCCGGATTCCGGTCGAAGGATATGTCCAGGTAGAAAATGATTGTCATATACGGACTCAGCAGGTCTGCCTACCCCTAAATTGACTATCACATTAGCTTTTAAAACCAGATCCAGTCTTTGCCAGGCTAATCATCTGAGAAAATCAAGTTCAGATATACCTTTATAAGCCATATCTATTTTGACGATACTGATCGAAACTTCCTGCTTTACTTCCGCTTTACTTCCGCTTTACTTCCTGCTTTACTTCCGCCGAATTCCGAGCGAACTACTTGTCCAGCCAAGAAAAGATAGTTAAGAAACGAATTCAGCGCATCTCCTTATCCCTATAAAGAACATCTAATCAACTTCAAATAAAACCTTAACTTATAAAACAAGTCCATCTACCCGTGATAGACATGGTACCGTATCGTTCTTATCATGAGCTACACTGGCAAAAAATAAAAGATATATCAACTAACAAAAGTTGGCAACCCCTCACCACCAAAAATTCTGGCAACACTTACTTACTACTCCATGTCCTCGTGATAGACGTGGTACCAAATTGTTCGTACCACATAAAGCACAGAAAACAAACTGTAGGTACACCAAGTAGAAAAAAACTGCTAATCCCTCATTGCCGAAGATGATTATGGTCTAACAGCCTATTATCAGACCATGAGACCATCAGAAGTCCCTTACTTGTCTCACAATTTTAGATCGGCCTATTTTCGGTTTTAGTGTGTACCCTACTACTAAAGTTGTCAACCCCTATAAACTTTCCAACTGTTATATAGCCCGCACAGTCGGCAACCATCTACTCTTTTCCATTATACCAACCCCTTCGACCGCACTAGCTCTCTCTCTCTTACGTCAGCCCCGCGCAGGGCCATACTGATCCCGCGCAGAGCTATAAAAATCTGAGACAAGGGGTAGCGAGGGTCGACAAATTTTGTATCCGGTTTTCGCCGGATTCCGGGTGAACTACTTTTCCGATGAGAGAATAACTTTCATATTCGGATTCAGCATGTCTCCTTACCCCTAAATTGACTATCTCAATAGATTTCAAAAATATTTTTTTTTGCCCTTTAATTTGAAACCCCTCCCCCACCCTCAAATATAGGGCTACATAGCCCATCTTCGAACTTGACTTGTACTTTGACCCAAAGAATACTCACACCAAGTTTCATCAAAATATCTCAATCCCTTCGAGAGTTATCGTGCGCACAGACGGACGGACGGACGGACGGACGGACGGACGGACGGACAACTTTTGCGATGTCATAGGTATCCCTCCACTTACGTTTTGGGATCCCAAAAACAAACCGATACAGTAGCAAGAACCGACTAAGTTGACAGCACCTAGTATCTGACCATTTTCCAACTTAGTGCGCACCACGGCCTCACCTGACTTTTTCTGTTGTTTTTCAGTTGTTCTTTGTTATGTTTAGTACTTTCTTTATTTAACGTGTACATGGGTCGTAAATAAATTGTTATTATTAAATGGCTAATTACGTAAATAAGAGATGAAAAACCTACCGCAAACCCGACATATCGTTGAAATAAAATCTCTGCTGACCGCCATCTGACATAAGGTGCATTTTTGTTCTCTGGTTGGTCTCTGGTCTCCTGCCAGTTGGTAATTTTTGTGTTTTTTCGCATGCCAGAGAACTGAGAACAGAGACCTGAGTCCGTTTTTGTTCTCAGTTCTCTGGTGGATAAGCCTCACCAGAGAACTGACTTCGCTACTCAGTTCTCTGGTGACCATCCACCAGAGAACTGAGAACAGAGAACTGCGAACGAAAACGTCATTTTTTGGCAAAACAGAGAACAGAGACCAGAGAACTGAGACCTGAGAACCATGAACAAAAATGCACCTATAATTCGCTGTCGGCTTGGACTGAAGGAATGCTTTGTATTGTCGTCGCTTACCATTCCTGGTTGGTTTTACAGTTTTAAATTCCTGTCACTGCTCTGTGTTTCCGGTAAGCAGAGAGTTATTCTCAGCCGTATCTCCCCGGGTCGCCAAAACTGGAAATTGCTTGCTTGTTAAGCATTATATCCGCTGTATGCAATTTTCGTAGCCTGGGACTGTCAGATAGGCTTGATTTATCAAAATGGGGGGAAATAGCTTGGTTAGCCGGCTGTCACGGGCCAAATGCTCGAGCTCCGAAAGGAGAAAGTAAGGGGGGCGTGATGAATGGAACAGTTTTGTTTCGCATAAATTATAGTTTCCTTTCTTAGATTTAGGACGTGATTTGAAGAAGTAGTTTAGCCCAGAGCAATACAGCTTGCATTTTGGTAATTTTACAACGTTTTCGAAGGCTGTTTCAGTGGACGACGGGACGAAGGAACTCGCATAAATTAGTTACTTTTCTCAGATTCAGGGCATGGTGGTCGTGAGTGAGTTGAGCCCAGCTCTCGCCGCACTAACCTGTTCTGGCGTGGCTTGTAAACTGTTCATATAGGGTGTGTGCGCTTGCTAACTATCAAGTTTCACTCACAATCGTATCATTCGTTCGAGAGCTATGCATGTTAAAGCCAGGCTTCACCTTCCAGATTCCCTGACGTCCGGGGCTTCCGCATAGTCAAGCCAACCCTTCCAGATTTTAATGATAATGATTACAGCTACATTTTCTGATCTTCAAAATTTCCTAGATGTCCCCTTGCTTCCCAACCACAACTGTCAATCACTTCCCCTTTTCTTCATTTGCATATTTTTTGTGTCTCTCGAAAGGGTTGCCTCTATGCTTATACTTTCCAGACATCCGGAATCTGGGGTGTCCAACACCCCGGACTTCCAGACGTTTTTGGCCTGGCTTCACCTTCCAGATCAGTCTGGACGAAAACGGCTGTTTGGGATTAGGAAGAAAAATCTGGAAGGTGAAGCCTGGCTTTTACAAGATGTCCAAGACCATCTCATCCCACAGTATCCGATCCGAATTTGTAACTGATACGACTTGGTCTTGTACTTGTCCTTCCCGCCAACTCCTGTCCCGATCCACAGTATTCCTTGCACCCCTCCAATCCCCTAACAGTTGCAAGGTCCAGTCCGGACCTGGAATGGAACATCTGGGACTGGTTGAGTTATCCTTGCTGAACAATTGCTCATATACCCCCGGACCGGCAGGCCGACAGACAGACCGACTGACCGACGGAAAAGTAATCAGGCTCAGGTTCATTTAATTTTATTCATAAAAAAAAGTGACACTAATAACTATTTCTGGCCCCACCGTTGACAGTGTGTGGAGCTTAATTTCAGATTACGTTTCGAAGGAAACGAACCAAGACAGAGTAGAAAAAGGAAGGAGAAAAAGAAGAAGAAAGACAAAGCAAACTAGGAGAGGAAAGAAACTAAATAAATAACCAGTCTCTGGCAGTTGAGCCGGAGGCTGCGAGTGGCATGCAAATTGGAAAAAATATAACTGAAGATAAATGGGGGGATGCCTTGCGGGCAAAGATTCTAATTAGGAAATAAGGTCACTTGACTAACGTGGAAGTGCGTGGATTCTCTGTTAGATCTGTTTACTCATCTCCTCTCTGTTTACTCTGGTAGGATTATTCCAGTAGTAATTAATATTAATATGCTCTTAATCCCCGAACGAGTAACGATAAACTTTAGAAGTAAAGAAAAATTCCTGTTGGGTATCGATCCCGTCTCCGTCCTGCTCCTCTTCGAGGTCATGTTTATGTTCTTTCAGTAAATGCTGCAGCGAATTCCGAGGTCAGAATATCCGTTTTATTATTTTTATTCGGCTTTGGTTGACAGGTTTAAAGCGGAGACCCCTCTCCGGACCTTTGGAAATTGGAGCCACTTCTAGTATGCATGAGGCGGTTACATCTCTTGGGATTGGGGGATTATATTATGCTGGTTCTCCGTGGCGAGGTGTACCGTAGTAGAGACATGTCATCGTGGTTTCATAAACAATGACAAAACCACATAATCATTCTCTTTCTTTGGGTCATTAATTTGCAGTTTTTCTATCCCCTCTAATCATTCACTATTTTCTCCCGATTCCGTCAAGTCAGAGTTCGTAATTTGTTCCATTAGCTTAATTTGTCATTTGTGGATAAATAGCAAAGTTATCTTCATGGTTTCGGACGTCAGCGTACTAACAATTATTGCTCGCGAATACTTTGAATCCCTTCTTTTATTTTTTTGCCTTTCTAACTTGACACGTTCTGTTGTTTTGCGCACGGATATTTGATGCCGGAAATTATGTTACGTATTTTTCAGTAATTCAATTTTCTTAATTTTTTTGCGAAAAATAGCATAGGAAAGTGTTAATAAGAAATGACAGCAGAACCTGAGTTATTTTTATTATAATTAGCAATCCTGGTCTGGATGTTATAGGAGGAAAATTGGTTTCGGTGCGACATTTCCGAAGAGTGTTTGAGAATCAGTCGTGTTTGTTAGGTGTTTCGTGTTGTTAGTTGTCTCGTTAAGTGTTACGAAGCCCCAAACCCGACTCGACCTGAAACAAGGCTTCACGCTGCAACCCGTAATTGTACCAGACTTGTTCGCCCCGACATCAACTCTACTGACCGGTATCTTTCGTCATTTGTACCATATTTCGTGAAGTATTTCAGTTCTGAACTGTGATATATTCGTTATTGATTGTACATACATATAAATATTTTAAGGCAATTATTGAGAAGTGATTATTAAGTTTTAGCCGTGTTAATAATTGTGTGACGATCCGATGCTAGCGAGTAATTATATGAGCTATTCAGGAAATAAACGTTATTACTATTATTATTATTAGTGTTTCGTTTTGGGTGTTCTATACAGCCAGACAACTGGGTCTCATAGATTTCTGATCTTCGCCAGCCCCTTTAAAGGAGATGCGTCATAAGCATTCTAGCACTTGCAACGTCTAGAACCCCCCCACCCAAGACCCAAGATGAAGACACGACTCGATCCGACCGCCGGGTCATCTAGTGGCGCGGGTCGGAAGTGCACGACATGGGGAGGCTGGGATCATAGTTGGACTATGGATCTAACAAATTGTTTTTATTGTATCAGGCACATGGAAAATGTGTAGAAAAATCAAACTAACTATTTACATTATCGATTTCTTCGAGTATTTTGTTTTCTGTTTTTTTTCTTGATAATTCCCGCAAGTCGAAAGAATTAAGGTTGTAAACCAGATCACAATAAACAAACGCCGTAAATTATACTAAATTCGTTCTAATGATTTCTTAGAAATTTTGAAAGTAAGCTAAATAATATTCAGCTTCCGAGACCAAAAATTGTCAAACTGGCCGAGGGTTTCTACTTCTGACATATCTAAACGTCCACAGGGTGATATACTTCGTTGTTTTAATCGCCTTACACGCCCCTCGATCTTCTCGAAGATTCTAGTATAACTCTGACACGCGTCAGGAGATCAGTGAATATTTAATGAGTAATGGCGAGTTGGCGACCTTGTTTTCAAGAGTGAAAGTAATTTGTGGATTTGTGAAGACTTCTGCCTAATCAGCTCTCGCCTAATGAACTCTCTTAACCTTGTTCACTCTACGACACCAGTTTATTAACTGCCCTTTCATACAAAACATTTCATGAACCTTGATTACGCTGAATGATGTTGAATGAAATCATTTGACCAATCAGGATTCCGCGGCTATTCCAGTCTGAGGGGTCGGAAACTTCAATAACTTGCAAATGAAAACGAACTGAACAAAGTCACATCGTGACATCACTCCCCCCTCCCCTCGCAAAAAAAACAAACAAAATCAGGAACACTAGTTTTGGAATCCTCCTAAGTAGGGGCTGTTCGTGCGGTTCTCCTCAATCTTTGAGCATGTACAGGAACGAAGTAAATTGCTGATATCCTCGTAGACTCGTGGCCAGAAGAATCTTGCCCGGATTCTGGTGATAGTAGCTTGTAGATCTAAATGCCTGCCAGACGTTTCTAGCACATGGCATCGCTTAAATAATCGCGCTCGATATCGCCAAGGCAGCATTAGCTGAACGTGTGTTCCCCACTTGCGGAACCAGACCCCACCAACTTTGATGATGGCTACTTTGCTGCCACATTGGGGCTTTTTCAAAAGGGGTCTCAGCCTTGAGTCGGTCTCCTGGTCTTGAACCAAGTCACGTTTTACCAGTTCCATGTCCTCGCCTTGTCGTCCGGAAAGTTGGACATATCTAGCGATGGTCTCACGGGCGCATTTTTCTAGAATAAAATAAATGACTTGTAACTATAAGTAACTATATTTACAGTATATACAACGCAAAGGAACTTCCCTTATTCCGGGATGTCGTTCATAAAGGCCCTGGACAGGCCATCCGCATTGCCGTGGTTCCGACCTGGGCGACTGGTCAAGACCATATCTAGCCCTTGTAGAGCGATGGCCCACCGAGACAATCGAGGGTTTCCGTTTTTCATACTATTTAGCCACTGTAGTGGCGCATGGTCCGTCACTACATAGAATTTTCGCCCCTCCACGTAGTGATATAACTTGGATACGGCCCACCGGATACAAAGACACTCTTTTTCAATCGCGGAGTAAAATTTTTCCGCAGACGAGAGTGCACGGCTAAGGTAGAGGAAAGGGTGTTCCCCATCTTCGAACTGCTGAGAAGCAACTACGCCGAGTCCCGTGTCGGAAGCATCGCAGTGTATTATCACGGTTTTATCCCAATCTGGGCATCGTAGGACCGCGTCACTGGTGAGAGAGAGTTTCAGCCTCCGAAAAGCTGTTTCGCATTCAGAAGTCCACTTTACTATAGCTGGTTGAGATTTCAGTGTCAGGTCAACCAGCGGTTTGGAGATAGTTGCTCTATCCTTGATAAAGCCGTGATAGTACGCTACCAGTCCTAGGAACGCCTTAACGTCTTTCTTTGTCTTAGGGCGAGCATAATCTGCAATGGCTTTCGACTTGGACTCGGAAAGTCGGATACAACCTTTCCCTATTTTGTGCCCAAGATACTCTAGTTCATCGTACGCAAAACGACATTTGTTTGGGTTCGCCGTTAACCCTGCGCTGCTAAGTCGTGAAAATACATCTCGTAGATGAATCATATGTTCCTCCCACGTATTACTGAACACAATAATATCATCGAAATACGCCCCTGAAAAATCACCGGCCCCCTCTAAAACACGATCTTGTAGTGCCTGGAATGTAGCGCATGCATCACGTAGGCCGAATGGCATATACAGAAACTCAAAATGGCCTGAATCCGTAACGAATGCTGTTTTGTCGATACTTCCCTCTTCCATAGGTATTTGGAAATATCCTTTGGTGAGGTCTATCACGGTTAGATATTTTGCTTTCCCCACCTTTCGGATCAGATCCTCGACACGCGGCATCGGGTAAGGATCTGGATTTTCCGTCACACGGTTTAACTCGCGGTAATCAATACATATTCTGACCGACTTGTCCTTCTTGGGGATCACCACAATTGGAAACGCAAATTTACTTTTTGACGGGCGGATAACACCGGCTTGAAGCATGCGTTTTATTTCTTCATCAACTTGAACCTTCCGGCTGTAGGGAATTCGATAGGGACGCCTTGCCGATATCAATTTGATGCTCAACTAGGTTCGTTTTACCCGGAATTTCGGACAAGGTGCTATGGAATTCCTCAAGTATTTCTAGGACGTTTTCCTTTTGTTCAACGGTCAGGACCGGGTTTACATCATACTGACGAGACCCTAACTGACGCGACTCAAATGTTACTATTCTTGGCAACCGGCCATCGTCTTCGTCGGCGCCGACTAGGACGTTTGCGAAGTAAACCGGCTTCGCCTCGTGGAATTTTCTAAGCAGGTTTGTATGGAGTATTTTGCTTTTCTTCCTGCCTTCGAACCCCGAAACTAGGTAGTTATTCTTACCTATGTCTTTCGCTATGCGGTATGGTCCTGTCCAGCGACGCTCCAACTTAGATTCGCCGATTGGTTGTAGGACTAAGACACTATCGCCTACGGACAGCGGGTCTTTTTCAGGCTTCGAAACTTGGTTCCGGTTTTGCTTCTCCGCCGCGAGGTGACAGTTTGCCAGAACGAACTCCTTTACTTTGCTCAGGCGTTCCCGAAGCTGTAAGAGAGAGGATTGGTCAGCTTCTGACACTTTTCTTGTTTGGTCACCCGTCATTTGATCTTTCAGGACCTCGAGCGGGCCTCTTGGATTCCTGCCATAAATAGCTTCAAATGGTGTGCAGCCAGTGGATGAGTGCATTGCTTCTCTATACGCAAAAAGCACCAAGGGTAGCATTTCGTCCCACTTTTTTGGTTGTTCGCCTACAAACTTTTTTAGCATAGTGACCAGACTGCCATTCATCCTTTCCACCAAGCCGTTACTTTGAGGGTGATAAGGAGACGTATGAATAGACTTGACCGACACGGATTTCAAATAGTCGGACGTAGCCTTACACATAAAGTTTGAGCCTTGGTCATGAACCAATTCCTGTGGGTATCCTACTCGACTAAAATATTCTTGCAAGGCTGCGATGACCTTCGGAGCCTTGCACGAACGCAATGGAATCGCTTCCGGCCATTTGGAATAGTAATCAACTAGTACTAACATCCACTGGTTAGAGCGGCTGCTACGCTTTAGCGGCCCAACAAAATCTACCCCAATTCTTTGAAATGCTGAAGTGGCTGGTTCAATTGGTTGGATTCGAGCTTTATCACGCTTAGTGGCTCGTGCTATGAGCTGGCAAGCTCGACACGTAGTGCAAACCTTAGAAACGTCTGAGTATAGTTTGGGCCAAAAAAAATGCCTTAGTATTTTTTCTGCCGTCTTTTTCCGTCCTAGGTGCCCCCCTTCGGGTGCACTGTGCGCTGAATCCAATACTTTCTGACGATGACTTACTGGTAACACAAGTTGGTATTTAGGTTCGTTTGTCGTTTTGTTTGCAACTACCCGATGTAGTAGTCCATTAATAATGACAAACCTTACCTCACTATTTTCGTGTTCGAGCTTTCCTATCTTGTCCCGAAGGGAGCGTAGAGTAGGATCCTCGTTTTGCTCACGTTGTAGCTCAGCTGAAGATGCTCCGGACGGACCCGCAACCTGTGCCTCCAAACAGGATGTGGAAACTTGTCCTGATGCGCTGGGCTGATTCGCAAGATCTACTTGTAGAAAACGTCCAACCGCCTCATTGTGTTGGTGTTTCTCGGCTCTACGATCGATCTTTGATTTATGATTTGAACTGACTGAGCCGCTATTACTCAGCAGTTCCTCGAAATAGCTATCTTCGATTGCAAGCGGCTGTGCTTCGGCAGTAGATAGCATGCACTCCAGCTCAAATTCCTGCTCTACCGAAAATGGGCTTCCCATTTCTTCCATGTTCCTGGAAATAGACAACAAGTCAGCAAAATCCATTCCCAAAAGGGCCTGATTTTTTAAACTCTCGGATACTGCTACCCGCATGGATTTAACAAAATCACCCTTAGGCGTTTTTATGCAGATTTCCACCAGTGCGGATGGGTACACCCGTACGTCCGAATGCACGCAGCCTATTTGAAACTCTGCTTTAGAATCTACTAACTTGGGGTCAATAAAGTCACTTCGGACAAACGTGACTTCGCTACCGCTGTCAACAAGGAATTCCACAACTTTCCCGTTAACAGTACCGTGTATTATTCGCCGCGACTGCGCAGAGGAAAGTGCTATTCCATCTAGCGGTCGAGTCCGCGACGTCACCAACTGTGAGTTTCTGTTGGCCCATCTTGAGTTACCCGTCTTATTACTGGTCTCCTTGAAAGAACTTCTTGGAGTTTCACTACGTTTGGGGCAATTCCTAATCATATGCTCTTTTGAACCACATTCGTAACAGAGTCTCTCTCTGACATTTTTAGTTTGGACTGAGGAACTCGATTTATCCTCCGGAAGTCCTTTAAGAGGCTTGTTCAAAGTTTTACGCGCTTCTACAAAATTTTCCGATAAACACACTGCGTCTGCTACTGTTTTAGGGTTCGACTGCCGTAAATGCAGTTCCAGTCCGTATACCCTCGTGCTTTTAATGAACTGTTCGAGAAGTAATGACTGAACAACGCATGACATTTTGTGACCGGGTCCAGTAGCCGGGTCAAGGTCTTGATCTGCAAGGCCTAACCATTTTCGGAGAAAATGTTCCAGCTTGTCAGCGAATTCTTGAAAAGTCATGTTATCAGTTTTAGTCAGCTCTCTAAATTTTGCTCGGTAGCTATCGGGTGTGACATGATATTTCTTAAGGATTGCGTCTTTAACGTTCGAAAAAACGATTAGCTGGGTGGGGGAAAGACTTGAAGTCGCTTCCAGCGCCTTACCGGTAAGTAGAGGCAGGATCTTAATGACTTTAGTCTTGTCGTCCCATCCACAAAGCGAAGCCGCGTTTTCAAAAGCCGTCAAGAAACAATCAATATCATCTTTTTCAGACATTTTTTGTAGAGACGGTTCTTTCGGCTTTGATATTCCGGATAACTTTTCCGCGATCTCGCCGATCAGTACAGCCCGGTCGGCTGTAATTTGCTCAATCTGTTTCGTGTGAGTTTCCTTGATATTTTCGATTTGATCGTCATGCGATGTTTTTAACGAATCCAAGACTGTGTCAAATTTCGCTATTAGTGATCTTATTGCGTCTTCCATGCCTGAACCAGGGCTTAGATCCCACAAAGAGAAATTTTCCCTGTCGATTTTAGGGCCGACAGCTTTATCTACTACTCGTCCCACAGGATCGCGACTACCATCAGCATGAACCGAATTCCCAAATTGCCGTTGAAATCCCGACTCCGTATGTGTCAGAATTTCAACCGACTGCAATTTCTGAGAAATCCCACGATTAGGGACAAGCTGTTGATGCGTGTAATCGGATTCCCGTGACTTAGACCTCGTAATAGGTACACTATAGCTGTCCTTATCAGCCACTTTAATCGCGCAAAGCAAAAAATCACTAGTATAAACGACAATCAAAACTCACCACTTCAGGCTCTCGAAGCCTAGGGTTCGTACTCTTCCGCAAAGCCACCACTTGTGAAGACTTCTGCCTAATCAGCTCTCGCCTAATGAACTACCTTGTTCACTCTACGACACCCGTTTATTAACTGCCCTTTCATACAAAACATTTCATGAACCTTGATTACGCTGAATGATGTTGAATGAAATCATTTGACCAATCAGGATTCCGCGGCTATTCCAGTCTGAGGGGTCGGAAACTTCAATAACTTGCAAATGAAAACGAACTGAACAAAGTCACATCGTGACAGGATTACCTTGGATACCATGAAGAGTTTGGAGAAACCAAAGGTAACTGTGTGTTCGTAAATATTTGACCCATCGTAAAATGATAGTGTCTCCCACCTTCTCGGCCCACATGAATCAACTACTTTAACATGTTACTATTTATCCGTAATCAACCGCTTGAAAATGTACAAAAATGAAAAACTCTTGGGAAGTTTCTGACAGCTTTTTGACAACAGCGGCAAAACAGCTAATCAGATGAGAACAACAAGTGCAGATATGGGTTTAGCATCGTGTTTACCCATAATCCTCATCTCTAATCGACTTAAGAAAAGTCTTTTACTTTGACAAAATTCCTCATTTTAACTGTATTCCGAGCAAACTGCATGCAAAGCAAAAGAGATGGGATCTCCATCCAAATTTCCGTTTTTTTGTAAATTTCGACGAGAATTACATGTCTGACGAGAAAATGAAGTTCAGACATGGACTTATCTAGCGTTATTACTCCCGGTCGAACGTCTAATCGAATTAGCACTGAACTTTACCAAATTATCGACGAGGGCCCTTGCCAAGGAAGGCCGAGTTTTCGCTGTCAAACATCGTAGCTGACTTTCCGTTTTTAGCTATTGTTTTAGTATAGGAACAAACACATAACAAGAATTACTCAAAGGTCAACGCAAATCACTAAATTTACTTAATTAGCTGGCGAATTGGGCGGTGGGTGGGAAGGCGGCTAGATGACGACTAAAGCTGTTCGCTTATTTCTTTTAATTTCATGAATAGTATATATAGCCTACTCGTGCCAGAGTATGGCTTTAACAGCCTGCCTCTAAATGGATTCAGTTTGGTAATATACCCCATCCTTAAATATGCCATCATATCTCGTTGGTGTTTTTTCTGACAGACCCTTTTCGTGTCCAAATTTCACCAGAATTCTGCGATATGTCACAGGTCAAAGTTGTGAAAAAATTTGTCGCATGTAATCACACTTATGCCAAAAATGTCCCAGAATTCTGCGATTCCAGAACTGTTTGGCCAGTTTCTTGGCAATTATGAAATCTGCTACCGGTTTAGCTGTACAGATATCTGTACAGCTAAACCGGTAGCCGATCGTTCATTTAAAAAAGTACCTCTTATGGTCAGCCACAGAAACCTTGAAACTGAAGAGAAGGACCGAATTTTCTTAAAGTTTAACCGAAAAGGGCTAGGATAGGACAGTCTGGTTACCCATCACTTATTCACTTAAATTGGCTTGAAGACCCGCTGAAAATGAGTTACTTCGTTGTTCCGCTATTCACGAATAATCGATTTTCAAATAGTGGAATTTCCGTGTGATTTGTGGTGCCTCTATTTGCTGTATGCGTTATGAGAAAGATTTATCAGTTTTTTTTATTCAGACACTAAGCAATCTTCACCAACCTCACCACTGCCCATTGAAAAGCCGCATTTATGTTGAGATTAAAATTTCCCTCGTCATAGTAGAGTTTACACTGTGGGGACGGCTGGAGATATTCTGAGCCTCATAACTAGAGCAGATAGTGGAAAAAAAAATACCTTTGCAGAATCCAAATAATTCAGTGTATCCAATTAAATGACACACAAATGAGTTGGCTTTTCAGTTAAACTTTAAGGCGCAAGAATATCACAGATTTTTGCTGCCAATTGTCTCAGGTTCCGGCAGAGTGTTGAGAGGGAAAAACAAGCTATCCACAAGGTCCAAGTAACCGTATTTAAGACCTAGCCTTATCCACCACCCTCGAAACCACATCACAGAGGAAAGTGGCAACACTGTTCCAAAACTCATCCTTCCCGTGCAAAAGCCCGTTCTTCCTTTTTTTTCACTCAGCTGTCTGTCTAAATGGCAGCTAGAGGGAAGCGTGTAAAAGCTCTGCGTTTCAGAATATCATCTTTCAGAATGAAAGTTATTGGCTCTTAAGAAGTGTCAAAACAGGTCAAATGGCTTTGTTTGGCGAAAAAAAAATCAATTTGTCCCCTCTTCCCTCACCAAGCAAAATATTTTCCGTCTTTCTTTCTTAGATTCGCGAGTTTTGGGAAGGAATCCTTCAAACAGTGGTTGAAATCCTTCATGGTCGTAATCGGGAAATTAAGGAAAAAAGATATTTAAAAAACGTTGAAAAATTCTCAGTGAAAATTCTGAATTAAGAATTTCATTTTTTCAATAAGCTGTACAGTATAGCATAAGTAGTCTATACATCATAGTTAGAGAATCCAAAATTATAATATAATTATAGTTTTCAGACTGTTTTTTGTATAAGTCTTCTTTTTATTATCATTTTACATGTTAACAATGGATTAGGAAATTTTTTCGTTCAAGATGCGAGTTGAAATCAAATGGAGATTGAACGATTGAAGTACGTTATTTTTCTTTTGTAATTCATAATGTTAATAGGAAAAATAAAATAGGTAACCTCACCGAGTCATAGCGCAAATAGTAAGAAGTCCAAATAAATGAGGACTTCCACTGGATTTGTGTCATAAGGCGTATTCTCGCCGTTCCCCGAGGACTCCTCGGGGAATCGGAGGGAACGGCGAGAATAGAGGGAGTCACTCCACGCGGACTCCACGTATGGAAAACAGCGAGAACACGGGGAATGCTATTAAAATGGAACCAACACCAGCAAAAATTGATTCCCCTCCGAATCTGAAAGTGAAAAGGAGTCCTTTCTGATGATGGTCATGATAATCGGAGCATTCCCTGTCCGTGGGGACTCGCGAGAATAGGGGGAGTGAATCCCCGGGACAAACAAAAACGCGGGGACTCCTCAAGTGGAGTCCTCGGGGAACGGCGTTTTATTCCCGACCAACAGATCGCAACTCACAGCGAAATTCTCATATCAAATCACCATATGCTGCCGACTTCGTCAGAAAGGAGTAGAGAACGAACGCTTTCAGTATAGAACATCAATTGTCGCCAGCGGTCCTCGAGTCGAGACGCACTGCACTTGATAAACCAAACGGATTACATCCCACTCGCTATTATAGAGAGGTTGCTCACTAGTTCCGACTGCAACTGTGTTCATTGTTTCTTACATTTGAAAACGGGTGTTTTTACATTTTCGAATAGTATTCAAAAATTTTCGGCTGGGTGATATGACCCAGCTTGTTCCAGCGTTTGGAAACGTTTGTGATACTAACGCAAATGAACTCAATCAGGAACCCTGAACAAATATAATAATCAATTCTGGATTGTTCAGTTCTGAATGTGGGAAGTCCCTCCCGTAACTTTTTTCTCGTTTTCATAAACGGCTTTTGCGATATAAACCGTCACAATTTTTGCTTTGCCACCGGATTTGCCTTTCGCTTATTTTTTTTTGTTTTTCATGATATTGACCTGTAATCGATTTGACGTTAGAAACCTGATTGGCCCTTACATTTTAGGGGCGAAGCGTCTTTAGAGTGTTCTAAGATCATCTGTTATCCGCTCATAATGTGCAGCCTGTGCAGGACCTACCAAAGTATCTTATTCAAAAAGTTTTTTTCGAGACCTGCGAGTCGTTGATCGGTTCGGTTCACCGAAGGCAGACCAGTTTGGGCTTTTGCGAGAATTTATGAGTCGTTGATTGGTTCCGTTCAACGAAGTCAAACCAGTTAGGGCTTTCGCGTGAATTTGTCAGCGGTGAGCTCTCCAAAGGCGATTGTGCCTCGTAAGGTTTCTCTTGCACTTCAACGTTTTTTTTTTCGTCTTTCAGGCCGCCCTCTTGGATTTCGTGAGGCTCGAATCACCCAGTACCTTGCTCCCGACTGTATCTGGGAGTATCCCTGTATCTCCGACCCCTGTGTCAGTGGCGCCTCTTGCGTTCAGGAAGGAACTCACAGCTTTCAATGTCTCTGCGACACGCCACCTTGCGTCAAAACAGACTTTGCTAGCAACACGTTTCGGGTCTACGTCAAGCATAGCGGTATGCAGGACCTGGAGATTTTGAACCTGTCGCCACTTCAGGTAAGCGGCTTTTGAATCACCAGTATCTGACACGGCGATGTCCTTAAAAGATATATTTCTAGGGATAAAAGGATATGATTCGCGGTCAGCTTGGGCTGAAAGAATTTTTATTGAAGAGGATCCTTGCCAAAGGGGGCCGAGGGTCGCTAGAATAATACTCAGCTCATACACCCGATTGTCACGATCAAACATGATTGGCAGTAAGCTTGGAGCTGTAGGAGCATTCAATTCCACCGTTTCCAAGCAGTATTCCGTTTTCCTCGAAATCCGGGTTTCTTTGATGACGATCTTGCTTGCGAATCGAAGTTCTTGTTTTGCGGATCTTGGTTCCGGAGAACCATTTCTTGTTATGAACTTAGTTCTCCTCCAATCCCGCTATTGCCCTTTGAAGCTCCCCGTTATGGTAGAACAAAGGCCTCTGGAGTTTGAAATCGTCGAGCAGCAGCAACAAGTTGTCTTTCGTGAGCCGCGGGGAGTTTGAAATTCTGCAAAAAGTTCGATTGCTTGTTTGTATCTAAGTTGTTCAGTTTTCGAGAGTTCTGACCCTGTTCCCGTCATCAGCAGCTCTGCCTTGTAAGCTTTGTAGGGTTCTAATCGTGTGGGATTACAAAACTCAGAGATTAAGTTTTGACAAAGGTCGAATTGAGCCATTTTGCTGCACGTGCACCAGTGGAGTGTTTTTTAAGGGGAGGGGGCTCCTGCCGAAATCCCCCCAAAAGAACATTTCTGTCCACTGTAACTCACTCGATGGACATGAAAGGAAAACGATTTCCGGGAACTGATCAGTTTCCAGAAAGCGAGTAACTGAACGGCTGGGAAACCACGATTAGCTGACGGCGGCAACAGAGGTTTATACATGAATGAGTGAATGAAAAATTAGTTTATCCGTTTGTCTATCTGTTCATCTGCTTGAAAGGTCAGCTCCCCGAAAGTTGCGAAGCCATCCGCGACACGACTAAGCCGATGGACATAAAAGGTCAACTCAGGCGGTGGACATAAAAAGAAAACGATATCCTGCACTGTCAGAAGTTTCATAACAGATAACACAAGGATGCGTGGTTTCAACAGATAATGCGTAACAGATAACACTTCGGGTGTTATCAGTTGTGTTTCAAAATGCGATGCACAATAAGCGTTACCATTAGGAAGAGCCGAAAAACCGCCAGAAAGCATCTGCTGAGTTTTCCGACATCATGACGATAAGCAATAAGGTCAGCAGATTCTTTTTTGGCTGTTTTTTCGCTCTTCCTAGCAAACCTTGTTATGCATGACCTTTTCAAACACAACAGATAACATCCCAAGTGTTACCTTTTACGCACTGTCAGTTGAAACCGCGCATCCTTGTGTTATCTGTTATGAAACTTCTGACAGTGTGGGAACCGATCAGTTTCTGTTCCAAATCCACAAAGCGAGTAACTGAAGGACTTGGAAAGTACGATGAGCTGATGGCCGCAGCAGAAGTTTAGACATGAATAAATTAATGAAAAATTGAATGTATCCGTTTGATCTGTTCATCCCCGATGCAGAATTTGTAGCATGTGTAGTTGTATGGTAGTTGTGCGAAAAGTTGCGTCTAGTGATATGCAGTAGTACATAATTCTGTAATTTAATGTGCCTCACACTGGGCTCCCCTTCAGTAGCATCCCGTCTTGCTCCAGTAGCATCCAGTCTTGCTATACTAGCATCAGTTGGTACTGCATGCTACTTTTTCTACAACTTCATGCTACTATTTTGAGATAATTATTCATCGGGTCTGCTTGGAAGGTCAGCTCCCCAACAGTTGCAAAGCCATCCGTGACGCGACTAAGCTCTTCGACGAAGGACCTCAGTCAACAAACACTCCAGGGAGAGAATGGGTAAACAGGATGCTCCAAACCGTTGAGGGGGGGGGTGGAGGTCGGAAATGACAGCTTCAAGGAGGGAACCTTGAATCTAAATTGACGACTTGAAAGGGGAATCGGGAAGCTGGAGAAGTGTTTCTCTGAGCTGAGATGTAAATCAGACCTTAGAAAGCAAGGGACTGAGTAATTTTGAAGTTTCGCAGAGTCGAGGGAGAGACTAACACAAGTAGTTTGTTTTGCCTTCACATCCTTGCCAACAGTCCTGTCAGAAGTCAAGGGACAAGTCCAAAGGTTTCAAAGGAACTGAGCTGTGTGTCGATCATCATGACCATGATACTTCGTTTTGCCGGGAAAAGAAAGAAAGTTGAACTCAAACATTTCCGTTGTTTGAATAATATGTTTCCCAGTGAGCGTTTGGACTCTAAGGAGTATTTAAGAAAGTTGAAATCTGAATATAAAAATGCTTTACAAGAAACTGATGATTACTTATTTTTAGTCGCATTTTCGCAGTTAAACTTGTTTAAAGGTTCATGGAAGAGCAATATGTTCCAATTTCTCTCCGCAGGCCTACAGTTGCTGCTTTCGAGTTAAAACTGACCGGGAGAAAAAGTAAGCCTGGTGCGCTCTTTCTCCCGTGTGGATCTCAAAGTTTAACTGAAAAGCCAACTTATTTTTGTATTGTTTAACTGAATATCCTGCATTATGACTGTGCTAAGATTTCTTAAATTTTTCACCATTTGCTCTAGTATGACGTTCAGAACATGGGTCCACGACGGTCCCCACATCGCAAAATTCTACTATGACGCGGAAAATTTTTAATCTCAATACAAACGCGGCTTATCAGTAGCTAGGGATCAGCTCGCGGAAGTTAGCTCACTATGTGGACACTTATTTTTCCTACACCTTTTTTGTCAAGCATACAACACAGGTAGAAGCGTATAGAGGTTCCACAAATCCGACAGGGAAATTGCACTAAATGGAAGTCGATAATTCGTGAATAGCGGATCAACGAAGTAACGCATTTTCGTCCGGTATTCAAGCCTCTTTAAGTGAATAAGTAATGGGTAACCCCCCCCCCCCCCCTGGACACGGCCCTGTATAGAGAATGCAAGAATCAGCGTAGTTTTTTTTTTAGTTTTTTTTTTTTAGTTTAATACTCTTTATTAGACAAACCAATTTACATATACTAAACTACATGAAAAAACTTTTTATAAAACTCTTACCATTCTTTGTACATGTAGTCATGCTTCTGGGCTCTGACTGCAGGAAAGCCCTAATGGGCCTGTGGGGGCAGTAAAAAAAAAAAAAAACTTCACTTTACATTAATTTTCACACACTTTGTCAAAAAAGAGAAGAAAACTGAAAGAGGAAGAAAAAAAAGGAAAGGAAAGAAGAAAAGAAAGAAAAAACACAATAAGTGGGATACCATGCCGTCGTACCAAAAACAACCACTAGTGCCGTTAGTGTGGATACAAATAGCATAGGACGTTCGAGATCTCGGAAATTTAATGGATGGAACTGTTATGGACGCACATAGATGCAGTTATATAGGCAAGACCGGTCCTTTGGTAAGCATTGAATTATAAAGAGTAAACAGAAAAAAAAACATCATTGAGACGTATCGCAAATCTTCAAATAATATCGAAAAAAGTGAGATCAGTTAGATAAAGCACGAAAACAAACCAATTAAATGTAATAGAAACGATAAAATTATGTACTACAAAATGTTTACCTTTCTTCAGAAAAGGAATCCGCTTTGAAAGTGTGCGGGGTCAGGTGACAGGGTTGCCTTCATGCAGATACCATGGTATCTGATACCGCTGGCAAAAGGCGTTTTCCCAGTTACATTGGTATCTGATACCACAGTAAACAAAACCAAAGGTTCCGATGGGATCCCAAAAATTCAATATTTGATCCAGACAATTAGGTTTTGTCTTCGCCAGGCCAAACAGCTAATCATTAAGAAATCCAAGCTCAGATATGGATTCAGCATGTGCGTTTACCTCTATAAGCCGATCGAAACGATCCTAGCTTACTTCTCTGAATTTTGCGGTTCTGGCGAAATTCAAGAACTACTTGTCAGGCGAAAACTAAAGCTCAAAAACGGATTCACCGTATCTCCTTACCCCTATATCCAACATCTAATCAACTTGAAATAAAAATTTAACTTTTAACAAATTTTCCGGTTTTGGCCGGATTCCGGGCGAACACTTGTCCGGCGATAAAATGGTTTTCGTATTATTGTTCAGCATGCCTTCTAACCCCTACATCAAACATCTAATCCTTCAGATAAAACTTTAACTTCTAACAAACTTTCCGGTTTTGGCCGGATTCCGGACGAACTACTTGTCCGGCGAGAAAACGGTTTTCATATTCTTGTTCAGCATGCCTTCTTACCCCTATATCGAACATCTAATCAACTTCAAATAAGACTTCTACTTTTAACAAACTTTCCGGTTTTGGCCGGATTCTGGACGAACTACTTGTCCGGCGAGAAAATGGTTTTCATATTCGTGTTCAGCATGTCTTCTTAACCCATAATCGACTATCACATTAGCTGTTTAAAAAAAAATTGCTTGCCCCTTAATTTAAACCCCCTCCCCCACCCCTAAATGTAAAGCTACAGAGCCCATCTCCGAACTCGACGTTACTCTTGACCCAAAGAATCCCCACACCAAGTTTCATCAAAATATCTCACTGCCTTCGAGAGTTATCGTGCTTACAGACAGACGGACAACTTTTGCGATGTCATAGGTATCCCTCCACTTACGTTTTGGGATCCTAAAAAGCGTTCTTGCAGTTACCGTGGAATCTGGCCAGATACAATAGTATGGTATCTGATATTCAGATACCACGATCGGACCGTGGTAACTGATCTCACTTTCACAAAATTTTGTCAAATTGGGGGGAAAGAAGTTTGGCACTTAGTGATTTGACTGGAAATCGGTTTTCTTTTGTGATGACTCCGAAAAACGCAATTTCGGCAACTGTCGTTTTTGCAGAGCGACAGTAGTATGAGATACCACGGTAACTGCGAAAACGACTAATTGCAGATGAAGTTACGGTGGTAACAGATACCGTGATATCTGCAAAAACGAAACTCTTGAATTCCTAGAAGAACCGATTCTAATTTATTTTCTAATTGGGGACGTTTTACGTGGAAACGTTTTGCCGTGGGGGGCGTTTTGCCATGGGGACGTTTCGGAGACAACCTGTTCGCAGACATCGTCCACTAGACACGGATTTCCAATTTACGAATAGCCACTGGTGGTATCTGTCAAAGTTTCGGCAGTTGAGAGCTCAATGTGGTCAACTAAAATCGATGGGAGGCACTTACGTATCCAAGATGAAACCCGGGACGTCGTCTAACATCTACGGAGTCCTTGCATGTTTGCCTAGCGACCCTCTAAGTGAAAGTGGAACTGGCATCGATTTCGCATGAATCGGATCTAGGATTCCTGAGCCAGCTTAGTCGGTTGCGAGCGCTATCACCCCGGACGAATCCGGCAGTAAAGGTAATAGGCTAGGTTTCCGGGACTCGGTGAACCTTAAAGGAACAGAAAACTTGACTCAAACTTGACTCGGGGAGCTAGCTAACATATCAAGAATGTACCCTGAGTCGATATTGAGAGTAAGAAAAATTCTCGTTACGACCATTGCAGTTTCCGGGCAGTTTCCGAGAATTCGACTTTTGAGCAAAAGGTTTGCAAAAGTAGAAGGTTTGTGTGCCGCGACTAGGAATCGAACCCCGGCCGTCTAGTCGGGGAGGACGTTACTCTGTAGTCTACATGTAAAAAGGCGAACTTTTACAGTACATGAGTGCATAATTACAGTGCATAAGGGGCAAGGGCCTGCCAGCTAGCTTTGGGAACACTAAGGAGGGGGTTCGAGACAGTTCGAGATGACAAAGAAGGGGGGGCCTGTCGAAAATAAGACCCCGTATATTTATCCAAGCCTCCCGGGCGATTCGATGGCCGAAAGTTGCGTAGTCAAGTTTACTGTTCCTTTAATGTCGAACTAATTGATTGGAAAAAAAATTATGGATTCACTTTCCGGTCGAAATATCGGCCAGTTCATATTTTCGCCAACTCGCTGGGTTTTTGGTCGAAGGGGGGGGGGGGGGTACTTCCGGATTCGTTTTCGGTAGAATTTCTTGCAAATTTGGACTATTCTCTACTTTCTTGTCCGAACTGTTCGGCGGCTAATTTTCGGTCGGAATTGGATTTAAACGTCTGGGAGCGGATTTTCGATCGAACTGGTCGACGGAAAAAACGACGTTTTACTGTAGCTGTAGCAGTATGTAGCTAATTTTAAACTATTGCCTACTCGTCCCAGTTCCAGAATTTACGAACGGGTTACTATAGACTATCAGGGGCGTCACTATGGGGGGGGAGGGGGGGACTCCCCCCCCCAAAGGTCTTGAGAAAGTACTTTCGTCGGGCGAAGCCCGGCGAAAGTACACTTGTTTGTCGGCGCGGAGCGCCGGCAAACCCAGAAAAAATAAAATTTTGCATGCTTTAGTCGGGCATCGGTCGACTCGTCGGCACATCGGGTTCTTTTCATACGCAAGAAATCAAATTTCGCATACTTTTGTAGTGCAGAACACAGGAGAAATCGAGTTTTGTATCCTTTTGTCGTGCCCTCGATATGCTCGTCGGCACATCGAATTCTTTTTGGGATCCCAAAACGTTAGTGACGGATACCTATGACATCGCAAAAGTTGTCCGTCTGTCCGTCCGTCCGTCTGTGAGCACGATAACTCTCGAAGGGAATGAGATATTTTGATGAAACTTGGTGTGAGTATTCTTTGGGTCAAGAGTAAGGTCGAGTTCGTAGATGGGCCCTGTAGACCTACATTTAGGGGTGGGGGAGGGGGTTCAAATTAAGGGACAAGCAAAATATTTTTAAACAGCTAATGTGATAGTCGATTATGGGGTAAGAAGACATGCTGAACACGAATATGAAAACCATTTTGGCGCCGGACACGTAGTTCGCCCGGAATCCGGCCGAAACCGGAAAGTTTGTTAAAAGTAAAAGTTTTATTTGAAGTTGATTAGATGTTTGATTTTGGGGTAAGAAACCATGCTGAACACGAATATGAAAACCATTTTCTCGCCGGACAATTAGTTCGCCCGGAATCCGGCCAAGACCGGAAAGTTTGTTAGAAGTTAAAGTTTTATCTGAAGTTGATTAGATGTTTGATGTAGGGGTAAGAAGGCATGCTGAACAAGAATACGAAAACCATTTTATCGCCGGACAAGTAGTTCGCCCGGAATCCGGCCAAAACCGGAAAATTTGTTAAAAGTAGAAGTTTCATTTGAAGTTGATTAGACGATAGATTTAGGGGTAAGAGGAGATCGAAAATCCGTATATGACAATCACTCTTTAGCCGCAAATATAGTTCGTCCGGAATCCGGCTGAAACCGGAAAATTTGTTAGAAGTTAAAGTTGTATTTGAAGTTGATTAGATGTTGGATATAGGGGTAAGAGATACGCTGAATCCGTTTTTGAGCTTTAGTTTTTCGCCGGACAAGTAGTTCTTGAATTTCGCCAAAACCGCAAAATTCACAGAAGTAAGCTAGGATCGTTTCGATCGGCTTATAGAGGTAAACGCACATGCTGAATCCATATCTGAGCTTGGATTTCTTAATGATTAGCTGTTTGGCCTGGCGAAGACTGGATCTGGCGAAGACAAAACCTAATTGTCTGGATCAAATATTGAAATTTTGGGATCCCATCGGAACCTTTGGTCTTGTTATACAGAAGAAATTAAATTTTGTATGCTTTTGCCGGGCGTCGGTAGACTCGTCGGCACATTGGGTTATTTTTATACGCAAGCAATCGAATTCGACATACATTTGTTGGGCAAAAAACAGAAGAAATTGATTTCGGTACGCCTTGTCGGGCGTCGGTCCACTCGTCGGCACATCAGATTCTGTTGATAAATCAGTTTCAGCAAACGTTTGTCGGGCGCACCCGGGAAGACCCGTATCGTCGGCACATAGGGCTCTTTTTACACGCAAGTAGTCAAATTCTGTAAAAACGGCGCATCCCGAAAGTGTACATTTTGTCGGCACATCGGCTGCTATTTAAACGTAAGATTAAAACGTTCAAGAGTGGATATCTCTTTACAGTCTTGTCGGACAAAACAAAGAGTAATTCGAGTTCTGAATGCTTTAGTCGGGCGTCGGTATTCTTGTCGGCCCATCGGCATATTTTTATTTGCAAGGAATCGGATTCTTCAGACATTTGTCGGGCGCAACTGGAAAGTCTAATTCCCTTCGGAAGATCAGAATCTTCATTACACGTAATAAATCAAATCCGCGTAAACTTTTGTCCAATCCCGAAAGTTTATGTCTCGTCGGCAAATCGAGATTTTATACACGAAAGAATCAACTTTGTGCCTACTTTCTTATGGATGGCCACTACTTTTTTGGCGGAAAGATCAGTGATTTCACATGTAGCCTTCCTTTTATTTGGGATCGCTCATCAATGTTTCCACAAAATTTCGCCTGCGGCGCGTTTCGTAGTATTTTCTATCTGGGAAAATGGTGTTCCATTTAGTTGGCGTTTTAGGATTGAAATTCGAGGTTGGAAACACATTAAAAGCTAGAAACTGTAAAGTTTAGGTATAGAATGGCCTAAAATTTTTCGGAAAAAAGAAAGATTAACAAAATTTCGCCTGCGGCGCTTGATTTAACTTGTTCCGGGTTCAGTCGTTGGAAAGCTTCGCTTTTTAGCGAAAGGTGAAAAGAAAAGCCGAATATGTAAATTTAAATAGAGGAATTTACATTAACGGAATAATCTCAACTAATGCATTACAGTTAGTTTTACACAAAATTTCGCCTGCGGCGCATTTGTAGTATTCCATATCTGAAAGAACGGTGTTTCATTTAGTTGGCGCTTTAGGACTGAAATGCTTGGGTTTTGAAACACCTTAAATGATATAACTTATAAGCTAAATTTTCCCAGAAAAGAGGGCAGATTTAAAAAACTTCGCCTGCGGCGATTAATTTAACTTGTTCTGGGTTTAGCCGTTGGAAGCTTCGCAAATATTTCCAGGCAAAAAGGCAGATCTAAAACATTTCGCAAGCGGCGAATGATTTAAATTGTTCTGGGTTGCCTACAGTCGTTGGAAGCTTCAGATTTTAGCGAAATCTGCAATGAAACCCTGACCGAATATGTGAATTTAGATTTACGAATTTACATTAAAGGACTAATACGCCGTTGCCGCAACGGCGTTTTTCGTCGGCACATTTTTGAGTCCGTCGGCACAAACTGGACGTCCCCCCCCCCGAAGGTAAAAGGCTAGTGACGCCCCTGTAGACTATAGTAGACTAAGTTTCTACAATTTGTAGTTTCACGTAACCTGGTGTTAAAGGTCATCTGAATGAAGTCTAACACCCTAAATTGCCACTTTTACATACTGCTTACCATTTATCTCTCGAAAATCGGACTAAAATCGGATGAAGTTTCACCATGCTATAATATTCAGCCTTTTTTCCGACTTGTCTTGATCGTAACGCTCGCCGTAACAGTTGTAACAGTCCATGCGTAACAGTTTATGTTGTAACAGTCCACGCCGTAACAGTCCATGCGTTTATCCATCCATGCGCTGTTTATCCACCCATGCGTTATCAATGTACGTTTATCCATGCGATAATGACAGTTTAAATATTGGCGCTAAATTTGTCTTGGGAGGTCGTAACGAATCGCCATAGGGAGACTTAGAACTTCAAGAGTGGATAGCGCCGAAATCACGAAGCGAAAAAATTCTTTTTCTCTGTACCGGTACTGTGAAGGACGATCTGAGGGGTTCATGGAAGTATGGTAGGATCGTTCAGGTGTCCTTTAACGGAAATCTCGGGAAGGTATTAACGTTGACCTATGCTAAACGAAACTCGCGGGACATTGTCTGATATCTGCGAAGTCCTTTGCAACTTTTCCTAGCGAGTCTAAGTAAAAGTGAAACTGGGACTAGCTTTAGCATGGATTTTATCTAGAATCCCTGAGCTAGCTTGGTCGGTTGTGGAAGGTATCACCTAGGATAAATCCGGAAGTGGGTCGAATAATTGCCTGTAGGCATGCCACAGAATTGTGTACTAATATGCTAGGTTTCCGGGTTTTAAGTAGTCACTGTATCGAAGTGGTCGGTGGAATAACAGTCGGATTCGCGTCCTGGTCGGGTTATCGAGAATGTGTGTCACAAAGTCCATTTCTCCAGGAATTATCCTTGCATTAATGTTAGGCGGTTTTTTTTTCGATATTTTTCACTTTCGATATATCGATATTGATATTTCTGGGCCGTTTTTGGATCCCAGATACCTCTCGTTCCAATATAGTTTCAGAACGAAAATTGTAGTCAAAGAGCGTTTTGCATCATCGTTTGGCAAAGCTTTGATTACTATAAAAACTACGAAAAACCTAATGCTCCAACTTTCAGGCGTTCAGTTCAGCTTCCGACATCCGAAGAGAGATGTCTAAAATAATTGAACATGTTAAATATTGTTTTCGATCCCGAGAGTCTTCTTCAGCTCCAGGAAGGGGGGGGGAAGGGTGCAGCAATATTATCTGTCTTCAGTGTATAAGCGAATTTTCGGTTTAACCGCGTAAGAGAATCAGTATTTCATATTTCCAAGAGTAATTAAAAGTGCCACGGGAGGGGGGGAGGGGAACTGCAGCAATGTTGTCTGCTCTCCTTAGATAAGATAAACCGTATTTCGTATTCCAAGATTCAAGAGTCATCCAAAGTGCCAGAGGGGGGATCAGTGAGTAGTTGCAGCGACGTTGCTGGTCTCCACACAGGCATTTCTCGTTCTAACATTAGCTTTACTCATATATAAGAGATACCGTATTTCATCCTACACGAGCCATCCCCGGGGGGGGGAGGTCCAGTTTCCAGTTGCAGATAATTTGTCGTTTCTCCATGTAAATAAGTGTTTTTGGTTTTAAAAAGATACTGTACCGTAAATATGAGAAACTATATTCATTCCCATGAGTCAGATGGCTCTTAGATAAGAAAACATGTTTCATGCCACATGAATCACGGGTGGGGGGGGGGGGGGTCATCGAGCATTTGCATATGATACTGTTTGGCCTTCACACAGGCGTTCCCGTTGTAACCGTAAAATTTCCTCTTGGGGGTCGTTTGGCCATTTGCACAAGTTTTGTCTTTGCTTATAGAGGCATTTTTATGGCACTTGCCTTCTGGCCAAGTGCCATAAACCGATCACTTTTCCGTCTGTCTGTCTGTCGGTCGGCGAGTCCGGTGATCGCGAGTTAGGGTACATCCAGATGTACTAGGACGATGAAACTTGGCAAGCATATTAGGGACCCGACCAAACTAACTTGGAAATAGTCACTTCCCCGATCTGACCACCCTGGGGGAGTGGAGGGAGGTCGAATCAAGAATATTGACGTATTTATAACTTTTGAACGGGAATAGGATCTTAATGAAACTTGATATTCGGAAAAAATTCGCGTCTCAGATGTCTCGCTTCAAGTCCGGAACGGATCCGGTGACTTCGAGGGCAGTTGGAGGTCGGAAATCGTTTGACATGTTCAGAATGGACGGATCGGGATGAAACTTGCTGGGAAGAACAAGCACAAGCCCTAGATACTCTATACTAAATATGAACTCTCACAACACAACAAAAATTTAGGAAATTGTGAGTATGAAATTGTGAACCAGAAAATGGTTAAATTCCATTTTTTGAAAAGGAAAGAAGTGTGATTAGTGGAAAGGGTGATATTTATTTATTTATTTTTCTATCCGCCCCAGGGTCTTTTTTTTCTTTTCTTTTTTTTGTGTGTGTGTGGGGGGGGGAAGAAATGAAGGAATGATCAAGCGGATTCATGGTGGTTAGAATTGCGGCCACAATCGGGATTCTTTTGTCTTAAAAGTGGCCGTTAATGGTAAATCGTTTGTTTAAAGCAGAAATATAAAAATGCTATTTCTGCAAGAGATACAGTGCTTACCATCCCTACAGCCTTTCTGATTCTTCCAACACACGAAAAAGACAAGAAGACAACAAGAAAATCCAATGAGACACGCCAGGTTTCAGTTTGGCCTTATTACAATTCAGCGCTCCAAGTGGAGTAACAGTCTCCTATTTCCTCAGGCTCGACACTTGTGTAGACATAGTAAAAAGTCGGTTCCATAGGGTAATGGGTGACTTTCACTCTTGCTGCTGAGACACATGTAAAATCTCAATTACCCGGGACGCAATGACAGGTTTTCCACTGCTAACCTGTGGATCTATTTTTTAATGTCTGATCCAGGTGCTGACGGTGAGGCTAACAGAAACTAGTCCTCTTGGAAACGGGGAGAGGGAAAAGAAAATTCCGTAAAAAACAAGCTAACTAATCCAATTTTCTTTTAAACAAGAAAATAAAGAGTACAAGCAGTAACTATGGTCGTGAAAAAAATTACCAGTTATATAACATTATTCTATCTTCTCTATTTGCGGGCGTAATCCTCGTAGGGATGGACTTTCGGCTTCTCTGCGGTTTATTTCTTGAACCCCAACAGCAACACTGCAGAAAAAGGCAAACATACTTGAGTTTCGGCGATTGCTTTGGAAAGGTAAACAGAAAGTTTATGTAGCATCTTTAATTTATATGTTTTGGATGAAATCAAAAAAAAATCCATGTCTATGTGAACGTGAGAGACCGTATCGCACTTTTAAGAGCCACCAGAAGTGTCAGGGGGAGGGGTTAGTGGGCAGTTGTAGTAGTATTGTCTCACCTCCAGGTTTTAGGTAGGTTTTAGGTCAGAAAGTCCCCCGTTGGCTCAATGCTTTTAACAGAGATATAGCAATATGGGTCTAGAAGGTGAAGAGCAATAAAAAGATAATAAAGAATTCTGTTTTCTATTGCTGTTACTTTGAGGAGAATGAGAAAATTGAGAAAACTCGTAGAAGAATAAAAAGATTAATAGAGATAAACATATTTTTTTATTCAAATTGAAAGCTTTGATTAGCACTTACTGAAGCAGAACATGCAAGTGGCGTTTTTGATCGCCGATTAGTTTGGCGATAGCGTAGCCGTTTGACTTTTTGGCGTTTTTGACGTTCGCCGGAAGCCGATAGCCGTATCTGTTTCTTCTAATTTCTGTTTTTGTGCTCAACGGCTAACGTCTATCTATCGCCTCCAACTCCAGCGGCTATCGGCTATCGAAAATAGTAAATAAGCACGAATCGGCAAACTTCCTTCGTCTACCAGGGAAATTTCATCGGCGATCAAAAACGCCACTACAGTAGGCCTAACAGAAGATACCTTCACCGCAAAACTTCCATTGCAGATTTTCTTACTTGTGGATCTATTTTAGTATATCTGTGGACAAGTGTTGATAATAAGACTCGGGGGACTTGCTGGAACTAGTCCGCTTGGAAGCGCTGAACTTGAATATGGCGAACTGTGTCGGATTAAGTTGTAACTTTCGAATGTTGTTAGACTCTTGTTATTTATAAGTTTCGAATGTCGTCATTTTGTAACTTTCGAATGTCATTAAAAGTGAAAAGTTTTTTAAAATCAAGAGAACCAAGTTCACGAACTGTATTTGTATGCAAAATTGGATACAAAATAGGAGACAATGTCAGATTGATTTGTTTGCGGTTCAAGTCGGCCCTGGTGAAGAACGACCAGTGACTACGATAGTGGCGATTTGTTTTCAAGGAATGAGACACGAATCCATCGGGGTAAATATGCTAAAATTGCAGGACAACATTTAAAGGACCCTGTCATCCCCGACTTTCCGAATTTCTCATGTGTGTTTGTCCATCTCAAGGGCGCTAGACTTATTCTTGCATTTTCCATGTTTCTTTTCGATGCGGATCAGGTTCCCACACTCTCAGAAGTTTCATAACAGATCGCGCATAACATTTTCAAGAATAACACCTTTTCACTTAGAAATTAAGTGTTATAACCAATTAAGTTTACACTATTTCGTGCCTAGATCTCCAACAACACCTTCAATTGGTTAAAAATATTATATTGTCAGAAGTTACATAACGACAACAGAAGGATGCCCGGTTTCAACAGATAACATTTTGGGATTTTATCTGTTATGTTTCTTTCGTTCCCGTTAGTATTTTTACCAATTGAGGGTGTTGTTGGAGATCTAGAGGCACGAAATAGCGTAAACTTAATTGTTCATAACACTTTATTTCTAAGTGAAAAGGTGTTATTCTTGAAAGTGTTATGCGCTATCTGTTATGAAACTTCTGTAGGCTTTAACCTCTGATCTATGTCTTTTTTGTACTTTTTGGTCCGAACCGTGGGCAAACCCACCCCCGAAAAAAACTCCACGGGCAAAGCCCCCCCCCCCCCGAAACAAATTCCTGGATACGGGCCTGCCTTCAAATCAACAATATTTTACTGTGTTACAAAATCAAGCGTTTGGCACAAGGTAACCGGCGTTTGGCATAGGATAGGCATAGCTTATCCAAAAATCCTCTGCCGCTGGAATGACTTTTAAACCAACAGTTCTAGCTATTATACTTTGAGCCACGCTCATTTTCGTTAGCTATTATTTCTGGTGTAGATCGATTCATCAGTGTCATCATCACCGTTTTCTAATCTTCGTTTCGCGAAAGGGAGCTACACTTTCGGTTTAGTCTTCCTTGAGACGACGGTTAACGAACATCATTTCGTGTCATAAGAAAACTGGCTATGGATTTCTTTAGGGATCGTGGTATTCTGTAGGGAGTCCGAGGTCCAGGTGGATAATTGAAGCGGAAGTCATTGTTTTGGGGGGTTCCAAACAACAAGACCAAAGGTTTCGATGGGATCCCGGAAGCGAATACCATCCAGACTATCGGGCTCTTGCAGATTTCCAGTGTTCACCAGATCCCGTATAGGCACAGCATATAGCTAATCAACATTGACCAGATCCATTAGCTGATTCCTTTCTGTATTTAGTTTTCGGTCTAGGCCATGCTACGGCTGGAATAATGCTAGCCGAAAACTCCTAGAATATTCTGATCCAACAGGTTCTTATCTTTGTCCACACAATTATCAGTCCATCAGTTTACTTACGTCGTGATATTACACATCAGATAAACTATTTCAAGTGCAAGCCATTCTACTCAGAGGTGCGTTTTATTTAGGTCCATTCGCCCGCGCGGGTCTCTAAAATCGTTTTATTTAGCGAGCGGGTGACAGATGACGTCATAGTGACGTCACGGTTTCGCCGTTTTATTTACCCCAGCGGACAATTCGTCCGCTGAGACACCCGCTGGAAAAGTGAGCGGGCGATCGTCAGGAAATTACCATTTGGCGCCAAGTTTGAATCGGTCCTGATAACTGACCGAAACTTGCTCCGAGATCATTAATATCGTTTTATTTACGCTCGCAAGCTCAAATAAACGGCAAAATGCTGACGTCACAATGACCCGCTAGCCTTCCCTCGGATCGTAAATAAAACGCACCTCAGATAAATAGCGTATATGGTCAAATTTTGTCTTCACTTTCTGGTGCTGCAGAAGACTTGTGCAGCAGTTGTTTGTGACATAGAAACTACCAGGACGTCCCACGGTGCAACTCTTAGGTCAATAATTCAATGGATTCTGATTACCGTTCCACTTCCCTTACGTGGCGGGCAGCTGGAAAACCCAGCTGCGGCAGATTATACAGCCGTATGATAGCGAAACGTAAAGATTCCAATCTGCTTTACATCGCTGTAAAGCACCCGATTTTGGCGCCAGGATGTGCTGCTCTTTAATTCCCGGGACTTACCGGGGGGGACTCACCACCCTTACCATCTCGCTATTTGGGTCAATATGATATGATATATATTTGCACAAAAAGCCCGAGGGCCATGGCAATACAAAACAAAATGGAAAACAAATTTTCACTAAATTCCAACTAGGCCTAAATAAGTCTTTCTCGATGCTTCATCGAAAGCTTAAGGAATCTTCCCAACTGGCGAACTCCCGAAAAGCATTCATTCTTCATTACTTTAACCAACCATTCCTCATCATACACTCCTTTTCCAAACACTTCATCCCTCAACTCGTCCAATTCACTACATTCACACATGAAGTGCAACACATTCTCATTCATGTCCCCACACATTGGGCAGTAGTAACGACCAATCCGACTTAATACTGGAGTTGAATATCAAGTTTACTCGAAGGTAGTCTGATCATACATCAGAACGTCGTTTGCGTGGTCGAATAAAACTCGGTGTCCTCGGAAGAAAAGATTATCAGTGCAGAAGAAAAGGTTAGCCATGCAGGAGGAAAGATTAGCGGTGCAGAACCTCTGCAGTGATTCCGCCGTGTAGCTTGTTACTATGGGGGTCCGGAAACGTTGGAGATGTCGGACGACCTGATTGCCCTTATTCTTTGCGTTGTTCCGGTCCAAGATATTCAGAGACGTGACAGGATTTCGAAAATGAGAAAGTTCGGCCGGATCCGGATTCTATTCCTCTTCTGTGATTGGAATTCTAGCGTGGACGATATCCCTTAGGACCTGTCCTTGGATCTCATGACTAGACTGTATGCTATGGGTTCCCTCAAAACCGGACCCCAGAACCCGGAGCCCGGATACCGGACAACTGTTTCGACTTTTGGGAAGAGTTTTTGTGTTTGAGGGGGCAGGGACTCGCTACGCTCGTCTGATATTTTAAATCAAATGCATAATATTTTTATTAAAATTAATCCGGATCCTTCTCTGCTCAAATTTTTTCTGGGGTCCGGTGTCCGGCCTTTGAAGCGCTTCTCGATGAACAGTTTGTAGCCTGTGTAGTTGTATTGTAGTCGTACGAAAAAGTTGCATGTACTGATATGCTGTAGTACATAATACTTTAATTTAATGTACCTAACACCGGTCTAATCTTAAGTAGTAGTATTCAGTAGGATCCCGCCTTGCTCCAGAAGCATCCAGTCTCGCTACAGTAACATATAGTAGCAGATGGTACTGCATGCTACTTTTTCGTACAACTTCATACTACTATTTTTAGATAAGTCTTCATCGGGTTTCTATATGAACTTGACCAAAGACAGTTTGTTCTGCGACTTAGTTTCGTATCCTTTTATTTTGCACACATAATAAAACTTGACTGCAAGAATGTAAGTAACGATGCTTGTTGAAAATCGAAAGGCCATGAGACAGAAACATTGAAACAAAAAATATTAGATGGTTCCATCTTTAAGACCACAAGTTTTAGTCTTTACGTTTATAGTCTCTTATGTTTACGAAAGTTTCAGAAAAAGATTGAGGATACGCGAATTTCGGAATGATAAGACTTGATCGACAGAAAGACATTTGCTTACTTATTCTCATACGTTTCAGTGTTTATATTTTTGTGATGGCTGTTTTGGGGATTTTCACGACGAAGCGAGTCAGGTATATCACTGACATGGAAATAAAAATTGTCTCGATCCAGTCCTCATGGGGGAGTGGAGGGACGGGGAATCCGAATATTGAGTCATTCGTAGCTTTGGAACGGGTGATCGGATTCCAGTGAAATTTAATAACTGAACATGGGACATGTCTCTGATGTTCTTTTCATGTCCGGACCGGATCCGACAACTGTTGGGGGGGGGGGAGACCGGAAATATGTGGCCGGCTTAGATTGGAGAGATCGGGGTGGAACTTGGTGGGAATAACAAACGAATGCTCTATATTAATCATTTACAGAACCGGATTGGATCCTGGCACCGCGGGGGAATTTTGGCGGGGAGGGTCCGGAATTCCGGTGATCGTGAGTTAAGGTAGGCTACTTCCAGATGTGCTAGGACGTTGACCTTGGCTGGAACGTTAAAGATTCGACAAGATCGGTTTAGAAATAGTCACTTCCCGATCCGACCATTCCTTAATTATGTTAACCGCAAAGTAAAAAGTACGGGGTAATAATAGAGACATTACGTGTACTGTTTGCAGTAATCTTTGAGCGACCAAAGCGGAGTCGTTTCCAGTTGCAATCCGACTATTGCTTTATAGTGTTGGGCGATATCCGATATTGACATCGAAAAAAGATATTTGGTATTTTCAGCTGTTTAGTCAAAAGAGCTTCCGAGATTGGAGCAATTTTTGTAATTCGATTTGTAATAATCGAAGCTCAACAAAAGATGATGCGAAATGCACTTTGACTGCAATTTTCGCTCTTAAACTTCAGTGGCAACTAGAGGTAAATGATTGCAAACATGGCCCTGATATATCGACATATCGAATGTGGAAACACCGAAAGATTGAAATATCGCCCAGCACTAGTCTCCTATACTGTATTAACAACTTCTAGCCTTTCACCTATGGCTGGTTCTCAAGTCCCTGTGTCTTAGAAGTAAACTGAGACTTGGCAGATCTCCAACGACAGCTTTATGGGGCTTTTTGTGGTCGTGCATTTGTTAGATGGGACACTTTCAAATTGAATCGGGACCGACGGAGCAATATTAGGAGCCCTTGCGTATGTATTAGATAGACCTGAAGAAAAGACCAAATAGGAGTGGAGTCCTGGAAATTAGGCTTAGCCACGAGGAACCTACTTTGTTTGCACTTGAACAAGGTCTCGCTCGAGACTTGTGGGAATTGTAGAGAAAAGAAAGAAGTCCGTAGGTTTGGTTCACCAAGGGTGTCGTTACATTCCCGAAATTCGTGATTTGTTGCTGGAAGCATGTTCTGCATAAATTGTTAGATAAATTGAATTTCTTTTATGTATGTACAACATGTTGTTGTTAGTGTAGTGATAGAAACTTACTAGGATAAATTGATTTATAATTGTACATATTTTTTTTTGTATTTGTTCCTTTTTTGTGACGATGAAAATCCAGTCTTCGGCTGCCTCCGGCTACGGTTCTTAGAGCAAATGATTGATTGATTGTTGAAGTGTCCGCTGTAGATTGTGGCCTAAAGTCTAAACTAACTACTAACCTAATAATTTGAGAGTTTCTTTGCCAGGGAGGAAGAAAAAGAAGAGATTTAGAAAAATGAAAGTAAGAAGGCCGCATATCATTAAAATGGGCAATTACAGGTGACTCCAAAACCAAAATGCAGAAGAATCTCTAACCTTTCGACAACCGAATCGAACAGCAAAAACAGCAGCCGTGTCCAGAACGAAATCACAGCAACAGCTTTAACTCCAACCAATTTTCAGAGAAGAAGTTCACAATATCTGATATTTAAGGAAGAACCTTTCACTGTTTTTCCACATGTTCATTTTCCAGCTTGAGCGGCTTGAGCCTGAAGAGGACCCTTGCCAACAAGGGCTGAAATATAGTTCTAATAAAATGTAGCTGACGTATCCGTTTTGCATCGTCAAATATCATTAATATCCTTTTTTTTGCACAGGATAAACTTCAGGTGGAAAAGAATGGATTTTTTTGCATCATCATGATTTGAACCTCACTACGCATCCTCCGCTAGAATATTTGCGAAACTAAAAGACTCAATCCCGGAAAAGTAGTTTTGGGTCGCCACTATTTCGGCAGTCATTAGGTGAAAGAGGAGCTTGGCGACCCCTTCCGAGTCTATTCTTTTTTCAACTCAGTATTTCCTCTTTTTATTTCCACTTTGGTCTTTGGGGGAGATCAGATAACATAACCTCATACCAAGTAATTGTATTTGTTCGCTGTTATTGTCGGGAATTTCGAGCGCAGAATAACAACTAGACGTTCGCAGATGCACCGGCTAATAGTGAAAATGCCGAAAATAGACTGAGAATACTAAAAAAAAAACTGAGCACTTTATGAATGCTTGAAGGAGTAAAATATTTAAATCAGAACTCTTACTAGAAATGATCTTTTCACGATGAAATCTGTCCATGTGATATCAGCTATGTTAGAGCTGTTAGCGCTTGTCGGCTTTGCCCAGCCTTCCCGCTCTCTTACGTGGTGGCTGGACGCAAAATATTTGAAAACTGTACGCGCCGTGGTTAGAAAGGGGTAAAACAGATAGAACTAATGGTCTACCATGTCTTCCAACATGAAAAACAATGCATTGAAGCTTCTCATGTCATCATTTGTGAGAAATTTTTCGGCGGACCTTGAAAGCTATAGGCGATGTTTGCGTTGCATGACTGGCAAAACTCGGCTCGGCCGAATAAGCGCTGAAAAGTCGTTTGTGTAACACGAAACGATTGTTTCCAGAAGCTTATATTTCTATAACGGAGAAGCTTATATTTCCATGAGGGAGCTAGGGATAATATGAAAAGCAGATTAAGTAAGAAGGGTCCTTTAAGGGGGGGTTATTTGGGGGTGAAATACGGGGAAAGGGGAATGATCCGAATGATACGGAGGTTGGGAGAAAAATCATTCTAGGAATTTAAAATCTTGGTTTATCTGCTTGTGAATTTCGCATAGGTAGCACTTTCTGTAGTTTGCCCGGGTTCCGGTTTCGTTTTCTTATGATTATCTATTTTATTATTATTAATCTTTATTTCAGCCAACAAAGCCATAACTAGCTATAACAACAACAACAAAAACGAAATAAAGAAACAAAAAATACAAACTCCTCACTCTGTAGAAAGCAAATGCTTCCATGTACAGAGATTATGGAGGAGCGGATGAGCAACAACCCGAATCAAGGAGTTATCACTATTCATAATTCTCGTGAGGGGAGATGAGCGAGCTTTACGCGCAATTTCCGGCACAGTAGAGCATGAATTCCGCACATAAGCCTGCGTCGTGCTAACCAGTGGTGCTAGACGGAGAAGGCGACGAAAAATTCGACGGTGGCAAACCTCAAGGTTAGACCTCGCAGCTTTAGTGTGGTTACACACAAGGGCAATGTCATAAAACTGGCTACAATAAGTACAAAATAGATGTATCTTAACACTCAAAGTAATATCACTAAATTTCCAAAGGAGCATATTACCATATTTACATAGCGCATTAGCCAACTGTTTCAACTCAGGTTTTGGTTTTGAGTGTTTAATTTACCTTGGTCGTCAAGGCATTAGTTTAGGCAAGGCATTAGCAAAGTTTCGCGATGAGTAAATAGCAACTTGAATCAAGTAAGTAAGTGTATTTGTCAACTTCACATATAACCTTCATACATTATTCGTCATTTCCGATAGTCCTAGATATCAATTTTAAAAGATGTTTATTTTAGAAATTGCAAATATCTCCCTGGGTTAGTGGTCCAGAACTATCAGGAACTAAAATTAAAGTTAACGACTCTATGGCAATGCGTTGGAAAAACTTGGTTCATTCTACTAAAAATGTAAAAATGAGTTCCCATACTTCCCAATTAATTTTCCCATGCCTCAATCTCTCCCTCTTTGAACAACAGTAGTTTTATCCCATGTGTATTTTCCTTGTCCTTTTAACTGTTTGGTTGTTCTCTTAATCTTGCCATCTAGATTGTCTGTGATCTAGCTTCTCTCTTGTGTCATTTATGTCTTTTTTTATACTCCTCTTGTTCGTTTTGAGGGATAATAAACAGTGGTTGTAGCAATAACTGCTTCTGCTTAGCAAATCATGAGATGTTGATGTAGCGACTCGTCTGCAGAGATTGGCCGGATTCGGATTCGAATCCAGGATTCGTCCTTTGGGTCGGATTCGAATTCGAACTCGAATCTTCTGCTTGTCAGGCTGGATTCGGATTCGGACTCGGATTCCAAGCCTTCATTCTTACGAATCCGCTCAAATCTCTAGTCTAAATCCTTCCAGTTTCCGTTCTAAATTTTTACACAGTGGGCTTTCCTTTTTTTATCTCCACCACCAACCATCCTTATTAATCTATCCCGTTATCTTGTTACTTGAGATATCAGTGCTTTTGACACCTCTGATTTATAAACTATAACCTATGCACATGATTTGATTTTTGTTAAGGTCGGATTCGAATCCTCAGCATGAAATGGTGGATTCGGAATCGGATTGGTATCTAGCCCTGGATTCGGGTTTGGATTCGACTCCTTTCATGGTCGGATTCGCCCATCTCTGCTCGTCTGAAACATGAAAACTTCACCCTGAATCACAACAGCCCTGGATTTTCCGCGTTTTTGTTCGTCCTAGTGACACCCCCGGTATTCTTTCTTGCAAGTCTCCAAGGACGGGGAATGATCCGACTATCATCACCATCGTCAAAAAAGGACTCCCTTTCAGATTCGATGGGGAGTCAAAAACAGATTTATAAACAGATACAAACACAAAAAACACAAAAAAACACAGATTTATTTTTTTTGGGCTTAAACCGTATGTACTTCGCGCGGTGTATTGTTTGCTGTTGTTACTGATCAATTTGATGGTGAGGGAATTTTGTTGTTCAAAAATAAATTTCCAAAGTATTATATAAATGAATTGTCAGAAATGTGATAATATTATATTTCTTAACGCCATCAAGTTTTCAGTTTTCAATCATCAAGATTTTTTCGAATATAATAATAATATTTGAAAAATATGCGAAAACGCATCTGCTGATCCGATATCATGAAGACAACCAACACAGTCAGCAGATGTTTTTTTCGGTGTTTCGTCTCTTCTTGTATGCATAGCCTAACGTTTTAATGCGTAACGTTTGAAAAAATATAACAGCTAACATCCTAAGTGTTACCTGTTGAAACCGCGCATCCTTGTGTTATCTGTTAAGAAACATCTGACGATATAGCCCTTCCTGATGGCAGCGGACACAAACGGTGCGGGATGCAGTGGGCACCACTCCAACAGATCTCTCACGTATTTTTTTTTTCGTTTTAGGTTGCAGAGGGTGGTTCCACTCTTGTTACCACCGCCCAGTTAGACGTAGTCTTTGATTATCAGAAATACGGAATCCGGGACTCCGGTGTGATTTTTCACATTGTAAAACCTGCAACGAACGGACGCCTTGTTTCGGAGCTCTGGCGGAGGCAGGACCAGACAACTTTCACACTGCTGGACCTGCATAATGATAAAATCCGGTATTTCCATGACGGCTCGGAAACGGTGCAGGATACGGTGATCATGGAGCTCGAGTTGGTGACGAAGAACGGTTACCTGCTGCCGTCATACTTCCAGGTAAGGACTACTATATCTTAAAATCACGCCCCTGCCTTGGAAGTGTAACTGTAGACTCTATCGTCCTACAACATTTGCTGCATCCCCGTTCAGATTTTCCGGAAAAATGAGACTAAAGGTTTCGATGGGGTCCCAAAACTTAAATATTTAACTTCCTAAAAGCACAATAATCGGGTCTGACAGATTTCCAGAATCTGTAAACTTGAAATGTAAACTTGCAGATCCGGCCCTTACTTGGAGGTAACACTTTTCACCGAAAAGAATATCTGATAATTAGGTTCGTTCGATGATTACAACCAAACTGTCCAGGCGCGAACAAAACGTTTACCCATTTATCGTATCTATTTCTCGTTTAACAGCCTTCCACCAAGTTGATGACTTTTATGTCCCTGTATTTTTAAGCTCTCCCTCTCCCCAACTGTGTCAATAAGAGTGAACTGTTAAGAAAAACAAAAACAGATATGGATTCAGCAGGCTTTCTTACCCCCGAACCAAAACTCTAATAAAGATTAAACTCCAGTTCAACCAAATTTTTGCCGGATTACGGATTCCGGGCGAATTCCTTGACCAGCGAGAAAATAAAGCAGATGAGCTCAGCACGTATTTTTATTCTGATATCGAACCTTTACCCGTCCCCGGAAAAACAATACTTTTTACTTAAGTTTACTTAAGTGATTGCGCAAAAAAAAAAAATCAGAAATTGACCAGTATCTCTCCTACCCCCATATCAAACCTCTAAACAACTTAAATTAAAACTTCATATTAACTACTTTACGAGTTGAAACCATTTACCTATCTATATCTATAGCCTACATTTTATTCGAATAAGTTTTCAGCAAACTTATCAGTTAACGCAGTCGAGTATGATCTACTTCTGTATTTCGCGATACCAGCAAATTTTCCCTTCCATGAAAGTGTCATAAACATTAAAAAAAGCACATAAATTCACTTTCTTCAGCAAATGGCTAACCCCTTCGTTCACCACGGGTGCGGTTCCCCGAGTAAAAATAAAGATAGAGCCGATCTGAAAATAACGATAGAGCTGTAGCGATACAAAACCATGTTTACGTGATTAATCATTGTTTTGTTTTATTCTGATTAAACTAACTAAAATCTATGGTTTCTCTGGCCGATTTTTCTGGTTCTGTATAGACCAGGGACCCATAAATTTCCTGTAATGCCTCGTCATTTCCTATGCTTCTAAGTTGCTATGTTGCCCGACCCTCTCGTACTTTCCAATAATTCCGCTTGGGTCTAATCGGCATTCTTGTTTGCCTCATTGGACGTGAGCGCCAAAGAGACTCCTCCCTCAAGGCGCCAGCAGCCAATCCCAAATTTTGTCTATCTGGATAGTCGCGTATTCTCCCCGTGGGTATTTCTCGAACTACCGGACGGTCGGTCAAGAGCGCATCAGAAATCTCTTATTGACAAGCCCCCTGAATGGCGAGGCATTACAGGAAATTTATGGGTCCCTGATAGACATCAGGACAGAGTCTTTGATGTTCCCTGATATTTTCCCTTTATCAAAGCGGCTTTCTGATTCTGATGTTACTGCTGTTGTTATTTATTAGTGATAGCTACGACAAGCTCGTCAGTTTTTTTCTACCATCTAAATCTTATCTTACCATATCATCTAGGCTGAAAGATGCGAAATTATCTTCGAATAAAGACCACCACTGTATACCCTTTGAAATATCCTTATTTTGCATCGAAACAGTTTGAGGAAGCTTGGTTCGATTGAAGTTCGTCTCTTCGGATATGTCGTGTTCAAAAGTAGTCCTTCGCCCCAACCTGGCTGGGAATCACACTTGATGGTGCTAAACGGAAAAGTTAGCTGACATTTTAACCTCGTCAGTTTGACTTCATATTTTTAAAAATAAATAAATATATTCTTTATTTCCATAATAGTTCAACAGATTATGGCTAGCAGAAGATCGTGATGACGTAACACATGTCAAATCAGTGACGTACAATATATACAATATAAGATAATAATGAATATTCCTACATCTTACAGAATATAATACAGGTCACACATCAAGAGTTAAAATGGGAAATGTCGTGTTTAAAAGTATTCCTTCGTCCCAACCTGACTGGGAATCACATTGGGTGGTGCTAAACAGAAAAGTCAGCTGACATTTACTCTTGTCAGTTTGACGTCATATTTTTAAAAATAAATAAATTTATAAGTATATTCTTTATTTCCATAATAGCTCGACAGAGTATGGCTAGCAGAAGATCATGATGAGGTAGCACATGTCAAATCAGTGACTTACAATATATACAATATCTGAAAATAATCAATAGGCCTACATGGAAACACAGGGAAGAGTTTTTGTAATTAGGACTTGTGGGGGGAGATATTTGTTTGTCGGTTGTTTTTTTTTTTTGTATTTTGTATGCGATGGCCCTTGGGCTTTAAGCGAATAAATCATATCATATCATATCATCCTACATAATATAAAACAGGTCACACATCAAGAGCTAAAATGAGAAACAATATAAGGAAGCATCAAGATCGGGAAATACAAAAGGTACAAACATCAAGAGTTAAAAGAGCCGGGGGTATTTGTGTAAGTTGTAAGATGTTCCCGAGTGTTGCATGGCAGGATTCGTTTTTCTAGCATGAGCCGGAAGAAGACCCTTTCCAAGAAGAGCCAAAATATCGTCAAAATAAATCTCACCTGAGCTTCTTTTAAATCAAATGTCCTCAAGACACAACATCTTCTTGAAGGACAACGCAAAAAACTATCCCCACAAGTGCCATTTGAGCTTTCTGCTCTTGTTGAAAGTTATCTTTTGAGATCCCAAAACGTAACTGACCAAACGTATTAGTTACGGGATGACTTCGTAAACTTCGTCCGTTTGTCCAGTACCATGAGCGTGTTCCACCCTACATACCGTAGTTACTACGCTAGTCACCGTAGTTACTACGCTTCTTGACGTCAACGTTGGAACGCCTTTTTTCTTTTTTCGGTTAAATATCAGGCCGCGGGCTGATCGGACCAATCACGTTACAGAGATGCGTAGTTACTACGCTTACTACGGTCCCGAGCGTGGTAAGCAAATAGTTACTAATAGTTACTATTTTGAGAAGGTTTGGACGGTCAGCGTAGTAACTTTTCGTGAGGCTGGAAGGGAATATTAACTAATAGTTACTATTGGTAGAGGTGGAACACGCTCTAAAGGTTTCGATTGGATTTATTTCCATAATAGCTCAACAGAGTATGGTTAGCAGAGGATCGTGATGACGTAACACATGTCAAATCAGTGACGTGCAATATATGCAGTATCTGATAATAATGAATAGGCCTACATCCTATACATAATATAATACAGGTCACACATAAAATTGGAAATAATATAAGGAAGCATCAAGAGTTAAAATGGGAAATAAAATAAGTTACAAACATCAAAAGTTAAAAGAGCCGGGGGTATTTGTGTAAGTTGTAAGATGTTCCCGAGTTTTGCATAGCAGGATTCGTTTTTCTAGTTTGGGCCTGAAAAATACCCTTTCCAAGAAGGGCCAAAATATCGTCAAATATATATATATCAGCTGAGCTCCATTTAAATCAAATGTCGTTCTCAAGACACATCATCTTCTTGGACAACGTCTATGAGCTCCGTATGAGCTTTCAGCTCTTTTTGAAAATTATGTTTTGAAATCCCAAAACGTAACTGACCAAACGTATAAGTGATATATGTACGTATGATGTAAATGATACAAATAAACTTTATCCGTTTGTCCAGTACTAACTAACCAACGGGTTGAGATATTGGGTTCGAACTTGATCTTAGAATTCCTCGGGTTATAACTCCTCATCCCAGGAGCATGAAATATGAGAGGCAGTTTTATATGAGCAGCACAAATATTATCTGTGAAATACTTCTTTCTCGGCAATGGGGATGCTTTTGTATCTTTTTTTCTTATTCCCAGGAGCTTGATAAGAACCAAAAATCTACACTGGAAGACTCTCGCCACTGGTAAAATGGCAACCTCATGAATATTATCTTCGAAATACTTCTTTCTTGGCAATTCGCATGAATATTAACTCTGAGACACTTCTTTCTTGGCAATCGGGATGTTTTTGCATTTTTTTTTCTTCTGATTCGCGAAGCTTAGTAAGAACCAAAAACTTACACTGGAAGACTCCAACCAGTAGTGTAATGGCAATCGCATGAATATCTTCTTTGAAATAATTCTTTCTTTGCGATTAATTGGGATGCTTCGAAATTTTCTTTTAGTTCCGAGAAGCTTGATAAACACCAAAAACCTACAATGGAAGACTCTTACCACTGACAAAATACCTCATGAATATTATCTGTGAATTACTTATTTTTTGGGATCCCAAAACTTAAGTCGACGGACACCTATGACATCGCGAAAGTTGTCCATCTGTCCGTCTATCCGTCTGTCTGTGAGCACGATAACTCTGGAAGAGTTGACATATTTTGTTCAAACTTGTCACGAGGACTCTTTGGTTCAAAGTGCAGGTCAAGTTCGAAAAATGGGCTCTGTAGCCGTATATTTAAGGATGAGGGAAGGGTTTCAAATTAAGGGGCAAACAAAAATATTTTTTAAAAGCTATCGAGATAGCTGATTTTGGGGTAAGGAGACATGCTGAGTCCGAATATGAAAGTTATTTTCTCGCCGGACAAGTATTTCACCTGGAATCCGGCAAAAACCGGACATAATATTTGTCGACCGGTTGTCGGCTATAGCAGTCCCTACCCCTTTATTCACGCCAGCGAAAGCTCTGCGCTTGGATGACGACATTCTTTGTTTAACGTCGGAGAGATCTAGTGTAATCGAAGGTCGAAGGGGTTGATATATGTTGTTCGAGCCTAGTATGAGAATTCACTGGCAAAGTAGGTACAGGTCAAGTTCGTAGTTGGGTCCTTTAGTCCTATATTTAGAGGCAGAGGAGGGGTTTCGAATTTACGGGAAAAAAATGTATGTCTTATATGCTAATAAGATCTTCATTGAAGAAAGGTTCGCTGAATCCATTTTTGTTCTCTTGCGGGACAAATGATTCGTCACGAATTCGGCCGAAACTGGAAATTTGGTCGAAGCTCAAAGTTGTTTCTGAAGTTGATTAGAGATTCGGTATCGGGGCAAGGAGACATGCTGAATCCATTTTGAACTTTATTTTGACGGTACAAATCTTGAAGCAATCTGACGAAGACTAAATGGCGAAGACAAGACCCAATTTTGTTGTTTGGATCAAATGTTAGATTTTTTGGATCCCATCGAAACCTTTGGTCTTGTCTGTAATTGATATGCTTTTTTATACTTTTTTCTGATTGCCAGAAGCTTGATATGGACCCGAAACCTATACTGGAAGATTCCCACCACTAAGAAAATAGCAATTGCATGAATGTTGTCTGTGAGATACTTCTTTCTTGACAATTTTGGGATGTTTTACACATTTCTTTCTAATTCCCCAAAACTTGATAAGAACCCCAAACCTACACTGGAAGTCTCTAACCACTAGTGAAGTGGTAGCTGCATGAATGAAATACTCCTTTCTCTGCGATTGGGATTTTTTGTATCTTCGATGTTACTAATATCCGGAGAGAAAACTACTTTTCTGCAGTCGCTGAATATCCAGCACAGCCTGCACCAGACATTTCTGAAGTAAGCTATCTCTTCGTGTTCTTTGCTTTTTAATCATTCAATCATTTTTTTCTGATTCGAAAAGCTTGATAAGAACCATAAACCTACACTGGAAGATTCCAACTACTGGTAAAAACCGCGTGAATATAAACTGTGAGGCTCTTTTTTCTCGGCAGTTGGGATGTTTTACATATTTTTTCTGATTCCGAGAAACTTGATGGGAACCCCAAACCTACACTGGAAGACTGTGAGATACTTCTGACAGGGCAATTGGGATGTTTTTACATTTTTTTCTAGTTCCCAGAAGCTTGATAAAACCCGAAACCTGCGCTGGAAGACGTTTTACATATTTTTGCATATTTTTTTTTCTGATTCCCAGAAGCTTGATAAGAACTAACAATCTACAATGGAAGACTCCAACCACTAGTAAATTGGCAAACACATGAATATTATCTGTGAAATACTTCTTTCTCGGCAATTCGTTTTTTATGGCACTTGCAGCTTCGCTCAAGTGCCATATACCGATCACTTTTCGGTCTGTCGGTCTGTCGGTCCGTCGGTCTGTCGGTCGGTCGGGCGGTCCACTGTTCTCGAGTTAGGGTACTTCCAGAAGTGTTAGGGCGATGAAACTTGGCAGGCATATCAGGGACCCGACCAAACTAACCTAGAAATAGTCACTTCCCCGATCCGACCACTGTGGGGGGAGTGGAGGGATGGGGAATCCGGAATCTTGAGGAAAGTATAACTTTTGAACGGGTGATCGGATCTTAATGAAACTTTATATTTGGAAAGACCTCGTGTCTCAGACGTCACAGTTCAACTCCAGAATGAATCCGGTGAACTTGGGGGGAGCTGGAGGGGGGGACCGAAAATCGTGTGACATGCTCAGAGTGGACGGGTCGGGATGAAACTTGGTGGGAAGAACAAGCACAAGCCCTAGATACATAGTTGACAAGACCAGACCGGATTCGAGCACTGTGGGGGAGTTGGGGGGAGGGTTCCGGAATTCCGGTGATCCCAACTAAGATGCTTACTTATGAGCTAGGAAGATGAAACTTGGCAGGCATATTAGGGACCCGACCAAACTAACTTGGAAATAGTCACTTCCCCGAACCGACCACCGTGGGAGGATTGGAGGGATGGGGAATCCGGAATCTTGAGGCAAGTATAACTTTCGAACGGGTGATCGGATCTTAATGAAACTTTATATTTAGAAAGACCTCGTGTCTCAGATGTCACACTTCAAGTCCGGAATGGATCCAGTGACTTTGGGGGGAGTTGGAGGGGGGGACCGGAAACTGTGTGACATGTTCAGAGTGGACTGATCGGGATGAAACTTGGTGGGAAGAACACGCACAAGCCTTAGATACATAGTTGACAAGATCGGACCGGATCCGAGTACTGTGGGGGGAGTTAGAGGGAGGGTTCCGGAATCTTAAGATGCTTACACATGTGCTAGGATGACGATACTTGGGAGGCATATCAGGGACTTTACAATTTTAACTTAAGAACAGTTGTTTCTCCGATGTGACCATCGTGGGGGGGGTGGAGGAGGGGGAATCCGAATCTTGAGGTTGTCCAACTTTTGAACGGGTGATCGGAACTTAATAAAGCTTGATATTCGGAAAGAACTCATGTCTCAGATGTCCAATTTCAAGTGGGATTGATCCGATCAATATGGGGAGTCGGGGGGGGGGATTTTGTGACACGCTTAGAATACAGCGATTGGGTATCAGTAACAGAACCGGACCGGATTCGGTAACTCTGGGGTGAGATGGAGGGGGATCCAGAATTCAGGTGATCGCAATTTAAGGTACTTCAAGATGTGCTAGGACGATGAAACTTGGCTTGAACATTAGAGACTTGACAAGATTGGCTTATAAATTGTCACTTCCCAGATCCGACCATCCCTTAAAGTAGGCCTACTCATCTTAACCGCAAAGTACAAATAATAATTTTAAGGAAAACCTACATTTTCATGATCCCCATGAGCCCATGATCATTGTTGCCTCAAGGGTTTCGCTTAGAAATAAATTCCTACCGCCCTTAAAGTGCGCATCTTAACCGAAAAGCGAAAAAAAAATACTTTTCACCAAACCATATATTCATGATCCTAAAGGGCCCAGGATCAATTTTGCCTTAAGAGTTTTGATTACAGATGTATTTCTAGCTCCCTTAAAGTGCGCATCATCACAGCTAAGTGCACAAATAAATTACTTTTTTTTTTACCAAACGATACATTCTCGTGATTTCAAAGGGTCCGTATCATTCTTATCTCAAGGGTTTGCTTACAAGTGATCACAACAAACCCAGGAATTGGCGAATTCCTACTTTCATCCTCTTACCAAGCCTTGCAAGTGCCATATGAGCTTACAGCTCTTGTTTTTTATATTATATGTTATCCACTTCCGAAGGAAAAAGTTTCCAAAGTCGCTGGATCACCAGCACAGCCTGCACATGCATTTCTGAACTAGGCCATTTGTTCTTGTTCGGATCTGTGTTTGTTAGGCTAGTTTCGCTTTCTTTTTTCTTTTTTACTTTTATGGCACTTGCCTTCCGGCCAAGTGCCATATACCGGTCATTTTTCAGTCGGTCTGTCGGTCAGTCCGGTGTTTGCGAGTTAGGGTACCCCCAAATGTGCTAGGACGATGAAACTTGGCAGGCGTGTTAGGGACCCGACCAGACTAACTTGGAATTATTCACTTGCCCCGACCATCGTCGGGGGAGGGAGGGGAGCCGGAATCCGTAATTTAGTGGCATGTATAACTTTCCAACGGGTGATCGGATCTTAATGAAACTTGATATTTGGAAAGACCTAGTGTTTTAAATGTCCTGTTTCAAGTCCGGACTGGATCCAGGGAATGTGGGGGAGTCTGAGGGGGTAACCGGAAATCATGATACACGCTTAGAGTGGAGCAATCGGGATTAAAGCTGGTGGGAGGAACAAGCACAAGACCTAGGTACATGATTAACAGAATGGCACCCGATGTGGGCACTGTGGGGGGAGTTCAAGGGGGGGGGGTCGGAATTCCGGTGATACGGAGATAAGTTCTTCCAGGTGGGCTAGGACAGTGAAAGTTGCAGGCAAATCAGGGACCCGACCAGATTAATTTGGAAATAGTCAACTTCCCGATCCGACTATCCTGGGGGAGTGGAGGGAGGGGGAAACCGGATTATTGAAGTATGCATAAATTCCGAACGGGTGATCGGATCGTAATGAAATTTGATGTGTAGAAAGACCACATGTCTCGGATGACCCGTTTCAGGTCTGGACCGGATCCGATGAAGGTGGGGGGTCGGGGGGGAGACCGGAAACCTTGTGACACGCTTGGAGTGGAGCGATCGGAATGAAACTTGGTGGGAAGAACAAGCATAAGCCCTATGTACATCAGTGACAGAACCGGACCGGATTCGGGCACTGTGGGGGAGTTAGAGGCGGGTCCGGAATTCCGGTGATCGCAAGTTACGGTACTTCCAGACATGCTAGGACGATGAAACTTGGCTTGAACATTAGAGACTTGGCATGGTTGGCTTAGAAATTGTCAGTTCCGTGATCCGACCATGGTGGGGGGACTGGAGGGGGGGGAATCCTGAATCTTGATGTATTTATAACTTTTGAACGGGTGATCGGATCATAATGAAACTTGATATCTGGAAAGTCCTCGTGTCTCAGATGTCATTTAAAGTCCGGATGTAATTCCATGGATGTTGAGGGGGGGGAGGTACAGGGGAGAACCGGAAATCTTTTGACACGCTTGGATTGGAACGATTGGGATGAAACTTTGTTGGAAGAACAAGCAGAAGCCCTAAATACGTCAGTGACAGCACCGGACCGGGCTCGGGCACTGTGGCGGGAGTTGGAGGGGGGTCCAGAATTCCGGTGATTGCGAATCATGAGGTACTTCCAGATGTGCTAGGACGATGTCTTGACTACAACTGATTTCCTTAAAGTACAAACAATACTTTTGAGTAAAATATACATTTTTGTGATCCGGATGAGTTCCATCATCATCATTTGCTTCAAGAGTTTTAATTACAAATGATCACAACAAACCCACGAATTGACGAATTCCTACTTTCATCCTGTAGCCTTGCAAGTGCCATATGAGCTTCCAGCTCTTGTTTGTTTGTGGCATGATATCGGAAAAGTCAGCACATGCTTTTTTGGCGTTTTTTTTTGCTCTTCCTGGCAGTGCTTGTTATACATAACATTTAATGCATAACGTTTTCGAAATCACAACATACAACTTCCAAGTGTTAACTACGCACCCTTGTGTTATCTGTTATGAAACTCCTGACAGTGGAGAAGCTTGATAAAAATCTGAAACCTGCACTGGGATTCTCACCACTTCATCACATGTCAACTTTGGTTCTTATCTTGACCCACGATGGAGTAAATGTCTGTGGCTTGGAAATACCGCAGGGAAGCGAGGGGGGAGGCTCCCTTTGCTTCCTTGTCCCGCAGGGTTGACGCATAGACTCGAAAGTTTGAACTCGGTAGACTAAATGGATTTGAGTGGATCAGAATTGCTAGAGGGAAAATTAGTTCGCGTCATTATATGCAGCTAGTGTTTTGTCCTTGCCTAACTTTCTGGTAGGATGAGAGAGGTGTAGTCAAGCCTGTATATCTCTGAAGGCAAAGTATACCTCGTTTGACTATTATTATTATTATTTATTTGACTGAAGATAAAGCAACTAGCTCAGCCTACAAACGTATTAGCCTTTTTAATCTTCTATCAAATACAAAAGAAAGAAAAAAAAGTATGTCCCTTAAAGGAAATGGATTAGCGTACTGATCCACGTGTGTTTCCTAATTGCCTGATTCATTCTTATCCCCAAAACTATTAAGTTTGTACAGTGTATTCGATCCCTCTTTGTGACATTTAGTTTTTTTGGTTCCACCATGATCGACAACTTCAACATCGTCTGCCTCATTGACACTCATAACCCCGAAGCCATAAACTAGGAACTTGTTACATTACATACATTTTTTTTGGTTTCATTTTTGTTTTAATACAAACAAATTTATACAGTATAGCGTAGTTGCGTTTTTGCAGAAACAATGGTATCTGATACCACGGTCTAAAGTCGTTTTTGCAGTTACCGTGGTATCTTCTACTTCAGTCAAATATTTGTTTTTGGTTCCTGGCAATCTAGCCAGTTACCTGGTAGCTGATAAGCCATCTCACTTTCATTATCACCAACACAAGAGCAAAGCTTTTTGTCGAATTGGTGGGGAAGGAGTTACAAGAAGTTGGTGGGGAAGAATTCTCACGTGTCATGTGGGAGTTTTAGTTGCGTCTTTTGGGGGAACTTCTACAAACGGGAATTCGGCAATTGCCGCTTTGCAAAGCAACCGCAGTATAGATTCCATGGTAACTTCAACAAGACCTGTAAGCTCATATGGCACTTGCATGGATTGAGATGTAGTGTTTGATCGAAAGTACTTTTAAGGTTACCTTTGCCGTTCAGATGTGCACTTTAAGGGAACTAGAGAAAAAGTATTTTGTTTTAAAACTTGGCTGTAATAATACGCACTTTATAGGCGCTAAAAATTCATCTGTAAGAGAAGCTATTGAGACAAACGATCACAGGCCCTTAGGATTTTTAAGCAAAACCCTTGTGGCACAAATGATCATGGGTTGAGATGTATCGTTTGAAAAAAAAAAGTAGTTTTCGACCTTGCGGTTCAGATGCGCACTTTAAGGGAGCTAGAACTTCATTTGTAAGCAAAACCCTAGAAGCAAAAATGATAATGGGCTCATGGGGATCATGAAAATGTATAATTTGCTTAAAAGTATTTTTCAAAATTTACGGTCAAGATTGGTACTTTAAGGAATTTCGGATTTGGAAAGTGGCTATTTCTGAGCCAATCTTGTTGAATCTCTAATATTCCAGCCCAGTTCCATCGTCCTAGCACATCTGGAAGTAACTTAAATCGCGATCACCGGAATTCCGGACCCCCCCCCTCAAACTGACCCACAGTCGCCGGAGCCAATCCGGTTCTGTAAGTGATTTATCCAGAGCATGTCTTTATCATTCCCACAAGTTCCATCCCGATCTCCCCATTCTGAGCCGGTCACGTATTCCCCCTCCCCCCCCCCATTGTTGTCGAATCCGGTCCGAACATGTCAAAGATCGCCAGAGACATGTCCTTTGATCAATTATCAAATTTCACTCAAATCCGATCAGTCGTTCCAAAGTTACGCATGGCTCAATATTCCGTACCCTCCCTCCCGTTACTCCCCCCACGACTATCGGATCATGTAAATTTTTATTTATAAGTCAGTCTGATCTGGTCCCTGATTCGCCTCCCAAGTTTGTCGTGAAAATCCCCAAAACCGCCATTACCGGAATTCCGGGAAACTCCCCTCCACCCCCCCCCCCCCAGTGTCCGGATCCATTCCAAATGTATAAAAGATTTATCTGGAGCAGATGCTTGTTCTTCCCAGCAAGTTTCACTCCGATCCCTCCACTCTAACCGTTTCTCGAGATTTCCGGTCTCCCCCCCAACTCCCCCATAGCTGTTGAATCCGGTCCGGACTTCAAATGGGACATCAGAGGTATGCCATTTATTCAGTTATTAAGTTTCATTCCAATCCGATCACCCGTTCGAAAGTTACACACTACTCCCATTTTCCGGATTCCCCAGCCCTCCACCCCCCCCCCCCCCCCCAGGTGGTCGGATTGGGAAACTGATTATTTCCAGGTTAGTCCGCTCGGGTACCTGATGCTCCTGCCAAGTTTCATCGTCCTAGCCCAACTGGAAGTACCCCAACTCGAAAAAGTGTGACAAAAACTACTTAATTTTCAGAATTCCCCGGCCCACCACTCCCCCCCAGATGGTAGGATCGGGAAACTGATTATTTCCAGGTTAGTTTGGTTCGATCCCTGATTTTCCTGCCAAGTTTCATCGTCCTAGCACATCTGGAAGTACCCTAACTCGCGATCACCGGACCGACCGACCGACGGAAAAGTAATCGGTATATGGCACTTGAGCGAAGCTGCAAGTGCCATAAAAACGACAAAATGCTGGGCTGAACCTGGAAAGTTGGCAGGTTTGTTTCTTCCAGTCCAGCAATAGCCTGACGAGGACCTTTGCAAAGAAGGGTCGAAATAACACCCCAAAACATCGTAGCTGACCCTCTGTTTGTAGCTAAGCCTTCCTTTCCTACGAAACTTTTATGAACTCTCTCAGAAAGTGAACCGTCCCTTCCTCCTCTTTTTCAGTTTCCTGGGGAATACCGCACTGAGAGCATTTTCTCCAGGTTTGCCCCGGCATCGTTTTTTGTTAATATACAAATGTCGTTTTTTGTTCTTTTGTGTGATCTGTACCGTGGCCGTCAAGGCTTTAGCGTAATTGAACTTACTTGCTTTAGGCGTTTTTCCTTGGCAGATTTGTGTCCCCATATTTCTGAGTTTTTCCTTGTGGTTCGGTTGTGGCTCGAAACTAGTGTTTCCATGGTCGTTATAGTGTCCGTGTTTGTTTCCGTGACCAACAAGGTTTTTGTGGCTTTGTGGCTCGATTTCGATAAACAAGTGTCGGGGTGGTTTTCGATTATGAGCGTGTTCCACCCCTCTACCAATAGTAACTATTAGTTACTATTTCCGTTCCAGCCTCACGAAAAGTTACTATGCTGACCGTTCCAACCTTCTCAAAATAGTAACTAATAGTAACTATTTGCTTACCACGCTCGGGAGCGTAGTTAGCGTAGTAACTACGCATCTCTGCAACGTGATTGGTCCGATCAGCCCGCGGCCTGATATTTGACGGAAAAATTAAAAAAGCGTTCCAGCCTAGCGTAGTAACTACGGTAACTAGCGTAGTAACTACGGTAAGTAGGGTGGAACACGCTCTATGTGGCTCGTTTTTTGGCGGGAAATTCAAGTTTAGCGGCAAAGTCATGTCCAAATAATAAAATTAGCCACTTTATCAAGGGGATAGACACGTAACTGAGATCCCTCAAGACGGATTTTTAAAGGACCCGTCATACCTATAATGCCAACACAACCTACTCCCTTTTTGAATTTATTAATTCTTAATCCCGAAGGCCCAACTTTCAAATGTTACATTTTAAACCCGCTAATTACGACACCTCGCCAATCTTTGCACTTGTCACGATTCACTATTTTCCTTGCGAATTATGCTCCCGAAGAGTGTTCGCGTATCACGTTATTGATGCGTAAAACTGGTTATCTGAATTTTGCCGAGTTTTTTTTCTAGAAGTCGGTCGGCCTGGGAAAAGGCTTAAAACAGCCAAAGTCTTGTGTAATTTGTTAAAAGCAGAGCCTGGTTTTTGAGTATTCAAATAAATTGGAATAGTGGAACATAAGCAGTAAATAGTTTGAGGTGTGCTTTAAGGACGAAAGCCTAAGTTCTGTTTATTGAGATTGTGTCCGGATTTTGTTGTTTTCTTTATAAATATTAAAACACTGCCAAAAACAGACAAAACCGCGTTTCCATGAAGTTCAGCTAGTGGGTGGAGTGTGTGGCACCCAACTCTGTGTGTGAAACACACTTAGAAACGTGCTTACCATCGACGCTTAAACTTACACTTAGAAACTTGCTTAGGAACGACGCTTATTACACTACATAAACGCTTACACTATATTAACGCTTACACTGCAGAAACGTGCTTACACCTAGACACGTGCATACGAACGACGCTTACACTTTACTACAGCTTACACTACAGAAACGTGCTTACACTTAGAAACGTGCCACGGAAAACACCTTATAATTGAGTCCCATTTGACTTTCTATCTCCTCTCTTCAGGCGCGTCAGCGTTTCGTTCTTCACGCCACCATAACGCCCGTTAACGACCCACCAGAGCTCAACATACCCACCGGACGCGTCTTCCGAATCGCCCTTAACACCAAGAAACCCCTGACGAACGAAATCCTCAACGCGACCGACCCTGACACCGCTCCTTCCGGACTTGAATACACCGTTTTGAGCCTCGGATCGTCTTCCGACGCTACCCTGAACCAAGTTGGGTATATTGAAAATGTCCGGAATCCGGGAGTATCGATTGAGAGTTTCACGCAAGAAGATTTAAATTCCGGAAGTGTGTACTATGTCAACAAGGGTGCGGTTACGAGTCGACTGGCGCTCCGCATCACTGACGGAATCGAAACGGGTAAGTAACAGTTTTCACTGCAAATAGTACAGAAGAGGCATCCGGATGAAAAATTTGTAACCTGTGTAGCTTATGGTAGTTGTACGAAAAAGTTGAATGTATTGTATGCAGTAGTAAAGAATACTTTAATTAATTGTGCCTCAAATTGGGGTAATCTTAAGAAGTAGTACTCAGTAGGATCCAACCTTGCTCCAGTGCTCCAGTAGCATCCATTCTTGCTACAGTACAATGTAGTAGCATCAGTTGGTACTGCATGCTACTTTATCGTACAACTTCATACCACTAATTTGAGATAATTTTTCATCAGGATGCTTATTTGAAATGGTACTTAAAGCAGAAATATAAAAATGCTATTTCTGCTAGAGATACAGTGCTTACCATCCCTACAGCCTTTCTTATTCTTCCAACACACGAAAAAGACAAGAAGACAACAAGAAAATCCAAAGAGACACGCCAGGTTTCAGTTTGGCCTTCTTACAATTCAGCGCTCCAAGTGGAGTAACAGTCTCCTATTTCCTCAGGCTCTACACTTGTGTAGACATAGTAAAAAGTAGGTTCCATAGGGTAATGGGTGACTTTCACTCTTTGCTGCTGAGACATGTGTAAAATCTCAATTACCCGGGACGCAATGACAGGTTTTCCACTGCTAATCTGTGGATCTATTTTTTAATGTCTTATCCAAGTGCTGACGGTGAGGCTAACAGAAACTAGTCCTCTTGGAACCGGGGAGAGGGAAAAGAAAATTCCGTATGAAAACAAGCTAACTAATCCAATTTTCTTTGAAACAAGAAAATAAAGAGTAAAAGCAGTAACTATGGTCGTGAAAAAAATTACCAGTTATATAACATTATTCTATCTCCTCTAATTGCGGGCGTAATCCTCGTAGGGATGGTCTTTTGGCTTCTCTGCGGTTTATTTCTTGAACCCAAACAGCAACACTGCAGAAAAAGGCAAACATACTTGAGTTTCGGCGTCGCGATTGCTTTGGAAAGGTAAACAGAAAGTTTATGTAGCATCTTTAAACTTGAACAGTGAAGTTTTGGGCTAAACGGTAGAATGAAGATTCAAAATACCTATTTAGGGGTTTTAAGGGGCCCTTAATTAGCTATTTTGCCGAACTTGTAGTTGACTTTAGTCACAGCAAGTGCATGAAAATGGTTCTGTTTGAAGTTAACAAACCTTCAAATAAGCATACCTCTACTGTGATTTATTTTTATCCTTACCTACAGTAAAAAGTGAAACATTGACGAGGAGTTCGGCGAGAGGTCGACGACTCTCATTTTTTATGTACACCATTCCAGAATAACTGAATAATCCTGACCATTCCGGATTACTCCTAACCATTCCATGTCCTCCCATTCTTTATCGAGTTTGGTAATTCACCAACTTTTGTTTAGTCCGCATTTATTTCACCCCATTCGGTCTGTCCTGTGGCGAACGAGGGGTCGACGACTCTGACTTTTTATGTACACCATTCCGGAATAACGGAATAATCCTGGCCATTCCGGATTATTCCTTCGGGACGTGTACACCATTCCGGGAGAGTCGTCGACCCCTCGGAGTTGGGATTTCTAAAGCTTATATTTCTGTGCCGGGGCTAGGGATAATATAAAGGGAAGAATAAGTACGATTGGTCCTTTAAAAGATCAAAACGGAAATGTTCTGTAAAATCCAAGTGTCGTCCGTTGAAAGTGCGCATCCTTGTGCAACCCACTTCCGTGACTCCATTCATTAGTTCTTAAGCCCGGAGACACAAATTTGATTCGACACCGCTATTAAAGACACCTCTCTAGTCTTTGCACTTGCCAAGGTTCACTAGTATCCATGCGCAATATGCTCCCGACGAGTGTTCAAGTGTCATGCTATTGATGCGTAAAAACGGTTTTCAAAATCTTGCCAAGTTTTTGCTAGAAGTCAATTCGTCTTGAAAAAGGCTTTAAACAGCCAAAGCCGTGAATAATTTGTTCAAAGCAGAGGTTAGTATTCCGATAATTTTGAATATTGGGACATAAATGTCAATAGTGCGAAGTGTCCTTTAAATGTTATCGAAACTTCAGGCAGTTTAATTTGCTTCTGACTCGAAATACAAGAAAATAAAACAAGTTTGCTTCAGCAAACAAAGAAAGAAAAAATAGCCAAACAAATACACTAGTACAAGTAGTGTAAGGAGAAAGGCAGGAATAGGCTGATCCCGACAACTTTGCATTAGCACTGAACTGTCAAGGAAAAGTGGAACACGGAATTTCCTAACAGTGATTCTGTTCCTATGCCAAGGGGGGGGGGGGGGGGGAGAGGGGGGAGGTAATTTCGAAAGGAAGTTTATCGAGAGAGAAATTTTTTGTAAAGAAAAATATAAAGTCCGGAGACATAAAATAGAATGTTCGCGGAAAGTTGGATAGAGCCGAATAAGAGATCGTCTATTATTCCACCCACGGTTGGCGACAGTTTTCGAGTAATCAGATTCTATCTGTTTTTTACCTACCGTTGCAGACTCACCAGACCCTGGTCGGGAGTCAAGTTTTTGTGAGACATCACCGGAGATGGTGACACCAACATTTGAAGTTCAACCGAATAGGGTTGAGATCCGACAGTCTAGTCACAATTCACCCATCTGCTTAAATAGGCCTGAAACCGCTATACACAGATGATCGATTTCATCGACTGAACTTGTTCTTTCGGATTTGTAGTACCTCTGTGTACTTGTCCCTCTGTGCTTGGAATATTCAGCAATTACAAAGTTAAAGTCTGGTCTTCACCCCCCATAACTTCCGGAATCTGGGCTTCCAGATTATTCTTCGACGTCTTCTGTGAATTGCATCTGGAATATGAACCGGTCCGAAAGTATATCAAAATAATCCGGAAAAAAGGGGCTTTTGAACTTCCAGATTTCCGGAGTTTTATGTATCGCAGAAGAAATTCAAAAAAAAATCTCGGAAAATCTGGGAACCCAGATTCCGGAAGGTGAAGACCGGACTTAAAGATAGCCATTGCCGAGAAATAACATGTAACAAAAAGACAAACCTCATGATCACTTTCCTACCCCCTTCGTAGGAGTTGCTTCTTCCAGTTTTCCGAGCTTAGCGTCCGTAACACATGGAAATACAGGCTTTTGTTTAAATTCTAGTTCACCGTATCCGGATGAAATTTTGGGCTGTCGTGCAAGCAGCGCACATTCTGAACGTTATTACTAGAGCCCTGGGGGGGAAAATACAAAATCCCTTGGATGAGTCACCAAACACTAGTGAAGTAAAACAGGAAACTTCTGAAGTGTAACTTTTTGTCAAAAATGACCTTGCGTCGGACACGAGAATTTTTAGGTTTAACTAGTTGCCGTAATATTCTAGCTTTTAGGTTGCTCAAACCCCAAAATCCCAAACCTAAAGTCCAGCCTGTCCGTCTGTATGCGGCAACGAAAACTGAGACATTTTGACGAAAGTTGATACACGGATTCTTGACGCTCAGTGAGGTTGAGTTCGTAAACGGGCTCCGTTGAGGCTTGGGGGCTCCCCCACCGTCGGGTTGGATGCCCTGGTACCGGCCTGTAGATAATTGAACGTGCGTTTATTGTTGTGAAGTAGAACAATTGCACTTATGCGATTTCTCGAGTTCAGATGGATCTTTGAGGAACTAACAGACTAGTAATTTACTGTGCGCTTGTGCTTGAATTTTGAGATATTAATGAGCGTAAATACTCCTTCACCCCAAGCTGACTGCGAATCATATATAGAGAATGACGCTTAATGGACAAGGCAGTTTATAAATTATATTTGACAGTGCAAAAACGGATAAGTCAGCAGAAATTTATTGGAGCTATATTTCGGCCCTTCTTGGCAAGGGCCCTCTTCAGGCTCAAAGCAACTCAAGATAGAAAAAACGAAACTTGTGATCAATTTTGGAGCACAAATTTCGTTTTTTCCATCTTGAGCGGCTTTGAGCCTGAAGAGGACCACTCGGAGGACCCTTGCCAAGAAGGGCCGAAATATAGCTCCAATAAATTTCAGCTGACTTATCCGTTTTTGCACTGTCAAATATGATTCGCAGTCAGCTTGGGCTGAAGGAATATTTAGTTTATAAATTATTGAGCGTTTGAATGCTCCAAATTCCGAGCCAATAAAGAGTGGCATAATCACCCTTGCCTGCCAAGAACCGGACAAATATTTGATATTTAACTTTTCGAACTCAAAACTACGCTTTTAGTATTATCCCAGGTAATACATAAATGTTCGTCTAACAACTTGGTTTTGACTGGCTCTACTAACACGTTCAACGCCGGCACAAAATTTATTTTATTTCGTCCCTCCCTCAGGGCATCACTTATGCTAATGTACGTACGACTCTGGGTAATAGGGAAAGAAGCGCGCTGGTGCACAAAGTGTCCGGCAAACAGGATTTTGGAGAATATACAGTCTTGGTCGATGGAAAAAGGTGCGCTGTGCCGTATTCTCTTTGTGCTTCAGACCAATGCCACTGTGCGTGTGCTCTTTGTGCTTCAGACAAATCCCACCATGCTGTATGGTTTTGTTTGAAGATAATATAATGCATACAGTCAATAACAGTTGTTTACAAAGTTCTTCCACTTCCATCATGGGTCCGCGATACACTTTATGATTCTTTTGTATTAATAATATTCACACAGATAACATTAGATCTATCAAGATAGCTTCTGAAAACAAGGAATAGAGTGGAAGTTCCTTTCCGTAAAGCGGACTAATATTACATTAAATTGCTAATCAACCGTTATCAGTTCATTCAATTTTGCCTAAACGACTTTTTAACTGTCAAATATCTCGTGATGTAGCCTACTGATTTGTTTTTTTTTTCTGTTATTTTCCTTGTACTCCGTCTCATTCTTTTGTAGCTATTGTAGATGGGTAATAAATCAAATCGTTCGATGTTTTCATATTCTCTAGTTTCCGAAATTCAGGCCATGTTTGTATGGGCCGGAACTGACTTGTTTTCTCTTTCCGAGACGGACTTAGAATGCCGCGAAAACAGCCGAGGCCATATGTCTAATTTTTGAAAAATATATCGGAGTTCCTTGAACTAGTTATCCTAGAATGAAACAAAATTTTCTTTGTACAGAGACAATCAAAGCATAAATGATAGTACAAAATAAGGTAATGATAAATAATAAAACGCTGTTTATATTGTATAAATCTACTCGTTTCACGTATTGGCTCGTTCTATCCTTTCCTAACGTCCATTTCCTACTATGTCAATCAATCAATCGGTTTATACTGTGTGATGCGGTCTAGAGACCAGAAAAATAATCTTTTTGTGACCTTTGATCTCCTCTACTTCAGTATCTTAATAGCCATATGCTACAGTTGGCCTCGGTGTTCGAATTTAGGCGAGCGAAATTTGGGTCGAAATTCGGTTGAAAGGGTTAATATCTTAATTTGTGTGTGATACACAGTTTAAAAAAATGGGAAGGATCATTATCGAATGGAACTTTAAGGTTACATTCTTACCCCAGTTTCTTAACGATGAGTGGCCTTGGAAGAAGTTCCAGCGAAACTATTCTGTTTTTTCTCTATATTTTTATTTTACGTTCTCTACTAAAAGTCAGCTTATTTGGCGCGAGAAACCCCTCACGTACTTCGCCTGCGATAAAAAGTGTCTACGACACTTCAAATTGCTCTCAAGTTCTTCTTACGACTTGTTATGGCACTTGCCCTTCGGCCAAGTGCCATATAGCGATCGCAATTTCTGTCCGTCCGTTGGTCGGTCTGTCGGTCTGTCGGTCGGTCGGTCGGTCGGTCCGGGTTTTGCTAGTTCGGGCACTTCCACATAAGCTAGGATGATGAAACTTGGCAGGCATATCAGGGACTCCAAATGATTAAGTTGGAAATAGTCACTTTCCCGATCCGACCATCGTGGGGGGAGGGAGGGGAGCCGGAATCCGGAATTTAGTGGCATGCATAACTTTCGAACGGGTGATCAGATCTTAATGAAACTTGATATTTGGAAAGACGTCATGCTTCAGATGTCCCATATCAAGTCCGGACCGAATCCGATGTATGTGGGGGGGAGTCGGAGGGGGGAACCGGAAATCATGTTGAACGCTTAGAGTGGAGCGATCGGGATGAAACTTGGTGGGAGGAACAAGCACAACCCCTAGATACATCACTGACAGAACCGGACCGGATTCGTGCACTGTGGGGGGAGTTGGAGTGGGCTTCCGGAATTCCGGTGATACGGAGTTAAGTTACTTCCAGGTGGGCTAGGACAATGAAACTCGGCAGGTAAATCAGGGACGCGACCAGATTAACCTGGAAATAGTCAGCTTCCCGATCCGACCATCGTGGGGGGGAGGAGGGAGGGGGAATCCGGAATCTCGAGGTACGTATAACTTCCGAACGGGTGATCGGATCATAATGAAACTTGATATGTAGAAAGACAGCATGTCTCGGATGTCCCATTTCAAGTACCGACCGGATCCGATGAAGCTGGAGGGGGGTCCGGAAACCTTGTGACATGCTTGGAGTAGAGCGATCGCAATGAAACTTGCTGGGAAGAACAAGCACAAGCCCCATGTAGATCAGTGACAGAACCGGACCGGATTCGGGCATTGTGTGGGAGTTAGAGGGGGGGGGTCCGGATTCCGGTGATCGCAAGTTAAGGTACTTCCAGACATGCTAGGACGATGAAACTTGGCTTGAAATTAAAGACTTGACATGATTGGCTTAGAAATAGTTAGTTCCCAGATCCGGCCATTCCTTAAAGTACTAATGCTAACCGCATAGTACAAAAAAATACTTTTAAGCAAAATATACATTTTCGTGATCCCTATGAGTCCATGATCATTTTTGCCTCAAGGGTTTTGCTTACAACTAAATTCCTTAAAGTACAAACAATACTTTTGAGCAAAATATACATTTTCGTGCTCCTGATGATCATCTTTTTTGCTTCAAGAGTTTTGATTACAGATGATTTTCTATAACTTGGAAATAATCACTTGTCCGATCCGACCATCGTGGGGGGAGGGAGGGGAGCCGGAATCCGGAATTTAGTGACATGCATAATTTTCGAACGGGTGATCGGATCTTGATGAAACTTGATATTTGGAAGACCTCATGTCTCATGTCTCAGATGTCCCGATTCGAGTCCGGACCGAATCCGATGAATGTGGGGGGGTCGGAGGGGGGAACCAGAAATCCTGTGACACGCTTACAGTGTGGAGCGATCGGGATGAAACTTGGTGGGAGGAACAAAAAGAATCCCTAGGTTCATCATTCACAGAACCGGACTGGATTCGTGCACTACGGGGGGAGTTGGAGTGGGGTTCCGGAATTCCGGTGTTACGTTACTTCCAGATGTTCTAGGACGATGAAACTTGGCAGGTGTATAATGGACTCGGGCCAAATTAACTTGGAAATAATCAATTGCCCGATCCGACCATAGTGGGGGGGAGGGAGGGGAGCCGGAATCCGGAATTTTATTGACATTCATAATTTTCGAACGGGTGATTGAATCTTAATAAAATTTGGTATTTGGAAAGACCTCATGTCTCAGATATACCATTTCAAGTCGAGACCGGATCCGATGAATGTGGGGGGGGTCGGAGGGAGAAACCGAAAATCATGTGACACGGTTAGAATGGAGCGATCGGAACCTCCCGAGCGTCACCGTCGATAAGGAAGTGCTTGAAAATTTCGCTGATTTTTCCATAAGATGTCAAAATGTTTAAAACAAATTGTTCAAATATATTATACAACAGCAAATATAACTAAGTGACCATTTCTTTTGAACGTAACTGTAATACCAAACAACCCATCACACTGACAAAGCTACTATCCATTCACATCCTACTACGATAACTTGAATACAAGCTAAAAAGCTTGCAAGTGCCATATGAGCTTGCAGCTCTTGTTTGTGTAAGCTATCCTAGTTCAAAAAAACAAAAGCAAAGTTACACAAAAATTTACGACGTGTTAATTTTCCCGCTTTCAAGAGGCTATCCTATGGCTTATTTTGATGGTCACACTCTTCATAAATTCTTCAAGTTTATGGGATTGGTAGGACTGTCGCAGAAGAGACGGTCATTTGGGTAACTGTGTGATCATATCCCAGATTCAGTCCCGCCCTAGGCAGGTGACCGGATTCCGGTACCGTAGTTCCTAGTGGCGTGTTGACGGTTACACCCTTCATGAATCCCTGAAGTCAGCAGAATCGGAAGAAAGTAGTAGAGAATATTATTTTGGCAATATCTTGAACACTATCCCGGACCCGACCTACATTTATGCCCGGATTCCGGTATTGTAATTTCTTGCGGCATGTGTCTGTTACGCCCTTCAAAAATCCCTGAAGCTTGTGGGACTCGACGAGCTCGTCGAAACGTAGTTTAGCTTGGTCTTTTTGTAATGTTTGGGATTAGGGCCGCTGTTTGATTACGGGTATTTGAGATTAAATAAAAAGCCTGTTCGAGACGGGTAATATTTAGAGCGGTATGAGCGTCGTCCAGTATAGAGTTGATCATTTGAGATCACACAGAGTAGCGGTTGAGATCCTCGATTTTAGAGCCAGTTGTCGTGCAAAAGCTTTGGGGGAGGGGTATTGGTTTTAGCATGTTTCTAAGTGAGAAAAGAACATCCCTCAGTTATCCTTATAATCCAATAGCCGGTAGCCTTCTGTAAGAGGAACCCCGTTACTGATAAAACAGAAACAAATCACAAAAAATCGTACTTCACGAAACGGGAAGAGATTGCTGTTACAAGTAGATTACTCATTCAACCGAAGCCGATTGCGAGTCCCACTTGATGATGCTAAAAATGGAATTGTTAATATTTATTTATATAATAATAATAATAAGCTTTTATTCCGCCAAAAAGACGAGTTTAAAAAAATAAATCGACAACAACTAAACATCGGCATCATAAACACAATCATAACAAACCACTATATAACTAATAGACAAAAAAATACGACCAATAATCTATATCGAACAAAAACTAACGTGAATAAACTTTTCACTGAACTTTTAAAAGATCACTTTCAGCGTGTAATTTGAACATAAACTAAAATATTTCATAAAAACTATACTTGAGCAAGATGGTGGTTGAGTGGTGGTTACATATGATTATTATGTGTTAAATAGATTTGTTCTTTTTTTGTACCGGGTTTTGGTCAGTCGACCTTGTGTCTCGGGCTTGACCCTATGTATTATAATTTTATAATGAAGTGTAAATTAAAACCTTGAACCTAAACGTTAGGTGAGATCCTATAGTGAATAACATTCACTTAAAACCAACGATAACAAAGCATTTCTCATCTTAACCTTCTTCTCATATTATTTTTCTTTACCCCCCATCCCGCCCCTAACCACTAATAGGAATTGTAATTTATAAATCGTAAGTAGAATTACCATGCCATTATGACATATAAGAAGAAAGAATATAAAATTGCGGCTGAATTTTTTTTTGACAACGTGTCATATAGGCTAAGAAGAAAGAATATAAAATTATGACAAATACCGGCCGAATTGTTTTTGAGCCAAGGAAGGTCGCTTTGGTGCCCGTTGTACATGATTTATTGCATGTACATGATTGGTTTAAATGGAGCTAATTTTCATTAGAGGTTTTTATTATCTGATAGTTTTCCTGATCCACATATGTATTTATTTATTTATTATTACATTTGGCGTTAAGCTTTTAGCTTGTCGCCATATATTCTTAAATGTCGAATTATATCATTATTGAGTGATGTGTCCAGTATACCAGATCTAACAACACAAGGGGGTAGTTTTGAAAAAAATATTTGAAAAAAAGTGATACACACTCGAATAGCTAGCGGCGACATTAGCACCACTAGGGACCTTAGAAGTCCCTACTGTAACTTAATCAGTCGTGCACTAGCGCTGGCTCCGATAACTCCATACTGTGAACAGAGCAAAAAAAGGTGCAACCTCCCGTGTTTCCTCGATGTATGCAGACCACATCTTAGCTGTACTAAGCATTTTTTAAACCGGCAAGTATGTCTCTCTTTTAATATCCCGAACGCAGTGGGCGGTGCAACTAGTAAGGCCCGTCTCTGATACATGGAAAGCATACGAATGGGATATAAATTTATCCTCATCATCATCATAGGTCTTGGCGCTACTCTCTAGTGTTATTTTGCTGTACAATATACATTATTGAAGGCCAACCTGACAGCCTTTATCATCAGCCCTACTGTAAGATCCCTTGATGGAACAAATTTGTTGCAGGCACGGCAACGGTCCTTCGAATCTCGGCGTTTGAGCTTCACGTTTACATAGCAAACAACACAGGGATATCCGTTGTCGTCAATGGCTCCGCTCTGCTGACCTCGAAGAACCTCACTTGCCAAACCAACGCAGTCGATCAGGACTTTGATATCAAGTTTGATATTGTAAAGGCACCCAGCCATGGAAGCGTGCAAAGGTTGGTACTAGGTATCCCAATTTCTGCTAGTTTATAGAGGCGACTTCCCTAACGTCCCGTGTAAATACGCTTGGGATGGATTAATCAAAGCCTCTCCGGGGCCAGTAGGTTTAATCGCCCGGTAGAACAGGAAATGCGGAATTCGGGTCAGAGAAAAGTAGTTTTTTAAATTTGGTGCAGCTGGAATTCTTAGATAGTAGATCGCAGCCTTTCCGTGTAAATACGCTTGTGAAAATGTATGGAGTAAAAATGAAATCCTTTTTTTTTTACCCGCGTAGCAATTTTTTCGCACTTCACAGACTAGATTTGACCTCAGTTTGATGCTACGTCCCCACCTCCCTCAATACCATTAAATCTCATCTCACCCTCATCTCTCTATATTTGTGTCATCTACACTAATAATAATTTGAATTTTAGAAAATGTTCTTATATTTCATAAAATGTGTATTTCATGTAATGTTTCATCTACATTTCATAAAAGTATTACTCTAATAATGTTTACTGTAACCTTTTAGTATTTAAAAATATTATATAGATTTTCTTGCATTCATCAACCTGTCCTTTTTATTTAAAACCTACTAAAAAGAAAAAAGTGACCTTTTAACCCTTCAGTTTCAAGCAGTCAAATTGTATAGGTTCGCTCAGGAAGCATAAGAAAGCCTATCGGGATGCAGTTAGGTTGACTTCCTACACCGTCGCCCTGGGAAAAAAAAATATAGGTAAAATGTTGAAGGACTATTTTTCAGTCGGAAAACAATCATAATTGATTGAATTTAGAACATAGGTAAAATGTTCAAGGACTATTTTTCAGTCGGAAAACAATCATAATTGACTGAATGTAGGGTGGCTTTAATTTTCAAACGAGAGTGAATTCGTCCTAGGGCAGTTACACATTGTTAGTTAAGGTTTATAGCATTTATGGGATGCCCTATTTCAACAGATACACAGTATATTCAGTTCAGTTCGGCTCACTTTGTTCGAATAACACTCGAGGACAAATCCGGTTACTGTTTTTGTGGAACTTGCAGCTCCGCGCAGGTGCCATATACCGATCTCTTTTCGGTCTGTCGGTCGGTCTGTCAGTCAGGCCACTGTTCTCGAGTTAGGCTACTTCCAGATGTGCTAGGACGATGCAACTTTCGTGAGGAACTGAATTCGGGTCGGGAATTGTCCTGCATCAGTCATTCGAATCATGCCTACTCGTCCAAGCAAAATCGCCTTCTGCGCTAGGACTTTCCGGAATATTAAGCCCAATTCTGGAGTTCAGATTTGTGCTTTCAGGGTTCAGGTCTATTTCTTGGAAAGCCATTGTTCCTTGGAGATAGCTCGAAAAGGAAAGGATCTTAGACGATTTGATAAGAAGGCTTGATTGACGGAAGAGGCGTATCTGGGACGTATCTTCCCAGGGGCTGTCAGCTCCTTCCGAGTTAAGTTTTGTTTTTAGTGATTTTGTAGTTCAGTCTTAGGAAATATGAGTTGCCATGAATTCGAAATGGGATAAGATGGAAAAAAACGAGACCTCTCTGAAGTTACTCTTTGGATTCGGAATTTTCATTTATGATGGTTGCCGTACTGGTGATTGTCGTAATTTTTAATATTCTTAAAACTAGAGATATAATTATTTTACAACTATAGAAACCCATTGCTTGTGAGATGATGAATGAACGAATAAATGATTATAGTACGCGCAACCTTAATAAGATGTTGCCTCAGGTTCAGTCTGTTAATAAATTGATAGCCTTGGCTATCTCTATCTCTTCCCACCTCTTTGAATACTATTTGTTGTAATCATTGCCGGAACCTAATTGCATGATAAATATGGATAATTGGGCCGAGGCAATCGTAAACAACATGTTGAAACTGGAAACGCTCCTAGTTTTCGGGTCGTATGCATAATTCGACGCGAATTTCTTCTAACTGGAAGTTTAACAAGACCAAAGGTTTCGATGGGATCCCAAAAATCTAATGTTTGATCCAAACAATTGGGTCTTGTCTTCGTCAGATTCCTTGAAGATTTTTACTGTTAAAATAAAGTTCAAAAATGGATTCAGCATGTTTCAGAAACAACTTTGAGCTTGAACCAAATTTCCAGTTTCGGCCGAATTCGTGATGAATCATTTGTCCAGTTCAGATATGGATTCAGCGGACCTCCACACCCCTTCAATGAATATCTTATTAGCTTATAAAACATACATGTTTGTACCGTAAATTCGAAATCCCTCCTCTGCCACTAAACATAGGACTAAAGAACCCATCTACGAACTTGACGTGGACTTTGCCAGTGAATCCTCATACGAAGTTTGAACAACATATATCAACCCCTTCGACCTTCGATTACACCCAAGAAACTTTACGCGTTATGCACGCGACCGAAGATCCCTCCAGCGTTCATAGATTAAACAAAGTATGTACCCGTATGGAAATAATTAAGTCGTAAACAGTTGTTAACGATCGTTTACAATTGTTAACAATTGTTTGCAGTTGTTAACGATCGTAAACAATTGTTTACGATCGTAAACGGTTGTTTACGATCGTAATTTTACGATCGTTTTCTTACGATCGTAATTTAACGATCGTAAACAATTGTTTACGATCGTAAACGGTTGTTTACGATCGTAATTTTACGATCGTTTTTTTACGATCGTAAACGGTTGTTTACGATCGTAATTTTACGATCGTTTTTTTACGATCGTAATTTAACGATCGTTTTTTTACGATCGTAATTTAACGATCGTAAACAATTGTTTACGATCGTAATTTTACGATCGTTTTTTTACGATCGTAATTTAACGATCGTTTTCAATTGTTTACGATCGTTTTCAACTGTTTTCGATCGGAAGCAATTGTTTTTATTTTCAAGACGATAAGAAAGTTGATTAGTTTTTAGTGGCTGGGAGGTTTGGTATAGCTAGGGGTAGGGTTGGGATAGTGTTAAAATAGGATTAGGTTGAGGTAGTTAGGTTAACGGATCACTAGCGACCATTGCCAGGCGATCATACCTAACCAATTGATTAACTTTCCTTTTCACTTAACCCCTATTATTCTACCCACTCTGAAAAGTTACGTATACCATTATTCACCCCTATAACTTGGTGCTGACAAGTTATACCGAAAATGCCTTCCCAGAGGTATGCTGACCTCACGTACGCAAAGCATGACCTGTGACTGCACTCTGCAACAAGCCAATCAGCGCCGACCGCCTCAGACCGCGACCGCCTCAGGGAGTGACATTTCTTCGGGGTGTTGCGGATAAATGTTCCCTTCGTTAGTTTTTATTCGTTTTGTCCAAACAATTGAACAAATGTAGAACTGGCTGAGAATGATATCTTTTCTACTCTAGTGGGTGGCTTAGTGGAATCTTCATGTCTTCTTATGGTCGCAGATCTTTCAGGACCTCACCAGCTGGAAGTGGAATGCCTTCATGACAGCATATTTTACAAGAATCTGGAAATATCAGTTCTTAATTCAGTTATAAAAATGGAAGTGACTACATACAGTGTGGAAATATGCCCAATGCTCGTATTGAAAAAAAAATCTTAGAAATAACTGTTTTCGATAATAACGATCGTTTACTATTGTTTTTTTTCAGCTTGAATTATCTGCCATAATCATACTGGAAATACGATTGGGAACAACCGTTTCCGATCGGAAAAATACGATCGTTAACAACTCTTTCCAATCATAAAAAAACAATCGTTTACGATCGGATTGTCCCATAATACAATTGGGAAAAAACGATCGTTTACGATTGGAAACAGTTGTTAACGATCGTTTTTTTTACGATCGTAAAAATACGATCGTTAACAACTGTTTCCGATCGTAAAAAAACGATCGTTTACGATCGGAATGTCCCATAATACGATCGTAAAAAAACGATCGTTTACGATCGTTTACGATTGGAAACGATCGTTTACGATTGGAAACGATCGTTTCCGATCGTAAAAATACGACCGTTTACGATCGTTAACAACTGTTTTCAATCGTAAACGACTGTTTCCAATCGTAAACAACTGTTTCCAATCGTAAAAAAACGATCGTTTACGATCGGAATGTCCCATAATACGATCGTTTACGATCGTTTACGACTTGAATTATTTCCATACGGGATAGTAATCCTCGCGCAAAGCTTTCTGCTGGTGTGAATAAAGGGGTAGGAACTGCTATAGCCGAAAATTGGTCGACAAATTTTGTGTCCAATTTTTGCCGAATTCCGAGTGAACTACTTGTCCGGCGAGAAAATAACTTTCATATTCGGATTCAGCATGTCTCATTATCTCTAAATCAACTGTCTCAGTATCTTTAAAACAAAGTTTTGCCGTAATTTATTTGGCTATACAGGAACGCGAAATCGGAAAATCGCGAGTTGGGACATGCTGTTAGAGATGGAGAGAGTGTATTGAGCGGATAATACTACGAACTACATAAGGGCCATCCCAGAAAGCACTGGCTTGTCCGAGGGGGTGGCCGCATTTGAACTACAAACACTCTATCCATATAACATCTTAGTAATCAGTCTAAAGCACTGGTTGACTTGAAACTTCGAAAGCAGCGAGACCATACGTCCGGACATATTCTAGGATCCCGACCGGATCCGAGCACGTGGGGGGGGGGGGGTCCGAAATTTCCTGAAAAATGCTGAGATCAGAGTGGAACTAATAAGTGGTAAGAGAAGATGCTCTAGATTATCCATTTGTATGTCAGAACCAGATTCAGCCACGGTAGGGGGAGTTGTGGATGGGGGGGGGGTACCGGAAATAGATTGGCACGTCTAGGGACTAATTGAGTGGATCGAAACTTAGAAGGCAGAAAAGTCATTTGACCCAGATGATCTGAGGCGATGCCGAATGAAACTAAATATTTTATTTCTAGGTCCGAATCTAGGGGGGGGGGGGGGGTTGAATGGAGTAGTTCTCATCTGCTTTCTTGTACCAAATATTCGTGACAAGTGCCATATGAGCTCGTAGCTCTTGTTCACTGGAGCACACCTTGAATGAGGCGGAATCTTGTAATGGTGGCTATACATCCTTAGCAGGCTGTTGGATTAGTAAATGTAGGAAACAGAAGACGTTCTTCCAACCTTTTTCTTCGCCTGATCAACAATTCAGGTACCTTAAGATCAGGTGCAGCAATATATAAACATATATATATGTGTGTACAAAAATTCAGACGTATCTGAGTTTGGAAACTTTTTTGTTTTTGCTTTGTTTGATAAACCATGTACCATACCTGATAATCAGAGTGGAGAAGGCCCCCCCCCCCCCTTCCACGCACACAGTATTATTTTTTAATTTAGTTTCTACACAGTCGTTCAGATTTTATTCTTCTTTTCCAAAGCATTAATGAAAGTGGTTCTTCCTTCCTTGAGGATGCCTGATATATTTGTAGTCAGGGAATCCACGATGAATTCAAGAGACAAATTTGAAACGATAAATTCCTTCGAAGTTTTGTTAAAAAGGGGAAACAAATCACAATCCACTTGGAGACCTATCAAGCTATCAGCGTTTCAGTCCCCTTGAAAAATAGAAAAAATGAAGAGCTCCATTTCTGTTTCTATTTCACAATGAATCTTAATTTTAACGCTTGTAAAGGAGCTTAGAGAGGAGCTTTCTCTGGGGACGCCTGATGGGTTTGTAGTTTGTAGCCTACGGATTAGGAAGAATTGAATTTGCTTATATTCCGTATCCAGACATTCCGTTTTTGATCATAATCTGATTTTCAGCTTTTGCTTCATGCAAATCCGCCCTCTGTTCTGAGATTTTTTTTTATGTATTTAGGCCCTCATTGAAAGGGTCCTGTAGTAAGGCTCTCGCTAGAAAACAAACCTGTGGTCGTCTCGTCTATTTTTATTTCCTGAGTAACGTTTACCACCTTCACGATGCTACATTACTCTTACATTTTCCATGTTCTGCTATTTTCAAAGATGGATGGGTATCCAGCTTATCGCTTCCGGGGAGCTCATTGGTCATTTTTCCATGTTTTTTTTTTTAATCTAATTTATCGCGCGCGGCTAAAACAGTCGAGTGGGTCTGTAATTACGGTACGTTAGAATATTGTAACAGAAACTGTAGTTGCGTTTTTGATCGAAATTGTGTTCGCCGTTGGCTTAACCGGTTGCTTGATTTCCGTTTTCAAACGCCGTTGAAGTTCACCGTTTGCTTAATTCCGGCGATCCTTGCCCAATCGCCGTTTCTTCAACGTTTCAACCAAACTTCGAACTTGCTAGCTCTCTAATCTCGACGGTCAAAGTTAAAAGTTTGAAAGACAAGGAAACTGTGACCGGCGACCAAAAACGGTATTTACCTTTAACTTTGAAGGTAACTTCAAACCTCCGATCAAAAACGTAACTTCTATCTACTGGGATTTGGTGCTAATTCATTCTGCTTCAGTAGTATTTCCATCCATTCTCGTTCTTCCACTCCCTGAGGTTCTACATTTCAGAAGTGTATCCTGTCATCTCTATTGGCATTACACTGATTATCACGATTGCCACGTTTTTTGCCTTTGATTGATGCATCAGGCTATCGATCATTTTTTCCGTGAAGCTTATTTGGCAAGAAGACCAGTTTTGCAAATTTTGCAACGCTTACAAGGCAAGGGATATGGAAAGAAGCTAATAACAGCCAAAGCCTTGCAAAAATTTTTGAAAGTGTAGCTAAGTTTTAAAGTAGTCAACTATCTCAGGACATCTGAGCAGACACTATGTACTGCGGGGTGTTCTTTGAAGCACAACTCTTACAAGAAATGATCTTGTCACGATAAAATGGCTCAGATATCGTTTTCAAAAATACCATTACTTTCCACGATAAATTGGCGTTCTTGTTAGCGCTTGTCCAGTCTATCGAGCCTTCTCTCTCTCCAACGCGGCGGCTGGACGCAAAATATTTGAAAACTGAACGCGGCTTGGTTAAAAAGTGGGAAAACCGAGCAAAACAGAAAAAGTTCAAAACAGAAGTTATACTGATGTTCTCATGTCTTTGAAAATGAAAAATAATACTTCGAAGCTTCTCATGCCCGTATTTGTGAAAGAGTCGTTTACGGACCTTGAAGCTTTCGGCAAAGTTGCGTGACTTTCAAAACTCGGCTAGGCCGAGCGCTAAAAAGTCGTAGGTAACAATTCAATTCAATTTATTTTCAAAACCGATACAACGTTCATGCCGATTTGGTGGTTCTCGTCCACATTAACACTAATTATATAAAAAAAGAGATAATTCTACTCTATATATCATATCAAAACTTGTCAAACATAACACAAAATATTCAAATCTATCTACAATTAATGTTGCGAGTTAAAAAGGTTGACGAAGTCGGGAACAAAACTTCTTAAGTAACGAGTCGTTGTGTGTTTGATTAGCTGCAATTTTGGTATTGGTTGGGCTACCACTCTCTCAGGCTTTAATCTTGCCGCTGAAAAATCTGGGGGGAGGATATCACGTGGTGCTGGTGTATTCAAGATTTTAGCTCCAAACACTAACGAGAGTTTTTCACGGCGCTTCAACAGGGTTTCTAAATTATAAGTATTAAGGAGGTCTATATAAGGTAGTTTAGGGGAGTTGGAAACTACAAGGAGAGCTCTGAATTGTATCCTGTCAAGCGAATCAGACTGTTCACGAGTAATTCCAATGTGCCACCAAGAATAAATAAGGGTTATTTATTCTTGGTGCCACACAGGACAACAGTATTCCAGAAGTGGACGTATGAAAGAAAGATAAACTGTCAGGAGATGCTTAGGTGGGACTCCATAACGGGATAATACTTTGAGGGAACGAAGGGACAAACAAAACAGTGGCGAAAGGCGGGAATTTAAGCATCTTATAATCCCATAAGTGAGCTAGGGATAATATGAAAGGCAGAATAGGTAAGACGGGTCCTTTAAGGAGCCTCAAAAAACGAGTAGCTCATTTCCTGGCAATAATATACTCATTTTTCCTGAGTAGGCAAAGGCGGGGTGTGGAAAAACGAGCCTGCATAATTTTACGATTTCTATACAGTATGGTCTGCTGATTTTGAAGTTAGTCATGATTATGGGGCAACCGGAAGTTCAGTTGGGCCGCCTTTTCCAGCACTTGGGCAGTTTACCCAGTTCCTAAGCACTTGAAGTCGTTTAGGCTGTTTACAAAAGAGACGACAGGTCATATAGAAAGAAGAAGACAGGTCATATAGAAAGAACGAGACAGGGGCTGAATTGCTATTTACCCAACGCTCCATTGTTTGGTGATGCGAGGAAAACGGATATGGTCCAGAACGGTCATTCATCTCCCCTTAGATGGTATCTAAAATCGTTTCGGGGTCAGTACTTGCCAGGACGTGGGAAGAAGCATATATTCTTTGGGAAGAAGTATTAGAGTGTACTGTCGCCTCCTTCAAATAAATCAGTATGAGCAATAGCGATAAGGTTGGGGGGTTTGGGTTGTCGGATGAATCAGTGCTTTTGGATCCGGGACTGCCCAAAACGGAAAGAAACCTCTCTCAACTAGGAAGTCTTAGTCGACATAAAGCTTCAGTCTTATTGTGATTAAACGAAAACAGCATTAGCTAGAACTACCAGTAAAGAATATTAAAAAAAATAATGAAGATGAACTAATTTATCAAAAAAGAAGATGAGAAGAAATAGAAGGAAACAACGAGAAGAAAGATGGAAGAGACAAAAAAAAATTCAAGACAAAATTCAACTTCTTTAATCTTAATCCCTCTATAAGGAGCTTCGCTGCTCGCTTGGAGGAGATCTGGTTATTTGAATTACGGATTGGCGTATGGGAGTAAATTATGGATAGCTGTTTGGCTCAAATTACCTTGTTTGAAATTAAATAAAAAATTAAAGGACCGCCTCTTGCTTATTCTGCCTTAATTACTATCTCATGCTCCTATGTAATCCTCGCTTTTCGCCGTTCTTTCGTTTTGTAAGCTACTCACGGCTTTTTACCGCCTAGCAGAGTTTTGCCCGTCATGCAACCGCAAACTTCGCCAAAAGCTTCAAGGTTCGACGACAACGCATGAGAAGTGCTGTTTTCCATTTCGGAAGACATGGTAGACCAGAAGGTCTATCTTATGTTTTGGACATTTTGTTTCGCTTGGCTTTCCCGCTTTTAAACCACGGCGATTCATTTTCAAATATTTTGCGTCCAGCCGCCGCGTCGGAGAGCGTGAAGGCTGTATAGAGTCGAGAAGCGCTAACAAGAAAATCTGTAATTTCGTGTGGAAAATATTGGTATTTTCGAAAACGATATTCTTGAGCTATTTCATCGTGAAAAAGATCATTTCTAGTAAGAGTTGTGCTTTCAGATCCTCCCACCCACTTACAAATTTTGGAAAAATGTTTAACGTCGGAAGAAGTCACTAGTTTTTGGAGTTACTCTGCTTGCTTGTAACGCTGTGTATGGGAAGGATATCCGCTCATCTGAGAAAGTTTTCAGCTTTTTGATGATATTAGTTATTTATGTTCAAATATGAATTTTTCATGATGTTGGTTATTTATTTCAAATTATTCTTCTACTTCTTTTTCCTATAATTCTTTCAGCAAACCCATAAAAATACCACTTGTCAATTGTGCGATCGGGTTTTCATTCATAATTCTCTAGGCTCAAGAACGACAACCGCTGGCAGACTGTCACCCACTTCACCCTTCGGCAGATGGAATCTGAGAAAATCCGGTACCTACATACCACCGGAAATCCGGAATCCGACCAGTTCCAGTTTACCGTCACCGTTCTGGACGCAAATTATAAAAGCGCAAATATCTACGACTTCCGAATTCTTTTCACCTCTGCCTCGATAGTCCTCACACATAATGAAGAACTACTCCTTAATAGCGTTTCAGAGGGTGCGATAACGGAATCCGCGCTTAGCTATCGAATCGAGCCACAATCACACGAAAGTGTCGACTTGAAGTTCACTTTGCTGACTGAACCAAAACATGGTGATTTGCTGCTAACCGAATCAAAGAGCGTTCGGTTACAACGGGGTGAGTCATTTAAGCAGAGCTCCTTAGTTCAAGGCCGCTTAAAATATAAGCTTCTGAAGAAGACTCTTTCAGCGTTTGAGGACAGCTTTATGTTCGTTGTCAGCGCGCCTGGTTTGAAGGAGGAGTCGGGGTCCTACGTAGTGCGGTACCTACCCCCACCCAGCGCTGTGAATATAATCACGCAGGAAGTATTGGAGGTGAACGAAGGTGCCACCGCACCTCTCACGCCTAAACAGATTAGTATCAGCTACGCCCGCAGCGCCATCTTGTACAATATAACATCTCCGCCCCGACACGGGTATTTAAGCGTTAAGGACGAAGCGTTGAATGTCTTAGTGCGCACCAACGCCACCTATTTCACATCTGATGAAATTAGTGAAGAACGCGTGCTGTATACGCACGACGACTCGGAGACGACGGACGATTCGTTCATGTACGTGGCGGGTCCGGTTGCAGTCGTCTCAAATGACCATGACTTTCAGTACATTGGCCGATTTCGAATCAAAGTGCAGTTAAGGAATGATAACGCTCCTGTAAGAAGTGTTGATAAGGTGTTCCATGTCGTCACAAATGGCGAGAAGCTGTTGACAGCAAGTGATTTGGCGTTCTTCGACCCAGATGTTGATACTAGGCCGGAGCAGATTGTCTATACCAGAAGAGGCATACCCAATGGATCCTTGTACAAAGTGGACAACCTTGATACTCAGGTAAGGATTTTCTATTTTCTAACGAACGGTGCTCCGGTTGCGTTACTTAGGTTTTGCTCATTTTTACCTTTCAACAGGGGATAGAGGCTCCAATCTCTCAAAAAAGACTGGGTCGTAAAGGGGTTTGAGATACTGAAAGATCGCGCAACCTTAAAGGTTTATCTGTAACGACATGCTTGTAACTTGCACCTTACCTTTTATTTAGACATTGCCTTACCTTTTATTTATATAGAGATATCCGACTCGAAAGGCATTTTTTTATGTTATTAAGAGATAGGCCTATAGCTCTCTGACTGGAAAGACCGACTCTTGACGTAATCCGGATGACCACCTCAAGACCCTCTCCATCCTCTTTACTGTCTTCCAACGAGCTTTAGCTCTAATGTATCTAATCATAAACGTCAGTCCAGCGAAAAATGGCGGAACGCTGTTTAACGACGAATTTACACTAAACCTATTATTTATATGCAGACTTCCTTTTTATTTATATAGAGATTTCTAACTCGAAACTAGAAAGACAAACTCCTGACGTAAACCTGACTAATTTAGCGTCAGCGTGAAAGATGGCTGCACTTCAAGACCCTTTCACTCCTATTGGCTGTCGTCCAACTACCGTTAGCTCTAATGGATCTGATCATAAATGTTAGTCCAGCGAAAAATGGCGGAACACTGTGTAACGAAAGCTTGTAATTTGCACATTACCTAAAGCATGTAGCTCTCTGACTCGAAAGACCGACTCTTGACGTAATCGCTAGCGTCACCCTGAAGGATAACCACCTCAAGACAGCCTCGTGGCTGTCTTCCAACTAGCTTAAGCACTAATGGAACTGATCATAAATGTACGCCCAGCGAGATATACGAGGACATTATAGGCTAACGACAGCCTGAATTTGCGATGCCGAGTTGAGAAAGGGCTGTTAACACCCTCGTCTTTGTTTTCACTGTGCTCTGGCGATCCCGAACTGAGATCGCTCGTTTGGGAGTCGTTAGACGCGACATGTGTCTGGACCAGCTAGAAGGCCCAATCAGATTCATTGACTTGTCCGCTTCAGTCCATTATAGATGGTGAGGCAGAGGACTTGGGTGAGTGGTGAGGGTTAGAAGCCGATGCGTAGTGTCGGAAAAGGATGATTTTGCTTCTGCCAACCACACCACCCTTCTGTCGTTCGACATGTGTCTGGACCAGAGATGGGCCAATCCGGATTCAGATTCGGATTCGAATCCAGGATTCGTCTTTTTAGCCGGATTCGAATCCGGATTCGAATCTTCTGCTTGTCAGGCTGGATTAGGACTCGGGTTCCAAACCCCCAATCTTACGAATCCGCTCAAATTTCTAGTCTACATCCTTCCAGTTTCCGTTTCCCAGTTTTTACAGTGGGCAATCCAACTTTTTGATCTCCACCACCAACCATCCTCATTAATCTATCACGTTATCCGATTAACTTAGATATCAGTGCTTTTTGTCACCTCTGATTTTTAAACTATAACCTACGTATATGGGGAAATCCTGGATTTCGACGATTAGCTCGTCTGAAAACACAACACAACAAACCCGAGAATTGGCAAATTTCTACTTTCATCCTCTGACCCAGCCTAGCAAGTGCCATATGAGCTTCTAGTTCTTGTTAAATAATTCTTCCTATCGTCGCCCCCCTCCCACAGTAAAAACCGGGCTCTTCGTCTCTGGATCTAAATAGTTTCAACAGTCTTTTGTCCAGTCAAGGCAGAATGCATTCGACTGTAAGCAAACTTTTAAGTCCGTTCCTAGTCGTGTAGTTAGGACTCTTGAAAGCCCTCCTGGGACTGTCAAAAAGGGATCGTTGGAAGAAGGAAGATTGCATGTGAACTTGGAACTAGTTGTGAGGATGGGGACAAGGAAAGCAGTAAAGGAAATGGTAGTCTGTGTGGTCCAGTATCGGATTACGAAATATATATACATAGATATATTTAATTTATGACCCACCAAAATGCACAAGACGCGACAGTGGAGTAAAATGAAAAAAAGGAAAATCGACACAGGTACAAATCAACACAAAGCACGACAATTTCTACTGAATAACTGACTGGGCCTATAAAATTCATGAAAAGCGTCGTCTAGATGATGAGCTGGGTGAATAGATATTTTTAGAGACGCCGACGTACTCTCGAGTGAGTAGTGACTGAATCACATCTTGCACATCGAACTTGCTGAAACGGTTAACGGTTACGACATGAACGAATGGAGGGAGATACATTAAAAATTTACTGTGATTAGAAGTAGGACGTCTTCAAAACTTTAATGTATTTTTCCGCAGAATGTGGTACACGCCAAAACTGTACAAGATGTAGGGCGAAAAATCCACACAAAGCACGACAATTTGGACTGAACTACTAACTCTAAAAAATTCTTATGCACTGTAATTATGCACTCATGTACTGTAAAAGTTCGCCTTTTTACATGTAGACTACAGACTAACAACCTCCCCGACAAGACGGCCGGGGTTCGATTCCTAGTCGCGGCACACAAACCGTTTGCTTTTGCAAACCTTTTGCTCAGAAGTCGAATTCTCGGAAACTGCCCGGAAACTGCAATGGTCGTAATGAGAATTTTTCTTACTCTCAATATCGACTCAGGGTACATTCTTGATATGTTAGCTAGCTCCCCGAGTCAAGTTTTCTGTTCCTTTAATTTCACTTCAACACTAATTAATCTAAAAAATATTATTTTTTCATATAACACACAAAAGAAAAAAGAAGAAAAGTAATATAACCTTGTTGAAATTTTTCCAGAAAGTCGGATCCTTGTTCATTGATAGTGTGAAGCAAGTCTAAATAGTCGGAGCCTTGTTAGTCGGTGAGGTTAACTTTGCGAAACAGGGCTCCTATCTCTTAAAGGAAACCGGGCATGTTTACTGTTTATATTCCACTATTCTAAAATAGTAAGCAAAAACAGTGAAAAATTTGTAAAACCGGTTTTCCTGACAAGATAGCTGATGTCAAGCGTTACAAAGACGGGGCAAATAGGCTACTTTGTTTATGGAACTATAACTATTTTATCGTGAAAAATTATTGCCAGTAAGAATTGACATCATTTATGTGGCTGAAGTAAACGCTTGATCAGCGCTTGATCTAGGGGAGACCAGCCCTGATTGTGACACGTCTATTTATGGGATTCTAGGTAATTCACTGCTGAATTGCCATCTAGCGGCCGACATTTGAGCCTAGTTACGGTCATTACTGGATCGATTTTGAATCAGAAAACTGTTTGAAAAAGCTTTTTCGACCCAGTTTGTAAATTGGATGGAGAACTTTGAAGTTGAGCAGATCCTCGCAGGATAAAGATAGAAGTTCGAATGATAGCTAGAAATGAAGCCTAGTTATTAGGCTTGTACTGAAACATTGCCATTTTGTATATGAGCGCCATCTGTCATTGTATATTCAGGTCACTTAAACTTCACGTCACTGTTCGAATAAGAAAATTGGGATGTCTGGAACGCACTGTAAATCGGGCTCTTTTGCCACTATGTCCCAGTCATCCCGGTCATAAACAGGATAGACAAATTGACTTTATTTGCTACGTCCAGGCTTTTTGTTAACACCACGGAATGCTTCTGAGCATACCAAAGATGTAAAACAAAGCCATTTTTAGTTTTTTTTTGCAAATAAATTAGAAAAAGACGACAAACCAGAAGAAAACACCAAGTACAAAATCGACGACGGTGAAAAAGAAGGAAGTAAAATTTCTCGGTGGTGATGGTGCCAGTTCATATTGACCGATGAAAGCAGTTACGAATCTCTTCACTTGGGAGGTCTTCGGAGAATCAAGGAAACTTGAATGACTTCGTTTTAGTCATCTATCTCGCAAAGAAAATCAGAACACATAGTCGCCAAAGTCAACAAGCTGTTTTCCACAGAAATTGTAAATTCACTACTAAATTGTAAATTCACATGAAAGAAAATGCGGAAATCAGGCAAATGTGTGTGGACAGATCACAAATCTGAGGATGAAGAAATAATTGTTGTCCTTAAATTGATAGATCCCATGAGCTCGGGTGGAATAGAATGACTGGTGAAGCACTGTCTTGAATGAAGACACCCCACAAATTGAGATCTCTCACCTTTTGTTTCTTTTCATCTCCTTTCTACACCTTATGTTCCCTTTTATATGTTTTTTGCATGTTTAAATCATTACCGCATCTGAAGTAATGGTGCCCCTATGAACCCCACCATTCTGTCCCAGGGGTAGACGGCAAGTTGATGATTGGGATAAAATGGAGGACTTTGAAGTTTATCTTTCTACTCTCAAACTAACAGCAACACAGTACAGGGACAAATCTGATATGCAGAGTATAGATTAGACTTCCCTTTGCCCTACTCAACAAGAAAATCAGTTCACAACTTTCGGAGTTGAAGTGAGCCAAACACTTTCGTCCCAATCATGGCTGGTCTCCCCTCTGTCTGAGAGAGAGACAATCATGAGCTACTTATAACGTTGCAACTGAAGTCCAAACCAGAAGTTTATATGAACCTACGTGTACGTATGTCGACAATGAGTTTGACAAGTTACAGCAACTTGTCTCTTGAGTTGTTCCTCTCTTGCTAATATACAAGCAGCGCTCTCTGGAAGTTAGTGCTCCAACAGGTCTTAAGCCGACAGACAGGTCAACTAAGTTATAGCCTATATGAGGAATCTGTGCCGTGAAATTAACTTTGCAACACAACAGTAGGCTAGAAGAGAAGGAGAAGGATTATAAAGACCAACAAGACCAAAGGCTTCGATGGGATCCCAAAAATTTAAATACCCAGCCAATTGCGTCTTGTAGATATCCGGTCTTCACGAGACTCCTTGAACATTTTTGCTGTTAAAATTTAAAAACACTAGCCAATGGCTAGTCATCTGAGAAAACCAAGTTCCGGTATGGATTCAGCATGTGTGTTTACCCCTTTACATCATATCTACTTTGATGAAATTGATCGAAGCTGCCTTACTTCTACCAAATATCCGGTTTCGACCGGATTCCGGGTGAACTACTTGTCCGGCAGAAAACTGAAGCTCAAAAGAATCCAGCATATCTCCTTACCCTTATATCGAACCTCTAGTCCACTTCAGATTAACTTTAACTTTTTCACAAATTCTCCGGTCTCGACCGGATTCCGGGCAAACTATATGTTCGGGTAGAAAACGATTGCCATTTATGGATTCAGCATGTCTTATTACCCCTGATTCGAACATCAACTTCAAATAAAACTTTTAATTCGAACAAATTTTCCGGTTTTGGACGGATTCCGGACGAACTGGTTGTCCGGGTAGAAAATGATTGCAGTATACGCTATATTTTTTTTTTTGCAATATCCGCTCATAGTCATACCCCTAAATCTAAAATTTATTCAACTTAAAGTAAAACTTTTACTTCAAAAGTTTTTCGGTTTGGCAGGATTCCGGACGAGCTAATCATCCGGCGAGAAAACAAGTTTCAGATATGGATTCAGCATGTCTCTTAACCATTAGCTCGACTATCTCATTGGTTTCTAAAACATTTCCTTTTCTTTTCTTTACCTCATACCAAGTTTGAAGAAGAGACGTACAGACAGACAGACGGACAAGTTTTATGAAGTGATAGGTATCCCTGCACTTACGTTTTGGGATCTCAAAAATAGCGACGTTCAAAACGGCGAAACAAAAACCTTAAAAGACACCTCGCATTACGTAGAGTTTCTGCCAAGATGTTCCGAGATAGTTCACTAAAGTTGTAATCAAATCAGTGTAAGTCAGCGTAACCGTGTTGCTCACAGCAAAATTACACAAGACTGTTGTTAGCCTCTTTCCATGTCCGTTGCCTCGGATAACAAACGTAGCAAAATATGCACAATCCGTCATCTTACCAATAAGCTTATCGGAAACAATGGTCGGAATCCTGATAGGTCAATTAAAGAGAACAGACGAGCGTGATAATCAGTGTAATGCCAATATAGGAGATGGGATACACCTATGAAGTGTAGAATCTCGGGAACGGAAATGGATGGAAATACCACTGAAGTAGAATGAATTAGTATCACAAGTACGACATGTCCTTTAAATACAAACACAGCGACAAGGCAAAAACCGTGTCGGTCCGTGAAAATTGCAACTGTCCCTGCTTGAAACCAGAAGTACTCTCTTCATTTTAATTGCCTACGTGTAAGCTGTAGGCTCTCTCTTCCACCAAAGCTGACACATTAGCACAACTATATACAAGCGCAAACTTCCTTCAGGTCGTTAATAGCTGAGTCTCTAACCCCTTTGCTAATCGCCGGTCAATTTACTTCGGACTTAAACTTATAGATTAATTTTGTCTTTGATTCTGATTCACAGTGATTGCAAGCTGAGGCTTGCGTTTAACCCACATCGATCAAATACTGAACTGATGGTCCTGGTTTTCGGGATTACCCAAAGGTACCGCTGCTTTTGTTTCAGACAAAGAAAAAACAGGAACATTGTAGGCTTCAGGAAAGGGATTTCTGTGGGAGAGTGTCGAGTTTCCTCTCAGAAGGATTCGGGGGATTACGAGGAAAATTCCTCAGGACACGTAGGGATCCAGTTTCCCAGGAACCTGTCTGGGACCAGCGGTTCTAAAGATAATCTTCTGACTGATTTATTAAATTGCCTATTGTTGCTGAGCCAGTATTACCAAAGAGGAAAATCTGGAAATGGAAACGAGGGACAGAAAAGCTTGCGAACTCCTCGTGTTTGGCGAGCGAGTCCTGCGAAAGCCATCAAATTCTTCCATGAATTTATGAATGAATTTTGTCGTGTGGAACAAACACGGGGAAATGGAAACACATGAGTCTTTACGGTAGCTAAAATGTACTGAATGGAAAACTTTGAATTCGTTAAAAAAACTATCATTTATTTTGATTCTATTAATTTTGATTTTTTGATTTTATATACTTAGTTATGTTTTATTGTGACCGCGTAGCCTTAATTGCTCTCGGTAGATGTGTAATTATTTGACCAGGTGTGATTTGTATGTTGAAGTTTTTCATTTGTTAATTTTTTCGTGTGCGCTCGAGCTCTGCTTCTGCAGCGGAATTTATTGAGATATATTTGTAAGTTCGAAAAAAAAAACTTGAAACTTTGATCTTGAAGGATTTAATCGTATGGCGCGAAAAAAGGGGGGAAATCATTATCCCGCTTGTTGGGTTGGAAAAACAGAGTCTAGAAATGTGTCCAGTAGTGCGTAAGTTAATTAGAGGGTGGAGATGCAGGGTGAATCGGATTTAAAAATAAGTTTTGTTTTGAAATAATGAATTTAAATACACTTTCGGTTTTGTTTGAGTGGATCCCGCATAATTTGGTTTAGTTATTTTGTTGGTGTTCTCCCTGCTGTTATTTTCTTTAAATAAAAAACCTATAATACTGACTGACGCAACCTGTTTCCGTAATCGCTCCACCAATTGTTAGGCCCGAAGATCAGAATTGCATGTTTTACAAAATCCCCCCCCCCCCCCTAGCGACAATCCAATGTCCATATCCCAACGAAAATATTCCGTTTCAACCCACCTCTTTAAGTCTTCTCAATTAGGCCCGCTTTAAAGCACACTTCGTACTAGTTAGTGGTTATGCTACAATATTCAGAACTATTTGTATGCTGTAAAAGTAGCCTTTGCTTTTAACAAATTGTCCAAAACTTTGGCGGTTTTAAGCCAACCAGGTACATCGACTTCTAGTAAAAAGGCAAAACTCAGATAACCGGTTTTACGCATCAATGATACGCGAACACACGTTGAACACTCGAGCATAATGCGCATGAAAAATAGTGAAGCATGAAGCAGTAGTGAGGTATCGTTATTGGGCTTAGAATGCACCACATGAAATGTTGGTCTCCGGGCAGAAGCATTAATGAATGCAGTTACGTAGGTTGCATTTGTATTATAGACACGAGGGGTCCTTTAAGATTACTACCGGCTGTAGGGGGGGGGGGCAAACTCAGTTAAGTTCGACTAATCGTATTTTATCACTCATTAAAAACAAGACCAAAGGTTCCGATGGGATCCCAAAACTTCGATATCTGATCCAGACAATTAGGTTTTGGCTTCGTCAGTTCCGGTCTTCGCCAGACTCCATGAACATTTATACTCTTAAAATTTAGAAACAGATTGAGGCCAAACAGCTAATCATTAAGAAAACCAAGTTCTGATATGGATTCAGCTTGTGTGTTTACCCCTATAAGTCGATTGAAACGATCCTGGCTTACTTCTGCGAATTTTCCGGTTTCTGGCGGAATTCAAGAACTATTTGTCCGACGAAAAACTAAAGCTCAAAAACGAATTCAGCGTATCTAGTTACCCCTATTTCCAACATCTAATCAACTTCAAATAAAAATTTAACTTATCACAAATTTTCCGGTTTCAACCGGATTCCGGACGAACTATAAGTCAGGCAAAAAAATTATTGTCATATACGGATTCAGCATCTCGTCTTACCCCTAAATCGGACATCTAATCAACTTCAAATAAAACTTTTACTTTTAACAAACCTTCCGGTTTTGGCCGGATTCCGGGCGAACTTCCTGTCTGGCGAAAAAATGGTTTTCATATTCGCGTTTAGCATGCTTTCTTACCCCTATATCGAACGTCTAATCAACTTCAAATAAGACTTCCACTTTTAACAAACTTTCCGGTTTTGGCCGGATTCCGGGCGAACTACTTGTCCCGCAAAAAAATGGTTTTCATATTCGTGTTCAGCATGCCTTCTTACCCCTAAATCAAACATCTAATCAACTTCAAACAAAACTTTTACTTTCAACAAACTTTCCGGTTTTGGCCGGATTCCGGACGAACTACTTGTCCGGCGAGAAAATGGTTTTCATATTCGTGTTCAGCGTGTTTTCTTACCCCATAATCGACTATCACATTAGCTGTTTAAAAAATTTTTGCTTGCCCCTTAATTTGAACCCCCTCCCCCACCCCTAAATGTAGGGCTACAGGGCCCATCTACGAACTCGACCTTACTCTTGACCCAAAGAATGCTCACACCAAGTTTCATCAAAATATCTCATTCCCTTCGAGAGTTATCGTGCTCACAGACGGACAGACGGACAGACGGACGGACAGACGGACGGACGGACGGACGGACGGACAACTTTTGCGATGTCATAGGTATCCCTCCACTTACGTTTTGGGATCCCAAAAAACCGCAGGCACAACCTTCCTGTTAAAGTTTAACCGAAAAGGACTGGGATAGGACAATCTAGTTACCCATCACTTATTCACATAAATTGGCTTGAAGACCCGCTGAAAATGCGTTACTTGGTTGTTCCGCTATTCAGGAATAATCGATTTTCAAATAGTGGAATTTCCGTGTGATTTCTGGTACCTCTAATTTGTTGTATGCCTTACAAGAAAGATTTATGACTTTTTTTGTTCAGGCACTAAGCAATCTTCACCAATATCGCCACTGCCCACTGAAAAGCCTTGTTTGTGCTTAGATAAACGTTTCCCGCGTCATAGTAGAATTTTCGCTGTGGGGACAGCCGCAGACTTTCTGAACGTCATAATTAGTGCAGATAGTGGAAAACAAAAAAAATCCCTTTGCAGAATCGAAATAACTCAGTGTATTCAACTAAATGACACAAAAATAAGTTGGCTTTTCAGTTAAACTTTAAAGGACGTGTGATACTTATACAAGTAATGCAACCTACTTCCGTAATCGCGCCGTTAATTCTTAAGCCGGGAGACCCGAATTGCAGATGGTAGGGTATATTCTAATCCAACTAACGAAACTTCACTGGCTTACCGCCCAACCCAACTAACGAAACTTCACTGGTTTATCCTATTCACTTGCTTGTTTTGCTACCTTCGATGCGTTTCATGCTGTCAAATTCTGAGAAGTTTATTCGTCAGAAAAACGGGTTGTTTTTGCTAGAATTCCACGTGCCTGGAAAAAGGCTTAACACAGCCAAAGCCGTAGGTTATTTTTTGAAAGAAGAGCTTAATTTTAAAGTATTCAACTATTTTAGTTTTCTGGAACTTGAAGAGTAAATAATGAGAGGGGTCATTTAAGGACATAACTGTGTCCTTTGCAGGAGTAAATAAATTTTACTGACTTATGTCCAAGGATAGCACACCTTTCTCACCTTAACCTCCGATTTTATTTACCCTACGCCTACCCAACCATTCATACTAATAATATTGTTTCCACCTTAAATGAAATACCACATAAATATTCAGAATTTTTGGGTATTCCTAAAAATTGGATATTCATTATCCAGCTTGAGCGGTTTGAGCCTGAAGAGGACCCTTGCAAAGAAGGGCTGAAATATAGCTCCAATAAAATGTAGCTGACTTATCCGTTTTGCTTCGTCAAATATATAAAAAAATATTTTTCAACCTACGTTTAAGTGAGAACTGGTTCTCCGACTCCTTGATCCAATGACAATAATCGCGAAACTAGCAGCTTACCCAATAATAAAATAAGATATAGGATTAAGATTTATTTCGTATGAAAGCCAAAAGGGCCTTGGGAACAACAAACCAAAACCGTGACCTCGCCATCTGTTCACAAAGACTTTCCCTGTGACTCATGGCCTTCTTAAGGAATCTCCCCGAATTTTATGTCCGTGAAGCTTTTACTTCTCTATGTTTTTTAAACCGCACTATTTCCCCACATATTCCTTCCACAGGTCTTTGAATCCTTGACATTCACCCATCAAACGGATAATGCATTCTTTAAGAACTTAATAATGATTAAATATTTTTTACTTCCTTTATTTTTTATGATTGTGACTAAATAAAAGTCATTTTTCCACACATCCGACAAATTTTACTTTATTAAATTTTATTTTAAGTCGTCTTCGAAAATGTCCTATCTCCTCTTTCATCACAACCACGCAATTTTTATGTCCGTTCAAATTAATCTTGGCCACTTTTGGACCTACTGTGATTCATTCCTTTAGGATAGCTTCTAGTAATTTAAGTCAAGGAATAAAAGATAGCCCGTGCCACTGCGCCAAGCTATATTTCATTTCCTTAAGAAAATCTTCGAAACATCGCTTCGACGGGAGGGGAAATTTTATCCTTCTATTGGAAAGCATCCTGTGGAAACCGAATTAAAGCCCAGGAGATTAAGCTTTCACGGGAATTTGATTTGCATGGAACAGGGGCGGGATGCAGGAAGAAGTTTGCAAAGTATATGGAAGAGAGATCCTGAGTTCGTATCCCGTTGGGACTGTAAACTTTTTCGAGCGACTTCGTTTTTTTCGCAAAAAAAGTATGGGAAGTAAAAAGTTCTGTCTTTTTGTGACTTCTTTTGATATATTTAAACTTTGTTCTGAATTGCTGCCGGCAATAGATTTTTCTACGAGTCCTCTTGGTGAAATTGTGTTAGTGGACCCATTTGTCGAATCGATATGGATATGAATTAATATATACTTTACATCTTGATTGCAAACCTATGTTTGGTATTGTTATTTTTTTTCAGTAATTGTTTAAAAAAAATTACTATAGTATCTACGAATTAAACATATTTAGGATTAAATTGTGCTGTTCAAGTTAAGGTACAAATGTTTAACTGCCTAATAAATAATCAAGTAGCTACTCTTAAAGGACACCTGAACGATCCTACCATACTTCCATGAACCCCTCAGATCGTCCTTCACAGTACCGGTACAGAGAAGACGAATTTTTTCGCTCCGTGATTTCGGCGCTATCCACTCTCGAAGTTCTAAGTCACCCTATGGCGATTCGTTACGACCTCCCAAGACAAATTTAGCGCCAATATTTAAACTGTCATTATCGCATGGATAAACGTACGTTGATAACGCATGGATGGATAAACAGCGCATGGATGGATAAACGCATGGACTGTTACGGCGTGGACTGTTACAACATGAACTGTTACGCATGGACTGTTACAACTGTTACGGCGAGCGTTACGATCAAGACAAGTCGGAAAAAAGGCTGAAAATTATAGCACGGTGAAACTTCATCCGATTTTAGTCCGGTTTTCGAGAGATAAATGGTAAGCAGTATGTAAAAGTGGCAATTTAGGGTGTTAGACTTCATTCAGATGACCTTTAAAGAAAAGACTGATATTTATTTCAGTTTTTGCTTCCGCTGAATAAATAGTAGCACAATCGGACACGGCTTTTGTAGGAACATCTTCGAAGGAGAGATCAGTCACCTCTGCCGGGGGGGGGTTAATCACAAATAAACAGTTTAAAATTGTAAATACTACCAAGAACAAATAATCAGTAAGAACTTCTGTCTTTAGTCGCATGCAGCGACTATGAAAACCCCGACAAATCTGAGCCGACCTGGAGGTTTTTGCTCTAGCTTTGAGCTGATGTTTATACCCGTTTACTGCTCTTCCGTCTTCACCGTTGCCTATCGCACAAGAAGTATCGAAAGAGGCGAGCAGGAGGCGTACTCCGCGCGCTGATCCGCTCTGGAGCGCGTCCATAGAACCAATTAGCGTTGACTTCTAGATATCCTCTTTAGCAACTTACCGGCGCTCTCGCTATTTGTAGAGGTAACGAAACGTGATGTGGGCAGACATGGCGCGAAGCCGCTCGTTTGCATCGGTAGTCGGTCGTATTTTACTCGACTCGGCATGTTTGTATGACTGAGATAAGAAGACAGCAGTTCTGTCTCGTTATTTGTTCTTGATACTACTCATTAACGCATAAACAGTTTTTTAATTTTTTTTTGCGAAATTGGGCTCGATGAACCACCTCCATATCCCACCCTGCTACGTACGGCACTCTCTCTACGTTCCTTCTCACCCACCACACAAAAAAACGGAATTGTAATAGTTCTGTTTTTCTGAAAATTCTGCCTGTCCTTTTCTGTTTGATAGTTTTTCACATATTCATTTGGAATTTCTTTCCCTCGTGAAATATCGTTTTTGGATTGCTTCTAGAAAAAGTATAGCTGTTCTGCTCGATGGGTTAACCGCCCCCCGGAACCTGCTGCACACTCTTTGCCTCCACCGGCCAAAACTAATGGTGCCGGTACTGGTACCGGCCATAAATTAGGCGATTCGCCTTTCAGACGCTTCTTAAAATACTGATTTCGATGTTCTAACACGTGGCAAACGGTACCGGCACCGGCCTGGCACCGGATACTTGCTGTACACTAAAGTCGAGAGTGGACAACCCCTCAGTTCTGCTAGATACAGTCTTTCTGCTGCCTCGTAAAGCAAATGAACAAATGAAACGAGAAACGTCTGAAAAGATGCAAAAATTAAATGTAGACATTCAAGATATTAAGAAGCATAACAGCCGTACCTGAGTATATATATACGTAGTGTTGGGCCTGGTAGAATGGATTAGAGTTTCTTCCCTTTTTCTTTCGTTGTTTCGTACTGCATACCCAATTGGTATTATGATGAACTGTAGATTTCTATATATTTATTTTATTCATCCACTTATTTATGAAGACGGTAGCCTAGTCAAAATGATAATCAAACTGTTGCTAGATCCAGTTCCAGCAAGAGGTGTTATTTCGCCCAAAGAAGATATAAAGAAAGTTTTTCCGTCTCGAAATAGTATACATTTGCATAAGAAAAGGATTCGATCGGACGAAGCAAAAACGTAAACAAAAATGGGAATCGGGGTCTTTCTTGACAGAAAGGTCGCAAATTCGTTTCCGTTGTTTTCTTCTCTACCATGGAAAAAGTTTGTTGACAGTTACTATGAAAAGTGAAGCCAGACTACAGAGATAAACTGAATGAGTTAATGAATTTATTCCCCCAAAGCCCGTCCTGGCCGAATGGTTAGTACGCTGAACTTAAGCGAAGGGTCGCTGGTTCGAGTCTCGGAGGTGACTATCGTTTGTTTTGGAACGAGGATTAGGCGTTTCCTTGTAAGACAAGTATAAAGTCCACCCAGCTTCAAATGAGTACCTAGATAAATCTAGGGAAAAGACCGGTAGGCTAATCACCGGATGATTTGCGTCCAACCACGCATCGCAGTTCCCCGGCCGTGGACAGATTATCAGGAAATCGGGAAATATATGCTTCGAGTATCAGCTTGAGCGAGAATAGTCAATAGACTGCTTCTTCCTTACGGAATTTTCTGCCTGAAATTGACCCAGACTGACCGAGGCCGAAGTTCTGGTTGAACTTTCAACCGTCGACAAGGCTAATCCAAGCCTTCAGACACTTACCAACACGAGGCGTTTTGGGTGTGATACTGAAAGTCTTCTCCATGCTTACCTGTGTTATGTTCGCCCGTTGCTCGAGTACGCGTGCCGGGTGTGCGGTCCATCTGCAATGCGCACAGCGTACCTTTTACACGACATAGAGTCCGTCCAGAAAAGAGCAACAGGGATCATACTCCGAAACCGCGACATACCCTATGAACAAGCCCTTGCGAAACTGAATTTATCTCTAAAGTCCGGCTTGAACACCTGATTTTGCAGTTCGGCAAATCTGTCCTAGCCAAGACGAGCCTCCGGTCACTGCTACCGGAAACAGCCCCTCCTAATAGTCGTACTCGGTTGCAAAATAAACTTCCCCTACCCGCTTAAAAGTATTTTTCGTACTTTGCGGTCAAGATTGGTACTTTAAGAAATAGACGGATTTGGAAAGTGGCGATTTCTGAGCCAGTCTTGTCGAATCTCTAATATTCCAGCAAGTTACATCGTCCTAGCACATCTGGAAGTACCTTAACTCGCGATCATCGGAATTCCGGACCCCCCCAACAACTCCCACCAACGTGCCCGGAGCCAATCCGGTTCTGTAAATGATTTATCCAGAGCATCTGTTTGTTATTCCCACAAAGTTCCATACCGATCTCGCCAGTCTAAGCGGATCACGTATTCCCCCCCTCCCCCCAATAGTTGTCGGATCCGGTCCGGACATGAAAAGATCACCAGAGACATATCCTCTGTTCAATTGTTAAATTTCACTCGAATCCGATCACCCGTTCCAAATTTACGCGTGACTCAATATTGCGGATTCCCCCTCCCTCCACTCCCCCCACGATTATCAGATCGAGTAAATTTTATTTCCAAGTCAGTTTGATCGGGTTCCTGATATGCCTGCCAAGTCTCGTCGTGAAAATCCCCAAAACCGCCACCACTGGAATTCCGGGAAACCCCCTCCACCCCCATCCGTATTTCCGGATCCAGTCCAACGATTTATCTGGAGCAGATTCTTCCTAACAAGTTTCATTACGATCCCTTCATTCTAACCGTTTCTTGATATTTCCGCCCCCCCCCCCAACTCCGCCATAGTTGTCGAATCCGGTCCGGACTTGAAATGGGACATCTGAGATGTGTCGTCTGTTCAGTTATTAAGTTTCATTTCAATCCGATAATCCGTTCGAAAGTTACGCACTACTCAGTTTTCCGAATTCCCCTGCCTTCCACTCCCCCCAGATGGCCGGGTCGGGAAACTGATTATTTACAAGTTAGTTTGGTCGGGTCCCTGACATTCCTGCCAAGTTTTATCGTCCTAGTACATCTGGAAGTTCCCTAACTCGAAAAATTTTGACCGACCGATAGACGGCATTGCGATCGGTGTATGGCACTTGAGCCAGAGGCTGCAAGTGCCATAAAAAGGGCAAAAAAAAACCGAACAAAGAGAAAATAAGGGAAAAAAGGAAAGAGAAAAAAAGGGAGAGGGTAAATACGGATGCATTGCCTACTGGCGAACTTAATTGGAATGGAGGAGACTCGTGGAAAATGATGAGGAATAATAGAGGTCATGTTCTACGCTGCGTGACTCTTTGTTAAAAACATGTTTTGTTTAAGGTTTAAATCGAATCCAGAATGTTTTAGCAAAGCGAACTAAATTTGCCCACTGGGGATCCTTGATAGCTTGTAATACTGAAATGTCAGCGTAGGAACGAGAAGGTCTCACGTCCCGGGAGGGACATCAACCTTGCTTGTACTAGACAGGAATTTCCTCAGTTGGAACTAATAGCCAGGAAACTGGGGGGAATAATTTCGAGCTTGCGAGTCCCAGTCTTTTCCACTAGCTATGAGCTTGTGACCCTTTAGAAAAAACGACTGATTTTTTGGATAAGGAAGATGGTCGATCTCTTAGCTGTTTCAGTATAAACCGGTCATATGTATACAGAAACAAGACCAAAGGTGTCGATGGGATCCCAAAAATCTAATATATAATGTAGATAAGTCAATCCTTTTTACCTGTAATATTTAGAAACAGATCAAAGTTTAAACTTTGAAGCCCCTCGCGAAGCCCTTCTAGCAACCGATTCTTACTTACAAGTCCATCTCCCCGTGATAGACATGGTACCGTATCGTTCTTACCATGAAATACACTGGGAAAAAATAAAAGGTAGGCCTATACCAACTAGCAAAAGTTGGCAACCCCTCATCACCAAAGATTCTAGTAACCGATTCTTACTTACGAGTCCATGTCCTCGTGATAGACGTGGTAGCAAAATTGTTCGTACCATATAAAGCACAGGAAACAAATTGTAGGTACACCAAGGAGACAAAACTGCTAACCCCTCATTGCCGAAGATGATTATGGTCTAACTGCCTATTAGTTGTCAACCCCTCTGAACTTTGCAACTGTTATATAGCCCGCAACCACCTACTCTGTTCCCATATACCAACTCCTTCGACCTTGATCGCACTAGCTCTCTCTCTTAGCTCTGCGCAGAGCTATACTAATCCCTCGCAGAGCTATACTAATTTGAAGAAAAGGGGTTGCCGAAAATTGGTCGACAAATTTTGTGTCCGGTTTTTGCCAGATTCCGGGTGAACTACTTGTCCGGTGAGAAAATCTTTCATATTCGGATTCAGCACGTCTCCTTACCCCTAAATCAAATATCTCAACAGCTTTCACAAAAAAATTTGCCCCTTAATTTGAAACCCCTCCCCCACCCTCAAATATAGAGCTACAGAGCCCATCTTCGAACTTGACCCAAAGGATCCTCCCACCAATTTTCATAAAAATATTTCAGTCCCTTCGAGAGTTATCGTGCGTACAGACGGACGGACAGACGGACAACTGTTGCGATGTCATAGGTATCCCTATGATCGAGCATCTAATCAACTTCAAATAAGACTTCTACTTTTAACAAACTTTCCGGTTTTGGCCGGATTCCGGACAAACTACTTGTCCGGCGAGAAAATGGTTTTCATATTCGTGTTCAGCGTGTCTTCTTACCCCATAATCGACTATCGCATTAAATGTGTAAAAAAATTTTGCTTGCCCCTTAATTTAAACCCCCTCCCCACCCCTAAATGTAAAGATACAGGGCCCATCTACGAACTCGACCTTACTCTTGACCCAAATAATGCTCACATCAAGTTTCATCAAAATATCTCATTCCCTTCGAGAGTTATCGTGCTTACAGACGGACGGACAGACGGACGGACGGACGGACAACTTTTGCGATGTCATAGGTATCCCTTCACTTACGTTTTGGGATCCCAAAAATGCTTCTTCTGAACTGAACCCAGTTAGCCGTGTTCGTGTATCCTATTTGGTCAAGCTACCCGAATCCGTGGCCATGTGTAAGTAGAATCGAATCAGAAAAATGGTAGTCGGTCAAAACCGGGACGGTGAAAAAAAAAAGTTCTAAAAAAATTCTCGTTACGACCATTGCAGTTTCCGGGCAGTTTCCGAGAATTCGACTTTGAGCAAAAGGTTTGCAAAGGCAAAAGGTTTGTGTGCCACGACTAGGAATCGAATCCCGGCCGTCTTGTCGGGGAGGTCGTTTCTCTGTAGTCTACATGTAACAAGACCAAAGGTTCTGATGGGATCCCAGAAATTCAATATTTGATCCAGACAATTAGGTTTTGTCTTCGCCAGATCCAGTCTTCGCCAGGCCAAACAGCTAATCATTAAGAAATCCAAGCTCAGATATGGATTCAGCATGTGCGTTTACCTCTATAAGCCGATCGATACGATCCTAGCTTACTTCTGTGAATTTTGCGGCTCTGGCGAAATTCAAGCACTACTTGTCCGGCGAAAAACTAAAGCTCAAAAACGGATTCACCGTATCCCCTTACCCCTATAGCCAACATCTAATCAACTTGGAATAAAAATTTAACTTTAAAAAAAATTTCCGGTTTTGGCCGGATTCCGGGCGAACTACTTGTCCGGCGATAAAACGGCTTTCGTATTCTTGTTCAGCATGCCTTCTTACCCCTACATCAAACATCTAATCAACTTCAGATAAAACTTTAACTTCTAACAAACTTTCCGGTTTTGGCCGGATTCCGGACGAACTACTTGTCCGGCGAGAAAATGGTTTTCATATTCGTGTTCAGCGTGTCTTCTTACCCCATAATTACCCCCTTACCCCATTAGCTGTTTAAAAAAATTTTGCTTGCCCCTTAATTTAAACCCCCTCCCCCACCCCTAAATGTAAAGATACAGGGCCCATCTACGAACTCGACCTTACTCTTGACCCAAATAATGCTCACATCAAGTTTCATCAAAATATCTCATTCCCTTCGAGATTTATCGTGCTTACAGACGGACGGACAACTTTTGCGATGTCATAGGTATCCCTCCACTTACGTTTTGGGATCCCAAAAAGGCAATTTTTTACAGTACATAAGTGATAATTACAGTGCATAAGGGGCAAGGGCCTGCCATCTAGCTTTGGGAACACTAAGGAGGGGGTTCGAGACGGTTCGAGATAACAAAAAAGGGGGGGCCTGTCGACAATAAGACCCTGTATATTTATCTAAGCCCCCTGGGCGATTCAATGGCCAAAAGTTGCTTAGTCAAGTTTACTGTTCCTTTAGTGGTTTGGTTTAGTAGGGATACTCCTCGTCGTCTGCGAGCGAACTTTTTTCTTGGACGGCCATGCGTTTTTCTGTGCAGTCGGGGAAGAAGAAGCCGGCCAATCGCTAGGCACGTTGTTTCTGACGCTGGGATTGGCTCTTTACCTTAAAAATTACCTAAAATTGCATTGTCCTGCGACAAGGAGGATAAGATCCAATGACGGAGCCTCGTATACGGTCCATGGCTCATGGTGCAGGGCTTATTCGAAAGAAACAAGACCAAAGGTTCCGATGGGATCCCAAAAATTCAATATCTGATCCAGACAGTAAGGTTTTTTCTTCGCCAGGCAGCTAATCATTAAGAAAACCAAGTTCAGATATGGATTCAGCATGTATGTTTACCCCTATAAGCCGATCGTAACGATCCTACCCTACTTCTGTGAATTTTGCGGTTTTGGCGAAATTAAAGAACTTCTTGTCCGGCGAAAAACTAAAGCTCAAAAACGAATTCAGCGTATCTCCTTACCCCTGCATCCAACATCCCAACTTCAAAGAAAAATTTGACTTCTAACAAATTTTCCGGTTTCAACCGGATTCCTGAAGAACTACGTGTCCGGCTAAAAAATGAGTGTCATACGGATTCAGCATCTTTTCTCACCCCTAGATCTATCATCTAATCAACTTCAAATAAAACTTTTACTCTTTACAAATTTTCCGGTTTTGGCCGGATTCCGGGCTAACTAATTGTCTGCGAGAAAACAGTTTTCGTATTATTGTTCAGCATACCTTCTTGCCCCTACATCGAACATCTAATCAACTTCAGACAAAATTTTTACTTTTAACAAACTTTCCGGATTTGGCCGGATTCCGGGCGAACTACTTGTCCGGCGAGAAAATGGTTTTCATATTCGTGTTCAGCATGCTTTCTTACCCCTAGATCCAACATCTAATCGACTTTAAATAAAACTTTTACTTTTAACAAACTTTCCGGTTTTGGCCGGATTCCGGGTGAACTACTTGTCCGGCGAGAAAATGGTTTTCATATTCGTGTTCATCATGCCTTTTTACCCCATAATCGACTATCACATTAGCTGTTTAAAAATATTTTGCTTGTCCTTTAATTTGAACCCCCTCCCCCACCCCTAAATGTAGGGCTACAGGGCCCATCTACGAACTCGATCTTACTCTTGACCCAAAGAATGCTCACACCAAGTTTCATCAAAATATCTCATTCCCTTCGAGAGTTATCGTGCTTACAGACGGACGGACGGACGGAGGGACAGACGGACGGACAACTTTTGCGATGTCATAGGTATCCCTCCACTTACGTTTTGGGATCCCAAAAAACAGAGGAAAACTGACTGATTTGAGGGAAAATATTTCCGCTACTAGAACATTTAATCTCGGTTACCTTCTTCACGCAACTTAAATAGAAAAAACATTACTTAACAGTTTAAATAAACAATACTAAAAATAAAACAGAATAAAATAACTCACGAAAAATTCCGTTCGTCGAGATCACACGAGTAGTCACAAATTTGCAGGGATAGATCAGAATCTTTTTCTTGTATAACCAATCAAGAAACATCGAAATCAACATCGAAGAAAAACTAAACCTGGTTAAAACATGATCGATACGAGATAGGCGGACTAGTGGTGGCGCTGATGAGGGGGGGGGGGGTATTCATTAGTAGCAAACTGAACGACAAAAATGCCCCCCAGCCGGGATATGAACTTAGGATCCTCGCTTACCAGGTGACTACCAACTGGGGGGGGGGGGGTATTGAAACAGAGCACGTTTTCACTTCTACTTGCTTTTACTACATCCGCTACTCTTCTGCTAAACTCTCACTCCTATTCTAAAGCCCCTTGATGACATTGTGATGTAATCCTCATTCGGGACAGTTGTCAGAACTAATGAGTTCCTGGCTGAAGGACGGTCCGTTCCCTCAGTTGTAGAACGTCAGGTTATATTTCATAACCACAGTAAGAAAAGATGAGAATTGCATTAGTAGGGTCTTCCGAAGTGCCATTGTTGCTTGTAAAAGGAACTGTCGGAACTCCGTAAATGAATGATGCATTTGACATCAAGAAAGCGTTGGTAGCTGATTGAAATAACGCCAGCCAAAAGCGAAAGCAAATTTGCGATGAAGTCAAATACGAAAAGGACCATATTTTCATGATAGAAGGATAGAGTGGTCATTAGTGATAAATTTTAATGAATACATATATACTTATTTTTAACTGTTTATTATGTTCTTAGTAATTGGCTAAAAAAGAAACACTAAAGGCTTCGCTTTAATCTAAAACTTCCCAGAATGCACTCTTCACCATCTGTCACTTTACAAACGCAAGGAATTCCGCCTCCCAACCTTTGCAGCCCGACGTGTTACTCTTTGTGCCATGTTCGGCACCTAGCACCTAGGCCTATTTCCATTCCAATTTTGCCCACCAAAACCTCGATTAGGGGGGACTGGGGCGAAACCGGACAGGGGTGAGTCCGGACATCGAGCTCTTGCGCCAAACGCCTGTGACTATTTCAACCATAAAATTGTCACAAGATGGTATGACAGTAGTGCACGTTTGGCAGCAAGTATCGTTATAATCCAAACACGCCGGACAAAAAAAAAATTACGATTTCTGGAAATAATTTTGGGAGCACAAGTGTGTAGACATCTTCGCAGAAGAATTCAGTAGAAGTTTGTCATTTCAAGGGTGCTTAGAAGAGTGTCTCTAAAAGAGCTGGTACAAGTCACTAGTGATTTCGTTGAGTCATTTATTTTTGGCGGCCATTTTATCAGAATTGGTCCACGTGGGGCGACTCCGGACGATTTTGAGAATAACGTGTCCCTTATTGCTTTTGTTTAAATCCTTCGGAATTTAACAAATCACTTTTCCAGCTGTTCCAGTTCACCCAAGCTGAGCTAAATGATGGAAGAATCCTATTCCGGCACCACGGCCCGCCCGCTGGTACTGTTGCACTTTGGGTCACAGACGGACAGTTTTATACGACTGGAAACTTGGAGATTCGAGCCTCGGATCCTTTCGTTTCGGTTTTGAACAATACTGGGATTGTTGTGAAGAAAAACGGGAGCGGTATTATCTCAGGTAGGTTGCAACAAGTTTCGTTTTAGTGCTGCGTGTTTTTGTGCTGTTTTTCTTTTAAAGTTTAACCGAAAAGGGCTAGGATAGGACCATCTAGTTACCCATCACTTATTCACTTAAATTGGCTTGAAGAGCCGCTGAAAATGAGTTACTTCGTTGTTACGCTATTCACGAATAATCGATTTTCAAATAGTGGAATTTCCGTGTGATTTGTTGTGCCTCTATGCGCTTGTATTTTTGTTGTATGCCTTACAAGAAAGATTTATCGTTTTTTTGCTCAGTCACTAAGCAATCGTCACCAATCTCAAAACTGGCCACTGAAAAAACGCATTTGTGTTGAGATTAAAATTTCCCGCGTCATAGTAGAATTTACGCTGTGGGGACGGCCGGAGATATCATGAGCCTCATAACTAGAGCAGATAGTGGAAAATAAAAAAATCCCTTTGCAGAATCCAAATAATTCAGTGTAGCAAATTAAATGACAGACAAATAAGTTGGCTTTTCAGTTAAACTTTAACCCTTCCCTACTCCTCCACAGTGCACAGTGCCGTCTTTTACTGTTGGTGGACTCTAGGCCATCCATGAATTTTGGCTCCTATTCATGAGTCGTAAACGTAAAAACGCAAGCACACTATCACACACGATTTTTGGTCGAGCCACACTAAATAGTCACATCTTAGCCACATGTCGGTAATGTAAAACGACTACGTTGCGTAGCTGGTCACCCCCTGGATCGTTAGGAACTAGGCAATGCGACTGGCAACCGCAGTCTGATTTCTCAGCAATTTACGCTGGCCGCTTGGCCTCTCGTTGCCCCTGGCCCCCCAGCACCGCCTAAGGGCAAAGACGCACTGCAAGAATGTTAAAGGACCCCTCGCACTATTTACTCTTCAACTTCCAGTATTTTAAAATAATTGAATAGTTTAAGACTAGGCTCTGCTTTCAACAAATTATCCAAGGCTTTGTCTGTTTTAAAGTTTAACTGAAAAGCCAACTTATTTGTCTGACATTTAATTTGCTACACTGAATTATTTGGATTCTGCAAAGGGATTTTTTGATTTTCCACTATCTGCTCTAATTATGAGGCTCATGATATCTCCGGCCGTCCCCACAGCGTAAATTCTACTATGACGCGGGAAATTTTAATCTCAACACAAATGCGTTTTTTCAGTGGCCAGTTTTGAGATTGGTGACGATTGCTTAGTGCCTGAACAAAAAAAAAACGATCAATCTTTCTTGTAAGGCATACAACAAAAATACAAGCGCATAGAGGCACAACAAATCACACGGAAGTTCCACTATTTGAAAATCGATTATTCGTGAATAGCGGAACAACGAAGTAACTCATTTTCAGCGGCTCTTCAAGCCAATTTAAGTGAATAAGTGATGGGTAACTAGATGGTCCTATCCTAGCCCTTTTCGGTTAAACTTTAAGCCTTTTTCGGTACTCTTTGACTTGTAGCGAAAACGGGGAAAAATTTACAGAAGCGGTTTTTCTGTATGGAAACACTTCTTGCGGACAACCGTCGACAGCGTGATACGCATCGAAGGTAGCAAAACACGGCAAGTGAGAAAATCAACGAGGTTTTATTAGAGCGGTTACAATGTACCGTACGATATTCGGGTCTCCGGGTTTAGAAATGGGGTGGAGTCATTACATAAATGGGTTGTGTTAGTGTTGTAGGTAAGACAGGTCCTTTAACATTTGACACGTGGATACGTGTCCTTGCGTTATGAATGTTATGCGTCCTTGTTAAATGTCCTTGCTTTACAAGTGTTGCGTTACCCGCGTTATGAATAGAATAGAATATAATATTTACACAAAAGCCCGAAGGCCATGGCAAAACATTGGGAGAAAAAACACGACATATTATCAACATGAAAAAGAAAAACAAGAACGATTAATCTATTCAAGAAAAAACAGTTCGCGATGACGCAGACCGATCCGGAGGAATTTCCCAAACATCCGTATATCTCCAAAATGCCTACTTTTCAACAACCTTATCATCCACTCTTCCCCAAATGTTATGACCCGTTTGAAGGAACCCTCTTACTTTTCACTGTTTTCACACTCCCAGTGGCGACTTACGTGGTCTAACTGACCCCTGAAATCTCCCTCTTAACAAAATCCTTGAAAGGTAAGGTATATTTTTTTTAAGAAAATATAAGGAAACCTGATGTTTTTCAAAAGCTTCAGACATGCCGGTGGCAAAAAAAAACGACGCTTCACTAATTCTGATGGGCTTGGAATCATTATTAATAAAATCCTAGCCTAAGGCATTATACAGGAAAAACAAACAAACAACTATCACACAACACTAAAATTTTAGGACAAGATAATTAATAACTAAAACCAGCAACAAGAGAATTTACGACAACAGACATTAGACTAAAGAAAAATGAAAAAGAAAAAAAGTCGAGCATTGATGGTGCTGACCGTTTGATTTTGGAGTGGGGTCAGTGGTGTGACCCTGTAAGACAAGCCAAAGTCCACCCAGCTTCGAATGGGTACCTGGAGAAATCTCGGGAAGGTAACAAGAAGAGGAAGGGTGTCCAAAGGCACTAGTAAAGCAATGCATCTCCCAACTTACCTTTTCCCCCTGGATACAGCAGTCTATTTCTACCGCCGTTGCTATAGATACACCATTCCACTACAGAAGGGTGTCAACCATAAGTAAATAGGAAATCTGAGTCGTTATAGTGTTTCTGTATTCACATGCATACGGAATTCGTTCCATCGCTTTCTAGTCACGTAAACAACCAAATGGTTCAGCTGGCAATCTACTTCCGAGAGGAAGTAGAGCTTAAGCATAATGTTCATATCGTGTTCATCCTTACGTATCACAGCGGAGATGAAGCATTGCCAAGAAGTTGTAATAGTACTGTGTTCAGTGGAAGAATATTTCTTTGAACGCCGCCGAAGAAGATGATGAAAATCAGACCTGGTTAACTTTAATTTATTTTATTTATTCAACTTTACTTCAGCTTTCGCCATATACTACACTACAAAATAAATACTTAACAAAAACACTAATTAATCATCACTTAATAGATGACGCCAGATAGGTAGACAGTGGAACAGCGGGTGTGAAGCCATCGCCACAAGGCAATTCTTCGACTGCCGTAGCCTCAAAACAAGCGATGTTCGAGATTCCGCACTATCTCATCGAAAGTGTGACAGTGGTTGAGCACAAACGCCTGACTAATGCTCTCTCGGGGTGGGAGGCGGATCAGACGACGGTAAATCCGTTTGTAGCACGCTTCAAGCACGTTTATAGATTTCGCTGTACTATTGTAGGACAAAGAAATCGCAAAACACTGGTAGCAAAAAGTTTTAAACAATCGAACTTTGATGACAGGGTTAACGTCACCAAACTTCCAAATAAGCATATTCCCACGCTTGCATATGCTGTGAGTCAGCTCACGGAGATGGGAATCATCTCTCAACTTATCATTAACACAAAAACCCAGGTAACGAAATTCATTTACATATTCAAGGACCCGTCCGGATAACCGAACCTGATGTCGCGGGAGCGAGCATCCGGTCGGAAATAGAGCCATAGCGAACGTTTTCTTCGTATTGAAAATAATATCCAACTCAGAAGTGACAGTATCAGAAATACTTAATAGTTTATTGAGCCCAAACACCGAAGGTGAAAGAACAACGAGATCGTCAGCAAACAGGAAGTGGTTGAAGCAAGTCCCACCAATGAAACAGCCTAAATTAGACTCCTTCAATCTTTGAGACATCATATCAACATACACTGCATAAAGAAGAGGAGAAAGGACTCCTCCTTGCCTCAGGCCATTCACCAGATGAAAAGAACTACTAGATGCAGTCCCCCACCTCACACGGAACTCCTGATTACGGAACCAAAAAGCGAATAAACGGATAAACTGAAGCGGAACTCCTCTACTCACCAGAATATTCAACATTTTACTATGGTTAACTCTATCAAACGCCTTAGCGGAGTCAACGAAGCAAACAAAAACCGGTGACGAATACAACCAGAAATACTCAACTACAAATTTAAATAAAAAAATTGCAAAATCAACTCCATGGAGTGCCTTGAATCCAAACTGGAAATCACTTGTCTGAAGTTTGGGTCCAATTTCGGACAAAACACACTTTTCGAACAACTTCGAAATAATCGTTGCCAAAGCTATAGGCCTGTAGTTTTCCGACTTCGAAACATCAGAACCACGGCCTTTTGGTATGGGCACTAAAGCAACATCAGTCAGCTTCGAAGGGACATAACCGTGGGAAATAAAAGCATTAAACAGACGCGCGAGTACTTCACTTTTCTCACGCGCTGCGAACTTAAGATGTCTTGCTGATATCTGGTCAGGCCCGCCCGCTTTATCTACTTGAAGATCACCAGTTAGTTTTTCTACCAAGCTAGGAAGAAGAAGCTTAGCAGGAACCGAAGTATCAAGGCCCATAACCCACGAGCAATCACTACTTACACAATTGAAAAGCACGCCAAATTTACCTTTCCACAATTCCGCAATGTTCCCATCACCACTTACACCATCTAAACATTCTGCAACAATATTCTTTGAACTGAAAGTACAACGGACCTTAGCCCAAAAATCCCTCACATTTAAAAACGATTTTGCAAGGCTCTCAGCCCTCAATAATCTCTCATTCTTTCTGCAAGACTTAAGTCTCTTCTTAAAATTCAACCTCGTAGATTTCATAAGCGCAAATACAGGCCCATAAAGCGGTTTCAATGCAATAACCCAACTTAAAAAAGCAGACCTAGACAAATTATACAGTTCACTCAAGTGGAAATTCCACCCGGGAATAGGCTTAAAACCTTTCCTACCCTTATGCGCTGCTTTAGAAGGTATGGTGGCACGAGCAGCAAAAAGTAATACATTGATAAACTCAAGATACAAATGACTGATACAAACTTGGTGATCGGCATTATTGCAGCACGGGTCTTGACAAGCCATTGCTTCACTTGAAAAATCCAGCTCATCCAGACCTTGTTTAGTAAGAACAAGGTATTTCAGAAGATCATCTGGGCTTGCCGAATTCCAATCTAAATGGCTGGTCGCGGGTTCAAACTGAATAATGCACAGTAGTGTATGTATATAAGGAAAGAAAAGAAAAAACGAGATTTTTTTTTCTTGATCAGCTGATTATCCCTCCAAGATGTTGCGCGAGGGATAACTGTAAGTTCAGATTTTTCATTTGCACATCCGGCAAACCGTCCTCAGCGAAAAACAAATTAAATCATAAATCCGCAACAATACCAACAGAAAAACGATACGAGAAAAATTAAGAATAGAGAAATCACAGATTTGTACATATTCACAACACAGTTTTTAACACTCACGTTTTAATATTCGTTATTTTATTTTTATTTGCTTGTCGTTGTATCCGCATCGTTCTTTTGGATTTTAGTTCCATGTTCCATGTCGTTTTGTGGTTTGTTGGTTAGGCAATTCCCCTCACTTAAACAAACTATCACTCAGTACTTCAAACACAGCATAAAAAAGAAACTCAAGGCTTCGAAACCTAATTAAAGGATTCTCCAGAACTGAACATTTACACTTAAGTTTCAATTTCAAAAGGTACCCTACTCAGCCTCTGCTCTTATTTCTTATTTCACTCACCAGCCTATTTGAATTTTGCGTATCCAACCTATGGTAGCCAAACTTGTCTGTCTTCGATACATCACCCATTTTTCAATTATAGGGAAGAACCTCACCATTGCAACCAATCTGAACGTGAAACCGGAGGAGGTCGTCTACGAAGTCCTTGACGGCCCCGTGGAAACCCTCGAAATCGACTCCACCAAAGTCTACTCTTTCACACAAGAAGACCTGGACCGCGGTCGACTATCGTACCGCGACGACGTCTCCTGGAAAAACCGCGACCGCTTCGCCTTTCGCGTCGGTGCCCGCGGGGCTTACGCGGACGGCGAATTTATAATCCGGATATTTTCCGAAAGCTACTGGGAACCCTTAAAGATTGGAAATAATCGCACCCTCCTCGTTCAGGAAGGAACGAGCGTCAAAATAAGTCAGAATATTTTGAACACCTTTCACCCCAACGTACTTCCTAGCGACATTACCTATTTCGTCCGCGGGACGGCGTTGAATGGCTACTTGGAGATTGAGAGTGATGACTATGAGGAGGATTTCCGGAAGTATCCGCTAGATGTCACTGTCTTCGATCAGTCGATGGTTAATGATGGAAAGCTGAGGTTTATTGAAACAGGAGTGAATCAGACGAGTGATAGGATCGTCTTCGATGTGTCCAACGGTAAGCTTTTATAAATAAATAAATATAATAATCAAATAAGGCCCTTTTACGTAACAAAAAAAAAATTCTTATAGAAACATTTTAGAAAGTTATCGTCCGTTGACCAGGAACGAATCCTGGCAATTTTTCCGCTTGCCACCCAGGAAGAAGATTTTTCTGTCCTTTTTCTTTTTTTATTATCTTTTGCATTTATTTCATTATTGAATGCTTAGTGTAGTTTGTGCTTTCTTTTCTTTCTACAGCACTCTTTCCCTTTTCCTGTCCAGTGCGCAGTTAAAATTGCACCGTCGTCATCACTTACGTTCAAGAAAGACCCCACTGTAATTGTTTCTTACTTGGCAAAAATGGAAAGTTCACGGTGGCCATTAAAGTCTTTGATTCATGTGGGCCGAGAATGTGGGAGACACCACCATATTTTCGATGGGTCAGATGTTTACGGAACACACTGTTACCTTTGTTTTCTTCTAAATCCTCACGGTGACCAATGTTATCCACAAATTCCTTGAACACAATTCACTTCTTGAAAGCAAGGTCGCCATTGCTCATTTACTGGTCATTGATCTCCCGGCGGAGGCCAAAAGAGTTACTAAAACCTTCGAGAAGTTCGAGTGGCGTGTAAGAGGATTAAACAACTAAGTATATCAGCACGTGAACGTTTAGATGTCGGAGAAGAAATCATTTGCCAGTTTGACATTTTTGATCTCAGAAGCTGAATATTATTTATCTCAGTTTCAGAATCTTCAAGAAATCGCTATAAAGAATTTGGTATAATTTACGGCGTTTGTTTATTGTGATCTAGTTAATCCTTTCTTGTTTGGACTTACAGGAATTAACAAGAAAAAACATAAAACAAAATACTAAAAGAAATCGATAATGCAAATAATTAGTTTGATATTTTTTTTACAGATTTTCCATATGCCTGCTAAAGTAAAAACATTTTTGTTAGATCCATAGTCAAACTATGATCTCAGCCTCCCCGTGTCGGGCGCTTCCGATCCGCGCCACTAGATGACCCAGCGGTCGGATCGAGTCGTGGCCTCATCTTGGGTCTTGGGTGGGGGGGGGAGGATTCTAGACGTTGCAAGTGCTAGAATGATTACGATGCAACTCCTTTAAATGCTGAAACGCTACAAAAGGATAATGAGGGCTTTTCCTTTTATTCTGTCACCCGGTGACACACGTACAGCGAAACCGACAATAAAAATTAAAACAAAAAAAATCAAAGATAACAAGATCCGATGAAAAGTGATGTCAGTCCAAGGAAAAATCCCGAACTGAATAATCTCAATCCCCCGGTTCCATTGTCTTCAAAAACCAGATAAATTGGGAACAAACTCAACCTTCCGAAGGCCATCCGCATGAACTAACAACAACTAACTCATCTCAATAACAAATTCTCAGTATATGTACGAGAAACAGTTGCGAAAAATTGTTAGGCCGAACCTTATAATCATTGAACATTTCGGTAGCTCTACAGAATCGCGGGAGGCCGTGGAGAAGACGAAAACTGTGACTTACCTTTTGTCATTGTAAGCAACACGAGTACCGCTTTGACGGTGAAGACGGTACTCTTTATCATTGTCGGTTCTTAGACGGGGTGGTCAGCAGCTTCTCTAATTTCTACCCAACCGCCTTCCTCAGAATTGCCGACGCCCATGCTTTCGAGGCCAGAAGAGCTCTCATAGACAGCTTTAAACGAAATTTATATTTGGCATCATTTTCAACCTTTGGCAGAATTCCAACGCTTTTCAAACACAGATTTTTTATGATCCCAAACGACGTCGTGAGCACAAAAGGATCCAAGATCTTAACTGGACGCACGTCACCCCTCAATAGGTCTCTGGTCCCATTTAGGGGGGCTTCAAACTTTCGTCGTTGAATAAAATTCGCTATCAACGATTAACAAGAGCTGAAAGCTCATATGGCACTTGCAAGGCTGGGTCAGAGGATTAAAGTAGGAATTCGTCAATGCGTGGGTTTGTTTTGATCATTTGTAAGCAAAACCCTTGAGATAAGAATGATCACGGGTCCTTGGAAATCACGAGACTGTATCGTTTGGCAATGCATTTGGCTGTGCGCACTTTAAGGGCGGTGGAAAATCATCTGTAATCAAAACTCTTGAAGCAAAAAAGATGATCACCAGGAGCACGAAAATGTATATTTTACTCAAAAGTATTGTTTGTACTTTAAGGAATTCAGTTGTAAGCAAAACCCTTGCGGCAAAAATGATCATTGGCTCATACGGATAACGAAAATGTATATTTTGCTTAAAAATATTTTTTTTTGTACTTTGCGGTTAGCATTAGTACTTTAAGGGATAGTCGGATCTGGGAACTAACTATTTCTAAGCCAATCATGTCAAGTCTCTAATTTTCAAGCCAAGATTCATCGTCCTAGCATGTCTGGAAGTACCTTAACTTGCGATCACCGGAATTCCGGACCCCCCTAACTCCCCCACAATGCCCGAATCCGGTCCGGTTCTGTCACAGATCTACATAGGGCTTGTGCTTGTTCTTCCCACCAAGTTTCATTCCGATCGCTCCACTCCAAGCATGTCACAAGGTTTCCGGACCCCCCTCCGACCCCCCCCCAGCTTCATCGGATCCAGTCCGGAGTTGAAATGGGACATCCGAGACATGTGGTCTTTCTACATATCAAATTTCATTATGATCCGATCACCCGTTCGGAAGTTATACATACCTCAAGATTCCGGATTCCCCTCCCTCCACTCCCCCTACGATGGTCGGATCAGGAAGCTGACTATTTCCAGGTTAATCTGGTCGCGTCCCTGATTTGCCTGCCAAGTTTCATTGTCCTAGCCCACCTGGAAGTATCTTAACTCCGTATGACCGGAATTCCGGAACCTCCCTCCAACTCCCCCCACAGTGCACGAATCCGGTCCGGTTCTGTCAATGACGTACCTAGGGGTTGTTCTTGTTCCTCCCACCAAGTTTCATCCCGATCGCTCCACTCTAAGCGTTCAACATGATTTCCGGTTCCCTCCTCCGACCCCCCCCCCCATATTCATCGGATTCGGTCCGGACTTGATATGGGACATCTGAAGCATGACGTCTTTCTACATATCAAGTTTCATGAAGGTCTGATCACCCGTTCGAAAGTTATGCATGCCACTAAATTCCGGATTCCGGCTCCCCTCCCTCCCCCCACGATGTTCGGATCGGGAAAGTGACTATTTCCAACTTAATCAATTGGGGTCCCTGAAATGCCTGCCAAGTTTCATCGTCCTAGCCTATGTGGAAGTACCCGAACTAGCAAAACCCGGACAGACAGACCGACCGACCGACCGACCGACCGACCGACAGAAATTGCGATCGCTATATGGCACTTGGCCGAAGGGCAAGTGCCATAAAAAGCCAATGAAAACGGTCGGAGCATAGAAGGAAGTATCACACAGAGCGTCTTCCACCCTTCTAACATTAGTAATTATTAGTTACTATTTTCGTTCCAACCTCGTGAAAAGTTACTACGCTGACCGTTCCAACCTTCTCGAAATAGTAACTAATAGCAAGAACAGATAATCTGACAGGACCTCCGTCTTTGGTCCTGGATACCCCGATAAGACTGAGCGGAGCTAGAGTTACATTTTGTGAGGTTTGAGTTGATACCCGTCTACTTCCCTCTACGCCGTTGCTCATACGAGGTGAAAAACCGTAAGATGCTTTGCAGGTGCGGAGAGCCCGCTCTATAGCGCGCCACACGTGAGGGTCAGTATGGCAGACAACCAATTAGCTGTTAAGGACGACTTAGACGGCGCTCGGATTCTTCTGTGGAATTGGACGTGGTACAGCTGTTTGTAGAGATAACGATTATGATGTTCTGCGTAGCTCCTCCTCCGCTAGTTTGCATCGGTGAGAATAAATTCGACTCTGCATGGTCGTATCACAGAGATAGGGAGACGGGGGTTCTGTCAGATTATTTGTTCTTGCTAATAGTAATTATTGCTTACCACGCTGGGGAGCATAGTAAGCGTGGTAACTACGAATCAGTGTGACGTGATTGACCGGATAAGCCCGTGGCATGATATTTTGCTGAATATAGAACAATGTGTTCCAGCCTTGACCGCCAGAAGCCAAAATTCGTGGCGTCATGCGTAGTAACTATGGTAAGTAGGGTGGAACACGCTCACAAAGACAGAATGAGTACTTGGTACAGAAGTGCTCGTAACTACTTGGAAGAGTGTGTATGAGAACGATTTGTTATGGTCGATCTTTCAATCAATCAATCAATTTATTTATTTCGTGATATTACACATGTGATTTCTCTTTTCGTGATTTCTCTTTTCACGACGATCTTCACTGTTTCCTGGACGAAGATTAAAAATTATATCCTTTTAAATGTTTTTTTCTTTTCTTCACTTACTCCGCTTATAAAAATGGCGGACTATAAATAAATTACTTACTTACTTGGAAGTACTTCATGTGTGTTCGTACTGGGCTAGAGATCAAGGACCGAACTTACTTAGCCGATAGAATATGTACAGAATAAAATTTGAGATGCTTGGATTTTAGACACTCCGCTAATATCTGGAACAAACTCCACCCAAAGACAAATGATTTATAAAACCGATTCGCTGTTATGAGCCACTCGTGGGTAGAAATAACTACTTGGCACAGATGTGCCAGTAAGCACTTGGAAGAGTGCGTTAAAGAAGTATTACCCCATCTACCCGTTTGCTAGGACTGCTCACTATGTTGTGTTACGGCTAACAGGGGTTCTCAGTTCCCAAAAATTGTATTTTAATTGTTATGTGTTTCGTTTCGTTTTATTTCTTTCTTTTATTACCCGTCTTCCGCTTTCCAAAATGGCGGGTTGAAGATAAACTTAGGACGAATTTAATCAGCTATAAATATATAAATAAATTTTTAAACTCTTAAAGGACTCCTGAACAGTGAAACCATACTTGAACACACCATGGAAAATGCATTTACAGACATGGCCACGTAGAGCATTCTTCTCCTGAGCTTGACGTTTTCAAAATAGGGATGTTCGTTTCTGGAGGTTTGCACATGCAGACTCCAAGACAAAAAGCGCAATTCATTCAAATCTTGTACGGCGCTGGCCGGATCGTATTGGAATTTCTTCTAGATATACGTTTGGGCTTAACTGGTTAAAAAATATTCCAGAAGAAGGGTTGATTGGAGACATTTGTTCATATCTAAAACTGTTTGGTACTGAAATAAGGACAGATGCAAAATGGAGCAAAAATCATAGCTTGGAAACACTATTTCGTTTTTGGATTGGGTTTTCTGCAGGCAATGTTAACGGAAGTCATACAGATAGGGATGATACTCGGTACTCTTCATTGTGTCCTTTAATGTGATTAGACTTCCAAAGAAAACTGTTTTGTAGAAGAAGTCCGGATTGGAATTGTTGATTCCCGATTTGGACAGAAAATTGAATACTGTATTAAACGGCATTATCTTCTGTTTAGGCATCTACACCCTCAATAATCTTCAGCTCAACATCGAGATCATACCCAAGACCATTTACCTCACCTCCCGAGTACTCCAGGTACGAGAGGGTGGCAAGTACGTTTTAACCCCCGAAGATGTCTCCGCCGTCACCGCTTACTATGCAGACAAGATCACAGAATTTCTGATTCTTGAGCCGCCGAAATCCGGTAGTGTCCGGACATTACCAACCCACGAGTCTGCCCCTCTAGTGAGGAGCTTCACGCCGAAGCAGCTTAATGACAGCCGAATTGTGGTAAGTTAATTGAATGAATGAATATATATAGATATTTTTAATTTTTACCAAACGCACATGGCCACAGTGGAGTAAAAAGAAATAAGATAAAACAAACACAAATAAAAAATAACATTTATGACGACAATTTGGACTAAATATCTAATTAGGCCTAAAAACTCATGAAAAACTCGTGTAGACGATGAGCTGGATGAGAACAAAGATTTAACAAAGACGCCGACGTCCTCTCCAGTGACCGAATAACATCTTGCACGCCGAACTTATGGATTAACTTGCGGTTACGACATGAACGAGGAAGATAATTAAAAATTTACAATGGATATTAAAGAAGGATGTCTTTAAAACTTTCAGATCTTTTTTCCGCAGAATGTGGTACACACCGGAACAGTACAGGATATAGGACGCGCAAAATGCATAATAAATTCGACCAAGCGCCTTTCGGTCATTAGCTAGAAAAAACTTAGAAAAAGAAATGCAATGTAAACTATTCGAAGAGAGCATTGCCCGTAGCGGGTGGCAGTATTCCTTCATGTGTTACACAGAAAATAAGGAAGAAAAAGAAAAGAAAATAGCCGAAGCATAAACTCCAACAAATAAAGTGAAAGAATTACAAGAAAGTTTAGTTCGATCTCTATATTTTGTGAAATGAAATTCTGATCTTATTCTTATACATTGGTGTTCCGTCTGCAGTTTTTACGATTGGGGGGAGGGGGGGCCAAATTGCTCACTTCTATAGAATAGAAATAGTGGAACAAAAAAGAAAGGCAAACGGACATTTTTTTTACACTTAAAATCAGTATAAAAAGCAACAGAAAACGAAAGGTTTCTGGGATTCTCGAACTGAAGTATTTTTCGATGACATGTAGTATATTCATTTATTTCTTCCTTATCGAATAATAGTATTCTTGCCTTTAAAAGTGATAATATGGAAAGGCGGAATTTGTTTTTACTTGTGCATTATCAAAAATATAATTATATCAAAATAAAAATAAATCCACTGTTCGAATCCCTTCGATTCAACTTTTCACTTCAAAAACTCCGTCGTGAACTCCCTGCCCGATGAAAAATTCTTTAACTGTGTAGTTGTATGGTAGTTGTACGAAAAAGTTGCACGAACTGATATGTAGTAGTATGGAATACTTTGATTTATAATGCCTCAGACTGGGTTAATCTTAAGTAGTAGTATCCGATAGCATCCAATCTTGCTATAGTAGCATCCAGTTTGCTAGTAGTAGTAGCATGCAATGGTAACAGTTACTGCTGCATGCAACAGTTACTACTAGTAGCATGCAGTGGCAACGGTTAATACTGCATGCTACTTTTACGTTCAGCTACAGACGACTAATTCTCGAAAAATTTTCATCGGGATGATCATATCTTCTCTCCAATGAGTAGGCTTGTTGTATACGAAAAATAGATGATTGGGTAAGCGTGGCCCGTAGTGTGTAGGGTGGCGGGTAACCAGGTTTTACCTTAACATAAATATAGTTTTATTTTTATGGCACTTGCAGCCTCTGGCTCAAGTGCCATATACCGATCGCAATTCCGTCCGTCGGTCGGTCTGTCGGTCTGTCGGTCGGTCTGTCCGAATTTTTTTGTCCCACATGTTCGAGTTAGGGTACTTCCAGATGTGCTAGGACGATGAAACTTGGCAGGAAAATCAGGGACCCGACCAAACTAACCTAGAAGTAATCAGTTTCCCGATCCGACCATCTGGGGGGGAGTGGTGGGCCGGGGAAATTCTGAAAATTAAGGAGTTTTGTCACTCTTTTTCGAATTGGAGTACTTCCAGATGTGCTAGGACGATGAAACTTGGCAGGAGCATCAGGGACCCGATCGGACTAACTTGGAAACATTCAGTTTCCCAATCCGACCACCCGGGGGGGGGGAGTGGAGGGCTGGGGAATCCGGAAAATCGGAGTAGTGTGTAACTTTAGAACGGGTGATCGGATTGGAATGAAACTTAATAACTGAATAGATGGCATACTTCTAATGTCCCGTTTGAATTCCGGACCGGATTCGACAGCTATGGGGGAGTTTGGGGGGGGGAGACCGGAAATTTCGAGAAACGGTTAGAATAGAGGGATCGGAGTGAAACTTGCTGGGAAGAACAAGCATCTGCTCCAGATAAATTGTTTATACATTTGGACTGGATCCGACCACCCGGGGGGGGGAGGGCTGGGGAATCCGGAATATTGGAGTAGTGTGTAACTTCCGGACGGGTGATCGGATTGGAATGAAACTTAATAACTGAATAAATGGCACACTACTGATGTTCCGTTTGAAGTCCGGACCGGATTCGACAGCTATGGGGGAGTTGGGGGGGGGAGACCGGAAATTACGAGAAACGGTTAGAATAGAGGGATCGGAGTGAAACTTGCTGGGAGGAACTAGAATTTGCTCCAGATAAATCGTTTATACATTTGGACTGGATCCGAAACCCGGGGGGGAGTGGAGGGCTGGGGAATCCGGAAAATTGGAGTAGTGTGTAACTTCCGAACGGGTGATCGGATTGGAATGAAACTTAATAACTGAATAAATGGCACACTACTGATGTCCCGTTTGAAGTCCGGACCGGATTCGACAGCTATGGGGGAGTTGGGGGGGGGAGACCGGAAATTTTGAGAAACGGTTAGAATAGAGGGATCGGAGTGAAACTTGCTGGGAGGAACAAGAATCTGCTCCAGATAAATCGTTTATACATTTGGACTGGATCCGGACACTAGCGGGGTGGAGGGCTGGGGAATCCGGAAAATTTGAGTACTGTGTAACTTTCGAGCGGGTGGTCGGATTGGAATGAAACTTAATAACTGAATAAATGAAATACCTCTGATGTCCCATTTGAAGTCCGGACCGGATTTAACAGCTATGGGGGAGTTGGGGGGGAGACCGGAAATATCGGGAAACGGTTAGAATGGAGGGATTGGATTAAAACTTGCTGGGAAGAACAAGCATCTGCTCCAGATAAATCGTTTATACATTTCGGATGGATCATGACATTAGGGGGGGGGGGTGGAGGGGAGTTTCCCGAAATTCCGGTTATGGCTGTTTTGGGGATTTGCACGACGAATCTTGGGAGGCGAATCAGGGACCCGATCAAAGTGACTTATAAAGAAAAATTTACATGATCTGATAGCCGTGGGGGGAGTAACGGGAGGGGGAATCCGGAATATTGAGTCATGCGTAACTTTGAAACGGCTGATCGGATTTTAGTGAAATTTGGTAATTGAAGAGAGGACATGTTTCTGTTGACGGACAGATCCGACAGCAATTGGGGGGGGGGGAAATACGTGACCGACTTAGACTGGTGAGATCGGAATGGAACTTTGTGGGAATAACAAACAGATGCTCTGGATAAACACTTACGGAACCGGATTGGCTCCGGCGACTGTGGGGAAGTTTGAGGGGGGGGGTCCGGGATTCCGGTGATCACGATTTAAGGTACTTCCAGATAATCGAGGACGATGGAACTTGGCTGTAATATTAGAGATTTGGCAAGATTGACTAAAAAATGGCCACTTTCCAAACCCGACCATTCGTTAAAGTACTAATCTTGACTGCAAATTTCAAAAAATACTTTTAAACCAAATTCATATTTTCATGATCCCCATGAGCCCATTATCATTTTTGCCTCAAGGGTTTTGTTTACAAATGACGTTCTAGCTCCCTTAAAGTGTGAATCTGAACGGCCAGGTCGAAAAGTACTTTATTTGAAACAATACATCTCAACCCATGATCATTTGTGCCACAAGGGTTTTGCTTAAACATTTATTTCTGTTACCCTTAAAGTGCGCATTTGAAATGAAAAGCGAAAAAAAAGTTTTGACGAAACGGTATACATCAAGGATCCCTAAGGGCCTGTGATCGTTTTTGGCTCAAGGGTTTTGCATACAGATGCATTTCTAGTGCCTTTAAAGTGCGCATCATTACACCCAAGTTCAAAAATAAAATACTTTTTATCTAGCTCCCTTAAAGTGCGCATTTTAACCACAGTCGAAAAATACTTTTGATCAAACAAAACATCTCAACACATGCAAGTGCCATATGAGCTTACAGCTCTTGTTTACTTACACTGTACAAGATATATCCCAATCCAGATGAATGCGAATAATGCAATCTCAAAACACTGACAACTTCAGTACAACGACCGACTGATAAGTAACTAAAGACGAATGCATAATGAGCGACATTTAACTAAGAAAAAGTGAGCTTATGTACTCTATCTCCACAAGTGAAGATTACTCCGATTCGAGGCTTTGCTCAAGCTAAAACTGACGTCGTTTGAAGTTTAATTCAAGCTGCAACTGCACTGTCAGAAGTTTCATAACAGATCGCGCATAACACTTTCAAGAGTAACACCTTTTCACTTGGAAATAAAGTGTTATAACCAATTAAGTTTACACTATTTCGTGCCTAGATCTCCAACAACACCTTCAATTGGTAAAAATACTACACTGTCAGAAGTTACATAAGGACAACAGAAGGATGCCTGGTTTCAACAGATAACACTTTGGGATGTTATCTGTTATGTTTCTTTCTCAAGAAATAGGCACGATATGTTTCTTTCGTACGAAATAGTGTAAACTTAATTCGTCAAAACACTTATATTTCTAAGTGAAAAGGTGTTATTCTTGAAAGTGTTATGCGCTATCTGTTATGAAACTTCTGACAGTGTGACGTCGTTTTGAGTTTAGCTCTGAATCTCCACTTGTGCAGCTAAAAATTCTAGAAACACTGGAGGATCGTATTTACTTCGCTTTGTACATAGAGATAGCTGAGCCCTTGACGAAGAGACCCACACAGCATGTTCCTTCAGCCCAAGCTGATTGCGAATCATATTTGACTGGGTTAAACGGATACCTCAGATGAGTGAAATTCTAGCAATATTTCGACCCTTCTTGGCAAGGGGATCACGAAATCGAAAACGAACCTGTGACGAAATATCGGCAAACTCTGCTGACGTATCCGTTTGGCGCAGTCAAATATAACTAGCTTCAGTGTCTGAGGAACCTTTCCTGACTCCTTCCTCCCAATTTTGTTCATCGTTCGTCCACTCTAGTTCAAATTACTTACCCCAAAATTTTATCTTTTTATTTATCCTTCCTAACGCCATTCATCCTTCTTCCACTCTAAATAACTCAATCACTTACTCGAAAAATGTTCTCTTTTTATTTGTTCTTGGTTCATGCTTGAGTAGTGAACTGAAATACAAAGTGCTCTTCAGATTCCCGTGTAAAACATTCCATCGTACGTTATATTTGTCTAATGCCGTGACAGTGCGAGCTTCACTGCTTAGATGAATTCGCATTTGATGGGATCGCTGTTCCTATGGCACGCTTTTACCTGACTATTGTAGTGGTTTGCTAACTATGTCCACAAGCCCCTCTGTAGCTCAGTGGTAGAGCGGTGGCCGTGGAAGCCGAAGGTCTTGGGTTCAACCCGAGTGAGAACTTTTGTCTTTCAGGTCACGACTAAAAGTGGTTTCATCTGCAGGGCATATTACCCACTGGATTAATTCTTTGCCATGTCATTCGGGCCCTGGCTGTGCCCCAAATGGCCCAATTAAAAAAAAAAACATTTCAGGTTTACACAAACCATGGATAAAATGGTTAAGTCAGCTTTTTCGGCATATTATTATCCATTTTATCCATTGTTTGAATGTCTGTTTGCCAGTCACCGTGGGCAAGCAAACTTTCGCATGCAAACCGGTTAAGGTTCGCGCAGCGCAGGTGCCGACCTCCTGATACTCCGCCCTCGGCCGGGGTGCAATGCGTGGTTGGGGGCAAATCATCCGACGCTTTCCCGTGCTTTTCCCGAGATTTCTCTAGGTACCCATTTGAAGCTGGGTGGACTTTTGGCTTGTCTTACGGGGAAACGCCACTAACCCTCGCCCTAAACCAAACGGTCGGCACAACCGAGACTCGAACCAGCGACCCTTCGTTCGTGAGTTCGGCGCGATAACCATTCGGCCATGGACGGTAAAAGTCCCTTGCATAACATTCCGTCTTACATAGCCTACTATTCTTCTTAATCTTTATCCTGAGAGTTATTTTGTTTGTCTTCTCTATAAATATTCTTCATCCCCCTCTCTCTCCGGTTTTTCCAAACCAGCATTCCAGAGCTTGCGTGTTGAAAATACCACGAAAATATTCTCATATTTTTTCGGATGCTTTGGCATTCTTTATCACAAGGAAATTAAATTCCTCGATAATAAAGAAAATACCAGGATTCCGTGACTCCCGACGGCAATCTGGTTTCGAGGTAAAAGTTGAGAGGGAAAAAGAGTAAATAGGGAAGCATTTTAAGTGAATGGAAGCTTCTTTGAAGAGGGAATTTGCCATGACATCAACTAAAAGTGTTTTGAAAGGAGATAAAGGAGTGAACTTGGAAAAACCATGACTCCTGACTTGTGGCGAAGGAAATAGGTTCCAGGTTTAATTTTTTTTTTTAGAACCGAAAGGGGTCAATGGAAAACCGGAACACCGGAACCCCGGAACCTCCCTAACCTAAAAGGTTAGGTAAAAGGTTAACCTAACCTAACCTTTTACCTAACCTTTTGGTTATTTTTACCTAACCTTTTGGTTAGGTTAGGTAGGTTACGTTAGGGAGGTTCCGGGGTTCCGGTTTTCCAGTGACCCACCGAAAACAAACAAAGTTATCTTCACATGTCCCTATGGAGGCGCAACCTCGATTACCATAGAATACAATTATAAGCCTTCATACTAACGAAAATAGTTAGTTTCGACAAAAGAGAACAAACACAAAAGTAATTTTGTGAGCTGCAGAAGAGGAATGAGTTTTGGAAGATCTCGATTTGAAAGAACTTGTAGTCCAGTTTCTCACATGCCTCATCTCAAGCCGTCGGAAAAATGTCCTTCATTCTAGCAATCCCGGCTGAATTTCGATTCCGAAACTAACAGCATGCAAGGTTCAACATGTTACTCATAGGCCACATTCATAGGGCAATTAGATCCATTAGTCCATTTCCGGTTTTGACTGGATATCGGCCAACCTATCAATCCGGTGTAATAATATTTCTTCCGACACCAACCTTCAAATCTATCTGGTTGGAACACTTTTTCCATTCACAAAATACAATCAACTATCTTTGTTCGTCCGTCTGTCTGTTTTAAGGGTTGAGGCATTTCTTGTTCAGACTTGTTTGTAGGAAGTTCGGAGATGGGCAACGTAGCTCCAAATTCAAGGGTGGGGGGAAGGGGTTTCCAATTAGGGCGTAAAAAAACATTTTTATGCAATGAGACATTCGACTTAAGGCTTATGACCAATTGTTTGTTTCGGCAGAGGGATATTAAGACTGATAAATTTTGCTTCGCTATAATTGGATCACTTGTTAAGTTGAAACCCCCTCCCTCGCTCCAAATACAGGGTCGTTTCTCAAACACAAACTGGAACAGAACATAATATAAATACTAAAATTGCCTTAGACGTTCTGGGCCGAAAATTCTAAAATATGTCCGAAAATTATGTTCAGAAATCTTTAGTAGTTACTCGAAAACCCGGATTTGTTTTGGGGGAGGGGCTATTTCTGTGATAAATATGTACTTGTGTCAGGTCACTACGTCAACATCATAAAGAAACATCCTAACTTTCTCAGGAACCCAATAACACCGATAATATAAATCTATAAAGAAACTTCCAGACTGGTCGTAAAAGCACTCTCACTCATAGAGGATTGAGAACAAGAATCGAGTCCCAAAAGTATCAAAACTTTCGCACCCGTAACTTGGGACTGAGACTTGGGATCCCAAAACGTTGGTGACGAGCAGGCCCGTATCCAGGAATCTATTTCGGGGGGGGGGGGTTGCCCACGGGTCGGACCAAAAAGTAAAAAAAATACATAGATCAGAGGTTAAAGCCTACAATAAACTATTACTTTTGTGGGTTGGGGGGGGGGTCGAACCCCTAACCCCCCTGGATAAGGCCTTGGTGACGAGACACCTGTCACTTCGGAAAGAGGGCGCAAGTAATAGTCCGTCTGTTAACCTGATAACGACAGTAGAGGTATGTTTATTTGAACAGTTACTTAAATGTGAACAGTGCTTTTGGGCTAAATGGCAGTATAAAGTTCCAATATACCTATTGAGGTCTTTTCAGAGGCCCTTAATAACCGACTTCGGCTAACTCATAGTTGACTTAGCCTACAGCAAGTGCATGAAAATGCCAGAGCCCAAAGTCAACAAGCGTTCAAATAAGCAAACGTCTACTGTATCTAAGGGTTGATATATTCCATTCAGACTTGACGTGTGAGCGTTCTTTGCGCCAATGTACAGGTCAAGTTCCTAGACAGGCTCCGTAGCCCTGTATGTGGTGAAAATACATGCTGAATCCCTTGCATCGTGGAGGCTTGTCTGAATGATCATGTTGGAACCGCCAAATACTGTGTTGATAATTTCGGTAGAATTCTGTAGAGGCTTGCGCCTTTTTTTGCTATTAATAGCCTAAAAAGAAAAAAATAATATCTGAAGTTGGTGTTTGCAAGTAGTTTGATGTTTTTAAGAAGTCTGTCGGGAATCCGGCAAAAACTGAAAATTCGTTTCAGTAGAAATTTGGTGTCAGAATAGAATTTCGGAATAGGGGTAAGAAAACACTCTAGATCAGTTATATTTTACTTGCTTTTCCTGTCGGTCCGACATTTGGCCGCAGTCCGTGAAAATGCGGAATTTTGATAGTTCTAATTGCTTGATAAGGTAAGGTAAGAAAATTCGATTTAGTGATAAAAATATATAGAAAACTGGTCACCCTGTGCTGTGAAGTCGCTAGGTGGGCCGGATTCCCCGGAATCCGGAGAAGATGGGAAAATTCGTCCGTTCCCGATGAAAATGTTTAGAGAATTAGTCGTATGGTGGTGTACGAAAAAGTAGCATGCAGTAGTAACTGTTGCCACTGCATGCTACTACTAGCAAACTGGATGCTATTACAGCAAGATTGGATGCTATCGGATACTATCCAGTCGCAAGCATGTTCAATCAAATTATTCCATACTACTACATATCACAATACATGCAACTTTTTCGTACAGCTACCATACAACCACAAAGTCAAAGAATTTTTCATCGGGTTCTAATGAATGCCTTTCCCTAGCTGTTGGTAATATTACCATATATTCGCATCTCGTTCTGGTGTGAACCGGAAATTTCGGAAAGAACAAAATCCTCCGTTAAAACTTACAAGGGTGTTGAAAATGTAGATGAAGATAGACCGGAAATTAAAAACAGAAAGGGTTTACCTAGTGGATCTGGTAAAGTGGTTAATAAGCGATGAATCACATGGTAATTACTGGATCTAGCGAAGCCAAGAAATTTACAAGACCCGACAATGAAGAAGTCCGATAAATATTCCCCTTTAGGATTCCATCGAAACCTTTCCGTCTTGTGATCATGGTTCGCGGTCAGCTTGACTCCTCCTAAGAGGCGGGAAACCTATCACTTGTTACTACTTGAAAAGTGTCGTCACTTGACAACTCATATCCATCGGCCAATCCCGGGTCTCGGGAAAACCTGAGTTTTGGAAAAATTGCTCTTTGATTGCTCAATTTCGAAAATTTTCTTCCTTCTTTTCAGTATATTCACGATGACTCGGAGAATCTCAGTGACAACTTCGTCATCATCGCTCGAGCCGACGGTCTGGAAAGCATACCCGTTCGTGTTGATGTCTCCGTGACAGGCGTGGATGACGAGCCGCCAGTTTATGCTGGACCGCGAGAGATCCTGGTGTGGGAAAGTGGAACTACGGTCCTTGGAAAGCAACATATATGTAAGTGCACTTCAGTTTATAAACCAACTACCAGTCAACCACAAAATCCCGATTTTTGGATACCCTGTGCCTAACGTTGGATACTCTAACTGAATAAATAACTACAATTTGATTGAAGCTCAGAAATCAACCAATCAGAACTCTTTTATAGTAGAGCAGGTCAAGGTAAGGTTATCAACTAACATGTATCCAGCATTTGACGTCGGGAGCATAGTACGCATGAAAAATAGTGAATCGTGGCAAGTGCAAAGATTAGTGAGGTGTCATTATCAGGTTTGTAATAAAACAAATGAAATTAGGGTTTCCCGGCCTATGAATTAATGAATGCAATTGCAAAAATAGGGTGCATTGGCATTTTAGACACGACGGGTCATTTAAAGGACTAATTAGGCTACAGTTTCAGTTCTAGCGTTGCCTGCCGTTCCTGTTTAAACGAATGACCATTTGTTACTTAATTGTTGTTAATTTTTTTTGAAATTCGAATAGGTTTTTGCCTCTGGTGCTATGTTTCTTATCTGATTTTTTAAGCGGTTAGGATTCTTCAGCCGTGCAAGGCACTACGCAGTACCCAGCCGTTTTTTTTCAGGCCCCTCCCCATCCCTACACTGTCAGAAGTTTCATAACAGATAACACGAGGATGCCCGGATTCAACAGATAACACTTTTAGTGTTATCTGTTATGTTTCTAAAACGTTATAGCGTTTACTGTTATGGAGCGTAAGGTGTTGTGATCGTATCTGTTACGACGATGTAGATGTTATGCTCGTAGGTGTTATCACGAGGCATCTGTTATGAGCTCAGGTGTTGTGACGAGACCGGTGTTACGCTGAAATGTTGAAATCGGGCATCCTCCTGTTACACCGAACTGTTGTCGTCATTTTACTGTTATGGTTCTTGGTGTTACGAACAGACCACAGCTGTCCCTTGGATTATTTATCGGAAGAAACAGACATTAAAACAGTAAAACTTTAATTCTTTCAATAAAATTGAGTTATTTGAACTTTCATAGGAATTCATAGGAAAGAAAGAATAAAAAAAAATTAATATTTCAAAAAACAGCCCTTCTACGTTCAGTTGTCCTTGTGCTGGCAAACAGCTTCCTTGCAACACTCTTCTTCGTCTCTGGAAAAAAAAATTAAATAAGATAAGTCTGCCGTTCGGATAAAATATTAAAACAGTATACTTTCGGTCTATGTAATCTGTGTATATCTCACTGAAATTTTCCCAGAACACTGATACACAGGCGGAAAATAAGGATCAGGCCGCAGAGAGCCAACACAAAAAGCAATAAAACATTCAATGGGAAAAAATCTGGCGATGTACCTATGCGCGATGGAAAACATGGTCCAATGTTTTGAAAGGTGTATTATGAAGTTGAAATGGAAAGATTTTGTAGGACAAAAAAATACAAGAAATTCAGTTGCGGATATTTTAACCTACAATTTAAGGATACAGCCACATTGTGAAACAATATAATGGTTGACTTACCATCTTCTCGAGTTGCAATCGGCTTTTCTCCTGCAGCAAAGGGCAGTTCATTTTCCTCGTCTCCGAAATCTTCATCCCCGCTATCTTCCGTTGTGCTGGTCATGACGATACTGTCGTCGTCCGTGGTGCTGCTTTCGCTGATGGTCTCGACGACCCTTTTACGCTTCAGTCCTTTCTTCTTGTTAGTTGTTTTCCGCATCGTCACATGTTGCCTTTTGAAAGAAAAACGAACATGTAAATGTCTGCGCGGAAGCTAGTTTTTGTGAAGATGCAGCTCTTCTCAATGAACAGTGTTTCCCCTGAACTTAACATTGTTTGTTTTACCAGGGACCCATAAATTTCCTGTAATGACTCGCCATTCAGGGGGCCTGTCAATAAGAGATTTCTGATGCGCTCTTGATCGAACGTCTGAGAGTTTGAGAAACACCCACGTGGATAGAATACGCGAATATCCAGATAGACGAAATTTGGGATTGGCTGCTGGCGCCGTCAGGGAGGAGTCTCTTTGGTGCGCACGTACAATGCGGCAAACAAGAATGCCGATCGTCTCAAGCGGGATTTTTGGAAGATGGATTTGGTTCGGTCATCATATCAATATAGAAGCATAGGAAATGACAGGCCCCCTGTAAGGAAATCTATGGGTCCCTGGTTTTACGTAGATACTGATTGCGGATGGAGATATTGGCCATATACAATCCTACGGAAAATGAGGACAAATATCTGAAACTTATTCGTTTTCAAACTGCAGGACATGTGCATTGTATCTGTCCTTAATTTACAGAGGCGAAAGCCTTTCTGCTGCCATTATATTATTTATTATTATTACTAATTAATTAATCTATCATAGATTATAGAACGTATAAGTCAATTATATGTCCTCTAAGAAGGTCGACCAAAGAACAATCCATACCTATTTGCCTCGATCTTCATTTGTGTCTGCTTCGCTGCCTCTACCACCATCAGGTCCCGAGTGGTCGTAGCCTTGATATGTGCGTATAGGTCCTGCAATTTTCTGCTATCAATGGACCGTGATAAAGGCACTCCAAACACGCATAGGACAGCCATTGAGTGGAAAGGACATTTCCAATCGATAGCTCTCGCACGCCCTCTCGTCAGATAATACACACTCGCGCACATCAGGATCGCGTCTTGCACTGTTTCGACCTGGAAAGCGGTCTTCTGGGCCACCATAATGTCAAATTTGTAGTCAGCCGTGTAGAATATCATCGGTGGATCGGCCTGTAGAAAAAATGCACATTATGCATATGCTTGATAAAGTTGCACCATTTCAACAAACCTTATGGACGGGGAATATCAATTTAGGCCTATAATCCCAGGTTTATAACACCGACTCAAATCCATTTAATCTTTTTGGGGTAATTTTTGAGGATTCTTTGAATATAAAGCAAGTCATTGCTTTGGATTTTGCCTTTCGAAATCTAGGAGTGGGGCGATATTATATCCCCCCCCCCAAAAAAAAAATTAAATAAAAAAAAATGGCGCACCAATGGCTGCATGCTGCTGCTCTTGCGTCTACGTTTATTTTCCACTGACTCCCTCAAATCCAGGTCCGATGACTAGCGTGATGTTAGACTAAGGGCGGCCATGAATACTAACAAATATGGATTTAAGTGGACACAGCATTTATCTATAACTTATGGTGTTTTAAAACTTACTTTCTTGCGTGACAGTTTTTCAACGTCCGCCTGAATCATTGGCGTGCTTTGGCGAAGGCAGAAGTCCTGTAGACGAAAAAACATATCGACGTCGTCTTCAAAGATTTTGTTGGCGGCCTTGGTCGTAAGAAAAGTTTTGCAGGCAACTACAAAGAGCTTCACGGATTCGTCCATATCAACGTTAGGAAACTCCCCGCGTATGTCGCAGAGAACCTAGAAGTAAAAATGCCATGAACAAATGCCAATATATTATAGTCTTATACTTGAAAAGACTTACAAATTAATACAGACATCCTTATGGCTTGTCAATTCTCAACTTTCATTCGGAGCTGATCACACACTCGAAAGTATGCGTGATGGATGATTCGGAATTCCATTTCCCTCCGCTACTCCTCCCGATGACGGGTCAGGGAAGTGACTACGTTGCCAGTTTCATTTTCCTAGCACATCTGGAAAGTACCTTAGCTCGTCTGTCCCGTCCAACTCCCCCCACAATGTCCGGATCCAATCTGGTTCTACTGATTACGTATTTAGGACGTATGATTGCTCTTCCCACCAAGTTTCGTCTTAACCCCTCTGCTCTAAGCGAGTCACGTCATCTCCATTCCCCCACCAACTTTGGACCCGAACCGGGGCTAAAGTGGAAGATCAGAGACACTTGTCCTTCCAGCTTCCAGCGTCATTCACTTTCATCGTATCAGCCCATCTGAAGGCACCCTAACCCGAGAACAGTGGAATGACCGACGGAAAAACGATCGGTATGTGGTACTTGAGCGGAGCTACAAGTGATAAAAACAAGAGATGTGAACGAAAGGCAGTATTCTTCACCGAAAATGTCACACGGGTCTCTATATCACGCTGGGTCGAACCAAAAAATAATAATCTGATAGAACCTCCGTCTCTGGTCCCATGCAGTGACTATACTGATAGAGGTGATTGCTTTAGCTTTGGATTGTTACCCGTCTACTTCCGTCTTCGCCGTTTCTCATAGTAGTCTACTATATTCGCTGAGATCCAGTCCAGACAACCAATCGGCTTTGACTTTGAAAGTTTCCTCTACTCGGCTATTCCTCTATTATATTCGCTGAGAACCAGTTCAGAGAACCAATCGGCTTTGGCTTTGAAAGTTTCCTCTACGCGGCTTCACAGATATATAGCGATTTGTAGAGGTGAGGAAACTTAATGTGCCGCTAACCTCCGCTCGTTTACATCGGGGAGGGTATTTTGATATTTTTGACTCCACATGGTCGTATCGTATTACAGAGATCTGTCAGACTATTTGGTCGTGGTCGAACACATTAATTCTCCAAAGCTCACCACGTAGGCATAGACCGACACATTTGTGATCCAGGACAAGGGATGAGCGAAAAATATTACATATCAGCCGATGACTGCTCGACCCTTCCTCACCAAACATGTCTAGAGCACTAGAATTTCTTCCATACCCTGCATGTAACTATCGGAAAGGGTTGACATGCATAACGCGTTAGGTCCTATCGTGCGCTTGTGGGATAGATTAGCCGAAAGCGGGCAACCAGTACATTAGAGAAAAGTACATCCTAAAATAGATTGTCTTTATGGACACTTTGCAAGACGTTCACTTTAGCGCGATTGCAGTAAAAGTCTAACGATGTCCAAGATATCAAAAATATTCATGGGTGAACGACTTTAGCCTCACATTGGCCTGCTACATATTCAAACAATCTAAAATAAGCAATAAGTAAAATAGGCGTAAAACTTACAAATTCTTTGACTCTGAACTCCGGTCTATCCTGCCCTTTTCGCCAATCTCTTGTTTCTAGCATCGTCGTCTGCAAGGACTCTGACAAAGGCTCGCCAGCGGCTGCAATCTCTGCTATCTGGTCCATAGATACTTGCATTTTTTTCGGGACATGTCCTGTAAACAGAGAAACATAACTGCTATATTATTCGAAATATTAACTTTTGGTGTTCAACTCTGTTTAATGTCTCTCGAAATGATAATGCACTCGTGTTCTTAAAAACACTTTTCTGATCTTTAGAAAAATTGTATCAGCATGGCAACACCGAACGCTGCATTCATAAGAACCGTTTGAGTTCCTATTTGAACAGGCGTGTGTATTAAGACGTAAACATCGTGTATAGCGCTATTCAGCTTATTTCACCTCCTTGAAAAATGCTTAATGAAAATCCATTGCGACAGTTAGCCTACTGAGGAAAATAAATCACAGGAAAGACGCGTGTGGATCAATCGTTCTGAATCGCAGACTTTGTACATCGATGAAAAAGACTAAAGAAACGCGTTGTTTTGGAGTCGAATAAATAAACTAGTAAGGGAAATCACTGGGACGTTTTGCACAAGGTGGAAGAACGTTTTGTCCTTGACGTGGAATAATTACCCACCCTCTAATCTGAAATCCGAGGACGCTACAGCCTCTCTAAGTGCACAAAGCGTTACTTCAGTTACGACGAAGTTTTCCACAAGGCAAGTATTTGGATATTTCAGAAAATCAGTTTTTGTCCTGCAGAGATTTTCATTCCAACAGTAATTGAAGTCGGTTAAGCAAGACTTTGTTTCCTTACCTTTCTTTGCATTCGGTGACGGAGACTCTCTCTTCGGTTTAAAGCGTGCCTGTCTGTTTAGCTGGCTCAGCATTCCTTTAAAGACGTGTAGAAGCTAGAAAAAAAGCTAAAATCTCAAATTGCACTTGTAATGGTACTTTGTATGCATTCAGTGAAGGGTTACTACCACACGGATGATTGGATCGGGGAAGGAAAGGTTTCGTTGTGCATTACGTCGTGTCCTGTGTATCTGCAAACCAAATTTCATCGTTATGACTGGACTTGAACGTGCCCGAACTAGAAAAAACGAAAGAAACCGAGAGATCGATAGTGATCGCAATTTGGCACTTGAGCCCAAGAGTGCATGCAAGTAAAGATATCAAAGCTTAAGACAAGACAAGTATGTCTTTAGACCGCAACTATAGTATAATCACAATTCTCATATTATCATATGCTGAGATGCTTCCGTTCCAAAAAGCTAACATAAATTTGACGACACCTAGCGGATGAGAGTTATCTTGCGTGAAAAAATTTAAAAGAAAGAAAACTCCGAAGAATAACTTACATTTGCGTTTGTGCCACCAAAGCATGGAAATTTTGCCATGGCCTCCAGAATCTGCTTGTAATGTCTGGAAGTCATTGGTTCAAAGTTGCAGACTTCCTGGTAGAATTTTCGAACTTCTGATACCATTTGTGACATCTCCGCCCGAAGGACCGAACAGGCGATGTTTTCCGTCTTCAGAAGATCACGAATATTTGCAGTGAAAATATCTCCTTCAAGTGTTCGTGGTACGTTCGAAGGAAACTAGGAAGGAATAAAAGGCACTATATATAACTATAGTTGGAAAGGACCCCAATAAGTCTAACTATACTTGGGAAGGACCTACTTCTATGCTCACCAGCCATAGCGCATACTATATCTGCTTGTAATGTCTGGAAGTCATTGGTTCAAAGTTGCAGACTTCCTGGTAGAATTTTCGAACTTCTGATACCATTTGTGACATCTCCGCCCGAAGGACCGAACAGGCGATGTTTTCCGTCTTCAGAAGATCACGAATATTTGCAGTGAAAATATCTCCTTCAAGTGTTCGTGGTACGTTCGAAGGAAACTAGGAAGGAATAAAAGGCACTATATATAACTATAGTTGGAAAGGACCCCAATTGGCCCAATAAGTCTAACTATACTTGGGAAGGACCTACTTCTATGCTCACCAGCCATAGCGCATACTATAGTGGTCGACAAAAGAGATGGCCCCAGCCCCAAACTGCTTTTATTTGTTTCTAAGCCATTTTAGGAAGGGAAAAGAGCACAAGCAAGGAAATCTGTGATTCCGAGAAATTGCAAAGCAGATTGAATAAAAAGGAAAAAATGTATTTGGTCAGAAGTGAATTCCCTGGAATGCCACCTATCAATCATCTGCAACGGTCAATTAGTCTTGAACCTGCGAGTTTGCGGCTGCAGCCTTAGGCGTTACATGGTTGGACACACAGTATGATATTTGTAGTAAATAATGGCATTAACGAATACTGTTTGACAAAATATCTGACTCACCTGTTGAAGGCTGTTGCAGTCTTCTTCGTAACAGCGATTTTCGTTATTGGTGGAAACTTCTCCCTCCAAGTCAATTGAAAATTCAGAGGGAACAGAAACTGCACAGGTATCAGAAATAGGTTGAGCTTCATATGAGCAGGCAGGAGAAAAAATTGGAGTTGTTACGGCCACCGATTTTTTTACATCGACTTTGTTGAGTTCATTGGACAAGTCCAATAAATCCAGTTTCAGGCCCAGGCCTGGGTTAAAACTTTCAAGTATCTCCGGTCTTCTTGTGAGCATGCAGAAGGTCCTCACTCTCAGTATATGGTTTTCTATGAGATGTAGAACAGTAGGGGGTTAAAATGTGCGAAGAGCAATTAATAATAAACAAGAGCGATTAATAGCAACATAAACACCTGCAATTCCATTTTCTAAAAGCAACTTGGATCAAAATTAACTGCTATTTTAACAAATAGCAAAGAGGGTTTGGAGCTTCCCCCTGAGGAACGATGTCACCTTTCTGACATAATCCAGAAAAGAGTGAAAACCACGTTGTTTCGGAGCTTAAATGACGAGAGGACACCCACTTCTGTTTAAAAATTCTAATCACTTTCTTCGCGGTCACTCTCATTCACTGACCAAACATGATGGGAGAAAACAAATTCTGATTTCCCGACCTTTTAAAGGCTAACTAAATGGCCTTCAGAAATTGGCATGTGCAGTTGTGGCCAGAGATATGGAAGCTTGGAATGCGCAACTAACACCTTTGATTGTTTGGGAACGCAGACAAACAGATGCAGACTTTCGACAATTCTGGTGATTTCTAGACGCTGACACACGAACAGAACTTCTCCTTCTTTCATGAAACATCGCTCTATGAGAACAAAATCTGGATCCTCAGAGAACCACCGACTTGAATCGCGGAAACCAGCAAGAAGCACGTCACCGGCAGCATATACCATGCCTCTGACACCACAAGAGCAGGAAGAAACTACTGCTTGAGTCAAAAAGTGAGGGGAGTCCACAAACAGGTCCTGAATCGAAGGATCGGCTACACCATTGGTTAAAAGCGTACTGTCCCCTATGGCTTCTGGGAGCTTGAAGCTCTTCTCTTTCAAGGCTTTCGTTATACAGAAGCCGAGGGCATGCTTCATCAGGCTGAAAGAGGGATTAACGAAATTGCGCAAGGGCTTGCCTTTCAAAACTTGAATGCTCGCTTCAGGTCTCAGACAATTGTGCGAATTCAGGCTCCCAAATCTACTATGTTGCCAGCTGAGATGGCTAGCATAGTGCATGTTTGGAACGACTGATTGAAAGGGGTACAGATTCCTGAAAAGTGCAAACCGACAAACATCCAAGTGGGCAAGTGCAGACTGAGTCTCAGCATCAGCATGCGGTGAAAAGGCAATCAGAACGAACTCGCGAAAAACTGTCAAAAGCTCAAGATGCAAATCATCTTCAGATATCATGGAACCCACAATAGGATAAAGTACAAACGGCAATACTTCTATGAGAGTGAGCATTGAACTGGCCGTTTGCTGAAGATGAGAATGCTGCCCTCTTTGCAGCTGATTGACACCAAACGGTACAGGTTTGTCCTTTTTCTGATCAGGGGTGTAGAACGCATAAGACTGGAACTGGCCACTGATTTGTGCAACACTAATGTTGAATTTTGCGGCGAGGTCTGCAAGGCAAAGCGTCACGTCGTAATGGGCAATACCTTCAAGCAAAACATGCATTGGATCAATTAAAAGCTGTTCTGTCACCTTGAAATAGGATAGGCCCTTGAATGGGCAGAGATGGTTCCCCAGACCATGCATTTTTGCATATTCGTCGTGTTTTTTCTTTTCTGAAATTCTTCCTTGAAGAATGGCAACTCTGTCCATGTGCAAATCTTCATCCCGGTACACAGGATTTTCGCGTTTAGACATATCAAGAAATTCTGGCCTCTTAGTTTGGCAGATTCTACAAGGGGAAAACCCCCCTACTCCTTTGAATCCACCAATATCAAGCTGGAACGGCGAATCGCCTTTCACATAAGCAAGCCTTATTCTGACGAAGACTCTGACACCCCTGACGACCATGAACACACCGTCTTTGTATGAACCAATTTCGGTGATGAGACCTTCCAAAGCCTTTGAATATCCACCTTCAGCAAGCTTAAAATGGGAAGTTGCAGCCAGAAAAACCGGTGGGATGAACTGAAGCTTTGACCGAAGGTGAGGTGGTCCATTCACAAATTCCATACTGAACATGGTCAGGTTATGCTTTGATGTGTGTCTGCCAATAGGATTGGTGATACCACAACCATCCCCCCAAATGCTGATAAGTATTTCAGCAGTGCCATCATGAGAATTCAAATTCTCAGCATAAAAGGTGCCATCAGTGAAAGCAACACAGTTTGGTACTTTGTACCTTTTACCAAGAATGTACCATTCAAACATTTCATCATTCCTGTTAAGAACAAATGTAAGGTAGTCAATGATACAAATGGAGTAGCCATAGGCTTGCTTTATTACTGGTTTTCCATTCCGGAAGGACAAAAACTGTCTCAAAAAAACTTTCCTTATTTCTGGCAGTTTGAGGTGCTTTGAGTAAAATGTCAACCGTTTCGCTTCAGTGTCAAGAGAGCAAAATGGAGTCCCCGCATCAGAATTTCTGAGATGGTTCTCAAGATGCACCGAAAAAAGCTCTTTAAAACCCTGAACAATTTCCTGTGATGCAGCTTCACTAATATTCATAGCGTACCGAAGCTTCAACAAGAAATGTGCCTCTTGCTCTGTCTGAGACAACTGACAAGATGTTGCAGCAGGCACTTGCCTATCAACTCCAAATGACAAATCTTCTGGTACAGAGGAAGCAGATGCATCAATGGAAGGCTGATCCAAGAAATTAATCACTCCACCATTAGATGCATCAATGGAAGGCTGATCCAAGAAATTAATCACTCCACCATTAGATGCATCAATGGAAGGCTGATCCAAGAAATTAATCACTCCATCATCAGTCTGAACACTACTGAAATGATGGTTTTTATGGCACTTGCAGCTCCGCTCAAGTGCCATATACCGATCGCTTTTCGGTCGGTCGGTCGGTCGGTCGGTCGGTCTGTCGGTCGGTCGGTCGGTCGGTCGGTCGGGCGGTCCACTGTTTTCGAGTTAGGGTACTTCCAGATGTCCTAGGACGATGAAACTTGGCAGGCATATCAGGGACCCGATATAACTAACCTGGAAATAATCAGTTTCACGATCCGACCTTCTGGGGGGGAGTGGTGGGCCTTGGAATCCTGAGAATTTAGTAGTTTTTGCAAAATCCCTACCCCTTTCTTCTCACTAGTAGGTCTGCGCACGGCGTGACGTCACTCTTTGCATCGGATCACTCTGTTAACATCGGAAAGAGCTAGTGCATTCGAGGGTCAAAGGGGTTTGTATATGTGATTCAGTGCGGAGGAATATGGAAAATTGAGTGTTGTGTAACTTTCGAACGGGTGATCGGATTGGGACGAAACTTAATACCTGAATGAATGACATATCTCTGATCTTCCATTTGAAGTCCGAACCGGATTCGACAGCTATGGGGAGTTGGGGGGGGGGAAGACCGGAAATCTCGAGAGACGGTTATAGTGGAGGGATTGGAGTAAAACTTGCTGGGAAGAACAAGAATCTGCTCCATATAAATCGTTTACACGTTTGGACTGGACCCGGACACTTGGGGGGGGGAGGTGGAGGGGAGTTTCCCGGAATTCTGGTGATGACAGTTTTTGGGATTTTCACGACGAAACTTGGGAGGCGTATCAGGTATCAGGGACCCGATCAAACTAACTTGTAAATAAAAATTCACTCGATCCGATAGTCGTGGGGGGATCGGAGGGAGGGGGTATCCGGAATATTTAGCCATGCGTAACTTTGGAACGGGTGATCGGATTCGAGTGAAATTTAATAACTGAACAGAGGGCCTGTGGTGATCTTTTTCATGTCCGGACCGGATCCGACAACAATTGGGGGGGGGGAATACGTAACCGGATTGGACTGGAGAGATCCGGATGGAACTTTGTGGGAATAACAAGCAAGTCCAAAACCGAACCGGATTGGCTCCGGCGACTGTGGGGGGAGTTTGAGGGGCGGGTCCGGAATTCCGGTGATCGCGAGTTAAGGTACTTCCAGATTTGCTAGGACGATGAAATTTGGCTGGAATATTAGAAATTCGACAAGATTGGCTTAGAAATCGCCACTTTTCAAATCCGACCATTCCCTAAAGTACCAATCATGACCGCAAATTAAGAAAAATGCTTTTAAGCAAAATATGCATTTCCATGATCCGCATGAGTACATGATCATTTTTGCCTCAAGGGTTTTGCTTACAAATGAAGTTCTAGCTCCCTTAAAGTGTGCATCTTAACCGCAAGGTCGAAAAGTACTTTTTATCAAACGATACATCTCAACCTATGATCATTTGTGCCACAAGGGTTTTGCAAAAAAAAAAAAAATTCTAGCACCCTTAAAGTGCGCATTTTACCCGCATTAGCGGAAAAAAAATACTTTTGATCATACGTATATATCAATGATCCCTAAGAGCCTGATATCGTTTTTGCCTCAAGGGTCTTCCTTACAGATGAATTTCTAGTGCCTTTAAAGTGCGCATCATTACAGCCAAGTTCTACGACAAAATACTTTTTCTCTAGCTTCCTTAAAGTGCGCATCTGAACCGCGCAGTCGAAAATTACTTTTAATCAAATAATACATCTCAACCCATGCAAGTGCCATATGAGCTTACAGCTCTTGTTGACTTTGTGGAACTTCCGGAGATGCTTATCAAGATTAGATTTCCACATGAATTCTGCACCACAAAATGTACAAACTGGTTCACTCTGACAGCCAGCATGTTTCGACTGAACATGCCAATCCACTACTTCTTTGGAAAATGATCGAAAGCGACAGGACTTACAATAAATTTGTTTTGGCATCGCCAAATAAGCCAAAAGACACAGCTGTTGGAAAAAACTTTGCTACTAGATGTTACCAAATATACAAGGAGAGGATAGACAAGAAATCAATAACCTTGGCAGAATTTCAAAACTTCCTGATAGGGTTTCAAAAACTCTTTGAGTTGGTCTTCCATATTCAAAATTCGCGCCCCGGGAACGTCAAGTCTGGAAGCTGTTCGGCATATGGTAAATCCCTAACGGTTAGAATGAAAATCCCTATTCTTCAAATTAAATTATTTATAAAATAGTAATTATATAGTAATAACGGTTCTATGATTAGATAATCGTAATTTGTTCCATTATCACGATTCTAAGTTGACTTACTACTATTTTTGGATACTATACTCAATTCTTTGAAAAAGTCCAGGAAAACTTCACCTCCCGGAACTTCCGGAATCTTGGCTTCCAAATTATTCTTTGACGTCTTCTGTAAATTGCATCTGGAATATGAACCGGTCCGAAAGTGTATCAAAATAATCCGGAAAAAAGGGACTTTTGAACTTCCAGATTTCCGGAATTTTTAAATATCACAGAAGAAATTCAAAAAAATCTCGGAAAATCTGGGAACCCAGATTCCGGAAGGTGAAGACTCACCTTTACCTGAGGACTCCACTTGACAAATCCCGCGTTTTTTTGTACCGGGGACTCGCTCCCCGTATTCTCGCGAGTCCCTACGGACGGGGAATGCTCCGACTATCATCACCATCATAAAAAAGGACTCCCTTTCAGATTCGGAGGGGAATAATTTTTTGCTTGTGTTGGTGCAATGTAAAATTAATCAAGAACATTCAGAATAAACAAAATAAAATATAAAGTGGATCCATACACACGTAATGCTAAATTGTCCAAACGCTCTGTTTACATCTGTTAAAACTTCAGGCTAAGTTCCAAGTACCTGATTCCCATCTTGTCCGAATTTACGTTTCTTTCGTTCGATCCACTCTGGAATATGCAGCTGCTGTTTGGCACTTTGCCCTTACTGCCGAACAGACACAACAAATAGAAAGAATACAGAAACGTGCACTCCTAATAATAATAAGTCGTGAGCCCAAAGTTCCCTCTTCTGCTCTCCCAAAAAAGTTTAATATGGATACCCTTGAGAGTCGGAGACTGCGGCTGAGCTTAGCGGTTGGTTATAAGCTCCTCCACCATCCTGTTTTATCCGATACCCTTCACCCCCCGTATGAAAACACAAGAAACAGTCAGGAGAGGGTCGCAAGTTCAAAGGTTCCAAAATTGTCCCCCGTACCTGCAATGCAACAAATACGCGGTACCAGAAAAGCTTCGTACCGAGTTTCACAAAATTTATAATGATGGCGGTAGCTGTCTTTGATATTATTCCAACGTCCGTGTTTTGTTTTGTTTCTACTTGTATAATACTATAATAGATATGTGATGACGAATTGATGATTAATAGATATTATAAAATGTGCATTATACTTGACGTAATACCCAAATTTGGCATTGCCATGATAGTGGTTTTTTTAAATAAATCCGTTACCTACTTACTAATTTCGCCAACTTCTAACAAAATCCGTTTTGGAAGCGTTCCCCGTGTTCTCCCTGTTTTCTGTGCGCGGAGTCAGCGTGTATAGTGACTCGCTCTATACTCCCGCCGTTCCTTCCCCCGAGATTCCTCGGGGAACGACGAGAATCCGCCTTTAGGCTCAGAACCCTTATTTTATTTTTTTATGATACCATGGAGATTGATTTATCTTGAGTTCCAGGTAAAATTTTGAGATTCGGTAAAATTTTGAATCTGCACCCCCCCCCCCCCCCCCACCGAAAATGCACTTGCGACGCCTCTGGTCAAAAGGCATATTATCACAGGCAGAATATCCTTTTACCATGGAGTTTGATTTGTCTTGACTTCCAAGAACGGAGGCATTTTTTCTGCGATCGCGCGCACAGGGGAATAATGAAAGTCATACGAAAACTGTCTACACAAGTCATATGCCTAAATGACGATGGAATGTTACTAATTTTCTCAACCCTGATAGAGGAAGACACCCTAACCCTCAATTGCATTAGGCCTCTGTTATTCACCTGCAGGATTTGGAAGTAGAAAAAAGCACATAACATAACATAGCAGCCCCTGAGGAGTAACAGTAAGTCTTATAACAGATGTCTCATAACAGATATGCTTGAGTCTGAAGTTTGCTCAATTATGAACTATTGTCTGTCCACACATATAGACAGAACAGAAAGTGAGACTGAAATTGTCAGAACACTTTTTCCAGGGCGAAAATGGCCCAGACAGCAAAGTGTTACCTGCCTTCTGTTGTACCGATAACATTTTGCAGACAACAGCTAGATCTTGCAACAGAAGAATGTGCAACACATGCAACACACTATGATTTGAGTGTTGGAAGGCCGCTACCCCTCTCGACTTGGCGCTCATTTTTCCGTCCGGGATAGCAACCATGTTTTTCTTTCAAAAACTGATAGTCGAAGCAAAGTGTTACAGGTAATATGTTACCCGTCCATAACAGATACAAATTTTGCAACAGCGACTGCTGTAACAGATAAAATAATTTTCATTCTCTTTAGTATTTTTACCAATTGAAGGTGTTGTTGGAGATCAAGACACAAAATAGTGCAAACTTAATTGGTCATAACACTTTATTTCTAAGTGAAAAGGTGTTTTTCTTGAAAGTGTTATGCGCGATCTGTTATGAAACTTCTGACAGTGTAATCCCCTTCACACTAAGCGCTTGGAACCGCCCCTTCACTTCTGTAGCCCTTTGAATGGCGCAGCATCTTTACTCCACGCCCTATAAACTTCCTAGTAGCACCGCTCACGTCCGCTTAGCTGATTGAAGCTATAAAGCTTTAGACAGCCAACTTTACGACCATCATGCATATCACTACTTTAAGCTGTCTTTACAAGCTGACGACACATTTTTGGGGGGTGATACAGCGTACTTAAGCTGATCTCAGTGGTCAGATATTTTTTTTTATATTCCACCGTAACACGTAGCGTTATTGACTTGAGTAGGCAATGTCAGCGGAAACGGACCAGGTTTGACAGGTCGTAAACGGGTATTCTTCTCTAAAGCTGTGTTCTGTTGGAAATAAAACTTCCATAAGCTGAGATAGCAGATTGTGTGGATACCTACTCGTGAGAAGTTATAGGGGTGTGAAATGGAGCCCTTTGATTTCTGCCTTTATCCGCTTTAAGTTTTGAGACCCATGTTTCAAGGCCAAAGCGTGCCTGTGTCTGCATTTCAGCAGGTCCGTGATGGTTTTGGATCCGTTTTTCCATCCCAAGGACGTTAACAAACGCCCAGAACCCCCTCCAAAATTAACAGTCATTACGGCTGCAACTTTGTATCTATCCTTGAGATAGTATGGCAATAGTGGTCACATTTGAAGCGTTTGTCCGTGGCAGACTTGATTTCCGCAGCCTTTTAAATTCATCGGTACAGAAGTATGTGCATCACAGTCTTCGCACTTGAAGTTCGCGAAAACGCCGTTTTCTCTGCTTTTTGGCATTAGTTTCTAGTGTCTGAAAATAAAAATAAAAACCGGATAAAACCTCAATAAATAGTACATCAGGCCTATACCATTCTGTACTAGAAACATCGTTAGTTTTATGTTTATCTGCTTGATAAAGCAGCTAATTTTATTATTTGAACATTTATTTTCCGCTAAAAATCTGGATGTCATGCCGTATTCTAGTCACATAATCTTCATTCTTAGCCACAATCGAACCGAGCCACACCCTCTTCACAGGATTGTGGAAAAACGGCTTTAATTGCTTATAAAGGCGCTTCTTTAGTTAGGATCATCTGTATTTTGTCTCGTGTTTTGGAACAGTAGGAGAGAACTTGTTAGCCTAGAAGGCCGTCCACGTCAAAACGAAAACACACAATGCGTTGGTGACTTTTGTCCTACAAATGTGCTGAGTACACCTTGCATTACATAGTGTTTCTGCTCTGATGTTCTGGAATAGCTGACCACTTTTTTTAATCAATCAATCAGTTTTATTCCAACCCTAATAGCAATAGGCTAACACGGGCGGGAATTTGAGAAACAAACACTCACTAGCAATACAATAAAACACAAACTAACAAACAATGAATACGAAACGAAGTTACTTGACAACTAAGCTATGCTTACAGAAAATTACACACGGCTTCGGCTGTTCTGTCCTCTGTTGTAGAGTGCGTCTTTGAAATTTGTTGCGCTGTCTCCTGATACACCATTTCCCATGGTAGTAACATGTATATTTTTTTCCTCCGCCACGCTCTTCGTTTTCTTTCCTTCGTTGTCTCCCCCTTTTCTAGTCTAGTTACTTCAGTTAATTGCATGGGCTTTTCCTCGCAAAATGAACCAGAACTAGAACAAACTCAAACAAAAGGCTGCTTTTTTGTATCCACCAAATCTCCTGGCACTTGTCTACGAACGCTTTTATAAAATAAAGCGTTATCGGCTTGAAATAATGAGGTCAAGACAATGGCGAATCCAATTTATGTTCGTTTAGGGTCGTCGGTTTTCCACCCAGTTCTTTGTTTCCCCTCAATAGGGTTCATTAACATCAGTCTTTGGAATTAGTTTGCTCTCGCTTTTATCAACTAGCTTGTACCCGTAGAGCTCTTGTGGAACTAGGGAGAATGCGTTTCAGAAGCTTTCTGGATGTCAGCGATATTTTGAAATGATTTTCGAAAAGTCAGACCACAGAGCTTCCTCGAGTATTTCCCAGAATTTGCCTGCTGCACTTTTTCCTCTGACATGCGCAGCGGCGAAGAGGGAAGAAGACGGGCATCAACTTAAAGCTCAGCAAGTATGCTCGTCGCTGCATGGGACCAAGATAACGTGTGTCATATCCGTTTGAAGATCTCTGAACTTCACACCTATCTTTTCGTGTGGAAATTCCCTCCGTTTGTTCAACTCTGTCACGCGCTGAAACCCCCCACCTAATAAGTCGAGAAGTGCCTTAGGTGCATTTCTAGTGGAAGTGGGGGGGAGGGTAATGAGCTTAGAAATAGAGGGGGGATAATGAGTTTATGTATAGGTCCTTTTGTTTGTTTATATTTAAGGGGTATGTGTGCTGAGTTAAATATTCATACGGTGGGGATTTCGAAGACGGGAGAGGGAAATTAGTCGTCTATATATCTTTGAAGTTTGGAAAGGTGATGAATGGAAGTGAAGAGTGAATATACACGAAAGTGGGAGAAGGGCGTACTTTCGGTACTTCAATTCCAAACAAGAGAGGGCAAATAGGGGATCAGAAGATGTGAGAAAAACAAATAGAGGGTCCTGCGACTGAGTGAAATGTGCGGCAAGACCAGCTCCTAGTTTAATTTACCTCGAGCGGTTGTGATGTGAAATCACTGGTAGGTAATCTGACTACCAAGGTCCTTCGTTCTTACGGACTACTCAATCAGTCAGTTTGATCTTGGCCGCAGTAGCACTTGGCCAACACGGGCAGATGTTAAAAAAAAAACAATTACGAATAACACATAAACTAACAGTCAAAGAATATGAAACAAAAATAAAAATTAAGTCAGTTCAAATGTTTTATGAAATATGGGACGAAATGACTTTGTGTCGCTCTGAAGATTTACTCATGTATCGTCCCATACATATATCGACACAGTATAGCAAGGCTTTTCAATGCGCTGGTGCTGCCACATATTTTTGGTCTTTCCCTGTTTTGGGCTATGTTCGCTGATCGGAATAAGTGTTCCATCACATAATACTCAGTGAGTTCACAATGGTCACAGTTAAGATTGTTGTATCAGATATTATGGTACCTGCAAAAACGTAACTTTTCGGTCTTTCGTTGGGCTGTTGCAGTAAAGGGAAGAGACCAGTTGGGTCATTGCTCCGCGTTTGTCCGTCTGTAAGCACGATAACTCTCGAAGGGAATGAAATATTTTCATGAAACTTGGTGTGAGGACTCTTTCGGTCAAGAAAGAGGTCGATTCGTAGATGGGCTCTGCGGCTCAACATTTCGAGGTGGTGGAGGGTGTTTAAATTAAGGGGCGAACAATTTTTTTTAACAGCTAATGAGATAGTCGATTTAGAAGTAAGAAGACATGCTGAACACGAACATTAAAACCATTTTCTCGCCGGACAAAGTAGTTCGCCCGGAATCAGGCCAAAAGCGGAAAGTTTATTAAAAGTAAAAATTTTATATAAAGTTGATTAGATGTTCGATTTAAGGGTGAAAAGACATGCTGAACATTTATATGAAGATCAATTTCTTGTCAGACGAGTTGTTCGCCCGGAATCCGTCCGAAACCGGAAAACTGTTAAAAGTAAAAGTTTTATCTGAAGTTGATTAGATGTTCGATTTGGAAGTAAGAAGACATGCTGAATCCGCTTAATCAATTTCTACTCGGACATATAGTTCGTCCGGTCGGTTGAAACAGAAAAATGTGTTAAAAGTTAAAGTTTTATCTGAAGTTGATTAGATGTTTGATATATAGGTGGTGATACGCTGAATTTGTTTTTGAGCTTTAATTTTTGCCGGACAAGTAGTTCGCCCAGAATCCGGTCGAAACCGGAGATTTGGCAGAAATAAGGCAGGAAGATTTGGTGAATTTCGTCAAAGTAAATATGGCGTATATCCTAGGGGTAAATACATATATGCTGAATCCATATCTGAACTTGGTTTTCTCAGATGATTAGCCATTGACCTTCTTCTGTATCTAAGTCTTAATAGTAAAAATGTCCAAGACGTCTGGCGAAGACCGGATATCTAAAACCCCAAGTTGTCTAGATCAAATATAAAATTTGTGGGATCCATCGAAACCTTTGGTCTTGTTTTTCAATACAGAATAATTTGAATTTATCATGGGATTGGCAACTACAGTCTGTGCCTTGCAACCGTTTATGCGGTTAGTTTCATTTCGTTTTCCGGTTGAACCGATGTTGACTCGGTCAGGAAAATCAAGAATGTGGTTAGGGATCTATGACAGCTTTGCTAAGGGACGAGTCGTGAATACGGCGCAGAAAAAACTTGTTGATATTCTCGCTAGAACCGAATTATTAATAAAAAAAAATTGCGCGGGGTTGACATCGGTTCAGGTGAGGCTCACAAGTGATTAAAGAAAGATGACACGAGAATGGGTTCACGATCGATCGAACGAAGAGACAACGATTTGTAGCAAAGATCACAGGGTCCCTCCGAAACCTTCGGCCTTGTTCCATCTTGCTCGCCTTAAGACCGAGTTGAATTCATGGAGGATCTATACCTGGGTGATTGGCATGCCAAAAGTTGTTTTTATAAGTTATGATATTGTGTTTATTACACTACAAAGCCCTCTGGCTATATCCATAGGCTGCGTAGAAAAAACAATAACCAGATAGATGTTCCAATGTTTCCTTTAGTCAGAAACTTCTAACCTTGCGTCACGGCATAGCTGGTTGGCAGAGCTGGTTGGTTCGGACTCTGGACTTGGGGAGAGCGTCTCGAGACGCCTTTTTTACGGAATTGGACTCGTCTCGGATCTCGTCGCATATGGAAAAGAACTCGGTCTATGCTAGTCTCAAAATCCGTCCAATCCAGAGTCCGAGTAAGTGTCTCATCCCGGCAAATTCAATCACGCGAACGTCTAATATTCTAGTTACGTATTTGAAAAATAGAAAAAAATTGGAACTCGGGGCATTGGTCGGTCTCAAGGCATTTGTTGATAGTCTCCGTTTTCGTCTCGTCTTACTTAGACTTAGACCTTCCCGCGTCCCGCGCCTGGTCGCGCATAAGGCGACAACTTCCGAGCTCCGCGTGACTCTGTCTTGGGCACCATTCTACAGTTCAGACATCGTGGTCCGACCTGACTTGGCTTCCTTCTCGAGGTTTCTGCCAAGTGTGGAGCGCTGCCTTTCCTTTGCACGCAGGCCAGAAAGTCTCCAGCACCAAGCATCGTTGGGAAGTCTGCCCTCAGCCATCCGCACCATGTGGCCCCAGTATTGCCATCTTCTCTCCATCGGAATCTCTGTCACCAAGCGTTGCTCAGTTAAAGCACGAACCTTAAAGGACCCCTCTTGCTTATTCTGCTTTTTATAATATATCTAGCTCCCATACAGAATTATAAGCTTCTAAAATCCCCACCTTTCTCCATTGTTTCGTTTTGTGCCTACGAAAGTTTAGCGCTTTTTTGGCCTTGCCGTCACACAACGAAACGTTTGCCGGGATCATCAACGTCTGCTGACAACTTTTTCACACATAAGGATCTGAGAAGCTTGTATTATTATTATTATTATTATTCTTTTATTGCCCTCAAAAGTTGAAGAGTACAAAATTAAAATAAAACCATAATATACAACTACAGTCAGTATATGCATCTAAATATAACACGACAATAAATAAGAATACTGGAAACTTTAAGACACTATAAATCAATCATCATAACGAACAGCTATAAATGTGCCTTATCAGTAAAGATGTTTATTATTTATTTTATTTTTTATGTTTATTACTTATTTTATTTGCTTAGACACTTCTGAACCACGGCGCGATCAGTTTTCAAATGTTTTGCGCCCAGCCGCCGCGTCGGAGAGCAGGAAGACTGGACATAGTCGACAGGCGCTAACAAGAAAATCGCTAATTTCAGATGGAAAGTAATGGTATTTTCGAAAATACTTTTGTCTTGATCCATTTCATAGAGAAAATATTATTTCTAGTAAGAGTTGTGCTTTAACATTGGTCAAAAGAACATTGGTCTCGTCTCGAAGGACGAGTCTCGACTGTGGTGCAATTTTGGTCTCGAACTCGGACATGCTGGACTTGAGAGGTAGCTCTGCCTGGTATAGAGAGCTTCAGGGACCAACCCAGTTATTGAAAATTTATTAAAATATTAAATTTTTAACTTCCGCACCAGCCACTCCTCGTTGAACACATTCGGAACGAAAGCCTCCTTTTGCAGTCCGTTTAGTTCTTCATACATCAAAATCAATGACATTAGTGCACCAACATAAAGGGAGAAGTAATGGGCGTGGCCAATTTTTTATTTTTAAGATTCCAAGCTTAGTGCATCTTTTTTTTTTGCTTTTCTCTTCCCAGGATATTCTTAAAAGACCAAAGCAAACACCTCTCCCCCTTTCGATCCAACCGAAACCTTTCGTCTGGTTTTATCTTGGTACTGAGGCCAAATCATGAAGGAATTATACAATTGTTGCCCAATGCGGAGGGGATTGGTTTCTGAGATTGGCTCCTCTGTACATCCTCATCCCTTTTCAAAACATTATCAAAGACCAAACCCAACACCCCTTCTCCTTTAACTGAAATTAAATTTGAAAAATCAGGGTTTCAGAACACGTCTCCGTGAAATAATAGGGTGGGTCGGCTCCATAGGCGTTCCCGGTTATCCCCGGGGAACTCTTTCCGAAGACGTATGGCTTTCGCTTAATTGAAGGCAACTTTTGAACGGCGTTTAGAAAACAACCGGCGTCGCTCACGACTTTAGAAAGGGAATTGTGGAGAGAGAAAAATGAGAGGGGGAAGCCCGGGGGACTCACTGTTCTGCCGCTTTCACGATTGATATCTGAAATGTGGACGATCGCCGAAGGCGAAAACCGCACTATTAATATCGTCGAGCACCGAGCACAGATCGGTCTATTAGGAAAACAAGAGCTGTAAGCTCATATGGCACTTGTATGGGTTGAGGTGGATTGTTTGATCAAAAGTACTTTTCGACTTTGCGGTTAAGAGTATTTTATTTTTGAACTTGGCTGTAATGATGCGCACTTGAAAGGTCCTAGACTAAGGAAAACCCTTGAGGAAAAAACGATAACAGGCCCGCAGGGATCATTGATGTAGCCTACACCGTTTGGTAAAAAGTATTTTTTTTTTCACTTTTCTTTTAAAATGCGCACTTTAAGGATGCTAGAAATTTTTTTTTAAGCAAAGCCCTTGTGGCACAAATGAATGGGTTGAGATGTATCGTTTGATCAAAAGTACTTTTCGACCTTGCGGTTAAGATGCGCACTTTAAGGGAGCTAGAACTTCATTTGTAAGCAAAACCCTTGAAGCAGAAATGTTAATGGGCTCATGGGGATCATGAAAATGTGTATTTTGCTTTAAAGTATTTTTCTTACTTTGCGGTCAAGATTGGTACTTTAAGGAATAGTCGGATTTGGAAGTGGAGATTTTTAAGCAAATCTTGTCAAATCTCTAATATTCCAGCCAAGTTTCATCGTCCTAGCACACCTGGATAAGTACCTTAACTGGCGATCACCGGAATTCCGAACCCCCCTCTCAAACTCCCCCACAGTCGCCGGAGACAATCCGGTTCCGTGAATGATCTTTCTAGCATCTGTTTGTTATTCCCACAAAGTTCCATCCCGATCTCTCCAGTCTAAGCCGGTCACATGTTTTACCCCCCCCCCCCCCCCAATTGTTGTCGGATCCGGTCCGGACATGATGAAGATCACACAGACATGTCTTATGTTCGATTATTAAATTTCAATCGAATTCGATCACCCGTTCCAAAGTTCCGCCTGACTCAGTATTCATTTTATTCAGTTATTAAGTTTCATTCCAATCCGATCACCCGTTCGAAAGTCACACATTACTCACTTTTCCGGATTCCCCCGCCCTTCACTCCCTCCCAGATGGTCGGATCGGGAAACTGATTATTTCCAGGTTAGTTTGATCGGGTCCCTGATATGCCTGCCAAGTTTCCGCGTCCTAGCACATCTGGAAGTACCCTAACTCGAAAAAGTGTGACAAAAAAACTCGGACAGACCGACCGACAGACGGAATTGCGATCGGTATACGGCACTTGAGCCAGAGGCTGCAAGTGCCATAAGAACGCGACATAGCCAGTGTTGCTCCGCAAAACATTAATCTGACTGGCCAGTACCCTTGAAAGTTGAACTCATTTGAACTTCAGTCTCTGCCAGTACAAGCTCTTTTTGGGATCCCAAAACGTAAGTTGAGGGATACCTGTGACATCGCAAAAGTTGTCCGTCTGCCCGTCTGTATGTGAGCACGAAAACTCTCGAAGGGAATGAGATATCTTGATGAAACTTGGTGGGAGGATCCTTCGGGTCAAGGGAAAGGTCCAGTTCGTAGATGGGCTCTGTAGCACTACATTTAGGGGTGGGGAAAGGGGTTCAAATTAAGGGACAAACAAAATATTGCTAAACAGCTAATGAGATAGTCGATTAAGGGGTAAGAAGACATGATGAAGAAGAATATGAAAACCATTTTCTCACCGGATAGCCTAAGTAGTTCGCCCGGAATCCGGCCGAAACCGGAAAGCTTGTTAAAAGTAAAAGTTTTATGAAGTTGATTAGATGTTCGATTTAGAGGTAAGAAGAGATGCATAATTTGTTTATGACAATCATTTTTTAGCCGGACATATAGTTCGTCCGGAATCCGGCTGAAACCAGAAAATTTGTTGTAAGTTAAATTTTTATTTGAAGTTGATTGGATGTTGGATATAGGGGTAACCTTAGGTTCACACAGACGTTCACACTGAGGCGGTATCGGCCATCGCCGAGATTTTCGTCGCCAAAATCGGCGATTTCTGTTGCTTCGTCAGGCGATTTTCAGTGTTGGGAAAATTCAGCTTAAAGAGATACGCTGAATTCGTTTTTGAGCTTTGTTTTTTCGCCGGACAAGTAGTTCCGGAATTTCGCCGAAACCGTAAAACTGGCAGAAGTAAGGCAGGATCGTTTCGATCGGTTTCGTCAAAATAGAAATGACTAATAGGGGTTTAAACACCCGTGCTGAATCCATATCTGAACTTGGTTTTCTCAGATGATTAGCTGTTTGGCCTTAATCTGTTTCTAAATTTTTAAGAGTAAAAATGTTCAAGGAGTCTGGCGACGACTGGATCTGGTGAAGACAAAACCTAATTGTCTGGATCAAATAATGAATTTTTGGTATCCCATCGAAACCTTTGGTCTTGTTCTTTTTCGAAACTTGACTGACTGTTAGACAGAAACGACATGGAAACCTCAAAACAAATGATTTTTTCTAATGGAATTCTTTCGAACAGTGACGGGTTTGTACTGAATTGTTTTTGTAACATTTTGTTTTTGTTTCAGCGGCGACGGATGTTGATTCCCCTCCAAGCAAAATCCGCTACAGTGTCATCCCTCCTGGTCCCGCTTGTGGCTACTTGGCGCTGCAGTCGCGCCCGAAGAATCAGCTCAGTTCCTTTACTCAGGCTCAAGTGGATTCTGGCGAGATCGTCTTCGAACATACTAGTAAGTTCATTTCGTCTATGAAGTGCGAGTTTTCGTCTTCGGTTGTTTCCTTTAAGACCTTAGCAGTGGGACAGACAGGAAACTCCCTAAAAAGAGTAGGCTATAATGTCCATTAATTAAATTGCACCACTAGATGGCACGGTCGTGTTGAGTCCTGGTTCTGAGTCGGCGACATGGAGGGGTTAATGTAGACGCTGCAAATATCAAAACGCTTCCGGTTTAACTCCTTTAACGTCCATTTGTAGCGGGTTCTAGAATTAGGAGTTGGTATTAAAAACTTTGTAAAGTTAAGTTATAAACTTTAGTTAGAAGGTGAAACTACATTTAACTTTCGCAAAACTAGGTGTTCGCATCATTATTGGTAACTTCAATACCTATAAAGGGGTCACTGGTTTTTAGACGTTCAACTATTGAGCTAATTATACCTGTTTTAATACTATGGCTAAAAACGGAAAGTCAGCTACGATGTTTGACAGCGATAGTTTGGCCCTCCTTGGCAAGGATCCTCGTCAGGCTTTCCCGTGTTGGCAAGGGTCTTCGTCAGGACTGGAAAAAATGAACCTTTTGTTGTTGCGGTTCATGTTGAAAAGTCGCAAATTCCGTTTCGCCGTTCATATAAAGTGAAATGTTGCATCAAGCAACCAGGAAAACGAGGTAGTCACGACCCCTGTTCTAAATTCCGTATTTTTCTTTCTTAAGAGTTGAGAGGCAGCAGCTTTGTGTCTTGACAGTTCTAGGTTTATCTCCGTCTCACGAAGATAAATACCGTTTCGACCCCTTTTCTAATTTTGTTCTTCTTCTTCCTTAAGAATTGGGAGACAGGAGCCTTGTTCTCCTTAGCAAATTTCGATTGCAATTCTCCCAAATCGTAATATTTCTATAAGAGTGTTTCAGGTTCGTCTGAACATCAACAAGATAAATACCGTTTCGACCCCTGTTCTAATTTAATCTTCTTCTTCTTCTTCCTTAAGACTTGAAAGAAGGGTTACCTTTTTTCCTTAGCAAAGTTCGATTGTAATTCTCCCAAATAAGTAATATATCTATAAGAGAGTGTCGTCTGTAAGAGCATAAAGATGCAGTCGTAGTTCATAATGCACAAGATAGAATAAATTATACATTCTGACATTAACGACTTTAATTTCCTTGAACAAACCCTGATTTCTTGCTTTATAGTCGACAAGAAATTGTCGCATGTTTGTCTGCCATCGTATTCCTTTGTATTCATTTGCATGTTATTCTGTTGGAAATGTGAAAGACCTTGTTGGTTGTCTGCTACTAGATGGAGGGAAACGTCCTGGAACCCCATGTTGAACAGACAAGTGTCGCAAGGAAAAAAATAAGTGCAAAACATGAAAGAAAGAAACTGTTCTAGTCAACCCCAAATACCTTACAAACTAAAGGCAATGGAAAAAGAAAGAGGGGAGTAAGATGGCAGTGAGAGGATAGTTTGTTCCGGAAATGCATCCTAGGGACAATTTGTCCAACCGACAAAAGAAGTGCTACTAATGGCTGTGATATTATGTGTTTATTCATATAGGGCCATGGAACGTAACTGGACACTTAAGTAAATAAATAATTAAGTATATCACCTTAAAGGACGCGTCGTACTTCTGATAATAATTCATTCTACTTCAGTAGTATTTCCCTCCATTCTCGTTCCCGAGATTCTTCACTTCAGAAATGTATCCTATCTCCTCTATTGGAATACACTGATTGTCAAGCTTGCCACATTTGTTGTCTTTACATGCCAAGATTGCCATCCAATGCAAGGTACATGGAAAGAGGCCAAAAATAGCTGAAGCCGTGTGTAACTTTTTGTAATCATAGCTTACTTGAGCAGAAACACAATGTAGTGCGAGGTGTCTTTTAAAGAAAAAGGGTCCTATATGTCCAAGTCCCACCTGGTGACGACGAGGAATTGTAGAGTTTACGTTTCAAGTGTGCGAAGAATTTGCTTGGAATACGCTCTTCGTAAAATTCCTTCCAGATTAGTTCATGTTTGGCCGCTAGATGCGCTAGCATAACATAAACAATGACACGTTACTTCTGGGTGTACGTTTATCCAGGTTTGTTTGGCAATTTTCAATTCCTCTGCGGCCCAGCCATGTTTGAAACTGTTTAAACTGCTTCTGCCTCTATTTGTGCTCTACCCAACTCTGTTATGTCAAACTTTATCAGGTTGTCAATTCTGGCTTCCGACTTTATTGCTGAGCGCTAGTTGACTTTTCAACGGGGCTAATGCGCGACTCGGTATGAAGCGAAAGCCTAAAGGTCGGGCTTCACTACCCAGATTTTTCGCCCGGATTCTGGGTTCCGTTTTCTTCGATACCGGTATGGGTAGTGAAGACAGGTCTGAAACGGTCTGAAAGCACCCCACACGCGTCCGGGAATCTGGTAGAAAAATCTACCAGATTTCCGGATTCTGGGTGGAAAGAAGCGGGAATTTGAAAGTAGTTTTCGTTTGACTTATGGAAATTATTGTGCTGAGGTGGTAAAATCTAAGAATATGACAGAAGTGCTGAAAAATTCCCAAACTGTTGAAGAGACATTTGATTTGATTTCTGTTTGGGACCGTCTTCACAGAATCCGGACCCCAGATTCTGGGGCGTCTGGGTAGTGAAGCCCGACCTTAATTGCTTCACCCTTCAGATAACTTATACCAGGATCTCACGTGTGATTGTTATTGTTTCTGTAGCGCATCTGGCGTCAATTCGTCATTAAATTTTATGAGGGACGTATTGTCCTGTAACCAGCATGTGCTCTGCAGATTTGGTCTGATAGACCCGGCTGTAGCAGTTGGCTGTTGCTACCAGGACTTCGTCACACTTGGGTTTCAGAGTTGCGGGTTAGGGGACAGCGGCAAGGAGAGATACTCAAATAGTGTATAACACTATTTGACTATCTCTCCTTGCCGCTGCGAAATCTCCGGCCTCTCCGGGTATCTAGCGGATGAAAGGCAGAAGTCGTGTCACAGCTGCTCCCGAAGATCGTCGTGATTGCTTGAGACAGGATGTGAGTCGTTGAGTTTGAGTCGTTACGGACGCGCCTACTCCTTCTTCCTGAGGATCACTGGCGTGTTTTGGACTTAGTCATATAGAGTATTACCGGCCCTTGCTTGGCTCTTCGGCTGGCATAGAAATGGTTTTACTCTTGTCCCATGAAATTGTTAAAGATATACTCCCATCTCTATTGCTAAACTAGGGCCTCTTCGATATCTCTGAATCTGTGTGCTTTTAGGTGTATAACCCTAATATGATATGAGATGGAAATCAATCCGGATTTGCATGAAATTCAAGGGTAACAAGGAATGTTTCTAGGAGATTCGAACAATAATACGAGTAATACAATCTTTGTTCGTCTGAAATAACGGGAAGTCCTAATGAAATATAGACGAAGTTCATGATTAAAATACCGAAATTAAGACTACAAATGAATGAATGAACAGTGGCGTGCCAAGTGACATGCCATGTCGTTTAATATTTAGTTATTCGATTAGGGGAGCAGTTCCTTGTTGTTGGACGATATTTTGATTTGTTCAATATATCGATATTTTCAATTATGATATATCGATATTTTTGGACCGTGTTACGCTTGTCTCGTCTTGTGAAACTGAGTAACCAAATCTGTCGTCAAGTAGCATTGTGCACCATTTTTTTTTGTAAATCTCCGATTAAAAAATGAGTTACGACAAGATAATTGTGCTACTTTGGACGATCCGATGTCGACTTTTTCAACCTTGGACGATATATCGGATTTGGTCCGGTATAAAAAAAAGTAAAAACAAAAGGTGTCAGCTATCAGCCTTTACAGGCCAAGCCAGCGGTGCTGATCTCCGATTCTCGGCCCTCAGCCAGGAAGTGCAATGGGGGGTTGGGGGCCAGCCATCCTGTGCTTTCGCACACCCTTCCTGTCACCTTCCCCGGATTTCTCCAGGTACCCATTTGAAGCTGGGTGAACTTTGGCTTGTCTTACAGAGTTACGCCACTAACCCCCGCTCGAAACCAAACAGTAGGCACGACCGAGACTCGAACAAAGGACCCTTCCCTTGTGAGTTCGACGCGCTAACCATTCGGCCACGGACGGACATATCGATTTAGATATCGGCAACACTAGCAGAGCCGACAAATCGTGATCCTTTTACCTTTATGAAGAGACTAGATATCTCGATGAAGACATGGCCAGCGCTACCACATTTCGTTCCCCACCGGATTCCGATCTCTATCAACCTCCAAGCTACGGAGATGTCTTAAGAAATTGACCTATGTTTCGACAGGATATGACAAGAGCCTGAGTTTAGTAAGAACGCATTTGACCGTTTGGTTTACCACCCCTTGGCCAGTTTTACGGCTATTTGCAATGGTATTGCCGCCGTAGCTACCTGGTATCGTTCATGAGAGAAACATAACAATCTTCAAGAACCTCCGTCTCCCTATCTCTGTAATACGATCATTTGGAGTCGAAAATATTCTGATACCCTACCCGATGCAAACGAGCGGAGGAGGAGCTACGCAGAACATCATCATTCGCTACCTCTACAAACAGCTATAACGCAGTACAACTCTGCAGAAGAATATGAACTCCGTCCGAGTCGTCCTTTACTGCTGATTGGCTGCTACCATTGTGACGTCACGTCTAACTCTGGGTTCCCCACCCCTGCAGGTATCCTACGGTTTTCATCTGGTAGGTTCAAGGGCGAAGCGGGAAGTAGACGGGTATCAACTCAAACCTCACAGCATGTACCCTTAGCTCCGCTCAGTTTTATTGGGGTATCCCTAGTCGCTGCATGGGACCAGAGACGGAGGTTCTATCAGATTATTTGTTCTTGATAATAGGTAGGCCTATTGTTTGAATTTTCGTTGCTGTAGGCCTGCCATTTTTCCTAATAAACTGTCTGCGGAATCTGTTTGAGACTTCTCTATAAGCGGGTTATAAATACATGATCATTATAAATACATCCCTTATTTCTTTTGCTATTTCGGTTTGCATCGTCTGCCATCATTTCCGGTGGTACGATTTATCCTGTAGGAAAACCAAGCAGATAGATGGATTCAGCCGTCTTATCTGCAGAACATTAAGACAAAGACATTATTAGCAATGTCGAATTTCCCATCTTCGCCGGATTCTGAATCCGGCTGAACTATCGACTTAGTAGGTAAATCAAGCAGATAGATGGGTTCAGCAGTCGTGTCCCTAGAACAGTTAGACAAATAGATTATTAGACATATCGAATTTCCCATCTTCGCCGGATAGTCAATCCCGGCTGAACTATCGAGTTGGTAGACAAACCAAGCAGATAGATGGATTCAGCCATCTTATCTCCAGAACATTTAGACAAAGACGTTATTAGAAATATCGGATTTCCCATCTTCGCCGGATTCTGAATCCGGCTGATCCATCGACATGCTAGGAAAACGAATCACTTAGATCGTTTCTTACCTGTATATCGAAGCTCCGAACACTCGGAAGAGACATGTTATGATGTCTAATGAATTTCCGGTTTTCACCGGATTGGGGTCACAAATTTGATTACTTATTATTATTATTTCCCGATTCAGGCCCTGTCCGCTTACTACTTCGGACACTTGGAAGCCGTGCATGGATCATGCCTCAGTCGATAATACGATAATGGATATGTCCCAACATGACTGCCTGCCAGCTTTTCTTCTTTGTCCAGTTTTCGGGAAAACGCTTTCAGTAGTTTCTTCCAGTCGTTTGATCCCATCACTGTTTTTTTTTTTTTTCTGCTAAAGCCATGGCTTTTTGATGGCCAATTTACTTTTTCTTTCTCATTCAAAGAACCAGGCAGCAACGGGGCGCCAATAAAGGCTTCTTATACAGAGTGCGGGGAGCAAGAGGGATGGAGCAGGCCAAACATAATTACTTACCTAGACGAGAATATTATGAGAGTATAAACTTGTCAAACTGAATTATTTTGTTGTAAAAGAAAAAAAAACTCTGCCCACGGAAGAGGTTTCCTCCCCTCTTTAAGTCAAACTCTGTTTGGTTTTACAACGCTTTTCAACTCATGCACGTCTGTTTTATTTATGGTTGACAATCCTAGCGCTTATTTTTTACAATACCACTGTTACTTTTTACCGCTAAGAATTCTCGCAAAAAAAAGAAACAGACTGAATTGAATTGTACATGACCCAATTGACATTGTCACACGAGTACATTTTTATTGTATAGGCTATAGTGCATGTGTTATTATTATTTTGTTTGGGCTCAGTTTTTATGAAACAAAACTGTGTTTAAATCGTACAAAATACCATGTGAATTATCAGAAATATTATGTACTCGGTGTAATTTCTATTGACGTTTCCGATGCTATTTTTCTTTGCTAAGAAGTTTTGGAAAATAAAGTGAATTTAATTAAATAAAACACACACGAGAAACATTTATTCATTTGATAAATGTTTCTTTTCCTTCAAAATACTCCAGAGGATTTTAGAAATGCAACAAACGACTTTTAAAACGGTCTCGCAATCAATTTCTATGGTAGCGTGCCAATACGAAAAATACAGCCAAATACGTGTAGAAAAAATTACATGGATCAAAACATTTTCTTGATTTGGGGGGGGGGAGCATGGACCCCTCCTAGATTTAAAAGGGGCATCAAGTCTTCCATCTTCGCAGGCCTACTGTTTTTATTTTGCCCCGAGATAGGTCTAACAAGGCAAAATGATAAGCAATGACGTTACTATAAGGTACACCCCCCCCCCCCCGACGTTTACTGATTGGAGCCTCTAAGTTTCGTCATCGGGTCTTCGCCTTTAAATTTAGAGACAAGTTATGTAGCTAAACCGAGCAGGGAAATCAAGGAAAAGTTTACAGTATTAAAGTTGGCAACTTTTAAAGATCTCTGACTGTCGAAAATTACGAATGAATTGTGAAGGGAAAGTAACGCGAGGGAGCAACCTTATAGTTGTAGTGGGATAAAAATGTCCTGTTAAACAAAGTCATAGTAAGACACTCGTTGTTTCTTGCATTATTTCCTGTACCCCACTGTTCCTATTGCCCCGAGCCACCGAATGAATGAAACGGTTGTATATATTTGTTAAAGAATAGTCCTGTTTTAGTATTATTTTAACGTGCGATGCGTGATATCACGAATTAAATAAATTCATTGACTGATTGATTGATAACCCGAAAACTTTTTCTGTTTTGCTTTTTAATTTTTGAACACTACCGCAAGGCATGTTTGTGACCACTCGACAGACACTTTTGTCTCAGTAATTTCTCAGACCGGTAGTAAAGAATAGAACATCGCAATCGTTGCTTTGTTTCTGTTTTGCCGCCACAATAGCCGCAATTTATGATATATCCTAATGTCTGCCTAATGTTGTGTTCAGTAGAATGGTGCTTCTTTGTACACTTCTCTCGATTTCAGACTTCTAAAACACTCGAATCTGCCGGCCAGCATCAGGGAGTCTGGTTTAAAAAGAAACTGAAAACTTCCTCTTGACTAATACGTGTTGAAGGGTGGGTGGTCTTTTTAAATTTGTTTCTTTCTTTTTTCGCTGTTGTTCGGGGGGGGGGGGGTGAAACTGGTAAGGAGTAAATATGAAGGATTTTTCTTGTGTAGTGTTCATGTTTGTTTGTTTCTTATTAAAGTCATAGGCTATGTGGATAATATAAGTTGTTGTGTTTAATTATTTGTTTATTAGATACAAGTAATAGTAGTAAATTGTAGCAAAAGTCCTTAGGACTTTCTTTTTGCTGCAATAGGATATTAATATATTACTTTATTTTATTTTTAATGTTTGGGTTAAAAATAAAAAACCTACCTACCTCGAAATAAAATTAACTATATCAGCCAAGAGCCAAGTGTCTTACGAGGTGTCTTAGCTTTCTGTAGATATGGAATCCAACATTCACATCATTTTTTGTTTTGATTGTTTTATCCCTGGTTGTAGAGAAGAACACACTCTTCGGAAGGTACTGTTTCATTTTTATTTTTTTTTAACCACCGGGTGGAACGCTCCTTTCCGCAAATATTTTCAACTTTGAATGGATGGACTGATAGGAAAATGGGCCGCTGTGTAGCTTGTGTCTGCAACTTGTGCCTGGGGCTTAGCGAGGGAAGCGGGAGTAAGAACCTGACAAGGTCATTGACCCCGAGTCCTTTACATTGTTTCCCCATTCCTTTCGGCTCCACTCTCAAATCAGCCAGATTCTAGAAGGGGAAAAATGGCGCTGTATTTGTCCCGTTTTTTGAGGAAGAGACATTAGCCAAAAGTCCCATACCCCTTGGGATACCCCATACCCCTTGCAGAACTTTCTTATTGTAGCACATAAAGACAAGTAGACATGACAAGAGTAGGCTATAGAGCTCCAGAATCTGATCCAAATTATGTCAAAATCTCGATTTCTTATTTTCGATCCCTTTGTGGGAAAAAAAACAACAATCTCCCCTTTGAACTTTCTTGTTATAGCAGACAGGGACAGGCCTACTTCGTAGTAGTGACACAATCCAGATTGTGTCAAAACCTTAATTTCTTATTTTCGGCCACTCAGCCTATCCCTTTGAATGGATTTATTATGAGGCTTAGCTTAACAGCATTTCACAACAGTTGTGTTAGGCCTACTAACAAACGAACAAAACTGGACATTTAAAATAAACTACAAATCACGCCATTTGTACAAACAATCTAAAACGAAACAAAAATAAACACTAATTAATACACAGTGCGAATTGTATTTTCAAACATCAAACAAATAAATCACATTTTTTTAAATAAGACTAAAGCACCAAACCCAAACGTTTAGTTTTCCGTATGGCAGTGTCTATCGTTCCCGGACCTGGAACTGATACCTCAAAAGCTATAAGTACTCGACCGGTCGAGTATGCTGCCACATGGGAGCTAATAGTACTCGACCAGTCGAGTAACAAGGGTCATGGGAGCTATTAATACTCGACCAGTCGAGGAATCGAGCCTCCAGTTGCTATGAGTACTAGACTGGTCGTGTACTCGTGTCTTGGGAAGCTAAAAATACTTGACCATATGGAACTTGCAGTCAGAAAGGAACAGGTCGAGTAATTACTACCATAGGAGCTATCTTTCCTCGACCGGTCTGCGGGATACGGTCTGCGGATACGGATACGGTCTGCGGGAACCGGTAACTGAAATGGCCGAACACTTCAAGCGGATGACTGCTGACAAGCCGTCTCACCACCCCTGGAGCGGCATTCTATTTTAGTATTTATCGAATTTGTTGTTGTTTTGTATTTGGGTATGAGTTTATTAGTTCCTTCTTTTTCTTTCTGTACTCCGTCTCATGCTTTTGTAGCTGTTGTAGATGGGTTATAAATAAATACATACATACATACATACAGATGAAATCCGTAAAGTTGTAAGGTCGAGTAACCAGCCCCCCAGGGACTAATAATGCTCGACCATAGACATGTTTAAGTAGGTCGAGTTTTCATAGCAGTAGCAGCTATTAGTACTCAACCTAAAAAAGAAGGATAGATGGGTCGAGTACTTGACGTCCCAGAAGCTAATCGTACTCGACATAATATTACGAAAAGGAGGTCGAGTATTCAGGGTGATAACGGCTAAAAATACTCGACCTATTGAAGAAGGACTAGTAGGTCGAGTACTTGACGCCCTAGCAGCTGTTCGTACTCGACCTAATATTACTAATAAGAGGTCGAGTATTCAAGATGATAACGGCTAAAAATACTCGACCTATTTAAGGAGGATTGTTAGGTCGAGTACTTGACGCCCTAGCAGCTGTTCGTACTCGACCTAATATTACTAATAAGAGGTCGAGTATTCAGGGTTGTAACGGCTAAAAATTCTCGACCTATTGAAAGAGGAATGGTAGGTCGAGTACTTGACGACCTAACCTCGCGCTGTTCGTACTCGACCTAATATTAGGAATATGAGGTCAAGTATTCAGGGTCCCAGGAGCTAATCGTACTCGACATAATAATACGAATAGGGGGTCGAGTATTCAGGGTGATAACGGCTAAAGATACTCGACCTATTGAAGGAGGATTGGTAGGTCGAGTACTTGACTTCCTAACCGCTCTTCGTACTCGACCTAATATTATGAATAATAGGTTAAGTATTCAGGGTGGGGCCGGAAAAAATATTCGACCTGTTGAAGAAGGATTGGTAATCGACCTCTTATTAGTAATATTGGGTCGAGTAGGAACAGCTGCTAAGGCGTCAAGTACTCGACCTACCAACCCTTCTTCAATAGGTCGAGTATTTTTAGCCGTTACCACCTTGAATACTCGACGTCTTATTAGTAATATTAGGTCGAGTACGAACAGCTGCTAGGGCGTCAAGTACTCGACCTACTAGTCCTTCTTCACTAGGTCGAGTATTTTTATCCGTTATCACCCTGAATACTCGACCCCTATTCGTATTATTATGTCGAGTACGATTAGCTCCTGGGACCTTGAATACTCGACCTCATATTCGTAATATTAGGTCGAGTACGAACAGCTGCTAGGGCGTCAAGTACTCGACCTACCAATCCTCCTTCAATAGGTCAACTATTTTTAGCCGTCACCACCCTGAATAGGCCTAATTGACCTCTTATTAGTAATATTAGGTCGAGTACGAACAATTTATAGGGCGTCAAGTACTCGACCCACCAATCCTCCTTAAATAGGTTGAGTATTTTTAGCCGTTACCACCTTGAATACTCGACCTCTTATTAGTAATATTAGGTCGAGTACGAACAGCTGCTAGGGCGTCAAGCTTGACCTACTAGTCCTTCTTCAATAGGTCGAGTATTTTTAGCCGTTAACACCCTGAATACTCGACCTCCTATTCGTAATATTATGTCGAGTACGATTAGCTTCTGGGACGTCAAGTACTCGACCCATCTATCCTCCTTTTTAGGTCGAGTACTAATAGCTGCTACTGCTATGAAAACTCGACCTACTTAAACATGTCTATGGTCGAGTATTATTAGTCCCTGGGGGGCTGGTTACTCGACCTTACAACTTTCCGAATTTCATCTGTATGGTCGAGGAAAGATAGCTCCTATGGTAGTAAATACTCGAACTGTTCCTTTCTGACTGCAAGTTCCATATGGTCAAGTATTTTTAGCTTCCCAAGACACGAGTACTCGACCAGTCTAGTACTCATAGCAACTGGAGGCTCGATTCTCGACTGGTCGAGTATTAATAGCTCCCATGACCCTTGTTACTCGACTGGTCGAGTACTATTAGCTCCTGCGTGGCAGATTACTCGACCGGTCGAGTACTTTTAGCTTTTGAGGTAACAGTTCCAGGTCCGGGAACGATAGACACTGCCTTTCCGTATGTATTCCATCACAACATTTCAAACGTTCCTAAATTTAAAAACAGTGGAAGAAGAGTAAAAAAAAATAACCAAGCAAGCAAATCTATCAGTAAAAGCATGCCTTCGACTCATCAGAGCCAGTCTTGTATCTTATTCTTGTTAGCGAAGTCATAGTTTTTTCGTGTTTTCCAGTTTTTCCCTTGTCATCGTTCTTTCAGAATTGATGGAAGTTTTTCCCGACTAAAAAGATCGTCCTTCGAGAAAAAAGGAAATAATGAAGGTGGAATTCTGTCCAATAAAGCTCAGCACTAGCATTTCTTTGTTAAGTCGTCAAGACAGTTTTACGACGTTTTCTGGCCGAGCGTTTCCCGGAATGCTAGTACCTGTCGGTTTCCTGACATTTGCCGAGCCTAAAACAGTATTGGTATTTTATCACATCGCGGTCGGACAGGATTATGGTTGTCTGTCCGAAGTAAAGGTCAAAAGAGTTACAAAAGGGACCAGATGCAGAACTCAAGCATAGTGTTGAAAACCCGATATTCTGAGACCAAAAACTGTAGGCATGAAACAAGTAGAATTTCCGACAGAATTTTAACTGACTAGATTAACCAGTCGTTGTGTACCTCTTTATCAAATGCACTTCACGATTAGTTTTGCTTGAAATTAACTTAAAAGTGCTGACCTGGTGCTGACTATAAATTGTTTTTATATGTATATTAGTTGTTTTAATGACCGCACTATATTGATACACTATCCAGCTAGTCTGCTTCCCGTTTTGAAGTAATTTAAATTAGATCTGGAAATTGAATTGAACAGTCGTTGAGTCTGATATGATATGATATATATTTGCACAAAAAGCCCGAGGGCCATGGCAATACAAAACAAAATGGAAAAGCAAATTTTCACTCAATTCCCTAATAAATAATTCCCTCCTAAATAAATCTTTCTCGATGCTTCATCGAAAGCTTAAGGAATCTTCCCAACTGGCGAACTCCCAAAAAGCATTCATCCTTCATTACTTTGACCAACCATTCCTCACCATACACCCCTTTTCCAAACACTTAATCCCTCAGCTCATCCAATTCACTACATTCACACATCAGGTGCAACACATTCTCATTCATATCCCCCCACATTGGGCAGTAGTAAGGACCAATCCGACTTAAACCCCTTCCCACATACCTTCTCCTATCCCATAGCGGTAAACAATCAGCCCTCATACTTATCACCCACGCTAACTCCTCCCTATTCAACCCTGCTTTAAAATAAATACTTTAAATTCCATTCTTTTATTTCTCGGTAACCGGCTCTATATAGTTATGTTCCAGCGATTGTGTAAACTCGTAGGATATCGCGACAGTTTACGAACTGAAAGCAGAACCGGAGCGATACAGTATACCAATATTTTTTTTGTCAGTAATCGATAAATACTCTTCTTCATCCCACCGAAACCTTTGGTCTTGCTGTTTGCCAGTTTGGCTCTTTCCCTTTTGAAGTTACAAACGGCCAACTGTGGCTCCCTACCCCTTCGTCCACACAGATTGCGTTATATTCTTCACTTCATAAGTGTATCTTATCTCCTCTATACTCTTGATGTGCCAATGGAGAATCGCCGTGTGAGCCGGAAGCGTCACCACAGCTGTCCCCAAGGAACACCGTTGATTGGTTGACATAGGATTCGAGTCATCGTTCGGCCGACGTTTTCCTTCTTCCCGAGGTTTACTGGCGTGCTTTCGACTTGTTGACGTGCTTTAGACATATAGAGTATAGCAATACACTGATTGTCACGCTTGCCCGATCATTGTTTACTAGGAGCTTATTCGTCCGAAAACCCGTTATGCAAATTTTGCCAAGGTTGTCATCCAAGGCAAGGCAAATTTTAGTTCTAAAGTGTTCCACTATCTGAGAGCATCTGAGCCAAAACAAAACGAAGTGCGAGGTGTCCTTTAAATAAAAAAAGAGCGGCGGGATACAGTAACCGTCAGAAGTTTCATAACAGATAACACGAGGATGCGCGGTTTCAACATATGGTGCGTAACAGACAACACTTCGGATGTTATCTTTTGTGTTTAAAAATGTTATTCATGAAACGTTATGCATAAGAAGCTTTGTCAGGAAGAGCCAAAAAACAGCCAAAAAAGCATCTACTGACTTATTTGTTTGTCGTCATGACGTCGGAAAACTCAGCAGATGTTTTTTGCGGTTTTTCGACTCTTCCTGATGGCAATGCTTATTATGCCTAACATTTTGAAGCAGAACAGAAAACATCTGAAATGTTATCTGTTATGCATTATCTGTTGAAACCGCGCATCCTCGTGTATCTGTTATGAAACTTCTGATAGTGTATGTTGACGTCAGACCCACAAAAGCTGTCTCTGCCACAGAGGCGTCATTTCGCGAAAATCTAAGGGGTGGCAGTGACAAATCTAGGGGGTGGCAGTGACATCCTTCTGGGCCCCCCTTGCTATTTTCATGTTCGGAACTACATAGGTAAGACCACGGCTGAAGAGCGGAAACTAACTAGAACTCGCTGGAGAGCTAGCTTCTAACGAATTTTTGGCCAGAAAATGGCAATGAGCGCCGCAGGCAAAAAAAATGTTGAATTTGCATGTTTTCTAACAAAATTTAACTACTTCCTGAACAAATTTTAGGTTCTAAAATGGCCCTCCCCCAAACTGCAAGTCCAAACCTCAAAGTAAACAGAGCATACTACAAGCGGCGCAGGCGAAAATTTTGGATTTCTTTATGATCAGAGGGCCTTTTTGGATCACAAATGAAAGCAGGGGCCACGACTCATAATGTTTGGTCACGACACATTTCAAATAATGTGAGACATTAAACTGAAAACTGGTACATGATGGTGCTTCAACTCGACCCTTTCCAAATAAAATGATCTTCCGAAAAAAAAAACTAAAACAGGTTAGCCTTTCCTGCAACACACGTTAAACGCAGATTTAGAACTCTTTTTACCATTTTACAAAATAAACAAGCTGGGGTTAAGTGAAAAGGCACTTAGTGTTTGATGACCCTCTCCCCTTCCTACTCTTACATTTTGTGCTCCGTCGGGAAGGTGCCCCCACCTGAATTTCCAAGGGGGGCCTCAGCTATCCAGGAACAAATCATAATATGATACTGAATGCCATGTTACAAAAATAATGTCTCGCTCTTCATGTTCAGAGTTCAGACACACAACTGATCCAGCCTCAAACGCGCCTTGAAGACATTCGATCCTCGAACAATGGGTCATTATCTCGGATTAAACAAGAGCTGTAAGCTCATATGGCACTTGCATGGGTTGAGATGTAGTGTTTGATCAAACGTACTTTTAAGGTTACCTTTGCGGTTCAGATGCGCACTTTATATTTTGTTTTAGAACTTGGCTGTAATGATACGCACTTTATAGGCGCTAGAAATTCATCTGTAAGAAAAACTATTGAGACAAAACGATCACAGGCCCTTAGGGATCATTTTGATATATACCGTTTGGTAAAAAGTATTTTTTTTCACTTTTCGGTTAAAATGTGCACTTTGAGGATGATAAAATAAATTTTTAAGCAAAACCCTTGCGGCACAAATGATCATGGGTTGAGATGTATCGTTTGATGAAAAAAAGTAGTTTTCGACCTTGCGGTTCAGATGCGCACTTTCAGGGAGCTAAAACTTCATTTGTAAGCAAAACCCTTGAGGCAAAAATGATAATGTGCTCATGGGGATCATGAAAATGTATAATTTGCTTAAAAGTATTTTTCTAAATTTGTGGTCAAGATTGGTACTTTAAGGAATGTCGGATTTGGAAAGTGGCGATTTCTGAGCCAATCTTGTCGAATCTCTAATATTCCAGCCCAGTTCGATCGTCCTAGCACATCTGGAAGTACCTTAAATCGCGATCGCCGGAATTCCGGACCCCCCCCCTCAAACTCCCCCACAGTCGCCGGAGCCAATCTGGTTCTGTAAGTGATTTATCCAGAGCATCTCTTTATTATTCCCACAAAGTTCGATCCCGATCTCCCCAGTCTGAGCCGGTCACGTATTTTCGGCTCCCCCCCCCATTGTTGTCGAATCCGGTCCGGACATGACAAAGGTCACCAGAGACATGTCCTCTGATCAATTATCAAATTTCACTCAAATCCCATCAACCGTTCCAAAGTTATGCATGACTCAGTATTCCGGATTCCCCCTCCCGCTACTCCCCCCACGACTATCGGATCATGTAAATTTTTATTTATAAGTCGGTTTGATCGGGTCCCTGATTCGCCTCCCAAGTTTCATCGTGAAAATCCCCAAAACCGCCATTACCGGAATTCCGGGAAACTCCCCTCCACCCCCCCCCCCTAGTGTCCGGATCCAGTCCAAATGTATAAAGGATTTATCTGGAGCAGATGCTTGTTCTTCCCAGCAAGTTTCACTCCGATCCCTCCATTCTAACCGTTTCTCAAGATTTCCGGTCTCCCCCCCCCCAACTCCCCCATAGCTGTTGAATCCGGTCCGGACTTCAAATGGGACATCAGAGGTATGCCATTTATTCAGTTATTAAGTTTCATTCAAATCCGATCATCCGTTCGAAAGTTACACACTACTCCAGTTTTCCGGATTCCCCAGCCCTCCACTCCCCCCCAGGTGGTCGGATTGGGAAACTGATTATTTCCAGGCTAGTCCGGTCGGGTCCCTGATGCTCGTGCCAAGTTTCATCGTCCTAGCACATCTGGAAGTACCCCAACTCGAAAAAGTGTGACAAAAACTACTTAATTCTCAGAATTCCCCGGCCCACCACTCCCCCCCAGATGGTCGGATCGGGAAACTGATTATTTCCAGGTTAGTTTGTTCGGGTCCCTGATTTTCCTGCCAAGTTTCATCGTCCTAACACATCTGGAAGTACCCTAACTCGAACATGTGGGACAAAACAAGAGCTGTAAGCTCATATGGCACTTGCATGGGTTGAGATGTAGTGTTTGATCAAACGTTCTTTTAAGGTTACCTTTGCGGTTCAGATGCGCACTTTAAGGGAGCTAGAGAAAAAGTATTTTGTTTTAGAACTTGGCTGTAATGATACGCACTTTATAGGCGCTAGAAATTCATCTGTAAGAAAAACTATTGAGACAAAACGATTACAGGCCCTTAGGGATCATTGATATATAACGTTTGGTAAAAAGTATTTTTTTTCACTTTTCGGTTAAAATGTGCACTTTAAGGGTGATAAAATAAATTTTTAAGCAAAACCCTTGTGGCACAAATGATCACGGGTTGAGATGTATCGTTTGTTGAAAAAAAGTAGTTTTCGACCTTGCGGTTCAAATGCGCACTTTCAGGGAGCTAGAACTTCATTTGTAAGCAAAACCCTTGAGGCAAAAATGATAATGGGCTCATGGGGATCATGAAAATGTATAATTTGCTTAAAAGTATTTTTCTAAATTTGCGGTCAAGATTGGTACTTTAAGGAATGTCGGATTTGGAAAGTGACGATTTCTGAGCCAATCTTGTCGAATCTCTAATATTCCAGCCCAGTTCGATCGTCCTAGCACATCTGGAAGTACCTTAAATCGCGATCACCGGAATTCCGCCCCCCCCTCAAACTCCCCCACAGTCGCCGGAGCCAATCCGGTTCTGTAAGTGATTTATCCAGAGCATCTCTTTATTATTCCCACAAAGTTCGATCCCGATCTCCCCAGTCTGAGCCGGTCACGTATTCCCCCCCCCTCCCATTGTTGTCGAATCCGGTCCGGACATGACAAAGGTCACCAGAGACATGTCCTCTGCTCAATTATCAAATTTCACTCAAATCCGATCAACCGTTCCAAAGTTACGCATGACTCAGTATTCCGGATTCCCCCTCCCGCTACTCCCCCCACAACTATCGGATCATATAAATTTTTATTTATAAGTCAGTTTGATCGGGTCCCTGATTAGCCTCCCAAGTTTCGTCGTGAAAATCCCCAAAACTGCCATTCCCGGAATTCCGGGAAACTCCCCTCCAGCCCCCCCCCCCCCCTAGTGTCCGGATCCAGTCCAAATGTATAAACGATTTATCTGGAGAAGATGCTTGTTCTTCCCAGCAAGTTTCACTCCGATCCCTCCATTCTAACCGTTTCTCGAGATTTCCGGTCTCCCCCCCCAACTCCCCCATAGCTGTCGAATCCGGTCCGGACTTCAGTTGGGACATCAGAGGTATGCCATTTATTCAGTTATTAAGTTTCATTCCAATCCGATCATCCGTTCGAAAGTTACACACTACTCCAGTTTTCCGGATTCCCCAGCCCTCCACTCCCCCCCCCCCAGGTGGTCGGATTGGGAAACTGATTATTTCCAGGTTAGTCCGGTCGGGTCCCTGATGCTCCTGCCAAGTTTCATCGTCCTAGCACATCTGGAAGTACCCCAACTCGAAAAAGTGTGACAAAAACTACTTAATTCTCAGAATTCCCCGGCCCACCACTTCCCCCCAGATGATCGGATCGGGAAACTGATTATTTCCAGGTTAGTTTGGTCGGGTCCCTGATTTTCCTGCCAAGTTTCATCGTCCTAACACATCTGGAAGTACCCTAACTCGAACATGTGGGACACAAAAATTTGGACAGACCGACCGACCGACAGACCGACAGACCGACCGACGGACGGAATTGCGATCGGTATATGGCACTTGAGCCAGAGGCTGCAAGTGCCATAAAAATTCGGACAGACCGACCGACCGACAGACAGACAGACGGAATTGCGATCGGTATATGGCACTTGAGCCAGAGGCTGCAAGTGCCATAAAAAGGTTCAGTTTTCATCAGTGACTTAAGATCTACTGGTATGGCGCAACGAGATGTCACAGTTGTGATGAAAAACTGACTTTTTCAGGCTATTTTCCTGGGTAGCTCTGGGGGTCAAGGGGTGGCAGCTGCCCCCCCCTGCCCCCCCCCCAAAATGACGCCTCTGCTCTGCCAATCAGGGATAATGCGTTTGCCTGTCCGTTTCACTGAGTCCAACCAACTTACAGAACAAGATGCATGGAAGTACCTCAACGTACCACCAGACTGTTATACTTTTTTTCGACTGCCTATATTGTTTGTAAAAGGAGAAGAATGACATACTCCATTTATTTATCCCTATTTATACCAGTTGGTTAAGTTTTTTTCTTGCCGGGGGGGGGGGGCATATATCTTATTTATGTTTCTTTGGCAAACAACCTTGTCAGTAACCCAGCATTCGAGGCTTTTAATTGTCCCATCCGTCGTTCCTCTGTTTTGATCAAGTCGTCACAAAAAGAAAATTGTTTCTATCACACAGGCTTTATTTCCACTATATTGGAAGGAGATTCTCGCTCCTCTAAAGGAAATAGAACGTTCTTTGAAACCATGCTGTCTCGTTGAACTGTCAGTAGAAACAGAATTGAAAGAGGGCCTCACAATGTGCTGTTTCTGTTTGAAACCATCTCCGCTCTGGGTATCGCGATACCAGAAAACTTTTCCTTCGGCGAAAGGGCCATAGTCACTGAAAGAACCACACACGCATTCACTCTCGGGTTGCTACTTGCGAATGGCTAACCCCTTTGATCACCACCTGGATGCTGTTCATCGACACCTGGATGCTTTATTTCCTTTGAGTAAGGTATCATTAGTTGCGTTTTTGATCCGAATTCTCCTCGCGATTCTCCTCCGAATTCTCCTATTTCGTGTTTTTGGACTATTCAGATGGAGCGAATTCTCCTTTTCTTGCGTTTTTGTCAGAATCGAGAACGGGGAAAGCCTCGCAATTCTGCAGAATCGAGAAGTTGCTCCGATAGTGAATTCTCGATTCTCCTCTCTCCGTTCTCCTCCCTGATTGGTCAACAGAGTGCGGTGTTTAATATTCACAAACAGGTACACCGGGTTGCAGACGAGCTGCCAAATTAGTGTTTTTATGGCACTTGCCTTCCGGCCAAGTGCCATATACCGATCGCTTTTCCGTCGGTCGGTCGGTCAGTCCGGTGATCGCGAGTTAGGGTACTTCCAGATGTGCTAGGACGATGAAACTTGGCAGGCGTATTAGGGGCCTGACCAAACTAACTTGGAAATCGTCACTTGCCCGATCCGACCATCATGGGGGAGGGAGGGGAGCCGGAATCCGGAATTTAGTGACATGCATAACTTTCGAACGGGTAAACGGATCTAAATGAAACTTGATATTTGGAAAGACACCATGTCTCACATATTGTCTCGACTCAAGTCCGGACCGAATCCGATGAATGTGGGGGGGGTCGGAGGTCGGAGGGGGGAACCAGAAATCATGTTAAACGCTTAGAGTGGAGCGATCGGGATGAAACTTGGTGGGAGGAACAAGCACAACCCCTAGGTACATCGTTGACAGAACCGGACCGGATTCGTGCACTGGGGGGGGGAGTTTGGAGGGAGGTTCCGGAATTCCGGTCATACGGAGTTAAGATACTTCCAGGTGGGCTAGGACGATGAAACTTGGCAGGCAAATCAGGGACACGACCAGATTAACCTAGAAACAGCCAGCTTCCCGATCCGACCATCGTGGGGGGAGTGGAGGGAGGGGGAATCCGGACTCTTGAGGTATGTATAACTTCCGAACGGGTGATCGGATCAGAATGAAACTTGATATGTAGAAAGACCACATGTCTCGGATGTCCATTTCAAGTCCGGACCGGATCCGATGAAGCTGGGGGGGGGGGGTCGAAGGGGGGTCCGGAAACCTTGTGACATGCTTGGAGTGGAGCGATCGGAATGAAACTTGGTGGGAAGAACAAGCACAAGCCCTATGTAGATCAGTGACAGAACCGGACCGGATTCGGGTATTGTGGGGGAGTTAGGGGGGGGGGGTCCGGAATTCCGGTGATCGCAAGTTAATGTACTTCCAGACATGCTAGGACGATGAAACTTGGCTTGAAAATTAGAGACTTGACATGATTGGCTAAGAAATAGTTAGTTCCCAGATCCGACCATGCCTTAAAGTACTAATGCTAACCGCAAAGTAAAAAAAATACTTTCAAGCAATATATACATTTTCGTTAACCCTATGAGCCCACGATCATTTTTGCCTCAAGGGTTTTGCTTACAACTGAATTCCTTAAAGTACAAACAATACTTTTGAGTAAAATATACATTTTCCTGCTCTTGATGATCATCTTTTTTGCTTCAAGAGTTTTGACTACAGATGATTTTCTAGCGCCCTTAAAGTGCGCGCAGCCAAATGCCTTGCCAAACGATACAGTCTCGTGATTTCCAAGGACACATGATCATTTTCTTATCTCAAGGGTTTTGCTTACAAATGATCAAAAGAGACCCACGAATTGACGAATTCCTACTCTCATCATCTGACCCAGCCTTGCAAGTGCCATATGAGCTTCCAGCCCTTGTTGTCAAAAGCGAGAATGGAGAACCGAGAGGAGCAAAAACGATAATTTTGTACGAGAATCGAGAATTCAGAATCGAAAATTCAGAAGGGAGAATTCGGATCAAAAACGCAACTTAGTGTCATATTTGACAAAGCAGTATAAGGCTCAAGCCGCTCAAGCTGGAAAATGAACTTGTAGAAAAACACTTGAAGATTCTTCCTTAAATATCTGATTTTGGGAAATTCTTCCGGGAAAACTGCTTGGAGTTAGTGCTGGTGCTGTGACTTCATGTTGGACACGGCTGCTGTTTTTGCTGCTCGATTGGATTTTCGAAAGGGTAGAGATTCTTCTGCATTTTGGTTTTGGAGTCACCTGTTTCTTTCTTCTTCTCTCCAGAAAAGATGGATGCTTGTCGGCGGCATGTATGGGCTATTCGTAGTTCAGACAGGACCCTTGCCAAGAAGGGCCGAAATATAGATCCAGTAAAATGTAGCTGACTTATCCGTTTTGCTTTGTCAAGTATGATTCGCAGTCAGCTTGGGCTGAAAGAATATCTATCATTAGTGACTAATAAGCAGTGTAATATAATGCGATTTTTCAGTATCAGCACTGTAAAAGTTCATCCGCGAATAATAAAATTCCGCAGTTTATTCTCTGTCTGCTACAGACAAAACGATAACGGAAAAAAATAAGAAGAAAGAAAATTCATCGTCAGTTGGTTGCTATGTATGACAAGAGGGGTTCATCCAAAACCTGTGTCGGTCTAAATGACGACTCACAAGAGAAGATAGTTTTGTATCAAGCAGAACCTGAGATTGACTTTGGAGACAGTCAGATCAGCTGCCTATAGAATCCGATTTAGTTACAGCAAAATTGTGCCAAGTTGTGCACTGTTTTTTGCGCACCAAATGCCATTTTCATTGCTGGAATATATTGTATACTTAAAAAAAAATTCCTTCGATGCAGACGCCCCTCGTTTTAAATAAAAAATAATATTCTTCTAATTTTTCAGCCCAGTTTTTACACAATTTCATTCCAACAGTTATTTCTGGTCATATCTTGTAAGTGCAATAGTTAATTTGTTTCTAGCTTTAGGCTATTTGGAAATAAATTTGATTGATTGATTGAAATATCTGAGGTTCCTGCTATACGTACCATGTTGCACGCGAAACCGCTACTTGATCTGCCGTTTTTCTATTTCTGATCCATTATTGACTCTCGAAAACCTCTCCTCGAGTTTGTCTTGTCTGATTGGAAGCTTACGTGCCCAGATCAAATCCTGGGCAGTGTATTATAGATTCATTCACTCATTCCGATTGTCGAAAATGGGAAGCTTCAGCCAAGTAGAACTAGAATTTGTGTCTAGCAAATCGCATGTTGTGTGCAAGTGACAGAAAAGAAATGTCTAACTTTGTTTCCCGCTGAGTTTGCTGACAATGTTCGGGAAAACAAAGTCAATATCTTCTGTCTTATATTTCAGTAAATACATTTTCCATCTTTGGGATAACTTGGAAATTTACAAGAAAACTTTCACATGCAAACAATTCAAGGTTCGTGTAGTTCAGGTGCTTCCTGTTTCACTGCCGTCTGCTGAGATTCTGCTGATACGTGGCCGGTTGGAAACCATAAGACGCTTCCCATGCTTGACCCGACATTTCTTTGGATACCCGTTTTAAAAAGTCCAGCACCTTAACCGATCAGCTGCCGAAGATAGAATAGAATAGAATATATTTTACACGAAAGCCCGAAGGCCATGGCAAAAATATAATGTTCACGTTGGTTCGAATAAACATAAATTACTAACAACATACAAAGAAAAAAAATAAATAGCTATTAAATAAACAAGTCGCGGTGGCACAAACCAATCCGGAGGAATTTCCCCAACAATCTTACATCATAAAATTGTTTACTTTTAGTATTTTAGACATCCACTCTTTACCAAACACTCCTTCACCAAGTAACTCGGATCTTAAATCAGGCTTCCCGTGATAAAATAAATGTTAAATGATGTTACGGCCATTTTGGACGTGTTACTAATAATATTTCCGAGCAGTGGAGCTGGCGGCACTGACGCTATGCAAAAACGATCCGATAAGATTCGTGTCCAAATTTTTATTTGTAGACTGGATCTCGACATAAAATCAGTGTAATTCTCAATCAGTGTATTCTTTATATCAACAGTGAAGTAATGTTGACCGCAAAGCAGAGCTTTAACTTCCTTTTCTCTTTTAGCGAACGTTCCTTGCCACTTGCTCTTCTCCGTCACGGACGGACAGGCCCGTCCGTTCCAGCAGTCCGTCGACATCAAATCGCGTCATCTCCACGTCACCCTTCTCCGCAATAATCTGTTGCACGTCTTCCCGATGATGCAACAAAGTATCACCGTCCAGCATCTCCTTGCAGCCACGAATGACGGAAGCACCGCTAGAACGTTGCAGTACGTCGTCACTCGACGGCCCCGTCTTGGCCGTCTTCTCCTTGAGACGGAAGACGCTGCGACAATCCCGGTGTCGAATTTCACACAGTCGCACTTGAATGAATCTCTGATAATATATGAGCATTCCGAATCGTTCAACGATTTAAGCGTTCGTGATTCATTCGAGTTTACGGTGCTGAGTGATGGTGCGGGAACAGTGGTGAATCAGGAGTTCTTTATTGAGATTTCAGTCACGACAATGTCGTCCGGTGGCTTTGAGAAGTACTTAGTACTCAAGCCGGTACAGGTCGAAGAAGGTGCCGCGGTCAAAGTTACCAAAGAGGCCTTGAACGTGGCCGCTTTACTAAGTTTCATCAACAATCATCGTGGAACCCAACAACAGTTACCATTCTATCTTAAAGTGGTGATAACAAACTTACCGAAACACGGATTTCTTACGTTGGATCGTAGCCAGGTGGACCGGAACTCGGTTATAACGAGTGAGCAGATTGAACGTGGTAGTGTTGTTTACCATCACGACCATTCCGATACCCTAAGCGATACCCTCGGGTTCTCCATATATCTTGAAAAAGATAAGAAAAGTGACTCCCTCCTTTATAACGGATCGGTAAAGTTCATAATTTTACCGATAAATGATCAGCCGTTTACACTTATAACCACATCACCTAAGCTGGAGGTTGTACAAGGCCAGAGTGGTATTGTGTCAAGGGATATTTTGCGGACAGAGGATCCGGATTCCGGACCGGATCAGCTGATTTATGACGTCATAACTTCGCCTGGGTCTGGACGTTTGACCTTTTCCGAAAACCTGTCAGTACCAATCGTACGTTTCACTCAAGAGGATGTTAATAGGAATAGGGTACTGTACACAAACGATGGAACGCTAAACTCGACTCAGTTTTATTTTAAAGTAAGCGACGGCAAATTCGAACCGCAGCTCAAGGTTTTCAACATCGTCATCAAGAAGTTGACATTAACTCTGGTAAACCAGAGTGACATAACCCTAAAACAGGGTAGTACCGTGAGCGCAATAACAAATCAGACCCTTGGAGTCATGACGAACGGACAGAGAAAATATATCTTCTTTAACATCACACGAGAGCCATCTCACGGTCGAATCTTTTTGAGGGATTCGCCGATTTCGACTTTTGGGCAGATTAACGTGGATAAACTGGAAGTCTTTTACCTTCAAACGAACTTGAGCGTGTCTCTAGACTCACTGGAGATTGTACCGTGGACGAGAGAGATTACTCACGATCCAGTAGTGTACCACGTTAAAGTATCCCCTCTTGTTAAAGTTACCCCAGTTGATGTGTTAATCGGGGAGCGAGTGCAGCTATCTCTTCACAACATAGACAGCTCCGAGCTTGCAGTTGTATCAAAAAGCAACCCGACATACCGCGTTGTCCGGAAACCGAAATTTGGTAAAATCCGGAAAACTGTACCGGAATCTCGGACTCGACGGCAAGTGCGGGATAAAGAGACGCTCATTTTCACCCACGAAGATGTAAGGAACGGGTTTATATATTACGTGCCCAAAAGAACTGAAATCCATCAAACATTGAAAGATAGTATCGAGTTTCAGCTTTCGGCGCGTAATGTCCAACCGGCAATTGGAAGCCTTGAATTTATTTTAAGCGCCGGAAAGCTTAACCAATCAGCGAGCACCGCTTATGATACCGGAAACTACCGGATCGACCAGTTCCGGACAGCTTTCGTTGACTACATGCTAATAGGCGGGGTTGCTGTCGGGGTACTATTGTTATTCGTCACTATCGTTATTGTTGTGAGGTGTAGGGGCACGCAAAAAGGGGAAAAGCAGAAAACGGAAGGAGACCCTAAAGTTCAAAAAGCCCTTGTCCCGCCTCAGTACGACTCTCTGACGCGGAGTGGCGCAAAGCCGCGACGGTCTACGCTCGTCGAAAGCGCATACGGAACATATCAGCGCTCCCCCACACACGCGGTTAGAGAAGAATTCCGGGAAGAGTCAATATCCGATGATGAAATGAACATGCTTCCCCCCTTGCCTCCCCCTCGCATGGACCCACCCGCTTCTCCCTATCCCTCCCGTGCCCTTACGCGGAGTATGACCGGCTCCCTCACCCGAGGCTCATGGCAGGATCCCCCCTCGCTACCCGCAGTAAAAGTTATCCCTCTGATGTCACCTCCACAGTATTTCGGCGATCCCCCAAATGTGAGATATCCCTATGGAATGCCTGACGAGGAAATTTCCGAAGATTGGAATGGGAGTATTGTTGGGTCGGATGATTCCCGATTCACGGTAAGAAATACAAATCCCCTTCTTCGAAAGAACCAATATTGGGTGTAAAGCATGGGGGCTAATCGAGTAGAAAAAGAAAATTGGGATTTCAGAAAGTGAAAGTACGAAGACGGTTGAAAAAGGGAGTCAATGAAATGTTGAAACGACCTTGGGGCTAATCACGGTTGTGGTAGACTTCCGCGAATTCTGAGAACATTGTAGGACCTGCTTATCCCCTTAGGACCATCAGTTGATCATGATGATTTTATCCACATAGCTGTCAAGAACCCCACGTGGGTCTCAGGAGAGCAGTGGCGGAGCAAATAGCCTGGCCAGCTTCGGCGTGCGCGTTTCAAAATCCTTTCGACTACCTTGTGCCCCTAGTCGTTAGAAAGGGTGGTGATAATCCTAGAAGACCAACTTGATACCCCTGCTAATGTGTCGAAGGAAAAAGCCCTTTGGGACCTAGGGTCCAGCCGAAAGTCCTCAAGAAACTCAGTGTATTGAGTTAACTTTTTTCATGAACGGCCTAGTCACCCACTATATGCCGTACGGCTGTTCTAGGAAATGATTTCAATAATATACGATATAAATTGCGCAACTTCTTAGAAAGTCTTATACATCTTCTTTTCGGGGTTCATGGCTCATTGGGTACGTTTCAGCCTTCTACGTGAGTAGGAGGGGAAGGGGTCAAGGGATACCTTTGGACTTGGTAACATAAAAGGCAAAAGGTTGAAATTTGTAGTAGCAGCCTCGCTATTTCTACCCCTAAGACTAACCGGGTCGTTTTGTGTCGGGGTTGAGTCCGCGACCCTACCCACTCCCTCACCTTCCTTCACCGACACCAAAGTGGTAGATATCTGTAGCGCTAATCATCTTCTGTGTACTTTTCCGCTGTTTCCCTTCTTTTTGCTCTTGAGAATCGATAAGAAAGAATGGTCAAATCATGCTGTAGCTCCAACGCATTACTCGTGAAGGTCGCATTTGCGGACAAGGGAAGCTTTGTAGAACTGGGGCAGAGCAAATAACACTAGGGAGTAGCGCCAAGACTTGACAAAATTGATTCAGACTCGAATAGCAGCGATACTAGCACCACTAGCGATAGAGAACATCCCTACTGAAACCCATTCAACCATTCACCAGCGTTGGTTCTGAAAACTTACTATTTTGATGATAGCAACAAAATGATACAGTCTCCATCGTTTCCTTGGTATGCGCTGGTCGGGCGGCGCTACGACTATGGCCCGTTTGGAAAGCATAGTTTTTGGCGCAAACTCCCTAGTGTTATTTTGCTCTGAACTGGGGCTGTATACGCTGTTATCCAGAATCCCAGTTTATCAAATTTGAAACTCCACCGTTAAAGTAATGGAGCCAGCTAGTGATGTGCCAAATAATGAAACTCGCTGGGTATAGAAGTATTTTTATTGATTACAAATGCCTTAAAATGCAAGTGATTTTTTTACTATTTGTTTCAGAGTGTTAAATTGTATTTTTGTGACTTATGTTCTTTTCAAGTACCACTGTAGCGAAACTGTGGAACCAGAAGTCTAGTCAGGAGATATGTTTTCATATGTCATAAAAACTCCTTCAGACCAGGCTGACTGGAAACAAATATTAACACAATGTGTGAAACTGGAACGTCAGCTATGATGTTTGACAGCGATATTTCGGCCCTTCTTGGCAAGGGTCCTCGTCAGGCTGTTGCTGGACTGGAAGAAACAAGCCTGCAATGATCAAATATCGCTGTCAAACATCGTAGCTGACTTTCCATTTTTAGTCATTGTGTTAATATACGCTACTGTGTCATAGTTGTTCGTAATCGTGAACAAGCTGAAAAGTAAACGTTTCTGCCTCACGCAGTCCGGTTTTCGCATTCTGGTGCGAAATCGCATCTCGGTCCGAATATCGGATGAGCCATTTAGAATACGTCAAAAATTCCCCATCGTATCCGAAGATTCCCCTTCTGAATTTGTTATCGGACTGCGTGCACGCAACTTTAAATGGTGACTTTCATAGACGAGATGTGAAATTCGTACATTGGAACGGAAATCCGCTTTGAAAATCTGACGAAATTTCCGTCGTATCCGAATGCTCAAATCCGGAAATTCCACCGGATTGCGTACACTTATGTCAGTCCGGTGCGAAGGAGGCGAATATTCGGTGAGTGGAACTTCGGTGCTTTTCGGACAGGCAATGGGAACTTGCGAAACCTGGACTACCGAGCTTATGACAATTTCTTTTGACCTGATCGCTTTTTTACAAGTCTGTACTTACATAAAAACAAGTGATCTCCTAGTTTTTGCAGTAGAATGTTTAAAGAAGCTTTTTTGTATAAATAAACGGCTATATCTACTGGTGAACCCCGAAGGTAGTTTGAGAGGTACGGTGTTTGCGTTATTCGCCTTTTTACTTCAAAGTTACCTTGAAGGGTCTGGACTAGATCTCAGCCGATTATCCGATACTGGTGACAACATGTGACGTCATTAAGGAAGTGTGGGGGGATGCGAATAAAAAAATGTTGTTTAAAGTATATTTGGATCGATTTGGATCAATATAATGCCGACCGGCCAGCGAGGCGCCGGACGCGTTTACATTGATAGACCGTTCTAGGGAAAATCATTTAGGTTTGGAAATGAAAATATGTATTTCTGATGTAATTTGATGTGGCGTCGCAATCCTCGGATAATCGGCTGAGATTTATTCGACACCCCCCCCCCCCCCTTGAAGGAGGTGTAAAAGAAAGCCGAAGGCCTGACTTTTAGTGGGTACTGGGTGGGTAAGGTAGGATTTAACTGATAAGAAAAACAAGCTCAAGTTCAATGGGTTTATTAACAAATAAAAAATAAATCGCACATAATCAGAACACTCAGTCCATTCCTGGACGCCGAGAACCAGAATCTTTACATTTGGACATAAAACGCAGAGTGGTCACTGCTCCTACTCTCAGACACAGCCTTACCTCTCAAAAAACGAAAAAACTAACCAATTACCTTCCTGCACCTCACCCCAGAGGAAACGACCGACTTAAATGGTCAAATTCTGATTGATTACGCCATTAAGGCGCTTTGAGGCTCTTTTAAGTAATTTAAAGAAGCTCCTGTTTATTCTCGCCGGTTCCCCGAGGACTCGTTTGAGGAGTCCCCGCGTTCTTGTATGTCCCGAGGACTCACTCCCCGTATTCTCGCGAGTCACCACGAACGGGGAATGCTCTTATTATCATCACTATCATCAAGAAGGACTCCCTTTCAAATTCGGAGGAGCATCAATTTTTGCTGGTGCAAAGTAAAATTTATTAACAACAATCAGAATAAACAAAACCAAAAATAAAGTGGATCCAGACTAATTTCGTAAACTGCATATTTCGTTTCGAATAAAATCAATTTTGGAAGCATTCCCCTTGTTCTCGTTGTTTTCCATACGCTGAGTCCGCGTGGAGTGAATTCTTCTATTCTTGCCGTTCCGCTTGATTTCCCGAGGAGTCTTCGGGGAACGGCGGGAGTACGCCTTAGGTGTAACACGTCTGATTGGTGTTGTTCGTTTATTACTGAATTGCAAAAGGGGTAGATGGTACTGGACAAGTGAATTAGCTAGCTGAGGGCGTCAGTGAATATCTAGTGACGTCAATAGGTTAGCCCCGAGGGGTCGACGACTCTCATTTTTGATGTACACCACTCCGTAATAACGGAATAATCGTGACCATTCTGCATTATTCCTGGCTATTCCGGATTACTCCTAAGCATTACATATCCTCCCGTTCTTTATCGAGTTTGGTAATTCACCAGCTTTTGTTTCGTCCGCATTTATTTCACCCCATTCGGTCTGTCCTGCGGCGAACGAGGAGTCGAACACATTCCAGAATAACGGAATAATCCTGACCATTCCGGATTATTCCTTCTGGACGTGGACACCATTCCGGGAGAGTCGTCGACCCCTTGGTTAGCCCTATCCTACGGTAGCGTTCCAGTGAGTATTATAAGCAAGTTACAAGTTATGATGATAAGAGGAGGGGAGAGCGCTAGTTTGAATGCTCTCTGGAACGAAAATAATAACAACGCGGAACTCCCGTAATAATTCATACGGGAGTTCCTGCAGAACCAATAGTTATTATCAATAATGATGCTCGCGACCATCATATATAAATTGTAACCATCGTAACAGCCTTGGAACGAAAATAATAAGAGGGAGGAGCTAATTTACTTATTACGGTGGGAAATAATAACAGGAATAGTAACGATTGTAACTAATAGCAAGAACAAATTAATCCACAAGAATCTCCATCTCCTTTTCTCTGCAATACAACCATGCGGAGTCGAATATATTCTGATACCCTACCCCATGCAGATAACCGGAGAACATCATAATTTGTTACCTCTACAAACAGCTGTATCGCAGTACAACTCTGCAGAAGAAGACGGCCGACGGGCACCGTCTAAGTCGTGCTTTACAGCTGATTGGTTGTCTACCATTGTGACGTCACGTCTAACTCGCTGCAGACCGGGTTCTCCACTCTCCTACGGACCCTACGGTTTTCATCTGGTAGGCGCAGCGGCAAAGAGGTATCAGCTCAAACCTCACCTAGCTCCGCTCAGTTTTATCCATAGTCGCTGCATGGGGCCAAAGACGTAGGTTCTATCAGATTATTAGTTCTTGCTAATAGTCGCTGGAACGCTACCTATGTAACAAGATAAACGGTATGTGTGTAATTCATTCGCCCTGTTGTAGGCTACCCTCTTGTGTAGGCTACGGCTCTGCTATTTCACTCACAGCCGCCGCTGTATCTTTCGAGGAGGTCATTTCTCGCGTAGCGTCGGGTCAAGTAGCTATTGGCTTACGTGAACTGGGAGCCAGCAATTCTCTATGAAGCATATATAAATGAATCAAAACGGAAAATTCACCAAGAATATTCTTCATCGATATTTCTCTGTAGCCCTACATGTAGGGGTGGGGGAGGGGTTCAAATTAAGGGGTGTACAAAATATTTTTTAACAGCTAAAGGGATAGTCGATTTAGGGGTAAGAAGACATGCTGAAGACTTCTATGAAAATCATTTCCTTGCCGGACAAGTAGCTCACCCGGAATCCGGCCAAAACGTAAAAAGTAAAAGTTTATTTGAAGTTGATTAAATGCCCGATTTAAAGATAAGGAGACATGCTGAATCCGCATATGACAGCCATTTTCTACCCGGACATATAGTTTTCCCGGAATCCGGCGAAACCGGAAAATATTTTAAAAGTGAAAGCTTCATCTGAAGCTGGTTAGAAGTTCGCTGTAGCGGTAAGGAGGCATGCCGAATCCGTATATGAAAATAATTTCGTCGCCGAACAAATAGTTCGCCCAGAATCCAACCAGAAACTGAAAATGTGTTAAAAGTTATAAGTTTTATCTGAAGTTCATAAGAGGTCCGATGTAGCGGTAAGGATTCATGCTGAATTCATTTTTGAGCTTTATTTTTTGCCAAACAAGTAGTCGCCCGGAATCCGGCCGAAACCGGAAATTTGGCAGAAGTAAGGCAGGAAGTTTCGATCAGTTTCCTCAAAGTATATGTGACGAATAGGGGTATACACACAAGCTAAATCCATATCTGAACTTGGTTTTCTCAGATGATTATTCATTGGCCTTAATCTGTTCCTAAATTTTAATAGTAAAAATATTCAAGGAGTCTGGCGAAGACCGGATATCTACAATACCCAATTGTCGGGATCAAATATTACATTTTTGGGATCCCATCGAAACCTTTGTTCTTGTTTCAATGATCCCAGTTGGCTTGGGACTCCTCAAGACCCCTCAGTCTCGATGAAATCGTTCGTTATTATTTTACGAAGCCATCATTGTTCTATGTTGGAAGTCGACGAGTACACACCAACAAACCCAAGGCTGGTAACGTTTATGTGTAAGTGTCTGCGGAAATAAATGACACGACTAGACAGCCACTTGACCTTACTAGAATTTATGGTGGCCTGGAATAGAATTGCGACGACGGATCTTGATTGATGTGACGTGGCCTCTCCGAAGAGAAAAGAAATGATACCGGTTTAGGCTTAGCTTCAACCAAACAAATGGGCAGCAGTTTATTTTGTCATTCTGGTAAAGCTGGGTCGAATTCGTTTCGCCTCAAAGGAAATGAGATAAAACTGGAATCAGGTTTTGACACTGAAATACTGACTACTTTGGCATGGTTGCTCAAGTTCTTCACGTAGGTCGCTACAAGCTAAGATGTCCTGAAAATGGTGTAGGGTTGTATTATACTCGATTTGTTGTACTGTAGTGGCCTCAGTTCCAGTGTAAAGGTCTACCAGCTGTCTTGGGCCCCACCTCCGGGTCTTCAGTGGTATAAACATAAAAATTAATATGTGTAAAAAAAATAATATTGGTTCTTGTGTCTTTCATTAATGAGTATGTCTGCCCAGTATCGAGTATATAATATTTAAGTTTGATTTTTTGCTAAATTAGGAAAAAGGCTCGGTTGACTTCCCTTGGAACCTTAGAGCTCTATTTCCGGGGCTTCAGTTCATGTCCCTCTACTTTCAGCCAAGACGCTTATGGTCGGGCGGTGCTGTAAAGCGCTGGGCTTTCTGTTATGTGGTGCGATGCAAGTTGCTTTCCTGTTAGTAGGTGCCGGAGACATCCTTGGTAGTTCGTTTAGTTTCAGGACAGATTTTGTTGTTCCACTTACCGCCCTGATCCCTTTAAGTCTCAATAACGTTTACCGTCGAGCCAGTCCTTTCTGCCTTTATGGACGACTAAAGTCAGGTGTCAGAGACATCTGTGACTTCCGAACAGTCAAGCTAACACTTCCTATTTCCATGACGATGATGATAGCTAATGTCCCTGTCCTTCAACATTTCCTAGATGTCCCGTTCGTTTATCTTTTACTTCCTAGCCACAACATTCAATCCCTCTCCCTTTTTCTCACACTCCGTTCATTTGCGTCTGTATTGGCTCTCTCAAACGTATTACCTCTACGACACCTTCTAGATTTCCCGAATCTCGGGTGTCCAACACCCCGGATCTCCAGACGTTTTGGCCTGACTTCTCCATCCAGATCCGTCTCGACGAAAACGGATGTCTACTAACCGAAAGAAAAATCTGAAAGATGGACCTGGCTTCACTCGTATCATAGCTCTTGGTCTGCGCTCAGTGCGTTGTAAATGCAGAGGAAACTTCATTCCTTTTTAAATACTATTAAATTTCTATAGTAACTAGAATTCCTGCCAGGATTCTGGGCACCGTCATTGGTTCCATCCTTAGAAGTTGAGATTTGTCGAATTTATAATGAAATCGCAGAAAGTCTGGCCGGAAAACCTGATCGTCTGCCCGCATCATCATTCAACAGACGACTAATGCCTTGGAAAGCCAATCAGAGTTGGGTTTCACGCGGAAAAGAATTCCTGCTATAACTTCAGCACCATTATAAATTCCGTAAGGAAAAGTTGAGATTTATTTTTCTCATGAAAAGTTGAGAAATCCGGCTGAGAAGTCCTGTCTCCTATCACCCAGCTTGGAACTGATTTGACTGGCTTGACCTGGGAGATGAATATGAGTTGCTGCACTGTCAGAAGTTTGATAACAGGTTGCGCATCCTTGTGTTAATTATGTTGGATCCCGAGAATATTTCTGTTGTGATTCATTATGACCATTGTATGTGTTGTGCGGTTCGAGACAAAACTTCAGCCATAGCCCTTTTAAATATTGTGTTTTGCGAAAAGATAATATTTAAAGTTTAACCGAAAAGGGCTAGGATAGGAAAATCTAGTTACCCATCACTTATTCACTTAAATTGGCTTGAAGACCCGCTGAAAATGCGTTACTTCGTTGTTCCGCTATTCACGAATAATCGATTCTCAAATAGTGGAATTTCCGTGTGATTTGTGGTGCCTCTATACGTTTGCATTTTTGCTGTATGCCTTACGAGAAAGATTTATCATTTTTTTTTTGTTCAGGCACTAAGCAATCTTCACCGATCTCACCACTGCCCACTGAAAAGCCGCATTTGTGTTGAGGTTAAAATTTCCCACGTCATAGTAGAATTTACGCTGTGGGGACGGCTGGAGATATTCTGAGCCTCACAACTAGAGCAGGGAGTGGAAAATCAAAAAATCCCTTTGCAGAATCCAAATAATTCAGTGTATCCAGTTAAATGACACACAAATGAGTTGGCTTTTCAGTTAAACTTTAAAGGGTGCTCGTATGCGCTAACATGTGTTATCTGCTATTTAACTTCTTACAATGTGTGTCTCCTAGCTGATTTCCGGAATCCGGTCACTTTACAAGTGACGCTCGGATTTCGAATATAACATGCTACGCAAAGGACAAAGTTTTCGTTATCCTGGATTTGGCCCAGGGGTGTTTTCCTTACGCTCAGAAGAAGCACCATATCATGGAAAGGTCGTGGAGCAATTTTGAAAGCGAAGTTTATTATAAGCAACAAAGTTGAGAGGGAAGCTCAAACTGCTCCTGGTTGTTTTGAGAATAAGCAAACCATGGGCTAGATCTAAACCTGGGAGTAGAAAACCACCCAAGGGCGCTTTCGTCTGAAACTGCTCGTTTGCTTCCAAGCAGGATAAAAGGAGACACTAATTGCGAAATTGGGCTTGGTGGTTGGTAATATTGCCACCGGGATTTCGTTTTTCGTAGGCGTGTTACAGGACGGGATTTCCGTGAAGCCAACTTAGGCCATGGCTTAGGGCCTCAGGGGGCACATGTGCAGAAGAAGTGACGAACAAAATATTTCCAAATTTGCCAGTATTATTTTCTAAATTTTGTAATTATTGTAATTATTTTGCAATTATGTTTGTAAATATAATACTGCTTTTAAATTTGCATTCATATACAAATTGAGCGATACATCAGTGATCGATAGCAAATCCTCAAGTCCGTTTTCAAATTCTGCTTTTGCGGGAACAAAACCTAGCTTTTCATCTGAGTTAAAAATCTTAGTCCTCGCAATGTTGAATTCTTTTGTCGAGCTTTTTCCGTTTTCGTCGGGTACGCTGTAATCTCTGCGTTGGTAAATATTGGTTGCGTTCGTTGCACACCGGGCTGTCTCTGTTTTTTCCTCACCGGTGTCCGATTCTTGCGTTTTTGTTCTCTCCGGTGACTTCACGAGAACCTGCCTGCCGAACAGGTTCTGGTTAGTCCGCACCGGTGACCACTAACCAGACACTGGTTAAGTCCAATCTTCACCTCCCGGAACTTCCGGAATCTGGGCTTCCAGATTATTCTTTGACGTCTTCTGTAAATTGCATCTGGAATATGAACCGGTCCGAAAGTATATCAAAATAATCCGGAAAAGGGGGGCTTTTGAACTTCCAGATTTCCGGAATTATTAAGTATCGCAGAAGAAATTCCAAAAAAATCTCGGAAAACCTGGGAACCCAGGTTTCGGAAGGTGAAGACCCAACTTTAGTTGAGTGTTTGCTGAAGCTCGGGCAAAGACTAGATACCATGCCAGATGCAGGCGCCCGATGAGTTGGAAGTGCATCGGATAGACCCGATGAAAAATTCTTTGACTGTGTAGTAGAATGGTGGTTGTACGAAACAGTTGCATGAAATGGTATGTAGTAGTATTGAGTAGTTTTATTAGTGATATGTACTAGTATGGAATACTTTAATAAACATGACTCCGACTGGGTTAATCTTATGTAGTAGTATCCGATAGCATCCAGTTTGCTAGTAGTAGTATATAGTAGCAACAATTACTACTGCATGCTACTTTTCGTACTACTCCATACGACTAATTCTCGGATATTTTTTTATCGGGAAATAAGTGAAACTGTCATGAGATGCAGCTAAGACAGAGTCAAGTCATCTGTCTTCTGGGATCCTGAGTTTTCTAGCTACCAGGAAACCTCAACTGTTAAGCATTGTAGGGAACCGGGAGCCGTACTTATGTTTTAATGTTTTAATGATAAATAAGCGGATACAACATTTCATGCGCGAGCAATTTGGTAGATCTTTGTCACTGTACATACAAAACAAGGACAACCAATACATAAACTTGTAAACAACCGATAACGTATTACATCAGCTGATTGTACTTTTCCAAAAATCGAGGTACGAAACTATTGCGGTATCGCTCGGTTCTACAAGAGATAGGAGCGAGTTTTGGAACTTTCGTAGCCACATCTCGTTCGGGTCGGCTTCTTTCGGGAACATGAGGAGGAGGCAGGAAATGGCGATAAGTGGGATTACCAAGGAGTTTCAATCCAAAATTTGTACAAAGGTGTTCCCTGCGCGCCGATAGGGTAGGAAGATTAAATTCATTCAGAAGGAATGAGTACGGCATTTTACACCCACCGTAAATAATTTGAAGGGATCGCTTTTGAACCCTCTCGATCTTATCTGATTCGCACTTAGTTAGCCCATAATGCCAGGCTGGACAAGCGTATTCCAGTAGAGGACGAGTAAACATACAGTACAGTAATATCATCTTTTTTTTTTGCACTTTAAACTTTTTCAGTACTTTGAGCATATAAATCGCCGAATTAGCCTTTTTTATAATATTCGAAGTGTTTTTATGCCAAGTTAGGTCTGAAGAAATAATTAGTCCAAGGAGTGTAATTGAATCAGTAAGAATATGGGGTGGAATGGGACTTATGCCCTACGGGCTACGGAACCTGTTGTTCTCTCGGAAACAATACCATACGAGCCACGACTCCGGGATTTGGCGTCACTGGCTAAGAAGCTTGTTTGTGCTGAGTCCCATTCCGGTAGTAAATGGAAATAGCTCACGGAAAGTTGATCGTACCAGCTCCGGATCCGGTAGCCTCACGGAATTATTTACTCAGAAGCTAGGGCACCGGTAGTTGTTACCGCAAACTGTTTAGTTGGAGCTTAAGTTGCGATAGTGGGATATAGAACTCACGTTATATGGAATATGGAATGGTATATATTATGGAACTTACGGAATGGTTTGGCATCGGAGTTTGGTTCCGTGAGTTAATATTGTTTGCTACCGAACTCCCGATAGCCATAGTCCTTCTTTAACCGGCTTTAGACCCTCCAAAGTTCTCCACCAGACCCTGCTTTAGACCCTCCAAAGTTCGCCACCAGTCTCTTTTCACAACATCTTTAACCTGCTTTAGACCCTCCAAAGTTCATATTACTAAGTGTCTGTGAGTTCGTAATTTTTCTTTTGGCACTACCGGAACCGTAGCCCATAGCCATTTTTCGTCAAAACAGTTGATTTTTTTCACGAAAACGGTCAATTTTTCGTCAAAACAGTCGGTTTTTCTGAAAATAAGACAATTTTTATGTGTCCGTGAGTTGGTCATTTTTATCCAGATAAGGCGTATTCTCGCCGTTCCCCGAGGACTCCACTTGAGGAGTCCCCGCGTTTTTGTTTGTCCCGGGGACTCACTCCCCGTATTCTCGCGAGTCCCCACGGACGGGGAATGCTCCGATTATCACCACCATCATCAAAAAGGACTCCCTTTCAGATTCGGAGGGGAATCAATTTTTGCTGCTATTGGTGCAATGTAAAAATAATTTAAAACAATCAGAATAAACAACACCAAAAATAAAGTGGATCCAGACTAATTTTGTCAACTACATATTTTTTTTTCGAACAAAATCCATTTTGAAAGCATTCCCCGTGTTTTCGCTGATTTCCGTACGCGGAGTCCGCGTGGAGTGACTCCCTCTATTCTCGCCGTTCCCTTCGATTCCCCGAGGTTGTTACTACCTATAGTTGTTACTACCGGAACCATAGCTCTCAACATGTGGCTGCAGCTAATGTTTTTTTTTCCCATTGTATTTTCTTTCAGTCAGTGAAAACCACGGCATCCTAGCTTTATTTCATCCAAACTATTCTATATTCCATATAAGGCGTATTCTCGCCGTTCCCCGAGGACTCCTCGGGGAACCGAAGGGAACGGCGAGAATAGAGGGAGTCACTCCACGCGGACTCCGCGTATGGAAAACAGCGAGAACACGGGGAATGCTTCTAAATTGGATTTTGTTGGACAAAAAAATATGCAGTTGACGAAATTTATCTGGATCTACTTTACTTTTGGTTTTGTCTATCCTGATTGTTTTTAATTAATTTGACATTTCTTCAACACCAGAAAAAATTGATTCCCCTCCGAATCTGAAAGGGAGTCCTTTTTGATGATGGTGATGATAATCGGAGCATTCCCCGTCCGTGGGGACTCGCGAGAATACGGGGAGTGAGTCCCTGGGACAAACAAAAACGCAGGGACTCCTCAAGTGGAGTCCACGGGGAACGGCGAGAATACGCCTATAGACGGTGCCGGAATACAGGTTCCAATTAAAGAGTTTCCAGTATCACCAACCGGCTATATAATTCCGTGAGACTACCGGACGAGAAGCTAGTACGATGCAGTTTCCGTAAGCTGTTTCCATTTACTACCGGAACGGGAGTTTTCGGCAATGACGTCAAATCCTGGAATCGCAGCTCGTATGGTATGTTTTCCGTGAGAACTACCGGTTCCGTACGACAGAAAGTACGGTTCCCGGTTCCGTAGAATAGCAGAACAACAAGTCAAACGAAAAACAATTTTCACTGAATAAGTCGGGTCCTGGTCAGGTCTGCGAGATGGGGAGATGATTACGCCATCTATCAAACAAAATCACCACATCCTTGCTTCGTTTTTTAAACCAAAGGCGCTGAGTGCTCACTGAAGAAGAAGAGGAAATAAAAACTGGTGCCAGGCCAGGTCTAGAAAGGTGAGTTGGGATCACAGCTTAACTACTAGGCAGTTGCGCACATAGCTATCGTCGCGACATTAATTGGCGCTGCGTCAAACCTAGACACTCTCGCAGTTTGGAAACTTGATTCCGAAGAGGCAACATGTGCGGTGTGCGCAATAAATGGGAGACCTCCACTGCTTTCTTCTGATAACATTACGCACCCACGGTGGTCACAACAGAAATTTCTGTTTTCACTCATGGAATAGACCCTAGATCTTTCCACGCTGATTGGCTGTGGGAGCGCCGGAGGTTAACGCCTACTCTAAAGATGTGTGTTGAAATCTTTCTATGGCCATGGGTGGCATGGGCAAGATACGACTCCGCCCAACTGCCTAGTAGTTAAGCTGTGGTTGGGATAAAGTTTTTGCTTTTGAGTTTTTGGATTGGGATGTTTTTAGATTCTTTCTTGAAGGGAAAAAAAAGACGATCGGTGGAGAAGCTTTGAATTTTTTTACTTTGACAATTTTTCGCTTAAAGTGGTGATATGCTCAAAACCTTAAAAAAAAAATGAATTCTTGTGTTTTAGTTGTTTGTTGTACTCTCTGGAGTGTTCTTTTTGTGTTTGTATTGTTGGTATTTGTTAGAGTTTGTCTAGCTTTGTATTGTACATATATTGGTGGTTTGTTTCAGTTTGTTAAACTTAAGGGTCAGACACACAAATGCCAAAGTCGACATGTATGAGCACATTCAGCTGTACATTGCTAGATCCGAGAATTAACTAAAGCAATGACATAGTACCAGAATTTTCTGCTCCAGACTGCAGTTTAAGGTACAGGAGGGGTACCTGAGGTCCTGACTTACGCAACCTCGAATTTAAACATTTTCGCGGCAAAAAAATCAGATTTTGCTTCTTCACTGTCAAGACCTGACAGTGCAGAAGCAAAATCTGATTTTTTTTTTTCAACAGTTATATCCCAAACAATTATTTGTCTTTTCCTTTTTTTGAACCTGGTTTAGAAAGGGATTTTCTGGTTATGAGCCTTATTACCTCTATCTTTTTCATCACTTTGCAAGCAATCTGACCTCATGTAAAAATGGGTGAAACTGTTTGAAAAGAAAATTATATTTAATTGGAAATATTGAAGTAAAATTTATATCCCCAACATGTAAACCATTCTATTAGCTTCACTCTAGTATTTTTTTCATGTTTTTGGTTCCTTTTTAAGCCAGATATATCTCACTAAAAAAAGATTTCTCTGGAAATTTGAAATCTTGTCTGGGGTTGGGTACCTCTCCTGTAATTTAAGGTGTATTAGAATAAAGTCAAGCAATGACGTAGTACCACAATGCTCTGCTCCAGGTAGTCCAGGCTGTAGTTTACAGTTGGGCACCAGACTTTTTGGAGATTGCTCCTGCTCAGACTCAGGGGATTCTCCTACTGAGGTGAAAACAGATTCCCCTGGGTAGGGGATTTGAAGCTAGATGGTAATGAGAACTGATATTTTTTTTTTTTTTTGTTATTTCAGTTCTAGAGACACTAGGAAACCATATCCCTTAGCACCCCCTCCTCACCCTCCACCCTGTCTTTAGATATCCTATAAAATAAGCAGTAAAATTTATATCCCCAACATGTAAACCATTCTATTAGCTTCACTCTAGTATTTTTTTCATGTTTTTGGTTCCTTTTTAAGCCAGATATATCTCACTAAAAAAAGATTTCTCTGGAAATTTGAAATCTTGTCTGGGGTTCGGTACCTCTCCTGTAATTTAAGGTGTATTAGAATAAAGTCAAGCAATGACGTAGTACCACAATGCTCTGCTCCAGGTAGTCCAGGCTGTAGTTTACAGTTGGGCACCAGACTTTTTGGAGATTACTCCTGCTCAGACTCAGGGGATTCTCCTACTGAGGTGAAAACAGATTCCCCTGGGTAGGGGATTTGAAGCTAGATGGTAATGAGAACTGATAATTTTTTTTTTTGTTATTTCAGTTCTAGAAACACTAGGAAACCATATCCCTTAGCACCCCCTCCTCACCCTCCACCCTGTCTTTAGATATCCTATAAAATAAGCCAGAAAACAGTTAAAATTGAATTTTTTGGGTTTACCTGGCATCCAAGAGAATTTCTTGATGCTATATTACTTGACTGCCTTCAAAGTGAAACTTCAGAATGCTACTTTCTACCTTTTCACTTCTTCCTTCCTTTCTTCTCATACTTTCCACTTGTCCAAGTGCTTTCCCCTAGTGTGGAGGAAATACCAAGAAAATACCAAATACCAAGAAAGGAAGGAAGAAGTGAAAAGGTAAGGAATAGCCTTCTGAAGTTTCACTATAAAGGCAGTCATCCACACTGGCATCAAGAAACTCTCGGGGATGCCAGCTAAACCCCAAAAATGCAACTTTTATGTTTTCTGGCCAATTTTATAGGATTTCTAGAGATAGGGTGAGGAGGGGGTGCTGTGTGATATAGTTTCCTAGTGTCTCTAGAACTGAAATATCCAAAGATTTTTTTTCTAGCAGTTCTCATTTCCGTCAAGATCAAAATCCCCTACACAGGGGAATCTGTTTTCACCTCAGCAGGAGATTCCCCTGAGCAGGAGAAATCTCCAAAAAGTCTGGTGCCCTATTGGTTTAAGGTAATTGGTGTCTTCAGCATAAAAACGAGTGTTTTCATTTCCAGGGACTTTGATTTTCTTCTGATTTCATGGCGATCAGCCTACTACCATTTTGCACCTAAAGGCTAAACATTTCTGAAGTGATGGATGACAGTGAGCTTCAAGTTCTTGATGCCTTCATAAGGAGCCCGCCCCTGCAAGAAGTTGTGGTTCCTTTCTCCAGTAAGAACCTTTTCCTTAGAGATCTACGAAGACGAATGACCCATGAACCAGGAGATGAGAGCATAGAAATCATAAACGAGATTCCAGGATGTAAAACTTCAAAGAAAGTCGTAAGTGATTCATTTGAGGTAGGCATGGCGTAGGCAGTCAGTCTTTGGTGTGTTTTATTCGAGGGGGGGTATACTAATATTGGTCCCATTCCTGGAATCATTTGTATCAGATTGTTTTAACTTGCACAACTTGTGTACGGGGTACCAGATTCCAAACTCTAACTTGCAGGTTAACTTTACAGGAACCAGATTTATGTCAGTTATAGTTCAAGGCCTTGATCGATACTATGATACGCAAAATTATTTGGTCCTTATCTCTCACTTACCTTGGGTGACCGATAGCGGCTGATCTAAAGTCAATGCATACGCAACTTGTAGATCATACTTCAGAGAAACTGTGTAGGCTAAGGCTTACTGTATGTTATGTCGTATAAAAGAAAAGTATGATAGAGGAATCCGTGGGCAATTCTTCGACGGTCTTGCAAATCTTCAATCATATCATTTCAAATTCACGTTTTCGATAATATTTAGTAACTATGAGGAAAAGAAAAAAGATTATGTCAAGTAAATATTTAAAATATCTTCTGAGTTTTCCCCATTGGATAAGTAACACATGGATCGATAAGATTTTAATGTTAATAATCCTGTAGTATCAGGGCACTGTCTAGGGGACCGGGAGCCGTACTTTATGTTGTATTGACCAATTATGTAGTTTCCTACCGGCCTACCGTAATACCTACCAGCTCCCTAGCTTTTGAGTAGGCCTACATGATTCCGTGAGGCTACCGGACGAGAAGCTGGTATGATGGAATTTTCATTATTTATTTCCATCTGCTATCGGAACGGGATACAGCACATTCAAGTTTCCGTTAGTCAATGACGTCAGGTCCCGGTATCGTAGCTCGCATGGTTTGTTTTCCATGAGAACTATCGGTATAGTAGTCAATACGACCTAAAGTAGGCTACGGCTCCCGCTTCCCTAGACAGTGCCGTAGTATCAGTTGAAAAACAGAGGTTGATACTTAAAGAGTCGTTAGATTCTTTTCATAGTTTATACCCATCATCCCTACAACCGTAAAGTACTCTATGTATGTCTGATTGTGAACTAGGGTTATGTTTTACATCATAATTTATTATAAACGTTTTCATCTATCTTTTTTTGTGTTCCTTTTTGTACACCATCTTTACCATTTTGGTATTGCGATGAGTAAATAAACATAATAGTATAGTATAGAGGATTTTGTCTCGTGATGGTCCACGTCCGCCTTTTCGTAATCTCGTAGCTTCTTTTACACTCTTTAAGTTACTTTGACGAACAGTCGTAATGGCAGCGTCCTCTATCTACCCAGTTACCGTTACCGTCTCCTATACCGTCAAGTATAATCACTTGTATCAGACTTGTATGCTTATTCTTTAGTCTGATGTTCTTTGTGTAAAATCTTAAAAATCTACCTTTAGGCAGTGATGGGGACGTAGGATCTTCACGCACACTACCAGAGCAACCCGCTAAGGATTGTGTTTTCAATTGTGTTTTTTTGGGGGGGGATTGAGACAATGGGCCTTTTATGGCCTGAGTTTCGGCTAGATTGTCTGGCCTACCCCACCCAATAATAATAACCCGCTAAGGATGTGTCCTTCCTTCGTAGGAACCTCCATCACTGTGTCTTTAAATGTTTTGCAACAAGAAGAGAACAGGCTCATATGTTTATTTGTTAAATCATTCTAAAACCAAACAAATAAAATACCTCAGAATGTTATTATAATAAAACATAGCCTTGGACTGACAGTATCAAGCTATATTGTAATCCCGTGACATGGGGATGTGAACTGCTTAGACGAATTTGACCTCGGCGGGATCACTGTTGTTATAGCCCGCTTCTATCTGTCAATTTTTGTGGTTTCTTATGTTGTCAAGCAGCCTCTCTGTAGCCCAGCGGTAGAGGAATGCCTTGTAAGTCAAACGTCGTGGGTTCAGATCTCACCTGAGGAGCATTTATGTCCAAGTTCACTACTTGTCATTGGAGTGACATCTAACCTAACCTAACCTAACCTAACCTAACCTAAAGTTCTTCGTAATGTAAGTAGAGTTTGTGCGCGTAGCTTCTTTTCCTGACCTCATCTCAGTGGATTGAACCAAAGCGAGTGGCTACGTCTCCACCTCCACTCAGTGACGTTAAAAACTATTATCAAAACATCAAAAAACCTTACTTAACGTCACTTACAATAAATTTTTTGGCAGAAGTGACGCTCACCTTAATAATCATAACATTCCATATGAAGAGGCTGTCATTAAACTGGGCGTTCCTAAATTAATTGACCGCAGAAATACCCTTTCAAAAAGGTTCGATGTGTTGTCCCCAGTTGATCCGTCTTCTCCCCTCCCCTACCGTCGCCTTGTGTTGGTCCGAGAGGAACACTGGCAATCAGTTTTTGCCTTATCCTGCCAATTTGTCAACCGAATTTATACAGTTTCATTCTAACATTTATTTCAGGTCGAATCTTGTCAAATGTGTTTAATTTGGTGAAATGTGGTTGGCAAATGTGGTTAATTTACCGCCGTTTTTGTGTATTTCATAAATATTTGATTCACCCCCTCTAGCTTTAAGACACTTGGAATTAAATTTGGTTGATTGATTACATGTGTTCAGAATCGGTGCAACCCAATTTATACAGTTTCATTCTAATATTTATTTCAGGTCATATCTTGTCAAATGTGTTGGTTAATTTGCCGCCGTTTTTGTGTATTTCATAAATATTTGATTCACCTCCTCTAGCTTTAAGAAACTTGGAATCAAATTTGGTTGATTGATTAAATGTGTTCATAATCGGTGCAGAGAAGACTTATCCAGCAGAAAGTCCCAGTCGTTGACCGTCTTGAATTCCAGGAGTTGGCTTATGCAGTACTTGAGGCAATTTCCTTTCCCATCCTATAGTTATGATTTTTGTCTCCACTAAAATTTGTATCTTTTATTTTCAGGCCAAAGACTTTCGACCGACCAACTTACCCCCTCCCAAGCAAAGCGCCATCTCCCTTGGGCCCCCTTTGAGCGAACCCTCTTTTGTTCTTAGCCAAGAACCAGGACCATCAAATGCACCATTCTCTGACACCTTTCAGGAAACTGGAGGTTTCATACCTTTGGAGTCGAGTACCCCTCAAATTAAGAAGCAAGTGGCCAAGACACAACCAACACCAAAGAGGGGCAAAAGAAAACGAAAATCCACAGGTGCCCCATGTGAACGGAGATATAAAACCCGTAGAGTTACAAAAATGGAAACTGATGAAGAAGGAGGTGCGTCTGGAGAACCCCATCAGGGAGTTGAAAACCGTCAAGGGGAAGGGGTGGATAGCATGCTACCAAAGGCCAGTGATGACAATGGTGAGAGAAGATCGAATGGTAGAAATTCTGCCTCAGCCAAGCCATCTAGTGTCTTATCTCTGGGCTGTGAAATTCGAGGTCGAGATGTAGATGTCTCAGAAGACGTGCATAAGAACCTTGCATCAAAACCCTCCCAGTTTGTAAAAGTTGCAGACTCGACTCAAATTGACTGGACACTCAAGAATTGCCCACAGGTTGGTCGAGAAGATTCTGACGTTGAATTTATTGATGGTGAGGCAGCGGTACCTCCTCATGTTGTGAGAAAATTAAAAAGACGTTCAAAGAAAAAGTCAGGAAAGCGATGGTTGAATGCAGTTAGAAAATCTTGCGGTGGAAGGCAGTCGGAGGATAGTGATGGACCTGTCAGCGCTCTGGAGAACTTGCACTTGTCAGTTGCTGGGGTGGATGCTGCAAATACTAGCCGGTAAGATTTCGTTTGCTGTTACCTGTTTAATCGCGGTGGAGTAAGAAGTAGTCAGACCAGCTATTTGATTATCTCAGGCGAAAGTCAGTGATATTTAATACATCGTAAATTTTTTCCTACCGCTGTCCATTCGTCCTTCCGTTTTGAGCTAACCTCCGGGCGGTGAAAGCTCTTCAGATCAAGAGGAATGTCGAGTTCATAGATGGACTCCGTACCTCAAGACCTGGGGGTGGGAGAAACGCCTACTTGTGCTACGACACAAAATATCTTAGTACCTACTCCCAAGAGCTGATGGACTCGGACTCTGGACTCGTCTCGAGACTCCTTTTTGACGGACTCGGAGCCGCCTCGGTCTCGTCGCTTATGGATCAGGACTCGGACTCGTCTCGTCTTGAAATCTGACCGAGTCGCGGGTCCAAGCAAACTTCTTGACCCGGCATATTTGAAATAAAACGGACATGTCCTGCAACCAATTAAAGAGATGACATTTTTACATATTGGTTATAATTGTGTAGGCCTACTTATGTACTCTGTATATGAAGAACCTAAGGCATTGTAAATTTTGTCCGTCCGTCTGTCAGAAACTTGAAGAGACCTATCTCTCACTCGCTATCCTGCTGAATCGTCCTAAGCTGGCTCCAGATCAAGAAGACAGTAAATCCCAAGTGAAGATAATTTGTGAAATTTTAGTGGTGAAACAGAACTTGTGTTTGTTGAACTATTAAAGGACCCGTCGTACCTATGTTGCCAATGCAACCTACTTTCGTAGCTGCATACATTAATTCTTAATCCGGAGACCCAGATTTCGTATGTTACATTCCGAACCCGCTAACGACACCTGACTAATCTTTGCATCTGCCATGAGTCACTAGTTTCCATAGCCTACGCATTATGCTCCAGACTAGTGTTCGAGTAGACTATCATGCAATTGGCGCGTAAAATCAGTTTTCTGAAACAGAGGGAGAGAAGGACGACTTTTGTGATGTCATAGGTCATAGTTTTTGTTAGAAGTCCATGGGTCTGGGAAAAGGCTTAACACAGCCAAAGTCGTGGATAAATTGATCTTAGCTTTACAGTATTGAGATAATTTTGAATGAATATTGGAACATTAACAGTATATAGTGCAAGGTGTGCTTTAATGGAGCCGTCTTATCAAAATTGCTGACGCACCCTACATCCCTAATCGTCCCATGCTTTTTCATTTCCGAGAAATCTAATTTCGTATGTCATTTTGTCCACCCTGGTTGCATTTTGCCTTTTTTGGCTCTTTTGGAGGCGGGTTAGGCTTATTGCATCCGAGGAGCTCATTAGTCAGAAATACCGGCTCTGCGAGTTTTTCCGTGTTTCTCATGAAATTCGAGGGTTTGAGTGAGGCTGCAAATAGCCGGGATGGTTTTGCAATCTTTTAATAAATAAATAAATGTACTTTATTTCCTTAATAGCTTTTAATTTTTTAATTTAATTAATTTCAAATAAATGCGGCACAACATTTCATGCGCGAGCAAATTCATTGGCACTTGTCATTAACCTACAACTAAAACATATATACAATTGTCATACAATAAATGCACTAATTCAAGTTAGGTTGTTATGATACAAGGTAAACTGAGGCACAAAGCTATTACGGTACCTTTCAGTTTTACAAGCGACAGGTGTGAGTTTTGGTACTTTCATAGCTGCTTCTCTTGGAGGTCTGGTTCTTTCCGGTTTAAAGGGTGGAGGAAGGATGTTTCGGTAGATAGGGTGGGATAACAACTTTGTTCCGAAACGTTGACACAGCTGTTCTCTACGTATAGAAAGGGGTTCCAGCTTACACTCCTTTAGAAGATACGAGTACGGCATTTTATGGCCACCGATTATAATTTGAACTGCACGTTTTTGGATTCTTTCCAACTTATCTGAATCACTCTTTGTAAGTCCATAATGCCATGCTGGACAGGCATATTCAAGTAGTGAACGGACAAACATACAATACAACTCTTTCATTCTTTCTTTAGGGACTTTGAATTTCTTTAGGATTTTTAACATACTCATGGAAGAGTTAGCTTTCTTTAAAATATGCTTGGTATTTTCCTCCCAAGACATATCAGAAGATATAATAATGCCAAGGAGTGTAATTTGGTCAGAAGTTAGGTTATCAGGAATGGGAGGGTGGAATTGTGGGAGAGTTTTAAGAAAGGAAATTGTTAGTATTGTAGATTTGTCACTGTTCACTAGCATATTCGACCGAGAAGCTTCTGTAGCAATATCCGGAATTATACCCAAGGATTGACTTTTTAAATTCTTTCCCACAACTTCTGCCAGTGATAAATCGTCTACGAATTTCCATCGCTCATCAGTATCCTGAGCAATATCATTTATCATAATAAGAAAACACAAAGGACCAAGCACAGTTCCCTGGGGCACCCCACAAAAAACTGGAAGCGCATCTGACATGCACTGTTTATAATTTGCAATTTGTAATCTATCCGTTAAAAATCCCCGTACTATATTTACAATAAATTCAGGTACATTATTCTCAGTTAACTTATTTAGCAGTATTTGGTGGTCCACAAGATCAAAAGCCTTCTTAAAATCGATAGCTATAAGGTTAATCCACTTATCTGGGGTATCCAGATTCCTTAGGATAAAGTCTATAAGACTTACTAAATAATGTGTTGTAGAAGCCTTCGGGACGTTTCCGTATTGATGCTGGTCAATAATTGATGCCAAATATTTTTTCAACCAAGCAGCAACAAAACCTTCATACACGCGGCTAAAAATTGAAGTCACAGAAATCGGCCTTACACCAGCAAAATCATTAGCACCACCCTTTTTTGGTATTGGTGTAATAAATCCCACTTTCCACTTCTTAGGGTACTGGCCACTTCGTGATATTTTATTATAAATGTTAGTCAGCGGAAGGGCCAATTCAGCTGCAAAAGCCTTAAGCAAAAGCTTGTATTGTACACGCTAGCATTGGATCGTCATTTTACAAATAACACATGCGAAATTACACAAGTAAACAATTTATCTATTCGCACAATTTAAAATATAACTTGACTTCGCCAGAATTAAAATACTGCGTGAAATAAGGTACAAAAGATTTCAAATAACGATCAGTCGAGTGTATCGGTTGTCTTTCAAGTCTCTGGGAAGCAGCGTCCCTCTGTCTTTGTCTCGTATTAGGCCTACTATCTGCTGGGGTCTCAAAATCTAGTAGAATGGCACGATGCGCATAAGGACTTAAGAAGCACGGCAGAGTTCCAAAGAACGCATGAAGTCGCAAACTGTTTCTACTGCGACTTGTGCTTTAAGGATGGGTAAATGGGAACTAGTCCTTATGGACAAAGACTGACTATCTTCCTCAGCTGGTGCCAGATTATAGTGATTCAGCAGGATAGCGAGGGAGCGATAACTCTCTTCGTATTGAACCGTGGTAGAGCATCGGTTATTGCACTGGGAGACTAACGAGAAACTTATGCGGTTAGTCTAGATCATGCAATCTCAGGGTCGTCTTGCGGGATCGCCTCAAACGGGGGCACCACTTCACGTTTGTGGTACTGAACAAATGGGCCTTTTGTCGCACTTCAGAACTTGTTTTTGTTAGGAGATACCAGATATGTCAGAAAATTAGAGGCCGCGAGACGAATCTGTGTTGGTAGGGAGGACAAATTAGAATTTTTTTAGAAAACCTGGAAAAAAGCACAAGGTTTACTAATATACTGTCACTGGGTACGTTTAGCTGAAACAGATGCGGCACTTTTTTTTTCCAGAATTTTGGGATGATAGATCGACATGTTGGTCTGAAAAAATTATCGCAGGTCTGTCCTGTCTTACTTATGTTAGGCACATTCAGTAGACTATGCACAAGGACTGATTAGGGATTTCTTTGTCTAGAAGACCGGTTCCTGAGCCTGAAGACGAAAGTATGATAGAAATACTAGAAGAAGCACCCAGTCCCATGGTTCCAGAGGACAGAGCGACGGCCGTAAGTAGTCAAAAGATTTATTATTATTCTTGACAACCCGCAATTCCACATGGGAATAAGTCGGGTACGTGACACAAAAAGCAAGACAAGCTACTCGAAATAATCAATTCGCCGACCGTTCTAAATTCAATATTCCTTCAGCCAAAGCCGACTGCGAATCATATTTGACAGTGCAAAACGGATATGTCAGCTGAATTTTATTAGAGCTATACTTCGGCCTTTCTTGGCAAGGGTCCTCTTCAGTTCAGGCTCAAGCAGCCCAAGCTTAGTTCCCTTTTCCACAAGTTCATTCCCCAGTTTGAGCCTGAAGAAGACCCTTGCCAAGAAGGGCTGAAATATTACTCTAATAAAATTCAGCTGACGTATCCGTTTTGCATTATCAAATAAGTTTTAGTTTAGAAATAACCTACTCCTTCATCATACAACAAAAAAGATGACTCATTTCAGCTCGGTCAGCAAGGATATTCTTCAGTGATATTTCGGCCGTTCTTTCCAAGGGTCCACTTCAGGCTTTTTGTGACATAAGCTTCATGCCATATGTTTTCGGCCTGAACAAGAGCCTTGCCAAGAAGGGCCGAACTATCGCCGAAAAATAATATCCTAGCTGACTTGTCCATATTGATTAATTTTTATATATTCTATTTCATTTCTTTCCAGACTTCCCACAACTTTGAAGAAGATAATCTCAACTCACTCTGCTCTAATTATTACCAATGTGCATTATTCCTCCTCTTTTTACCCGCGCGGTACAGTAGAGGTATGCTTATGTGAAAGTTTGTTGACTGTGGAATTTCCATGCACTTGCTCTGTCTAAAGCTAACTACCAGTTACCCTAAGTAGGTAAATAAGGGCATCTGTAAACACCTGTATAGGTATTTTGGATCTTCGTTCTAGCATTTGTCCCAAAACTGCATTGTTCACATTAAAGTAACTGTTCACATAAGCATACCTCTACTGTACAAAAACAATATACCTGATTGCGAAGTAAGCTTCCAGACATATCGTTAAAACTTTCGGCCCTATTTAAAAAAATATCCTAGACATCCCAACTCAGCTTCCGCGCACATTACGCCCTGTCAAAATTTTCAGTATAACCAGGGACCCATAATTTTCCTTCACAGGGGGCTTGTCATTTCCTATGCTTCTATATTGCTATGTTGACCGATCCAAATCTAGTTCCAAAAATCCCCCCTTGAGTCGAATCGGCATTCTTGTTTGCCTCATTGGACGTGCGAGCCAAACAGGCTCCTCCCTCAAGGCGCCAGCAGCCAATCCCAAATTTTGTCTATCTGGCCTTTGACGTGATTGGACCGTGGGTATTTCTCGAACTATCTTCCGACCGGTCAAGAGCGCATCAGAAATCTCGTATTGACAAGCCCCCTGTAAAGGAAAATTATGGGTCCCTGGTATAACTAAGTAACAAAAATGCGCAGGAACAAGGGAGTAAGAGGGTGTTGTTGCGGAAGGGGCGAAATGCTAATCCATGAAAATCTTTTTTTTTTTGCAAGGGCGTAGCCTAAATAGGATCCAGCAATTTGGAGGCAACCGTGGCACCGAGTTTGGCCTAATGTGCAGGTTGAAACTGACCTTTCTTCTCTGTTGAAAACAGGGTTCCGTCTTTGCCGGCTAAAATTGATTTTTACCATACCGGCGGTTTTAATCGGCTTTTATTAATAAAAACCGATTTTTGCCGGCTAAAACTGGCTAAAATCAAATCGCACTGATCTTTTCTACGTATCAATCTTTACTGTTGTTTCTTCGTTGTTTTCCGACTATTTTTCAACCAGGGTTGATTCCCGGACTAATTAGCTCGCCTACTCCAGTCCAGAAACCAGGTTCATCGCTTGCACAACATTCTATAGGTTCAGCCATTGGGGTTACCGACTCTGATTCGGAAAGTGCTGACGACATCATGTTGGGAGACCCCTGAACTAACGAGGAAGTTTTCGTTTTGTTTTACTATCGAAGTTGAATGTCTGCTCTATAATTTGATTAATGTGACTTAATGGACATTTAACCTTAGTTGGTTAATTTATTTCTGCCATATTCGAAGCTGATTTCGGTTTAGTGATAACAGTGCAACGAGGCAATTTTTTCTTCGAGAAATGCAACAAAGAAGTTTTATAGATTATTTTCGAATAAAGAAGTACTCTATATACGAGATCGCTGGATCAGTTAATTAAGCATGTTTGAGTTCTTCTAGGTTTCTTTAATACCTGAAAGAAGTATGACAGTCTTAGAACAGCGGAGTGCTACCAGAATCACATAGTAGCAGTTAGAAATTTGATTTTAGCCAGTTATTTGATTTTATCCATGCCACTTGATTTTAACCATACCGGCAGAAATCACCTTTTAGCCGGTATTAACCGGCTGGTATTTTAGCCACCCGGGAACCCTGGTCGAAAATCATGTCGATTGAAAAACATTCATATTTTCCATCCAAAAGAGATTTAGGTTCATGCTTGCGGGCCCATATTAACCTCTCCTTTTCCAGGGATCAGCCATTCAAACTACCACTACCAAGAATTCGTCAGGAGACAATCCCCTGTTTGTTCTCGACAGAACTCCCGGATCTCGGCCAACCCCATCCGTTTCTCAGATATCCACAGCTGGACCACAGCAGTCAATACCAGAAGTGCCCAAGCTAAAATCCGTCCTTGACCCACTACCGGAGTTCATACCATTGGCAGGATCTGCCCCACCCAGTGGGCCATCGAGTAGACCAGAGGTCGCCCCGCCGAAATCCTTGCTTGGCCAAGTGCCAGAGTTCTTACCCTTGCGATCTGTTCCACCTGTTGTGCCGTTTACAAGACCAGAGGCCGCCCCACCGAGATCCGTGCTTGGTTCGCTGCCAGAGTTCATACCCCTGCGATCTGCCCCACCTGTTGGGCCGTCGAATCTGTCTGGTAGAAAGACCTCGCGTCGGAAGAGTGGTAGTGGTTTCAAGTTACACTCCGACGCAGATGTTTCCAATACTACTGCATCACAGACCTCGGATAAGGATCAGCGAAGGCAGAGCAAGCACCAGAACCGACAGAAATCCGGCCGAAAAGTAGTGAATTGTGAATGCGAGTCAGATCGTCAGTGTGCTCTTCACCGAGAGGCAAAGGATTTGAACTCCGACCACGTGCAAAGCAGTACTTCAAACAGGACCGTTAGAATCGCAGAGAAGCCTACTAGTGCTACAGCGGGACCTAGTAACAGACGGGACGATCCGGACATAGTGACCATTGATGACGATGTACCTGTTACAAAACCTGCTCGAACTGTGAAGTTGACCTGTCGCTCCCCCGCAGTGCAGCATAGTGCAAATGAAAGAACGGGGCTGCAGTGGGTCGAAGCGGTCCGTAGGTCGAAAGGCGAGGGAAAGCGGGGCAGAGGACAAGGTCCGCGGCCTGTAGGCACCGTTCGCCCCCAGTATTATCAAGGGCAGAGACCTACTCGACCCCAGGACGCCAGGACTACGTCGTATCCGGCAGGTGGCCACGTTATTACAAGGCCCACGGAGGGTCTTCGACCTTCAGCTCCTCCGATCGATTGGAGGTCCAGACCCCTCAGACCTGTGATAGTAGATGGTGCCAACGTTGGATATCGCTATTCGTAAGTATTTAGTTTTGCTCATGCTACTTTGTCAGAGTCCGTCATGTAGTTTTCTACTGAGGTAGCCAAGCAGTCGCCTTTTCGTACATTCTTCGCCTTGTGTCCTTGTATAAACACAGTCGTGTTTCGAACCTTAGGGTTTTATTGTTTAAGGCAGCAACCCATTGCAACTAGAACTCCCTAAAGAAAAAAAAAACTGAAATTCTAAACAAGGAAGCGGAGCTGTAGTTTTTCCTGAATAATTTTCAGCCAAAACTGACCAGAAGCTATCAAAAGAACAGTATAAAAACAATGAAAAAGACGGATACTTCAGCCTCGATGCTTCTGCGGCGGTATTTCGGCCATTCTTGGCAAGGGTCGTCGTCAGGGACAACTCTAGGGATTGAAGGAAACGAACTTCTAAACGTTATTCTTAGCGTTCGACAACCTAACGAGACCCTTGCCAAGAAGGACCGAAGTATCGCTGCCAAAGCATCGTAGCTGACGTATCAGTTTTATTTATCGTTTGAATTTATGTTTCTCAGTCAGCTTGGGCTCAATGAGTATTTAGCGATAACTATTTATATACTTCGAATTATAATAAGTTAGTAATTTAAATAAAAATAATTTGGTAAAGATGAAAATGCAAAGATGGTAACAAAGAGAAAATGTACTCACACGAAAATAAAGAAAACTAGACTAAAGGGAACCTTGCCTTACTCTGTGAGCCAAATAACCTTAAATCGCCTTAAATTGCGCTTGCAACCAATAAGGATGTTGTATCCGGACGAGTAGCTTGCAGATGATGATGGTGCTATTTCCTGGTTACTGCTTCTTGGGCGCACCAGTCCTCTCTCTAAGGCTGTCCGTGCCAGTCCTGGTCGAGTCGCTATTTGTACCCCTCGGGTGTTTTGCTGATGACAGTTGATTCAAACAGGCTGTTCCAGAGGGAACAGCCGAGGAATAAGAAATTCAGGAGTATCACTGGACTCACCCACACTTCAGTTAGTTGCGAGGCCCGGAATAAGAAGAAGTCGAAAGCATTAAGTCCCCTCAACGAACCCGGACCCGACCCTCGGTCACTGCTCTACCTACAATTCAGTTCAATTTATTTCTAAAAGGCGAAGCGGACAAGCCGAATATTTGTTTGGTCGTCAATAAAAAAATGTACACTCCCAAAATAACAGAAAATTACACTCCCAAATATTTCCTCCTGGAAGTCATCTAACTCGCGGCATTCGCGCATCAGATGCAACAAACTCACGACTTCACATCGGGCAGAAATAGGGAACAGTACGTCCCAATTGATTCCCTAAGTACTTTACCCTTAAATCCACCAACTTAATCCCAGCCTCAAATAAACTTCTTATAACATCGTCGTACATCACGAGAAATAGGGAATTATACTGCTGCACCAGAGCAAAAGTTAACGGAAAGTGATTCCAGCTTCCAACTTGCGAAAACCTCCTGTAACATCTCCATGTAATTGAGAAAGCCGAGTTACCACTCCGTCGGGAACTGTAACTCTGTGGCTTCGCTGCAGCAGAAAGTCCAGAGTAGCAGCCGGGTTCGTTGACTGACATCTCCAAGGGGATTCCTAAGTCCATCAACGGACGGCTTTGACTTTTGACTTCGGCTTTTCTTCCTACAAAATTGCACCGCGTGCTTGATGATGGAGATGATTTATTTTTCAAAACTAAGTCTTACAAGCATAAATGCCGATTTTTGCGCCTTTCGTCGGGTGCGGGTAATATACAAAGCATGAGCAAGAAAAAAAACTGGGCCTGTAAACTTGAGGTCAGTGTTGCCACCCTAGCTAGAAAGAATTTACTAAATCTGAATGGGAAAAATTTACTAATCGGATCTTTTTTTACTAAATGGCGAACAAAAATTTTGCGCGTGCAGCTACCGCCGCACGCGAACCGTAAAACCATGGGTTTTGGAAAAAATTATGAATAACTGCTCTTACGATCTTCTTTCTCTCTTCCTTTTTTTCTATTCCACTTTTTTCTTTTTCGTCTCATTCATCTTGTAGTGGCTAATGACTGCCAGTAATAAAAATCTAACAATTTTCCCGAGCTAGTTCCAGTTTTCAAGCCAAACTATGATCTTGCAATCCGCTGATTTTAAAGTGTCGCACAAAAGTAGAACCCAAGTAGGTTGAACTAAGCGTGTTCCAGCTTCGTCGAGAAGTTGAAAAAAGTTAGGAAAAAGTCAACTTTTTCGTTCCAGCTGCCGGCGAAGTTTGAGATGGAACACTTTGAAGTTGACTGCGTGGTTAACTTTGAAGTAACTTTTTTCAAAGATACTGACTGGAAGTGGAGGAGTATCTTTGAAAAGTAATTACCCTCACTTTCATCATCAAACTTCGAAAATTCGGTCGGGAATTCGAATTTGTTCATTTCTAAAATGCTCTGAGCAGTAAAATTGACATATTTATCGTTTTTACTAGCTTTTTTTACTAGAAACTGAAAAATATACTAGATTTTCTTCCATTTTACTAAATTTACTAACAAGGTTCGGTTTTTACTAAATTTAGTAAAATTTTACTAAGGGTGGCAACACTGCTTGAGGTTTGAATAAACCACTACGGGATACCTTGCTATTTGCGCCACCCCTGGTTAATTTCTTTAAATAAAGACTAAACCACAAGGATCGCGTGTGGAACATTAAAATACATCCATCCTGACGAAATTACTTAAAAATCAAATGTCATCCACTTAATTAAGTTTCTTCTTTGAAGAATTGCCTGGCTCAAAACAAAGTAGAAAAGGCGCAAATACATGCAGCAGAAAAACACTGGCGCAAATAGTCTCGCTCAAGCTATTTCAGTTAACCTTGTAGCCCAAATAAATCCGCGAAAGGCGCAAAAGAAAAGGAAACGGAATCTGGCGCAAAAAGAATTTGGTCGTGGTCGTCATGTGTTTAGAAAAAAGGCATTTGGCAACGCTGTGACTTCGTTCAGCGAACACTGACAAAAAATATTACGTTGTAGATAATAATTGGAGCTTCCAATCCAAGGCCCAATTTCACACATTTGGTAAGCGTAGAGGCTTGAAAGAAACGGCGGGAATTACATGCATTTATTCGCGGTGGGCGACGCAAATAGCAAAGTGTCCTGTACCAAATAGACTAGAAAAGTCAAGAAACCGATATCGATTTTTTTGTATCTTTTGGTTTTGCGAGTATAGGGACGAGGTTTCGGAATGTTTTGACTTATTTCTTGATAAGCGCGGTTTAGGGGGTCAGCATAGACCTGGGAAAGTATTTTTGAACCTGGGGAATGAAACCGAAGAAAAGGAAAGAAACCGAAAAATAGTGAGATACTTTAGTCTGAGTCTCTGCTTCCGAAAAATTAACAACGGCTTTGGCTGTTTTAAGCCTTTGTCCAGGCCCATTTCCTTCTAGCAGAAACAGGGAAAAAATTGCGTAGCCGTTTTTCCTGCCACGGATGGATTTCTCGGAAACAAGCGTCAGGAGCATGATACGCATCGAAAATTGCAGAACAGGGCAAGTTTGAAAATCAGTGAGTTGTCTTTGGAGGGTAAGACTACACCGTGTGAATGGTATTATGCATTAGTATTATTTTGATGGGTCAAACCGGTTATGTAAATGTATTCTTGTTTTTGCTAGAAGTCAGTGGGCCTGGAGAAAAGCTTGAAACAGACAAAGCCGTGGATAATTTGTTCAAACCTGAGCCTAGTTTTATGTATTCAGATATTTTGGAAAGATTGGAACATAAACAGTAATTCCTTCAGCCTAAGCTTACTGCGTTAAACGGAAAAGTCAGCTGATATTTATTCTAGTGATATTTCAGCCCGTCTTACAATTACAGTTACAATTCGGTTTATTTTATCCATAAATATCTTTTACAAACAAAAATAGTGCTGGACATGTCATTACATTTAAAAAGGTCAATCAAGGATATATTTACAATTGTAACTTAAGATTTATATATACAATTCACGGTTTAGGGCACGGTTAGGGCGTCTTGGCAAGGGTCCTCTTCAGATTCGAGCTAGATAAACATAGGCCATTTTTTATCACATGAGTCATGAACTGACTTATCCGTTTAGCGCAGTAAAAACAAGACCAAAGGTTGAATATTTATCTCGACTACTCGATCCAGACAATCGAATTTTGTAGATTTCCGTTCTTCGCCAAACCCCTTTGACATTTTGGTTTATCCAAATTCAGATATGGATTCAGCATGCATGTTTACTCCAACATCTTATCTCTAATAGACTTCAGACCAACTTGACCACTTGACCAATTTCCTCCTTTTAGTAGTAGACTACTAACCGCCTCTTCTTCCTCTCTAGGAACCAGGGTAATCAGCGTATCCTTGACTTCCGAGGGGTTCAGCTCGTCTTCAAGTATTTTGCCTCAAGAGGCCACGAGGTGTTCGTGGTTCTAACTGACACACTGACCAATCGGGCCCGCAAGGACGAGGCCATGAAGGAGGTTTTCACTGCCAGTGCCGTTGTCTTTACGCCACATATCAACCAGCCTGGGTTCAACAACGTAGTGCTCTATGATGACAGGTAAGGGCCGAAGAGATCCTTTCATAATTCCTCATGTAATTTTCCATATCCCAGTTCAGGGCTTCCAAGTAATTTCTGTAAGTCTCCCATGTCTCATTATCAGAACTGGTTTGTCACACAGATAGAGTAAAATAGATCAACAACGTGATGAGTAGAAGTTCTGCAATGTGCTTCCCGAGCAATGGAAGTTTTGCACTGTCTTTTGAGACACTGTTTTTTGCTCCTTACCTGCGATGGACCCGTATTTTACTGTCTCTCGGCCACAAGTGTCGGTAATGACAGAATAGCTGCGTTCGTTGTCCGGTGACTGCTCACCGGTGCTTCTTACAACGCGTTTTTGCATCCACCGGTTACAGCTCCCGATCTTATAACCCGTTTTCAGACTACGCCCTTCTAAAATCCAATGACAAATTGCCTCCAGATGCGCTAGAGAAACAATAACAATCACATACAATTGTTCAGGAATTTACCATAGCCTCATGAAAAAAGATGTAAATAATCTGAGAAGTTGTTTTTTTAAGTATTGCAAATTTTTGATGGATCTCCCAAAATCATTCCGTAATCGTAAATTGGTTTCAAATTATAATGCTCAGGATAGCATCAACACACTGCTTCATTGTCATTCAAATCTGCTCACCCTCCACCAACATCCTGCCCTGCCTGCCCACGACATCATTAGCCATTTTTTTTTATTCCTGAAACCGTTAAGTGTAAGTGTCAAAATTTTAAGTGTATTAAGTGTGTTTTTGAAGTGTATATTTGAAGAATGCAGCCATGTTTATTTATTTTGTTTTGTCAAGTGTTACATGTGTATTTTACTATATTTTACTCCGCTATTACCAAAAAGCGGGTAATAAAGAAATAAATTAAGCTTTCGGCACATACCGAGTCGCCCATTAGCCCCGTGAGAAAGTCGGTCAGCAGTCAGCGCCGAAGTCCGAAGCCAGAATTGACAAATTTGATGAACTTTGACATAACACAGTTGGGTAGAGCACGTGTAAAGACAGAGGCATTTTTGGCCAGGCCTAAGAGGCAAACATTAAAGAAATTGGAAATAGCCAAACAAACCTGGTTAAACGCACATCAAGAAGTAAATGTGTCGTTGTTTAATTTACATCAGCCCATCTAGCGGTATAGAAAGAACTAATCCGGAATGAATTTTAGGAAAGACGGCGTAGTGCACCGCGCACCAAGCTCTGTTTATCCACCATTTCTTACAGGTTTGTGGTTCAGCTGGCTGCCGAAAAGGGCGGCGTAATCGTTTCTTCGGACTTTTATCGGGACATTATTGAGGAAGCACAAGCTAATCAACTACATGAGTGGGTTACGGCGGTTACCCGTAGGTAAGCATTTCAGAGCGTGTTCCACCCTACTTACCGTAGTTACTACGCAATACGCATGACGTGACGAATTTTGGCTTCTTGGCGTCAAGGCTGGAACGCATTTTTACATTTTCGTAAAATATCAGTCCACGGCGTAATCCACCCAATCACGTTACAGAGATCCGTAGCAACCACGCTTACTACGCTCCCGAGCATGGTTCAGTTCAGTTTTTTGAGCACCATTAACTCTTTATGGCCCCACAGTAAGGCCCGACTATGGGCGAAATAATTACTTATAAGCAGATAATTACAATTAAAAGCAAATAATTACTATTAGTTACTATTTGAGAAGGTTGGTACGGTCAGCGTAGTGACTTTTCGTGAGGTTGAAATTGAAATAGTAGCTAATAACTATTGTTAGAAGGGTGGAATACGCTCTCAGTTTTCCTGTCACCCTACTCTTCTCATGAATGAATGAATATTTTTATTGCACATTTCTAGGTTTTTGTCTTTTTATTTTCTCACTTCACATAGGATTGGTCACTCTTTAGCTTTCCACTACGTTATTGATACTCAAATTCTTTTACCTTAATTCGCACTTCAGAGCGACTAAGGTCCATGAGGGATCTGTTACGCATTAAAGTGGAAGGAACGATTTCTGATGTTATAATCCCTACACTGTAAAAATTTCTCCGAGTAAGGATTAAAGTTAACTGCAGTATTTGCTACTGAGGTTAATCTTATCTCTACTGGGATATGATTAATACGAATTAGAAATAATTTTATCTCAGTAGCGACAATATTAATCCAAGTAGCAAATACTGCAAGATTTACAATGCTTGGTGCTCGAGGGGGGCGGTTCTTTCGTCATCCATTTTCAAAGTGTGTATCTGTGAAATCCTTTCATCTGTGCCTTCGACTCGCTGTGAACTTGATAAAGTGCCAATATAGGCGTTTTTCCGTGACACAATTGTGGGCCACACACTTCTGAGTGTTTTTCGCGGAAACACGATTGTGTGCCACACAGTCGAGCCACAAGTTGAAACTCGAAACTCCGTTTTGTCTTTTTTTGGGCGGTATGTCTGAATATATAAAGAAAAATCATGTAAAAATCTCAATAAATAGAACTCCAGGCTTTCATCCTTACCATTCCGTGCAAAAAGGATCTTCAGTTTTATGTCCACGTACTTGAGAAAGTTTTTTATTCTGTTGTTTTGACGTTATTTTGCTGCTGAATAGCCAAAAATTGAACCACGAAATCGACAATCCCCTCGGCAGTTGTTTCGAATTTGAGCCACAAAGCGAGCCACGAAATCTTGTTGGTCGCGGACACAGTTGAGGGCCTCACGAAAGGGGGCGGAAACGCTCTTTTTGAGCCACAATCGACCCACAACCTGTTTATGGGAGGGAGGAGCACGGAAAAACGCCTTATATCAAGAACAAATAATCAGTAAGAACTTCTGTCTTTAGTCGCATGCAGCGACTGAAAACCCCGAAAATCTGAGCGGACCTGGAGGTGTTTTCTCTAGCTTTGAGCTGATGTTGATACCCGTTTACTCCTCTTCCGTCTTCACCGTTGCCTATCGCACAAGAAATATCGAAAGAGGCGAGCAGGAGGCGTACTCCGCGCGCTGATCCTCTCTGGAGCGCGTCCACAGAACCAATCAGCGTTGACTTCTTGATTTCCTCTTTAGCAACTTACCGGCGACCTAGCCATTTGTAGAGTAGAGGTAACGAAACGTGATGTGGCGCGAGCCGCACGTTTGCATCGGGAGTCGGTCGTATTTTACTCGACTCAGCATGTTTGTATGACCGAGATAGGGAGACAGTTGTTCTATCTCGTTATTTTTTCTTGCTTATAGGAGTTTTTCCGTGACACAACTGTGGGCCACACACATCTGAGTGTTTTTCGCGGAAACACGATTGTGTGCCACACAGAGCGTGTTCCACCCCTCTACCAAATACACTATATGACGATGTCTCCTTGCCGCTGCGAAACCTCCGGCCTCTCCGATTATCTAGCGGATGAAAGGTCGTGTCACAGCTGCTCCCAAAGATCGTCGTGATTGCTTGAGACAGGATGTGAGTCGTTGAGTTTGAGTCGTTACGGACGCGCCTACTCCTTCTTCCTGAGGGTCACTGGCGTGTTTTGGACTTAGTCATATAGAGTATAGTAACTATTATTTACTATTTCCGTTCCAGCCTCACGAAAAGTTACTACGCTGACCGTTCCAACCTTCTCAAAATAGTAACTATTTGCTTACCACGCTCGGGAGCGTAGTTAGCGTAGTAACTACGCATCTCTGTAACGTGATTGGTCGGATCACTCCGCGGCCTGATATGTGACCGAAAAATTCAAAAAGCGTTCCAGCCTAGCACAGTAACTACGGTAACTAGCATAGTAACTACGGTAACTAGCATAGTAACTACGGTAACTAGCATAGTAACTACGGTAACTAGCGTAGTAACTACGTTAAGTAGGGTGGAACGCGCTCACAGTCGAGCCACAAGTTGAAACTCGCGGAAACGGTGTTTTGTCTATTTTTTGGGCGGTAAATTCAAATGTCTGAATATGTAAATAAAAATCATGTAAAAATCCCAATAAATAGAACTCCAGGCTTTCGTTCCTTACCGTTCAGTGCAAAAAGGATCTTCAGTTTTATTTCCGCATAACTTAGTTGAAAAAGTTTTTAATTTTATTGTTTTGACGTTATTTTGCTGCCAAATTTGAATTTCCCGCTAAAATCGAGCCACAAAATCGACAATAGTTGCGTTCATTGCACTCCGGTCTGGTTCTGGTGTTTAGTCACCAGTGTCCGGTTCTTTGCTTATAACGCGTTTTTTCGTTCACCAGTGAGTTGATGAAAACTTGCTAACTCCTCGCTACAGCGGGGCTCACGAGCAGGTTCTGGTTAGTCCGCACCGGTGGGCACTAACCAGACACTGGTTAGTCCGAAAACGGGTTTTAAGATCGGGGAGTAGTCACCGGTGAGTGCAAAAACGCGTTATAGGAAGCACCGGTGAGTAGTCACCGGACAACGAACGCAGCTAATCACCTCGGCAGCTGTTGTTTGTCGTTTTTGAGCCGCAAAGCGAGCCACGAAAATCTTGTTGGTCGCGGAAGTACGCTTGTGGGCCGCACAAAAGGCCGCGAAACACTCTTTTGGAGCCACGATCGACCCACAAACTGTTTGTGGGAGCATGGAAAAACGCCTATATGTATCTTTATCTGTAATCCGTATTGAGGCGCCATCTACTAGGAGCGAGTTACTGTTGCATTCCACTATGTGCCCTCCGCGAAATAGTTCAGTTCAAACAAGAGCCAGACCTAGGTTAGGCACAAGACAGCGTAGCCTAATGGATTGGGACGAAAAGAGGCCGACTTTTCCTTCTAAACGGAAGGCTTGGGACTTTCGAAGCTTTCGAATTTGTAGATTCATGTCGGTTCCCACTTTTTCGGGCGCCATTCGTTTGTTTGTGTGTCCTGTTTACTGCAATTATACCAAAAATGAGGGATGCCAAAGTCTTTATGTCAAAGTCAGCTGATACCCAGCACCCTACACCTGGGCCTGGCACTGGCTACTGAAAAGGAGGTAAATTTCATTCAGATTATCAGTAACTTAATCAGTTATTCAGTTATCTCTTAGCCTACAGGCTACAACCTAATATTCTGGAACTCGGTTTCTACCATATGCATATGGGGTTATAGAACATTATAGGCTAAGGCTTAAGAGGCCCTCACTTTTGGTTGGCTACCATATGGTTGGCATATCCTGGTTGTCCCAGTCATGGACACTACAGCTCAATTTTGGGGTACTGATACCCCATATGAGGGGTACTACCAATTTGGGGAGTACTACCCACATGTGGGGTATCACTACCCCCTATATGGGGTACCAGCCTAACTTTCCACTAAGTTTCTCACTTTTGGCACTTGCGACAGGTGCCAACGACAAGCAGCCGTGCTTCCTCACTTTCACCGGGTATAGGTATGAATCTTGCCTATCTTTTGGTATAGCTTACTATTGTCCAGATTGTGACGTGGTTTTGGAAGACAGGGTCTTCTAAAACATTTTTGTTTTGGAAGTATTTTTTGTATTTTGAGTATTTGAAGTATTTTTGGTATTTTTGTTTTGGACATTTCGTGACAGGGTCTGCCTTTTTGGCAAAAGTTTCCAAAACCACGTCACAATCTGGACAATAGTATACCAAAAGATAGGTAAGAATCATACATATACCCTGCGAAAGTGATGAACCAAGTCTGCCACCGATGCCTGCCTTTCAGCAGGCTTCAGCTTCACTGAATGTTATTTTACCTACCATTTGACAGTTGAAATTGAAATTAAAAACATAAATATGTTTAAATATTCTGTTAGCTTTTAGCGTATGCATTTTTCCACAACGCCATTCTGTGTCACACACTCTGAGTGTTTGTCCTGGAAACACAATTGTTTGCCACGCAGGCGAGCGACAAGTTCAGAATCAACAGAATCCATTTTGTCTTGGGGCGGTAATTCACTTGTCGGAAGATAAAAATTTAATTCAGTTAAAATCTCAATAAATAGATCTCCAGGCTTTCGTCCTTACCACCCTGTGCAAAAAGGATCCCCAGTTCCAACCTCTGTGGTTGTTTGTCCAATTTGTTGGTCCCGGAAACATGCTTGTGGCCCGCACAAAAGACTGGAAACCCTTTTATGAGCCGCAATTGACCCACAAACTGTTTGTGGAGGCATGGTAAAACGCCTTACAGGCTTACCTTGAAGCGTGAGAGTGCTGATTCTTTGTTTTTCTTTTCTGTGTAGTATGTTGTTATGATCGTTTGGGTCAATACCTCTAGGTCCGCTCACTTTGTTGGGGTATTCATAGTCGCTGCATGGGACTATAGACAGAAGTTCTATCAGATTATTTGTTTTTGGGATCCCAAAACGTAAGTGGAGGGATACCTGTGACATCGCATAAGTTGTCCGTCCGTCTGTGCCTCTGGAATGGAATGAGATATTTTGATGAAACTTAGTGGGGGATCGTTTGGGTCAAGGAAAAGGTCGGGTTCGTAGATGGGCTCAGTAGCCCTACATTTAGGGGTGGGGGTTCAAATTAAGGGACAAACAAATATTTTTAAACAGCTAATGAGAAAGTCGATTAAGGGGTAAGAAGACATGCCGAACACGATTATAAAAAAAAATATTTTCTCGCCGGACAAGTAGTTCGTCCGGAATCTGGCCAGAACCGGAAAGTTTATTGAAAGTAAAAGTTTCATTTGAAGTTGATTAGATGTTCGAGTAAGGGGTAAGAAGACATGCTGAATACGATTATGAAAACCATTTTCTCGCCGGACAAGTAGTTCGCCCGGAATCAGGCAAAAACCGGAAAGTTTGTTAAAAGTAAAAGTTTTATTTGAAGTTAATTAGTGTAAGGGTAAAAAGACATGCTGAACAATTATGTGAAAATCATTTTCTACCCAGACAAGTAATTTTTTGAAATTTGTAGTTGTAGTTTGTTTGTTTTTTTGTAGTTGATTATATTCCGATTTAGGGGTAAGAAAAGATGCTGAATCCGTTTGTGACAATCGTTTTTTGACCGGACGCGTAGTTCGCCCGTAATCCGGCTGATTTTCTTTTTAGTTTAAGTTTTGATATAGGAGAAAGGACATACGCTGAATTCGTTTTTGACCTGTTTTTTTTTTTTTTGCGGGACAAGTAGTTCCGGAATTTGGCAGAAACCGGAAATTTGGCAGAAGTAGGCTATTGCAGGATGTTTCTATCAGTTTGGTCAAATAGATACGACTTGTAGAGGTAAACACATGCTGAACTTGGTTTTCTCAGAGGATTAGCTGTATGACCATAATCTGAAATTTTTATAGTAAATGTTCAAGTTGTCTGGCGAAGGCTTGACCCGGTAAAGACAAGACCCAGTTGTCTGGATAAGAATGATATTAAATTTTTGAGATCCCATCGAAACCTTTGGTCTTTTTGTTATTTATTTTTGTCATTTTTGACCTTAGTTTTGTCCTTTCATAGTTCATAAATAAGTAAAATAAATAAACCCCTTGTTCAGCAGCGCACTGCTTATTCAGAAATCCTGCAAATAGATTTTTCCACCTCAAAATTCTTAATTACTTTCTTCAAATTCCTTCCCAATCTCTGTTTTTTCTGTTATGTCAAAAGTAATCTTAAAATTTCAAGGCAATGCAACTAATTAGCATTTGCAACAAGTGCTTTTGTTGCTCTTTCAAATGGCTGTGAGTTCTGAAGAGAAACTCCTGATGCCATATAGATCTGTTGATGTAGCCTTCTTGCATTGCATTGTTTTCTCAAGCCACGGTGTGGCTGCAAACCTTGCTAATTGCAATATGCTCTACTGACGAATCTTTGAAGAATATGATAATCGGTTGGTTTAGTGTAGATGTCGATTCTAGAGAAAAATCAATGAAAGAGCAAGCATTTCCTCTGGTCAATTCAGATACCAGGATCTATAATTACAGAAGTTTTTCCTTCTAGGTTGTTGATCCCAACATTTGCAACAGGCATTGTGCTTTTTGACCCATACCCATATGGAATGTCTGGCCCCCGCCTTGAGGAACTTCTGCGATTTTGAATTATCTCTATTCGTTGGTAAGCAGCTCAAATAGTAAGCCAGTTGTTTTCTAAATTTTTACTTGTGGTCTTAGGACCTGTCATCTACCTAAAGAAAGTAGAATTGTCTTGTTTCTGGGATCCTAAAACGTTATTAATCGGATAGATAGGACTTCGCAAAGTTTGTATGGAGAATTACTATTTTGTTTAAAATTCTTGTGAACGACTCCATAAAACGACTCCATTGCTCTATATTATTTTGATGGGTAATTGATGTTTCAGATTAAGGGGTGATACAAATATTTTTAAAAGCTGATGAGATTCTCGATTTAGAGATACAGAAAAGATGTGCTTAATCCACATCTGAATACTATTATCTCATCTAACAAGTAATGCACCCGGAATTCTGGAAAATGTGAAATTTAATTCAAGTGAGTGAAAATTTATAAGATCGAGCTTGAAGCTATATATACTGAAACCACCTGTCCTTGCATTCTCAAGGGATTAGTCGTTTAACCGTAATTGGTAACAAAATCCGTGTCAAACATTTTGTTGATTTTCAAACGATTATAATAATGTATAAATAACATGATAACGGGGTTTGGCATACCAGATTTCCGAAGTCCAATAAAGGTTTTCCATCTGGGATACATAAACCTTTTGCCGTGTTTAACCTTAAGAGGTGGGTTGCTTTATCTCTGGTTCTAGCCCTGATGGAAATAGATCGTTGATGCATTCATTGGTGACTGTTTTCATTCACAAGTGTAGATATTAACACACACTTGTTAACAAAGGATTATCACACCATGCTTGAACAAAATATGTCATCCCCTTCGTGAGTTAAGGTTTACGAAATAGTACGTATCCTGTCACTAACGTTTTGGGATCCCAGAAACGTTGACAGAAATTTGTAGCATCGAAATTCTAGTAAGCTAGCTGTAACACTTTTTTTTTGCAGAAATGTTAATGGCTGTGGTTTTGTAGATAAATCATTTGATACACTAGTACGAGGATACAACCCGGGCGCAATTACAATTAATTTTAGGTTGGGATTCGTCACTATACTTGGCACCTTCCTAATCCTGACTGCTATTTGATCAAACCTTGACGTAATTCGGTCGTCAGCTCTTCTTGATCCAAACCTTTTATCTCTTATGGATCACGAATTTTAAAGGAATAAAATACTCATTTGGTAAATAGCAACATAAATAAAAAGAGTCATTCAAAGCTTTGGTGATGATAACATGCTGCTATTTGAGGCTAGTGAGCACGAAAAGAAATTAAGAATCGCGGCGCCTCCGACTGTATTCAGGAGACGAGCAGAGGGCTTAGACACTTGCAAGTAGAAATGTGACGGAAGTGAATGTATGTTCTGTTTTGTTGGTTTGTATGACATGTCGCTGAAGTAAAATATCACGAAATAAAGAAAGAAGTTGGTTTTAAGCAGAATCACATAGTTTGAGACACTGTGAGGCACAAAATTACATTGGATAGCCGGACATGACATCCGTCAACTAAGTCATAAGAACAACAGACATTAATTCAAACAATGCATAAACGGATACGTCAGCTACTATGCTTTGGTTATACGTTTGTCAGTCAGCTTGGGCTCGGGAAGTGAATGTATGTGCTGTTTTGTTGGTCTGTATGACATTGTCGCTGAAGTAAAATATCACGAACTAAAGAAAGGAGTTGGTTTTAAGCAGAAGCAGCAGAGTTTGAGGTACTGTGAGGCACACAATTACACAAGACAGCCGGATAAAGACATCCGTCAACTAAGTCATGAGAACAACAGACATTAATTCAGACAATGCATAAACGGGTACGTCAACTACTATGCTTTGGATGTAGTTTTGTCAGTCAGCTTGGGCTCAAACCGTCTGCCAGCACAGTACCAACACACTTGGCCTATGGCCAACACACTGGGTCACTACTGCCTAGATGACATAAGCCCCTGGGCATATCATGTTTCTATCTATTGACGTGCCTGCGCTAGCTAACGCTATTTTAGTAAAGTAAAGCATTCAGTAACAAAAAAAATATACTTCAAGTCGGGATCCCTTTGGAGGGTGCCCCTAAATAATAATAAGTACCCCTAAATATGACAATAGGAAAATAATCTAGTATATAGAAAACCTTCAAAATTTAGTCCTATCAGGGAGGCTCAAATTTTGTCATTCATGCACCAAACGTGCGTCACTGGTGCTAGTGGGGCTCTCAGGGTGCCCTCTCGCAGTCATTATATATAGTATCAGCGATCAGCAGCGATACTAATAATTGCGCTTTGTAAGAGATAACAATTCCTAATTCTACTCGGTTTAAATCTCGCTGTATGATCTCGTTCATGTTCTATTTGTTTTAACGTTCTTGTGCACTGATACTTCTTGTTGCATCAGTTTAGTCTGCTTCACTTACTCCACTTTTACGATCGGATGAAAAGTCCGACTTTGGGGTGTGGGGTGAATCTAGCCGTTTTACCTCGGCTGTGGTATGTCGCACGGACAAAAATCTATACAGCAGGATGTATTTACTAATGATGTTTATGTAAATATTCCGTGATTTCAATTGGTTCTGTGCATCTCCCCCCCCCCGGATTTTCCCATCGGTTCCACAGTCCCGGCAACATCTGCCAATAGGCTGCATAGAGGACACTGCTGTTGTTTGTTCTGACCTTTTTCTCCCTTAGGGACCTGTTGTTGAGTGTAAAGGGTGTGTTCCCCTTGCTTCCCAGTTAGGGGTCGTTGCAGTTATTTGTCATCTTTTCCAACAAACGGGTCCAGGGTCGATGATGCTGAGCGACGGTCAGGGGGTGCAGGTCATCTCTCGACATGTCGTATTAACCTATACAGATAGTTCGGTAGTATCAGGTTCGTTTTTTATTGGTAGACTTCTGCTATTTTACTTCGCAGTTAGGATAACTCTGGATCGTCCTTAATTCATATTTATGGATTGGGACACCCCATCGAGCGTCTTCCTAATTGTAATTTTGCAATATTTTGTAGACAGCGCGCTAATCTTTCATCTTATCTTCTGCTTTCAAGCGAACTTGGCAGTACGCATGCCCACTATCAACAACTCTAGTTCCACGTATTGCTTCGTGTACCGAAGTTCCAAAAACTTCCAGGCAGAAGTCTTTACAGAAAACTCCCTACACTTTAAATCTCGGTATTCACTAAGACTTAGAGCTGACATCTTGTTTCAAGTGTCTGCAGAAAAATAGAAGACATTTTAAAAACTGTATTTCTTTTGTTTGGGATCTTAACTGTATGGTACAGCAGAGGTGTGCTTATCTAAACACCACTCATAAGTTTTCCTTACTTACGTTGTACGTTGGTATGTTGGTTTCTTGCTAAGAAAGTAAAACAGTAAGAAAGAAAAACAAAAATGGTAGACTATCAGTGAACGGCTAACTGTTCCAGCATCAAAGTAGCAGAAAAATTATGTTTAAACAAATTCTTCTAAAACTTCTCCTTTCCAGTCCAGCCACTAGTTAAACAGTCTAGCAGCAAGGGAAAGAAATTCAGATATGATGTCTGTTTATATGACAGAATCTGCCAGTGAAAGCTAAAATTCTTAGCCAGCAAAAATGAAACAGACGAAGTTTGAATCAGCTGCTGATTGTGCAAAACAACTAGTTTTAGTAATCTTAACTGAACACAATTTTTGAAAAATCCGTCACGAAAGAACAATTCTAAATGATAAGGATTAATTAGGTGAAAAACAATAAAGGACTTTAACAGGAAACTTCTGGGCTCTTCTACCAAGGTCCTAGGTCATCAAGTTGTTGCTTCCTAATCTTAGCAGGTAGGACCTAGTTAGAGCTATACTGAAGTTTGCTCTTCCTGGGAAGCCTTCTTCTCCTGGGTCCATAGACTTTAAGCAAGTCCATGGACGTGCTTAAAGTCCATTCAGATATGCCTGCTACGCTTGGTCACAGTGAATCTCAGCAAGTGGAAAGGCTACATAGGGAAGTATCGTTAACGGGCCCAGAATGTACAGGAAATTGGAGTCTCCGGGCTGAACAAATAACGAATGGTGGTACGGTGGGTCATTTAAGCTGGGACAAGATTGCTCATATAGGAACCTGTCAAAAGCTGCATCAAGAACCAAACTAAGTCTATAACTAAAATACTGAATACTACAAAACACATGTTTTTTTCTCGTGGGGGAGGGGATGAGCAACTAAGATGAGCTTAGTTGCGAAAAATAGGCAACGTCCCTGCACAATTTTTATAGACCGAAAAGAATAATCGTGGACGCTGGTCCAAAACTTTGATTTGTATAAAAGTTATATACCTCGATGGTGGCCAACTGTCCATTTAATGAACGTCGTTTCAGTAGAGTAATGGGATTCTCAAGTTCTTCTTCGACGAACGGTGGCAGCAGTTGACACTTACGCAAGTGAATAAATCGAGTTCGTATACTGAGAGCTGTTGAGATTAACCTTGTTCATAAACAAGTTTTATAAAAGTTGACAAGGCGTACATGCGAGGGGGAAGCAATCCGAGGTTGTCATCCATATTGTTCCAAATCATAATGTCAATCGCTTCAGTCAGTAGCTCGTCCGCCACGATTAGTTTAATGGTTGGCTGAGTAGAAGTTCGCTGCTACGACGGTTCCCGTGAAGCTTAGAGTATTTCGGTTCGCTGGGTGTTTCTCGCATACGCGAAATAATGTTCGTTTGGCTGGCTAAACCTCGGAAGGTCGTCAACTATGAAAAAGATTGGGTAGTAAAAGAGTAACTTAACATTGCAAGGGGTAGGATTTCCGAATTCAAGACAATTTTATCTACGTGTAACTGTTCTGATCTTGTAAATTATTGGAAACAGTTCGCTTACTTTTCTTAATTGTACAATTGCAGCTTTGTAGAGAAGTTTCGTCAGAAATGGGAGCTTGACGGCAAAAAAATTCCTTACCATAACGATTCGTGCAATCCGGTTATCATGTTTCCCCTTTTTAAGTATTACTATAACGTTTGCTTGTTTTCAAAAGATAGGAAAGTATGAAATCTACAGGCAACCATAAAAAAGCTTGAATAGAGTAGGTGACAATACATTCACATTTATCTCAATAGCAAAATTCATTGCACCGTCAGATCCTGGAGCCCTCATGGGTTTGATTGACTTGATAATATCCTTTAATTTGAAGCACTTTTAGCGTATCGTTTTTCAACATCGACTTCCCGAGATTTTTTCTAACATTGACTCTCGACAATTAAACTGGATGTTGTTGTTCAATCGAGCAACATGTCCATCTGATCGAAGTTTGCTTTTTTCGCAAGCTCGGCAGTGTTGGCAAGATGGAAAGGATTTGTCACAGTTTTCATAATTTTGTCAGTCCGGCTACCTCGTCGTAACTAGAATCATATAACTCGTCTTCACCATCTACTGCTCCTAAAGCGAACTCCCCTTGTGCATTGCAAACCAACCGACACAAGATCTGCTTTCAACAAATTTACAAGCAGGACTGTATTTTGTAATGTACCATAGTTTTATACGTGGATTTTCCGCATTTTTTTCGACCGTCTCCCAATTTCCTGTCTGAATTGAAGAGAAATACTTTGATCTCTCGTTTCTAGAACACCATTTTGACCAGGCCTCTGATCAGTTCACCTGCAAAGATGAACTTGCTGCTTATTCAAGCAAAGCTGGTGGAGGTTTCTTCTTTTTTTGGTTTCTTTTCATCCATTCTTTCGTTCCGCCGGTGCACATTGCCGTGTTTCAGAGTTCGACTCCCAACGCTTCCCAATTTGAATAACCGATTCGTGTGAATTCAACTTTTTTAGTAGAATCTGAAGCTGCAAGACCATTGGCTCTTCCTGTTCGTACACAGCTTGACTTTTTGCTTCCTGGTCAATAGGTTGCGGTAGGGATGGGTAATCGGCGTCAACTTTCTGTGCTGGCTCGACAATCTGTAAGACGATTGGCTCTTCCTGTTGGTGGTCGACATTTCCCACATCAGTAGCTTGACTTTTTGCTTCCTGATCAAGAGGTTGCAGTAGGGGTGGGTAGTCGGCGTCAACTTTCTGTCCTGGGTCGGTATTTTTTTTTCCTATTTTTTCAAAGTTTGCCCATTTTTATGTCTAAAGAGTGTGTTGTAGTATTTTTGAGTTCTTTGGCATTATGAGTGGCTTTAGAAATCTTGTAGAACAGCATGGACTCTCCTGTTCTTTCTTTCCCGAACTGTCATTGTGTGATTTTCAGAACATTCCTCTTTCAGTGAACAAGCCATCCTCGGATAGCTACTGCTACCCCTATTGACCACTCGAGGCAGATTCCCTGCGACGTAAGAAAATCAACTTAAAAAAAAACCTTCACCTTCAGACTAATTATATTCTCTGTCAGTGAAACAAATGGTCAACTACGGTGAATCATGTTGAATCTCTAAATACCTTGGAAATACCTCAGGTGTTTTGAAATCTTTCTGGCACAGAGGTCTTGGTAAGCCTTTTCTGTACCCGATTCGTCATTAAAGTTTCGTTGGGTTTCTGTGGGTGACCAGTATTTCATAGCACAGTTCTCGAACTTTCCAAGCTTCTTTGTCAAACCTGTCGTACTATACGAGCTAGGGTTCAGCGACCTTGATAGAATTAAAAAGTCAGCTCTGGCTCGGAAAGTGTAATGCCAGGTTTCCGACGGAAAGTTTCGATGGCTCGTTCGGTAAAATAGTAGATTCACACGGGCGAGATTCACAATACTAGATACACACGAACGAAAGACCAAGTTTGAATTCCACGCTTATTTCCTTTTTTTTATAGTTCCCTACGCTGTGTGCCGAAATCGGAAATCGGATAATATAAGTAATAACAAGAAAATGGGAAGCAAAAGCAAGGAACAGGGTACAACAAAGGAAATAACACTTCAAAAAAAAACGGCGGCGCGCCTCCGATACAGTGGCGTTAGCTATGGCGCGACGGAAAGGTTTCAATGGCGGCGCGCCGTCACACGGCACGTCTTTGGGGTCTTGGTCATTGCACTCCTGTCTTTTGCAGGCGGTCTGAATTTCCGGTTAAATTACTAGAAGCCCTGAACTTAACTAGGTCTCCGTACCAGCTTGGGTCACGGATTGGTCGCTGTGTCCTTCGCATGAATACATTGTTCTTGCAAGGTTGCTTGTACAAGCATTTCCAGTGATCTAGGTCTTCCATGGTTGGAAATATTACCCGTGCCCCAATGCTGTCAGGTTATCCAGGGACCAGTTTGAGTTCATGTCTTTTTTAGGTCCTGCGTCGTTTGCCGCTTCCGGTTGTACTTGTTGAGGGTGCATACGTCTGATCCACCTTCGGTTTTCCTCGGTTGGCCGTGTACCAACATCGTGATCTACTGTATCCCTGGTTTATAGTGTGTCCGTCTGTTCCGTCGTCCTTTGATCCCTCTTCGGTTTTCTTGGGTTGAACGCGGTACCAACACCGTTACCCCTTGTCTTGCAGTACCTATTTTCCGCTGGTTCTGAACTGACGTGCCGCTGGGCCCTAGAAGCTGGATTTTGTTCCGGTTTCTGGGAGTGCCAGTACATATTCTTTTGCCCATGGCACTTTTGAGGTTAGGCAGTGGCAGTCCTTTAGAAAGCTTGTCCTTCCTATCTATCAAAAAAAAATATCGAGAAAGTCGAAATCCGACAAGTACCTGAATTAAGCATCGGCACTGTTTCTGTTTCGGAAAAACATAAACAGAAAAATCGGATGGCGAAGAAACAGAACAGAAACAGAAACAAGGGAATAGAAACAAGTCACCTGTTTCTGTTTTCTGTTCTGTTTCTCAGAAAAACGGAAAACAGTCTTGTTTTTAAAAACAAACTGCTGTTTTAAACATGTTTTCTGTTTTTTGTCTTTCGGTCCTAAATTGATTTCTAATAACGCTTTCTTTTTCTCCGACAATCCTAAAGAAATTACAGTTCCGTTCTGAACCAAATCTGTTTTCGTTTATTTGTAAATAGTCTGTTTCTAATACATCATCTTCAAAATCTAAACTTGAGAGCGTTGCAGACAATCAGATGCAAACAGTTGCCAAATCAGGATAATCTTTGTATGTTGCCGAGTCGACAAGCCACTGCGGTGTGGTTTCCCCTTAGTCCTTTCAAGTACAGTACTTGGTGATTCAGTGTCCACCCATCTTCTCCTTTCTTTGCATAATGAACAGTGACTCCAAGGTATTCTCCTCAACTGTAAGACCAGCAGTCAAATGTCAAGGACGTTTTTCGAGTATCCGACAACTCTGCTTTCAGCTGAGGCATTTTGTCTTCTTCAAAACTACCATATGTCTCTTGATCTTTCGAGCATAAGGTCCATTTCACCCTCCAGACAATTTGCTAACTAGAAGCTTCATTCCTTTCTTATCAAATGTGGAATGATGAAGTTCATCCATAAAAAGTGTTTTGCCATGGAGTTTCGTCAGTCTCAGTGGAGTTGAATGGTTACTTATTAGCATCGGATGTCTCTTGATGCCTTGGATAAAGGGGCACTTGATTTTGAAGTCGAAGTCTTCGCTTTGGAGGTGAAAACAAATTGTCGATGAAAACGCGGGCTGTGGTGAAGGTGAATCAGCTGTAGGTACAGAGTTATTCATCCTCTTCAGTTTTTCTGATACTGATGGAGAAGATAAAGGCCTGGGCTGGGATTAAGACGAGGATGGTGTCGCAGACTGGGAACCTGAACATTTGTCTCGGGCTGTGGTATGGGGTCAGGTGACTTAAAAATGTAGTGGCAGAGCTACCACTTGCTTTGATTTTTTGCATGTTATAGTATTTTTTCTCTTGTCCTTGACTCCAAAGGAAGCCCAGGATGCTTTTTTGTTGGGGGCTGCTTACTAAAATCATCTTCATCTGGCGAGCTCATTTGAAAGCAGTAAGTCCTGGAAAAGTTCCTCATTAAAATCATGTTAATAATCCTTAGATTGACGGCTTGGACAGCTTACCTCTATCTTGAGAAAGAGCAGATTTCCCCCGTTTAGAGCTGTGTATATTCGTGTATTGTTGTTAAATATTTGTGTTGGTAGATGTGTATGGCCTTTGGTGGTCATTGGTTCAGTTGAATAAATAAATAAAGTAGCCTGATCAGAATGCCAGTGAGGTAGCAGTATTCTTCGTGGCATCAAACTTTGCAAAACCTGGGATAGCATAACTGAAGCTTCTGTTGAAGCTAAGGGTCTTGTGAAAATCTCACCACTCAGCAAATTTTCAGGCCGTTATTCTCGCTTATTTTAGTTGTCTCAAGTTCAATGTTGAAATCGCAGACAAAATGATCCTTAATCAACTTTAACCTCTTGATATTGTTGATCAATACTACAGCCACCACAGATACATTCGGGGTCAGTAAGATGCTCAAAACCGAAATGCTCATCGACAAAGCGCACCAGACATTTCCTGACATCCAGCAAATATAGTACTTTAGAACGACCTTAAGCTGCTGTTCAAATGGAATCCCGGATCCGTGGCAAATTTCTTGTTCAAATGCCAATAGAAATGCTGATGCTGCGTTGTTATCCTTGCCAGCTTTTCCCAGGTCTTGAAATAATTTTGAAGACACGTAGGAAGCCCAATACTAAATACAAATCTGTTCTGCGGAATATTGACACCAACGCCAATGATCACCACAACGTGTTCAAATGCCAACACCTGCTCTAGAATTCTTTTTTGTCTGAGGTTACTGTATCCTTGCCAGTAAAGCAACAACACATAAAGCAACGCAACAATCTGGAAATGCCACAAACACAAACGTAGGCTCATTGTTGATTCTTCTTAAATTCTTTCTGCGAGACGAATATAGGGTTCTCGAGGCTTCTTTAGCTGTTAACCTTGCTGTTCTGGCACTGTACGTTTCCATAAAAAGTGAGATATTGGCACCACCCTATTGGAAATAACCAGCGGATTCAGAGCCTACTCATCTCTGATCCGCGCTTCAGGTGCGAGGCTAAAGCAATGAAGTTTATCAAAAGAAAAGCGAGAAGACCCACCCCAATCAAACAACAAGCAGACTTTCGATGATTGTGGATGACACCAACAAGCCGTCGTCTCCCCGTACCCCAAAAAGGGTTTCTGGCCTGGCCATGCTATTAAGATTGTCGTAAGTGGTAACAACCTTGGGTTGTCGTAGGCGGTAACAGTCTTGGGTTGTCGTACATCGAGTAACTATGGACAGATTCGTGGAGTATAATTAAAAAAAACAACTGAAAAATGAGAAGGCAAAACATAGTATACATGAGCTGGACAATTACACATTAAAGCGAACAAAAACCAAAGTTGCTAATAACCAAATAGTAGAGCTACCCACTGACGTTTAAAACTAATATCAACAGGGTGGATGTAAACAATGAAGGATTCGCAAGAAACTGGCGACAACAATTAGAACTGATGCTACAGGCACTTGACTTTAGAGAACGACAAAAGAAAGTGCCGTCTAGCCATGATGAGATTCGACCCAATGAGGGTCGGATTTTAACGTATTGTGTTGAGCAAAATCGTCAGCATTTGTGATAAGGATTAGTTTGCTCATGTCATGCAAATATGCAAGACACTTTATTTGGTGTTCCTTTGACACAACTTCAACTTGCGAGTTCTCCAAAATCCATTCGATTTTTCGGAACATGTTCTTTTGCGTCACTGCTGGTTTGTCGTCTGTTTTGTTGGTTTATATGACATTGTCGTTGAAGTAAAATATCACGAAATAAAGAAAGAAGTTGGTTTTAAGCAGAAGCAGCAGTTTGAGACACTGAGGCACAAAATTACATTAGATAGCCGGACATGACATAGGTCAAGTAAGTCATTAGAACAACAGATATTGTTTCAGCTACCTTATCTTAGACCTTAGTTCCTCCTGCACCTCCAGAGGCGCTTAGGGCATCCAATAAGATCCTCAAGTCGTCTCTCATAAGGGCCGCTGCCCATACATCTTCCCATTCGGGCTGGGTAGACGCGTTGATATTGTGGAGATCCGACTGGTAGGTACGGCGAAGAGATTTCTTCGGTCGCCCTCTTCGTCTGGATCCCTCCGGATTCCACTGGAGCATAGCATTGGGGAGTCAGCTACTATGCTTTGGATATACGTTCGCCAGTCAGCTTGGGCTCGGGAAGTGAATGTATAAATATTACGAACCAAAGAAAGGTTTTGGTTTTAAGCAGAAGCAGCATCGTTTGAGGCACTGTGAGGCACAAGATTACACTAGATAGCCGGACAGTGACATCCGTCAACTTAGTCATGAGAACAACATACATAAATTCAGACAATGCATAAACCGGTACGTCAGCTACTATGCTTTGGATGTAGGTTTGCCAGTCAGCTTGGTCTCGGGGAGTATTTAACAGACATCGAACCGGTCTGCCGGCACGATACCAACACACTTGGCCTATGGCCAAGACACTGGGTCACTAATGCCTAGATGACATAAGCACCTGGGAATATCAAAAATTTTGTCCTTTCGGGGAGGCTCAGATTTTGTCGTCCACGCACCAAGCGTGTGTGACTGGTGCTAGTGGGGCTCTCAGGGTGCCCTCTTGCCGTCATTATATATAGGTGCTACTTGTTTTTTTTTACTTGATTGATTTCTCAGTAACTGTATCAACGATCAGTAGCGATACTAATAATTGCGCTTTGTAAGAGACAACAATTCCTAATTCTACTCTGTTTGAACACCGAATTGTTTTGACAAGTGACTTTTCTCTTGTTGCGAAATCTCGCTGTATGATCTCGTCCATGTTGTATCTGTGTTCATATTCTTGTTCACTGATACGTCTTGTTGCACCAGTTTAGTCTGCTTCACTTACTCCACTTTTACCATCAGATGAAAAGTCTGACTTTGGGGTGTGGGGTGAATCTAGCCTTTTTTTCTCGGCTGTGGTATGTACTGTCGCACGGACCAAAATTGATACAGCGCGATGTATGGTGATAGATCTAATGATGCTTATGTAAATATTCCGTGATTTTAATTGGTTCAGTGCATCTCCCGTCGTCCGGACTTTCCCATCGGTTCCACATCCCGGCAACATCCGCCGATAGGCTGCATAGAGGACACTGCTGTTATTTGTTGTGACCTTTTTCTCCCTTAGGGACCTGTTGTTGAGTGTAAAAAGTGTGGTACCCTTACTTCCCAGTTAGGGGTCGTTGAAGTTATTTGTCATCTTTCCAACAAACGGGTCCAGGGTCGATGGTGCAGAGCGACGGTCAGGGGCTGCAGGTAATCTCTCGAAAGGTCGTATTAACCTGTACAAATAGTTGGGTAGTATCTCCATTGTGCTTGTTGCGCAGTCACAGTGAATCTCAACAAGTGTAAAGGCTAGGGAAGTATCGTTAACGGGCTTGGAATGTAAAGGAAATTGGAGTCTCCGGGCTGAACAAATAACGAATGGTGTGCACGGTGGGTCATTTAAGCTGGGACAAGATTGCTCATACTAAGGTAACTCGAAATCATTGATATAGGGACACTTCAAAAGCTGCATGAAGAAGTGTGAATCCCAGCCCCTACCGAGGGGCTTGCGAACAGAATTCACGAACCACTACAATAGTCCGGTACAAGCCGGCCATAGGAACAGTCATCCCGGCCGGCAGTGTTCGGATCCGGTCCGGTCTTGTCAGCTATGTATCTAGGGCTTGTGCTTGTTCTTCCAACAAGTTTCATCCCGATCCGTCCAATCTGAACATGTTGCACGATTTCCGGTTCCCCCCTCCAACTCCCCCCAAAGTCACCGGATCTATTTCGTACTTGAAGTTTGACATCTGAGATACGAGGTCAGTCCAAATATCAATTTTCATTAAGATCCTTTTCCCCGTTCAAAAGTTATAAATACGTCAATATTCCGGATTCCCCCTCCCTCCACTACAACCACGGTGGTCGGATCGGGGAAATGACTATCTAAGTTAGTTTGGTCAGGTCCCTAATACTCCTGCCAAATTTCATCGTCGTAGAACTTCTGGGTGCCATAAACATCTTTAACATAGAAAAACGATAAAAACTGCACTGAATAACTTAAAAAAAAAAACTAAATTGTAACAGCATAATTGGAAGAAGCGCCCACGTTTGGCACTTTTTTGGCTCGTTTTGAGAATTACGTTGATACCTGTCACGAGTCACGAACTTTATTCTTGGGCAATCTCGGTCCAGTTGCCCATGAACGGGGTGGGTGGTGGAGATGTAACCTTAAAAGTAATTTCTGAGCAACCCTAGGATCTACAAGCACAAGGAATTTCATGGTCCTATGTTCAGCTCTGGCCAAGTTACGAACATTATTCACTGAGCAATCTGGGCCCATTTGCTACTGAACCGGGTGAGTAGTTGTTGATTATTATGATGCAGTTAATCAGTTATAGTACTTTCTTTTGACGCTAGACAGCGCCATATTACTTGATTTAGGAAAATTCACCCTAGAGAGGTTAAAAACTGACTGAAGTCGGAAGGTGCCGGGAATGAATGTACACCGGGTGCCGGAGAGTGAGGAACCCCTCGGACAGAACTGCAGAAATTATATTAAATTTGATTCTTCAGACAGTAAAGCAACCTAGCGCAGAAGCTAAGAGCCACTTAGCTTCGTAGTAAGACTTTATAGCCATATATACTATGGCCCATTGACTTTGAAATACACATATTATTAAAACTGTTATTACTCACCCCAATTTTGGCACTTTTTTTTCTTCTGCTGTGGTTGTTAATTGCAGCAGTGGGTGGGGTGTCATCAAATTTCCATCTTCTTTCGCTGAAAGTGAAGGTTCCTTCGCAGGTGGTGGCGGAGGGAAGGTGATGATGTTCCCACGTCCCGGGACGAAAGTGAACATCCACGCCACATGGCTGACATCGACACGTTGCTGGTCCTTTAAAATATAGACTCGGTTACTTTTCACGTAAAGATATCAAGGATTATCATACATGTGGTTTCCGGCGCAGGTGCAATTGAAATAATTTAAGCTAGGTCTTTTTCAACAATATAACGTTAAGGTACAATAAAATTTATTCACAGAAAGCACCCTGGCAACAGCCTCGTGTGCTATCAGCTGCTCACTAGAAACAAGAGTCACACACATCCGAGCACGCACCTCAACACTACCCACATTAGACGGAACCGACGAAAAAATCTCTGAATAATGATTTGCCCAAAGGTTAGCAACGGCAACTGAGCCAACTGCACCACCAACAACATCCGCCACCTTAGGGACAGTTGATTTACCATGCCTACTAACACTACTCCAAAACTGCTTAAACTTACACCTCCCTAGAGAAGCTGCTAGTGCAGACGCTTTAAGCTTTTACACGTGGTTTTTACACCACCTGAAAGCACTCCTGTACTTACTGTTTAGCTGCTTTCTAATCTGGTCATACTGATCATCCTTGATCCTGCCCGCGTGAATCCAATCCATAAAAGCGAATTTCGCTGCTAGGTAAAGCATACCCAATTTATTTTTTTTGTATTTCTTTTTCTTTATATTGTTGGTCAAATAAATTTTAGCCAGTAAAGCAACCTAGCGCAGAAGCTAAGAGCCACTTAGCTTCGTAGTAAGACTTTATAGCCATATATACTGTGGCCCATTGACTTTGAAATACACATATTATTAAAACTGTTATTACTCACCCCAATTTTGGCACTTTTTTTTCTTCTGCTGTGGTTGTTAATTGCAGCAGTGGGTGGGGTGTCATCAAATTTCCATCTTCTTTCGCTGAAAGTGAAGGTTCCTTCGCAGGTGGTGGCGGAGGGAAGGTGATGATGTTCCCACGTCCCGGGACGAAAGTGAACATCCACGCCACATGGCTGACATCGACACGTTGCTGGTTCCTTAAAATATAGACTCGGTTACTTTTCACGTAAAGATATCAAGAATTATCATACATGTGGTTTCCGGCACAGGTGCAATTGAAATAGTTTAAGCTAGGTCTTTTTCAACAATATAACGTTAAGGTACAATAAAATTTATTCACAGAAAGCACCCTGGCAACAGCCTCGTGTGCTATCAGCTGCTCACTAGAAACAAGAGTCACACACATCCGAGCACGCACCTCAACACTACCCACATTAGACGGAACCGACGAAAAAATCTCTGAATAATGATTTGCCCAAAGGTTAGCAACGGCAACTGAGCCAACTGCACCACCAACAACATCCGCCACCTTAGGGACAGTTGATTTTGTTTACCATGCCTACTAACACTACTCCAAAACTGCTTAAACTTACACCTCCCTAGAGAAGCTGCTAGTGCAAACGCTTTAAGCTTTTCCACGTGGTTTTTACACCACCTGAAAGCACTCCTGTACTTACTGTTTAGCTGCTTTCTAATCTTTTCATACTGATCATCCTTGATCCTGCCCGCGTGAATCCAATCCATAAAAGCGAATTTCGCTGCTAGATAAAGCATACCCAATTTACTTTTTTTGTATTTATTTTTCTTTATATTGTTGGTCAAATAAATTTTAGCCTTCGCTTCATCAAACCATGTTTCTGCTTTTGAGTGGAAAGGTCCGTTCTAGCAGGTAGACATCACTGCACAATACAGGTATACATCAGGTAGACATCACAACAAAAAATAGAAAAGCCAATGCTGGATCCACATCTTCAACCAACTTCCAAGAGGGACTTGGCAATCTCTATCATCACCAAGATGGACAGAATCCACCAAGAAGTTCTAGGTTGGACTATCATTCCTGTGGATTCATTGAAAAAAGACGTTGAAGACCGCAAAGCCTCTGAGAGAAGTTCGAAAGATTGCGCATGGTTTCCAGTCTGAAGGAAAATACGTTAAAGAAGGCCTCGGCGGGAAGAAAACTTGAAGAAAGCCATTGAATCTTATGAGAAAGCAATAGAGCTTAGTGATCCCACAGCAATGTGTCATATGGCTAGGCTCTACAAGAGTGGGGAAGGTGTTAACATGGAGGTGTTAACCTTAGAACATGGATGAGTCAGTCAAGCTCTTGACCATGGCTGCTAACTGCCCACCGCTAAACGATGATTTGGCCAGTAGCTTTGGGCGACATCCTGGTGACCTTCATCCTGGTACGATCGATGCGCTAACCCATCTGGGCAGTTATCACATTTGTTGAGTTTATTTCCCTTCTAACCCTAAGCAGGCTTTGGAGTACTTCTTGAAGGCAATCAAAGGCGCAAACGACCGTGATGGATACTTTGTTTGGAAGTTCTACTTCAAATGAATTATAGTAAAGCGAGACTTGAACAGTGCAAGGAAGTACATTTGCCTAACTGCTGACTGGGGGGATAGTTATTCTCTATACCAGCTTGCCCTTGTGTATATGACATGTTCTAAAGTAGTGTGTACAGCTCACATCACAAATGACTGAGCATAAGAACTGCAAAAATTAAGTTTATTTATAGTGTTTCATTATGTGTATTTTACTCATTTTCCGGTGTAATCCAAAAAGCGGGTCACAAATAAATAAAATTAGGAATTTGCATCATGAAATCAAACCGAAAGGAAGTACTGTGACCTCGTTCTTGTCTGTGAAAGCAGGGAATTTATGTAATCGAATTCAGAATACTTCGAAACTATGTTTCAGTGTGGCCTCAAGGAGATTAAGAGTGGAAAAATACAACTTCCTGGATTTTCAACGGAATTGCTTGATCTTGGATTAGAGTATCTTTACACAGGACACGCTAGAAGGCTAGCGAAGCTGTTACAAACTCGATCTTCAGACTTACGCCTTCAAAAAGGGCACTGTGTCTTAGAAAGCTGAATGTTGATATCATGACCAGCTTAATTCAGAAATGGGGAAAGAAGTGTGACGCTTTCTTCAGTGATAGTCTAGAATGGTTAATGGTTACAGTTTCTGTCATTGTACAGTATGTTTTTCTGTTCAGAACATCAATGTAATCGAGTTCAGAATACTTCGAAACTATGTTTCAGTGTGGCCTCAAGGAGAGTAAGAGTGGAAAAATCGAAATTCCTGGATTGTCGCCGGAATTGCTTGATCTTGTATTAGAGTATCTTTACACAGGACAGGCTAGAAGGCTAGCGAAGCTGTTACAAACTCGATCTTCGGACTTACGCCTTCAGAAAGGGCACTGTGTCTTAGAAAGCTGAATGTTGATTTCATGACCAGCTTAATTCAGAAATGGGGAAAGAAATGTGACGCTTTCTTCAGTGATGTTCTAGAATGGTTAATGGTTACATACTGTATATATCATATACATGATATATATACTGTATATATCATATACAGTATGTTGCACTGTTCCAAGTATGATATGATGACCAGCTTAATTCAGAAAGGGGGAAAGAAATGTGAAGCTTTCTTCAGTGATAGTCTAGAATGGTTAATGGTTACAGTTTGTGTCATTGTACAGTATGTTTCTCTATTCAGAACATCTTAGAAAACATCTCTCTAGATATGTTGCACTGTTCCAAGTATGATATGATGACCAGCTGATATGATGACCAGCTTAATTCAGAAAGGGGGAAAGAAATGTGAAGCTTTCTTCAGTGATATTCTAGAATGGTTAATGGTTACAGTTTTTGTCATTATACAGTATGTTTTTCTATTCAGACCATCTTTCAAAACATCTCTTCAGATTTGTTTCACTGTTCCAAGTATGATATGATGACCAGCTGATATGATGACCAGCTCAATTCAGAAAGGGTGAAAGAAAGGTGACGCTTTCTTCAGTGATATTCTAGAATGGTTAATGGTTACAGTTTTTGTCATTGTGCGGTATGTTTTTCTATTCAGACCATCTTTCAAAACATCTCTCTAGATTTGTTTCACTGTTCCAAGTATGATATGATGACCAGCTGATATGATGACGAGGTTAATTCAGAAAGGGTGAAAGAAATGTGACACTTTCTTCAGTGATATTCTAGAATGGTTAATGGTTACAGTTTTTGGCTGCTTTCATGTTACAGAAATGTATTGTGCTTTACGAAAAAGAAAAGCGTAGAGTAATTATTTCCAATGTCCCAGACGTCTCAAAGCTTGGGGATGAATATGTTTCTTCCCAAAAGGTTGACCTGTCAGGTCTGATGTGGCATTGTACAGCAGGCCGTAAGACAGACGCTGCGTGTGATTTCATGTCTTTGTTCCTGCGGGTTAGCGCGAACAGTGAAATTAAAAGCTTCGAGTGTGAAGCGAGCTACACATTTTCGCTTCCTGCATTTAGACGATTTGCAACATGCACCAATCGAAGTATGTTCACAACATTGAACAAAGCCTGGAGATATGACACTTTGGAAGACCTTGTTGGACTACACACAACTTGAATTTTGCTATGCAGACTTTGAATGTGCTTTCTATGATTATGTTTTTCTATACAGAATATCTATCTAGATATGTTTCACTGTTCCAAGTATATCTATATGGAGAAATACAAAAACGAAAAGAGTGGTGTAATAAGTTTCACTGTTCCAAGTATCTCTATATGGATCAATACAAAACGAAAAGAGTGGTGTAATAAGTTTCACTGTTCCAAGTATCTCTTTATGGAGCAATCCAAAAACGAAAAACGAACATCACCTCACTGCAAGGAGTTGTTTGTTTGAGAGGATAGTAAGATGACAAAAGTGGAATGTGCTATTAGCTGCACGTACGCACTTCTTGGAGATAAAAGATCTGAACCAAAGCAACATCCAACGTATGTCCATACTGCCACCAGATGCAGGATATGTAACGAATTAGTGCCCTGGAAGGACTTGTTGGACCCGACGAAAGGCTTTGTAACAAATGACGAAGCTAGAGTTGAAATTAAGACTGTTAGGGTGGACAGATCTTATACGAACTTGACGACAGCAGACTTGGTGGACACGACGAAAGGTTTTGTCACAAATGACGAAGCTAGAGTTGAAATTGAGACTTTTAGGGTGGAGAGATCTCATACGAACTTTACGACAGCAGACTTGGTGTACCCGACGAAAGGCTTTGTCACAAATGACGAAAAGCAAATGGGATAGTAAGATGACAGAAGTGGAATGTGCTATTAGCCAAAGCAGCATCCAACGTATGTCCATACCAGCACCAGAAGCAGGATATGTAACGAATTGGTGGACCTTCTTTTATTTTAACTTAATGCATAGAAGAAAATGAATAGACTTTTGTTTTAGACTGGCGAATTGTTGGGAGATGAAAATTAATGCAAGGAAGTAGGTACCAATATAAACTTTCAATAACAGCTCTTTCAATGACATAAACTTCGATAATCTGAATGAAGAACGGCTGATTGGGAAGTACTGTGATCTCACTCTGGTCTGTGAGGTTGTGCTGGAATATCTATACACAGAATAAGCAGAACTGAGTTTGAATGTTGCTGTGCAGACAGACATGAATGTGCTTTCTACTATTATGTTGAATGAACCTGTTGAGCAGATTGATTCTGGACTTACTATAGAAGCATTGACTTGTTTTTCTATACAAAACATATAACAGAACATCTCTACACAGAACATCTCTCTCTAGACATGTTACGAATAAGAGCCCTGGAAGGGCTTGGTGGACCCAACGAAAGGCTTTGTCACAAATGACGAAGCTCGAGTTGAAATTGAGATTATCATTGAAAGTTTGTCCTACATGTGTATGTCACTAAAGCACATGAAAATTCACAGGACTGGACAGGATTGTACAGGACAGTTCTTATGCACAGTTTTGGAATACCAACTTAGACAAGTATCTATTTTATTTGTTTGTTCTTTGAATTTTGAATGTTATAACCAACTAATTGAATGTATTATTTTAAACTGACAATGTTTGACATATACGGTTCAGGCATGGTCGGATACGGCATTACGGTTGGTGGGCCCGTAGGAAGGGGACCAACCGGAATGCCGTATCCGACCATGCCTGAACCGAAGTGTGGCAGTCTGTATAGCTATTACAATAACATAAACATGGATAAGCTCGCATCGTTGCATTTTCAAAGTGGGCGAACTGTCGGAATTAACGAGTGGGCGAACTGACGTGTCGGTGAACGAACGGGTGGACATATTGACAGGTGGGCAGACCTAAGGGTGGGTGAAATGACGGGTAGGCGAACTGACTGATTTTGGTAGGCCGACTGACGGGTGGGCCAACTGTCGGAAAACGACAGCCAACTGTCGGAAAACGACAGCCAACTGTCGGAAAACGACAGCCAACTGACGGAATTTTTAGGAAAAATGCAGGTGGCCCAACTGATGGATTCACGTCAAAAGGAAAACAACAAGACAGACGAGAGTGATAAGAATCCAAACTGACTGATTTTGGTAGGCCAAGTGACGGGTGGGCGAACTGTCGGAAAACGTAGCCAACTGACGGAATTTTTTTTACAAAATGCAGGTGGGCCAACTGACGGATTCCCGTCAAAAGGAAGACAACAAGACAGAAGAGAGTGATAAGAATCAACAGTGATAAGAATCCACAAAGAGCAACCAGAGTCAAAGGAGACATTATAAGATGGATTGGTGGATGATAAAATAAGTAAGACAAAGTATGATCAAATTTTATCATGCCGGCTCCAAATAGTTGAAACTGTTCGAAAAACACAAAAAAAGAATAGTAAATTTATTTTATGTTAAATAATAGCTCTGTAACAGTATTATCCTCCCAGTTCAAAGAAAACGTCCAAAATAAGCCATATTTTAGAACAATAAAACCACTGAACCGGCCCAAGCTCTTCGCCAAAATTTTCTGCACAAGCCCTAAAAAATAAGACAACGGTACGGGAAACAAGCTTGTCTGGCAACAGCGGAACACTCCACTAAAATAGAACCTATACTTCCAACGATTGCATCCTCTCACAGGCATACAAGGCCAATGCCCACAGCCGTTCAAACAAACACGATGACTAGGCTACTGCCTACCACTTGCGACGACGGTCATTCCCACTCGCCAGGCTGAGGTAGAGCAAAACAAAACAACGGAGACAAGGCAACAAATCGAATAGTTCCAAGATTTGTACTATTAGCAGACTCCTACGTGCAAGGTTATGCTAACTCGCGACACATAGAACAAGACCAAAGGTTTCGATGGGATCCCAAAACGTTGCCTATTTTCGCAATCAAGCTCAACAAGAACCCTCCTCACGAAAAATGCGGAAGGGTCGCAGCTACATAGAGTCTCATCGGAAAACTGGTTCAAAGGGCCGGCACCGTTGCATGCTGAATGGTTGCAGCTACATAACGTTTCATCGGAATTCGAGCCAGACGTCCACGTGAGACATATAATGTTTGTATATTATGTTATGCTTGATGACACCTCTTACATCTATGATGTATTTGCATGCCAATACAGCCCCCCCCCCCCTCCCACTCTGTTCCTGCCGCTTCGTCCAAGGGCCCGAGAGTAGCTCTGGCTGAAATTTGGCGTGACGGAATTTCCCACATTGTTGAGGTATTTGCAGTTTATTGTTGCCCCCTTTTCTTCCGTCAGCCAACGGAAAAATTTGCATAGATTTCCTGGCACTCTGCCCAACAGCTTCGAAAGAATGGATTTCAGGGTTTGGCCTGTCCGGGTGTTTGTCGCATCCTAGAATGAAAAGTAAGAGTTAATTCATTGGAAATCAAAATGTTAACACCGCCCAGCCACTACCTTCCTATGGGCTACGCTTGCGTTATAAGCGAGACTTGATTGCAAGCTGCTGGCTTCTAAAGCTAAGAAGCGGTCTGAACACGGTGGTCGCATCGTTTTTTATGTTTTTTTTTTTAAATGAAGTTAATGGAGTCAGAGCTGGTGCAATGCTGCGAGTTCAGTAGGGTTGTTCTCTATCGCTAATAACGCCACGTCACCTATAACTCGCTGTGGACTAAAATCGACAGTAGGGAACCCCTTGCTGCCTTCCAAAATTTCAATGGGTCCGTAAGTGTTAGTAAACAATACTCTGTGCCGATGGAATGTCGAATGGTCAAGGACAATGTTTAGTTTTTCATCTAAAATATATGGAATAGCTAGGCTGTAGGGTATAATAAAAATAAAAATATGTCTGAAAAGCAAATTTCCATTTCATATTTTGTGTTTAAACATATTTTTATTGAGGTACCGTGTCCTTCGTGGAGGTCAAGGTGTTCTGCCCAAAAGTTGGCAGTTGCGAAGAAATTGACGATTTTTGTATGTAGCACCCGCTCGTTCCAAAGATGTGTCTTACCTGTTGAAATGTGGCTGACCTTTGTCCAGCCGATAATTGAGTGACTCCTCGAGACACGTTTAGAACACGATAGTTTTTTCCTACTTACATTCATCATGCTTTCAGGCGCGTTGCGTGGCATCCTCACCGTCATCGCGAATGGATCATAAGAGTTGCCGGATTCTTCATCAAGCCTCATTATAACGTCGGGATGTGGCCGCACGCGGTACACGTGGTACCCCTTAATTTCGAATAACTTCTGAACGGGTGATCGGATCATGATGAAACTTGATATGTAGAAAGGCCACATGTCTCGGATGTCCCATTTCAAGTCCGGACCGGATCCGATGATCCGGTAGTCATCATGCAGGAGTCAAAAGCTAGAGCAACATCTAGAGGGCATAGGATTATATGGGATCCACTCTTTTCCGCATCAGCAAGAACATTCATTAGAGCAAAAAGGGCATGTTCCCGGCTGAGACCTTTTTGGTATCCAAACTGGTGGGAAAAGGCCGTGGTAGGCCGGAAAGATGTACAGGTTGTGAAATCCTTTTTCCCTTTTTCGGGTTAGCAGTTATTTGACCAACTGTAAATTGATTAGAAACAACTGCGTTATCAATCGACATTTGGAAGAGCAGGGCTAAGTGTTGAAAAAGCAAAGCACTTGCATAATCAAAATGTCGGGCAAATGTCGGGCTTAATTACAAAAGTCGATCGCCCCTGTGTGTCAAGATGTCACACAGGCGCGAGATGTGATTCTGTGTGTCACCTAGTTCCCTTTCAGACTTAGATTCCAGGGCAGGATCTGGAGAAGAGAACTCACGCTTATAATAGTTCACCCACTCACGCTCAGGAATATCATTTGCACGGGGTACAGAACAAGGGCGCTCACATTTTTTCCAGAGCTTAGAGGATCTTCAGCAATTTTCTCGGCATTTATAACAGTTAAATCCGCCTTATGCTTTTTCAACACCTTAGCAAAATGACCCACAACAAACCCACGAATTGACGAATTCCCACTTTCATCCTCCGACCAAGCCTTGCAAGTGCCATATGAGCTTCCAGCTCTTGTTTTTTAAGTTAAAGTTTTATTTGAAGGTGATTAGATGTTCTTTATAGGGATAACGAGATACGCTGAATTCATTTCTGTATTTTATTTTTTGACACGACTGGGAATCGCGTCACCGGGCACTTGCTGTACACTAAAATCGAGAGTGGGCAGCCCCTCGATACGAGCCTGAAAAATAAGAGTACGATTATCTAGACCTTGGGGGTTTGTCCCCCGGACTCCCCCCCTTCGATCCACCCCTGCTGTTAGTCGAAGACTAAGCATATACAATAGGCTAGTTAAAATAATAATTATGTCAAGCGAGCCCACCTGCTTAATCAGAGTTTTGATCTTTTTGCTTGAAGTATTTTTTCTGGACGTCTTGTCTTCGATCTTTTTTAGCTGGCTCATATTGTCACTAAATATCACTTCTCCCTCAACACTCAGAAATTGAAACACTTTACTGCTCAGTTTGGCCCAACTAGTTGATACCAAGTTGAAATCTTGTATTGTGTCTCGTGAGTAAAATCCGGTGAATTGGATCTAAGAAAGTGGCCAAACACTCCTTATGCTGGGACGCCATTAGATTGAGCTATCTGTGAGAGGGCGGATAAGCAGGTAAACTTTTTCTTAGCTAGTCATGGCTAGCTATGCGTCAGAAGTCTCGTGTCGTTATTTTATTTTTGTAGTTCTTGAAATATAAGAGAAGTTATTCGCTCGGAAAACAGCCGTAACTAGGAATTTTGTCAAAGTAATAGTCGAATACATGTTACATAAGTACCCTCAACTAAATTCAGCACACAAAAAATCAATCGTAATGTGTTAAAGGGACCTAGCGAAAACCGCAAACTTGTAAAGACATGATTTTCTGTTTAAAGGACTCAAATAAACATCATAGTTTTGGGATCCTGTCGAAACCCATGAGTTTGTTCTTGTGAAATTTTTGTATCGATGAAATTTACTTACCGATATACTGGTCACTGATGCAGGTACCTATGTTGGTGTCGTCGTCTGAGAAGAAATGCTCGTGATAGAACTCTAGATTGTCCTCCATGTTTTTTCCCCGATGTCAGCAAGCTCTATAAGTCTGGGATCCATGGCTTTTCCTTCGAGGCCAGTTAACTCCGTTGCCTCAAGCGGAGCGTTGAAAAACCTGAAGTATTATCAAACTATGGTATACCTGAAATACTCCGTTTCCGAGTCGCGCAAAAATCACGAGTTCTGTTTTGTTTGTTCCCACTGAAATTGAAAAATGCCGAGTTATGTCGCACACATGCTTTCCCGTAACCGGGAATGGCAGCAGTAAGAACCTGTTCTGACAACGTAGGTTCTACAGATTTTCGGTAGAACTAGTTGTAACAGTTTTTTTTCCATCTAAACGAGATATGGCTATGCGGTACAACAATTCCGTTCTTTTCCCGAAATGCTTCTCCAGATTTGGCTTATACCCAGCAACCTTTCAGGCTGGCATCTGTAATCTCCAGCTGCCCGAGGCCATCAGAAGTGAGAAAGCCTGGATCATTTTTCTCAGTTGATTTTCCTTCTTTTTCTTTCTCTTTCTCTTTCTGAAAATCGTGCCGTATTTTCCATGGCTGACTTCGACTTTTCTTGTCCTTCAGGAGAGGTAGTCTTTGGTTCCTGCCGATAGGAAAATCGGACCTTTGATCTCTGTTTGGTTCGTCCACGGCTTACACAGTTCTGTAAAAACTGGAAAGTTTCTTCCCAGTACAGCGTCAACAGGTAGGTTATCACTAACTGCTACTTCGGTTTCGCCATCGAAGTTCTTGCCAGTCGGTCCAAGAATGATTCGGACTCTTTTGCTTGTGGTCTCCGTGAACACAGTATTTCTCTGCAGTGTCCGCCTCTCGTTGATTTTCCAGTTTAATAAATTTGCTATGAACGATGGTGATTGTGGCACCTGAGTCCAATAAAAAGTTAGCTTGCTGCCCCTCAAGAAGTCCTTGGAACTGAAACTGCTGCTTTCCGTCCTCTCGAACAGGGCTCTTTGCAAGTTGATTGGCCTCTTTCTTCTTTACGGCTTTGCAGTTGAATGATTTGTGTCCGGATTTCCCGCATAGAAAACATCCATCCTTGGACTCCCAATCTCTGCTTGGTCCAGCTGCGGTGTTTTCTCGTTTAATATCGCTCTTATTGTCCAGTCTGACTCCAATCTTAGTGAAACTGGGGGACTTTGTGTGCTCCGTTCGTTCACCTTTTCCGGCGACAAAGAATGTCTCTGCTTGACGTGAGACCTCCTCCAATTCTGGATCATTCAGTTCCTTCAAACGAATGCGCACTTGCTCGTTCTTAATGGAACTTAGATATTGCTCTACTGCGATGCTTCTAAGCACTTGCCGAACTCTTCCTTTCAGCTCATCAACATCGTTCAGCGACTCGGAAGTTTGAACAACCCAACCACTTCAGCATTTGTTGTTCCAGTGTATGGCCAAAATCCACAAACGACTGTTGATTTTCCTTTTTGCATAGTTCGAAATCGGTGACGATACGTCTCCGTGACTTGGAATCGCCGCAAGAGTGTGGTTTTGACTACTTCGTAATCTTCGCTCTGCGTTGGCGGGATCAGACTACAGGCTTCAGCTGCTTTTCCAGTTAGCATTGCCTGTAACCGATCAGCCCAAGTGTTTCTGTTCCAGTGGTTTTGAGTCGCCACTCGCTCAAATGTCGTCAGGTACGTATCGATTTCCTTTTCGTCGGTATGTGTCGCCAACTTGATTATCGTAGGGTTGGCCATGGCCGGCACGTTCTGTATGACGGTTTGATTATTCTGAACTGCTTGCACGATGGGCGCAATCTGATTGGTTATTGCAGTAATTTGTTGTGTTGCCACGCGTCGTTCTTCAGCCATGATGTTGTGCATGGCTTACAAGTTAAGCGTCAACGTTTGTTTAAGGATTTCGACGATCTCATCCTTGTCCATAGTAGATATTTGTACCTTCAAAGTTGACTCGAGGAATTCTTGGGACTCCGCTATTTCAACTTTTCCTGTCTTCTTTTTCCAATCTTCAGTGTTGGAATCAGAAGCAGCAGATGATTCAACCGAAGAAACCGAAGAAATCGACGAACTAGTAATTACCAGGGTAGAATACCCGACCGGACAGCCGGTGCGTTTTGACTCCTCCTTGACCTGGTTTCTTGTTCTGACTCCCTTTTTCGTGTCTACTCCCGAGGGCAGGTTGACACTCTTCATACAAAGTTTGTGTTGCTGTTCCCGAGATGACGTATTCAGTGCTGTTACAAGCACTTTTCCGTGCAGAGCTGAGAAGCCCCTCTTGCGTGCTAAGAAGCACCACCACCACGCTTTGAAGGTTCTGAGAAGCACCGCCTTTGGTGCTAAGATTCACCACCTTTGGGGCTGACTAGCACCGCCTTTGGTGCTGAGAAATACCAGCCTTTTGTGCTGAGAAGCACCACCTTTGGTGCTGAGAAGCACCGCCTTTGGTGCTGAGAAGCACCTCCTTTGGTGCTGAGAAGCACCGCCTTGGGTATTGAGAAGTGTAGTGCTCAGACGTACTACTCGTGTTTGCCACGGTTGTCCTCCAAGGCAAGGGCATACTGAAGCCTTGTTTTATTTGCTGCAGATTTGCTGTAATCATACTGCGAGATGTCCTTCAAGCAAAGCCTTTAGTACAAGTTGAGTAAAGCCAAATTATCAGCTTTTTAGTTGAGGAAATTTGTCGATGCTAGGATCTCCGACTTTAAAATTTAGCCGCAGACGCTGTCGATTCAGAACAGTTTTCGAGTCGATTCCAGTCGAAATCTGGTTAGAATATAGTTCAATTCCTAGTTAGAGAAGTGCTTTTTAAATAGATCGTATTCTGATCGTATTTAATTGTTGAATATAGTAGACTGGAATACACGATATTATATCAATTATCTACAGTTTCCTACTACGGAAAGATGACGAAATCCTACTAGTGTCGTTCGACCTGCGTTCGACATAAAAAAGGATAATTAATTAGAGATAATACTAATGTCGTTCGATGTTAAGAAAAGATAATTAATTACAATTAATTCAACAGTATACCGTTTTTACAGGGAACCACAAATTAACAAAATCTGTCAGGTGCCGTGAACAGTTAAAAGTCAGCTAAAAGTGGGATAAAACTTTGGATAAAAATAAACTAAGATTAACGTCAGTGAAGAGAACGTAATGTGATTTTACAGTTTTATTTAAAGACAAGACATTAATATAAAATATAGAAGATGCTACTAGATAAAAAACAAAATACAGGAAAGAAGTCAAACAACGAAGAAACTTTTGATTATAAGTGAAAGCTGTTGAGAAGTATTGGAACATAATCATGAGCTGTTTCGTAGTTCGTCTATCTGTACCGAGTGTATCTAGAAACAAAGGATCAAGAACCGTATTTTGTTGACAAGAGCTCACCATTTCGTATCACAAACGTTGTTTACTGTTATAAAAATTCAATAAACCCAAGATAAATACAGTAACTTTTGATTATAAGTGAAAACTACTGAGAAGTATACAAATACTGTTCGAATTGGAACATAATCATGAGCTGTTTCGTAGTTCGTCTATCTGTTCCGAGTGTATCTAGAAACTAAGGATCAAGAAACGTATTTTGTTCTCAAGAGCTCATCATTTCGTATCACAAACGTTGTTAATTGTTATAAAAAGTCAATACACCCAAGATAAATACCGTGAAAGGCCAACAATCCAAAGACAGTATTCACACGAGTTCACAGTTTGAACACCTTGCCTCTTCAACGATACCTAGTGACGACTGTTGATGATGACTACCTGAAAAGGAGTATAGTAAATGCGATATGAAAGAAGTGGGTCCGACGTAATCGACGGATCGCAAAAAGTTTTTGAAAATCGGAAAACGAGGTTGTGTAGAATACTACCATAGGTCTGTTTGGATCTAAGACAGAGAGACGACCCTATTTAGGTATATGTAACCACTCTCAGTTCAACCAGATATCAAGAGGGTACCATGCCTGTGCTCCAGGGCATGGTGGCTCAGCGTATGGGCACCGTGCCAAGATGCGGAACAATTTTTGAACCTGAATGGACGTGTGGGGTGTCTAAAGAGTTACCAAACCGGGGGGATGGGAGGCTAGGACCATCGAGAGAAGAGGATTGGGGCTGTGGGTCGGATTGTTGGTGAGGAGGAGATTGGACAGATGACTGGGTCCTGGGACTGTTGGTGAGGAGGAATTAGCAAATGACAGGGGTGACTGAGGGGGTGGGAGGAAATTTTCGGAAGGACCTGGGTTGTCGAGTATCGAGGACGTTGCTCTCGGGAGCGACTCCACATAGGGTTTTCGTATATAGGGTCTTCTGCGTCATCCACATCCCTATACTCCACCTATCTTTTCTATTTTTCCCAATTGACGTCTCATGTCGAACGTCCATCTGTTCAGTTGCCTTTTGTTGACTTGGACGTCCGATTTTATTTAAATCTAAACTTCTATGCAGACTTCCCTTACGAGCTGGTTTGCCGTTTATAGGGTCTTCTGCGTCATCCACATCCCTATACTCCACATATCTTTTCTATTTTTCCTAATTGACGTCTCATGTCGTATGTCCATCTGTTCAGTTGCCTTTTGTTGACTTGGACGTCCGATTTCTTTTGACTGGCTTCTTGACTTGATGCTGACTTCTCTTATGAGCTGGTTTGCCAAATTTCAGATAACTCAACCAGTGCGAGAATTCGGTGGTAGGGAAACAGAATACAAAAGACGAGCATATATAAAAACAGAAGAACTCACTGCTCTACTGGAGCACTTCAGAGACATGGTTCCACAAGAATGGGAAGATCTGTTCTCGGACATGGAACAAGGACCTAATGAATACCGAACCGACGGAAGCCAACGGAAGTCCAGGATCCTGTGCCAGGTCATGAACCAAGATTTTCTTCACTAAGGTAAAGGAGTCGTGCTTACTGCTTACTGTCGTAATGGGGATTTCTGGTAGCCTATTGCCAATTTTTTACCATCCGAATACATATTCAAACTAATTACTAGCTTACCAGTAGAAAACCGTCGATGTTCGGGTGCTCCCAAACATGCCGCTAGGCAGTAGGCTGTAACATCTAATTAAAGCCAGAACAGATCTAGGAGAAATCTCGCCAACAAAAAATTTAGTTATTTTTCATGACTTTCTGGTAATCGAAGAACCTTGCAGCTTTCACCCTTTTACTGCCAGGTTTCACCCATCAGGCCAACATTCGTTTTCTTTCAAACGTGTCCTATATCTGTACTATATGTACGCAACAATCATTAAATTGCAAATCTTACCAGTTTCCAAAGCCGGATCTTCATCTTGTTGAACCGCGCAATGTTTCTGCGACTCTCCGAAGGATGGTCCTGGAAGGTGAGGAAGTTTGCAGATTGGATATAGTGTGGCAAAGAGGATTGCTCATACTCGGGAAACAGGGGATGTTTAATCCCGACAGACGTTGTCGCTAATGTAGCGGTTCATGACCGGGATGATATCAGCTAGTACTGCCCTGGTTACAAGTTCGTTCTAGTTGTTTTAAGTTCGTTTCAAGCCGTTCCATTTTTGTTGGATTTTTTTTCTGACTTACAAGTTCAAAGCAGTGATCTATTTTTCCGAGTAGATACTTCCGAAAAAAGGAACAAATAGATCTTAAGACCTACCGCGTTTAGTCGGTCGATTACTCTTGAGGCACGAACAAAGTGTTTGAACTCGGGACCATCAGGGACCCAAGCTTTGACGACTCTGTTGATCTCCTCAAGTAGGCAGTTGGCCCCTTGATAGTTGCCTTCACCACTGTCCCTTCGTGCGCCAGATTCACACACTTACATTAACTCTGTGACTTCTCTCGGCTTCAACTTTTTTCACGACAAACTCATTGGCGCAGATCTTTTCGTAGACAGGATGGCCACCATGGTAAAAGTCACCCATGACGACCATAATCTCTGCAACTGCCGTTGAGTTGCCGTTTCTTATCGCTTGCCTATATGGAAGTGGAAATGAACAAAAGTTCGTATATTCCTATAAGAATTATGTAGTAATGGATGCATACATAACAATGATAAATACATATCGTCGCACGTACCAGCGGGACCTGAAGCACATCAATACGGCAGTTAAATCCCAGTGGGCTGACTGGAGCAGATGACCTGGAGCCATGTAGGAAATCGTATGTAACTCATCATTACTACATCATTAGTACGCGTTCACTCTGTCGTAAATGAAAAACCGATAAGGGTGACCATGGAGAATGAGTTCTATAAATGGGCACAAGAAGGCTATAGGTAACACATTAAATCATGTTCTTGAACGCGCTGAAGAATAGCATGGTTCTAGGATGCTCAGCACTTCCGTAAACACGATTTGGCCGAAATTTTTTAAGTGATCGGTCTGGTCGTCGGTCTGCAACCAGTTAAAAAAACGAACAGGATTTTTGTCTCCTGTGGACTTCAAATACTCTGTTGCAAGATATATTGCCAGGGAGTTGGAAGCCAGATGGAGTGTTAATAGCCTTATCGTGGTCTCTGCCAGACCAGCGACTGAACTTGGCCAGGGTCTGTAATGTTCAGAGCTGTTAGCGCGGGCTCGAACACTTCAGACCTATACTTTGCCATGATGGCTTTGGCTGCATTGATGGCTATATTGAATTGCCCATTGAGGGGTACCACCCAGCCCAAAGCCTTCACTTGCTATCTTGGCAGCTATTGCACCCTTGGAGGTGTTCTTCGAACGACGGCTGATCGGATAGCACACGGTCATTGGCCTGGCAGTACATAGCCTCCTCTCGAAGTTTGTCATGGTGGGATAAATTCCTCCGTCAACAACCACGTACTCATGACCTCCATCCCCCGAACTGCTTTATCTGAAGGTCTTTGCCGATCTGATTGAAGACCTTTGCAATATCCTTTCGGCTACTGGGAGCGAGTGGGAGCATACCTTATCATTTCTCCAACAGCAATTTTGATGTTGGAAGGACAAACTGCTACTAGATCGTCAAGTTTGGCAAACGGGTCGAATCTTTCAGCAGTTGGTCTCTGAGCTTGAAGTTTGACGGCTTGATCTTCCTAAATAAAATTGAAAGTTAGTTTTTATTGTATTTAGGTTAGTATTTAGCTGCTGTATTTAGTCGTTCATAGCTATTCCCTGAATTTACACGGCTTAGCGGAAAAGAAAACCAAAGTTTCGCAGAATAGTATATCCAAGCAGTAGAGATTCGGTTCAAATAATTTGAACTGTGTTGATTGCTTCGACGAGTAAGTTGCGTTGAAGTCCGAGATGCAAAACGGGGCAGAAAATAACCTCAGCACTTGGACATCTTTGTTTAATTTGAAAACTAATGCCCCCCTCCCCTGACGCTGCTAGGCAGATAATACGAAGGAGGCCCTATTTTCTTGTACTTTGAACAAAAAGAACTAATTACTCTGTCGTAAATAAAAAACCAATAGGGGTGACCATGGAGAATGGTTTCTATACATGGGCACAAGAAGGCTATAGGTAATACATTAAATCATGTTCTTGAAAGCGCTGAAGAATAGCATGGTTCTAGGATGCTCAGCACTTCCGTAAACACGATTTGGCCGAAATTTTTTAAGTGATCGGTCTGGACGTTGGTCTGCAACCAGTTAAAAAAACGAACAGGATTTTTGTCTCCTGTGGACTTTAGATATTCTGTTGCAAGATATATTGCCAGGGAGTGGAAAGCCAGATGGAGTATGTTAATAGCCTTATCGTGGTCTCTGCCAGACCAGTGACTGAACTTAGCCAGGGTCTGTAATGTTCAGAGCTGTTAGCACGGGCTCGAACACTTCAGACCTATACTTTGCCATGATGGCTTTGGCTGCATTGAAGGCTACATTGAATTGCCCATTGAGGAGTACCACCCAGCCCAAAGCTTTCACTGGCTATCTTGGCAGCTATTGCACCCTTGGAGGTGTTCTTCGAAAGACGGCTGATCGGATAGCACACGGTCATTGGCCTGGCAGTACATAGCCTCCTCTCGAAGTTTGTCATGGTGGGATAAATTCCTCCGTCAACAACCACGTACTCATGACCTCCATCCCCCGAACTGCTTTATCTGAAGGTCTTTGCCGATCTGATGGAAGACCTTTGCAATATCCTTTCGGATACTGGGAGCATACCTTATCATTTCTCCAACAGCAATTTTGATGTTGGAAGGACAAACTGCTACTAGATCGTCAAGTTTGGCAAACGGGTCGAATCTTTCAGCAGTTGGTCTCTGAGCTTGAAGTTCGACGGCTTGATCTTCCTAAATAATATTGAAAGTTAGTTTTTATTGTATTTAGGGTAGTATTTAGCTGCTGTATTTAGTCGTTCATAGCTATTCCCTGAATTTACACGGCTTAGCGGAAAAGAAAAACCAAAGTTTCGCAGAATAGTATATCCAAGCAGTAGAGATTCGGTTCAAATAATTTGAACTGTGTCGATTGCTTCGACGAGTAAGTTGCGTTGAAGTCTCAGATGCAAAACGTGGCAGAAAATAACCTCAGCACTTGGACATCTCACGCTGCTAGGAAGATAATACGAAGGAGGCCCTATTTTCTTGTACTTCGAACAACAAGAACTAATTACGTAGATCTATCCAGCGTGACCCAGGCATAACCTGCATTTACACGGATAGATCTGAACCTATTACTAACCTCCAAAAATAAGCTTGCTCCTTTATTGCGCAGATCTTTGAACTTATCCGACTCCGTCGAAAAGCTTTTGGCAAAGGTGGACATTTCAGAAGACGTGAATCCCCTGTCCAGCCAAGTCCGAGGATGAAAATCATCCGTTGCCTGCATGGCCGCTAAGCTACGAGAAACTGACACTCGTACTGTGGCGGTGTAAATTTCTGCCGGGGCTCGTTGACTGTAAGCGACGCGTGACGTCTTGCCTAGTTTTGAGTGTTGTCGGCGGCCAGCGGACAACACCCAAGTTCTCCAGTCTCTTGCGGATGGTCGTAATTTTGCCGCCAGGCGCAAATGTTCCGTGGTATTATAGAGAAGAACATAGAATAAATTTTGAAATCAAAGCATCAGTATTCAGAGACCAGTTCTCTGGCTCTAATCTAGTATGCCTAGTGATTTAGAATAGAATAGAATAGAATAGAATTTTATTGTTTCAAAAGAACCTGTCACAGCGTTGCCGCCGAATTTGACCTTTTCGTCATACAAAAATGAATAAAATAACACTCTCTCACTCTATAGTCTTGTTACAAAAGAGAAAAAAAAAAACACTAAAAGGAAAACTTATCGGTTATTGTACAACTCAACAAATGCCGGAACGAAACTCCTTCTATATCTTCCATGAAGAGGTGCCACAGGTGCTAATTTGGGGATTTTCTGGGATTTCTCTCGCTGGGGTCTAATACGTATAGGAGAATAGGGGGGAGGGAGAATATTACGTAGTCGGGGAACAGAGAGGGTTTTTATACCGAAATCGATGCTAAGGTGGGTTCGTCTCTCTTCTAGGGTAGCCAGCTTGAAACTTTTTAGTAGGTAACTGTAGGGCACTTTACCCTCCCCGTTAATAATCATGAAGGCCCTTTTTTGAATATTCTCGATACGGTTTGTGTGCTCTGAAGAGAGCCCGAAGTGCCAAACAGGACAAGCGTATTCAAGAATAGGTCTGGTAAAACTAACATAAATTTGGAGGAGGTCTTTAGAAGGGCAAGAAAATTTCATAAGTAGTTTCAGGACAGCAATACATGGGGAGGCTTGTTTTAAAATATTTTTGATGTGGGCATCCCATTTTAGATCATTGGCTCTGAGAAGTTTTTTTTTTTTGACAGAGATTTCTGGGGGAATGGGGTCAAGAAAAGCTGGGGTGGATTTTAAAAAGTTAATTGTCATGATTGAAGATTTCTTGGAGTTGACTTTCATTTGTGACAGAGCAGCTTCTTGGGTAATGTCATCCAGGATAAAGTCATTTAATTACTTACTGCATCATGACTGCCAAATCAGCTCGGTGGGATTGATACAAGAGACACTACTTGATCGTGCTCTGATATTGCTCAAAAAGCGCCGATCATCAAGCTCATAGGAAGTTCTCAGGAAATTCAGACTGATGAGGTAGTCATCAGAGGTACGGCGTATTTTTTAAGATTGATTATAGTAAAGAACGGAAACAGAAACGACACAGTAGATCTCAAAATAAGATAAGAAAAGTCATTCAAACTAATGCCCAGAGGTTGGTGTGAGAGTGTTGTCGATCACAGGTTCTCGTCATAGACTGCGCATAGGCACGGCGAGGAGGTAAACACAATTACACTTACTGATCTCACATTCGTTCTGTTTGTTTGATAGAAGATAAAACTTTCAATGTGGCTGACAGGCTAGATCAAGTTGTTTGTGCCAGTTAACAGCCATTGCTCAGAAAGCCGGCACTAGGCGAAAGTCTGTTTGTCCGTAAGTGAGTCGTATGCACTGTAAATAAGTGGGAAAACCTGGATGTCAATTACGGAAGTCGGGATTTGTCCTAAATAGTCCCGAAAATTAAAGTCAACTAAAGAAGTAAAGTCAGTCAGGCATCGTTGTTGTCTTGTCAGTTTCAGGTTTGTACCGTAAGTTTCCGAAAGTGAGCTAATCTCACTATCGAGTTGTCGAGAATGTCGTCATTGATAGTCGTTCCTGGTCTCCCAACGTCCATTTCCTCGTCACAGTCAGGGTTCATTCTTTCTTCAGGGTCAGAATCCATTTCCTCGTCAAGTCTGCCGTGAGTTCCTACGTCCGATTGAAGGTCCATGTTGCTTGCCAGTTCGTGTTCATCCTGCCGTTTCTTCGAAGAGAAAGTGTTGAAAAATCGCTTCGTTGTAAAACTGTGGAGGCTTTGTAGTTGCTTTGTAGTCTGTAGCTCCTCTCTTGCATGAGTGGGGAGGTTGGCCACGTTTCTGAGCTCTTCGCTTCGCTCCTACAAGCGAGATTAGAGGTCGTCAAAAAACGTCATAGTTGATTTAACTTTAAAGGTAGCTTATTTTACATCTGGTATTTGAATCCACTGAAATATTTTGACTTACCTAAGGGATTTTTGATTTTTTCACCGGAGCTCTTGTAAAAACGTCCAGAATGTGCGCTACATGCACGTCAACCGAAAAAATATCCATTCCTTGGCTAAAGGCGCTAAGCTCGGAGAAGCTACGGCTGAGGAAAGTTCGAAGACAGTGTTAGATTAAGTCTTGCAAGTTTTCTGACAATTTTTATGAACTTTTCGCCAATAGCTCGCCTCAGTTACTAAATATTTCAAGCATACGGACTAGCACATAGTTACCACAAATCCGAAAGAATAAATTCATTCAAGAACAAATAATTAGATAGAACCTTTGTTTGTGGTACCATTCAGCGACAATGAATACCCCGACAAAACTGAGCGGGCCTAGAGGCATGTACATTAGCTTTTTACCCGCCAACTCTACGTCCGTCTTCGCCTTTGCTCATCGCAGAGAAAGATAATACAGGGCGTCCAGAGAACTAATCAGCTATGTCTTCTACTTTTCCTCAAGCCGGCTTCACAACGATATAGCTAATTGTGGAGGTAACGAAACGTGATGTGGCGCGAAGCTACTAACCTCCGCTCGTTCGCAGCGGGAAAGTTCGAGGAAATACTCGACTCCGCATAGTCATAGTACAGAGACAGCGGTTTTATCCAGGTTTTATCTGATTATTTGTTCTTGTTTCGTTCTTACAGGCCTATTTAAGGGAATATATTGGATGTTAGTAGACTGTCAGACCTTAGCCCTGTTGGTTTGGTTAAACTTCAAAATTTTTTTCTTTGTATAATTAGGACAAAAAGAAAATAATACTTGAATGAATGAACATACGCTGACAGAACGCGAATTATTCCCCTTACGAACTGAAGACGCGATGCGGACAACATTCGACTTGTAGTTGAATTTGGACAGTAAGAATTCTGGACAGAACTAATACAAAAAGGACCCTAAATATACCACTAATAAAAGTCAGCTGGCGTATCCGGTTTCTACTATCAAATATGATTCAGAGTTAGGCTGAAGGAATATTTATGAACGCAAATCCGCGATCCGTGGCAGCTTAGTTAAGTTAAAATATGGTCTGGAATAATCTTCAGCCGATTACCCCAAATTCGTGATATCAGCGTGACGTCATAAAGAAATTTTGAAATTGTATTAAAATATATTGCTGAATAGATATTTTTATTCACATATATATATATATATATATATATATATATAACACCAGTACACTGTGCAGTCCCATGATAACAGTCCTATCCTACCCAGTGCCAACATTTTCTGGTATTACCCTGATGTTACAAGAAAAAAGTGACAACGCACGGCCAACCGTGCGATAAAAACTGATAACGCACGGTTGGTCGGCCTGATGTCCAAAAAATGAATAAAAGACATCACTTTCAGGAGGAAAAACAAAAAAACACTAAAAAATAATACAGTAAACAAAAATGTTGGAAAAGGTTGTAGAAAAGTTTTCAAAAACTGGAAAAAAAATGTTGCTTTTCTAGCCAGCCAACCTGGGTTATACCTTGTTACAGTCACATTCCCACTGGAAATGGAACTTGTCAACTGAAACAACATTACTTCCAACTTACTCTAACTTGTTTTCCTCTTGTCTCCAAAAGGCAGCTATTGAGCAAATCCAAAAGTTTCTGATTAACATTTCATCATAATCTGTGATCATAATAAAGACTCTAGTGTTGCCACTTTTTCTGAGGGAACCTGTGACTTTTGGCCAGAAAAAAACAATGATATTTTGGCACCTACGAAATTATGTATTTTTCACAAACTATTAACAAGAAATCTCGCTATATCATCTTCACAATCATGCGCCTAAACTTTTATACTTCATTTTTGTATTTATTGCTAAGGAGCCAGTCGCAGAGTTCTTGCTCTCGTAGAAACGAAAATGTATGATACATTGCAGAATTCTGCAACCAGTGGCAACACCGGTTATAGCTTTATCAATTCTATCTCCCTAAGAATCCGCCGGCATGTACTTCGCCACAAATGAAATAGATGGTGTTGAGTCATTTTGACATTTCAACAGTAAGCTAGGATTGCAATTTCACTAATCAGAAATCCAGAAAAAGACGCTGCTGAATCAGCCTTTCAGCGACAACCTTGTGAAGGTAAAAAATAGTTGATAATGACAAACGACAATATATTTCCCGAAACAACATCCTGCTATCCCTTGCTGTTTTGCGATACTAGCTTCTAGCAACGTTAGCATTAATTTTTAAGAAAAGACTGAAATAAAACAGTTGTACTAGTGTTGCACAGTGTACTAGTGTTATAATCATTATCGCCCTTGCTTTTCTTCGGGCGATAGCTAGCGCTCTGGCGATATCAGCCTATCATGGTACCCGCGGGCCAAATTTTTCCGCTATCACTCTCAGCAAGGGCGATAATATATAATATTTATATAGAGCCGAGTTACAAGCGAGGCGCCGGACCTGTTAACGTTTATTACCCTTCCTGGGAACAATCATTTAAGTTGTGAAAAAGAAAACATGAAAGTCATGTAATGAGATTGGACGTCACGATCCTCGGATAATCGGTTTTTTTTTTTTTTTTTTTTTTTTTAATTTACAAACCCACTATAAAAACACAAAGGTAGAAGTGGAGTATATAAGAAAAAAGAAAAAGTAAGACACTAGAATTTACTTAAAACACTATTCACAAAAAAGAGGCACAAGGCGCGACTTACGCAATGCTGATTTACGCTTAGCACGGAGCTCAATACTATCTAAATGACGGAAAGGATCGCGGACATGGAAATTCTTAACTATTTTTGAATTACTATGCCTAGAAGGAAGATAAAGGAAATATTTACAAAACTTAAAGTAATTTCTTCTAAGACGCGACACATCTCTTCCTGTGAGGAGGAGGAGTACTCCCGACAAACAAGTAGCATGGGGCGCGACACAAGACGAGAAGATCTTCCCAAGATCTTTCCGGCAAAATCTACCCCGATTTGGTACAATCGAACCATAACTAGACCGGAAACTTTCCACTATTTGACAGCATATTGCCTCTCTTGTCTGACGTAACGTACAAGCGAACCGTGCTCCCAAATACATAAATGAATCAACGCAGGAAATAGCAGAAGTACCGATAGAAACAGAAACTGGGTAACTGCAATTAGACGCTAAAAATTCACACTTCGAACTATTAATTCGCAGACCAGTACTAGAAAAACCGTGCAGGAGCCTATCAAGATTCAATTGAAGAGCTTCGCGTGTTCTACTAATCCGCAACACATCGTCAGCGTACGCGAGATACGTTATTTCAACACCGTTAAGAAACGAAGTGGGCAAAAGGCCATCAAGAACACCAGCGATTGCCGACTTTAATATACTAGGCGATAGCACGCTCCCTTGGCGGACCCCACTTTTTATATGAATCGGAGCACTCAGCCTCGAATCCCATTTAGCAAAAACAACAGAATTGCGGTACCAATAAAGTAACGTCGCACAGATACTTTTATTAATTCCCGCTTTAATCAAAGAAGCAACTGCTTGATAATGATTCACAGAATCGAAAGCCTTCGAAATATCAACTGTACAAAGGAACACTGAATCATTCTTAGATTGCGCGTCAACAAGGATCTTAGACAGGATTCGATGTGCATGTTGACAACCCAGGCCCTTCGAGAAACCGATTTGATTTGCACCACAATCTTCAACAGTGGTGATGGGGAATATTACATACTCGAACACTTTGCTCACATTACAAGCAACTGTGATTGGCCTATAAGATTCACAAATATCTGCAGATTTACCTCTCTTTAGCACAGACGTTATATGGCCGACTAGAAAACCATTTGGCACGGTTCGTTTACATAAAATCATTTGAAAAATCAACTGGAGGTGAGAATGAAGTTCATTCGGTGCTCTAACAAGGTGTTCGGAGCAGAGACCTTCACTGTCGGGTGAGGCCGAGGGTTTCAACTTCAGTAAAGCTTGTTGGATGCTTGTAATTATAACAGAAGGGATATGTGATTGTGTGAATCGAGCGGGCAGTAGTGAATGAACACAAGCAGAAAATTTTGCACTGATGATTTTATTTGATTGACACCTAAAATACATCAGTCTCGTGTTTGGGGTTGCGGCACACTTTTCCTGCGCTCTATCGTTTATAATTGTACTAAAAAAGTCACTAAAAATTCTAAATAAATACAAAATGGTAAACAGTCAGCAGAGACCTTCACTGTCGGGTGAGGCCGAGGGTTTCAACTTCAGTAAAGCTTGTTGGATGCTTGTAATTATAACAGAAGGGATATGTGATTGTGTGAATCGAGCGGGCAGTAGTGAATGAACACAAGCAGAAAATTTTGCACTGATGATTTTATTTGATTGACACCTAAAATACATCAGTCTCGTGTTTGGGGTTGCGGCACACTTTTCCTGCGCTCTATCGTTTATAATTGTACTAAAAAAGTCACTAAAAATTCTAAATAAATACAAAATGGTAAACAGTCTGAAGGAAATATTTCAATCAGGTTCACAGGTCAGGTCACAGTCCAAGCTTGAACGAAGGAAGGAAGGCCGACTGCTGATGATGACTCATCTACCTGGAAAAGGAATAGATTAATAAATACGATATGAAAAAAGTGGGTTTGACTTTGCTTTGTGTATCTCGGGAACGCTCGCGTTTTTTTAAATCGGAAAACGGGGTTGTGTAGAATACTAGCATACGTCTGTTTTGATCCAGGACAGAGAGGCGACCCTATTTAGGTATGTATCTCTCAGTTCAACAAGATATCATAGGGGTACGGTGCCTGTGCTCCAGGGCGTGAACCCCCAACGTATGGCACCATGCCCAGACGTTGGGGCAACATGCCCAAAAACTGAGGATTCGTGTAAGACTGGTATGATCCGTCTTCGCAGGAGTGTGGAGACATGCTGACCAGGACTATCTCTCGAAAGACCATCACGAGCTCGAGATGCTCATCAGTGAAACTGACAGAACTGGGTAGAAGTCTTATAATGAAGGGTAAAACTTCAATCAGTACCATCATGGTATTGGCAGTTTGATTAAGATCAGATAGCTTCTGCTCCTTACAACGATTCTCGTTAAATCTGATGGGCCGGTCATTCCTCTGGCTAAGAGAATAGTGTGAGTAGCCTTGGAACATATCACTGATCCCCCTGGTTGGAATACCCGGCTTCTTGGCTATGTGGGCTAAACACAGTGATATACAATAATGTGAGAAGCCCCCCAGCAAGACATGCACGGGATCAAATTGGTACTCTCGGCTTGCTTTGTAATAAGGTATTTCACAAAATGTGCTGTTGTTGTTGCCGAGACCATACAGCATCCCAAATGCGTCTTTTTCAGCACCCTCTTTTCGGTTGAACATACGCACCCTCTCAATATGTTCATCTTCATCCCTGAATGGAATGAAATGGGCCACAAGAGTTTGTCAAAATTCCCCCTATCTCCCTTCTTTATGTCACAGGCCCAATCAGGAGATCTTGTTGTGACATATTTGAAACCACTTGCATCTGCAGAAAAGGAGAATCCTCTTTTATGTATACAAGGCGGAACTGAAAGGCATGCAGAAATAGGCCATCTTTAAAGCACGCGATTTCTCCACAAGATCCTCTAGTGCCCAGCTGTAGCCTCCTTCTGCAGCTTTCAGGTCCTCTGTCGTAGATAGAAAGACAGGAGGGACAAAGAAAAGTTTGCTTCGAAAATGAGGCGGCCCGTCAACAGTTCCATGTTGTAAAGAGTCAGGTTTTGACGAGCAGTGTCCTTGCCAATTGGGTTTGTGATACCAAGCTCCCCACGAAAATACTAGAATCTATGGGATTCCATTTCTGATAGCAGATTGAAAATTCTCCTTTTAGAACGAACCATCTGTAAAGCTGAAACTGTTGTACCGTGTACCGTTTCTTTTGACAGTGACACTCCGCAGAAACGCATGGGACAGAGTGGGGAGTCTTAGCTCCTTTACAAAAAAAGTTAGACGCTTAGCTTCAGAGTCAAGTCTTTCAAAAGGACCAGGTAGGATAGGGTCACTGCAAGGCAATTCCTGGTCCCGAACCGACTTGCCTTGATAAATAGGGACTAGCTTTCATATGCCTTTGACAATTGCATTTCCAGCTGTTTCGCTTACATCGTGCAGATAGCGAAGCTTCAACAAAAACTTTGCTTCTTCACTTTCTGCACAAACAACTGGTTCATCTGGAACAGAAGCCGAAGGTTGGAAGACGAAGGTTGTAGAAGAGGGAACGGGAGAAATAGCCATAGCACGTAAAGGCTGAAGAGAGGAAGGCCCAGGGATAAATCTTGGTGCAGAAAGTTATCGACGCCCAGATGGAACAGAGGATACACATGGTAAAGAGAGGACAATGTGCTCATCCAAGTGCCGTTTCTATATAAGCGTTTCAGACAGGTTTGGCACTGAAAATCTTCTGCTGGTTGTTCTGCTGGGATTATCATTTTATGTCTTGTACGGTGGTGTTTACCTGCCTGTTGTCTTGTGAGTTCTAAGGGTAGGACTTAGAGACTCCAGAACCCCCCATAGTAACATTGAGGAGCAATTGTTGATTCTAAAGCTAGTGACGTCAAATATAAATTTTATTAATTCCCGACCTCCCACCCACCCACCTATGTGCCCCCAAATTTTTTTTTATTTTTTTTATTTTGTATTGCAATGTTTATTTTCGCACAAATGCAAATATTGCAAGATATTGGTCAACCAACGAATAGTATCAGCCGCCTGCCACTTTGAAAGCTTTCAAACGTTCAGACCACTTTATGCCTATACCTTAGTCGGCATTGTTCTAGGACAATGGGTTTATTAACAAATAGAAAATAAATCTCACATAACCATATCACTCAGTCCATTCCTGGACGCCGAGAACCAGATCTTTACGTTTGGAAATAAAACGCAGAGTGGTCACTGCTCCTACTCTCAGACACAGCCTTACCTCTAAAAAAAACAAAAAAACTAACCACCTGCACCTCACCCCAGGGGAAACCACCCCATAAAAAAAAGAAAAAAAAGAAGACTTAAAGACTAAGACTAAAAGAAAGACTACTTGACCCCTAAGGGTTGAATAATATTAAACCAGTGATTGGTTATTCTGCTGGGATGATCATTTTATGTCTTGTACGGTTGTGTATACCTGACTGTTGTCTTGTGAGTTCTAAGGGTAGGACTTCCAGACTCCAGAACCCCCCTAATATGAGCTTAGCCTATTTGAAAATTTCCGGCTCCCACTTCACCCTCCTCCCTTGCCGTGGTCAAGTCAAATCCAGACACCAAATGACAAACTCGGAGCTTTTCAGTTTGCATCCCATTCTGCCCTCCCCCCATCCAACTCTCCCAACCGTGGCCGCATGTGGTTCGGACGAATGTTTTGCTTGTCTAGGTCATCAGTTCTTATTACCCATTAAGTTTCGCCCGAATCGGTCTCTCAAATCCCCAAAGATGGTCGGATCCAGGAACACCAGTTTTCCTAGGGCATTATGTCGGGTCCTTAAGTCATTAATACGCCTGCAAAGTTTCATTATAGATGGAACTATCCTAATTGGCAATCACCGGAATTCCGGGAAACACACTCTAACTCCCCCCGCAGAGCCCCGATACGATCTGGTTCTGTCAAGTACGTATCAAGGGCTAGTGCTTTTTCTTCCCACAAAGTTTCATCCCAATCCCTCAACTTTAAGCGTTTCATGAGCTTTCCGGTGCCCCTTCAATCCCCCCCCAACATATATCTGATTCGACCAGGACTGACATTGAACACCTGAGATGATAGCTCTTCCCACTTTCCAAGTTTCATTCGATTCCAATCACCGGTTCAAAAGTTATGCATGCCCCCAGATTCGGGGCTCCTAAGTTTCATTCAATTCTGATCACCTGTTCAAAAGTAATGCATGCCGCCAGATTCCGGGCTCCCCATCGTTCCACTCCCCCCATGGAGGTCGGATCGGGGAAACGACTATTATCAAATCAGTCTGTTCGTGTCCCTGACATGCCTCCTAAGTCATCGTCCTAGCACACCCTGAAGTACCGAACTAGCGGATCACCGGAATTCCAAAACCCCCCCTCAACCCCCCATAGTGCCCGAATCCGGTCCGGTTCTGTCAACATATGTCTAGGACTTGTGGTTGTTCCTCCCACCAAGTTTCATCCCGATCCATCCACCCAAGCGTTTCCCAAATCCGGTACCGATTTCAAGCGGGTCGTCTGCAACCCGGGGTCATTAAGATCCGATCACCCGTTCAGAAGTATAAATACCTCTACATTCAGGATTCTCCTCGAACCACTCCCCCCGCGATGCTTGGATCGGGGAAGTGACTGTTTCCAACTTAATCTTTTGGGGTCACTGATTTGCCTGCCAAGTTTCATCATCCTAGCTTATGCGGAGGTGCTCGAACTAGCAAAAGCTGGACAGGCCGACCGACTGACGAACGGACAGAAATTGCGATCGCTATATGGCACTTGGCCGAAGGGCAAGTGCAATAAAAACCTATAGCATGAAGATAACATGAACTTACGCTTCACAGTTTATCGTCAAAAATATCAGAAAGGTCATGATCAGAGGACATCCCAATCAATTGGCATAGGCTGCTTTACTTAAAATTTGCGGATATGGAATTCCCTGCGCCAGGATCCAGGCCATGATCTTGCCGTAAAGCACATACTCATGTTTATTCAGCATTGCATAGTCCACGGTAAAATGGTAGCCATGCTCTTCATTGCCTTCAAGCACTTTTTCGCAGATCTGGCTGAAAAGGAGGCGGAGAAACTCTTTTAAGCCCTCCACCATCCACCCCGGTCTCGCGGGTAAACTCAACTTTGATAGGAGCTTTCCTACTCTAGTTTTTCCGGGAAATCACCTTTACTAAACACTTTAAAACGTCAAATCTGCTCACTAGAAAATCGAGTTCCAAATTATCACGGATCAGCTTCGGAAATCTGCGACTTCAACGGCAACATTGATTTCATCAACTTTGGTGGGAACAAAGCTGTTTGTGTCTTCCAAGGAGTTCTGAATGGCCAACTGAACTTGCGACTCATACAGCTCATCGTCAAATTCGTCTTCCAAGAAAGCACATGCAGAAAACCTTGAAAGTGCTGTTTCACGAACAAAACCACTGCTTGTAGCCAGTGAGCTTGGCCCTGGCTGACACTGGAGGGCAGCAGAGATGCTTGACACTGTGGACTCACGATAAACACTACTTTTCGAGACACTGCCGAAGGTCCTGCTGACATTCTGGAGCAGCGGATATGCGCGACACTGTTGCATCCCGAGGAACACAACTTAAACTGGGGTCTGGCGGGTTTTGCAAAGACACGCGTCCGATGTCATCTTCGTCAACTCCCGGGTGCTCTTCGCAGATGCGTTGCGATAACTTCTGGACAGGGACATAAACATTACACGTCAGAGAACTCCACTGAAACTGGTTTGAGAGAAAGCGCCGACTGTATGGGCCTGAGGTAAACAATGGAAGCTCGACAATCCTAAAAAAAAACTGGTGTGTGATTCCGTTCGGTCAGATGCATTGGATTTCATCCAAGCGAGGAGAGTGTCCGCCTGTGCCCCTGCAGAAACTAAACCTGCAATAAACTGGGATGTTTTTTGCATCCCAGCCCAGCAAGGACATGTGTGCTGATCCCATTTTCTGGGGTTCGTGTCGCTTCTCTTCGATAAACAAAAAAAGTCATTGTCTTGATTCTCTTCTTGGGAGGCGACCCCTCAGTGTGATTGAAAGTGTGTAAAAAAAAGAAGAAGATGCATACTATATTTTACTTAACTATTACAGGTATTAAACACATGTAGAGGGCTACGCTGTACACGGAATGTCAATTCTGAAGAGAAGCACCTTTAAAATTTCTTTCGCACACTGCACAAATTTGATTCCTCTTTCTTCTTACGGACTGAAACATTGAAGAGGCTGTTCTTCCTGAGAGTTTATTTTATAGTGACAGAAGGATAGGTCGACGGCTGAACGGCGGCTTAGCGAAATTTCAAGAGTTGTACATCATAGACACCAGAATAATTATTATTTTATTGAAAATATCTGTACAGCCCCTGATAAAAGAGACAGGTTTCTCTTTCGGTAAATTCCCCTTAAACGGCATGATTGTTGCCCGACCCTCTCCTACTTTACAAAAATTCCGCTTGGGTCGAATCGGTGTTCTTGTTTGCCTCATTGGACGTGAGCGACAAAGAGACTCTTCCCTCAAGGCGCCAGCAGCCAATCCGAAATTTTGTCTATCTGGATAGTCGCGTATTCTATCCCCATGGGTATTTCTTGAAATACCGGAAGGTCGGTCAACAGCGCATCAGAAATCTCTTATTGACAAGCCCCCTGAATAGCGAGGCATTACAGGAAATTTATGGGTCCCTGATTGTACAATGAAAGATGCTCACCATACTTCTTTTCCTGAAAAGCCCATTTCGGACTTCCAATGGTGTCTGGGTCTGATCTCTCTTTGGCATTGTGCGCGGATGAGGGCATATGCTACAATTCGCTACACCGTAATTGGCAAGCTCGGTGGCAAGGACAGGGGATGGCATCTGAGCCACCTGCTCCAACGTGAAGGGTATATCGCTTCTCGGAGTTATGCCGTTTCTTGTCAGGATGGAAAACAACTTGCCCATGAAAAGAAAACCAAGGGCTGCAGGTCCATATGGCACTTCTAATGTAATCTAGCATGTATTTTATCTAAAGTTTCTGCTGTAAAGGTCGTGGCTCTTCCTAGACCTAATTTCAGTTCCCCCGTAAGCCTATGCTGATTCTATCCTCGTCTCTCTATCCTAAGCATTTCGCATGAAAACAGGCGGAACAAGTATAGGACTTCAGTTGAAGTATGCGTTGTTGCTTTAAATAGTTTGTCTTTGTATTTTGGTCACTAGATTGTTATACAAAAATTTTGGTCAACAAATTTGTAAACATTCAGCCCAAGCAAACTGCGAATAAATAGTCGATAATAAAAAACGGATAATCGACGGAAGAATCTGGTTTGCAAGACTAAAAAAGAATTACTGTTTCAGAAATGAATCCGAGGGGCCATCCATTTTTTTCAACCAACTAATCAAATGCAAATCTCTAACCACAAGTAATACCCCTTTTTTATGTTGCGTGTATCCCTCGTCTCGTAATCACGCTCTAATTGGCTTAAATAGGCCTTGGCCAAGGATTTGCTCCCAGATCCAACGAAAATTGCATTTATCTTGCAAAAATTCGGAATTTTTTTAAAATTTCTCAGTTTTGCGAAATATTTCAGTTTTTCGCAAAATTCGCAATTTTCGAGAGGCCTGCGAATATTAAAGCTTTGCGAATATTCGATTGAATTTTTCAATTGCAAAATTAGCTTTTTGCATCTTTACCTAGGCCTACATCAGAAGAAGCCATTATCTGAAGAAACTTGCCCCAAATTCTTCCGAAAGCAGTCGTGAACTCTAGAACCACAGTTAAGGGCGACTTTCTCGGTCTTTTGGATTCACTTTCCGAAAAGCCAGGCGAGTATTTTCATGGAAACTAATATCACTTTCATCATGCACGTCATGAAAATAATGGAATTTCAGTATAAATTTTAATATAAAGTAATCAGGAGAAAAAGTTGCATTAATATGGATGGTTCTGGCTCACAGTTCAGTTCCAGCACCAGCTTTTAAGGTCTACAAGTAATGGAAGCTCCGTACATAATTGGGATTTTGCACAACTTTGGAGTAGCCTACATATTATTTTCCTGGTAGTCACTCTGCTAAGGGGTGTCCCTAAAATCACTCCGGAACCTGGGTTCCCTTATTTTCTTTGAATTTCTTCTGTGAGACTTCCCTGGATTGTTTTGGCATACAGTTGTCATGTTCCAGGTAGGCTTGAAAGGAGTCGTTTTAACCCAGAATCTGGAAGCCCAGAGTCCAGAAATTCTGGTAGGTGAAACCCAGGCTTAAGTCTGTTTTGGAAAACTACAGCAGGTAACAGTAGCCACCCAAGATTTGACGAGTTGCATGTAAGAGTTATTTTTGAATGTAGACTCCACAGCTCCAGGCAAGCCACCTTTTGTTCTTCTTTCTCCCCGCATACCAATACATGGAAATTATTTTTTGCTCTCTTTGTTCCTTGCCGGTTGGCACTTCCCCAAATGCTGAAGTGTAGAAATAATGTATCTACACTCGAAACCTGATGAACGTCCTTTCCGTTTCCTACCAGATGCATTAAGTAACGATTACTGTGAGCTTGTTTAATTTTAGACCACCCCGGTAATAATGAACCCTTCATTTGCAACAGGATTGGTGATTCAGAATGCAGTCACTGAACTTCTTGAATCATCTAGTAGCAGTGATGAATGAATTTATTTAGCGAATGGACTTGATTAATAAGTATTTCACTGTTATTAAAACTACCGACTACGCAATAAATCACTACATGAACATTACAAAAACAGAACTTTTAAAAACAAATTTTAAAAACTAAGTCGTTTTGTACGTGCTATAAAGTCAAGGAGATAAAACCTGATGATTCGATTTGAGAATATTTCACGAAGATTAATTGGAGACGGTATTATATATTATCGCCCGGCGATAACAAATAACGGTTGGAAAAAGTTCCAACCGGTCGATATCACTGATATCGCATGGTTGGAACTTTTTCCTATTAAAAGCCATGCGTTTCAGCCATGCGATAATAATTTTTGATATCGCACGGTTGGAACTTTTTCCTATTAAAAGCTATGTGTTTCAGCCATGCGAGAACTTTTTTCTTTTAACATTTTTGTTATCGCATGGTGATAATGAAATGATGAAATAATGCAATGAAATAACCATGTAATACCAGAAAATTTTTGCACGGGGTAGGATAGGACTGATATCATGGGACTGCATGGGGTGCTAGTGTTATATTGTAATAACGCAGATTCAACTGCATATTCATCTGTGAACACTATGAACTGCACACTCGAACAAGAAGTGTTGTTTCTTCTTGCCGCACAGACACAAAGAGGATTCGACAGCTCTCAACTTTGACAAGAAGTGATTTAACCTGCAATGTCCTGTGATGATTTGGGACAATTGGTCGGATTTTAGCAGCATTTTGAATATCTTGTGGAGATGTAAAAAAACGTAGGCACCATGGGTTAGCTAAGTGGACATTGAACTGTACCAAGATTTGAAAAGACTGCTTTTCAGACCTTTCCGGTCGATGGGAAAAGGCTCATGGAGTTCGGTGGATAGCAGAGATTGACCGACTAGCTGAATGAGCTATATTGTCTGTGTATCCCGCGTGGCTGCTCGTGATACTATTCACAGTTTCATGTGAAGGCCAGTAACTAGGACGTCCATTCTTGCCATACCTCAGTATTGTTAGTTCATCAGCTCTTAGATTAATGGGCAAGCAGCCTGCGATGGCCGTAGCAATATCTGTTGATGCAGATCTGAATGATTTAGATATGGCAATCATAGATATCCTTTGCACTGATTTTAGAGTTCGAACTATGTGTTTTTTCGGAGTGCAGATACCCAGACAGGGACAGCATACAGAATTGTGGCTTCTATGACCGACTTGTACAGAAGTCGTAGTGCCGATGGTTTAAGGCCCCATGTTGTTTTTGCCGCACTTAAAAGCCTTACTGAATACTGCTTCGCAGATTTAGTTCGAGTAGTGACGTGTTCAGTCCAAAGTAATTTCCGGTCCAGAATCACACCTAAGTAACGAAAGCTTTCTTTCAGTTCAATTATGCTATTATCAAATAAGAGGGGTATATTCGGTTGTATGTGTTTCCTTGTGAATAAAACAGCTTCGGTTTTTGATGAGTCGAATATCATCTTGTTGTTGGTAGCCCATTTTTGAAATCGCTTGAAAGTCTCTTGGGCCTTCGTTTGTAATTGGGTGAGGTCGTTGGCAGATATTATAGCGACTATATCGACAGCGTAAGCCTGGATTATACAATTTCGTCCGTAGTTCTGTCTTAAGAGATCGTCGACATTTAAAGTCACGAGAAAAGGTGAAAGTATGCTAAAATAAAGATTTTTCGAGGAAACGTGTAGACTGGTCCGATGAACTACCATGTTGTACTTTTCTTTCGGAGAGATAACTGTGTATCATTGACACCTTAGGTAGCGGGCATCCCTTTTCCAGCAGTTTATGGAGTATTCCTGGATGCCATGCGTTGTCAAAAGCTTCTTTGATGTCAAAGAATAAGCACAAGATGTACTTTTTCTGTTTCTGATTTTTTTCCACGGTGGTGACCAGTTTGTCTACAGCATCAGTTGTCGACTTGCCTTTCACAAATCCATAATGGTGGGAGGAGATCCAGTCATTAAGGTCAGACAGATGCGACAGATTGTACATCAGAATACGCTCAAGAATTTTTCCGAGGTTCGGTAATAGACTTATCGGACGGTAGGATTTTGGTTTCCCGTCGTTTACTTTGCCTCGTTTTAAGATGACAATTATGTTGGCTTCTTTCCATTCTTTTGGAAAATACGATTGTCTCAGACATGCGTTATAGATCTTCAGAAGGGTCGGGGCGAGGACTGGAAAGTTCTTTTGTATGACCAAGCTGTAGATTCCGTCGGGACCAGGCGCTTTCATAGGCTTCATCGATTTAACAGCCTCTTTCAAGACTGCCGGTGTTATTTCAGCCATACCTTCGTGATTCGATGTTAAGGCACTTTCAACTTGTTTTCGGACGGAAGTGTGCGTTTGATTCTCACCAACACAGCTATCAGATGGAAACCAGTTGCAGAGAAGTTCGTCGCCTGCTTCTTTTAAAGATGAAGTGGTCGAGCCATCAGATTTCGTGACATGGATTGGTAGAGCTGGGGCAGGTTTTTAGCCGCAGATTCTGTGGATGGTATTCCAAGGATCCGATCTGGCGGTAGTGTGGCAAAAATGTTTCCAGTCTTCTTGTTCAGCACGTTGGATTTCTGTTGTGTAGTTTCTTTTAGCGTTCTTCAGGTACAAGTCACTTTCGGCGGATGCATCTCTCCTGTGGAGCTTCTGAGCTTTCCGGTACTGGCGTCTCAGAAGAGTTACTTGATTATTCCACCAACGAGTATACTTATGGACGTATGATTCGCCCTTTTTAGGGGTAGATTTTTCTGTTGCCGTCTGGGGAAGTGCAGTTAGCGAGCTGAAAGATTGATCTATATCTTCGTTGCTATTGAGGGGTAAGTTATAGATAGTGTCTATACCCTGCAATAATTCGGAACTGAACTTGTTCCAGTCGGTTTTTTTGTGATTATATCGTTGCTGGTGTGCTTGTCTCTGCGGATTAAGCTGCTTGCAGTTGAAGTGTACGTCAAACGCTATATAAGCATGGTCTGACAGGGAACCCTCCTCTAGTACTCTCCAGTTTTTTACTTTTTGAACTAGTTGGCTGCCTGCAGTAGTTGCATCAGGGCTTGTGGAGATGGGTCGTTTATTACCACCATCATCTTGCTAGCAAAAAGATCTTCTAGAAACTTCCCCTTTAAGTCAGAACCAACATTGTCTTGTCATAAAGAACTTTTTGCATTGAAGTCCCCGTCAAGAAGAAGGTGAGAGGTACTTTTCAGTTTCTCGAAAGAGCGAAGCAGATCTGTTGGTCTGTCCATGGACGGTGGACAATACGCTGATATAACGGTAAAACTCTTACTCTCTAAATATACTGTTACGGCTACGCATCCATTGCTTGATAGTTCATACAGAATGTCTGCTTTGATGGTCTTTCTCACTAACACAGCAGCACTGAAAAATCTTTTCTCGTGTTCAAACTTGGAGAAACATCGGTGCTTCGATGGCAAGCATGAGATTCTTCCTTGCTTGTTTACATACGGCTCTTGAACCAGTATAATATCTGCTTTACATTCTTCCAGTGTCTTTTCTGGAGCAGCCATTGCAGCATTGAGTGCTGCAAATTAATTTGCAGACATTTAATTGAGGAATTGTCTGTAGTATTGATCTCATTCATTTAGATGGAATAGTTTATGGTCTTTTTTAGCTGTTCTGTAAGTTTGATAGCTGTAGGACATTTCTTCATTGCTGCATGCGGGACTGTTTTTACCCCAATTTTGTAACAGGACCGGCAAAGTGGGACACTTGTTTCTGGTTTGTCACATTTAACTGTTTCGTTGGGTCCAGTGCACAAGGAACATGTTATTTGGCCTGTGCATTCGGTTGATCTGTGACCATAGGAGCAGCATTTTGTGCATCTTATCAGGCGAACATAATCTTCACAATCTCTTACCACAAAGCCCAGCAGAATGCCACGTTTCAGCTGTACGTGCCGTCGGATTCTGGGGCTCACTTCTATGACAGCATTAAACTTTCCGGTTCGCTCGAAATCCTTGTTCGACAAAGCATCCTTGGGAGTCGTTTGGTAAGTTCTCGGGGTTTAAACTTCGTAAGAACAGATTTTTCTGTTAAAACCTCCATTGCCTTCGCTACCTCTCCTTTACTGCTTAGTTCTAGTACCAGTTTTCCATTCCTTGCAGCATGAACATTTTGGACGGCGAATTTACGGCTATCGACACCAACAGCTCTCCGTATTTGATTGGTCACTTTTTCGAGTTCGGTTTTGTTCATTTTCTGGCTTTTGATTTCAGTCCTCGAGTCTGGTTCGAGCATTATTGAAAATAGTTCTTTCTTGACCACATTAGCATAGGATGGCTGTGGATAGGACGCGTTGAGAAACTGGTCACTTGGGACTGCCGTAGTAACTGGGGTAGCGGGGTTTCTTCTTCTTCACTATCTAGATTTGACAGTCAAATTGGTGTTGAACACTGGAACTGATCAGGCAGTGGTTCAGTGCTGTCAATAATTTTTTAAGGGTCATATAAAGCTTTGTCTTTTTCGATGTCGAACATTTCATCATATAGTGGAGTTTTTTTTTATCGCACCATTGCCAGTTGCACTGGCATTTTGCAGGTACTGAGAATTTTTAGAACGGAGGGCATTCCACTGCTTACGACACTTTTCACCTGCATCCTTCATGTCAACTGGAAGGCAATATCCCTGTTTTTCATCTCCGTGGTAACCTCTTACCCATTCCTTGGTATGCTTATCACGCAGGCGTGAAAATACTTAGCAGTAATTCTCGTGCCATCTTATCTTTTTCTACTGAAACCTTGGCCCTAGATCCAATCCATTATCCACTTCTTTGCACAGAAGAACCTGACGACTCTTCAGATTTGGCAGAACCTTAGAACTCTCCAGATCTTGGCAATGTTACATCTGATAACTCGGACCCTAAATCAAATGCAATGTCTTGCACCACATTTTTTGTTCTTCATTGCCTCTATCCATTCTAGTGGTAGTTCCTCATACGCAAGTGAATAGAAGTACCCATCTGCAAAGAAATTAGTCACTTTATTTGTATAAAGCGCTTGTTATCATAGACTGTCACCGCAATGCCAGAGCATGAGATGTATCTTGCTGTAAAATTTGAGTCACTTTAAAATGCAGATATATGTCTGGTTTTTGAAAACAGTCACTCAATAATGGAGTCTGGGAGGACCTATTTCAAAAACTAGTTGCGTTTTGATCGCCGGTTGATTCCCGAGATTGCATAGGTCCCCTGTAAGACAGTACATACAACATAATGACAATTACAAATTCATCTTTTACAAAAAGAATAGTAGCAATATTTACAAGATCCTTTACAAGTGTATCTCCCATCAGGTCCTATGTGAGAAAAACTATCTTTATTGATCAGGTTGTCACCCATGTTGTAATCGAAATTTGAAGTTCCATCCAGAAGTTGACAGGACACTTTGAGAATAATTTTCGGGCCTGATAAAACAAGAAGCCGTCGACCCCGGGGTGTTTGCGCCACGTCGCGAAAATCCTCATGGACAGCCAAATCGTTGTCGACCAAAGTCGGCTTTGCCTACCACGACGCGAAAATCGCCCTTTATCTTCCAGGCAAAACGAAAAACAGTAAAGCCCAGCCATTAAAGTATAAGCCAAGCTACAGCGACAGCGAGTCTGAAGCTACGTTTACACGATGGGTATTTACTCTCCGTGGGTATTTTTCTCCACAACAGCAACAAATACTTGGGTATTTTTTACTTCATTTTGGCGAACTTTTTCCCGGGTAGAACTTAGACTAGTTTATCTATCAAGTTGTAGTGCTGCCCTCCCTGTAAACTCCTGAAATATCTGTCGTGCCTATAACATCTAGACTATATATTTACAAATGTTGCAAAGACACTCAAGAATGAACTTTATGAAAGTTGACTTTTCGCGTAAACTCGCGACTTTCCAATTGCGTTTTCGATTATTTGCGGCGAAATACATCTGTACCGTCATGGTTTTTGGCAAGAGATTTGTTTGCGTTCTCATTGTTTTGGAGAACAGCCATGATCATTCTGCAATGAGAAATTCATTTGTGAAGATCAGTGTGTCCCTAAATTTACAGTTTGACCTCAATCCTCGTATTGAAGTCTCGACGTTTATATGCGGCCAACCTTGTACCAATTTTCAGAACTAAACGAAGGACGAAGTACAGTACAGGAACGTGCAAAATTAAACCATCCTTCGCAGCGGCAAATGATATGAAAGCTAATATCACTGTTAAGCGAATGAGATATTAGAGTAGTCGCAAGAAGTTCCATGAAAATTTACCTGCAGTACATCCCATGACACGAGTAGTTGTTATCCTTGGTCGCAAAGGTGTTCACGTTCGAGTGGAACGACTAAAGATGAGGTGCTCATTCCTGAGGTTGGCAGCATCGCAATTGCATTCATAGTTCGCTTGTTGAGAACGACTTTCTCAAGCTCGATAGCTGGGACGCTATGGAGCTTGATGAAGGCGCTTTCAAGCTTCCCATGCCAGCATTTGGCGAAGAGGGGGTTCTTGTGGGCGTGAACGTTTTGGATGTGTCCTACAAAGCTCTCCCACTTCGCGACAACTTCGTCGGAAGTTGTAGAAGTCGCACAAGACCAGTAAATGTGTTTCGCTAAACCCCTGCAATTGAAAAACTACAAGTGTGTTATAAATAAACTGTGTTCACTGCACGTATTCCGGTATTTCAATCGATACTCGCCTATGACAAAAACGATTGTGGACCAGCTTGATTGGTAGTAATCATCCTCTTAAAAAATGTTTAGTAGCTCTCTGGACAGGGTTGTCTGTGCTGTATAGTAATGACAAAGCCCCCTAGTTGTAATCTGGAAACTGATATGATCAATTGTGAACAGGCCTCTCCGTAACGATATTGGACACAATAAGAATTTACAATAATAGATGCCGCGCTACATTGCGATTATAGTGTTACAGCGCTGAGGAACATGCAAGAGCAATACTCCCATCATGGGATGACAAGTTCAGAAAAGCCATTTACCTTTACCAAGATCGAAGCTCTTTGCGTCCCTTCTTCTCACCCAGCTTCCGCACCTTCTTCCGCCAGTTTTTTACGAAGTGCCATAAGTCGAGAGAATGCCGTATATGCCCAACTTCTCGCATGAACTTCATTATTCCCGAGTGTTGGTCCGTGTTTAGTTCTAGAATCGGAACGCCATGATCTTCTAGAAACAACTCGCATGAACCCTACCTTCTCCATCGCTTGAGAGGAACTCACTTCGTTTTTCTGAAGTTAGAGGAAGTGCGTGCAAAGACAGTTCGTTTCGGGAACTACCGAATGACGAAGAAGATTGAATAATCTATGCAATTTGCTGGCATGTTGTTCGTTCTTCGTTAGTTCCAAATAAGTCCGCCGAACTGCAAACCCCACGATCGCCATCAGATACGAACGTTGTACAATCCCTGAAGCAGCGAATAACGAAGAACATCTTGTCATTTGCAGATAATTTCACAGAAAAGCGACACGTATAGCACGGTTTTGACAATACTTCGCTTCGATATTAATCATATAAAGGTGAAGCATAAATATGGACTGTCGAGTTGCTTTTAGTTATCAGTTTACAAAATACCTGAATCAGTTTGAAGTGAATGATCTTTCCTGTTGCAAAGTTCATGAAGATTACGCAGCAGATTAGAGTAGGGTGACCAGGGGAATCACAACGCCCATCTGCACCAACGAGCAAGCCGACTCCATCGGTAGTAATGCCGTCAATATCGTTAGCTTGCTCATCAGACCATAGCTTGCAGGCAGTCGGGAACAAGTACTTTGACTGAAGGCCTGGGTGAGAACACTGCAGCTCCCATTTGCAGGAACAAACGCTAAAACCTTCTCTGGACTACTCCCCGTCGAAAGGACGACTTTGGAGTTCACTTTGGTTTGGCTGCACCATGTCCTGAAGAAGGAAATTGAGAATGTAACGGTATTTTATGTGTTAAATGCCAAGTCCCTTTTATTTTTTCACCTTTTTTTGGATACAGCTATGCTGTTTTGATTGATAGTATGGACTACCATCACGCAAGTCGAAGGTGTAACAAAGATCTTCGAGACATAAGGCCTTTTTCCGCGATGCATTTCTGGACAACACATTTCTGCCAGCTCCTCACGGAAACAAGTTCAAACTCGCGGAAACGCCCTTTTGACTGTTTTTTGACGCTAATTTCAAATTTTAGGAAAAAAAGTCCATGTAAAATCTCTATAAATAGAACTTGAGGCTTACGTCGTTGTCATTCTGTACTAGAGGAATCCCGAATTTATGTCTGTCTACTTGACAAAGTAGATAATTTTATTATTTGGAGATGAATTTGCTACTAATTTGTATTTCCCGCCAAAATCAAGCCACATAAACGTTGTTGGTCGCGGAAACACACTTGTGGGCCACACAAACGACCGCGGAAACAGTCTTTCCAAGCCACAAGCACTTTGTGGGATCGCGGAAAAACGCCTATAGTCAAGCCTTTCTGCTGGTTGCCGACGGCCCCTGTCCTTCTTGGCAAGGGTCCTCTTCAGGCTCAAAACCGCTCGACGTATCCGTTTTGCACTGTCAAATATTTAAATAGTTGTTGAAAGTCCAAAAAACATAAGAAAAGAGGTTTTCTCAAAGTAAAATAAGACTTCGGAACCAGATAACAAAACTGGGGAAAAGCTCTTCAACTGCAGTAAAAAGACCCACGTTGATCTACTCAGTCGAAAGGACTTCTGGAGTATGAAGGGGCATTTTGGTTCACATCAAATTACAAACCATATGTTAACTTTGCCAAACCAAATGTTTGTTTCCCAAACCAAATGTTACCTTTTCAAAACAAATGTTTCTTTCCCAGACTTAATATTCATTTTTTAAACCAAATGTTAGTTTGCCAGAATATATATTCCTTTCTCAAACCATGTGTTTGTCTTGCAAATCTTATGTTTGTTTCTCAAATTCTCTGTTTGTTTGCCACGTTATGTTAACCACACAGATTCACAGGATCTAAAATTTTTCGCTCCTAACATTGCGTCTCGGAGACTCCGAACATTACGTCTCGAAAGTTGAACATTTCGTTTGGGAAACTTTTAAAACAGCTGACATCGTATCGGCCAATAGCGCCCATTTTTTCGCCAGTATCGACGTATCGATAACATCGATGCTGGTGGAACATTGAAGTAGAAGAAGTGGATGAAAAGTAGTTCAAAAGGCAAAAGAAATTCTGGAAGCTCCATTAAACAACAGAAACAACAACAACAAGTTGTATGTTCCCTAGGCTAAATACTGATGAATATAGTATCTGTCTTTCCTTTAGATCAGTCATTTCTAGACTAGTTCAGGTTGTTCTTTTGATTTGTGGCTTAAGAGTTAAGAGGATTGTTTTTTTTTGGACTGGCATACAGTAGGTCCCTAGCGGGCTAGCTGCAACCTCAAAGTTTGAGTCAAACAGCTTGACTAAGGTCAGACTAGAGTAGCACAGTGCTGGTGCCATTTTAGGAAATCTCAGAGGGTGGCCAAAGATCCATTTTGGCCCCCCCCCCCCCCCTGTCTGTTTATTTCTACCAGATGCAAACTTTAATTGCTATTTTGGAATAGATTGAAAGGAAAAGATTTGGAATAGATATGGAAATTCATATATGCTTTCATTACAGAAAACTTTTGCGGCACTGCCGATGGTGTTTTTGTGGCTACATAATGTGTTGCATCCTACTCACCGTTAGAGGCATCACTAAATCATCATCTAAGCGAACTAAGTCATCAGCGAAAGGAAATTCAGGCCCCAAGCTCTTGTCCATAACAAAACCAAAGTCAACCCAAATGCAGAAAAATCTCTACAATCTTATAATCTTAATCTTAGAGCAGCAAAAACAGCAGCCGTGTCCAAAATGAAATCTCAGCAACCATTTTAACTCCAAGCTACTCTCCAAAAGGAAGTTCACCAATTTAGATATTTAACACTAAGCTAGAATCTTCAGTTTTGTTATCACAAGTTTCGTTTTTCCAACTTGAGCGGTTTTGAGCCTGAAGAGAACCCTTGCCAAGAAGGGCCGAAATATAGCTCGAATAAAATTTAGCTGACGTATCCGTTTTTGCACTGTCAAATATGATTCGCAGTCAGCTTGGGTTGAAGGAATATTTATCACTACTAGGGGGGAGGGGGGGGGGAATGTTATCTGCCAGTCGGTAAAAATAGACAAGTCAGCGGGAAGTCAGAGTCAGCGATGTTTCGTCAAAACATTCGATTTGTTCCTGAAAACAGTCGATTTTTCACAAAAACAGTCGATTTTTTATAAAATGTTTTTTGTAAAATGGTCTATATTTTTGTAGAAATTGTTGTTTTTCTTCAAATCAGCCGATTTGAAAATAACCGTTTTTATCGGAAAAAACAGTCGGTAAAAAGTGCCGGTCAGTTGGTAAATATCCTACCTTGTCCCCCCCCCCGAAACATTTTGGCTAGTAACGCCTTTGCTCACCATAGTTAATCTGGATGAATTTTTAGCTTCTCTGCATCCAGACTGGAATGCATTTTTCTATTTTTTTCAAAATGTCATGCCACAGGCTAACCCAGCCAATCACATTACAGAGATTTGTAGTTACCACACTTAGAAAGTCCCGAGCATGCTAAAGCAGATAGTTGATGTTAGTGCAGTCTAGTACACTAGTCCCTTGTCAGGCACAGTGCCTAGCACCATGCCTGGTTGCTAGACGTTCAAGCACTTTACTTTGGATTTCAAATATGGTGCATGGATTTCAGTATACAGTGCATGAAAAACACAGTTTCCATCATCACACATTGAGCAACAGCTCGGACGGGCCTGCAGTTACAAACATGAATGAGAGAAATCATAGACTTCTTAGGTTTGTTGTGACCACCTGATAGCAAAACCCTTGATCAGAGAATATCAGGTATCCTTGGAAATCACAGTAATGTTTGTTTGGGAATGCATTGGACTGTGCGCAAGGACGCTAGAAATTCATTTGTAATCAAACCTCTAGAATCAAAAATGATGATGAGCTCATCGGGAGCACAAAAATCTATATTTAACTCAAAAGTATTGTTTGTACTATAAGGAATTCAGCTGTAAACAAAACCCTTGAGGCAAAAATGATCATGGGCTCATAGGGATCACGAATATATTAGTACTTTAAGGGATGGTCGGATCTAAGGTCTCTAATTTCCAAGCCAGTCTTGTCAATTGTCTAATTCCAATCCGAGTTTCATCTTCCTAGCACATCTGGAAGTACCTTGATTCGCGAACACCGGAATCCCCCCACAGCACGAATCTAGTCCGATTCTGTCAATGATGTACCTAGGACTTGTTCTTGTTTCTCCCACCAAGTTTCATCCCGATCACTCCACTCTAAGCATTTCAAATGATTTTTGGTCCCCCCTCCACATTCATTTGATTCGGTCCGGACTCGAAATAGGACATCTGACACGTGATGCCTTTCCAAATATCAAGTTTCATTAAGATCCGGTCACCCATTCGAAAGTTCTGCATGTCACTAAATTCCGGCTCCCCTCCCCCGGCTCCCCAAGTGACTATTTCCAAGTTAGCTTGATCGGGTCCCTAATTTGCCTGCCAAGTTTCATTGTCTTGGTCCACCTGGAAGGAACTTAACTTCGTATCACCGGAATTCCGGAAACTGCCTCCGACCCCCCCCCCCCCCAAAAAAAAAATAAACGGTTCTGGTCCGGTTCGGTCAATAATGAACCTAGGACTTGTCATTGTTCCTCCCACCAAGTTTTATCCCAATCAGTCCACTCTGAGGTTGTCACATGATTCTGCCCCCCCACACATTCATTGGATTCGTCCGGAATATCAGTTTTCACCAAGACCCGATCACCCGTTCGAAAGTTATGCATGTCATTAAATTCCGGCTCCCCTCCCTCCCCCCACGACGGTTGAATCGGGCAAGTGACTATTACGGGTCCCTAATATGCTTGTTGTTGTGAAAAATGATAGAAACTGTGTTTTTCATGTATGAACTGTATACTGAAGTCCATGCACCATAGGCTACATGAAATTCAAGGTACAGTGCTTGAACGTCTTGCACCATGAGCACCGTGCCTGAAAAGGGGCTATTGTATTAGACTGATGTTAGTGACGATTTGAGAAGGATCAAACAGTTAGCATAGAAACTTTTCATGAAGTTGGAAAGGAAATAGTAACTAATAATTACTTTCGTTCGGAGGCTTGAACACACTTCCAGTGTTCATAATAAGGGTAGTTGAACAGCGCTGTAAACAGCTTCTCTCTGGGAATTAAAAAATGCCCTAACTTAGTATAGTACAGGCCCCAGAATAAGGTGTACTAGGGTAGGCTATACTGCACATACAATTTCTTATGCAGTGAGAGGTGTGCTTATTTGTACACCTCTAGTTTATTTATACCTTGGCCTTTTTCTTTGCTTTTCTTTGTGTTAAATTCTTTGGATTTCAGAAATTAGAAACAACAAACTTTGTTCCACCATCTCACAAAAGTCAAATGGAAAAATGTGTGTTTTGTAATGGTTTGATTAACTATTAACAAGTCCAAGAAGTTTGGTAAGCGCCATAGGCTGGTTTAAACGCAGTACCTTGCTTGCATTACCTTCTGACAATAATGTACATTATTTATCACTGCTTGATACCTTTTTTATGAATCATGTGACAATTGTGGATGTGTGGAACTTAAAGAACCTTTTCCCTAACCATTATATCTGTTTTTAAGAAAGAATAATCGAAATGCATAGAGTAACAATCCTAATTTTCCCAAAGCTCCAGTAGTATTGGTTTAATTGGTCTTAAAGGCACAGTAAACTTGACTATGCAACTTTTGGCCATTAAACCGACCTGGGGGCCTAGATAAATAAACGGTGACTTATTGTCGACAGGACCCCTCATCTTTATTATCTCGAAACCCCTCCTTATTGTTCCCAGAGCTAGCTGGCAGGGCCTTGCTCCTTGTGCACTGTAATTACGTACTCATGCACTGTGAAAGTTCGCGTTTGTGTGTGTTGAAAACATACCGGGTTGCCACTTTGCTAAAATAAACATCGTGTTGCTGGGCCATAGTCACCTTGGAAATAAAAAGGTGCAACTACCTGACAACTGCTTTTTTCTTAAAATCTGCTGCAAAAGTAAAAATAAAGTTCTAGAATCTTTTCAATTGTACTACTGGTGACTACCCTCCATCAAAAGGTTGTGGGTCCAAGTCCTGCTCCCGGCACACAAACCTTTGCTTTTTTTTCTACTAACTCAAAAGTCGAAGTCTCGGAAACTGCCAGGAAACTAATGGTCGTAACGGGATTTTTTCTAACTCTTAATATCGACTCAGGGTATATTCTTGACATGTCAGCTAGCTCCTCGCGTTAAGTTTGTGTTAAGTTTTCTGTTCCTTTAACCTCCTTTAATGTTTGCAGTTTTAAACGCTGCAGGTGTATTTCAGATTTACTTGGAAATAGCCATTTCCCAAGTCTGTCCATCTCGGCTCGGGAATGGAGCCTGGAGTGAATGGGAATCCAGAAAGTTGCATCATGCATGACATTAGCACGGGTGCTCGGATCTGAATAAAAATTGATTCAACAATAGCCTAGGACATGTGTCTGATCAAAGAAGTACATTTTCATATGAAGGAGCAAGACTTGTCAATGATCCCCGAAACGTCAACATTTAGCTCACAGATTTTAGCATTAAACCCCATAGTTTAGGAGCTTTCATGGTGTGAGCTGCCAGATTTTACCATTAGTTCAAACAAAGCTTTGGCACTTGTAATCCTAAGATTTAGCACTTTTGAACCCTAAAATTTGGCACTTTTAAACCCTAAAATCATCCAGCAATGGTGTATGATGCTAAAATCTCAGCACAAGGAGAATAACTTGTCAGTGATGTGGTTGGTTGATTAGATGACGCTCTTTGCAAGGAGGCAGTAACGTGAGAGCCAAAATAAATGTTTGGAAAACAAGGTTTAGATGGGATCCCAGAAATGTATATTTGATCGTGACCATTCGGTTTTGCAGATTTTCGGTCTTCACCAGCCTTCTTGAACAGTTTTACTGTTAAGAAAAAAGGTTGAGGTCAATGGCTAATCATCTGAGAAGGTTTCGAAGGGATCCCAAAAATTGGATGGAATATTCGAACCCACCTTAGGTGAAGTTTGATCCTGGCTATTACCGACTAATAGGAGCACTGGCGTAATAAGTTGAGGGTTCATTTGAGATAGACGTGGCAAGCTTTCGGCGGGTAGTGTGTCAGGATTTAGAGGGAATCATACAGCGAACATCACAGTGGAAAGGGAGATTAGGGAGGGCAAATGAACCTTCATTTCGCCAGTGCTCCTCTTGGTCGGTGTAACCAATCAGGCCAACTTCAAGACGCGTTTCAGTCTCCACCCAAGGCAGATGAGCATTTACTTCAGCATTTCAGGTCCAAGGGACCACTCCACTTACGTTTTGGGATCCGAAAAAAACAGAGTGACTGATCTGTAGTTTGTTAATTTGTAATTGTTGATAATGGTTTGTGATGTTTATGAGGCTAGTTTAATGTTTATATTTTCGTATGTAGATACCTATGGCTGAAGTAAATAAACAGCTCTTTTCTCAACCAGAGTGCATACTATTGAAATGATGTATTTAAAAAAAAAATCAGGTCCCCTTTGACAAACTATTACCTCATTTAAAGAATTTCTCAGTGCTGCCATCGCTTCCAAAACTATGAAAACTGAAAACTGCGACTGAAAACAAAAACGCTATACCGACGAGGAAATTGCACTGAAAATGGCACAATTCCACACTTGTTGACAACACTGGCACTTCTTCAACTTCTAAAAGTATTGCTCGTCAGGCAACTCACTTGAGCCTTTGTTCATGAAGGATAATGAGACATCACTGTACCCGACGAAAACGGGTGTTTCCGGAACAGAAATTGTGGAACTAGCTTTCTTCTCAGCAGAAATGCATACTATAGAACTGACGTAGTAAAAAAAATCAGGTCTCCTTTGACGAACTATTAAAACACAAAAATGCACTTCTCAGTGCTGACATAGTGCTTCAAAAACTAATATGACTGAAAACTTCAACTGGAAAGAAAAACGCTATACCTACGAGGAAATTATACTGAAAATACAATAGGGGAGAAGGGGCCACGATCGGCAGGGCCCACGTTCGTCTTTTTTATTTCAAAGGCGAGCCATCTTTCGAAAAATCCCGAAAGTACGGCTCGGACGTTGTCACAGTTGTTCGGATGTTTTGATAGTAACTTCGATGCTCTCTGTTCAATTTCGAAATTTTTGTTGACACTAGTTGTTTTAAGCCATTAAAACGAACATTTTTGGATCCACAAAAAGTTGAAAAGTCGACGTGATATGTTTGAAGAAGATGTGAACGGTGTCGAATTCGGATAGGTTTGATCTGGTGCGTTTCATTGTCGAGATCAACGGCATCTTTTATTTTCGTCCGAAATTAATTTTCTTCCAAAAGGTGGCGTGAATCCCAGGTTAGGCACCTAACCCAGGCCCTCATCCGGCATACAATTTTCCATGCAATCCTCCCCTGCCGAACGTGGGCGCCACACGCTGGAATAACATAACATTAATGTGCATCGGTTACATGATATTTTCAAGTTCTAGGTCTGTGTTTCATCCTTTAGCGGAAATAAAAAATAAACAGCTTGTTTATAGTGCGGATACGGTGTAATATACTAATGTTCGTAAAACTAGTCTTTAGCGTAATTTCAGCAATGACCGACATACTTTTTTTTTCTTTCCAAAGTACAAGCTTCATTTTCACAGTAATAGACATTACAAGACCACTTGAAAGATAGTTCGCCATTGGTCTTAGTACCGAAATAATGACATGCCGAACCTGGACCACTGAATGCTGAAAGTGGACAAGGGTGGGGCAGGTTCGGCACTTTTGACCAGCTTCACAAAAACCTCTTTTGCTCACAGCAGGATAGAAATCGGAAGGATCTTTTTTTTCCTAAGCTAGGCAAGACATGAGCAAACAATATTGTATCGCTAAACTCCAAAACATGCGGAAATGTGCCCTGTATAAATACAGTTCAAAAAAGTGCCGAACGTGGGCCCTTCTCCCCTAGTTGCGTTTTTGATCCTAGTTTGAAGTGACCTTCCAACTCAGAGGTCTCTATTTAAATACAGTTTTTGGTCTCCGGTCACAGTTTCCCTGTCCGTAAAACTCTGGCCGTCGAACTTTGCTTGAATCGTCGAACATCGACTGGGCAAGGGTCTCCGGACTCATAAAAACACCAATTAAGCAAACGGTGAACTTTGATGGCATTTTAAAACGGAAACTAAGCAACCGGCTAAGCGAACGGCGAACAAAACTTTGATACTAATGCAATTAAGATGAACTGAAAATCGCACAACGACCGGAACTGTTGACAACACTGGCACTTCTGAACTTCTTAAAGCATTGCTCGTTGGACAACTCACTTGACCCTTTCTTCCTGAAGGACACTAGAGATTTCACCCTACCCGACGAAAACGGACATTTCTTCCCATCATTAGAAAGCAAATGAATAACTAAACATGGCAGGGTACAGGAAGACTTTGAGACTGAATTACGGCCTTTGGTTAGCATGCTTACGCTTGTGAATTCCTGCATATACTTGCCCCTTTATTGATGGATTAAATACAGTTTAGCTATAGAAATCAGGCAGTTATGACCTGAAGATGCAAACTGGATGATATTTCATTTAGTTGACAAATTTTGAATCCTAAAAGAACTATTCCCATCCAAATTTCTCCCCCAATGTATACATCATTAAAACCGATATGTGGTAATAACTATTTTCGAACAGGTATATAGCGCATATTCTCCTATTACTCACGCCAGTTATCAAAGGTTAACTTTAAACATGAGTCAGTCAAGGTAAACTCCCATATCACTTCCTTCTTAAGCATTTCCAGCTTACGACTTTATCGGAGAGAAGAACCCTCCTATGTAACCGTTTGGCAATAAAACCATGACAGATCCCCGTTTCCAAGATTTATAAGACCCCGACCTCAAAGACGCAACTCCCAGAAAGTTCCCTCCCTTCAATCTCTCCCACCAATACACGAGATATACAGAAAAAGGTTCATCCCGTCTTTTGTAAATATTACTAACCAGTGATTTATTAGGCTATGTAGTATTTTTTGGTTGATTTATTTTATTGTTGACGGTTTGTTTTTACCTCGAGGTTGATATCTCAAAAAACATCGGGACGTTCACTGAAAATAATCTATTCAAGTCGAAGGCGTGGTAGGTTATGAGAAACATCTATCGAGCCAAAGCTTGATATTTTTATATGGCCATCGAAGTTTTCATTCCGATATGAACCGAGATGGAGTTATGTTGACTGTTAAACTTTTTCGATCATCTGGAAATCATCCGGAGGCTGTTCTGATTTATATCATCCTCTCTGCAGGCTGGTATTGATTGTCCCATCCTCTCCTATCTACCACTGACTTACTGTGCGAAGATTATGGTAAAAACTGACCGTGGGTCATAGGAGGAAATGCATTACATGCATGTTGTATTACGATAATACTTACGTAGAAAGTTGTGCCAGACATGAGAGTATGAAAAAACAGTCATCCTCTAGAGAAGATGATCTAAGTTCATAATAGCCTCCAGAGATAACGATATGAATTCGCTAACTGCCAGAGAAGTGTTGTGCATGATTAAATGTTAATGATTCGATTCGGAAAGCTGTAATAGTTAAAACACCTCCATTTGAGTTAATATCGGGATAATAAGCTCGAAGACCATTTAAAGATATCATCTTCGCTGCGCTCGGCAGATATTTTTCATAACCTGCCTCGTTTTAAAAATGTCAACCAAACATCAACAATTTAGTGAAGTTGAAAGTCCTATCCCCCGACATCTTAAACAACACAATTGCGATTTTTCATTTTCGTCGGGGAAAGTAGAATCTGTCTATGTCAACATTGAATGATCAACACTTATTGCCATGATGGGCAATGCGATAAATGAGCTCACCGAGAAAACAGTATTTTTGGATTGCATATCCAAGCATTACTATGACAGGTAAGTTCGTGGGCGAACGCGGCACTCATTTCGGCTTCCATTTCCTCAGGGGTTCTCACACCCCGTGGAAGGTGTATCTGCAAACTACATATTGAGGCCCAGGTCACCCTGCCCTTTCTGGTACCCTCGGAGCCAAATTCACTATGATTTTTCTCGAAGAAGCATACCTCAATCTTTTTCTCGAGCCCTCCAGGAGGGAGAGTGTCACAGCCCGTCGCAAACACTAGGAAATAGTTCAAGTTTCCTAGAGATAACAAGACCAAAGGTTTCGATGGGATCCCAAAAATTTAATATTTGACCAGACAACTACGTCTTCTCTACGCCAGATCCAGTCTTCGCCAGGCTAATCATCTGAGAAAATTAAGTTCAGATATACCTGTGTAAGCCATATTTATTTTGACGATACTGATCGAAACTTCCTGCTCTACTTCTGCCGAATTTCCGTTTTCGGCCGAATTCCGAGCGAACTACTTGTCCAGCCAAAAAAAGATAGTTCAGAAACGAATTCAGCGCATCTCCTTATCCCTATGAAGAACGTCTAATCAACTTCAAATAAAACTTTAACTTATAAAAAAAATCCGGTTTCAACCGGACTCCGGACGAACTATGTGTCCGGGTAAAAAAATACAAATTTTGCTTTTAACAAATTTTCAACTTTTAACAAATACAAATTTTGCTTTTAACAAATTTTCCCGTTTCGGACGGATTCCGGGCGAACTACTTGTCCGGCGAGAAAATGGTTTTCACCATCGTGTTCAGCATGTCTTCTTACCCCTAAATCGAACATTTAATCAACTTGGAATAAAACTTTAGTTTTTAAAAAAATTTCCTGTTTCGGCCGGATTCCGGGCTAACTACTGGTCCGTCGAGAAAATGGTTTTCACCATCGTGTTCAGCATGTCTTCTTATCCCTAAATCGAACATCTAATCAACTTCAAATAAAACTTTTGCTTTGAACGAATTTTCCGGCTTCGGCCAGATTCCGGGCTAACTACTTGTCCGGTCAAAAAATGGTTTTCACCATCGTGTTCAGCATGTCTTCTTACCCCTAAATCGAACATTTAATTAACTTCAAATAAAACTTTTACTTTTAACAAACTTTCCGGTTTTGGCCGGATTCCGGGCGAACTACTTGTCCGGCGAGAAAATGGTTTTCACTATCGTATTCAGCATGTCTTCTTACCCCATAATCGACTATCACATCAGCTGTTTCAAAATATTTTGTTTGTCCCTTAATTTAAACCCCCTCCCCCACCCCTAAACGTAGGGCTACAGTGCCCATCTACGAACTCGACCTTACTCTTGACCCAAAGAATCCCCACACCAAGATTCATCAAAATATCTCATTCCCTTCGAGAGTTATCGTGCTTACAGACAGACGGACGGACAGACGGACAACTTTTACGATGTCATAGGTATCCGTCACTAACGTTTTGGGATCCCAAAAAACGATTAATTTCAACTGAAGGCATTTAATCGTCTGACTTTTTGTCAGGAAACTGTCAGGTTCTATCGGTTAAAGTCTGGCCCCCCTCCTCCACGATCAAAATGGGCAAGTTTAGCCACTGTTCGCGACCTTCGGTCATTCGCAAGATGCGACGTCAAACGAGGACGTCGATGCCAACGGATTTTTTCGAGCTCAGCTGACAAAACCTTTATTTTTTCTTTTTGCAATAGCCGTCAAGACTCGAGCCGCTTAATTTATCTGGATAGAAAAATACAGTTGTTTTTATTTTCAGACCGACAGCTAAACCCAATGTTACAGTTTGTCAAAAATACTAGTATGCAATCTAGACTCGCCTCCTTATCTGGGGTTAGTCTGCTATGACTAAAATCGGCACTGTCCAACTTGCATCTCATTCGGCCTATCGGTTTGGATTATAGGCATTCTTTAGTATATCAAGGTCATTCATTCTAAACATCCATACAGTTCGAATCGGACCACCCGTTCGCAATCTACGAAAGTCAGTAATTACCAGATTCCCCTTACCCCCCCCCCCCCCAAAAAAAAAAAATGATCGGATCAATTAACGGAAGCTCTCCTAGGGCGTGTCAGGTCCTTAAGTCTATTTGGTCGTTCAAAAATATCCTGCCAAGTTTCATCGTCCTTGGTACATCTGAAAGTATCCTAACACGCGATCCCCAGAATTCCAGGAAACCCCCTTCAACTCCCCTCAACCCAATCCTAACACGCGATCCCCAGAATTCCAGGAAACCCCCTTCAACTCCCCTCAACCCAATCCGATCTGGTTCTGTCTCAACTTATCTAGGGCTTATGCTTGTTCTTCCCACCAAATCCCATCCCGATCCCATCGACGCTAAGTGTTCTACGATAATTCCGGTGAACCCCTTCAAACCCCCTACAAGTATCGAATCCAGTTCGGAATTTACACGGAACATCTGAGACGACACATCTTTCCTATGTGCGATTGCCCGTTCAAAAGTTATTAATGCCACTAGATTCCAGATTCCCCATCCCCATACTCTCCCACGATGGTTGGATCATACAAATGACCATACTCAAGTTGGTTTGTTTGAGCCCCTGAGACACCAGCGTTGGATTCTGGACCCCCCCCCCAGCAACTTTCTCCACAGTGCCCGAATCCGGTACGGTTATGTCGATGATGTATCTTGTACTTGTTCTTCACACCAAGTTTCATCTCATCCATCCACTGTAGCGTTTTCCAAGACTTCCTGTCCCCTCCAGCTTGATCCCGGCCCCGCACCCCAAAGTCACCTGATCTGGTCCGGACATTAGCTGGGTCGTCTGAGGTACAAGCTCTTTCCATATATCAAGTTTCATTAAGATCCGATCATCCGTTCAAAAGTTAGAAATGTCTCGGAATTGCGGATTCCCCTTCCTAACAGTCCCCCACGCAACAATCGCACAACAGTCATGGAACAATGCTTGCCTGCCTGAGAAGCTAATACAACTAACTAAGCTACATAAGATTTGTGTCAACTAATCTAATACCGGTATATTCTTTTAAATATGCAGGCGCTATCGTTTGGTAATCCTGACCTTGCTATTCTAAGACGTATATTATTCTGTTACCTGTTTCGAACCACAACTCGAACCATCCAGCCGTATAAATTTCTTCTTCCCTGTCATTTGTCCCCTCTTCACTGAATTTGAATTCCAGAAGCTCTAACAAGATCTTTGGTGTGAGGATACGCCTTCCTTTTTCTGTCATAACATGGCAAAACACCGATGGTGCAGCACGGATTTTGTCATGCAGCCGGCTAACCATATTCATGTCTTCGCAGAATAAATCAACAGCCGGTTGAGTCCTAATAAAGAGGGGCTGTATTCAGAGGCGTTACTAGCCAAAATGTTTGGGGGGGGGACAAGGTACCGTTTACCGACTGGCTGGTATTTTTTACCGACTACTTTTCGGAACGAAAAAAAAAATTCCATCTTTGATGAGATTTTAAAGAAGCAATCTAGCGCAAACAATAGATAACCCGAAGATGAACATTCTATGTCGCTTTTCAACAAGAAGCAAGTGGCAAGTATTTGATCACACAGTGTAGCGCTTTTAATTGCTTTTAATAAGCAATTACATATGGTACCAGCCGAATTTTGCCAAAAGATGCGATGTTTGTGTGTAACCTCCGGAGCCGTTCGTTGTCATAAAACTGAACAATTTTTCTGATTTAGGAGCAAATACTATCCTTTGTTAGGGAACGAGCTATTCTGCCATTGCCGGAACGAAATAACAAATGAGAAGTACGAAATGCGACTTATATGCAAACATGCATGCAAACATGCATATAAGTCGCAAGTATAACATATACAGGTAAATCACAACCTCGTGTATACTTCTGAAAAAAAAAACATGAACTTAAAGGTCAATTTTCTTGGCTTGGCAGACAACCAAACTTTGAGCAGTTCATCCAGTTTCAGAGCGTCAGCAACGTAACTCTCGCAGCACATACTGACGAGGTGATCCAGGCGGTCGTCGTCCATCGTTGTGCGCAAACGTGTCATTACCAGTTAAATTTTGCTGAAACTTCTTTCTGCCGTTGCCTCAGTCGGTGGCGCTGTCGCAACCCACTGGTAAACTGACAAGAGCGTCGGGAAAATTGACTTGACAGTGTAGATTTCACAGAAAACAGCCTCAAAGACCCCACGATCAGGCTTTGTTTTTGTTGCTCTCTTCCTCAGTCCTGTCCAAAAGGCGTTTGAAGGCCTTTAGCTCTAGCATGAGCTCCATGGGATCTATGCCTGCCTCTTCCCGGAAACATCTTCGTCAGGTTAGAAAGGCTTTCATAGCTATCGTCCATTTTACCCAAGACACTGCGATAGGCTGGCTCCAGGAAAGACGAGTTGTCGTGGATCGTGTACATACAATTGTGTATGAAAAAAAAGGTACCAAAAAAGAGGTACCGACTGGGGTTTGCATAATATTGTCTGTCGTTTTTAATCGGTAGAAAAGCTGCGTTTACCGACTGAGATTTCGTGTATATTCATGTCATCTTTTCTATACAACCGAAAAGAAAATTGTGTATGAAAAAAGGTACCGACTGGGGTTTGCATAATATTGTCTGTCGTTTTTAATCGGTAGAAAAGCCGCATTTATCGACTAAGATTTCGTATATATTCATGTCATCTTTTCTATATAACCGAACAGAAAACTTTGATGAAAAAAAGGTACCAAAAAAGAGGTACCGACTGGGGTTTGCATTATATTGTCTGTCGTTTCTAATCGGTATAAAAGCTGCATTTGCCGACTGAGATTTCGTATATTCATGTCATCTTTTCTACACAACCGAACAGAAAATTGTGTATGAAAAAAAGGCAACGAAAAAGAGGTACCGACTGGGTTTTGCATAATATTGTCTGTCGTTTTTAATCGGTAGAAAAGCTTGCATTTACCGACTGAGATTTCGTATATATTCATGTCATCTTTTCTATACAACCGAACAGAAAATTGTAATGAAAAAAAGGTACCAAAAAAGAGGTACCGATTAGGGTTTGCCTCGGGGTTTGCATAATATTGACTGTCGTTTCTAATCGGTATAAAAGCTGCATTTACCGACTGAGATTTCGTATATTCATGTCATCTTTTCTATACAACCGAACAGAAAATTGTGTATGAAAAAAAGGTACCGAAAAAGAGGTACCGACTGGGGTTTGCATAATATTGTCTATCGTTTCTAATCGGTATAAAAGCTGCATTTACCGAATGAGATTTCGTATATTCATGTCATCTTTTCTATACAACCGAACAGAAAATTGTGTATGAAAAAAAAAATCGCAGCGCTTCGCGCCGCGATTTTACCGACTCATTTTTTTTACCGACTGGCCGAAAACATTGGGGGGGGCGTCCCCCCTCCCCCCTCCAGTAGTGACGCCTCTGGCTGTATTAAGGGGGATGCTTTATGATTGGAAGAATGGATGTGCTCAATCTGCACACAGCTCAATCTAAAAGTGTCTATCGCTGTAGTTTCATGCAAAGAAACAACCGGTAATCTTTGTAGTGCAAAAACGAGCATATATGAGATATAATAAGGGTAAACATAGCGTACATGCTGAACCATCACAGAAATTTTCTCAGATGACTAACCGTCTGTCCGTAATTTGTCAACAAAACACCACTACCGTATCGTTTAGGTTTCTTTTCGGAAGACATGATATAAACCCAACTGTCTCGATTAAAACGTGCAATAAACAGCAAGTTTTTGGGGTCCCATTGACACCTTTGATCATGCTTTTGGACCCAAACGTCTGAACCCAATCTGACTTCTGCGGAGGGAGGGAAGGTGTCCTTGCAGCGTGAAGGTTACAGGGGCCTGCAAATGGTACCTATATGCTAAAATTAACTTGTGGTAAAATCAGGCGTGCAATCCGGTGTGCAATCCCGACATTGTTTCGAGGAATGAACATGTTCAGTCTGAACTTACCTGTTATAGCAATGTTTCGATATGCAATCCAAAAATACTGCTTTCTCAGTGAGCACAATAGTCGCGTTGCCCATTATGTCAATGACTAAGTCATTGTGATCGTGACAAATCGTCTTCAGCTCTTGTTGCGTAGTAGCTTCTATTACCTGTGAAAAAAAAAATTGTGATCTAATATATCACTTACAACAAGCTTGAGGTGAGATTCACTTCCCGGAAGCACAATAATCTAGGGTCATTATCATGTAATGACAGCCATTGAAATCACTAGCCAATTTTCGTGGGGCGGGGGGCAAGTCCAGATTTTAAGCCAGACTCTGTTCTATTTTTGCATCCGAACCTCTTCTTGACATGGTGGTAGTGCTGTGGAGGTGGGTCCCGTACATTTTCTGAAACTCTTGGGACTAAATGGGTTGACTAATTCAAATGAACTTAGCGATACTAAGGAGATTATTCAGAGAACCTGACCTGAACCAACCTCGGGGGGCGGAATCGGTGGGCCCCACGCTGGGCGCCAATGTTACGGATTAATTCGTGGTATTCGTACCCCTTTCAACTTTCCATCTGGGTTCGTCATATAAACAAATACGGTCTAAGTCTATAGGAACAAAAGATTGTACGAATGGACACGCTTGGTCTTCTAACTGATAGCTGAACCTAACTTGGCATCCCTAGCTCCCTACTTCGTTTATCTCAAGTCCCCTTGGGGTTTAATTCGCGCGCACACAGCAGTCTAAAAGCCAGTACAGAAATGACATAGACGCGATGGGTGGATCCGTGACGAAACTTAAAACAACTTTCTTATAAACGCTAATTGGTTGATAATTCCACTAGACACTTCCAACAACAACGTTTTTTAGGGGACGTTGAAAAAACAACAACGTTTTTTAGGTGACGTTGAAAAAGACGCCAAATGGACTTTTGAATATGTGACATTTTCTGTATGGCACTTGCCCTTGCCCTTCGGCCAAGTGCCATATAGCGATCACAATTTCTGTCCGTCCGTCGGTCGGTCGGTCCGGGTTTTGCTAGTTCGGGTACTTCCACATAGGCTAGGACGATGAAACTTTGCAGGCACATCAGGGACCCCAAATGATTATGTTGGAAATTGTCACTTTCCCGATCCGAACATCATGATGGGAGTGGAGTGAGGGGGAATCCGGAATATTTTGGAGTTTATAACTTTCGAACGGGTGATTGGATCTTAATGAAAATTGATATTTGGGAAGAGCTCGTGCCCCAGACGGTGGGAGTTGGGGGGGGGGGATCCGAATTTCTAGTGATCCCGCGAGTTCGGTGCTTCCCGATGTGCTAGGACGATGAAAATTGGCAGGCATGTCAGGGACCCGAACAGATTGACATGATAATAGTCGTTTCCCCGATCCGACCATCCGGGGTAGGGGCTGGAGGGAGGGGAATCCGGAAAAATTAGGTATTTTTAACTTACGAACGGGTGATAGGATCTTAATGAAACTTGATATATAGAAGGAATTTGCTGTTTTCTTGTTATTGCATGATTTTTCTGGGGGTGGCAGCTTCATGATCCATGGTGGCAGGTTCATGTACCATGGCCAATTGGAGTCAAATCTGGCTCAAAATAAGCCAAATAATAATAAACAAGCAGCCGAGTTAAGTGGCTTTTCTAGGGGGTGGGCGATCCATGGGACGGTCATCTTCATTCAACACTCCTGTAAGAAGGGAAAGTCGGCAGCCTAAAGCAGCAAGAGGTCTATTGGAATATAACCTTAATGATCATATTCATATTTTCTCATCTAACTCACTTGCTGGGGCTCCCCATGCACTCAAAACCAGCTCAAAATCACACAGTTTCATAGAATTTCATTGAAGCACATAGTTCCAAGCTGGCCACTAGATGGACAAAACCCTGAAGTCAATGACAATGGATGAACGCAGACATTATCTTATGCAAAATACCGTTTTCTAAAAAAGATTTAAAATGCTTGGAGGCAAGCTAAAGAGGTGATTTTGGAGCACATTTTGATTTTCAAAAGATCAGTTCTGATTATTTTTTTATTTATTTTAGTTGCTACCCTATCCAGACATGCCATTATTTAGCCTCGCCAAAAAATGTTTGAAATTTAAAGTGCTTGTGGAACTTGACCACCAAAAGCTATCAATATAGAATTTTGAACTGTCACAGAGAAGCTGATCAGTTTATAAACGATTTGTTTATTAAATAAATTTCGTCATTCAAGCTTTTTGAGGTTACAGAAGCCCCAGCCAGACTGCCCCCTTTCCAATTAACAAAGCTTGGGTCGCAATTATAAAGAACTACAGTAGAGGTATGCTTATGTGAACGTCTGGTTAATGTGAACGATTGCCGAGGAAAAACCAGGGAAAAACACTTAAATCCAAACCAGTCATTTTTTTCCCACAAATACTGAATAATAACCTTCACTCCATTTGCAACTTTTGAATATTTTGCCTTTTCACTGCTGAAAGTGATTAAACAGTCAGCTATTTTGCTTTGTTTATTTTAAAGGTTTTGGCACATGGAACGCAAGTTCTATTGAGAATATGGCCGTCCGAACCGCCAAACCCATTCAAATGAGTGAGAAGATATTTTTAAAATTCAAAATCAAAGGAGGTCAATTGACTTTCTGCTTCAAGTTTGTGCAAGGATAACCCTGAAATACTTGGCTGTAAGCTGATATTAAGTTTGTAATTTTCTTTTTCATTTTACTTTTTAATAGGCAACTGAACCAAACAAGGTAGTGTAACTGTTTCAAAAGTGTTCACATAAGCATACCCCTACTGTACCTGAACTGGTCTATGACTGATCAAAAAAGAAACAGATGATAGGTCATCAATGTTTAGGGCAAACAACTTGCCTTTAAAACCAGCCTACCATCAACAGCCAGACACTTTTTGACTTTTTCTTCCACTTCTTCTACTTCAATGTTCCACCAGCATCGATGTTATCGATACGTCGATACTAGCCGCGTTTTTTGTAAACAACCCGTTCTCCGTTCTCTATCCCGTTCTCCTATAAGCAGTTTTTATGGAGAACGAGTTGTATCTCATTCTTCATTCCGTTCTGCTGGATGGTCAACGGAATAGGAACCTCAGTTCTGCATACCGTTCTCATCCCGTTTTGCTATTTATCGGCAACAGGTTCAGCAAAATTGCAGAAATGGATAAAAGAACCAATTTTTTACGAAATTAATGAAGAAGAAAATGATGTCATGGAATGGACCTTCCCATTTTCCATGACTCACCACATTAAACATAGACTTAAAACTTTTCTTACCGTTATATAAAATGAACTAACTGTGGTTAAGTGGAAAAGGCACTGAATGTTTGCTGACCCTTCTGTCTTCCCTTCTTTTGCTTTTTATTTTTTCTCCTTCGGAAGGTGCCCCATTTGAATTTCCAAGGGCACCCTCAGCTATCCAGGAAATAAAGAACCATATAGTGCTGCTCGACACCATGTTACAAAGATGATGTCTATATTCATGCTCAGAGTTCAGACATACAACAACTGACCAAGGCTCGTTTACGCCTTGAAGACATTCGACCCTCGAACAATGGGTCATTATCTCGGATTAAAAAGGACTCAATTTTCATGAGTGACCTCGTCAACTAAAGTGACGCAACCAGATGTTCTATTCTGATGAGAAACTGATTTTTTTCTGAATACTTTTCCTTAGTAGCTCTAGGTCCCCTTGGAAAGCCTCTGCCCCCACCCAAATGACGACCCAGGAAATCGAACGCAAATCCTGATTTTCTGAGTTACTAACCCCTCAGTTTAGAATTGGTGCAATAAGCGTTTTTTGTAACAACCTCAACGGAGAACGGGTTTGAAACTCATTCAAGAAAAAACGGGCTTATAGGCAAAACGGAGAACGGCGAAAGGAAAATGGAGTTTTACAAAAAACGCGGCTACTGGCGAAAAAAAAGGGCGCTATCGGCCGATACGAAGTCAGCTGTTAACACATGGTTTGAGAAAGGAATATATACTCTGGCAAACTAACATTTGGTGTAAAAAATGAATATTAAGTCTAGGAAAGACACATTTGTTTTGAAAAGGTAACATTTGGTTTGGGAAACAAACATTTTGTTTGGTAAAGTTAACATATGGTTTGTAAGTTGATGTGAACCAAAATGCCCCTTCATACTGGAGCGATGGCGGCGAGTCGGAGCCGCGACGCAACCCTAGGATAGCCTGAAGATATTTTTCACCCAGTTCCATGCTCTGTCGTGTATTTTTTCTTCTTCAGCTCTTTTTCCTTGCCGGCCTTTTCCTTAATTTTGCGCCATTCGCTTTCCTCTTTTCTTACGTTTCCAGACTTTCAACAACCTTTCCGGAGTCTCTCATTCGTTTTTTCGACTTTCCGACATTCTTTGCTTTTCTTTTGCCCTGTGATTCCGTATCTGATGAAGATTAAGACTCACAGTCTGTGTAGCTATCTAACGAATCGACTACTCGCACGGGATGAACGGCGTGGACTCCGCTTAACAGATCTTCTAACTCGCGAAAAAAAGGTTACTCCTCGTCGAGTATATCACCCCCCCCCCGCCCAGTCTGCTTTTGAATGTAACTCCACCTTTCTTTCGTTTTTTCAGCGGAGTCGGTCCCGAGGTTAGCCTTGGCCTTCCATTTTCTTCCCCAATTCTTTGAATACATCTTTCTTGACAATTTTTTTGTCGCAGAATTTCGCCCAATGATTAGATGTCTCTTTCACTGAAAGTAGAAAAAACGGGTCGCCTCTTCGTTGAGAGCCTTGTTTTTTTATTTGCTGTCCATATTTCTTGAACTGGAAATAAAAAATTACTTGAGAAAAATAACATTTACTGTTTCCTGACCCGGATGCATTCGATCATATTCTTTCGGATCGTCAATTGCGAAAACGATTCCCACACTAAGTATAAACAAATTATCATTCTTTAGTAATGATAATAACAAATTATTATTATTTCGAGTGTGGTGGCCGAAGATCGACGAGGACATTGAAAATCTGGTGTCTTAAGTGTCTATCTTGTCAGCTTGAAAGAAATCGTTCGTACCAGTTGTCCCGCAATGGCCGAAAGCTGAGCAACCTTGGAGGTGTGTACATATTGATTTTGCTGGTCCGTTTTTAGGAAGTACGTTCTTGATTGTGGTAGATTCGTGTTCTAAATGGTTGGAAGTAGTGGCTATGACCCGTACGGATTCAAAGCGTACTATTAATTTTTTGGGATCTATATTTTGACGCTATGGTTGTCCCGTTGAACTGGTGAGTGACAATCTGGTCCCCAATTTACCTCCCAAGAATTTGCATAATTTTTTTCGAAGAATGGAGTAAAACATACGCTTACCCCTCCGTTTCACCCAAGTTCAAATGGCCAGGCTGAGAGAACCGTGCAAACACTGGAGCAGAAACTTCGCATATTCAGCCATGATGAAACGCCAATGCACGAAAATCTGCCGAAATTCTTATTTCATTACAGGGGGTCTGTTCATAGTTGTACAGGTAGTTCGCCCGCCAAGTTATTTCTAGGTCGTGAGGTACGCACTAGGCTAGATTTGTTGCAACCATAAAAATTATGTGCCGGTTGTAAAGGAAGGTGATGGGAAATATAGTGTAGGCGACGCAGTGTATAAATCGTCAGAGACCGCAGTGGATTCAAGGGATAATACACAAATGTGTGTCTCCAGTTATTTGTCTGTTAAAGTAAATAATATGATATGGAAACGCCAGTTGGATCAGTTGCGGCGATTTCATATTCAACCAAGCAAACCTGTCGATTATGGGTATTGGAAAGCGACGGTTTATAGCTGGTCAAGTTCGCATCATCCCAGAGTTGCAGAACGAACAACCTATCAATGCGGCTATCCAGAGCCCGTTTAAATGCCAATGTTAAGTCCGGTTGTTCGTCGTTCAACAAGGTATAGGAGAGAACCTGATAGATTTCAGGCCGGAGTTTAATTTAGTTCGTGGAAGGTGTTATATATGTAATCTGTATCGCATCCATTCCCCTCTCTCGCTGGGGCGTTACACGGTGATTATTGAGATCTTCGAGCGCTTGTTTTGTTTTAGAATTAGTGTTTGAATGAATGTCTAACAAGCCTGTACCAATAGAAAAACCAGGACACACCCCACTCATGAAAGAGGAAGGGAGAGGCGGCCACCGAGTCCACCACAGCAGAGGTTTGCGTGGAGGTGGAGGAGAGTATATGAGACCACCGCTTCCATCTCTGATAATTATCGAAAAGGGAAGCTGTGAGTCGACCGAAACAAGGAGGGCTTATCTAAGGAGGAAGACACGAGAGCTGATCACCACACCAAAGAAAAGAGGATGCTTCCGACATATGCCAAGCTTTTTTTTTTACTTCATTTTTTTTACTCTTCTTATACACTACGAGTTTCCGACTGAAAAAATAATCGTTGTTGTGCCAACTGTTTAATACGAAGTTTCACATCATCACCAAGTCGTCGTTTTCCAATACATAATTTAAATCATTTTCCAGTCTCCGAGATGGATCTAAAGCTTGCTGTATCTGGGGTAGCAGTCGGTAAGCTCTAACAGTCATTCCTCACTTGGAGAAGGCACTTATCAGACCTGTAACCAGAGTGGCTAAAAACTCAAAAAGGGATCCCCCACTTTGATTAACCAATAATCTGTTTATGTTCGCAAAGGCAGGTTTTAATTTTATGTGGAATATAATTATATATTAATTTTCGTTATATTCAAGTACAGGGAATACCCCTAGTCAGTGTTATCTCGGAGAAGGAAATCTACCAGTAGAGGCGGCTCCAGTGGAGGTCTGCTCTGCCCAAAAGAAAGGCCGAAAGGGACCGACCCAACGTTGGACCCAGTGGCGCTACATTTTGGATTGGATCCAGAATCGCATTTGGCACTGTGGTTAATACTGTTTTTCATCCGGAAAAATTAGATCTCCTAATCTCGCTATACTGCTTCCATCCTGATTATTTCGCGATCAAATAATGTGTGTGTAATGTGTAAACGTATACCTACCTACGCGTTGCTCCGAAAATGTCACTGAATTTGAAGATCGTCTCTGCAGGATTCACTCTATAGCTGAGACTGACCAGTTTGATCACCTTTGTGTCATCGGTGATTTCAACTCCAATGCTAGTCGCGCTGTTCTCCTGACTTCTTTGGTGAGCTGCAATCTTTCGCGCAAAGAAACGACCTGAGGTTATTGATGTGCAGAGGCTTCCGGCGAATTCCTATACTTAAATGAGAGGTACCCCCCCTACCCCCCGTCCCTGTGGGTATAAATTCTAGTACATTGTATTATTTTGATCATAATGCCTAAGGCAACCAAGAAGAGTGGACGCACCAAGCCTTATACACCCAGTGACGCTACAGAGTTTCAAACTCCTTTGGACGTTGTTAGACCTGGCTTGTTGTTTCCCGGATATAATTACCTTGGACCTGGCAACCCCGTACAAGGCCCCGCCCTATTGACGAACTTGACGAGGCTGCAAGAGAACACGACGTATCATATTCTGCTGCATCAACCAGTGAACAAGTTCGGGCAGCAGATAGGAGATTTCTGCAACGGACATTTAATACAAAGACATCGGGTTTCAAAGAGGCTGCTGCGAAGACTGCGGGATTGGTCGGAATCGGAGTTAAGTACGCAGCTGAAAGCATCGCAGGAGTTCAGTACCCAAACTTACCGATGGCTGACGACAGAAATCAAATTGACCGACCTAATAAGAGGGCGCGAGGTGCCAATGACTCTGGCGACGAAGATATGTTTGATACCCAAGCTAACACCAGAGAAGGTTCGTCTAGTGGCGGAGGAGGAAGCGGTGGCGGAGGGACTGGTGGATTCATGATGCCTGCACGGAGTCTTGGATATGGAAAATGTCACTTAACATTTGAAAAGTCATTCTTCTTGAGATTGTATAATTATGGGACTAAGAATTCTACTATTACCGCCTTTGCTAATGAACCAGCTCAAAAAGTAAGCACTACTTGGATGAGCTCTATGGCTACCAGTGACACTAGTAGCTATCTATCGTCTTACGAATTGGCAAGATTAGCAATGGTTCCAAGTAGATTTGTTAAATTGGAGCAAGTTGTAACGAACATGGGAGTAAATGCTCCTTTCCAAACCGCAACGACAGCTTCGGTAGGAACGACATCCATGTTGGAGGTGGTTATCGCATCATCCAATACTCTTGGAGGTATGATGTCACATGCCGAAATGACAGTACAGTCTCAAGCAGCTACTCCAAATGTTAATACAAGTGTAGTGACTGGCATTGACAACACATGGCATAACATGTTGTATGCTATCGAAGGTCCGTGTGCACAAGAAGTGTTTCGGAATAATGCTCTAGTACTTGGATTTCTCACTGACGGCAACACGAATGCCCGACCAATGTTTTCCAGGGAATGTAATTTTATGAGTGGGCAAGCTACTGTTGGTAAAGTTATTGCAAGTACCAGTTTCGAATTTGGTCCAAACGACGGACATTATCATAGTCGACATGTTCCACAGCCGGCTGGATTACAAAACGATCCCGGTAAAAAGGAACAGAGCGGTTCCGCATACATCTCAGGAATGCATGGAGCTGGCAAAAACAAAGTTGTTACAGTAGCGGCCAGAGATCAGTGGCCAGCGTCACTAACTGTTAATCCAGGAAAGAATATCGGTTTTAATGGAGGAAACGGCGACAACATTGAATCATTCAGATTTAATCTGAACCATTTAATCGGAACTAGTGTAAATAGTACTGGAGCAGGTAAATCTATCACCCCATTGTGTGTGGGGGTTATGCCTATCCCGACAACGACCGGGACAGATTTGATGGCAATCCAGATGCTTATTCGACAGGATAACCGAATAGTATGTGAGGTTGATTTTGCAGGCCATGTTCTGCAAGATAAGAATCAAAACTTTGGAAGATATTACGAGGATCTACAAGTTCGCCGCAACTTCGAGTTCCGGCCATATAGATTCCAAGGATACAGTATGATCACTAATCCACGTGCTACATAACTTGTTATAACATGTTTATTATTAAATGACAAAATGTTAATCACTTAAACAGAAACATTAGGCTCCCAATCTCTGTTCCCTCTAAGGTCAGCAATCCAGTTATCCGTGTCAGTATCGAATTTCAGTAAAAATTCTGCCAATCCCTTAGGATGTAGTCTGTGATGAGACCCAATCGGCTTCAGCCAGTCGACACGATGTAATTCCCAGATCCACATACGGTCGTTTAGACGTGGAGTCTGTTGAAATTTAGTGATGGTGCTCCCAGGATTGGACATGATAAGCACGGGTGTCCTTGTAAGTGAAATCTCGTCGCGGTACTTTACTGCGACTTTTGTAGGGTCGCCTCCAAGAATTGCTAAAAGCTCTTCTTCTCTGTCTGCTGCAAAATTGGGTTCATTCCAAACCAACATGGTTTTATCAATGCAATCTTGCCATGTAAAGTTGCCAGAGTTGCGATTGACGCATGGTGGTATGTTACCCACGTGTTCTCCTCCTCCGTTGATAATGGTCAATGCGTCGAAAATGTAGTTCTTTCCGCAAGACGGAGGAGAAAACACGCAGAATGTATTGCGCTTTCCAGTTTGAAGTCTCATCCAAGACCATATGAAACTGATCATTCCCTTTACTGCTTCTACGTCATCGTCACACTGATCGAGGAACCATCTACAGCAAATCCGGTATGAGACGTCAGGAGCCCAGTAGTAGTCAACTTGGTGTCCTGGCATTTGGATAACCGTAACGGGGTCCAGTATTTGACGGAGTCGATCTTCCCAGGTCATCTGATGGTGTTCATAAGATAGTTGAACTTTTGCCCGGTCCCAAACGATTTTCTGGGCACTGGTTGTTAGCGAAAACCAATGCTCCCTTCCAGTAGTTGTGGATAAATGTCCTTTTTTGTTAACCGTTGAATATGTTGTGTTCATCTTTAAAGTTCCGGGTAATGAAGTTATTGAGCACCCAAGGGTTTCCCGACAAGCCTCTAGGGTGAGTTGACGGAGGCCAGGCCATTCTGTTAATGATGGTTGCGATTCCAAGTATCCTGCTTTTTCCATGGTTTCTTGGTTCCCAGCCTCTTCACCTTCTCTATTTGCGGCTGCATTGCCCCTAGCAGTCGATTCATCGAACCGATGTCCATGGGACAACGCAAGTTCAGTAACTTCCTTGCGCCGGATAAGGTGGATGCCCGTGTTTTGATGATGATCTCCACCGTGTGCGAAAATGTGGTGTCGTCGCCGCCCCAATCCCACGAATCGCCAACGTTTGGTTGGGGAGCAGAGAACATACTGTATGAGGCGAATGAGTCTTTCGCCGGACTCTTGTCGGTCAAATCGGGCGAGCCGAAGAGTTCCGCAAGCAAATCGACATTGACATCTATGTTTGCAGCTATGGATGATGTGGATGTGGAGCCGTTCTTCGGCCTTGTTCGAGCCTTGTTCTTCGGCCACTGCATATTGTAGTTCCAAGTATTCCTTCAGAGTCTGGTCCAAATTTTGACGTTTGAGTATATTCTCGAAGGAATTCATCAATTTCTGGCTCAGATCGGAAGTGACGGATGTTGTGATAAATCCATCTGCCATAAGCCGCCTTTTCACATTCATGAAGAAGGGCGTATGGGTTTGGCACCAGCTGATTGTCTTTTTCTTCTTGGATTTTGGTTCGGACGTCTCGAACTGTTTCTCCTCCATGCTCGACAGTATCTCCCTCCATTGTTTCGAGAGGCTGCCTGCCCCGATCAGCTGGTCCGCATCCAGGCAAGTCTCCATCGTAGAGTAGGTTGAATGGGCTTCTATTGCTGAGTCCCATACCGTTGCTACAGTGTCCATGAGCTCTGTCCAAAAGTCGGTTGTGTACTTCGTTCCCGGGGCAAGATGGCTCATTCCGATCGAAATCATCGTTGCTCGGAGAACTGCCATCAGAGTCTGTGCTAAACATGTTGTCATCTGAAAAATAACTTCAATTAGCAAAAGGTTTCCGATCGCATAGTGGTCGTTTCTTTGATTCACCAAGGTACGAACTCACTAACAGATGACAAAATCGTTTGTAGTTATCGTATAATCCACTATACTACCGGACCCCGTAAAAAATAGTAGACTTACCGTTACTTCTATCTGCTTGGAGTACTGCTTCCCAAGTTTCACTTTGTTCGCTAATGCTCATCAGTGACTGATAATTTGACTACCAACTGACCCAGTATATATACTAATAAGACAACGTACGCCAGCTGGAAATCTTTTTGCAAGAGTGGTGTGACAGTTTCACCTTCACTCGTTTGCGAAACTTGTTTCACTTTCACTCGTTTGCGGAAATTTTCTAATCAGTGTCACTTTCATCTCAATTAATAAATAACTAGAGAATTTATACCCACAGGGACGGGGGGTAGGGGGGGGGTACCTCTCGTACCTTATCTTCGTCGCGCGGCCATCGGCTTCGCCGCTGGCGCTGCGCGGGATTTGGGGTTGGGGCCCCAAGTCCCGAATAGCGCCTCTTGCGGAGCTTTTTTGAACTGTCCGAACTGATGGTGATATTACTCACTTTGCGATAAGGACCAATCAGACTGCTGTTGCTGCTGCTGCTGCTTTGGAAACTTGGAAGAGATTTTAGGAAGGAAGGAGGGAAAGTTGAACTGAGTAAACATGGATTTTGATTCTCTTGTTCTGAAGTGGATGGTTCCCATATACCCATTCTTTGTTCTGACAAAAATCAACAAAAAAGCTACTGTAACAGAAAGGGCTACCATAGTATGGTCTTGCAAGGTGTCTGGGATGCAAACAAACTATTCCTGAATGTTTTTACAGGGTATCCTGGGTCTTGCCATGATGCCCGAGTTTTTAAAAACAGTGTCATTGGACAGTCTATCCTGTCTGAATCTGAATCTTTGGTTCCAGAAGATATGCACATACTTGGTGATTCAGCTTACCCCCTTACCAAAAAACTGATTACTCCATACAAAGCTGTTGGTGATCTGAACAGGTTACGGAAGAACTTCAACTATAAGCATTCCACAGCCAGAATTTCGATAGAGCATGCATTCGGACTCTTGAAAGGACGATGGAGAAAGCTCCGCTTCATTGATACAGAGCTCTCTTTTGTACCATATGTGGTAATCAGTGGATGTGGACTGCACAACATTTGCCACATTAACGAAGACTCGTTCAGTTATTGGTTCAAGGAAATGGAACATGCAGATACTCAGGATCACCAAGTGGGACTTCAGCTTCAGCCTACAAATACAACAGCTGCACGCTTAAAAAAAGATCGCATTGCGCAAATGTTGTAGATATTTTTTTTATTATAAGTGTGTTCTTTCTAACTTCAAGTAACAAAAATTACATAGGCTACTTACTACTAGGAGACACAAGAATAACGGTGAGAAATAGGCTACTAGTCTGCAGAAGAAACCGTCTCAGAATCTGAATCATAATCTTTTTTCTTCTTTTCAACTCCCTTCTGCTTGGTGTCCTTCTTTCTTTTCTTACCCTTCTTTGAGCTTGCAACGTGCTGCTCAAACAGCTTCAGAAACCTTTCGTTTTGGTCTACCAACTTTTCTTCGATTTCCTTCCTGCGCCTCAACTCCTCCAATTTAACTGTTACTTGCCTTTCCAATCTCTCTTCCTGTTCTTTAAGGATGACAAAATAGCTTCCTGAAACTCTTCTGATTTGACATGTCTCTTCTCTTGATTGTCGTCACACTTTTTTATCAGCTGCAGAGTTTCCTTTCTTGAGCTCTGTCTTCTCCTTGGTGTGCCAATATCCTTTTTTGATGGTAGCGAGGGTGTTGTACATTCTTCGTTCTTCACATCCTTATCTGTATTTTCAGCCTCATCACAAATATCAGTCATCTATGATAGTGAAGTACCTAACACTGTCATCACTCAAGTCGGGAGCTTGAGTGGCTGGGACAGAACAGCTTGGTATGCTGTTGTTGTCAGACCAAGAGTCGAAGGTGACAGGCGGATTTGCCGCATGAGAGTCTCCTTCTATTTCACAAATATCATAATAATATTTTGGAGGGTCCTGAACGTTGTTGCCAGTCTGTGAAATTGCCTTCAGGTGGTCGCGATACTGTACCAACAGCCCTCTGTACTTTCCACTTAGCTTATCTCTGACCTTAGCACCGAAATTGAATCCTACAGCCTCCATCTGCTTTTGTATCTTAATCCAGAGCCCTCTGGTTTGACCTGAGCGATAAATTTTGTTGTTTCCAGGATCGCGTAGCAAACTGAGCACTAGCCTGATAGCTCTTCCATCATTTTCAACAGTGTTGATGATTTTTTTTAGTTTTCCCAGGGTCAACAATACATCATCACATGAAAATTAGCCATTCAGTAGAACCTTGATGTCTACTTCTTAGCTTTTCTTTTGGTTGTCATAAACCTTTTTGGGGACACTATTCTGCAAGTACTTCAAGTCTGGATTTTCTGCACTGTTATCACAAACCTTTTTTGGTCAATTTTCTGTAACTTTTCAAAGTCAGTATTTTCTGCAATTTCATCTTCCCCACTTTTTGGTGCACTAGTATCCCTGACATAAGATATCAATTCGTCAATATCGTAGCCACTATTTCTAGCCTCTTCATGAGACCAAATTTATTTGACTCCATCATCTGCAAAAGATGAGAATGCTGAATTATCTGGAACATTAGTTGCGTTTTTTTTGCGTGGTTGGTTCCGTGGTTTGGCCGTGTTTTGCCATTTTCGCTTTTTCGACAAAACACGTAACAGCATGTTTTAACAAAACTTCGGTTTTTTGCGCAACACGAAACATCATGTTGCCTGTTCTACTGTCTGTTTCCTCAAACTTGGAACTTGCTCTCTGTGCGTGTTGCGTGTCCGATTGGTCCCTGTCCAGATAGAAAAAAGCTATCTGTAGATGACAAAAAAAAGGAAAAGATGGAAGGGAAGGAAATGGACGTAGATCCTGCAGAATATGTGTTTTTGAAAAGAGGCGAAGGTGAAACGTATGTGTACAAGAAAACAGGCAAGTAAAAAGCTTAGAATTTTTTATGTGAGTCAGGGTGGATTTTGTCCCCCCTATACGAAGAGGACAGAAACCGCAAATCTTATTTGCTCCATATCTCTTTTATGCTTGATCAGAAATGAATAATTTTCTCAAATTAGGTAAAGCAGACCTGATATTTTCAGCTGTGTTAAAAGTTTTTACCTTCTGGTCCAGCATCAAAAAGATACAGGAAGAGGACTGATACAGTGAATCTTATTTGCTCCATATTTCCCGACGCTGCGCCAGAAGTGGCAGTACCAACCTTCAATACCTTCTCAGCTGGTAACGTCCAACATGAGACCAGCTCAGGAGAATGTAACAACCGATACCTACTTAAGGCAGTCAGGAACTCTACTATTTTGAAACTATCAGCCAATACAGCCAGTCAGGGACAGTAGTTTTTATAAGATATTCCATGTTGTGACCAATACTAGTATATATACTATCTTCTCATTATATGATAATTTCAATCACTCCCGTGGGCATCATCATAAAACTGTACTTTACCGCTTCTCTAGAGCAGCAGGTTGGGGTTACACATGGGAGAGGTTTGAACCGCTTTACTGTTGAATACTGTCCAACACTAGTCTTATTTTCAGGGGACGAAAAGAATGTTTACATTGTAACAAAAGAAATGGCGGAGAATTTGCACTTACAACTCCCAAAGGAAGAATCAGTTGCCAAAACATATACTGTGCAACCTCCAGATGATGGTAAGTAAAACCAAAAACATATCTGATTGAAACCTTGTATGTATGCTGCATCAATGGAATGCTTTGAAGTAGATTTTAAGTGACATGTTCAGCGCTTCTGGAATATGCTTGGTGATGGAAAAATGTAGATTACAGTACCCTTGAGCTTGCTTACAGGCTCTTGGGTGTTAATTGTGCACAAATTTGGCAATCAGTCCCAACCAAGAGTTTTCAATCAGAACCCTTTTTCCAGCTAAACTTTGCTGAAGGTGGCCACGTAGACTGCAAAAGAAGTAAATGTGAGCTAAGGTGTGCCTTAAAGCACCCCTGGCTCATTTCCACTTGTTTCAGTACACCCAGATCTAGAAGTTGTTTGGGACATGAACTCGCATAATGTGAGTCGTGAAAGACTTTGTTCTATCATTGAATTTTCTGCTCTTGTTTTTTGGGATGTTCAAAATTGATCCTGGGTGGGATTGACTGACTGGGATATTTAGTGTTTCGTGAATAACAGCCTCTGCGAAGAGCAGGGGTAGGACTGTTCCAGAAGGTTATACCTATCTATTACCTTTTAATCTATAAGAGGAAAGGGAAAAAATAGGTTGTTAATTAATTATAGATTTTAAGCAACCAGAGAGAACCAGTATTCTGTTTCCTACTGACTGGGATATTTAGTGTTTCGTGAATTACAGCCTCTGCGAAGAGCAGGGGTAGGACTGTTCCAGAAGGTTATACCTATCTATTACCTTTTATTCTATAAGAGGAAAGGGAAAAAATAGGTTGTTAATTAATTATAGATTTTAAGCAACCAGAGAGAACCAGTATTCTGTTTCCTGGCATATTTTAATTTCATTTTTTTTTATAGGAGTTGGTGAAGTCTACAACGTTACTGAGGAAGCTAACATATCACCAGGAGATGATGTTGATCAGAACAATGACCTGCTGAATGGTTACATTCCAACAACAGATGAAATCTGGAAAATCAAAGGCAGTAGACAGAACGATACAGAGGCAACAGAGTACCTCTTGTCTCTCATGCGGGAGCCTGACACACATAAAGTGTACAAGAGCGGAAATAGCCGAGGATTATGGGTCAAAATCTCAAGTATCATGACAGAAGCGGGATTCAACTTAGGTCCGAAGGGAGGGGAGAAAATTTCAAATAAGTGGGGAGCATTGTTGAAGAGTGTCCAGGAACACAAGTGTCATATTAATCAGACGGGCAATGGCACCAAAGATAAGCCTCCATTCTACGATGACATCATGGACATAGAAGGTGATTCGCACTCAATCTGTCCACCAGTTGTACTGGATTCATTTGACATTCCATCTAGCTCTGGTTCCGTCCCAATGAAAGCAGAAATCATAATGACAAAGAAGCCCTCCCCAACCCTTAGCTTGAACAAAGTGGATGATAAACATGCTAATCCAAAAGAAGCAGCTAAGCGGAGTAACAGGATTTCACCAGAGGTAGAGTCAGCCGACGATTTTTTGCCGTCAGACCTAGAAGAAATTGACAGCGACAAAGCCAGCCCAAAAAACGTACTACCTGGGAAATCCAAAACCAGATCCAGTATGCGCAAGGAACACGAAGAGTTCTTGAAGCAGACTGAGCAGAAGCAGAAAGAGCGTGAACAGAAAAAGGAACAGCATAATGCTTTTGTTCAAGAACATTTAAAACATGAGAAAAAGCGTGAAGACAAACTGGATGAAATGAGGGCAGAGGAAATAAGTTACAGACGGAACAGAGAAAAAAAAGCAGAGGAACAAACGGACAGATTTTTGGCTCTTTTTGGGGCCCTAGTTGCCAACAAGTCATCAAAGTATGATAGTGACAGCGATTCGGGAGATAACCGCAAGTCAAAACGACAGAGGAAATCAAACTAGCCTTTTTTTCTCGTGGCTATGCATTGCTATGATTTTGTTCCGGTTTGAAAGTAGTGTTCAAGGCTATTCAGTGGATTTCAGTACTTTTTGAATTTGTTTGGCGTGTAGCGTAGAATTTCTTTAATTTTGTACTAGTTTAGTAAAAAGATGAGACAAAAAAAAAACTTGCCTCCTGTTAAGCTATCAGCCTTAAGGTATTTCTGTGCTATCATTTTTTTTGTTTTTTTTTTGCCTTCCTGGGGATTTACAGAGACACAAGCCACACAAACAGACTAAATTCTGATGAGCCATGCTGTGGAATATAAAGTCAAACTGTGTTGTAAACAGGAAATCTTATCTTCGACGAGATTAACGTTAGCCAAAAATTTCTTGAAAGGTGTAGAGATTATTTACTCCATTTTATTTACATGTAAGTGATCACTCGTTAAATGGCAGTGGAGGCAGACACATCTAAAGCAGAAGTGGCGAAAGTACCTGCACTGAGGAGGACTTCCCCTAAGGGAAGCCAAAATATATGCACCTTTCGTGGAATTTTTTGCTTATAGCACAGTTTGACAAGCCACACAAGTCTGGAAAAGCCAAAACAAGAATGAGAAAACAAGAGGAGTATACTACCAGGTTTACATACTGCATTGGAGCTATTAGGTACTGAAAAATGTAAAGGTGCTTCAGTTTCTCTCTGTATTTTGTTTTTCCGAACCTGTTGGTGGTAGAGATTCTGCAAATCTCTGTATTAAAGGGTAGTATGCCAAATGTATGGCATGACTGTAATATCAGGAGCCTTGTGCTGTTACATAAGCTGGGCCTTATAACCTGAACAAGCTTCTTTCCAGCAGAGAGACCTTGGAGCTTCCTTGAGAGAGCACCATTTCTGAAATCTTATCATCTGCGAGACTGACGTCAGCGAAAATCTTGTATATGATTAGATTTATTCTTTCCAGTACAGTTTGACCATATCTTCATCAGCGTGGCTCGCCAAATTTAGACTGACCTTCACTTCGACAGTATTAAAAAAAACAAATCAGAACAGAACGACCATACTTCTTAACTCTGATAATTGTATACACATATATAAAAAAAGAAACAAAAAACCATAGGCATCTGTACGAGCAAATCCAGCAGTTTTATTCAGGATCCTGGAAGTCGCGAAGCTATCTCATCTCTTAATCTGCGGCCTTCAGAGTTTGCCTGAGGTTGACTAAAGTAGAAGCTCACAGGCCAATCATTTTCATTCCAGTTCTCTTCGCACCATTTTTCAAGTTCATCTTCATTAGCCATACAGATGTTGTGTAGTACACAACAGCTGTTGATTATGTAGGGGATGAACTCCAGATCAGCATCTACACACAACAGTTTCCTCCATCTGCCCTTTAGTAGGCCAAAAGTGTGCTCAATACAAATCCTACCACAGGAATGCTTGACATTAAAGTTTTTTGTCTTCTTGTCAGATTTCCAATCCCTTTGTATGGAGTCAGGACTTCACTAGTAAGAGGATAGGCAGAATCTGCCAAGATTCGTTTGCCCCTTGGGATTAGCTGAGCTGGGTTTCCCAAAACGACTCGTCCTAATAAACTGTTCCTGAAAGATCACGGTTAACTATTTACACTAGATGCCACATCAGGGTAAAGGGTTTGAAAACGGCCAGGCTGCAAAGGCAGAAATGCCGCTGGCGGAGTAAGTGGCGCATTGGCGCAGAAATGTATAAATGTCACGTCAGGGTTGGGAAACTGTCACCTTTTCTGGAGGACAGGTCTAATGTCTGTGGTCATGAGAGGCATACCGCTCCGGTGGGTTGCGGTGCCTGACCGAACGTCGCAGCTCCGAAATGGGCTGGGTGGAGGTCGACGGAATAGGAGAAGTTGGTGGGTCGACGAAAGACGCTGCCGCAGTCGGGATAGGCAGGACTGGAGCGTTGCAGATTCCAGGGGGGGATGGGGAAGGGATGAAGATGGGTCGGTCGTGCAGCGTCGGGGACGGTAAGGGAGTCCCATACCAAGACGATGTAGGCGTCGGCTCGAACTCGTCGCGTTGGAAAGTAGCAGCCGGCGGATTTATTGGGGATTCGTTAATGTTACGTTCTATATTATTAGAAGTTGTTGAAGCTAAAGGCTGGGCTAAAGCCTGGTATGATTGATTTGAATGTTTACTGTCTCCTGAATCTGTATCAAATGCCAATTGGTAAAAAAGACGGCTATCATTCTCTTCTAAGCGAAGAGCGCCTCGAAAACGGCTGGCTGTAATAACCGGGGTAATAGGAGTAGGGTCATTTGGTCGAAAAGGAGTCCTGTACTGTGTGTATTTGGGGTTGAGATTCTACGAGAGTTAGTTACAGGACTGTCTGAATCATTATCACTAAGCCCACTAGAATGTGCAGAGTGCACATCTAGGTCTGAATTTCACTGAGAAAGAGATGGTGGCCGGCTGTGGCTACTGTCCGTGGATTCTCGAGTAGAGCCGAGAATAGGCGAGAACACCAGTTCGCAGGAGCCGTTAGATGGGCTCACCTGTAAAACGAACGAGTCTGGGGCTTCACCCCCTAAAACGTTTCTACTATCTGGCGTGACGCCATCATTAGACAGTCGTAGTTCAGCTGCCGGCGGATCATGGGGCACATGCGGCGAACTACAATTGTCCACAGGCGACAGAGGCCTAGAAGGTGGTGAGTCAGATCGCGAGGAGGGAATTTGGGAGGTCGAGGGAGATACGCGTACCAACGGAGGAGAAACTCGTCTCGGGGCGTGGATATAGGACGGTGCTTGCAGAGTCTCGGGTGGGACGGTTGACGAGTCCAAAGTGGTGTTATTGGAAGCCGGAATATAACCAGTCAAAACCGGGGTCAATACGGGCGCGGGGAGGGCTGGTATTTCGTCTTCAAAACGCACGTGACGAGATGGTTGGGTTGAAGAGTGAGGCCGTAACACAGGCGTCTGGTAAAAATCTCCAATATCAAGTAAGGGCTGCTGGTTCGAAAGCGGGTAAAGAGCGGTCGCAAAACACTCATTTCCCGAGTAAGAAAAAAATACTTGTAATCTGCATTGCAGGGTATGGTTTATGTTGAAAAAAAAAAGACTATTGTTAGATCGGGCTTTGGAAAGATTAATGAAAAGATAGCTGAAAGTGAAGTTGATTTATCACCATTTCAGGTGACTGAAAACAAAGAATCAGATGTATACTACCTGAAACTTTGGTCGTATGGAGGGGGTGGCTTCTCTGGGGGCGTTGCGGTCTCACCAGTTTGGTCACAGAGGCAGTGACCACAAGCAACACAAGGAGTCTGACTAGGAACGCTCCTAATCTCCCTTTTAACTGTCGTTGCAACGGGTCCGGCTCCAACTCAGGATGCTGACTCGCGTCTGAGCACATCATTTGAGCCATGTCTTCAGCTGGCTTCGGTGGCACGGGTTGTGCTTTATGGTCTTCTGTAACCTGCGCAGGTGGCTCTGCTAGCTTTATTGGGAAGGGGTTACTGAATTCAAAACTAAACTGCGAGCTATGCTCGTTGGTTTCTCCCGTTGAAGCGTTTGGCTGAGAAACCTGACTAGGTGGGAGTGGCAAAGTAGAAGTCCCTTCCACCACGACTATCGTTGGTTCTAGTTCTAAAGCTTCAACTGTAGTCTGATCAGAAGGATCTGGTTGATTTGTTGGTAGCGGGTTACTACTTTCAAAGTTAATTTGCGAGGTAGGCTCGTTAGTTTTCCCCAGTAGCGCGGTTGGTTGCGACATCTCACTTGGAGGACATGAGAAAAAAGAAGCCATTGCCAGAACAATTGTCTTTGGTAGTGGTTCAAACGCGGTACACATAAACGGGAAGGCACCTGTGTTTCCATTTAAGATTCCAAGGCACCAACAATTCTCTAATGTCATGGTAAAATGAATTTTGTCGCCTACCACCAGCTCAAGTTCGTCTTCACTTTGTGGGAAGTAGCTGAGAATTACTCTCAGGGGAATGCCCAAGGGTCTCTGTGCTTTGGGTCGTTTCTTCTAAAACCGGTACAACAAAGCTACCAGGAAATACCCCTCTCTTATCTAAAAGAGTTCCTTCCCACCAGACATCGTCAACTCTGACGACATTTTTGATGAAATCTCCTCGTCTGATTGTCAAATGATGATGAGCGTTTGCCTTGTAATCCAAGAAAACCAGTACTTCTTTCATTATTTCCGAAATTTTAGCACACATTTTAGATAAATAACTTCAGAATGAAGGTATTTCAGAAAAGATTTGACAGTTCTAATTAAATATTATAAGTTCTTACTTGAGTTTAATATTTTATTTTATTTTGAAAAATTTACTTCTCAAAGAGAAAGGGAATCATCAAGTGAGATTCGAAAAACATGAAAAAACAAACAAAAAAACAGAGCAGACTGACCAGGGACCAATATACAATGGGGGCAACAACCAATAAAGTAAACACTACCATATGACAACTTGTAAAAAAAATATGCGAGGTTCAAACTCTTCTAACCTAAATACCAAATGTGAATTATTACCACATAAATCTCCCATTTTATGAGGTATTTTAATTCTTAAAGAATATTTTTGTCAAAAAAACTGGGAAATATGACTGGAATATTACATATCATATGAAAAACATCTCACACAATGGGTTATTCATTGTTTGTTTAACATAAGCCTCATATGGAAAGATACATGGTCCTTAACCTATGACATTACTTTTTAGTTCACTCACTATGACTTCACTGTCATATACAAATCTCTATCATTAAGAGAATAGCCCATCAGGTAAGGGGGAGGGGGGGAATAATAAAAATACGTGAAGGGGCATGGTCACCATGTGACTCATCATCTCTCAATAATGCCTTATAATAAAGGCCAATACCTTCTTGCCTTCTGACAAAGGTTTAGAACAGTGGTGCTATATCTCAGGAAGAGGGGAACATAATAACACAGGGACTAATAGCACCACAATTCATCTCCATAAATATGCCTATAGGGGGGGAAGGGTCTCCCAACTTAACCTAACGACCCACTTATTAAGGAAACATAAGGAATACATGGCCAGGAAAGTAGGTTGACTAGAAAAAAAAATGTGAGGCCTACTCATACCATATCAACAAGCATACAAGGGGGGAGGGTCTCCAACTTAGCTAACCAACCCACTTATACAGTAAACATAAATGATGTACTGGCAGGAAAGAAGGATGACAAAAAAAAAATAGGGGACACAATCATACCACTGAACTACATTCACATTCACAAACATCATGAATAATGTCAGAACAGGTCACACTTCCTGTCATAACAGGAAAATATGGACGTAACATCCATTTCCATACAAAATTCTAATCTGTGAGGCTAATTGTTAGCTCAGGTCATGACTCCTGACTAACATAAACAACAATGACAACAAAACCACTGGTGAAAAATACCTATGAAATGCTCCATATAATTCATGAAAGAAAAATTCCTGATCAGGGAATAATATATCATAAATATTGGGCAAAAAATAATATGTAACAGTCATACTAACTATTAACCAGCCCAAGAAGTTACAAAACTTCTGGCAAATTCATTCTTAATACCCCCATCAATCATGCTATGAGTGGAACCTCACCTAACAAATATCCTTAAATACCCAAAATAAAAATATTATACCCATATTTTTACTTATGAATAGAGGACTTGCCTCACTTATCTGGGGGCATACCTCAAGAAAAATGGGGATATTAGGCCTAAGTTGTCATAAGGTAACACTTACTTTAAACGAAACGACAAAGTCCAGTACTACAAACCAAAACGCAAATCGAACAAAATTTAATTTTTAAATTATTTTCCCCCTTAAATCTTATAATAATTCCCCATTCTTACTTTTAAACCTATAATTTATTCCAAACAACAAACCAATTCCCAAACATTTTAGTTTACATTCTTCAAAATAAAAAAATCCAAAATTTTCACTTCACGTTCTTCGAAGAAAAAAAAATCAGAAAATTTTATTTTACTTTCTTTGACCAAAAAAATCCCAAATTTACTTTTAACCTATTATTACAATAAGGAAATGGGGGAAAAAAATTTCCAAAAACCCACTTCATGTACCATAGTTACGACAATGGTCTGGGGGAAAAATGCAAATCTAACTTTACTATTATTACTTTACTCAAGTGGGGAAACAAAAATCCAAAATCCACTTCTTACATCATTTTTACGCCTATGGTGTGGGGGGAAAATTCCAAAATCCCACTTCTGAAACCATTGTTACGATGACTGTATTTATATGTGGAGTTTGCACTCTCAACCTGATGTTATGGCGAGGGGTGTAGTAAGCCGGACATAAGATGGTAAATATCCAGGTATACAATCATCGGAGTCAGGATGGCCTAGGGCGTTGGTGGCCTACTACACGTGCAGAACTTCACGGGTTCATTATGGATTCCCCTGGTCGATTCACACTATGGTTTGCATACCGAACACACAACAGGTTATCAACCACTCATCATACACTAGGCCTTACAGGCCAGCCCACTCTAAGGAGCTTAAATGAGACTCATAGAAGTGACTTATGGTCCGTAAATAAACATAAGGTTTTATTGACTGAAATACTCACAAAAGAACAATCTTTAAGTGAAAAGAGTTGTTACCCGGTCGGGAATCCGGAAAGAAGTGTAGAAGAAACGTGACTCATGCTCCTGGCATGAGTCAGAATAACCACAGAGTTAATAAATAATGCAAGAATGCGGAAAGTTGCCGCGACAGTATAACAGATACAGGCGACGGAAGGGAGTAATGCTGCCTAGCGGCGGCATAACTAAAACGTACGGAATGCAGATGGCATCACCGTAACACTAGAACATGAAACTTGGAACAAGAACCATGAAACACGGAACTTTGAAAAAAAACGCAACTATTACAATTACAATTCGGTTTATTTTATCCATAAATATCTTTTACAAACAAAAATAGTGCTGGACATGTCATTACATTTAAAAAGATCAATCAAGGATATATTTACAATTGTAACCTATGAATTATATATACAATTCAACGGTTTAAAATACATTTCATCAAAAAATGAACGCGAATTTAAATGACAAGTCATGAAAACAATTACAAAAATAATTCGTCATAAGTTTCGCTACTAGCCTATTCTAATATTTATAAAACAAAACGATTGAGACAGAAAAAAAATAATCGGAGATGAAATGGTGAAACAATTCGTATCACAACAAAAATAAAGAGACACTCTGAAAAGAAACACACGATAATAACTTTTAAAGAGCGTTGAAATGTTTGGTGAAATATGGCACGAAAGAATTAAGGAATCGTTCCGATGAATGGGCATGAGACGGACTTTTCCCGTCTGGAGTACATTTAGCCTAGTGTTTCGGCGGCCGATGTTGCTAGCATATTCTGGAAGGATATCCCTATGTAGCTCTGATGCCAATATCTTTCTGCCAAAGCTCATGACTAGCTCATGCCTCCGTTGGCCTAGTGTCGTTATGTCGAGCATTTCTAGACTCTTTTCATAGTCTTTGTAATCAGTCCCGAGGATTATTTTGCATGCACGTTTTTGGATTTGTTCAATCTTTTGAGTTTTGTCATTAGATATAGAACTGTGCCACACCGCACATGCTTATTCCGTTAGTGGTCGAACATACGATTTGTAGCAGTTTAGGAGGGCCTTTCTGCTGAATCCAAACCTTCGTAGACAGGCGAAAGATTTAAGTAGACCAGCTGCCTTTGATACAAGATGATTTACGTGAGTATTCCATCGCAGATCGTTGTCAATGTGAAGACCAAGAATGTTGATGCTCTGCGAGGACGAGAGCTCGCATGCTGGCAGTTCGGGGATGTTTCTGTTCAGGAAGCTTACTCGGAACAGAATACTTTTTTCTTCGCTTATGCCTAGTTTGACTGGTTCCGCTTCTGATTTCCACTGCGTCAGTACTTTAAGTACAGGGTCGATGGTGTCACGAGTCAGAGAGAAGGCGAAAAACAGTCAAAGATAGGTCATCTGCGAATGTGTACCTGTTTATGAGATCTTTAAGTAATTTGTTGACAACAACCGTAAAGGCCAAGGGGCCGAGCCTTGTTCCTTGGGGTGCTCCACAAGTTATGTTTAGGAGCTCTGAAACATCCCCGTTTTGGAGTTCGACGCATTGTTCCCGTTCCGATAGAAAGCTTGCCAGCATCCTGGTAACAATAGCGCGCGCTCCCATAGTTTCTGATTCCTTAATGACTGTGGAATGTTCAAGGTAGTCGAAAGCCTTGATGAAATCGGCTATGAGGCAATCGACGAAGGCGCCATCATTTTCTAGATGTTTGAGCATATCGTGGATGAATCGAACGAGATAGTGTACAGTACTGCAGCCTGGTCGAAAGCCATACTTTCGTGAATTGATGTTGTCGTAGATGTCACTATACATCCATTTGAAAATAAAGCTCTCCAACACCTTAGAAAAAGTAGACGTCTTCGATATGGGCCGAAGATCATTTACTGACTTTGGGGAGGTCTTCTTCGGAATAGGGGTGATGATAGCTGTCTTGAACCTCTTGGGAAAGACCCCCTCAACAAGGCACTGGTTAACCACAGCTATAACAGGGGTAGCAAGTTCCTCACAGCAGTACTTGATGAGCCGGATTGGAATTTCTCCCGGATAGGAAGACTTGGTTGCATCCAGCTTCGAGAATGCTTCTTTGATTTGATATAGTTCAACCACTGGAATTTCGGAAAATGGCGGGAGTTCGTGAAGCTCTGTTAGACCGGGGTGCTTTCTACAAATCGTTGCGAAGTGTCGGTTGATTGCTTCAGCCGATAAACGTTCTCCATCCTCATCCCTAAGTTATATTTTCCCTTCCTCTCTGCCCGTCATTTTTTGAACAGTAGAATGAAACTTTTTGGGGTCAGACTTGGCCAGTTTTCTTTCTGTAGCTGCGCCGTGCGACTTTCGACTCGCCTTGATTTTTCGAACAATAAGGTTTCTTATTTTTCTTGCTCTGTCTATTTCGCCATTTAGGTAGTACGTTTCTCTCTCAGATATAAGACTTTTAATCTCGGCGGTGATCCATGGTTTGAGATTTGGTATTACCAAAATGTTTTTTATCGGGAAATAAACTTCAAACTGTTTGTTCACATGATTACAGAACAGTTCTCTGATTGATTCCGCATCTTTCCCATGGTAAAGCTCTCTCCAGTCGTGTTTGCCAAGGTCTTCTTTAAAAGCGTTAATAGTACTATCTTCGAAGGATCTGAAAGATATTTTCTTTCTCTTGATTTCTTATTGTTCTGACTTGGGCAGCCATATTACTGTCGCATGGTCGCTCATCCCAACCGGAATTGTAGTTGTAGGTTCCATGTAATGGTCCTCCAAGCTTGTAAAAATGAGGTCAAGTGTATTACTACCTCTCGTGGGGACTTTCACAATCTGTCGGAGAGAAAGAGATTGCCCCACCCATTTAGGTTTGATGTCGTTAAAATCCCCACAGATAGTGATTCCAGCCAGGGGATATTTGCTTCGGAAATGATCAGTACAACATTGCAGGTACGAAATGAGCTTTTTCCTGTGCGGTCTTTTTGGCGGGTAATACGTCACTCCGATGACTAGGGAAGAAATAGTTTTCGGTAAATATTTAGGTCTAAGCCACAACCATAATACTTCAATTTCTCGTTCTCTAGGTATTGGCGGCTCTGTGATCCGGTTTGGAATGGAGATGCGAGAGAAAAATCCCACGCCTCCTCCATGGCTCACGACTCTGTTGTTAGCGTCCTTTCACGGCAGGATATAACAGTCGTATCCATCAAAGGATGGAGCGTTGGCATTGGAACACCATTGCCGCAACAGTGAATTGACCTTCAAACACAAGTCTTGATCAGAAAGGAATTATATATGATGTAATGGCTCACAAATGCCACTTTCCTATAACAGCATTAGTTCCCACATGAAATTAACCAATTTACTTGCTAGTGTTTGTCAAGTCTATCCAGCCTTACTCTCAGATGCAGATGCAGTGGCTAGACTCAGAATGTTTGAAAACTGAATGGGCTTTCGTTAGAAAATGGTAAAAAAAAATAGATAACGGACCAGAGGTTCTACTATGTCTTGAAAAATTAGAAATAATATTACAGCTCCTTCTTGGGTCATTATGAAAGAGGACCCTGGACCTTGATATTTGATGCAAGATTACTTTTTTCTGTTTGCAATTCTCTAAGTTCTTTTAGTTTTCAGACAATTCCGGATATTTAGATTAAGCTTAAACTGGGGTATTCTAAAATTGTTTGAAATCGTGGACATTTCCGGCGACAAGCACTTACAAAGCTGTACTCGAGTTTCTGCGACCATTCTGTGTTATTTTGTGCTGGGTTTTATATGCTTCTGAATAAAGGTGACGTAAAGCGGGTCAAGACGGATTACTATCGGTATTGTAAGTTCTTACTGTATTTACCACGTTCATTCCGGAACCGAAGGTTAATTAGTCAGTATCAGGCAACGGATATTGTTCTCTCAGTGGAAAAACTAAGTTCAGCATTAACTGAAGAAGCGTCAATCCGTCTTGGTCCTAACAATCGTCTTATCCGCCTCTTTTGCTAAATTGTTATTTCTTTTTCTTGTATTTTATGTTATTTGTAGTTTTTTTGTTTTTTCTCCTTGTACTCCACTTTTTCCCATCGTAAGTGGCTAAGAAATAAATTATTATTATTATTATTTTAATGACTGATGAAACTTGACTCCACCAAAAATCGTTAAAAAAATGAATAGAGGCAAAATGAAACAATGATGGAAGGCATCTCAGAGGGAATTACAGAAACTAATCACTCCAGAGCCAAGGTAAGGAGAAAATAAAACTAGATTGCGGACCCTAGTATCGCAGTGACTCGGGTGATATCTAATTTCCAATCGAAATGGAACCACCCCTGGCTTAACCATTTTTATAGCTGCTGATTGCGTAGCTGTTACTTAAAATGCCTTATGTATGTATTTATGTTGGCAAGTAGCTCCTTTTTCTTTCTTTTTCATCTTTACTCCATTTTGTTCTGATGAAAAATATGGGTAGTAAACACTTTACTTAGTTACTTAATAAGCAAGGGGGGCTTATTACTTAAACGATTAAAAATATTTAAATGATTAAAAGACATTTCTAGTGGCGTTTTTTATCATCTAACTAGCACCTAGATATCATGAACTGCATGTATTTAGTATACCTCTAGTTTTCAGTGGCCCCTTTTCTAATAAAATAAGCTCTTAAAAAAATACACTCACACTGCGCTTCAAAGATACCGTTCTCATAACGCAGAACATAAAGATCATAATCCTCCTTTCTTTCCATTTTTGTAAAGCCCGCCAAATCTTCAAACAAAACGGCATCGTCTAAGGCTATCGGCAAGTCCTAAGCCGATAGGCGATGGACAGGAAGTTCGGCGATAGACGTTAGCCGTTGAGTAGAAAAACAGAAATTAGAAGAAACAGCTACGGCTATATGCTTCCGGCGAACGTAAAAAACGCCAAAAAACAAAACGGCTACGCTATCGCCGAACTGATCGTCAATCCAACATCCGGCAACCACTATTGTCGGATGATGTATGAACCACCTGCTTTTTGCAGACGACCTGGTGGTGCTGTCACCTACATATTGAGGTTGAGGTTGTGTCTCAGGTTAGTTCGGTAATGTATAGGATAGCTGAGAGTAGTGTTAAAAAAGTGAAGAAAGATAAAAGATTTAGGAAGGATTTTTTCGATGAAGAATGTGTGCAGAAAAGAGAACAGGTGGTTGAGTCATTGATGAAGTTAAAAGAGATAGGAGGAGATGGTAGTTTAAGTGAATATCGCAAACTTAGGAAAGAATATAAATATATGTTGAAGGATAAGAAACATAAGCTAGAAGTTGAACGTAATAAAGAAATAGTAAAGTGTTATAAAGCTAAGGATAGTAAATAATTTTGGAAAGGGATCAGGGCTGCTACGGAAGCGAAACAAGAAGACCTCACCCCGCGGGCTCAGTCATGGCCCGATTATCTTGAACGAAATGAACCTGATGTTAAAACTTTAAGAGGTGAGATCTCGACTTCTTTAAGGAAACCGGTACCGTACCCGCTGAAGGAGATGGATTATCAATTAATAAGTAAAATCGAGGAGGAAGAGATATGGAAGTCCATGAAGAAAATGAAAGGTAGGTCAGCCCCTGGAGTAGACGGAATCCCTGCAGTGATTTGGAAATGGGGAAGAGCGTATCTTCTCCCAGTTTTGACGTTAATTTTTTCGTTTATATTAGAGAATGCTCGTTGGCCACAAGCGTGGAGTACTTCAATTATGATACCAATATTTAAGAAAGGGGACAGGAGCGACCATAAAAACTACCGAGGAATACATTTAGGAAATGTGGTAAGTAAGATTTTTTGTAAAGTGATAGATTTTAGGTTAAAAAATTGGCTAGAAAAAAGTGAAATTTTAAATCCAGCGCAGGCTGGTTTTAGGGAAGGGTTCAGTACGCTTGACCAGATTTTTATATTAAATGTATTAATTAGAAAGTACACGAGAAGCAAGGGTGGTAAGCTGTACGTAGCCTTTGTAGACTTGAAGGGAGCATTTGATAATGTGAACAGGAAGTTGTTGACTGAAGTATTGTTAGAATTGGGCCTTCCAAATTTGTTCGTAGTTTTGATTGTAGAAATGTATTTGAGTATTAAGGTGGTGGTGCGAGTGGCGAAGAAGTTTTCAAGAAGTGTGAAATCTAAGATCGGTGTGAAACAAGGTTTAACTCTTTCTCCGAAGTTATTCGCATTGTTTATAAATGATGTAGTACAGCTAATGATTGATAATTCGGCCCCAACGGTGACGGTAGATATCATGTCCCTGTGTACCTTGTTATTTGCTGACGATTTAACACTGGTGGCGGATTCTAGTAGCAACCTTCAGAAACTTTTAAATTTACTAGAGATTTATTTGAAAAAGAAAGAGCTAACATTGAATGTTAGTAAAACAGCTGTGATGGTGTTTAGAAAAGGTGGTAGATTGAAAGAAGGTGAAAAGTTTGAATACGGGGGGGAGTACTTAGAAGTAAAGGAAGAATGGGTTTAATTGGGGTGTAAACTGCGAGCAAAAGGAGGGGTATTTGGAAAGCATGTGGAACAGGCGGAGATAAAGGGGAAAAGATGTGTTAATCTAGTTCTAAGAAGCCATTTGAAAGATATTAATAACATTAAGATTCATAAAGAGGTATTTAATACGAAGGTATTGCCGGTTATGCATTACGCCTCCGAAGTGTGGGGGTTCCATAAGGCAGGTAAGTTGAAGCAGATACAGTTGAATTATTTTAAAAGATCATTAGGACTGAGTGAAGAAAATTTTAGATGAGTGTGGTGTTGGTGATAAGTGGAATGAGGGTATGGGTCATGAGTTGGAGTAAGGAACAGTAGCTAAAGAAGTAAAAAATATATTTAGGGACCAGGAAATCCAGAGGTGGCAGGTTGACAGAGATAGTTCAAAATCTCTGAGGTTTTATACAGAGGCGAAAGAGATTTGTGTTTATTTTAAAGCGGGTTTAGATAGGGAGGAACTGAAATTAATAATTAGTATGCGTGCGGATATTTTAGCTCTGGGGGATAGGAGGAGGTACACGGGTAAGCCGACTGGGAGGATTGGTCCTTACTTCTGCCCCATGTGTGGAGATATGAATGAGTGCGTGCGACATATTATGTGCGAATGTAGGGAACTGAATGATTTAAGAAGATAAATATTTGGAGTAAATGAGTGTGATCAGGAATGGATGGAGCGAATGCTGAAGACTGAATGTTTTGTCACTATAAGGAAAGTGGGCAGATTCCTCAAGTTGGCTATGAATCACAGAGAATTTTTCTTGTAGATTTAAGTGTTTGTTATAGTTATGTTGTAGGTTATGTATTTTTCTTTTGTATTGCCATGGCCCTTGGGCTTTTAGTGTAATAAATATCATATCATATTATGGACTAAATAAGGGCCTGTTTCGGCGCCAATCAATGAACTTCGGTTCAGTGTAACCAGTGTTTTCGCGACTTTCGGTTCTGATGAACCGGTGTTTTTGCGTCGACCAGAATTTAGTTCGGCAATCGGTTCCGATTTTCAGTCAGGAAATTTTGGAACGGTTATTGTTACCGTTGACGATTCTTGGTTCTGATTCAACTTCACCGTCGTCAAGTAAAAAGTGAAAAAAATGGCGGAACATCAAATGGAAAAAATGTACTACAAGGGTTTTTTCCCTGAATCTAACGAGTATCTCATCTGTGATGAAACAGGTAAATACTTAGCTATTTGTGCATCTCCCAAGTTCCCATTATACCTGACTAAGCCTGTTTCTAACAATTAACCAATGCAACCTTGGACATAGGCATAGCCTCACTTGCCAGTGCTGAAACCGCTCAGTCTTTGAACATTAGTTGCGATTTTGCGGATACCATGGTATCTGTTACCACGGTAACTGGATCTGCATTTAGTTATTTTTGCAGTTACCGTGGTATCTGATATACGGTCCACTGCAAAAACGACTACTGCCGAGATTGCACTTTTGGAAGTCATCCCAAAAGAAAAACTGATATCCAGTTACATCGTGCTGAACTTCTTTCTCACCAATTTTACAAAATTTGATGAAAGTGAGATGACTTTTTAGATACCACGACCATATACCAGGTTCGGACCGTAATATCTGAATATCTGTTACCACGGTAACTGGCCAGATACCACGACAACTGCAAAAACGCCTTTTGACCGTGGTATCAAACACCACGGTAACTGCAAAAACGACTTTAGACCGTATATCAGATACCATGGTATCTGCAAAAACGCAACTATTAATTCAAGCTTTCATTTTTAACTACTTTTGCTATACAGTAGAGGCATGCGTATCTGAATGTTTGTTGAGTTTAAACATTAAGTAAATTACCAGTTTTCCATAGTCTGCAATGAATGGCCTCTTCTTGTTCAAAAATTCCACCTGAACTATTTACTATTCATTGTCTATCAGTAAGGATACATTTTACAGATGAAAGAGGATACATTTTTAATTAAAAAAAAAATTGACCAGCTCGTTGGAAGGTAATAAATGTCTTTTGTCTGAAGCAGCTTCTGATACCTAAAGAACAGCTCAGTCATTTGCCTACAAGTTACCTGCCAAGGAACTTTGGGACACATTCTTCTGGGCACCCTGAGACACCTTTTATCATTAAGTCCCAGAGTACCTTCAAGAGGATTATGTGAACTTCATGAAATGGAAACTCCCTACTTGAAACTGAAATTTCCAGAGTCAAACGATGGATGGAGCTTTTGTGACCACAGTCTACAGAAAAGATTTTCTCTGTCTTGCAAACCAAATCTTTGTTTGGGCGCATAACAATGTGTGAAAGTTCTGACTTTCAATGCTGACATTTTGCAATACCCTGTTGAATAAATATTGCTACATGCTTTTGTATTATGTTTTTATTTTAGTAATGATGAACACATTTTAGTAGTAAATGAAATTTGAAGTAAAACTCTACAATAATATTTATAATGAAATTTAGTAACAAAAAACAAATGGCACTGTGTCCCAAGTTCCCTTAGCCATATCCCAGAGTACCAGGGGTCAGGGTACTCTTGGACAGAAGAGGAGGGATAGGAAAGTCATTGGTACCAAGAAAAAAAATTAACTGTTCACTGAAGTGACTATGTCACAGGCCCCTATGTAACGATTTGTGGAGTTTTGTAGGGGCTGAAACTTTATTTTGTTCATTCATTTAGAATTTAATAAAATTTACCTGAACTGAACTAACTGGGCAAAGATGCAATAAACCACCCACTTATACCCGATTTTGCGCCCTGGTTGTGTTGTTAGGCACTGAAAGCATTGGGCAGGCTCTATATTAAGGGGATCTCGAATACCAATACCTAAGGAGTGGTTATCACCTGATGACCGCACCTGAGCCGTGCCACCCCTCTGTACGTCGTATAGTACTACCACACCATATCAACCAATATGTTATTACCTCTGTTTTCTACTTGCGAATTAGAATCTGCGAATTAAATGTATCTCTATACCACCCCACAGTATATTGTAACCCACAGCACCTCCATACTGACCTCACCCCCTTAGGCACATTTTTACCACCCCATCATATCCATTCGTACGGTACGATTTTTGATTTTCACTTGTGCATCAAAGCCTCTGCATTACACCGATATCGGCAAAAAATATCTATCCTCCATACCACCTATATAAACCCATGATTTATGCCCCTCTTGGTTTCTGGTGTCCTACATGCAAATCCAGGGCTCACTTGTGTTTTTATACATTAATTAACAGGCCAAGTCCCTCCACCCCCCTCCCTCCACAAATTCAAACAACTGTATACAGCGATATATACCCGTTTCCGAGAATACTACACCACAAGGGGTAGGCAATCTGGTCAGACTGTATTTACCACCACAGACGGTTTGGGTGTGGCTAGTTTGTTGGACTGGAGGACTTAGAAGCCTCGCAAAGCATTCCGCGCTGTGCTCCCTGAGGTAATTAATGGCGTCCGAGGAAACCTGAATAAGCATTTTGGATTTTCTGTTTAGCCCAAAACTCAACTGTTCACATTGAAGTGACTATGTCACGGGCCCCTATGTAACAGGTCATGGAGTTTTGTAGGGGTTGAAACTTCATTTTGTTCATTTATTTTGAATTTTATAAAATTTAAGTGAACTGAACTAACTGTTCAAAGATGCATACTTCTACTGTATAAAAGAGGCTTGAATTATGATTTCAGAGTAAGGTTGACCCACCACCACTTTCTTGTCCTAACAGTTCAGTGTTGCATATGTACCTGTAGCTCATGTCTTTGTTTTGACGTTAATGTTGCAGAATATGGCAGATCCTAAGAAAGAATCCCCCACATAGCATTTTAGAACACTGCTGATTCATCCACAGATCTCATTTGGGAGTGCTGCAGTTTGTAGATGCTTAAGTTCTTTGGTGAACACAAGGAATGTTATTTTAAAGGACATGTATGTCCTTCTGATAGTAGTTCATTCTACACATGCAGCATCTCCAGCAATTCTCATTCCTAAGATTCTGCACCTCATAAGTGCATCCCATTAGGAATATACTGATTGTCACACATGATGTGTTTGTTCTTTACCTGACATGTCATGCGCCTGGTGATTGTCTTCAAGGATTCCATTCGTCCAGATACTTTCTATGAAAATGACATCAAGGTTGTCAACCAAGGCAATGGACTTAGCTGTAAATTGGTTATGTACTTCTAGGTGTCCTTTAAAGATTTCTCAGCCTGAAATGCAGAACATGATATGGAACTTTCTAAAAAATTAATATGAAAACCATGTTCAATTAAAACATTAGAAACACAACCGTTTCATTGATTTTTATGGCACTTGCAGTGGGACTTGCCCGTCTGCCAAGTGCCATATCGTGATTGAAATTTCTGTCTGCCTTGGATCGTCAGTCCGGGTTTTGCGAGTTCAGCCACTTCCACATAAGCTAGGACGATGATTTTTATCAGAGACTCTAGATGGCTCTTATGTCGTCATATACTGTTGAAAAAACACGAAAATGCGTTGTTTTGAGTAGAAAACCTGACCAAGGAGGTAACTCAGTTTGCCCCAAAAGTGGAAATACGACCTTTTGATAACCGGGTATCGATATGCCCTCGATTACCTATCCAACTCAGATCTGGCTACGGTGGATGGGGGGGGGGGCGGAGTTTTCAGAAAATTCTTGGATTCAAGTGATACTTGATAGGTGGTAAGAGATGAAGCTTTAGGTGATCCGTTCGCTAGTTCGAACCAGATTAGAAACCAGATTAGGCCGCGATAGGGGGAGTTGAAGGGAAGTACCGGAAATCGTGTCTAGGGATCAAACGAGTGGATTGATTAGGCTGAAACTTGGAAGTTATAACAGTAATTTGCCCTAAATGATCCGAGGTCAAGCTGGAAATGCGTAGACTTGAGTAAACTACGTGTCCTATTAAAATTAAATTAAATTTTATTTATAACCCGTCTAGGTAAAGATCTATCTCTAGTCATAGATCTATCTATGTCTATCTCTAGGCCCGAAGCGCATTTTGAATGGTGGGTGTATTTGTGACGTTGTCTTCCACTTCCTCGTACCTACTCGTACAAGTTCCATATGAGTTCGTAGCAGGTTAAACTCACGGCCCACTTGTAGCCAGGTTAAACAATAAACTAAACCTTTTTTTTCAGGCAAAGCATTCTGTGTTTCTGTGCAGAATGCCAACAAGTTCGGTCTGGACCCTATGCAACTATTGGCACTGCCCCTGGAGCCAATACTTAAGAAGAAAAAAGCGAAGATTTCCACACAACCCACTCAAGAATCGCCATTTTGTACTGCTGTTGAGAATCCCAAGTCTGAAGAGGAAAACACGAACAAAAAGACAGATGATGAGGAGGAAGAAAATGCTGTACATAAAATTCTTGTGGTAAATGCTGAAGAGAAAGAAAAATCAACTGAGCAAGAAGGAAGTGATCGGAAGAAGATCTGGTCTCCACACCCTGGGGGAAAGAAACAGAAAGAAATTGACAGTCGAGCAACTGTCATGTTTCTAAGTCTTGTGAAGAGCAGGTACAACGAAATAAAAGACGATTCAACAAGAAAGGCTCAGATTTGGAAAGACATTGCAGAAGAGCTGGAAAGCCTCGGATTTGATCTGATGAAGAAAGCCTTGTTGATAAAGGACATAAATGTGACCAAAAGTGGCGTAACCTTGTGAGGAGCTACAAACAGCATGTGGCCAAGTTTGGAACTGGCATAGGGGGGAAATTAATGACAGTGAACCTGAGTTTTTAACGACATTCAGGATATCATGAAGGAAGTGCATCCGGCACATCCTCCTTTCGTAACCGAGTCGACCAAAACAAAACAGGACCCTACCCAGTACAGCCAAAAGAGGTTTAATGCGAAGAGAGCAGACTCGTCTGCCTCAACATCTTCGTCATCTGAGATTGATGACATAATATGAGAAGACGAAGAAGAGACTGAAATCTTTGAGGAAAGATTTCTGGGGAAGAAGGCTTCAGGGTCGATCAAAGTAAAAAGCCATTGGGACAGATCTGCAAGACAGACCTACCTTGACAAGATGGCGCAGATGCTCGAAAAGCAGGGGAAAGAAGCAGAGGAACAAAGGAAGAGGAAAGAGGAGAGGGAAAAAGAAAGAGATCAACAGAGAGTGTTATGTGTAATTACGCGTTCCAATAGTACACATTTTTTTATTTGCGGAATTCAACTTTGTGTTCAGCTATAAACACTTTGTTCTTTGTAATTGGCAAACAGCTAATGTGATAGTCGATGATGGGGTAAGAACACACGCTGAACACGAATATGAAAACCATTTTCTCGCCGGACAAGTAGTTCGTCCGGAATCCGGCCAAAACCGGAAAGTTTGTTAAAAGGTAGAAGTCTTATTTGAAGTTGATTAGATGTTCGATATAGGGGTAAGAAGGCATGCTGAACAAAATATGAAAACCGTTTTCTTGCCGGACAAGTAGTTCGTCCGGAATCCGGCCAAAACCGGAAAGTTTGTTAGAAGTTAAAGTTTTATCTGAAGTTGATTAGATGTTTGATGTAGGATATAGGGGATTCATAGGACATTCAGTTCTTGATGGGTCTCCTTAGCTGGAGAAAGTAAACATTCCTAGATGGGCCCAGTCGCCATAGATTTAGGGGTCAGGAAAGTGGGTTTAAAGCCTAGAAAAAACACCACAGTTTATTTGTTCAATTGAACCATCAGTTAATCATAAAAATGCAAATATGCTAAAAACACCACAGTTTATTTGTTCAATTGAACCATCAGTTAATCATAAAAATGGCAAATATGCTAACACGTGAAACTAGAAAACACTCATTGATCATCACTGCACTAATGACAATACCCTGGATCTTTTCTGAGAACCAGACTGCAACAGAGAAGGAACTGTGTCATTCAAAACAAGATTGACATTCAAGTGTGGCTGTGCATCTAAATTTCCTCTGAATAGATGGCCGTTCTCGATACATAGGTTGTGAAGCACACAACAAGCAGTTACTATTTTTACTGATTTCGATATGGACTTTGCTTTCACGTCTTAGCAGCGCTGAAAGCGATTGAGAAGCCCCCCAAAGGTTTGTTCGATAGTAACCCGAGCACTTGACAGTTTCTTGTTATATCTTTTCTGCGGAGCTGGTACATCATTGTTTGGCCCTCGTTTGAATGGGACCATTATGTCCTCTGTCAGAGGGAAAGCTGAGTCTGCCAGGATGTGATAATCCTCTGTTCCCCTTGGGAAATATTCAGAGCGATTGTTCTGTAAAGTGTTCCACCACTCTGTTCTTTTGAAAATGTAGGCATCGTTGTTGCTCCCAGGAAATCTAATACACGTAAAACAGAATCTCCTGTCTGGAAGTGCCATAGCCATCAACACAATACTGTGGAATTTCTTGTAGTTCAAGAAACCTTTTTGGTGGTCTTTGGAGGACTGATGGGAATATGGCATCCATCTAGACATGCAACTGCACCTGGGAACCCTGACCTGGCTTGGAATCTTCTTGCAATTGTTGGATATTCACTTGGCTGTGGCCAGGAGATGAATATATGTTCTTCGTCAGTTAAAATTTGGCAGAAGGCATCAACTGCAAACCATACAGCAGATCTTGATCTTCCAAACAATTTTGCAACCACTCTTACAGGGCAGGTATTGGCAAGATAATTTACACCCAAGTATATTGCTTCTTCAAGTGGCACAGGGTAGTTCCCACCTCTGTCGATTTTCGATTCAAATAGCCTGAAATTATAAAACAGTAGGTAGTTAGTTTGTGGTAAGTTTGTGCGTTAAGATATGGAGAATCAATGACGTCACACAGCAACTTTGGTTTGAAAGCAAGCGATGGTCATCTTATCTATTCGAATTTGGTGTTTATTATTGGTGTATTGACAAAGGGGAATCCGGTTCTTGAAATCACCATAATTTTCTGGGGAATTTTCGGTACTTTTAATATACCTGAATTTACATGCAATTATTAAAGTTTAACTGAAAAGCCAACTCATTTGTGTGTCATTTAACTGGATACACTGAATTATTTGGATTCTGCAAAGGGATTTTTTGATTTTCCACTCCCTGCTCTAGTTGTGAGGCTCAGAATATCTCCAGCCGTCCCCACAGCGTAAATTCTACTATGACGTGGGAAATTTTAATCTCAACACAAATGCGGCTTTTCAATGGGCAGTGGTGAGATCGGTGAAGATTGCTTAGTGCCTGAACAAAAAAAAATGATAAATCTTTCTCGTAAGGCATACAGCAAAAATGCAAGCGTATAGAGGCACCACAAATCACACGGAAATTCCACTATTTGAGAATCGATTATTCGTGAATAGCGGAACAACGAAGTAACGCATTTTCAGCGGGTCTTCAAGCCAATTTAAGTGAATAAGTGATGGGTAACTAGATTTCCCAATCCTAGCCCTTTTCGGTTAAACTTTAATGAAAATCGAAGCTAGCTAGAACATATTACCGGCAGTCTTGTTAAATCAAGAACTAACTTTGTTCTGAATACAGTGGTGTTTTTTAAATATTTTTAGCGGCTGTCTTTGACAGGACAAAATGGAAAAACAAATATGAGAAATCCGCAGCAGTTCATTGTTTATTACAGAAAATCGTCAAGTTGGGGCTGCTGATGGATGGTAGCGCATTTTGTGGCTACCCTAGTATGGGGCTGACTGCATTGCTTTGTCTATGACATGTAGGGAAATAGAAAAACAGAGTTTAGCCTACATGATAAAGTCTCTGAGTCTTGCAAATGTTGACCTGCTCATTCTGAAGTGGGACCAAAAGTCTGCTTCAGAATAGCGACTAATAACATCAACATATCCACTCAGTTTTGGGCGCACTTCAGGCATGCCAAAAACAGTGGCATATGTGAATGTGCATGGATTGTTCTCCTCCTCACTACTCTCACTCTCACTTGCTAGGACAAATTCTTCCTTAATCTTTTCTTCAAATATCTTCGATGTCGTCCAGTTTCGACCGTGTTTTTGCGTAATTTCCTATGGTTTAGAAGGACCGATTTTTGGTCATGATGAAAAAGTGTTTTCGCGACAACCGATTCGCGATTCCCGCTAAACATCGGTTGGCGCCGAAACACACCCTAAGCTCCTTAAAATTTGTGACAGTTTTGCGTCACAACATGATATTCTTTTCAATACAAAGAAAACTTATGTGATGTTTTTCGCAAAGCTGGTATTCGTGCTGCTAAAAATGATGTGCAACTGTCAGGTCGAACACTGTGCTCTGTTGATAAGTTCCGTTATTTAAGGTTCACATTCAATTCTAGCCTGAACGATGACATTCATGTTAAAGAGTTGATATCGGGGCTGTGCAAGGTTTTAATTCGTAAGTTCAGGAAGGTGGACCTTGATGTACGTATTCCGCTGCTTAGAACGTATTATTATCATCTTTTTGTTTTAGCATTGGTAATTAATCCTACCGCTAAGAGTCTTAGCAATGCCAAGGTAAGCTGTAACCGTGTTCCAGCGTTTGTTTAAGCTACCGTGTATCTGTAGTGTTTCTTTGGCGCTCGTTTCGAGATGCCTCACTTTTGACAAAATTCGCCGCAAGGCTAGAGCGGCACTTCTGTGCCGTCTTTTAGATTCAAAGATTGAGGTTTTTAAATTTGCCACGGAGCCAGTTCTTCATTGCCTGCCTGTATGGCAGTATCTTCTTGATGCAACGCGGCAGCAAGAATAGACCGCATGATTTTGTGATTGTTGTTGTTTTCTTTTTTATGTATTTTTTCGTCTATGGCAATGTGCTGAATTAAAAGTATTCATTCATTCATTTCCACGTGTAACAGAAAAATCTGAGCTCCAAATCTCGCTATACTGCTGCCATCCCGATTATTTCGTAATTAAATAATATGGGTAAAATTTAAACTCACCATTATCATTGCTTTCGCCCATTCCAAGATTCCGATTGTTAAATTTAAGCTCCGCCTACCTACGATTTTCGTTCCTGAACTTCACGATTGTTAACTATTTTGTAAAGATGGTTTTTTTTTTTTTTTTTTTATATTTATTAACATAGCTATATATAATATTATATATTTTTTTTTAATTGCCGCGTAGTATCTTTTCAGTTCTTCCTGTCCAAAATGATTTGGCCAGGTGACTACGCTTCCACTTTCCCTCGGTGACGCCAACGGTCCTAACATCTAATATTTTAAATTATTTTTCAGTGACCGACCTATATATTTAGCGTCACCTACACTTTCCTCTATCTCTACATTCAATTTTATTTTTTTATATTCTTTCTCATTTCCTCTTTTACGATTATCTCTCATTTTACCATTTTCATCACATCTTTAAAACATCAAAATTTTCTTTCTTCCCTTTTTTTTTTAAACTCTATCTTTACTATTCTATTTATATCACTTAATCAAAAACAATGAAAAGCATTCAAAAAAATTATTGTAACATGAAAACGAGTCAAACACAAAAAACAAAACAAAAACAAAACAAAACAGCACAACCCACGCCGAGAGGTGCCCTTCTGCCATAGGGCACATCTACTGTGGTGGCAAAAAACTACTACCTCAAAAACAAAAACAAGACTCGAATTCTTTTACAATAAAAAAACCAACACACCAACCTCCCAAACTTAAAACTTAACACTAAATCAAAAAATCTTTTTAAATTTCCCCATAAACAAACAAAATGATTTCAATGTGCTCTATTATTACAAAAAACAAACATCGGTAATAGAACACCTTGAAATCATCCCACACTCACAAAAAAAATTAAAAAACCATTTCTCTTTTTCTAAAAACCCACAAAAAACAAATTTGAATGCTTTTCCTATAAAAACAAAACAAAAATCAAACAAAACTAAATTTAAACCAAATTATTTTCTTATTAAAATTATATTAACATATTTACAATTATTTCCAAATATCATTAAATTAAATTTTACTGTGCAAATTTAAACCCTCCAGCCACTCGCAATCAACCGTTCTCGACCACTTCGTAGACTGCGAATTCACTTTTACCAGCCCTTTCAACCACGCCTCAAACTGGCTAACTTTCACTCCTCCTCCTTTTCTTCGTCTTTTCCACACATACACACATGCGCACATAACCACGAAACACATAGCTCGTTCTTTTAGTTTATCCTCCACTTCAAAACATAACTTCACAATTTTCTTTCGATCCTCGACACTCGCTACGTTCACATCCTCTTTCTCTAATACCTCGAAAATCCTCAAAAAAATCTCTCCGTTCTCACTACATTCTATTAGTTCATGCCTCATACCGTCAGTAACTGTTTCTCCACAAAGATTACACAAGGGGCTTTCTGACCTTATCATCCTATTTAATCGATCTTTATATGGGAGAATTCCATGAATTACTGAAAACATTATATCCCTGCAATCTTGTTCGCATCGACTTTCGTGTAAATGTTTAAATGATATGCCGAAATCTATAAATGGCTCTTTTCTTTGGGCACTAAACTCAACTTGGAGATTTGCTCTTGATTGCAGAAACTGTTCTATAACACTTTTCATGCCATCACTATCAACTCCATTGTTCATCCCCCCTCCCTTTCTGAGGTAACGGAGCGTTTCTGCTGCTCTTCTCAGCTCTTCAGGGATTTCTTTTAATTTTCGTGATAAGTTTCCTTCGTTTTCTTCATTTATCACGGGGAGTAGCCACCCTCTTATCATGCAGCTAAACTCATCCTCTTTCGCCAAGGAATCGCACAAATTCCTCAGGTGCAAGGATTCACATTTTAGTCTAAAATCAATCACTCCCAAACCTCCCTCCTTTCTCGGCACATACAGCATTTTCATGCTCAGTTTCTCTAATTTACCAAACCACACGAACCGCCATACCGCTCTCTCAATCCTTTTAGCATAAACTTCAGATAACTCGAACACTGGTGCAAAATAAAATAAGATGGGGAGACAGTACGTGTTAATGTAACTTGCTCTCTCAAACACACTTCTCAAAAATTGTTTTTCACGACCCCCCAGCATCCCCTCAATTCGCCTCACTTTTTCGTCCCAAACATCAATTTTTTCTTCGCTATTCCCCCACTGGACTCCTAATATTTTTGCTTTTTGTACCAACTGTAGAAATGCACAGTCCACATCACTAGCATCTACTTGACCACTCAGGACCAAAATATTGCTCTTTTGCCTGTGGATCTTCACTTGAAAATGGCCTTCATACCATTCTAACCCCTCACAAATATCTTTTATATCACTTTTTTTTCCTGCTACGAAAGTCCCATCATCAACAAAAGCCGCAGACTTTATGCTCAAACGTGGGCTCACAGGGAAACCCATAATTCTTTTTTCAATATATTTGAAAAGAGGATCAATATAAATTTCAAATAAACTTGGTGAAGATGGGTCACCTTGTTTAAGTCCACGAGCCATCTCAACTGTTTCCGTAAATATACCATTTACGTTTATCACTATCTGCGGCTGATCATAAAGGTTTTCAAAGAACTTCACAAATTTATCACAAAAACCAAACTTATGTCGCATCAGAGTCCACAGAAGATCTCTGATAACCGAGTCGTATGCTTTCACCACATCTACACTCACAAGGGCTAAAAACTCGAGGGGTATTCCGATTTTTCTCATTTCTTCCTCTCCTCTCGAAATCAAATCTCTTATAACACATAAAATGTGCTGTGCTTTTTTTCCTTTTAGACCTCCGTGTTGGTACTCTCCTAAAATATTTGCTAGTACCACCTCTATTCTTTTGGTCAAAACCTTCGTACATATTCGGTAGTCACAGCATAGTAGAGCAATTGGTCTCCAGTTTCTTATGTCTGTTTTTTCCCCTCCTTTGTGCAAAAGCGTAACACTGGCCATCTCTTCCTTTGGGTAACCATAAGTTACAAACTCATTGCAGACTTCCACAAAGAACACACTTATCTCATCCCAAAAATCTTTGTAAAACTCATAGGTCAAGCCGTCAAATCCCGGTGATTTTCCGGTTTTCAGGCTTTTCAAAACTTTTTCTATTTCTTCTTTCGAGATTCTCTGCCCTAGACCCTCATTCTCTTCTTCTGACACTTTCTTTCTCACTTCAAAATCTTCCAGAAAATAACTCGGCTCTCGGGGGCGCGTTGGCTTTTTGAACATGTCCTGGTAGAAAGTATGTATCTCTTTTCTGATCAAAGCTGGATCTTCTAGAATCTCACCAGCTTTCCCCCTTATCTTGGATATTGAATTGGATTCTCGATTTCTTTTCGCTTTTATCTTCGATGCCAGATTAATTTGCTCTGTATCATCTAATTCGTTAAGTCTGTTTCTTACTTTCCACCGTTCATATTCTGCTTCCTCTATTTTTTGTATCTCATGTTTTACTTCGTCATATTCATACCACTCGCCTTGGCCGGAGTCAAATTCGTCCTTGAGATCGTTCAAAACTCTATATAGGTACCTTTTGTGGGCTTTCTCAGTCCTTAAGTGGTCCTTTTCTAGTTCTCTTATGTACTTAGATATCCTCTTTTTGAATGAAATCCAAAATTTTCGCTTATCATTTCCTTCATTAAATTCTGCCAGAATTTCTCGAATTTTCGCCCTGACGGATTCTCTTGTATCTTTTAACTTGATGAACTTTGGGTCCATCTTCCAAAACCCTCTTCTCTCCCTTTTTGGTTCACTACCTTCTTTTCTATTTACATCAGCAACAACAGCTATATGATCCGAAAAAGGGGCTATTACATTTTCCACTTGAGTTATTTGTGATACAAGATCAGCACTTACATAAATACGGTCAATTCTGCTCGCTCCTCTCTGATCTATTCTTGTGTAACCTCCTTTTACTTTTCTTTCAAGCCAAATGTCCTTCAAAGTCCACACCTTAACTAAATCTTTCAGATCTTCACTTAATTTTCGGTTCAAACCTCTTTTACTTTTATTGCAAATATCATTTTCGTCAGTAACACAATTAAAGTCTCCCAAAACAATTAACTTATTCCCTTCCAAATATTTCGGTAACTTCCGTTGGATCACTTCCGCTCTCTGCTTAAAATTGTTAGTTCCTGACGGAAGATGAGTGTTCACAATTACCACGTCCATCAACTTCTTGGACACATACCAGATCGATTTTATTAATTTTTACAAAATCAAAGAACAACTTTTGCCGTTTTTTTTGCTTCATTCCATTAACATTAAGCGTGGCAATCCTCATGATAACGATCAAACTGGTGGGTTTTCTTTCTTTTTTTCACAAAAAGATCCAAACTTTGCCTTTTTAACTGTTTATTTCGTTTTAGTTTCGGCTTTTTTTCCGCTCGTTTTTTCGCCGCCCGTCATCTTCTTCTTTCCGCTGGGTGTCTCTGTCTCCTCCGAGTCCAGAGACACCTGGCTTAGTTGCCTCTTCGGTGTGGCATCCGTAGGCTTTGTGCTACCGGCTGGGTTTCTTTTTGCGGGGATCCTTGACGGGCCACTCTTTCCTGCCTTTTCTGTTGTTTTTCCTTCATTTTTTTCTTCTCTTTTGTTTGTTTTCTCTTCTGACCCCTTACTTGTTCCTTGCGCACTTAACGATTCAAGTACCATACTGACAGCCTGATTTGGCGTCAGTTGAGCTATACCTTGGATCTCCTTTTGTAGGTTTCCGGAATCGCTTGGCCTTGGGGTAGGTGCAGGTGTGCCTGCCGACACCCACGGGCTAAACGACCTGTTTCCTTTCGGCTGGTTTGGGGCCTTTTTCTTTGGGCAATCTGCCGCTCCATGACTTGCTTCATGGCAAATAAAGCAAAGCTTCGGTTGCCCATCGTAGCTAACGTACATTTTCTCATCCATAAGTTGCATCGAAGGCGGGATTTCCTTTTCTACGTACATTAAGGCAGTCCCTTTCCCTGTGTACACTGGGATGAAACCTTCTCCCTCGTATACTCTTCTTCGAATATTCAAAACCTGCCCATACGGTCCAAGCGCTCGAGAAATATCTTCGTCGTCCGCCTCACCAGGAATTCTTCGAAGATACACGACGTTTGGTCGCTTCCCCGACTTCTCCACGAAGACTGGATACAGAGCCTGTTCTATCTTTATTCTCATGTTTGTTTTTTTCAGTCTTTCTACGGCCTCGTCCGCCAACATTGCCGTTTTCATAGTGACGCGTACGCTACCGTGCCGCCTAAGGTCATCAGTATCAATCGCACGTACATTCGTTTGGTTCATGCCCACTCCCTTCAGGAAATAATGGACTGCAGCGTCCGTCATTTGCCTCATTTCCTCTTCGGGCACCGCGTTGAAATCGAACCTGATCGTGCTTTTGTTCATTCTCTTTTCTTTATTTTCAACTAACACTATCCTAGATTATCCTAAACTCTAACCTATCACTATTTTTTTTTTTACTTTTATTTTTTTTTTCTACACCCAATACAAGATTAATACACACTAGTGGCAACACTGCCTGAAATAAATCAAGTTTACTCACCAAGAAACTAGATGGCGTTCAGTAAAAACTCTCACACATACCTCGACTTTTCGACATTTTCTCACACTTTTACAGTCTAAAACTTAACTAAAAATAACACACACAACACAAACTATACTATTTTCTTCAATCACGCTAAATCTCTTATCTATAAAAAAAAAAAAAAAAAAAAAAAAAAAAAAAAGATGGTTGTTGAGCATCTATTTGAAGAGAGAAAAGAGGCACTGATGAAATAATCTGGAAAATGGATACTTATGAGTAGTCTGCAGAGTGCACTGTTGAGAAAGGAAGGTAAGAATTATACAACCCTAAGTTTTTTAAGGCATTTCTAGACAGATTTAAAGAATACACTTTCTCTACCACTCAAAAGCAGCCCAACGGGGTCATCATGCTGGCATCATGGCACTCTGATTTGATCCGTTTCTCCTTTTCTGATTGCTGAGATGACCAGAAAGAGACTGGATACTTAAGTTCATTGATTGGCACTGCAGTCTGTTTACCTCAGGAGTACAGTCCTTAGCAGCAGCTTAGCAGTAGGCTACAAAAAATGTGAAGTAAAAATGGGCAGTACATCAGCAACTCAAACAAACATACAATTTTCAGGAAGCTAAAAGAACTTGCAGTTAATTATGCTACAATGATGGTGACTCAATGAGACAGAAAATGTTCCGGCATCATTGCATGTTCTTTCCTAGATAGTTGTTATCTTTTATCTTCGTTTCACAGTTGTTTCATATTACTTGCTCTAACTTAGTTCTAGACTTGTCCTTCAGCTTACCAGCCACCGATCAGGCGATAATATGCAAGAAAAATACACAGAATACAAAATGGCAACTAGCAGAAATTTAGGGAAACATTTTCTGCGGTATCTGTTGAAACCAAGCATACTTGTGTTATTTGTTATAAAAAGTTCGATTGTTAACAGGCCAGATATTAGACATGCTCTTCAATCGGTTGTAAACAACACAAACTTGCTTTATTCTTGAAGTTTGCAGGATTTTTCTGGGCGTGTTGCTTCCATGACTCATGGTGGTGTCATGGACCATGGCCAAATTACAGCAGAGCTGGCGCAAGACAACCATTTGTTCTTTTAGCTTTATTTTCAGGCTTAGCTGTTCAACTCTCCTCTCGCTCGTCGGGCTCACTCAATCAGGGAATATTTTCCCTACTAAAAGAAAGGGAAGTTTTTGAATACGTCAAAGCTACATTTTCTATTGCTGAAAAAAATATTCTCCTCACTCTTCTTCTCTTGGGTACAAGTTAAGGGATTCCCCCTTCTTAAATAATTATGGTTGGTGCTGACAATCTTTGTTAGTGTAGCTACATGACATTCCAGTTTAAAAAAAAAACTTGGGATGGTTATAGTTATGTTATGAATTTCTGCCACCGAACTGCAATAAGGTTTAAGAAAAAATGAACAACCAATTGTTTTCAGGCGCACTGCTAAGGATATCAAATGAGCAAGTTGCTGCAATGGGCCTTGATATTTCCAAGGCACCATCGTCTTCAGCCTACATGAATTATCAAGTAAATGAATATGATAATCCTACTGCTAAAGCTGATATTGAAATGGACAGTGATACTGCTAACTATTCCACTACTACCGCTAAAACTCATACCGGAAAGGAGACCAAATGGACCCATGAAGCGGTGATTGCAATGATAAATCTTTGTCAAGAAGAGGAAAAGGGTGGTAATGCAAAAGCTGCGTTCGATTTGAGTCCTCCTTGTCTCGGTCTTGTCTTCTTGTTACTGCCTTGTCGCGGTTTAAATCCGTTCTATTTAGCCTTGTCAGGTGAATGACTCAGCGGACAAGCATCACAAATAAAACGCAGTTGAGAAATCTACCTGAGACAGGACCGAAACTTGCTCCGATATCATGTCATCATTCACGGCGTCCTGTCTGACAGGATGCTGACAATTGTCAACTGACAGGGCAAATAGAACGGCATTAAGCGGACAACGCAGTTAAATAAAACGGCATTTTGCTGACAGGACTGAGACAGGACCGAGACAAGGGTAAATCGAACGCTGCTAAAGTCCCCAAATATTTTGGTCTTCAATATCTGGATCCACGAATAATGCTGGCTACAATTTTTCGGCTAATCAGGTGAGTGATAAACTGAACAACTTGAAGGCACGCTTTAAGTTTTTAGTGATAAGGTGCACAACAGTGGGAATGGAGCTGTTAAGTGGCCATATTTTTCTTTGATGAAAAACTTCATGAGAAGCAAGCCAGAGATTGACTTTTCTGCGCTCGCTAGCAACGATGGAAAGCTAAAGATAAGCACTTCAGAAAAAGCAAAACTGTGTTGCAAGGGTCGTGACACTAGTAAAGATCAGTCGGATCTAGAGGAAATCGATTATGATGATCGTGATCCCATAGAAGGATCTTCAGGCGTATTCTCGCCGCTCCTCGAGGATTCCACTTGAGGAGTCCCCGCGTTTTTGTTTGTCTCGGGGACTCACTCCACGTATTCTCGCGAGTCCCTACGGACGGGGAATGCTCCGATTATCATCACCATCATCAAAAAGGACTCCCTTTCAGTTTTGGAGGGGAATCAATTTTCGCTGGTGTTGGTGCAATGTAAAATTAATTAAAAATGATCAGAATAAACCAAACCAAAAATCCGTTTTAGAAGCATTCCCCGTCTTCTCGCTGTTTTTGTACGCGGAGCCCCGTGGAGCGAGTCCCTCTATTCTCGCCGTTCCCTTCGAATACGCCTTTCGTCTGGTAGAAAACCGGCCCGAAAGCCAAAGAAAAAGAAGAATACCGTTGAAATGATGGCAGAATTAAAATGTGATGCCAATAAGCGACAAGCCGAGCGAATGGTTGTAAATAGTAAACTCCTTGAAAGATTTTTCTAGAAAATGTGAAGCTGTTCATATTCTCACTTTTTTTTATTATAAAGATAAAAAATACAAATACACAGAAAAGCAAAGTTCGGATGGAGATTGAAAAAGTAGCGTATCAGTTGCAGGTAAACACCAGTTATGGCATCGATGCAATTGAGTCCCTTTTCTAGGTCCAGGACTTGATCTTGTCGTAACCATGGGCGCTGCTTGACTAATCATATGCGGATCGGGACTATAGTCAAAGAATGGATCAGCATTGTCAATGCACATGTTATAAAGAATGCAACATGCTACTATGGCGGTAACAATAAACTGCATATCGCCGGATGGGAAATACTTGAGGCGTCTGAATCGTCCTTTTAGATAAGCAAAAGATCTTTCAACGACCATTCTTATGGCAGTGTTTGTAGTTGCACCGGGACTGGGTAGGTTTCAAATTCCCTGTATTTCTGTAAGGTGTCATTAAGTATGCTTCATCTCCAATCATGTGGGGTGTCATCAGGAAATCTGATTGTACCATTCTGAATTGCCTCTGCTAGAGCAGAAGTTCCGCAAACTCTAGCGTCATGCACTGAGCCAGCAATTCCTGTTGAAGTGTTCATATGACGAAGTTTGTGGTCACATACTGCCTGCAGCTCAATTGAATGGAAATCTTCCCTGTTTATGTAGGACGCAGGATATTCTTTCGGAGCAGGAGTTGATATGAGTCCCATCAATCGCACCTATGGCATTTGGGAACTGTGCCTGCGATATGAACCCCAGTCACACTTCATCTAGTCTTGCACCTTGTGGCCACCTTATAATATCTGGACCCAACTTGAAGATAGCTGTAACAACTTGTCTGGTACACCTAAATACACTTGATTTCAAAACGGTAAAACGTTCACTGACAGATCTATAACTGTCTGGTGTTGCTAATACCCATAAAGTTATCAGAATCTATTTTGCAAGAGGAATTCCATTGTCAAGTCCCAGATGGTGATGAATTCCTGCTGAATTTTTTCCTGTGAGGATTTCTAAAGTATTCCTTCCAAGCACAATGAAAATTGAAATCGCGGTCCCTCATGGTTGGTATGGTCTTCTCGAAATACTATCGTACTTATGCAATCTACAAAGGTTATTTTAGTGTTGCACCCCGTGTCATGACATGGATTGTTTCAAACTACAAACTTAGACATTGGAACCTAGAAAAGAATGTAGTTAGGCAAACAAATGCAAAGTCATTACCAGCTTTAGATGCTTCAGCGATAACATTGCTATTTTCAAGTACTTGATGAGTTTCTTTTTAAGCTGGCAGCCCTTAAAATTGGCTTTAGGTTTTTTTTCCAAACCCAGTTGATAGTAGTTTTATTAAAATTAGTGGATTTTCTCATCATTTAAGCTCAATGTTCTGGGACTTCGATTTGGTAAGCATATTGAATACTAATCCGGGTGCAGCTCAAATGACCTTTATTTTGACAGACATCAATGTTGTTGAGAATGCTTGGACCAGCATTTCGTCTTCACTTAAATCGTCTGATGATAGCAAATCATCGGGATTCAAGGTGTACTAACCCAACGAGAAAATAAACTTGTATTCGGATTCAGCATGTCTCCTTACCTCTGAATCGACTACTCTCGTTAACTTTTAAAAATATTTTTTTGTCGTCCCTTAACTTGAAACCCCTCCTCTAAATAATCGGCTACAGAGCCCATCCACGAACTCCACCTTTCCCTTGACCCAAAGGATCCTCCCACCAAGTTTCATCAAAATATCTCAGTCCCTTCGAGAGTTATCGTGCGGACAGACAGACGGACAACTTTTGCGATGTCATAGGGATCCTTCCACTTATGTTTTGGGATTCAAAAAACGGAAAGGATAAGAATACTGCTAGGAGCGAAGTAGGTCTAGTACAGAGATTACTCAAAAGGTCGATGCGGTTTTTGAGTTTACGGTGATCAAGGATAGAGAACAAGTTTATCGTCTAGAAGCTCTAGAAAATTGTCTGTTTGAATTGAATTCGTTCTTGCACAAGTTTGAAAACATGTCTCGGTTATGCTCGTGGTCGAACCAAACGAAGGTGCTAAAGCTCATGCCTTTACTGTCTGTCTTTACTTTTCCGGGGTCAAAACATGCATTTTGCGCAAATATAATGTAACTCCCGAAAGGTTTTGCAAAAACAGGTTTAGACGATTGAGTAAATCCGATCATTCTACGAATTCGGCGACTGCAATTTTATTTGCATAAATTCTCGACAGACACAGCGGTCGAAAAATATGGCTAATTTTGAATACACTCCTACTAGAGCAGTTTTTTGGCGAGCGCAGAATCTCATGGTTTGCAAACGGATCTGTGTGAAATGAGGTCAAAAATACGGAAGAAGCAGTAAAAATTTTTCAAGTCGGAAATCATGAAGGTGCGGGAGGTTCAAGGGGGAAGCCAGACCCAGGAAACAAATTTTTTTCTTGAATCCAAGCAAAATTCTAAAGGGAAAGACCGGAATTCCGCGCATTTGCCAACGTTTAAACGGAAGCTTCCAGATGGTATTTCTATAAGGAAGGCCAGCGAAAAACTTTGATTCCGAACTCGAGTACTAAGGATTAGTGAACCGGCAAAACATCAGTTTACTGTTGATAGTGGAAGCGACGTTTCCTCAGTTACACTGACTTCGTAGACACAGCAGTAGTCAACAGAAATGCTTGTTTCAAAACTGGATGTGTTCATTCGAACGTTCTCATATAGTTCGGCGAAAGTTAAGTTGCCTTTCCAATCGCGCAACGGAATGTTGCCGTTTCAGAAACGTTGCAGAGGGATCTTCCTGAATTTTTGTCGATTCCTGGTACTATGGATGAGGATCCATTAGCCTTCGTTTGGTACAGTGAGGTTAATACGAGTGCCACCGAGTACCACTAATACCACCGAAATCACCCCAGCTGATAATTTTCAAAACACACGATCTCTGGAAGAACAAGCGGCCGAAAAATTCATCGCGGAACTCGCTTCCGAATCAGCACGTTCGGCGCGCAACTCTCCTGCGAAATCCGTCTCGGAACTAGTCCCCGACGCCGCGCCGAAAAACATTTCGGCGGCGGCGAGAGCGATTCTCCTCGGCGGCGGCGCGGCGGCGGCGCGCCGCCAGGCGCGCCGAAAAATTTTTGGCGGCGCGCCGCCGAAAAAAAATCGGCGGCGCGCCTGTTTTTGAACGGCGTCACGCCGATTTTTCTCTGTTTTTGACGAAATTTTCTCGATGGCTGCAAGGACTACCAGCGTATAAAGTGACGGAAGTGAGTGACGTAAACTGAAGTAAAGTGAGTAAGTGTAACGTAGTGAAAGGTTTATGGTTGTATGGTATTGTAGAGTGATAAATTGATGATCGGTGGAACTATATTCTGTTTTGGGTAATGGCTATTTCTAATTCGGAACATGTAACTACAAAGGCGCCAGAGACTGTCGGCGGGCCGCCGCCGCCGGTGGAACGGCGGCGGCGTCGGCGCGCTGAAGGTTAGATGGCGGCGGGCCGCCGGGGATTTTTCGGCGGCGGGCCGCCGGTTTTCGGCGCGGCGTCGGGGACTACTCGGAACGCCGTGCCAACAAAAGGCGATACAGTGTTGCGATGGCAGAAGATACATGGGTGAAGAAACGACTTTGGTAGGAACAAATGGAGCCTCCTAAGGTGCATCAAAGCCGCGACCCGACTCAACAGGCTCTTATTAGTCAGTAAAACTACGGACGACACTGCCTTTTTGCATGACAAGATAACCACGATCTAGGAATTCGTAAAACGAAACCTTGAGAAACCGGCTGGGGTGGAAGCTGAAAGGGGCGCAGGCCATGTAGCAGAAAAATTATTATAAAACTGTTGAAATGCTATTAATTAACATAAGTCGAAGCAGTGTAATGCAAGTGAGAGAATTAATTTATAAAGTTGTACATTCGGAAATATAATTGTAAACTCGCCATTCTGTTTTAAGAAACCTCTCTGCAATTACATTAAACTTCGAATACGCGAGACAATGAATACAAAAACCTAAATCACACGGTAAATTACTTGACGCTTGTACCATTATAAATTTTCATAGGCCACCCTGTAGAACCTTTAAAATAAAATTTACAACCTTGGAAGCTATTGTCAAGTTAAAAACATTGAGAAACGGGGGAATCTGGCACCATTGCCCTTGAACCCACAAGAAGATAACATGGAATTACGTAGTTTTCGTTTGGTCCGCTAGGCGATCGCATTCGCCATGAATTTGGCGTAGTTTAATAGCGAAAGAAAGTTGATTCGGTGAGCTTTGTTAGGTGCGTGGCGCTATTCGTGTTTTATATCGTCTTGTACACGCCTATGTTCCGAGACTAAGAAAATTGCGAAGCCAGGGATCGGTAAGACTTTAAGGTGTTCTGATTGTTCAGTTTTGAGCAATCACCCTATTCTAATTAAAGCACGAGCCCTGTTGTGACTGCACTAAAAAAAAATATACTGAGCTGGACGGAAAAAATTAAAGGTCACACACCGAAAGTCCATCCATGGGAGATTTCCCTCTACCTAGCGTAAGATGTCTTGGTCAGGTCTTGAAATTTTCCGTTCACGAGCCAAATTAACTTTCGTCATTACGGAACTCTCGATTTGATCTAGACGCATTATTCCTCATACTGGCAGTATTTTTTCTTGTTTTGTAAAATAATATGTTTTCATGTGAAAAGTGAAAGAAAGTTTTCGCCAGCGTCTTTTCTTTCACGGGGCATGGATTTGTACATTCCAACGACACTGGTTGGAAATAGAGGTGTGGGGCCAACAACTGTTACTCGGCCCATAACAGTATTGGAAGTCTGAGGTGGCATATGTATGAAAGCCATGAGAAAAAACGTAGAAAGGTAAGCTTTTATTTCACAAACTAATAAGGGGTCTGCAATGTTGTATGGCTCAAGTGAGCCTAAGGAACGAAAATGTGACTGAAGAAAATTGGGAAATCATGAGGCATTTGCCCTCACAACGAAGTAAATCTGAAGGGGGGGGGCAATATAGTGACAGGAAAAATATTGTTTACTAATACTTTCAGTATGAATATCTCGAATTGAAGGGGCGTTGCCGCTAAGCTTGGTCACTGGTAAATGGAAGAGGTGGCGCAGGGCAGAAACATTTGTTTTAAATTTCCTAAGAAAAGTTAGTGTGGCATAATTAGACGTGGGGGCTATTTATTATTTTCTATTCTGTTGTAATGTTTCAATCAGTGCATAAAAGCGAACAATGCTCAGCCCGCGTTGTTCAAGATTCAGCTGAATTCCGTATAAAATCAGTTCCGAAATCCACCAGTTTGCCAAGTCAGAAATAATTCTTATGCAAAAATCTAGCTTTGATTTCTTTTCCACGACGTTTCAAGGGGATTCGAACGCATCAGCCATCCAAAGATAGTTGCGATAGGTAAGCAATACATCCATCGTAAGACTGATAACCGCATGCTAACCGTGTACTTTCGGTCGAGCAGTAGTTGCGGGGATATCAATTTTGTGGCTTCCAGAGGTGCTTTGGCAATGGGCCTCGGACATCATATAAAAAATCGTTCGAATTGTTCTGCATTTCGGGGATCTGCTTCTCATGTTATGACAGCTTTAGGGAAGGCAGACTGTCTGTTTGTGAAAAACGAGCATTTCTTCTAGGAGTTGAGATATGGTATTTGCGCAAAGTATTAAAATGCCGAGGTCCCAAGTTTTGACGGTTGACAGTGACGTCTGACGGTTAGTCAAGGTGAAAGCCCCAGTAATCTATGCAGCGATACATACCAAATTGAATGTTTAATCAATAATGTTTCTTTTGAAGGCCATGATCTTCGACTGTCCAGCAAATTATATGTGATAAAGGACAGGACAGTGATTTGCGAAGCGCAGAAAATGGGAAGATGGCGGCTCTGGCACTTTTAGCTCCATTTTACACGTTTCAGTGGACCCGAAGGCTGCTTTCGCAACCATGCTTTTCGTGCAAAAGTAAATACCAAGTAGGGGAGACCGGGGTTGTTTCGGACACGGGTTGGTTCGGACACTGCCATTATAAAATCCAGTGTTGCACGGAAAAATCTGCCGAAAATCAGGATTGAGTATTGAAGAGTGGCCGACTTTGCGCGAAAGTTTCAAAAGTTTCCGCACACGCGGTTCGAAGATATTCCCGGTGAACCACTTTTTAAGGTATTCTTTTTATTTCCACTAACATGCGCCAAGCTTTGTAGCTGTGTTATTTACATGAGTACATAGTTGAGCGTTGGCAGGTACTTAGCCTTATCATGTCGCTAACTACAGCTAGTCACAAATTGGACTCAGCTGAACTATTTTTTTTTCTAGAAGCCATTTTTTAGAAATGGTCTGTGTGGGGTTGATTCGGACACCATAGTCGGGTTGGTTCGGACGACTTTTTGAAAGTGTCCGAAACAACCCAGTTTTGTCAAATTAACCCCAGGAGAGGAGAGACAAGCGCAAAGAGAGGTAAAAATGCTATTTATAGCATCCGATACATTGCATTTGTGTTTAGCGCAACGATATAGGCTACGGCTTTGCTATTGTAGTAGCCTATTATCTTTTCAGATGCCAAGAAATTTTGTCGCCAGTTGTCGCCCAGTTGTCGCCACCCTTCCAAAGAAAGCAAGAAAACCGAGGGCGGCTAACCGGGGTGAAGATAGTGAGGATGACTTACAAGAATGTCTATTCATGGATGACAGTTCTGATAAATCTCTACATATCGGAGAAACGGAACCGGAAGATCTGTTTGATGTAAATGTCCTAGCCGCTGATGACTTTAAGCTCGTGAAATTCGTCGTCGGAAAAGGAAACGTTTTTTATGTTGGACGTGTAGCAGAAATTGGTGATGATGATGTGGAGGTGATGTTTCTGAAAAAAAATGGGACAAAGTTCGTCTTTCCTGATCCCGTTGACCAGGCTTCAGTTTCAAAAGATGATATTATCTTGAAGCTTCCTTGCCCAGTTTCGACAGGTGGTACAAAGAGAGCTGCGAAGGCTCTCAGCTTCAACTTTGATTTTTCCAAGTTTAATGTTCGCTAAAGAAGTTTTGTATTAAGCTGTTTAATAAAAATTTAAAGTTTTATAACTATATTACAAGGTGTCCGAAGCAACCCGTGGCATGTCCGAAACAACCCCGTACTCTGGGGTTGTTTCAGACGATTTTTTATATATTTTTAAATCGTTTCTGAAAAAACCTGCGAAGATAAAAATCGGGAAAAATTCTCGTAGGTGCGGAGTTTCTAGACACACATTGGGGTGCTTGAAACGCCCAGATATGTCTGTTAGTTAACGAGATTTTCGAAAAAGAAAAAAATCGTCCGGGTCAACCCCGGGGTCCCCTACCCGTGGTACATTTCCAGGTTCCGAGCCCGAGGTTTCGACTTTGTTTACATCTAGTTCAGGCTTTGTTTAGATCAGATCAAAACTTCATCTCTGCTTCTCAGATTTTCTTCCTGTGTTATTGCCAGTTCCGTTCAGTTACGAACGAACTGAGTTCAGTTCGGTAAAATTGTATAATACAGTTCATATGCATTCATAACCCTACATGACGGAAGAAAAGATGACGAATCCGACAGCATCTGCTTTGACATTCTTTCAGTCTAATGCCCGGGCCCCACTACGGACACACCTGTTCGTAATTCGGTTTTTAGACGTTTTTAAGACCGGTTTTCGCCTTGCCCGTTCGTAAAATTGGAGACGGAAAAATCCATCTCTGGTTTTTAATTTGTTATGAACAACCAATCAGAAGTCAGCAAAGATTGTTTTGTTTGGGAAGACAGTTTCTCAAAGATGGAATACAGTGAAGAAACTGAAATGGATCAAGCAGAGGAAACCCAAGAAGATTCCTGGAACAATATTCCACTAATTTTCTGGGATACTCTCATTCAGCTAGTGCAAGCACGACCATACTTTCACACAAGGAGTGACATAAGGTACAAAGACAGAGGTCTTGTTAAGAATGCCTGGGTGCAAATTACTGCAGATTTAAACGAATGTGGCTTAACAACTGACGAGTCAGATGCCTTTGATGCAGGGTATGTGAAAGCCAAGTGGGCCTCTGCTCGTGGCAATGACAAAGATGAAAGAAAACATCGGGTGCTCTATCCCTATATGGATTTTCTGCGCACTGTTGTCCAGACAAGGAAGTCGAAGTTCACAAGGAAGGACTCAACAGACTCAACCTCTGCTAGTCCTGCATGTTTTTTTTTGTAACCACGTGTGACTTGGCAACAAAGCCACAAAGGAAACCTACAAAACCTTATTTACATTAGAGTAACTGTACACATAAACATACCTCTACTATGCCCCAGTCTACCACAAAGCACCGATTTTTTATGCCCTATGCCAAAAACTGGGCATATTTAGCATTTGGCCTACCCTACGGCTAATGCTATATACACTATGCTAAATGCCAGATACTCTAACCCAGTAAAATATTGATGGTCTGAGTGTAGCTCAGAAAAAGACCAGAGAATTCATTAATCTGTTTTTGTGCTGGGGGTCACAGTTATAGTAGTAACAGCTATATAGCATTTGACATCGTGTGTCTAGTTTTAGGCATAGGGTATGCCCATCATTAAATAAAGGTCTACCCAGATAACGGGCTAGGGTTTAAAAACAAATCAGGGATTTATGGTTGACTGTGGCGCAACCCAGTTTAATTACAAAATTACAGTATTTTTAATTACAGTATAATATATAATTACATAATTTAATTTAATTTACATTTTTTTTATAATGTTGTTTATTCTCAAGCTTTGTATTCGCTTGCTCGTTCTGGAGTCAATTCCTCTATTCTTTGCCTTTTAAAGTATTGGCACGCAAATTCTACCGTTCGGTTAAAATGGCAGGGTCAATTATCGGAAAATATTTCAGTGAACCATGGAGTTCACCAAGGTGGAGTTTTGTCACCATATGTTCAAGTCTGCAATATCTGATTGCTTGGATTATCTTCTTCCTTCATATCTGTTCAAGGAGATTTCTATCAGCTACATTGTATATGCTGATGATATTCTCCTAGTCAGCCGTAAAAAATCTACTCTTTCTAAAAACATGAAAATTTTAGCAAACAAACTTTCGGACATTGGATTTGAGATAAATCTGTCCAAATGTGAATATCTTTGTTTCGGTCGTACAACATTCTCTGAGCGCCCTTCTGTTGCAATTGGTTCTTTTTCTATTTTATCGTCCGAGTCGCTTAAATGGCTCGGTAAACCTTCAAATCCACACCAAATAGAGGAAAATATTCACGCAAGGCGCTCGGAAGGTTGTAGAGTGCTTTTTGCGGCCTGTTGTTTACAACCGTTCCGGAATTTACCATATCCTAAGGAAAAAAGATGTAAAAAATTTGAGAAGCTGTTTCTTTAAGTACTGTAAATTTCTGATTTATCTTCCAAAATCCTTCCGTAATTGTAAGTTGGTTTCGAATTTTAATGTCCAGGATAGTATCAATACACTCCTTCGTTCACATTCAAATCTATTTACCCTCCACAAACATCCTGCCTTGTCAGCTCACGAAATTATTGGCCTGTTTTTCAATCCTGTACCCGTTTAATGTGCATGTCATTGTGTAAAATTCTATAGGTCTATTTAGTTTTTGTTAAATTATATGAAAAGAATGTAGTCATGTGTATTTACATTGTCTTGTTTAGTGTTTTAATATGTGTATTGTCCTTTGTGTATTTACTCATACTCCGCTGTTATCCAAAAAGCGGGTCACAAAAAAAAAAAAATAGCATCTTTAGGCTTCATTTATAAAAGGTTACAAAAGCTCTAAATGCCTCTGAACCATTGCCCTGAATCTGTGTTCAAACTGGGGTTGTTGTAAGCCAGATTACCTGCCAAGTTTTGCCAAACAAACTGGACAGTTACTCCAGGCATGGGTTTGAGTGTAGGACACCAGACACTAGTGTTTTTTTATTATCTTTACACAACTTTCTTGTGTTATAAAACATTATGTAGGTTACAAATACACTTGCTCGCTTACTTAGAAGAAGTCAAGATTATAAATGTTGCAGAAGCGTTAATGTGTAAGTGGAATCTGGAAATCGTTACCATGTCGGGGACAGTAAAACAGTAACACTTTATGATGTAGGTGGTATAGCTTGGGTGGGGTCATCAGGTTATGACCTACAAATTTTGCTGTGTGCTTGAGAATTGAAAATAGTTGTGGAATCTCAAATTTGCTGTGAGATCCCCGTGAGATAGTGCCAGTCTTGGATTTAGTGCCTAACATATTTGTTGTAGCCACTAGAAGGGAAAATGTACAACCTCAGACTTGTATAATCTTCTACAACAGCTGGGACACATTTCCAAAACAGGATGCATGTCCAAAATGAATGAATCAAATACAACCATTTTGGAAATATTGATCAGCAGTCCAGTCCAATAGCCCCTTTTGAGGCACAGTGCTCTAAACGTTTTCCACCATGCCTGGTTCCTTTCATATATATAGTACATTTATTTCCCTATAAACAACACCTGTCGATCACTCTTTAGTTTTCTATATTCAGGGGCGCTTACAAGCAGAGGCGTTACTAGCCAAGATGTTTGGGGGGGACAAGGTATTTACTGACTGGCTGGTAATTTTCACCGACTATTTTTTCAGAAAAAACGACTTTTTTCAAGAAAAATATGTCGGCTGCTAATTTGTGTTTAATTCTAGCGAGTTCCTTGCCCGTAGTAACGTAGGAACCTTAAATCCAAAGAATGGATGGAAGCAAAAGGGGTGCACACAAGGGGGCTGAGCTAGGCCTCAAAGCAGTCCCCAGATGGAACTGCATTCATGTTGCTAGTTTTTTAGAGATTTAAAAGAGTTATTTCCTTAGGAACCTGATGCTTGAGTATCACGGGTTGCATATTCTGTGGTCGGACCCAGCAACTGGAATAATCATGGCGAAGCAGAACAGCACCGGGATCTTAAAGAAGATGGTAATTTTGGGACAGTCAGTGTTACAGGGAACGGACGTTGCTGGGCCTTCTGGGCTACACCTTTCTGTGCCAGGGTTTTTCCACAAGCTAGGCCACCAATAGGTGCAGTAGGTGGTCTGCCTCAAGTTCAAAAGACTATGCTGCGTATGCCTCTGCAGGGTGCACCAGGCGGTCTGCCTCGAATGCAGCAAACTCTGCAACGCATGGCTCAGCAGGTTGCACCAGGCGGTCTGCCTCGAATGCAGCAAACTCTGCCACGCATGGCTCTGCAGGGTGGACCAGGTCCTGCATTACTTGTAGGCCAACAAAATGAGAAACAATCGGAATCTGATGATGATTCTTTCCCGTACAGTAAGAAATTGCCTGCCCCAGTTTCGTATAAGCAAAGTATTGGGGAGCTAATGGCAGCCAAACGTTTGGAAGATGCGAAGAAAAGTAAAACAGGAACCCCTCTGATTGTGAAAGGAAAAACAAAACTTAGTACAGCCAGAGCAAGCGCAGCAGGGGCATATCAGGAAAGGGATTAGGCTAGCCAGACATCCCAAGGGGTGAGTGGGAGCCAGGTTCAAGGAGATGCTACAAAAACACAGAAGAGATCAAGGGCTGAGAGTTTTACCACAACAAGTTGCTCGGCAGCCTCCAGCGCAATTGGTGTATCGTCACTTTGTGAGAAAGCGTTTGAAAAAGCAGCAGCATATTTTGACTCCAAAGGCCCAGTAGATGCAGCGCAATATGTTGGAATGTTAGATGCTGATAGAATGCGAGGCTTACCCAAGCAGGACCAGGGTAAAGTTCAACTCAAAATATTGGAAATCCTAAATGAACTTGACAGTGAATAGCGTTTGAAATTTGAGCTATAAATCTCTGCATCGGCATCCATTGAGTGCCTTGCATTTATCTGAATTTTAGTGAGTTGCTGGATTATAAGATTTAATTTTTCAGCGTAGTCCACAAACTTATATCTTTAGAAATTGAAATTTTATGTTTCTCGTAATCGTCAGGTTATAACATAGCCTATATTTGTAACCAGGAATGTCATAGCCTTAAGAGTGTTTGTAGTCTTTACCTTTAGACGTTTATTGATAGTCTATAATACAACAAAATACGTTCGAAACTATGCATACCTTCCTCTGTTTATATACATCCACTGATAGGGAAGCTGGCCAGCTGGTGACACAAAATATTCTGCCACGAGTTGCCGTACATTCAGTGCGTTTACACCTCCGAAGTTGCCTGATGTCCGACCAACTGGATAACTGGATGCATACAAGTGCCGAGATCCTGTTGCCTCCACCTCCCATCATGTCACTATTAGTGTAATCTGGGGGACAGTAGAGCTTTGCAGCCGGCAGAGTAAGGTCTCTGGACCGCATAAAATTGTGAAGAAGACAGGCTGCATGGACAATTTCAGTAATATTTTCATGCAAACGAGCAATTGGCTTGCGAAAAATTTTCCACTTCGTTGCTAGAATCCCAAAAGCATTTTCAACCACTCTCCTCGCTCTAGCTTGCCTGTAGTTGTATATTTTCCGCATCACTGATGCATCATCTATTGCTTCACCTGGCTGCCTTCCTAATTTCTTGCCTGGGAATAGGCGAAGTAGTAAAGTTTTGGACGGGAACACCTCATCACCCAGAATAAAATATGGGACATCAAGCCCTCCTGGTGTAACTGGATCTGGTGCAGCTAAGTTCAGTCCTCCATTCTTAAGAAGCACACCTAAACTTGAGGTGCTGAATATACCCCCATCGCTGTCAGCACCTGGTGCTCCAATGTCGAGGCAAATGAAGCGATAGTCTGCATCACACAGAGCTAGAAGAACTACCGAGAAGAAAGACTTGTAGTTTCTAAATTCACTTCCGGACATGCTAGGACACTCTATGGCAATATGTTTGCCATCAATGAAAGCAACACAATAAGGAAAGTTCCATTTTGCTTCAAAACTGGCTGCAACTTTTTTCCACAATTCAGTTGTCAAGTTGGGCATGAACTCGGGCTTCAGAACCATTACCAGAGCATGACAAGTCTCCTTTACTATTTTTGAGACGGTAGATTTTCCAACACGGAAGCCAAAACTGAGATCATCATGTGACAGACCTTCAGCGAGAAAGCGCAATGTTATGGTAAGCCTCACACTCGGCTCAATAGCTTTCCTGAACATTGTATCCTTCTTTGTTATTAGAGGCTTAACTCTCTCAAGATGAAGCCCTCCTTATCCATTCTTAAAAACTTCCAGTACTTGATGTTGTCATCACTAAGGACAAGTTCCTTCATCAAGTTGTGGTAATCCCCATGTCGCTTTCTCGTCTCCTCTCTGTAGATTGGTCTTGTCCACCATCTTCTTTTTCTCTTCGACTGACCTGAAAACAATAAGAAGATACAAAGAAACTGCAGCTCAAAAACATGACCTATCCCAAACCGAAACTGATTCTATGCAATGGTTTAAACTTTTCGTTCCGGTCCAATATCCGCTGCTTTGTTGATGTCTGACACTACCAGAACATAAATGAATGAGAACCACATTAGCAGACTTATGGTAGCCACATAGGTACAGCTAGGGTAGAGACTTCAGATAAACAAATAGTGGGAATGTTGCCAAAAGGGTAGTAAAGAATACATTTGCGAGATAAATCATCAGAATCAACCTGAAGACATCAGACAAGCTAACTAAGATGTTTTCCAGATTCTTCAACAATATGTCCCACCTACTATCTGTGAGCAAATTTTAGAAAATGAAATTGTTTTCCAGTTTGGTACCCTTTTTGCAAAGCTGGGTGAGCTTATGTGACTCTGAACCAGTCTGGCACAAATCCCTGATTTTGGGAAAGCCTATGCCAAATGCTGGCGCGGGCATACCCTATGCACAAACGCTGGATACAATATGTCAAATGCTGGACACTGGGGCCAAATAAAATATTGACCATTTGAGCGAAGCTAAGCAATCGGCCAATCAGAATTCATCTATAGTGAGGTAGGCCAGGGTTGTGGAAAGAGCTATCGGGCATTTGACATAAGGTTTCCACGATTAAGCATAGGCTATGCCAAATGCTGGGCATATCGAGCGTTTGGATAGGGTATCCAAAAAAATCAGGAGTTTGTGGTTTACTGCTCCAAACTTGTGTAACCTCAAAACTTTGATAATAAAAGCATAAATATAGGTTACAAAACCCATATTGTAAGTTTCTGTTGAATGTGTCCCTTCCTTCCTTTACTATGTCAGAAGCTTAAATTAAGATTATGAGGCTAGGCTGACACTTCCGTCACCCTGAGTATGTATTTCAACTATCCATAGCCTAGGTCTCCTCTGTCTGTACTACTTTTAAACTTGTAGTGCCTAGGACATTGATGATTGTCTCAGAATAAACTTCAAACCATATAAAAAGCTGTATTTTATCATCATAAAGTTTCAAGGTTGCTCAAGTCTCTTGCAGTTGCAGTTTAGAAAGATAGGATCCTGCAAACCAGGTTGAGCATCTTGCTGGATGTCCTGTCATGATCATTGCTGACATGCTTCGGCCAACATGGCAAGAGCCAGAAGCCCCATAACTGCATGATCTTCGTTCATAGTGCCACATGAGACTCCAGATTTGAAAGTTCTGCTGAAAACACCTTTTTAATAGACTCCCCAAAACACAGTTCAATCCTGGCTCTCGTGCTGATCAGACACAGTGAAATAAAACCATCCCGTTGCTGAACTTTATTCAACGAGCGGTGAATAGCAATATTTCGAAGGATAGAATTATTGCAACGGCTACGAAGTTTTTCGAAAAGGATGCGATCAAAAGTGGACTATCGATATTCAATAAGACTGTTCCAGACTCGTTCAATGTGAAGGCAAGAAGAGATACGCATCCGGTTCAAACCTTCGTAGCGGATTTACTTGATTGCTTCATTACGTACGGCCAATCCGCGGAAGCTGGTGCAAAGCTTATTAGTTATACGATCATAGAACCTACTGAGGTACCGAGCATTCCGTATGATACGAATACTTCTCTATCAGTAAAGCTAAATGAGTGCGCAAAGAACGTGGCATGCATCACAGAAAAGTTAGAATCGATGCTGCCAAATTTCGCGAGCAGACAGCCCCAGATGATAGCTTCCCCTTGGTTCTCGAAAACGTTCCTGAAGAGGCATTCAACCCAGCAAAGCAGACGGCATTCTTTTCTTCTGTCAGCGACGTAAAAGCCACTATAAAGCAAAGCCAGTTCCGTGCAATTGTTGTAGGTGTTCACCCTACTGTTGACACGCAAGAGCTGATTTGTCTTGCGAATCCCAAACCTCAGACAGCAACTCGAATCGGAAAGAGCTACAAAGTGAAGATTGAGTTGGGAAGCAAGCAAAATTACGAAAGTGTGCTGAATCACGGGATTTCTGTGGGTCACATGCACTACCGTGTCGAAAAGATAATGGCTCCGAGACCCAAACAGTGCTACTCCTGTTTCCGTCTGAATCACATAGCTAAAGATTGTCCCCATCGTAACAATCCAGTCTGCGGCGTCTGCGGTGTGAACCACGTGGTCGAGCAAGGTACACAATGTAAAAAGCCTGCCAAATGCTGTGTCTGTGGTGGAGACGACCCCGCGTTAAGTATGCGCTGACTGGACCAACTTTAGCACAGGTGGCTTTATTTTTGACAAAGCAAAATGGATAAGTCAGTTACATTTTTTTTGAGCTTTTTTTTACAAGAAGTTTACAAAATCAGACAGGCCTATAAATGAAGAATTCAAAGTGTTCTTCTACAAGTTCATTTTCCAGCTTGAGCGACTTGAGCATGAAGAGGACCCTTGCCAAGAAGGTCCGAAATATTTAGTGCTCCAATAAAATGTAGATGACCTATCCGTTTTGCTTTGTCGAATAAGATTTGCAGTCAGCTTGGGCTGAAGGAATATACAGATGGTTTTGATCAAAGTACTTTTTCACCTTAAGACTTGGTTAAAGGATTTTTACCTAAATAAACTTTTCCGTTGTTCTAAAGGATATGTGTTAGTCAGAGCTGGGATCACCGTTGCTGGTTAGCTGGTAAGAGTCTTCGATCTACGGTGAAAACATGAACTGGAACGCCAAGACACTGGAATTTGAGTTTTGGGGAGTAACATCCTTAGCGCATGTCTGATCGCAGTATCCCGCCCAGATTCGAAATCAGCGTGGTAAAATTACCTAGATTCCATCGCCAGATCCGCTGCGCCCGACCGGAAAGCTAATTTTCACATTTTTGATTCTGGGGCCCCAGACTAACTAGTACACTGTGCAGACCCATGATACCTCCTGGGGGAAATTCGGTAAAAAGCAACTGTTTTACTTCAATATTTTGCTAACGTTGCTAGTAGCTAGTAACGCAAAATAGTAAGGGATAGTAGGATGTTGTTTCAGGAAATATATATCCCTTGTCATTATCAGACTAACTAGTACACTGTGCAGACCCATGATACCTCCTGGGGGTAATACGATAAAAAGCAACTGTTTTATTTCAATATTTTGCTAACGTTGCTAGTAGCTAGTAACGCAAAATAGTAAGGGATAGTATGATGTTGTTTCAGGACAACACTTGGAATGTAATCTATTGTGATTTTTAAAACGTTAGCATAACAAGCACTGCCGAAAAGCCGAAAAATGCCAAAAAAGCATCAGCTAACTTTTTTGTTTGTCATCATGATATCGAAAAATTCAGCAGATGTTTTTTTGGCGGTTTTTCAGCTTTTCCTGGCAATGCTTGTTATGCATAACATTTCATCCATAATGTTTTCAAAGACAACAGATTATATCCCAGGTGTTGTCTGTTGAGTGTTGTCCATTGAAACTGCGCATCCTTATGTTACCTATTGGGAAACTTTTGACAGTGTATAGTATGTTGAAAATAATATAGTCTATATGCCAATAAAAGGGGTATTTTGATGAGTAAATGAACATCTGTGAGGAATGCTTAATCAGCTGTGAATTTGAAGAGGAAGATGGAGAAGCTATAGGGAAACAGCAGCATAAACCCTTATCCAAACATAAACTTGCATTCTAATTTCATGTATTACTTTCAGGATAAGAAACGCCTGGCAATGTCAGACTTGGAGGCTTGTCTTGTGCCAGTTACATTGGAACAGTTGTGTTGGTCTTCATCAGTCAAAACTGCACCTGATTTGATGAAATTTAGTGAAGCATAATGGACTTTACAATGTTTTGAAACTCATGAAATTAAAGAGAGATACAGTTTTATTTCCAGTGGTTCATTGTATGTTTTTGGTGTAAATTAAAGCATGCTAGCTTACCATCCTACGTCTCTGTGAGCGACCAGACTCGCCTTTATTCCGACCAGCTGCCTTAATTCAGTGGTTTGGCCTAATAAATAGCCTACTTGTCTAGACAAAGAGTTTGTGGACTGATACAAATTCTGAGCCTCTTGATGGTTGTCAGGGTTGGGACAGAGTGGATGGACGGCAAACACCTGAGCTGAAACAGAATGTGGGACAAGGGACTATTTAGAACGTTGTTCAGGTAACGTCCCCTAAATATTGGTCCTTAACCACAAGGTTGAGAGACACCAGCGATGCAAATAAAATATCAATTCCACACCCAATGTAACAAAGCTGCCAAAATGCTAGTATAAGTACCAAGTGGTAGGTTGTGAAGCAAACATAATGTAGGATGAAACATTGTACAGTAGAGGTATGCTTATTTGAATGTCAGCTTGCAGAAATACCCATGTTTCATCCAAGGGATGAACATTATAGGCTCTGTTTCCCCTGGCTCTGTTTCTTCTTTCAAGATTCCAAGCTTTCACAAAACAACACCAACAGTCTGAAACTCAACATATTTTTTGTCATTAGGTAGGTAACAAGCATATAGATTCTTTACCGATTTTTTCCTTCACAGATAGTTAAGGCACTCAAACTGGCAGGCAGCTCTTTCCATTTTTGGTTTTGTTTAACTTACTGCTGGTCCATTTGAACTAGCGCATGAAAGAAAAAAAAATGTAAATTCAAAGAATGTATGTAAAACAACTTTTTCAGTTTAATTTTGTGACAGGAAAGTTGCTGCAACAGCTTTCTGTTTACTGATACCAAGTTTGATATTTACCCTTTCTATTTGACTGTTTTATAAGCAAGATACAGGGCCAAGGTGTGCAAAAACTGAGAGAGGTATTCAAATAAGCATACCTCTACTGTTATAACTGCATTGTACAGGCAAATTCTAGGGATTACTGAAACATACTTGCAATTCTACTTTCCTAATGCTGGGAAATAGACCAGAAAATGTATAGTACTGGGTTTGAATGGTTTTAAAAAGGTTATACAGTCCAACTGAATTCTGGGCTCTGTTCTCCTATTGCTGTGTTTCTTCTTTCAAAGCTCCAAGCATTCACAAATCAACGTATAACAGTCGGGAAGTCAACATATTTTTGTCAATAGGTAACAAGCGTGTAGATACTTTATGAGATTTTTTCCTTGACTGATAGGTAAGGCACTCAAAGTGGCTGACAACTCTTTGTAAAAAAAAATTTTACCTTGCTGCTAGTTCATTTGAACCAGAAGGAAGAGTTTAAAACTAGGTGGGTAAGGTCTGTCAAATGTTGGGCCGTAACCACAAGGTTGAGAGAGACCAGTAATTTAATTGGAAAGATTGAGCCAAGTAATAAGCATGCCTCTACTCCACTGTTCTACCTGCACTGTACAGGCAAATTCTAGGGATTACTGAAACATACTTGCAATTCTACTTTCCTAGTGTTGGGAAATAGACCAGAAAATGTATAGTATTGGGTCTGAATGGTTTAGATAAGGTAATAAAGTCCCACAGAATATTCTGCACTCTGTTCCCCTCTGGCTCTGTTTCTTACTTCTAAGCTCCAAGCTTTTACAAACAAACATATAAAAGTCTGGAACTCAACATATTTTTGTCAACGGGTAACAAGAGTTTAGATACTTCATCAGGTTTTTTCCTCGACTGATAGGTAAGGCAGTCAAACCGGACGACAACTCTTTGCAGTTTTTTTTTTACCTTGCTGCTAGTTCATTTGAACCAGCAAATGAAAGAAGGAAGAGTTTAAAACCTGAACAATTTGCATAAAAACAAATTTTTCAGTTCAATTTTTTGACAGCTGAAACAGCGATAACAATTTTGCTACTTCCCTTACTATTTAACTGTATTATAAGCAAGAAAGACAGCAAAGATATGGACAAAACAGAGAGGTGTTGTAATAAGCATACCTCTACTGTGCCTGCATGGTACACGCAAATTCTAGGCCTCTAGGGATTAGTGAAATGTTCATGCAATTCTACTTCCGTAATGTTCATAAATATAGCAGACCAGAAAACTCATGTTATAGGGATATAATGGTTTTGACAAGGTTACAGTCCCAATGAATGGGCCATTCTTAGACAGAAGGTTATTGGAAGCAAGGTGTAAGGATGTACCTCTCATAGGTACAGATGAGTATAATATAGCCAGTATATAGCCTATTATAAGAAATATATAGGAAATGTTCTTGAAATTCTTTCCTAATCTTGGAAGAAAAAAAATCATAATACAGGGTAAGAATGGTTCTGACAAGGTTATACAGTCCTGTTGAATTGCGTTGAATGGGCCATTCTTAGATGGAAGGTTACTTGTTACTGATTCGAAGGTGTAAGCAGGGTGTAAGGACTACGGAAGGATTTACCTTGGGAAAGTAAAAGGTACATAAGGCTGGGTAAGGTCTGTCGAATGTTGGTCCGTAACCACAAGGTTGAGGGAGACCAGTAATTTTAACTGGACACTGTATCTCCCACCAACCCCGTAATAAAGGTGCCAAGACATTGCTAAAGGTGTTCCATCTGATGTAACAGTTGTTGATGATGAAGGATCACACTGCCACTATCACTACACAAGACATCTCACTAGCAGACACAACGTTCTGCCATAATTATCTAGTTTATTTATTTGTTTGGCTGGTGTTGTTGCCAAATTTCCATGTACCATAGAGCTATCACAAAAACGAAAAGAGTGGGCAAGCACAGCGAGATAATAGCTTATTTGGAAATAACAGAAAAACAAACTAACGCTTTTTCATCGGGTTTTCAAGGTTATTTAAGTGAACAAGTGATGGGTAACTAGATTGTCCTATCCTGGCCCTTTTCGGTTAAACTTTAACCTTCGCGAGGTTGTCGCTGAAGGGTTGGCTGAGCAGCGTCTTTTTCTGTATTTCTGATTAGTGAAATGGCAACCCTAGCTTACTGTTGAAATGTGAAAACGACTACTGTTGTGAGCCAGGCATATAAAAGTACTTATTTAACGACATCTTTTTCATTTGTGGCGAAGTAGATGCCATCTAGCGGCGGAATGCTTTAGGGCAGATAGAATTGATAAAGCTCAAACCGGTGTTGCCGCTGGTTGCAGAATTCTGCAATGTGTCATACATTTTCGTTTCTTTGACAGAGTGACGACTGCTTCCTTACCAGTAAGTATAAAAGTTGAGGCGTAATTGTGAAGACGATATAGCGAGATTTCTTGTTAATAGTTTGTGAAAATTAGCGAGATTTCTTGTTAACAGTTTGTGAAAAAGACGTACTTTCATAGGTGCCAAAATATCATTGTTTTTTCTGGCCATAAGTCACAGGTTCCATCAGAAAAAGTGGCAACACTGGAGTTTTATTAATTGACTGTTTCTCAGAGAAAAATTAAGAAATAATACTTTTGGAATTACTCAATAGCTGCCTTCTGGAGACTAGAGGAAAACAAGTTGAAAGTAAGTTGAAAGTAATGTTGTTTCAGTTTCAGCAGGGCATTATCGCCACAGATTTTCAAGAGTGCGATTTCTCAGTGCCTGAGGAAGGTTTCACAAACTTATAACTTTCGCGACATTAATGTCAGTTACCTGGCCTACGCTGACGACATCCTGCTTATAATTAAATCTAGGAAGGGCCTTGAAACAAACATCGCAAGCTTAAACCAGTCCTTAAACAAGATTGGCATCTCCATGAATGCTAGCAATTGCCAATACGTTTGCATCAACTCCCCCGCTTCTCCAAAGAAACCGTCAATAAATATTGGATGTACCGTTATCGAAACGGAAGAAAAAATGCGATGGCTGGGAATTTCAATTGGTCAAAGTCTAAGAAGGATTTACGAGGAGGCAATTAAATCAACTGCAAATGGTATTCGTTTTGGCTACAGCAAAATTGTGCCGAACCGTTCGCGGTATAACCGGCAAGGACTCGGGAAGCTATACACTGCCTTTTGTGCACCATATGTGAACTTCCTGGCTGGACTCGGGAAAAAAGAACTACGGCGCATACATTCCACGTATTTCAAATATTTCCGTTTCCTACTATATTTACACCGGCGCCCGCGAAATCACTATTTGATCCGACGTTTCTTGATTCAAGACCCACTAATCACAATGGAAAATTTGTCCTCGAAATTATCTCCCACGATCGGCAGTTTACCTGTTCGCCACCCAATTGGCTTAGTTAGTATTTGTGATTAAATTATCTGACACTGTGTGTTTTTTGTTTAGTGTTTTCTTATGTTTTCTTTTTACTGTTATACCGCACTTAGGCCCTAGCATTCACTCAGTTGACAAATTCCATTTCCATGTGACTGTAACAAGGTATAACCCAGGTTGGCTGGCTAGGAAAGCAACATTTTTTTTTCAGTTTTTAAAGACTTTTCTACAACGTTTTCAAACATTTTTTTTACTGTTTATTTTGTAGTGTTTTTTTGTTTTTCCTCCTGAAAGTGATGTCTTTTATTCATTTTTTGGAGATTAGGCTCTATTTTTCAGTACTTGAGGGAAAATGCTCGATGAACTTGATGAACGGACCAACCATGACATATCACTTGATATCGCATGGCTGGCCGTGCGTTATTACTTGATATCGCATGATTGGCTGTGCGATATCAAACGATACCGCACGGTTGGAACTTTTTTCTTTTAACATCAGGGTAATACCAGAAATTTTGGCACTGGGTAGGATGGGACTGTTGTCACGGGACTGCACAGTGTACTGTTGTTAAGACGGATTATCTACAAAAAATACGTTTTCGTATAAAGATTTTGTATCCAATTCGATAGTTCAGCATTTTTTTTCTGGCTTGCGACGTGTGCGCCTTCTGGTCTTGCTTCCGGTCTGCTTTTCATACGTTGATAAGCCATACGTTTACACTGTCGTATGTATAATGCCAATGCAACCTACTACGATGTTCAAAGTGTAAATAAGCTTTTTTTTTAACCAACAGGCTATAAATAGTGTTTTCCTTTAAGAGTAACGTTTCGGCTGTAAGATGTGTGCTATCTGATTATCTTCGATGTACCGCTGTATTGCTTCCAATACTTCCTTAACCTTCTGAACGGGTGTTTTCGCCGCGACGCAAAGGGGTTTCTGCTCTTCTTCCTTGAACTACAGGCAATTTCTTTTAGAACTCTCTTTCCATTGTAAAGCCAAGAGGCGCCTAATCATGCAATGCATTGCTCAAACCGTCAAAGAAGAATGTTCTTAGGAATTCTGGAGGTTGAAGATGCAAGCGGCCTTGGATTAAAAAAAAATGTAATCGTGAACCATTTAAAAAAGCTCGATGTACCACTAAATCGGATGATGGGTATTGGCTTTGACAATGTTTATCTTAACAATGAAGCTCGAGCTGGACTTGGGGCACTGCTTACTGCTGGAAGTCCTAGGGGCGTGGTTGACGATGCACTATCTGAGCTTTTCGCTCTTGCATATACCAGTCATTCTCCTGCCCTAGTTGCTAGTCTTTCAAGCAAGCGACTGCCAAAAAGCCTTAGTTGTGAAAGCTTGACTGGTGTTCTTTAGATTTGAAGCGGAATAATGAATAAAGGACACAAAGGTGCACTGATAGAGCGACAACTTTGAGCCGACGGTTGCCTCTAGCAAAGTATTGCTAGCGAATACCTCTAGCGAATTTATTTCAGTTTCACAACGCATTTCACCCATTTAGTGGGTTTTTTGCCCAGTGAAATTGTGTCTAAACCAACAGAAATAAGTAATTAGACGTTTGTGAACTATGACCCACTAGAGAGTCGTCAGTCACGTAGGCATTTATTTCAGAGAAAATCGACGGCAGCGTTGCCAGTGCTCTAAACGAGAAATCGCTCACTTTTTTTTCGAATCCACACAAAAAAAGTTCTTGTACAGACGAACCTCACATCGTCACTCATAATCACTCACAGAAGCCATTTCATTCCCGTAAGGGAAATGAGCATCGTGAAGTCGGGTCTGGTGTATTGCCCCGTTTTGAACTTTGTCTTTCGGGCAACCAAAGCGGGTAAAAGGGGTGATGAAATAACAGAAAAAGCAGTACAGTATTTCAAAGATGATATGCTGATTAAGGCAAAGGAAGAATTATGGCAGTTAGCCGCCACGTCTACTCGTTGTTCAGATCGTGTTAAGCCCCAGGACATAGTTGCTGATCTGATAAAAGCCATCCGCACCTGTGATGAAAAGAAAGTAGTACTTCCGAAGTTTGTTGATTAACACTCAATGCTGCGCTGAAGTGTGCTCTCTGTAAGCAGTCAGACTATCCATGCTACAGCGTTAAGTGTCCCGTGGCTAGAAAGCTGACGACGAAACCATAACCGGCTCTGAGCTAAGTGTCTTCGTGGAATCTGAACGATGGTGTAATGAATAAGCTCCCACTGGTAGAAAACCTGATGTCTTGCAACGATGTTCTGTGTATATAGGAACATTTCCTCTCAGCTGCGTCGCTTTCCCTATTAAAAGTGAATGACAAAGTTCGCGTTTTCGCGGTGCCAGCTCAGCATTCGGGCAGAGGAAGACCCTCCGGCGGACTGGCGATACTAATCAGTTCTTAGCTTTCGACATCAATGTTTGTCGAGAACGAGTGTTTCCTTGGTATAAAAGTTGCAAACCTGGTATTATATTGTTGCCACTTACTAACTGATTACAGGGACTTGGCTTCCGTGCTACAATAAAGCTTGGAAAATCTTTGCAGCAGTGTGCCCCTGCAACTCATCACGTTATCCTCGCTGGGGACGTGAGCTGTGACCTCTCAGTGCCATATCAGTCAAGATCTCAAATACTTCTATCTGCTCTGTTAAATCTGAATCTTGTCCCAAATGACCACTCCTATACGTATATCCACAGCTCGGGAGCGACTAGTTCGCTTGATGTCATGCTCTGCTCGAACGGTGTGACTGCAAGTGGTTCATGCCATGTTAACTTTAGCGTCTCAGTTTCGGATCATTTACCAATCTCCAAACGTTTCGTTACAAAAGACGAAAAGAAACGGAAGTAGGATTCGGGGGCGACTAGTTCGCTTGATTTCATGCTCTGCTCGAACGGTGTGACTGGAAGTGGTTCATGCCATGTTAACTTTAGCGTCTCAGTTTCGGATAAGTTTACCAATCTCCAAACGTTTCGTTACAAAAGACGAAAAGAAGGATTTTAAATGTGATTGGAAGAAAATAAATGCTGATGTATATAAAGAAGAGCTCGACGCCGTACTCGATAAAATTAAGATCCCCTTCCAACTACTGCAACAATCTTCAGAGCTCCCCCGACTCGGAAAAAAAAATCCTAATCAACATCTGAGTGAAATCACACATGCATTGCGTCGTGCTGAGAATTGTGCCGTTCCAAAACGTAAAGTGCGTCCGGGTTCAGAAATACCCGGCTGGTCACTAAATCTGGCTTTACAGCAAAGTTGCAAATCTTCTACCAGATGTGGAATGACTGCGATCGGCAAAATCTAGCGCCGTTAATCACATAAGGTTACATACCAAGCGTCGTTTTGCTAGGTGTCTTGCCAAATCACAAAGCTGAAATTATTGACCGCAAGAGTGAGAATCTCGAAAGTAACCCAAATGAAATTTGGAGGTTCATAGGAGGAAAAAAGGCCACGTGACTGGGTCAGTTATGTCACTAGTGAATTTTCTCCACCGGATCCAGTGTTAGAAAGCCGCTACGAATCTCTACTAGTGGATAGTCTGGTTGATGCCGATTCAGATATTTGTTTCGTAGTTTCGGCTTCTGTTATTTATAGTGCTATCATTCGCCTTCGAAAAAAGTTCTCGCGTGGTAATGACCAGTTGTGTGGTTTTCATTTATTACATGCTAGCATTTACGGTTGTTGTACCAAATTATTTGTAATTCTGGTACTGTCCCTGTTTCTTTCTGTATTGGTATATCCTGTTATAAAAAAAAGATAAAGATAGCCGGCAATGTTGTTCCTACAGGCCTATAACAGTTTCTTCTGTTTTTGTAGGTTGCTGGAGGCGATTAAGGACGTAAATACGGCTTGTTCGACTCCGGCAATTTGAATTTAAGGAAGGTTACAGCCGGGAACATGTGCATCATCTGCCAAAAAGCCTTGAGTCTATGCTGACAGCTTTGATAAGATATGTTGCTAACAACCCTAAACGTACTGTTGAACTGAAGGAGATTCAACAATTCGCAGAATTGAAGATGCTTAACTTTCAGTTTCGGGACCGCGTAATCACAACGGATACAGTCTTTGGAATTTAAGCAATAGAACAGCGCATGTTCCTGAGGGGCACATTTATCACTCAATTTATGATCCCACCATGACTGGCAAGTATTTGTCATTTCTATGATTGGAGCTACACTAGCCTACCTGTTAAGTCGTTTCGTATGCGGCGTTACTTGTTTATCGTTACAGGGCTTCTTTATCGCGACATTTATTCACACGTCATGACTTTAACAGACGGCAAGATCGCGCTTACCAGTCTTTACTAGTTGCCGTGTCTCTCAACACCAGGCAAATCGTTAATGGCAGGGATGTGTCCATCACAGAGCTGCTCGTAGCTTTTGTTTAAGTCAGGGAGTTTTCCATGAGACATTAGCTAACTCAGATCGTGAAAACTTGACCGACGACTTGCATGCTGTACGAGACATTGCATCTCTGCCTTTTTTGCAGAGGTTTCGGTCATTTCTTTTCCGTCTTATTTAAAAACTGGTTTCAATGCAAAAACTCAGTCTTTACAAGAGATTGTTTTTATCGATGAAGGAGGCGACCCTATGACATGGCAGTCAAGTGAGAAGGTTCGTCTAACGAAATGTTCCACTTCCATCAATAAAGCGGTGGACCACGTGGCCATTGACATAAACATCTACAGTCTGTCAACGTTTCAAACGATGATGTGATTTATGAGGACTGCTACGTCGACGATGATAGTAATGTCATACAGATCAAAGATGACGTACCACCATCACCTCAGCTCCAACTAATAACATTTCACACTTGGCATTAAGTATCTGACTTTCCTTTTAAATCGATCTATTCACTCTTAAAATTTCCAGATTTAGTATACTGCAACCCAAGACAGAAGGACCAATTTCAAGTGTTCCATACAAATAATGAAATTTTAGACGACTAAGGATATTTTTTTCTTTTCAGATGATTTCCCCCTTGAAACGTAAACTTGACGAGATCAAGAGGTCGACGGCAAAAATACCGGCGAAGTCTATGGCAGCGGATAAGGTTTCGAACAGAGCCTACGATGTTGAAGCAATTATGTTGGAGAAAGGAGCAAATCATGCCAACAAGATGTAGGGGAGACCGGGGCATTCTGAACACCTGGTTAATGCGAACACCCCCCCTCTAACTCACTTCAGATAACCCTGCACAAAAATCTAGCATAGCCGAAGTAGGTGGAGTTAGAGGTGGTTGGCATTATGGACACCAAGGCCCATGAGCGCTGCGCTCATGGAGCGTGTTCCAACCGGTACCAATGGTAATTAATAGTTACCAATGGTAAGTATTAGTTACTATGCATGTTCCAGAGACAAGAAAAGAGGTATTACGCTACCCAATCTTCTCAAAATAGTAACTAAAGGTTGGAAACTTAAAAACTAATTGTGTTTTACAGATTAGTGTGCTTATCAGATGAGTATTATTGACAGTTGTTGAATGTCTTTTGTCTGTGATTTTTATACAGTTTTTGTTTATTCATTGATAATTGATTTATACTTACGGAAAGCTGTAATAACGTTGTGTGATTCACTTATGTTAGGTAATTGGATTAGTTGATGAAGTGTGAGAGGTGCGAAAAATCCTGGCTGATTAATGTTCGTACCGTTTCAGGTCAAGCCCGGGTTCTGTATTTCACTAGAGATACATACAGTGAATCACAGTTCTATTATTGAAGGTGCAGTTCAATATCTGAACTTACGTTTTCCTGCTGGACAAAAGTTCATTACGAATTTGGCCGAAGCTGACCGCGAAAACATTGAACATTCCCTCAGCAAATAATATTGCACCCGTTGTGCAAAGTATAGATTCGGTGCCGCTGCAGCCCTGGACTGTCGAAAGCGAACCAGCGTCTAAATCCATGTCGGACGTTGATTCGCCGAGCTCGGCACACAATGTCACCTGCCCCTCCCCAACGTTCAACGCCCCTCTCGGCTGCTGCTTCAGCCCAGCCTAGAATGAAGTACACAGGGAGGAGCAGGAAACCCAACCCGCGCTTCGCCGACTCGGTTGTGTTTGTCGGCAAATAACGAAAGTGAAAGACCAAGCAGATGTGTGCCGCATCTGCGGAGTGAAGTGGGAATCGGCGGCACACTATCTGCTTGCAGAAAAAAAGGTATTTTTGCGGAAACTTGGGTGGAGTGTGATGAAGAAGGCTGCAGTTTTGGTGGGCACTGGGGCTGTCTTAAGCCCGAAGACACAGCTTTCGCCCATCAAACCAATGACGGAAACATTTTGTACTTTTGCCCAGGGCACACACTATTCTAGTTTTTCGCTTTTGTTTTTTTACTTGTTTAGTTTTTTCGTTTTAGTTTGTCTTAGTTTTTTCTTTTCTAGTATCTTTTAGAGGATAACGAATAAATCACGTTTAAATTTTGGGCTTCGTTTGGTTACAAAGAGCATGCAGGGAGTATACTCACGGAATTTATTCAGTCTTCGAGACTTCAACTAGATGCGCTACCAATAAGAATGCCTGCTGAAAATTCAGTAACCAGTGTGGTTAAGACTTCGTGAAATGCGTCGAGGAACGGAGGGTCGAGTCCCCGTTCCAGCTCCAGCGAACCATTCTGAAAGAAGTGTTGACATGGGAATGGTCAACAGAGACAATGATATTTCAGCCGACGGTTCAGTTCCTTATACCGCTTCCGAGAGATATGTCGATGGACGTTGCCACAGTCAGTGCGTCGCGACGGATTGGGCCTTCGGACAATCCACCTTCCAGTTCTTGTCTCGATTACAGCAAAGAGGTCACTGGTTGACGACGACCAACCTTTCCTTGATTTGAATCCTGTCGCCAGCATTGTTGATGATCTCCCACCTGCACCTGATTTAAATCCCATCACCGGTGGTGTTGGTAATGACTCATCTGGATTTAATTCAAACCACAACTTTACCGCTTAGACCTCCACAGGTTGACGACGACCAACCCACCCTTGGTTTGAATCCTGTCGCCAGCATTGTTGATGATATCCCACCTTTACCTGATTTAAATCCAATCACCGGTGGTGTTGGTAATGATTCGATTCCAGCCCTGGTGACGATAACCCACCAGTAAGAGGTATTTTATGACCAACCAACATTTTGAGCTTACTCTCTTCCTAAAGGCAGCATATCTGGATCCTTCTACATTCGAGCGCTTGTCACTTGTGGATCGCTCCCTGGCCCGTCAATCTTTGACGCCCTTGCTGCAGGATGCATTAAGCAATGCTGCGGAAACCGCAAGAGAGCCCAATCCAGCTCGCCCTCGTACAGCAGAAGTCCCAGAGGCTGTGGTGGAGTCTAGTAGAGAGGAAAGCTTGTTCCAGTCATTTCTGAACACAACAGGTTTCAAGACTGTCAGACGCTTCTGCAGCATCGGACACTCTGCCGAAAATGCGTTAAAATCTTACGAGGAGAAAGTCCCAGTCTATCTTTCAGAGCGACGCAGAACCGATAGTCCGATACGCTTGTCATTCTTCATTACCTTTCGTTATTCTTCAACATCCAGTAGGCCTACTGGAGGGGCGACATTCTTAAACAGTTGACCTTATTTTCAAATCTTATTAGATTTCGTTCCGAATAAATGAACTCATAACTGGAATGCACTTCTTGATAACTAACTGAAGGTTGCAGGGTATAGTTTATTTTTTTCTTTACATATTTGTAATCCTAGCAGTAGTATACAACTGCATTCATGTTCAGGGAATCTGTGCGTGCGAAATAACACTGATTCAGATTTCACAGTCAAGTTCACCTTGGCGAAAAGAATAAAATTCAATTTTTAGTCTTTAGGTCAAATCGATATAATACAAATTATTGTGTACAGCATTGTAAAATAATAAAAGTTCCTGTTCTTAGATTGGAGACCCCTTCACTTTTTGGAGCCAGAACGAAGACGTCTTTCCAGAGCTCGCCGACATCGCTCTGAAACATCTTAGCGTGCCAGCTACCAGTGTACCGAGCGAAACGGCGTTTTCCATCGCAGGGTATTTCATGCGCAAGCAGTGTGCGCGAACAGCATCCAAGACACTGGAGAAGCGCATGTTTTTAAGTGATAAGTTTTTGTAAAAGTTTTTATCATAATAAAAAACAAAAAGAAAAACAGCTGTTTAAACAGCTGTTTTTTTAACAAAAACAGCTGTTTTCTGTTTTTACCAAAGAAAAAACAGAAACAGGTGTTCTGTTTTTTGGGACACCTGTTCTGTTTCTGTTCTGTTTTCTTCAACCCCTGTTTTTTACTTTCCTGTTTTTTTCAAAAAAACAGAACAGTGCCCATGCTTAGTTGATACCCCAGCTACCCCACGAGCGCAAAATAAGAAACTGGCTTACTAAACTTCCCTCTGGGCCTGGTTTCCCCGACGAAATTTGTGACAGTGAAGTTCAGCGCAATGTCCGCACCGGTAAAATTAGTATCCTTGGCATTCGATGAATGGCTCTTAGAACCGTGTGCTTCGCCAAGAATGACTACATCAAAGGTTTCGAATATTTTGGCAAAGCTTGAAGTCGTTCAGCCAAAAATGCAACAAATAGGACGGGTGCTGCGGGGGGGGGCACCATCGGAATGGACCTGTTTAAACTTCCTAAATAGGTATCGGGATGGAAATAGAGATTGTTCAGCACCATGAAGCTCGTAAAGACATATTTACGTACAACCTGTGGTGATGAAAGACTGAACAGTTTACTTGTTATCGCATGTAATAAAAGAGGAGACGAACTGCCTCAATGTGGAAGAGGTTGTAGACAGATTTGCTGCATTAGGGAACAGGCGCTATCCCCTTGTTTAGTTCTTTTTATATGGAAATTTGTGTTAGCAATTCCTTTTCTTACCCTTTTTGTACTAGTTTATAGAAATCTAGACTTGCAATAAAAGTGCCGAGTTTTACCTTTGGGCAAAGGATACATGGCTATCACTAAACAAAAACGTGGCTGGAAATACCCCCCCCCCCCGGATTTTTCAGTGAAATGATGGTCCTAGGGGTTGAAAATTCTTTGCCCCCCCCCCCCCCAGGTTTTGTTGAAATGACGGGCCCGATTAGTCTTGTTTGTTATCAAGCCGCGGCAAACGTTGGCCTATACAACATGCTCGGCGTTCACCTGAACAAAACTGAGGATCCGTCACTGGCATCGAAGCCATACGTCATTTTTAATTGCAAAAAAGTCTTTTGCTTCTACGATCCGCCACATCTGTTCAAGAACGTCAAGAACAACCTCCTCTCTTACGATGCGGAATTTGAAGGTGGCAAAGTAGCCAGTTGGGATCATGTTCGTCAGTTTCACGAGCATGATTCAAAGAAAACGATACGTCTGGCCTCTAAACTGACTTACAATCACGTCAGTCCACCATCATTTTTGAAGATGAGAGTGCCACTCGCAGCCCAAGCTCTTAGCCACACAGTTTCAGAATCGATGTCAATGCTGTCCATGTTCTCGATTCTCCCACCCGAAGCCACGCAGACTTCAGAATTTATCAGAAAATTCAACGACCTATTTGACTGTGCAAACTGCTTTAGTTTTGACACAGCTGTGAACTTGCGACGGCCTATTACAGCAAAATCCCAACATCCAACACTTTTGAGCGAAATGAGGTCGTGGCTGAGTACGGTCAAAATTAAAAAGAAGAACAGCTCAAGATGTATTGATGAGATGGTTGGAGGCTATGGGTGGAATGTACTATTCAGATGACGGAATATGTGCGTGATCATCACACCATCAGTGTACTCCGAATGACGAAGGTTACCCAGGATGCCCTTGAAAACTAGTACGACACCATTACAGTCTGCAGAGGACATAACAATAACCCGACTGTCCCCATTGAGAGCTCGGCCAAGGCTTTGATGGTCAAAACCCTTTTACAACCTCCGAAGGGTCCCAACTGCATCAAAGATGGAAGCCTATTTTTCACTTCCCTGAAAGACTTCTCCTCGGGGAAGATCAAAGTGAAACACCGCTGAGCTACATTTCGAAGGGAATATCAGTGGAAGACTCCACCGTACCAACTGACAGTGAACATTCCAAGTTTGATTTGGACATAACTTCTTCGGACACCGATATCGTTTCCGCAGTTGAGAGGCGTACTTCGCCGGGTATATCGGTAAGAAAATGCTGGGAAAGCACAACTGCCCTAGGTGCGAGATAACTCTGAAATCCCCTGTTTTGAGACTGCTAGCTTAGTCTTCATCGAAATTAGGAAGTACACTGAAACGAAGAACATGTTTATTCCGACGGACCAGCTACTCAGTTTTGTTCAGTTCAGTGTTCGATCCGTAGATGTTTCATTTTGATTTCTGTAATCTCGCTCCCAACGTAACCAACAGCATCATGTCAAAGGTAGATATGGAGTTTGAATTCATTACCCTTGACGTTTGCGATGGTGTTTTTGAAGCTATTTTCAAGTTTTGTGTGCGAATAGTGATCTATGCGAAGCTTAAAGGAATGAACAGCGCCCACCAGTTTGAGAGGAATCTAGAGTTTCTGAAAAACAACAAGCCCATGTCGTTAATCCGGTTGAAGAAGTGCGGGCTCAAAAGAGTGAGAAGCAGAAAATGTTGAAGCATTCATAGGAAATTTTGTCTTACAGAATTCTCGTGAAAGGCTTCTCTGATCTCCATCTAATCTAGATTAGACATCTCTGTTGGCATTGCTATATCTAGTTCTAAGGGGTTTAAAGCACAGTTCGCACTACTTACTGTTCATGTTCTAATGTTCAAAACTATTTAAATACTGTAAAACTAGGCTCTGACCTTAACGAATTAACCACCGCTTATGCTTTTTTAAGCCTTTTGCCCGGCACATTGAAGTCTAGCAAAAACTCAGCAGAATTCAGATAACCGGTTTTACGTCTGCATAGCACGAAACGCGAACACTCGTCGGGAACATAATACTCATGGAAAATAGTGAAATGTGGCAAATGCGAAGAATAGTGAGGTTTCGTTAGCGGGTTTAGAATGTGGCATAGGAAATTCGGGTCTCCGGGATTAAGAGTTAATAGATACAATTACGAAAGTAGGCTGCATTGGCATTATTGGTATGCCAGGTCCTTCAATCTTTAGCCCCGGTAAATGTCAAACTTCGAACAGATCTCGGTAGGTTGTCTAGTTGTGGTTTAAACGAAGTACGGTTGCAATTGCAACCAAGCTAATAGTTACAGCTCCTATAAGTCTGTAATAAGTGATAGTACGCCTCAGTTTAGACCATATGATTTGTGATACAATAAATTGAAATGATTTGTCTGATATACGAAGGGGGGGGGGGTTGCTTCCTATAAGTCTGTAAATAAGTGGTAGTATGCCTCTGTCTAAACCATATGATTTGTGATATACGAATTTGAAATGATATGTGTGATATGATTTGTGATATTCGAAGGGGGAGGGGTTGCTTCCTATAAGTCTGAAGTGGTAGTATGCCTCAGACTAAACCATAATTACGATTTGTGATATACGAATTTGAAATGATATTTGTGATATGATTTGTGATATTCGAAGGGAGAGGGGTTGCTTCCTATAAGTCTGTAAATAAGTGGTAGTATGCCTCAGTCTAAACCACATGATTTGTGATATTCGAAGGGGGAGGGGTTGCTTCCTATAAGTCTGTAAATAAGTGGTAGTCTTCCTCAGTCTAGACCATATGATTTGTGACGAATTTGAAATGATATTTGTGATTAAGAGTTAACAGATACAATTACGAAGGTAGGTTGCATTGGCATTATTGGTATGCCAGGTCCTTCAAGCTTTAGCCCCGGTAAATGTCAAACATCGAACAGATCTCGGTAGGTTGTCTAGTTGTGGTTTAAACGAAGTACGGTTGCAATTGCAACCAAGCTAATAGTTCCAGCTCCTATAAGTCTATAATAAGTGATAGTAAGTAAACAATTATGGCAGTCTTTGGACATAGTTTCGCATATTCAAAACAATAAGAAAAAAGCGCTGTAGCTCACAGGGCTCTATCTAGCGCCATCTAGCGTCAAAAAACTAAGCTAAATCCTTAAGAAAGACATCGTATAACGGTTATTTCAAGTAAGATATTAGTTTTTTGTTATAAGACAGATGCTAAAATCTGCGAAAACAAGAACCAATCTCTCACTTTTGTTTCCAGGTGCGTTTGAGGATTTAATCACGAAGCCACCCGGATTTCTATCAGAAAGCGAGCGCTTTTTTCATGAAACGTAAAAAAAAACGAGCATCCAAAAAATTGTTATTGGCGCTGTGGAAAACTATGTGAAAGTATGCCATAGGTTTTGATATGTTGTAACACAGACGCTCAAACTTTAATAACCAAAAGCAAGTAAATACGATCCGATCTCTCGGTTTCGTTTCTGCCATTTGCAGTTGGAAGTAAGATTTACTCGTGAATCCAACCACATTTCTACCAGAGAGCGAGCGATTCTTTATTTTAAATTCGTTAATAAAAGATGGAAATTTATCGTACTGGAATTCGTGTCGTTGAAACAACCAAAAGCAAGTAAATAAGAGCCGATCTCACGGTTTCGTTTCTGCCATTTGCAGTTGGAAATAAGATTTACTCGTGAATCCAAATACATTTCTACCAGACAGCGAGCGATTCTTTATTTCAAATTCGTTAATAAAAGATGGAAATTTATCGTACTGGAATTCGTGTCGTTGAAGCTTCGCTGTGCTTGGGGGCCAGCAATGCATTTACTTCGTAGAGAGCTCGTTAATCTCTAGATACATAGCAAGATCGGGGCCCGTTATCAATTGGACGGATCTCTGAGTTCGGCACTAGATCTAGTGTACGATACTCTAAACAGCCTATTCCAAGAGCGACGCTTGCCTATGGTGAGGTCGCCTCGCTGGGTAGGCGCCTTTGTTCCTCAAGTCACCAATGCGCTTCTGTCGCTCTGTAAGACTGGTTCAGTGAGGAAACTCTTAAGCTCGAATGTGCCTTTCGGGGCATTAGTACGATGACCGCCTCTCATCGGTGATGTTGGAGTTAGGAGCTTGCCATTGGTTCCAGCCTTTGGTGCTGCTAACAGCTTCAATGCCAAGAAACAAGGGACCAACCCCGGAGAAATGTGATCTCGAGGGAACCCTTTATTAACAAGAAGATGTTAAACGAGATTTATTTTTGTTGAAGGCGACAAAAGAGTTTGTCCCCAGCGTAATTGACACGGAATGGTTTCATTATTAGTTCTTTAAAAGAATGGGGTATTTCGGTTCATGTAAAATATTGGCCCTCAAGCGGTCATATTTACTGCTCAAGGATGTGCATGCGTTTTCCGAATTTACTCGGAAAACATGGTATTTCTGCCCCACGCTGCACCAATCGGCGCAGGAGACATTAGTTTTCTGTTTTCCTGGTGTTGGCGGTACTGCAGCAGGTTGTGCGATATTGGCCTTCGGCGATGATGCCGGTGGCCTACAAACACCTATCGCGAACGATAGTCCACCGTTGAGCGAATCGTCATTCGAGTACGGTTCGTCTGACGAAGTAGATTTAACCGACGCTGAGGGAGGAGCGAGCTATATTTCTTAAGAAGGCCTGTTGGTTTTTAATACAGTCGATAAAAACACACGTATCCCTATTGTCAATATCACCACTAAGGTAAAGACCGACAGTGTTGAAAGTCTAGCGGTCCCAACTGCTGACAGTGAAGTCTAGTGGTCCAAATCATCATAATCTAAGACCATCTTCCCAGCAATAGCCTCCCAAACGAACGATACTTCGATCTTCTAGTATAGCCTAGACTTCTCCCGTCTGTCTTCTACCTTGCAGATTACGAGGGCAGACAGTTTGATCTTAGAATAGAACTGGATAGTCGTTTTCCTACCGAGGAAACAGCCGTACTTAGCCAGATTTTGACAGGTTCTAGAAACCAACATCCTTATTCTTTACAATTGATGACCTTCCCAGCATCAGCCTCCCAACGAACCAAACTTCGACTACGCAAGAAACCCAACAAACCGAAACACATACATCAGTTTTACCGGTACACACCTTCAAAATGAAAAAACTCACCAAGCTTACACAAACAAAACCCACCACCAAGCTGACAGTTGCCGACGAGAGCCTCACTGACAGGATAGACATCATGCATGGGAAAACGCAGACGAAATTCTTCTAAAAGAGTACGAGATTCTCTTTCATCCATGTTATTAAGTTGGACACGTGAAAGTGCTAAAACAAAATCCTTAACAAAGACATCATATAACGGTTACCTCAAGTAAGATTTTACTAAGTAAGATTAAACAACTCCACAAGCTTACACTTCTCCCGTCTTTCTTTTACCTTGTAGATTACGAGGGCAGAAAGTTTGGTCTTAGAATATAACTGGATAGTAGTTTTCCCACGAGTACATTTCCCACTCAGAAACCAACGTTCTTATTCTAAAAAATTGATGACTTTCCCAACATTAGCCTCTCAAACGAACGAAACTTCGACTACGCAAGAAACCGAACAAACCGAAACGAACTGTCAGGATAGACATCATGCTATGGGAAAACGCAGACGAAACGAAATTCTTCTATAAGAGTACGAAATTCTCTGTCATAAATTATATCAAGTTGGACACATGAAATTGCTAAAACAAAATCCTTAACAAAAGACATCATATAACAGTTATTTAAAGTAAGATATTAGTTTTTTTGTTACAAAACAGATGCTAAAATCTGCGAAAACAAGAACCAATCTCTCACTTTTGTTTCTAGGTGCGTTTGAGGATTTAATCACGAAGCTGCCCGGATTTCTATCAGAAAGCAAGCGATTTCTTCATTAAAAAAGTAAAAAAAACACGAGCATCCAAAAATTGTTATTGGCGCTGTGAAAAACCACGTCAAAGTAGGCCCATAAGTTTTTATACGTTGTAACACAGACGCTCAAACTTTTAACAACCAAAGCAACTAAATAAGAACCGATCTCTCGATTTCGTTTCTGCAATTTGCAGTTGGAAATAAGATTTACTCGTGAATCCAACCACATTTCTACCAGTGATTGAGCGATTCTTTATTTCAAATACGTTAATAAAAGATGGACATTTATCGTACTGGAATTCGTGTCGTTGAAGCTTCGCTGTGCTTGGGGGCTAGCAATGCATCGACGCTCGAAGAGAGCTCGTTAATCTCTAGATACACAGCAAGGTCGGGGCCCGTTCTCAATTGGACGGATCTCTGAATTCGGCACTAGATCTAGTGTCCGATACTCTAAAACAGCCTATTCCAAGAGCGATGCCTGCCTATGGTGAGGTCGCCTTACGGGGTAGGCGCCTTTGTTCCTCAAGTCACCAATGCGCTTCTGTCGCTTGGTAAGACTGATTCCGTGAGGAAACTCTAAGCTCGAATGTACCTTTCGGGGCATTAGTACGATGACCGCCTCATCGGTGATGTTGGAGCTTACCATTGGTTCCAGCCTTTGGTGCTGCTAACATCTACTCGCATTCATGGGGATTTCGGTTCATGTAAATATTGGCCCTCAAGCGGTCATATTTGCTGCTCAAGGATGTGCATGCGTTTTTCGAATTTACTCGGAAATCATGGTCTTTCTGCCCCACGCTGCACCCATCGGCAGGAGACATTAGTTTTCTGTTTTCCTGGTGTTAGCGGTAAACAGCAGATTGTGCAATATTGGCCTGCGGCGATGATGCTGGTGGCCTACAAACACCTATCGCGAACGATAGTCCACCGTTGAGCGAATCGTCATTCGAGTACGGTTCGTCTGACGAAGTAGATTTAACCGACGCTGAGGGAGGAGCGAGCTATATTTCTTACGAAGGCATGTTGGTTTTTAATACAGTCGATAAAAACACACGTATCCCTATTGACCACTAAGGTAAAGACCGACAGTGTTGAAAGTCTAGCGGTCCCAACTGCTGACAGTGAAGTCTAGGGCTCCAGATCATCATTATCCAAGACCATCTTACCAGCAATAGCCTCCCGAACGAACGAAACTTCGATCTTCTAGTATAGCCTAGACTTCTCCCGTCTGTCTTCTACCTTGTAGATCACGAGGGCAGACAGTTTGATCTTAGAATAGAAGTGGATAGTCGTTTCCCAACGAGTAAACAGCCGTACTTAGCCAGATTTTGACAGGTTCTAGAAACCAACATTCTTATTCTTTACAATTGATGACCTTCCCAGCACCAGGCTCCCAAACGAACCAAACTTCGACTACGCAAGAAACCCAACAAACCGAAAAACACACACCAGTTTTACCAGTACACGCACCTTCGAAATGAAAAAACTCACCAAGCTTACACAAACAAAATCGACCACCAAGCTGAAAGTTGCCGACGAGAGCCTAACTGACAGGATAGACATCATGCTATGGGAAAACGCAGAGAAAACAAGATTCTTCTAAAAGAGTACGAAATTCTCTTTTATTCTTGATAAGCTGGACACGTGAAAGTGCTAAAACAAATCCTTAACAAAGACAACATATAACGGTTATCTCAAGTAAGATATGAGTTTTTTTGTTATGAATAAGATGCTAAAACTGAGATGCCTCTCAAACGAACAAAACTTCGACTACGCAAGAAACCCAACAAACCGAAATACACTTATCAGTTTACCGGTACACACCTTCAAAATGAAAAACCTCCCCAAGCTAACAGAAACAAAACCCACCACCAAGAACACAGTTGCCGACGAGAGCCTACTGTCAGGATAGACATCATGTTATGGGAAAACGTAGACGAAAATGAAATTCTTCTAAAAGAGTACGAAACTAGACCTACGTTGCCTGGGCAACGTGAAGTGTTGCGGCAACCTTTGTTCGGCTTCGCCGACTAAAGTGTTGCGAGAGCAACACTTTGGTTTTGTTTCTTCGCTATCGTTGAAGTTGTCAACCCGACGTTTTCAAAATTTTATGTTCCAAGAAGATTTCTGTTCCGGACTGATGACACAATCCCTAATCATACGGATATCCTTCAGCGTTGAAAAAAAAACAGAATATCGGATGTACGGACTAAATTCTTTGCAGCCACTTGAACTTTATCCTTTTCAATCGTAGACATCGTGCACGGTGAAAACTTGAGACATTGCCTTATATAACCTAGTTAGTATTACAAATCTATCCATAACTTTTCAGGATCAAAATAATGCGTAAACACTTGATTGAATTCTAAGATACAGTGATACACCATGGAGACTAATTTTGTTATCCTCAGATTTATAGAGATCAAATAAAGTGTGCAGCCAATTGCACTTTATCCTTTTCAATCGTGACGGACGAAAACTTGGAACATTATACACCCTACCACTTAAGTTGTCTACCCCTCAAAGACTTCATTCTAAGTTACAGTGATAGACCATGGAGACTAATTTTCTTACCCTCAGATTTATGGAGATCAAATAAAATGTGCATCAATTTGCACAACTTTCTAGCCCCTTATGAACCCCTTCTAGCAACCGATTCCTCCTTACAAGTCCATCTCCCCGTGGTAGACATGGTAACAAACTTTTCTCAGCATCAAATACACCGGAAACAAATTATAGCATTAATAGGTACACCAACTAGCAAAAGTTGCTAGCCCCTCATCGACGAAGACGGTTATGGTCTAACATCCGATTGTTGCTTACAAGTCCCCAACATATCTCACAATTGGGATGCGACTATTTTGGGTTTCGGTGTGTACCTTACTACTGAAGTTGTCAACCCCTCCAAACTTTCAAACTGTTGTACCTCATGAAGGAATTTTTCTACCAAAAAACGGATGACATATACTTTGATCAGCTCATCAAGATCTATCGATTGCCGTTGAAAAAAAAATTCTATCTGTATTAGTTCAAAAGTTGACTTTTTTGCCGTAGGCCAACTTTCTAATATCACCACTTAGAAAGGAGCAAAGTATAAGCTGCAGTTTCTTTAGCAGTGAGAGAACTTATAAAGTTTAAGAGGTATGTGCGATACCATTTCTCTTCTTCAATCCCAAGTGTAAGAAATGGATTGATAAACTCAGCAGAAATCACGAACAGAAATGTGTATAAACAATAGATGGCAGCACTTTCGGACCCGTGGGAAAATGCCACTTTTTTGTTTCTGTAAATTTTTCTATTTATCACCCAAAGAAGATATATTGGTTGTGGGGCCGGGGAACTGCCGCACATGTTTCGCACTTGTAGATTTTAGTCCACCTTCAATTTGAAAGTGGTGCCTGCCTGCTCGCCTGCTAGAACGGAGCTTTCCACTCGAAAGCAGAAACGTGGTTTGATGAAACGAAAGCTTGGCTGCATAACTTCAGATAGTCCTCTCTGACATAGGCTACACAACTCCACTTCACTTCACACACCGTAGGCTGTAGCTCGCGCACAAGCGAAAACCATCCTTTTTTGCCCCAGGCAAGAGCTCTACGAAGCTTTCCAAAATGTAATGTCGTATTCATCAATCCGGCCGAAGGTCCACACTTTCCGTAAAAACCGCAGAGGTTAGACCCTTACCACTTTCTAGGAATAAGCTGAAATCGAGGTGCTAGGAAAAAAAAAAACAAAAAAAAACACGACAAAACCAAAGTGTTGCTCTCGCAACACAATTATCTTTCATACATGATATTAAGTTGGACACGTGCTAAAACAAAATCCTTAACAAAAACATCATATAACGGTTATTTCAAGTAAGATATTAGTTTTTTGTTATAAAACAGATGCTAAAATCTGCGAAAACAAGAACCAATCTCTCACTTTTGTTTCCAGGTGCGTTTGAGGATTGAATCACGAAGCTACCCGGATTTCCCTGAGAAAGCCAGCCAGCAATGCATCGCGAAAATTTTAAGTATGACAATCGAGAAGAATCTCACTGATTACCTCACAAAGGCAAGAAAGCTCCATTACGGACTGGGCTCAAAGCAATGTCGCATTCAAGCTTATCAGTTCGCAAAAAAATGAATAAGAAAAAGTTTTCAAGTTTGAAAAGTTTGACAGCATACTGTGCTGTTAGTGCAACCGGGGTTACTATCCCTCCCTTCTTGATTTCCCACGTGTCATCTTCAGAGAGCGCATGATCACAGGTGCCCCTAGTGGAACGAAAGGTGTCGCACATACAAGCGGATGGATGACCACTGAAAAACTTATGGAATTTCTCAAACACTTTCAGAAACACACCCGGTGCAGTGTTGTCGCCAAGGTCCTACCGATCATGGACAACCACGTGAGCCACATCAGTCCAGAATCTCTCGAGTATGCAAAATACAACGGGATTGTAATGCTAACGTTTCTAAAGCTTCAGCCCCTTGACAGATCCGTTTACGGGCCACTGAAAGCTCATTACAATAGAGCTGCTGACGCTTGGATGCTGAACCTCCCTGGCCAGCTCATCAAAATCGCTAACATTTCTGAATTGCTGGGTAGTGCTTTTCCACTGGATTTCACGCCTCAAAATATTATGTCAGGCTTCAGAGTGCCTGGACTTTATCCATTCAACCGTGACATTTTCACCGAAGACATCTTCTTCAGCTCGTATGAGTCGGATCGTCCAGAACCATCGACAGGTGGTATGTCCGCTGGAGCTGGAGGTCAAACTGAATGTCGGACATCTCCGTGTCTGAATGTCTGAACATTCCAGGTGGACCAAAATGTGTCCCTAGTGGACCAAAATGTGTCCCTTGGAGAAATATCCCCATACCCCAAAGCGGGTCCGAGGAAGAATACAACAAACCGGAAAAGGGTCAAGAGCTTTGTTGTCACTGACACGCCTGTAAAGGACCAAATAGAAAGAAAAAAGGGACAAATCCCAAAGCTCTAACTGCAAAGAAAAAGGCGACCAAAAAACTGGTTTTGTCAGACAAAGAGAGCAGCCACGACGAATTTCATCCGAGTGACTCCGAAGATGAAAGCTTGCATGCACAGGTGCTAGAAGACGTCGACTACGAGAAGGTGGAACCAGGGAACTATGTGCTTGTGTACGAAGGAAAGGTGGGGAAGACACCAACATACTCTGTAGGCGAGATTATTTCGGAAGAGGGAGACGAGTTTGAGATTATGTACCATAAAAGACTTGTTCCTTTCATGATGTGTTTCGTTATTTTCGTTGTCCATCGTTTTGTCTTTCTCAAATACTCCGTATTTTGTGTCTTTCACATTACGGGTAATAAAATTCATTCATTCGTTAATTCATTCAAGTTCGCACGGACGAACCAGGTATTTACGTTTGACAAAGGAAACGTAAAAATGAACATTGGGCTGCGATAGTTTACTGGTGGTACCATACGGCAAGCTGAACAGCTCGTTTTCCCGGTGAATCTGTCGAAATTTGACATTAAGTAGTTTTTATGTGACACCACGTCACTGCCACGTCGGTAACTGAATATGTTATATAATCTGATCTGAACTCAATATATCTTAAATGTATCCATTATTTTAATTAAACTGAACAAGTAATATGCACTATGTCCGTTGTACCCCGGTTCGCTGGTATAAATGGACACTTGCGCAGCTTTCCGCAGATCACTCATAAAATGATACTGGTAAGAGATACAGCATTGTCATCAATTACGAAAATATAGCTATAATGATGAAGTTCTTCTTGGTGCCTTAAACGTTGCAAAGGTGCCTTAACCGTTGCAAACCACTAAAAAGTTATCGAAAATCTTGTAAAAAAGTGTCCATAATGCCCCGGTCTCTCATACCTACTGTGTGTCGAAGAAACAGGCGGGCTGCTCTTCGCTGTGTTCCCTAAGACGTTTAAATTTGGCGCCCTGCCCTTGGAACAGAAGCGGAAGATCAAAATCAGGAATGCAAATTTCCAACCCGGAATGACCATGAGTGGGATACCAGAATTCGTCATCACAAGCAAATCAACGGTGGAGACGGGAAATAAAGGTAAGAGTAAATGACAGACACCCATACATCGCCTTTAAGTGCAAATGTGTTCGATTTGCATACCAGAATGTTTTTTCTTAGGACCCCTTTCGCTTATTCTACGTTCATGTTATCCCTAGTCCTCTTGAAATCGCCGCCAACGCCATTGTGTCATCCTGGACCTACCGCCTTTCATCCTAGCCCACTCTGGACAGTCATGCAACACAAACTTCGCCGATTCTTCATCGACTTGCAATTATGAACATGACAAGCTTTTGGAAGATACTGTCGATTATCGGGTGTAGGTTCTGTTTTCGATGTCTTTACTTTTGATTGGTTTGGCTACATTGGCTACGTTGTTTATGCTTGTGAATATCTGGAACCGTTAATGCCGCACTGTAAAAAAAAAAAAATATGCTAATTTCTTCTGATTTTAACGAATTATTGCGAGACTGATCTTGTAGACGTTGCAAATTCTAGAAATCAACCTAATTAGCAGTAATGTCATTTCGCTTAGTAATCATCGCGGCGCGATTAAGATTCTCCCCCTCCCTTCTAGCTCCCAACCAGTACCAAAATTCCCTGGGTATCAACGTTGTCCGACCACTCCTCCTCCGCCCCAAACGGTATATTAACAAAGCGCAATATCATGTGAAAAAAAGGTATAGGGCTAGGGACGCAGGGTAAAGTCTATACTTAATTCGCGTCTCTAGAGAAAATCATTTTCGACGTCAAAATTAAAATCATTTAAGCGTTTAATAAGATTCTCAGGATTGGTTTACATCTGCGTTTTGACTTTTTAATGGCAGCGGTACTTTGGGCTTATTAATCAGGGGCTTTTGGTGGCCGACAAGGGGTGTATGATTAGGTGATCGCTTGGGGGGGGGGCAAGTATATCCGTAGTTATCGTATTTGTAACTTCCTGTTTTTCCAGTTGCAGAAAGTCTGCCTGCACTGCAACTTCCCAACCAACAAGCTCTCACATACGCCGCTAACGCGGAGAATGCCAACAAACTCTTTAGTTTTGTTGGCTTGCTACTCAAGATCGAGAAACTAGAGCCACAGCCAGCAACCGACCGTCAACAAAGCTGATTTTTGCAAGGGACGACCTGGTAACAGTGGCGGAATGACGCTTTGGGAGAAGCCAGGCGATAGATATGACTTCTCAGTCCTTCAGAGATACGCAATCGTGAATGCGAACATTAAAGATGCTACATAAACTTTCTGTTTACCTTTCCAAAGCAATCGCGACGCCGAAACTCAAGTATGTTTGCCTTTTTCTGCAGTGTTGCTATTGTGGTTCAAGAAATAAACCGCAGAGAAGCCGAAAGTCCATCCCTACGAGGATTACGCCCGCAAATAGAGAAGATAGAATAATGCTATATAACTGGTAATTTTTTTCACGACCATCGACCATCTTTATTTTCTTGTTTAAAAGAAAATTGGATTAGTTAGCTTGTTTTTTACGGAATTTTCTTTTCCCTCTCCCCGGTTCCAAGAGGACTAGTTTCTGTTAGCCTCACCGTCAGCACTTGGATCAGACATTAAAAAATAGATCCACAGGTTAGCAGTGGAAAACCTGTCATTTGCGTCCCGGGTAATTGAGATTTACATATGTCTCAGCTGCAGAAAGTGAAAGTCACCCATTACCCTATGGAACCGAGTTTTTACTATGTCTAGACAAGTGTTGAGCCTGAGGAAATAGGAGACTGTTACTCCACTTGGAGCGCTGAATTGTAATAAGGCCAAACTGAAACCTGGCGTGTCTCTTTGGATTTTCTTGTTGTCTTCTTGTCTTTTTCGTGTGTTGGAAGAATCAGAAAGGCTGTAGGGATGGTAAGCACTGTATCTCTTGCAGAAATAGCATTTTTATGTTTCAGCTTTAATGATTTTCGGAACAGCAGTAACCTGGTGCCGTCGCTATTCGTTCCGACGAGACTCATCGACCTTGGACGCCACCACGCCCTACCTCAACGTCAAACTGAAAAGCTACAAAATCCAAACATAGTCCTCGGTGAAGGAGTAGTCATCAACGGAGAGCTGGTATCAATAAATCCGAATGTAAGTGTTACTTTATTCTTAAAAACGAATATTCTAAATCGGGTAATTTCTAGTTTCTCTGGAACCCCCAAAGCTGAGACTAAATCTAGCGGCACGGATTAATCTTACCATCTCAGCACCAAGTTAATCTGAGCATTTAATTTTTTTATTTTTTTTATTCCGAAATTGCAGACTTTTCTCTTTAGTCATCTGACCATTAGTTGCGTTTTTGCGGATACCATGGTATCTGTTTCCACGGTAACTGGATCTGCAATTAGTCGTTTTTGCAGTTACCGTGGTTTCTGATATACGGTCCACTGCAAAAACGACTGTTGCAGAAACTGCACCTTTCGAAGTCATCCCAAAATAAAAACTGATATCCAGTTACATCACCCAATTTGACAAAATTTGATGAAAGTGAGATGCATTTTCCAGATACCACGACCAGATATCACGGTCGGACCGTGATATCTGAATATCTGTTACCACGGTAACTGGCCAGTTACCACGACAACCGCAAAAACGCCTTTTGACCGTGGTATCAGATATCACGATAACTGCAAAAACGACTTTAGACCGTATATCAGATACCATGGTATCAGCAAAAACGCAACTATTGTCGTAAGCAGTTCGCCCGGAACTTTCGTAGAAAATAATTTGTTTGAAAAAAGAACCCATTTGTTTTTTTGGTCAATATTTGGTTATTCACAGGTTTCCGTTTTCCAACTTTAGCGGCTTTGAGCCTGAAGTGGACCCTTGCCAAGACTAGACTAAATATAGCTCAACAAAATTCAGCTACATACTACGAATCATATTTGACAGTGCAAAACGGATACATCAGCTGAAGTATAGCTCTTTCTTCTATTTGCTTGGTTGTCCAACTACATCAACATCATTCATATCATCAATCCATAGGGAGCTGGAAAGCTGGATAGAGTCGACAAGCGCTAACAAGAAAATCGCTAATTTCAGGTGGAAAGCAATAGTATTTTCGAAATATATTTTTTCGGGATCCGTTTCACAGGGAAAAGATCATTTCTAGTAAGAGTTGTGCTTTAATTTTAATTTTACCGGAGTTCGAAAATGGGAAGTGTGTGCGACCCAGTACAATATGGCAGACAAAGTCCTTCGGTATTCTAAAACTTAAGCCCCCGCCAACAAAATCATCCGAGAGGTACCTGAATTCATTCGTCCCTTATTCTATTAAGCATTTTAACACGACAAATCGTAATCCGTCGTAATGTTGACAATCCGAGACCAGCTGTATGCTATTGTGGAGAAATAAAACCGATTTGATTTGATTTGTTAAGTCACACACGACGGAGCGATTTTTTGAAAATAAACTGAACTGAACTGAATTCAGTGTCAGTGTAGTTCTAGTTCGCAGAATTAAAGTGCAAACGAAGAGTAGCGCCCATATACCTAGAGGATTGGTGTTAAGCCGTATCATCATAGGACTGTCACCACGTAAGGTAAAATACAAATTATTTTAGGAATCAACCTGTGCTTTATATACCTCTACTTCCGAAGGTAAAGAACCCCACAACACCGCCATCCCACGCTACCCACATACCCAAATATCTCTCTATCGCTATAGCCGGTGGCTCGGGTCGCAGCTACAGTCTTTGGAACTACCGCTATATCTCTGAAATATTGCGCTCAGTGCAGCAATGTCGCAAGCTATCCCGAACCTACCAACAGGCGGTCTGACAATTACTCCAATCCGTATCCGCCCCAAAACAGATGACCAAAATGCAAAATCCGGAAGACTTGATAAAGCAGATTTTGGCTTAGATGGATTTATTTCCTGCGCATTGGATGGTCGAAACAATCCACATGCGAACACGAAGAGTGTAAGTCTGGGACCGAGTTCAAGATGATCTGACACGATTCGATTACAACATAGCGACACACTCCAGTGTACATGGATAAAGAACGACACCGGTCGAGGACTAGCAAGTGTGGTAAAACGTGAATTGAGAAATCAGGCGACAGCAGGATATGATCAGAAGAAACCTAAACGACAAGTGGTCCATCACTTTGTTTGACCAGAACTTAAATAATTATTGAGAGAATATGTCGTATGTCGTAGATCAGTTCAAGAGTCTGATTCGTAATCAAGACGTCCATACAACTGTGTTCAGTTCGAACGCCAAGTTCATCTAAAAGGTATTAACAAATCCATTCCATAGACTTTTTTCAACAATATTTTATAATGACCGTGCTCAATTCCAAGATGAAGCGGCTAATATCGAGGCTAATATTTGTGGAAGGCAAAACTCGAACCTACGGGAAATTTGTCTGCGAGTACAAACCTATCGCATCTACCTGAATTCGACCTGTGATTACCAAGCAAGTGACGTAATTTATACAGCGATTGGGACTTGCGGAGAGATTTGTGCTGTTCGTCTGATTAAAAAGAACAGCCATTATTTTGTAGTTATAAGTGGGTCTCTGAGTGAACGCGGGGGCAGTGTATGAACTTTCCTATAGCAAGAACCAGTGCCTGAGATAGCCTAGCCAGCTGTCGCAGGTTGAAGTTTCCAGTCTTTCCGTCGAAAATAAAAACAAATCACACTGTTTTTACCCCGTATTTTCAGGCCTTCTCTGCAACTACAGCTCTACCTCACAGTACCTATTGCTGATCACGTAAGCGGATTATTTATCCTCGTCAATTAAGAGTCGAAAAACCTCAGTGCAGATTCACACGATCAGCAGGTAACCGGCAAGATCAGCAGGTAACCGCCACAATCAATTCGTACTGGCCTTGTCCATACTGCTTTCTAGCGACAAAATCTTACGGCTCAAATTCTTAGTTTCAACGCTAGATGGCAGGAGCCAGACTGAACACTAACCTGAACAATACATTGCTCCTATCCATGTGGAGTTTGCCGCAAAAATTGCGGATCAGGTTCCTTCCAGTGCGCACAGCTTGCTCCATTTGGTACCATCAAGAACAAATAATCAGTAAGAACTTCTGTCTTTAGTCCGTGCGGAGCTGGAAGTATTTACTGTAGCTTTGAGCTGATGTCTGTCTCTTCCGTCTTCACCGTTGCCTATCGCGCAAGAAATATCGAAAGAGGCGAGCAGGAGGCGTACTCCGCACGCTGATCCTCTCTGGAGCGTCTCCACAGAACCAATCAGCGTTGACTTCTAGATTTCCTCTTTAACAACTTACCGGCGATCTAGCTATTTGTAGAGGTAACGAAACGTGATGTGGCGCGAACCCGCTCGTCTGCATCGGGAGTCGGTCGTATTTTACTCGACTCAGCATGTTTGTATGACCGAGATAGGGAGACAGTAATTCTGTCTCGTTATTTATTCTTGGTACCATCCTGCTTGCGCTGGTATCTCTAATCATGAACGCTCAAAAGCCGTCAACTGGCTGTGTCAAAGCAGCGAGCCCAAACTGCCTATCCAGAATGACATACGCTGTAACGAATGCCATAGAAAACGGGATGCTGGGTTCTTCCAATGTTCGGCTTGCAACGCTTGGGCCCATGCGGCCTGTGTTGGGATCTCTAAGTGTGAACGAGAAAAACCCCAAACTGGATCTGCATCAGCTGCAATATCGCAAACTCCAAAGTGCCCAATTCCCCAACGACCCCCGCCAAAACGGACTGTGCCTAAAGTTGTGAATAAACTATTATACCCTACCAATCGACCCTCACCGGTAAGAGCTTTTTTCCATACTCAAGCCGTAAGTCTAGACACCGAACTGAACCTTGCGCCCTTGAACCAAACGACAAGGCCTGTCAAATAAGGCCAAATGGAAGTGACCGTACTTGCCAAGCTGGGGAAACCCTACCCGAAACTTCCCCCTCGAATATTTCCGCTTGTCTCAAAGAAATCCAGAACCTATTACATGTAATCTCCGTCAACAAGAACGAAATCCTGGTCTTGTCAACAAAACTTAATGACATCACAAGCCAAACAAGCGTCGAGATGTCCAACCTGAAGAAGACCATTGTTGACAGAGACCATTGTTCTACTTGAAGGTGAGAACAACTGATTGCCAAGGCTTTCTGTGATACTAATCGGTGTTTTACTTCTAATGGGGATAAAAAAAACGATTTGGTGACATTTTGTAGTATCTAAAGCTGAATATTATTTAGCTCAATTTCAAAATCTTCAAGAAATCACTATACAAATTTAGTATAATTTACGGCGTTTATTTCTTGTTGTCTAGTTCACATCTTTTCCTATTTGGACGGGAGTTGACAAGAAAAAATAGAAAACAAAATACCAAAAGAAATCGATAAAGCTAATGATTAGTTTGATTTTTCTACACATTTTTCATGTACCTACTAAAATACAAACATTTTGATAGATCCATAGTCAAATTATGATCCCAGCCTCCCATGTATGGGAGCTTCCGATCCGCACCACTAGATGACCCAGTGGGTCTTGGGTTGGGGGGGGGGGTCTAGACGTTGCAAGTGCTCGAATGCTTACGATGTGACTCCTTTAACGTCAAATGTAATAATAAATAAAGAAGCTGTACTTGCTGCTGTTTTTGGCAATCTAGAAGATTTAAAAAGAAGCAGAATCTCAGTTCCCCAACATGGGCTTTTTCGAGGGTTTCGCCCATGATGTGGACAGACTTCCCATGAGACCGCAGGCTTTATCAGCCAATGATATTCGAGGAACTAGTAGTCCCATCAAAGTTAGAACTTGATGTTTTGTAAAATTGCGCATGTTTATTTCTTCTTCTTCTTTCATTGGTCTGAATCATTTGACTGAAGAGTTTGGTCTTAAGTATACTGCAGTGAATTCCTAGGTTTATAAACATTGTTAATCTCGCAGAAATGCAAGCTCTTTCAAACGAAACTCAATCATCCGGACAACTCATATGCTCATTTGCTCCATTGCACCACGACTTTTGAGGTCTTCGATCTTCCTTTAAGAACCTTATACAACCCGTCAATGTAAGCTAGACAACAACCTTCTGAGGACTCAACTGTAATCAGGAATGTCTCTCCAAATTCCAAACGGCAAATGCTCGTTCAAAACAAAAACACGATCAAACAAACAGCCGCAATACGCCATGAACTGACAGGTCTCCACAATGAAAAAACTTTGACCCGTCAACGTGAACTGAACAATAACCTTCCAAAAACTGAACTGTAACCGTAATACAATACTGTAATCAGTAACGCCAACCAGCAATCTCAAAGAATGTGTCCCGTGAGAGGCGGCTCAAAGCTTAAAACGCAACATCAACGTTAGTCCATATCCTTAGGCTCAAAAGCATAACTGAACTGAACACCCTGAGCTCACTAGGGAATTGCACAACTGCAAGGCGGAAAAGTAACTAAACTTGTACAGGACTGGTATGGATGATAAACAGGCTTACCAACGAAACGTCCCCTGGCGAAACGTCCCCATGGGTAAACGTCCTCGTGACAAAACGTCTCCGTGTCAAAACGTCCCCATGACACGTCCCCAAGCATAGATTTTTGAGTTCGCCTCGATCTTCAGGTGCATTATCGAGGTAAGACAACTTCAGAGTGTGCACTACGGATGTGGGAACATTCCTTATAAGCAGGAAAGATCGGACATAGGACCGGTTGCTTCATAAATGTATCGTTTGCAGTAAAAATTTGTAGTGTAATATACCTTGCAATTGACTTGTAACTGATCAGTTCTAGGTCGTTTGAGGCAGCATGCACAATCTGAGGAGCACCAATATGCTCCTCAGAAAAAGGGGAAGCCCGCTGTGGCTCAAAGAGAGTCAAACAGGAAAAATGCAAAAATAAGCGTAATGCCGTTATGCTGGAGAAAAAACGACATGGGAAGCGAGGAAATGAAAGCGGGTGGAACGATTAGTTAGGTAGAGAGACACAGTAAATCTATTCTGAACTGAGGGAACAACCAACCTTCAGTCGCTTGACGACCCGTGAGGTGCTCGCTTCGTGCTTTGAACTCGTGTGCCAAAAGTAAGGTATGGATGCCGGAAGGATTATCCTAGCCGTAAAGGCCACAGATTTCGAAGAAAGTGACTTCCAGTGGGGGGAGAGGAAACTCTTCTATCCGAGATATGGACAGACCGTCAGTGATAAAGTTCGTTGTGGAAAAAATCGGCTTAAGTGAGGCTCAAATAGCTACAATTATGTCCGAGCAGTTTTTGTTGGAGACAACAGCGAAAAAATGTGCTCACGTGATTACAACAAACAGTGAATCGGTCAGTCCCAGCCCCATACAGGTCAGGGTCCAGGTCGGGCCTGGTAGCAGTGGCCAAGGAAACACGGATTCGTCACAAGCGCAGCAGGTTCAACTACAAAATGCAGGGCCATCGGGCCTTACAGAGGTAAAGGAATTTTTTTCGTGTACGAATTACGAATTACAGTAGGATTAGGTTTTTGTTCGGGTGAACACGAGAAACGGGCAGCCCCAAACAATTCAACGATAAACCGGATATTAGATTGCATTTCCGAGAGTTTTTTATTCAGATTAAGAAAAGGTGACGTGCGTATAACAAGCAGCCCGTATGGGATAAATAGATTGTTCACCCGAAGGGAAGGCGCAGACCCCTATGGATTATATTCTGTTCCCATGCGCGGCGGTCAAACGAGTTTGAACGGTTCTGGGAATTTCGCCAGATGTGGCCAACTCCGGATTTTCCTTTCAGCTGAAGGGTTGAATGACCGATGTAAAAAATTAGAGAAAGCGAAAGTCAGGTACCTAAATTAAGACGGATACACGCTACCAAAAAGAATGAAAATACGCCGTTAGGAGCGTGATTCCATTTAGAAGATTAACGTTTTCGTCACATTACTTTATTTTCTCTTGCTCTATTTCTATATTTTATTCTGTTGTTTGCTCTGTTTCTTTTCTTCTTTTCTTTTTCGCTATCACTATATATTACCTGTTACATTCTTATTCGAAGAGAATGAAGCGGGTAATGGCACGGATGAAACTGAAAGTGTTGAAACGTATTTGACGGAAACAAGTGTTGTTTTGGTTTTGTAACCTATAAGGGCCATTGATTGTGGGAGTCCAGAAAATCTTTGGAGGGTGGCTGTGAGAGCCAAATAAGATCCGTGGGGGGCTATGGGAGCCAAGTAAGATCCCTGGGGGCTGTGGGAGTCAAGCAAGATTTTGTAAATCAGCTGTGGGAGCTATTGTAAATGAGCGGCTGTGGGAGCCATGCTACTGATTTGTAAATTAACTGTAGGGGCTATTGTAAGGGAGCGGCTGTGTGAGCCATGCAAGATTTGCTTTTGATTTGGGTAAATTGGCTGTGGGAGCTATTGTAAGTGAACGGCTGTGGGAGCCAAGCAAGCTTTGCTTTAAACGCGAGCGGCTGTGGGAGCCAGATAAGATATGTGGAGGGCCGTGGGAGCCAAGCAAGATTGTATAGTTAGCTGTGGGAGCTATTGTAAGCGATCCAGGGTAGGAGCAGGGCTAAGAGTAGTACTCTTTGTTCTAGATGGCGCAGAAACTACAGAAAATGGAGGAGCGGCTACAGCTCTTATCGCGGGGGAAGACAGTGGGGCAGCTGAGGAGCGACCTCATTGCCGAGAAGAAGAAAAATCGCGAGGAGATTATGCCGCACCGTATTGTTGCATTGGCTTCAGACTACGCACAGACCGTGGAGCGCGAGGTGGGGGGGAGGAATCTAAAAATACCACGATTTCGCTGTGGCTGTGAGAGAGGAGTTAAACAGTGGAGGATTATCACAGCTAGTAATTGAACTGTATGGTACAGCAGGGGACAAAGCCCTGGCCGCAGCACTCGAAAAGGCTAGAAAGAGAAAGTGACAGCCTCCGGCCGTGTCTAATGCTCAAGGACGCCATTATTCGGCACAACAACAAAACCGTGGTTTCCGATTCTTAATATTTAAGGACAAAAAAGGTCAGACGGTAGTCCACGTCGAATATTGTCGAACGAGTGGACAAGTGGAGGCCGAAACTTGTAGGTGTCCTAAAAGACTGAGCTCATAGCACGCTGTGTGGGGAACTGTCGGCGATCTACAGGGAGATGGGAATTGTGGGTGATTTTAGTGCTCAGACGGGTATTGGAAATCCAGTACTTTCCCATGAAGTGCGGACATACCAGCGTACAACTGTGAAGGAGCAACGAAATGCACTGGTCCCCCCGAGGCAAGCTGTGCCGTTACAAATGGGAAAACTCAAGTGTATTGCCGAACACCTGGACCGTCAGATAAAGATGGCATCCAGTACCGATATCCGGTTTACCTGCTTGCGAAATAAAGCATTTTTTGTAGTACAATTTTTTACGGCAACGCGATATTTGGATTTGTCTCGGTTAGTTTCGGTTGCTTTGCGAAGGTCGAAGGAGGGGAGTGGTTTTGTCTTCTTACAATCTGAAGGGAAAACCATTCGTAACTCCTCAGGGAAAGTTTTGGCAGTTGCAAAGTATTCCGAAAAAGTTATATGTCCGGTGCGGGTCCTCGACGAATACATTGAATTCACGAAACGTGACCAGAAATCTAGCATAAAGGGAAATTATTTGTTTCCAAGTTTCAAAGACGGGAGGGTTCTTCCTGACCCGGTTGAATACGACGAAATCCGGTTGGCCCTAAGAAAGATGCTGACAGCAACCGGATTGTTTGCGGGAGAGAGACACCGCATAGTTTGCGGGCGGGCGCGGTAATGTGCTACATGAAATCTTGTAGGAACAAAGTGGAAGCACTGGGAGAGACACCGCATAGTTTGCGGGCGGGCGCGGTAATGTGCATGCTTGAGGTTGGTATGGACGAAGAGATAGTTAGGAAATATGCTGGCTGGAAATCGAAAGAGATGATTGAGATGTACACTTCTCGTGCTAAGGGGACGTTTTGGCGTCAACCAGTTTGACTGGTTGAGCACAACCGCTTGGACTACCGCTATTTTTGCGTCAACCCGGTTCACCCGATTTCCATTTTCACGTCAACCCGGCGCCCGGTTGACCTTCCGGTTGAACCGAAACAGTGGGTTGGTTGAACTCCGCTGGTCGAACAGAGTTCAACCAGAACCAACGATTTCGAAGCGCAATTTTTGAAAATTGTCAACATGAATTGTCTGTTTTAGTATGGATTTGACTTTTCTATAAACACTTATGTCTTTGGTGATGGAGTTTCTGGTAAGTACTATTTAAGGAAGGTTTTCTGAGATAGGATACAGGAGATGCATCCAATCTCAAAATAAATAACCTGAAATTGGCCTCAAAACTATTAAAAGGAAATTTCTTTGCAGTCCTAACCTAACTGTCAAGTAAAGAAGAAAGTCTAGGCTAATGACTTATGACCTAATTCAGACTGTAGGAAGGCTGGAGAAACTCCCTTAACATTTTTTAGGCCAATTTTAAGCCTTAAAATTTTGTTTTTAATTTTTCAATTTTAAGCCTTAAACTGTCCAGTAGGGTAGGGTAGGAACAACTGTAACTACAAAATCATTCTCTGAAATATTACAAAAATTAGGAAAATATTCTTCTGGAGATCATTTGTTTGAGTGCCGTACGGGATAGTATGCCAAAACAATAGCTACGAGCTTATATGGCTGGCATTTCTTACAAGTAGGCTGTACAAGAAAGAAGATGAGATTTCCGGTACTCCCCCCCCCCCGTGGTTGGATCCGTCTCGAACCCTAAATGTCATCTAGGCGTTCTATGAACTTCTATGGGATATGTTTATATACACATATTTTTTTTACCTGCAATGGTATTTAAAAGGAATTTCCTCAAATAGGATATTATAGTCGGTAGAAACTTCAGTTATTTATGTTTGCAGGTTTGTTCCTTCCCCAGCGTTGACCCTGAAGTTTGACAGCCTGAAGTACCCTTGACAAGAAGGGCCGAAATATCATTGCTGAAGCATCGTAGCTGACGTTTCCGTTTTATGTATTATTTGAATAAATCCCCTACTGTGGCCGAAAACGACTCGAAAACATATACGTTTCTTCTCTGACATCTCCCCTTCCCGTCCATCAAGTTAGACTGGAATCGGTGCATAGTCTATATGCAAATTTGCGATTCCCGTTCCCTCCCCCCCACAACGGTGCCTAGATCCGATCTGGACACAAAATGACAAATCTAGGCTGCTTAAACTCGATACTGTCCAACTTGCATCACATTCGATCCATCTGTTTGGTTTTTGTGCATGTAAAAAGTTTCAGAGCCCTGATAGGATCTGGATCCATCAAGTACGTATCAAGGCCTAGTGCTTGTTCTCCCCGCCAAGTTCCATCCCAATCCCTCGACTCCAATCGTTTCTCAAATCCGATCATCCGTTCAAAGTTATGCATGCCACTAGATTCCGGATTCCCCATCTCTCCACTCCCCCCACGATGGTCGGATCGGGGAAACGACTATTCTCAAGTCAGTCTGTTCTGGTCCCTGACACGCCTGTCAAGTTTCATCGTCCTTGCACATCAGGAAATACCGAACTCGCGGGATCACCAGAAATCCGGACCCCCCCCCCCCCCAACGCCCCCAGAGTAACTGAATCAGGTCCGTTATGTCAATGACGTATCTAGCAGTTGTGCTTTTCTGCCCACCAAGTTTCGTCCCGATCCCTTCAAAGTGTTTCCAAAGATTTCCGGTTTCCCCTTCCAACTCACCCAAAAGTCACCGGATCCGGCCCGGATTTGAAGTGGGACGTCTGAGACAACTATTTCCAATTTAATCTGGTCGGGTCCCTGATATTCCTGCCAAGTTTCACCGTCCTAGCTTACCCTCTAAATACCCATGTTTTCGTAAGTTTGAAATTTGTCCGACTGTTAATGGGACAAATTCGATTAACTGTATTTTCGCGTTAAACAGTTGGTTGAGCTCAACCAGGTTGAAAAAAACTGTTTTGGCGTCAACCAGTTTCGCCGTTTGAGCTCAAACCGGTTGACGCCAAAACGTCCCCTAAGTTGGCACAACCATCTCATGCTAAAATGGTATGGTCTCAGCCTATCCCGGGGGAGCAACAAATACAGGTCCATACGTCATCCGAGTATGAGCAGGTAATTTAGGCATTAAATGTCATTACTGTTTGTAGGTATTATGTAAATTATTAAACTATTCTTTAGAAAAACATCTTTTATTTGGGAAATGGGTTGGAGTTCAGATAGTTGGAAAGAAAGGAAAGAGTCTTGCATAAGAGGATAAAGGAGGTGAAAATCCTCGTGGACTCTCTCCGATACTTAACCCTTGGTTGGGTTGACCGCGGATTGGAATAATATACTATTCTGAGCTGCGGGAACACCCAACCTTCAGTCGCTTGACGACACGAGATGGTGGAAGAGAAGATCGTAGAACGATATTCAGGAATAGGTGACAGGGGCCGCAGGTTTAAAAAAAAAAAAAAAAAGGTAGAAAACGCGGTTAGCCTAGCCGAGAAAACGAGTTCATTTCTAACCTCGTGGACTCTCTCCGATACTTAACCCTTGGTTGGGTTGAGCGCGGATTGGAATAATATACTAAGCTAGACGGGTTTGATCCTTTAATTAAATCCTATAATAATTATCACCAAATTCAATATCGAACTAAAGCGAGATCAATCAGTGATATCGCAACATAAACTAACACACAAATAATGGCTATAGCCGGCATCAACAGTTTGGTTTGTTTCTTAACTATCGGTTAAATGCTGAAATAGTCAACCCATCGTGGTTTTATAAAAGTGTAAATTCCAGCACTTGGATGGAAGGCAAGTGTTATAAAAATGTTGTCAGCCAGTCGGTAAAAAATAACCGGCCGCGTTTTTTCGTAAAAATAGTCGATTTTTTCATGTACAGGGTTGATTTTTTGTACAAACAGTCGGTTTTTCGTAAAAATAGTGGATTTTATTTTTAAAGTAGTGTTTTTTCTGAAAATTATTCGATTTTTCGTCAAAACAGTCGTTTTTTCCTTGAAAAGAGTCGTTAAAAATGACCAGCCAGTCGGTAAATACCTTGACCTCCCCCCCCCTAACCCCTAAACATTTTGGCTAGTAACGCCTCTGGCCAACGCCTTACCCCGATCATCCGTCCGTACCATATGAAAGGTGAGGAAGACAGCAAGGACTTACCAACGAAGGAACAGCGACCAAGAGAGCAGAGTTGACGTTACCATGAGAGTTGTGCGGCCATACGTCCTCCTAAAAATAAGAGAAGTTTCAGTAGCTGCGTTATTGCAGATAAAGGTACCAGCACTAGCCTTGACAGGCCTAGCTGGCGGTGCTGATCTCCGATTCTCGGCCCTCAGCCACGAAGTGCAACGGGGGGTTGGGGGCCAGCCATCCTGTGCTTTCGCACACCCTTCCTCTCACCTTCCCCGGATTTCTCCAGGTACCCATTTGAAGCTGGGTGGACTTTGGCTTGTCTTACAGGGTTAAGCCACTATACCACGGTATCTGTTATCACGGAGCTGGATCTGCAATTATCAAGCTACCGTGGTTGCTCTTCAAAAACAACAATATGCGCTTTTGGAAATCATCCAAAACGAAATACTGAAAACCACTGACATGCAAAGTGACGTAACTTCTTTCAGACCAATTTGACGAAAAACTAGACTCTTGTGTTACTGATGGTGAAAGTGATACCACGGTGGACCGTGGTATCTGAATATTAGCTACCACGGTGACTGGCCAGATACCAAGATACCTGCAAAAATGCGTTTTGACCACGGTATCAGATACGACGGTAACTGCGAAAGCGACTTTAGACCGTGGTATCACTTAGGTGATATCTGCAAAAACGCAACTAGTGATATCGGTACTACTGGTAGATAATTTAAGAATTGCAGTAGAGGTTCTATAATTATCTGAAAGGGATGAACATACTAGTTGGTTTAATCCACGGTCATCGATATCCATCGCTCGATTTCAGGAAAAATAAAAATAATCGGTTAAGTAGTTAATTCGGAAGTATTCTGGATTTGCAACATCCAAATTAGCAACATAGAATTAGGCATCTCATACCAGAACTTAGTGAGACAGTGGGATCATCTAGTAGCCATCTTCAGGGACAACCTCACACAACAGTGTTTGTGCTCTGATGTTTTAGATACCTGACCACTTTACAACTAAGCTATTCTTACAGAAAATTACACACGGCTTCGGCTGTTTCAGGCTTTTCTATGTCCCTTGACTTCGATGACAATCGTGGCAAAATTTGCATAACTGGTTCCGGACGAAGAAGCTCCTCTTAAACGATGATCGGCCGCATGATACGTCACGTAAAGAGAACAAACGTGTCAACCGTAATAATCAGTGTGTTGCTAATAGAGGAGATGGGATACATTTACGAAGTGAAGAATCTCGGAAACGAGAATGGATAGAAATGCTATTGAAGTAACTACTATCATAAGTATTCCGCGTCCTTTAACAACGATTTAATTGGTTCAATAATGTACAAATTCGCATAAAAAGCCTACGGCCAAGGCAAAGATGACAAGCTAACAAAAAAAAAGAACGAGACCGAAGGTTTCCATGGGATCACAAAGGGGAATATTTGTTCATCTTTTTAAAGGAGTTGCACCGTAAGCATTCTAGCACTTGCAATGTCTAGACCCCTACCCAAGACACCAGATGAAGCCACGATTCGATCCGATCGCTGGGTCATCTAGTTGCGCGGTCGGAAGCGCCGGACATGGGGAGGCTGGGATCATAGTTTGACTAGAGATCTAACAAAATGTTTATATTTTAGCAGATATATGGAAATGTGTAGAAAACTGAACTAATTATTAGCATTATCTATTTCTTTTAGTATTTTGTTAATTCCCGTGAGTCTAAAGAGGAAAGGATGTGTAGCACTTGCAACGTCTAGACCCCCCCCCATCCATGACCCAAAATGAAGCCACGACTCGATCCAACCGCTGGGTCATCTAGTGGCGCGGGTCGGAAGCGCCGGACATGGGGAGGCTGGGATCATAGTTTGACTAGAGATCTAACAAAATGTTTATATTTTAGCAGGTATATGGAAATGTCTAGAAAATTGAACCAATTATAAGCATTATCGATTTCTTTTAGTATTTTGTTTCTGTTTTCTCTTGTTAATTCCCGTAAGTCCAAAGAAAAAAGGATGTACACTAGATCACAATAAACAAACGCCGTAAATTATACTAAATTCGTTGTAGTGATTTCTTTAAGATTCTGAAACTGAGCAATATTCAGCTTCCAAGACCAAAAAATGTCAAACTGGCCGATGATTTCCTCTTGCGACATATCCAAACGTTCACATGGTGACATACTTAGTTGGTTTAATCCTCTTACACGCCACTCGATCCTCTCGAAGGTTTAGTAACTCTTTTGACCTCCGGCGGGAGATGAATGAATAATTAATGAGCAATGGCGACCTTGCTTTCAAGAGTGAATTGTGTTCAAGTAATTTGTGGATAACGTTGGCTACCGTGAGGACTTTGAAGAAAACAAAGATAACAGTGAATTCGTAAAAATCCGACCCATCAAAAAATGACGGTGTCTCCCACCTTCTCAGCCCACATGAAGCAAAGACTTTAACGAAGATCATCAGGTCAAGCAGATGGTCAGTCTCACTGATACAATTCTAACAGACCACCGAAGAACAGCCAACAAGTCATACTTTCTAAAAGCACATCAGACAATAAGTCTAATTCGACGACATCCGGTTTTGACTCGATTCCGACTGAATTGTCCATCCAAGGCGAGAATAAATTGATTCTTGATTTCTTTTTCGGGTACACCAGTCTTTTCCAACTAATTTTTATCGAAATCGGAGTTTTACTGTAATTCTTCGACGATGTCCGGCTCTGATTGGATCTGTATCCTGTATCAAGCATAATCTGTTACATCACTCCCTTATCGATGCCCCGATCTACTTTAAGAAAACTTCACTTCTATCACAGCTCCCGTTTCTATCGGACTCCGGATGAACTAATTATAAAGCGAGAAAATTAAGGTTCACATGTGGATTCAGCATGTATGCTTGCCCCTATTTGGATGACCGGACTTCAGAGTAAACTTTCACTTCTACAAAATTTCCTGCTTTAGCCATATTCCGGTAAGTCTACTTGTCCAGCGGGAACATAACTTCAGACATGAGTGGCGCTTTTGATCGCCGATAAAATTTCACCAGTAGTCGAAGCGAGTTTGCCGATTCGTGCTTATTACTGTTTTCGATAGCCGTCATGCGAAATCCCAACGTCTACGGTAAACGGCGAGTCCTAGGCCGATCGGCGATGCATAGGAATTTAGGAGATAGAAGTTAGCCGATCAGAACAACAAGAGCTGTAAGCTCATATGGCACTTGCAAGGGTTGAGATGTATTATTTGATCAAAAGTAATTTTCGACTGTGCGGTTCACATGCGCACTTTAAGGGAGCTAGAGAAAAAGTATTTTATCGTTGAACTTGGCTGTAATGATGCGCACTTTAAAGGCACTAGAAATTCATCTGTAAGGAAGACCCTTGAGGCAAAAACGATAGCAGGCTCTTAGGGATCATTGATATATACGTATGATCAAAAGTATTTTTTTTTTCCACTAATGCGGGTAAAATGCGCACTTTAAAGGAACAGAAAACTTGACTCAAACTTGACTCGGGGAGCTAGCTAACATATCAAGAATGTACCCTGAGTCGATATTGAGAGTAAGAAAAATCCTCGTTACGACCGTTGCAGTTTCCGGGCAGTTTCCGAGAATTCGACTTTTGAGCAAAAGGTTTGCAAAAGCAAAAGGTTAGTGTGCCGCGACAAGGAATCGAACCCCGGCCGTCTTGTCGGGAGGTCGTTACTCTGTAGTCTACATGTAAAAAGGCGAACTTTTACAGTACATGAGTGCATAATTACAGTGCATAAGGGACAAGGGCCTGCCAGCTAGCTTTGGGAACACTAAGGAAGGGGTTCGAGACGGTTCGAGATGACAAAGAAGGGGGGGGCCTGTCGACAATAAGACCCTGTATATTTATCCAAGCCCCCTGGGCGATTCGATGGCCGAAAGTTGCGTAGTCAAGTTTACTGTTCCTTTAAGGGTGCAAGAAATTTTTTTTTTTTGCATAACCCTTGTGGGACAACTGATCATGGGTTGAGATGTATCGTTTGACAAAAAGTACTTTTCGACCTTGCGGTTAAGATGCACACTTTAAAGGAGCTAGAACTTCATTTGTAAGCAAAACCCTTGAGGCAAAAATGATCATGAGCTCATGGGGATGATGGAAATGCATATATTGCTTAGAAGTATTTTTCTTAATTTGCGGTCATGATTGGTACTTTAAGGAATGGTCGGATTTGAAAAGTGGCGATTTCTAAGCCAATCTTGTCGAATTTCTAATATTCCAGCCAAATTTCATCGTCCTAGCACATCTGGAAGTACCTTAACTCGCGATCAGCGGAATTCCGGACCCGCCCCTCAAACTCCCCCCACAGTCGCCGGAGCCAATCCGGTTCAGTTTTGGACTTGTTTGTTATTCCCACAAAGTTCCATCCCGATCTCTCCAGTCCAATCCGGTCACGTATTCCCCCCCCCCCCCCAATTGTTGTCGGATCCGGTCCGAACATGAAAAAGATCCCCACATGCACACCCTCTGTTCAGTTATTAAATTTCACTCGAATCCGATCACCCGTTCCAAAGTTACATATGGCTTAATTTTCCGGATTCCCACTCCCTCCGATCCCCCCACGACTATCGGATCGAGTGAATTTTTATTTACAAGTCAGTTTGATCGGGTCCCTGATACGCCTCCCAAGTTTCGTCGTGAAAATACCAAAAACCGTCATCACCAGAATTCCGGGAAACTCCCCTCCACCTCCCCCCCCCCAAGTGTCCATGTCCAGTCCAAACGTGTAAACGATTGATCTGGAGCAGATTCTTGTTCTTCCCAGCAAGTTTTACTCCGATCCCTCCATTATAACCGTTTCTCGAGATTTCCGGTCTTCCCCCACCCCAACTCCCCCATAGCTGTCGAATCCGGTTCGGACTTCAAATGGAACATCAGAGATATGTCATTCATTCAGGGATTAAGTTTCGTCCCAATCCGATCACCCGTTCGAAAGTTACACAACACTCAATTTTCCATATTCCCCCGCACTGCACCACATATACAAACCCCTTTGACCCTCGAATGCACTAGCTCTTTCCAATGTTAACAGAGTGATCCGATGCAGAGAGTGACGTCACGCCGCGCGCAGACCTACTAGTGTGTAGAAAGGGGTAGGGGTTTTACAAAAACTACTAAATTCTCAGGATTCCCCCGCCCTCTACTCCCTCCACGGTGGTCGGATCGGGGAAGTGACTATTTGCAAGTTAGTTTGGTCGGGTCCCTGATATGCCTGCCAAGTTTCATCGTCCTAGCACATCTGCAAGTACCCTAACTCGCGATCACCGGACCGACCGACCGACCGACAGACCGACAGACAGACCGACCGACGGAAAAGTGATCGGTATATGGCACTTGAGCGAAGCTGCAAGTGCCATAAAAACAGAAATTTAGATAAACAGCTACGGCAATCGGCTTCCGGCGAACGTCAAAAACGCCAAAAAGTCAGACGACTACGCTATCGCCGAACTAACCGGCGATCAAACACGCCACTACGGATTCAGGAAGTATTCTTACCAACATGCCGACGTCCTAGTCGACCATTGTTTAATTCAAGATAAGACTCTATTCTTACCAATTTTCCGGTTCTGGCCGGATTCCGTACCGACTCCAAGTTAAACCGTTCGCACATGGCAGTTGATTGAACGGAAAGTGGCCACGGGCAAGCTCGCTTCAGACAATCCTAGAAAAGGCAAGTAGGCTTTAAAAGATTAGCCCTATGAAGATACGACTAAATTCAGAGGAACGTTAGGATGGTTTTATACTGAATTGGTCTTGCACCGAAGGACTATTCGGAGAGTCATTCATACAGGAGATTTAGCTTCGTATTCCTGACACTAACGTCTGACGGCATTTTGTTCTACAGATATAGTAAGACATTGAGCACGGGGAGAAGGAAAACAACCACATTCCGTTCCTCTCCATCGGCACAAGTTTCCGTGCTAAACTCAAGACGGCGACGAAAATCGGCGAACGCCTTACCCAATACTCTATATGACAAAACCATAACACACCAGTGAACCTCGGGAAGAACAAGAAACATCGCCCGAACGATGACTCAAATCCTATGTCAGCCAACCAACGGCATTCATTGGGGACAGCTGTGGCCGGCTCTTCGCTAGGCACACAGCGATACTTCATAGGCACGAGGAGTTAGTCATTAAGGTAGCGTTCCACTGACTTTTTATTAGTTACGATCGTTACTATTCTTGTTATTCTTGCCGTTCCAAAGCCCGCCATAATAACTAAATTGGCTCCTCCCACCTATTATTTTCGTTCCATTACTGTCACGATCGTTATAATTTATTTATGATGGTCGCCAGCATCATAAGTGTCAATAACTATCGGTTCTGTAGGAACTCCCGTAAGAGTGACGACGTATGTTCGCGTTGTTATTATTTTCGTTCCAGAGAGCGTGATAACTACCACAATACGGCGCTCACCCCTCCTCTTATCATCGTAACTTGTAATAACTTCACTGGAACGCTAGGCTACGAGTAGGCTATTTTTGGGATCTCAAAACGTAAGCGGAGGGATACCTACGACATCGCAAAAGTTGTCCGTCCGTCCGTCTGTAAGCACGATACTCTCGAACGGAATGAGATATTTTGATGAAACCTGTTGAGAGGATCGTTTGGGTCAAGGGAAAGGTCGAGTTCATAGATGGGATCTGTATCCCTACATTTAGGGGTTGGGGAGGGGTTTCAAATAAAGGGGAAAAAAGAAATATTTTTAAAAGCTACTGAGATAGTTGATTTTGGGGTAAGGAGAAATGCTGAATCCGAATGTGAAAGGTATTTTCTCGCCGGACAAGTGGTCCACGGAATCCGGCGAAAACCGGAAACAAAATTAGTCGACCTATTTTCGGCTATAGCAGTCCCTACCCCTTTATTCTCAAACCAGTATAGCTCTGCGCGTGAATGACGACATTCTTTGTGTATTATATGGACTATCTAGTGTAATCGAAGGTCGAAGGGGTTGATATATATTGTTCAAACGAGGAAACATGTTGTTCAAGCGAGAATGTTGTTCAATAAGGAATCACTGGTAAAATACAGGTCAAGTTCGTAGATGGGTCCTATAGTCCTATCTTTATAGGCAGAGGAGGGGTTTCGAATTTACGGGTAAAAACATGTATGTTTTATAAGCTAATAAGATATCTACTGAGGGGTAGGGAGGTCCGCTGAATCCATATCTGAACTTAGTTTTCTTGCTGAACAAATGGTTCATCACGAATTCGGCCGAAACTGGAAATTTGGTTGAAGCTCAAAGTTGTTTCCGAAATCGGTTAGAGATTCGGTATCGGGATACAAGGAGACATGCTGAATCCATTTTTGAACTTTATTTTAACAGTAGAAATCTTCAAGGAATCTAACGAACACTGAATGGCGAAGACATGACCCAATTGTTTGAATCAAACGTTAGATTTTTGGGACCCCATCGAAACCTTTGGTCTTGTTTTAATAACCTTTGAAGCACGTTCAGTTTAGGTTCTCCTCAACTCGGTCCGGTCTTCTTCTTACCGCCTTTTGTTGGTTTAAAAGCCGTTTTATTCAGCCTTGTCAGACGACGAAGGAAATCATGCATCAGAAAAACAACTTATCATGTATCAGGAATAAAACGCAGTCGAGAAATCTACCTAAGACAAGGCCAAGACTTGCTCCTACCAGAGATGGGTGAATCCGATCATGAAAGGATTCGAATCCGAGTCCAGGGCTAGGTACGAATCCAATCGAATCCACCATTTCATGCTGAGGATTCGAATCCGGACTCGAATCCGACCTTAACAAAAAATCAAATTTTGTATATAGGTTACGGTTTAAAAGTCAGAGGTGACAAAAAGTACTGATATCTAAGGTAATCCAATACAGTGATAAATTACTGAGGATGCCTGGTGGTGGAGACCAAAAAGTTTAATTGCCTAAGCACACTGTGCAAAACTTGAAAAAAACGCAAACTGGAAGGATGAAGACTACAAATTTGAGCGGGTTTGTAGGACTGGCTCCTAGATCAATTCGTCAATCATCAAGTCTTGTCTGACAGACAGTGACAGGGCGATTACAATTGCCAGCTTACAGGGCAATAAAACGACAAGTAAGGCAACATGCCGGATAACGGGTAAATGAAACGGCATTTGGCTGATAGGACCAAGACAATCGAACGTTGATTTAATTAAAACTTGCTTGTTGCAAACTTGCTGATCTTAAACCGTCATTCAGTTAGCAACTTATACCAATAATGGCCTAATACTGGCTATGCCTAGTATCTTCGAGTGTTACTCTCTATAGGCCTAGCCAACTATGTATTGATTTAGTGTACAAAAAGAACGAACTTGACCTTGAACTTATTTAAGATTTTGAGATCCAAGATTTGCAACTCATAGATACAATGTACTTTCATTAATTCCAGCATGTTATTAAAGTGACAAAGGACTTGAAGTACCTGTCGGTTGAATGTATGTTTGGGTGAACAAGATTCGTATAGTCGTGGTCTTGGTCTATCACTTCAGGATACTTTTCAGTTTGTCTGTCTGTAAATAAGGTTAACTCCTAGCCTAGGATAATTTCTAGTCTGCGTACACCTTACAGTAGAGGTATGCTTATTTCAAAACTTTTTCAACTGTTTCACTACCCTGGCTTTATTACTTGCTTCTAGATAGTCAAATGGAAAGTAAAAATAACAAACTTTATATCAGCTAACAGCCAACTATTTCAGGGTTATCCTGGCACAAACTTGGGAGTAGAAATTGTAGAATATACACCTCTTTTGATCTAGGACAGAGAGACGACCCTATTTATTTTGTACATTTTTTGCATTTTTTTCAGAATTGAGACTGGGTAAAGCTTTATGATTCTGCAGAATTGAAAAGTTGCTTTGATGGTCAATTCTCGATTGTCCTTATCTATTCTCTTTCCATCTCCTTCCTGATTGTCAGCAAATACCAAATGTTCAACCCGCTCAAACAGGCTTTACTGGGTGTCAAAATTAGTGTTTTTGTCAAAAGAAAAAGTGCAGAAAAGAAGAGCAAAAATGGTAATTCGGACAAGAATCAAGAATTGCAATTTCAGATCATAATTGCAACTATTGTCTGATTTCATTCTTTGTTGTGACAGAAATCTGAAAGTGAAATGTTTGCCGAAAAAAAAATTCCTGTTTCACTGTTTGGAGGCAAAAATCAGGAGATGTGTTATGTTAATGTCGCCTAACAGTATATGGTCGCCAAATAAAAAATTAAAATCCATAAAGGCAACCCATGCCCCAAAATACTTTCCAAAAACAGCTAATTAATTCATATATTTATTGCTAAGCAATACATAACTTAACCAAATAGATGGCATTCAAACCTGCAGAATCATTCTAAAAGAAAAAGAAGCACATTTAAAATTGATAATCAAGTATTTGGGACAGATTTGGGACTGAAAAGTTTGTGCCAAAGGACAACCCTGATTCTTTTGGCAATTAGTTGATGTCAAGTTTGTTATTTTCTTTTTGATTTCCTGTTTTGTATGCAGTTGGAAAAACCAGGGTAGTGTAACAGTCAAAGAAGTGTTCAAATAAGCTTACCTCTACTGTTCTATCCTGTATAAACTGTCTCAGCATGTAGATGTAGATCACTGTTATAGCTTTGCCTTCTTTAGTTTGCACAGGATACCTTGCTATTTGCCCCAACCAGTCCATATTATTTCTGTTGTTCTCTATTTCAGAAGCACCCTACTGAATTAGTTTTCTAGCTTAGATGTGCCTGAGATGCATCACAACCATTGCTGAAAGTAACAGTTTTGTCTGAAATTGAGCCTTCATTTATGTTTATTTTCAAACGGCTGATTAGTGGTAAATAGTAAAACCTTTAAGGAGTGTGGCGAAGACCAGATCTAAAAGCCCCAATTGTCTGGATAAAAAAATCCCAATGAATATTAAAGTTTTCCCATCGAAATCTTTGGTCTTATTTTTAGATGACATTTCAGCTGTTCAGTTCACAACATGGGTAGCTTATCTATGCCCTTGAAGCCCAAGCTTAAGGGCCTACACTGCCTGAAGTCTTATGACATTTGAGATTTGGATGCCAATTCAGTTCAGTTCAATACTTTTATTCTGGTTACAAAGACCATATTAAGCACTAATAATTAAAACAACAACAAATAAAGTAAAAGAAGCTTTCAAAAAATTCAACCATTCTCGATGGGCTCATACAGTTTTAATCAATCTGGAAGTGACAGATGGAGATAACGGAATAACGGAGTATTTCTTTCATTTATACTCTGCTTTCCAAAATGGCGGGTGAAAAGTAAATTACTTACTTAGAATGAAGCGCTAATAGCAACGGATGTTTATTGTGTGTTAAATCTTATGATTGCGCCGAGTATATTTGTGTCAAGTCTTTGAAAACTAGCTTATTCCTTCCAAATCAAGTTCTTTCTGTAGTTTTTATTTTATCTCCCCTTCTCGACTTACTTTACTTTTAGGAGAACAAAGAGCCAATCGAGTTAACATTATGCTGACGTCAACTCTGCCCTCTTGTGTTACCAGTAACCGCACCAGTTCACTCTTCCCTCACTGGTAAGACATCTGCTGTCTTCTTCACCTCTTTTATGGTGGCAGACGGTTAGAGTAAGGCGTACGCAGACTAGAATTCATCCTAGGAGTTAACCTTATTTACTGACAGACAAACTGGTAAGTATCCTGAAATGATAGTTCAAGACCACAAGTAGAGGTATGCTTATGTGAAAATCTGCTAACAGTGAACGATCGCCGAAGAACAAAAAAACTAAAACCCAAACCATGTATTTTCTACTATAAAATAGGCTACTAGAAATAACCCTTTTTCCATTCACATTTTTGTCACTTTTTGAATATTTTGCTGATACGTCAGCTGATAGTGACTCAGCAGCCACCTGGTTTTCCTTTCACAATTTGAATACTTTGCCAGGGGGAACACTTTCGATAGGGAAGATGGTGGTTCGAACCTACAGATGCTTCAAAAAGAAGAAGAAGCTTATTTGGAAAGTAAGAATAAAATTGGTGTGGACTAAGCTTCGGCCGAATATCGACGAGTCGTGACGTCACACGAAAAGTCCATATTTTCCATTTACTAACGGAATTGATTGTCCCTAGAACGGTTTATAAGTGTAAACGCGTCCGGCGCCTCGCTGGCCGCTCGGCTCTATATATAAAGATACAGGAGGGGTATCCAACCTCGTTTTTACACTACCTCGATTTTCGCCGCGAAAATGTTTAAACGAAATGTACAAGCTGTCCTGACAGTCAAGAGGCAAAATATGACTTTTTCAAAGTCATATGTCCAAAATATTCAAACTCTGTGCCTTTTTTATCCCATTTTGTAATGTTTTAAAAAACTGTTTTCTGCCTATTGACTTTGCTAACTCTTCCTTTTTCACCGTTTTTAAACCAATCGAGGTGAGATTAGAATGAAGTAATCTTGTTTGAAAAGAAAAATATGTTTAACTAGAAATATTGAAGCAATATTTATTTATCCAATATTGTAAACCATTCAGTTAGCTTCAGTCTGGTATTTTTGCCATATTTGTTGGTTCCTTTTTAAGCCAGATGGATTATTCTGAAGGGAAGACTTCACTGGAAATTTGAAATCTTGTCTGAGGTTGGATACCCCTCCTGTACAATATATATATTCTGCAATATCTACTTAATCGAATTTTCCTATTTCTTTCATGACGTCACGAAAACGTCACACTCGTCGATAAGCGGCCCAAGCTTAGTGAACACCATCAAAACCTACACTACACAACCAAAACCACTACCAAACCTACACAACCTCGTTTTCCGATTTTCAAAATTTTAGCGCGATCCGCCGAAGCTTGATACGCGACGGCGACTCTCACGTTCCAGCCTCACGAAAAGTTACTACGCTGACCGTTCCAACCTTCTCAAATTAGTAACTAATAGTAACTATTTTCTTACCACGCTCGGGAGCGTAGTTAGCGTAGTAACTACGCATCTCTGTAACGTGATTGGTCGGATCACCCCGCGGCCTGATATGTGACCGAAAAAATTCAAAAAGCGTTCCAGCCTAGCGTAGTAACTACGGTAACTAGCGTAGTAACTACAGTAAGTAGGGTGGAGTGGAACACGCTCTCTAGCTCCACGGTACTCGTTTTCTGCAAAAACAAGTGGAGTTGAAATTTCCCCGGTAGACGAAGGAAGTTTGCCGATACGCCACTCATAAAATCCAATACCGAATTATCGCCAGATGTGCTAGAGGAAATAACAATCACACGTGAGAACGGGGGACAAGCCGATAGCCGTTGGAGGCAACGTCCATCGCCTATCGGCGAGTCCTAGGCCGATGGGCGATGGACAGGAATTTAGGCGATAGACGTTAGCCGTTGAGCACAAAAACAGAAATTAGAAGCAACGGCTATCGGCTTCCGGCGAACGTCAAAAACACCAAAAAGTCAAACGGCTACGCTATCGCCGAACTAATCGGCAATCAAAAACGGGGAAAAAATGACCAGCAAGTCGGTAAATACCTTGCATCCCCCCCCCAAGCATTTTGGCTACTAACGCCTCTGGAAATAATCAGATAGAACCTCCATCTTCCTATCTCTGTGATACAACCATGCGGAGTCGAAATACTCCGCAGAAGAATACGAAGACCGTCTAAAGGCGTATTCTCGCCGTTCCCCGAGGACTCCACTTGAGGAGTCCCCGCGTTTTTGTTTGTCCCGGGGACTCACTCCCCGTATTCTCGCGAGTCCCCACGGACGGGGAATGCTCCGATTATCATCACCATCATCAAAAAGGACTCCCTTTCAGATTCGGAGGGGAATCAATTTTTGCTGGTGTTGGTGCAATGTAAAATTAATTAAAAATAATCAGAATAAACAAAACCAAAAATAAAGGAGATCCAGACAAATTTTGTCAATTGCATGTTTGTTTTAAGAACAAAATCCGTATTGGAAGCATTCTCCGTGTTCTCGCTGTTTTCTGTACGCGGAGTCCGCGTGGAGTGAGTCCCTGTATTCTCGCCGTTCCGTTCGATTCCCCGATGAGTCCTCGGGGAACGGCGAGAATACGCCTTAAGTCGACCTTTCTGGTGCGAACGCACGATCAGGATCGGGAGCTCCCGGACAGGAATTCCTGCTCGGATTTTCGGCACCATCATCATCACTTTCATTTGGAAACTTGAAAGCTTTTCAACTTGATGATGAAAGTGCTGGAAATCCAGCCGGGAAATCCTGATCGTGTGTTTGCACTTTTGTGACGTCACGTCTAACTCGCTAGGACACCGGGTTCTCAGCCCCTGCAGGCATCCTACGGCTGTTCAGATGATATGCGTGAAGCGTGATGTAGACGAGTATCACCTCAGACCTCACAGCAAATACCTCCAGCTCCGCTTTCAACTTTATCGGGTTATTCATAGTCGCTGCGTGGAACCAAAGACCTAGGTTCTACAGTTCGTAACGTCTTATTAGTACTGCAACTCTTGAAGGGGTTGAGATATTTCTTGGAACTTGGTTGGACGATCTTTTGCGAGATAGATCTGGTCAGTGGCGAAACTAGGGGGGCGTGGGGGTTATCCTGTCGGCAATTTGGCAGTTTTCAAACGCTTCTACCGTTCCGTTTCTGATACCAACAACAGTTCTATCGGTAATAGTGCCAACACACGATCAGGATTGACCGGCCGGATTTTCTTCACTTTCATCATAAAGCTGAAAAAAATTTGAACTTTTGCCTGTGGAAGTGATGATGGGGACAAAAATATGGCATGAGTTCCTGCCCGGGAGCAACCGATCCTGGTCGTGTGCTCGTACTTAATGAGGAAACTTCTTATTGGGAAATTGGCAGCGTTTGTCGGTGCGGAGAAGGTGAATTCAATTTTCGGTACCAACAAGAGCTCTGACAAACACTTTACTAATTCCTTTTTTTGATACCGACAAAAGCTCCGTCGATATGTCAAGAAACTTGTTGCAGGGAAATCGGTCAGCTCGGTACGGCACGCTTTTATCAGTCCGTTTCTGATACCGACAAAAGCTCGGTCGGTAAATCAGGAATCTTCTTGTTGGAAAATTGGCAACGCTTGTCGGTGAGGAGACGGTGCAGGGATTCGGTTATCGGTACCGACAAGAGCTCTGACAAACGCTTCCCTCATTCCGTTCCTAATACCGACAGAAGCTCTGTCGGTAATCAGTAAATGTTTTATTGGCGCGGAGATGATACCGACAAAAGGCTTGTGGGGAAGTCAAGCCAATGACCGCATCGAGATCCCGATATGGTTGTTTTTCGATACGGTGACCGGGAAAAGTCTTGTCGGTCTCCACTGCTTCCTGGCCGACGATTGAAAATCAGTGTCTTTTTCTGTGCCTCTATGTCTCATCTTTATGTTCTTTTATTTACTCAGCTTTTTCGAAATGGCGGGTTTTAAATCAATTCCTTACTTACTTACGTCTAGAATGGATAAAAATCGCGTCGTTAAGTTCAGATATTGTCAACTGTTCGTCAGTCCGGTGACTTTGATGTCGTGACTGGAAAATTCTCGTTGGTAAATCAGAAAAGGTTTTTAGTATAAGTATTAACAAACACATTTTCGTTCCTTTCTGCTCTTTGACGGTGAACCAACCACAACGGCAAGCCTGTTTCCTTGTTTTGTTATTGAGGGATTTCTCTGCTCCCACGCGCAAACTTCCCTTTTGGGTTGATCTGGCTGTACAGACAGGCTACAATCAGCCCGGGAAATAATCAACTTTATTCCCTGACTTACGACTTTCCAGTTCCCATCAATGATACTCCCACCAACTCCGCCCACCTAGGTTGGATCCGGTCAGGATATCTGAATAACAAATTTGTCATCTAGGCACACGACAGCAGTATCGCCAAGTTCATCTCAGTTTATCCATGTTTGGTAATTACACTGAGCCTGTAAATGATTGTAAACAGTTCCCTGGCTCTTTCTTAATTGTATAGTTACAGCTTTGTAGTGCAAAAGCGATTCGCGCTTCCCATTGGTTGGATTTCAAAACGCGTCATAACCGACCATTAGGTCGCGAGATTCCGTCCTTGTTTACAAACTTTGGAGCCCCCAAACCCTTCTTATAAAGGCAACTCTTGTTTGGTTGGCACGTAATTTGAGTCATCGTTCGGGCGACGTTTCTCGTTCTTCCCGAGGTTCACTGCCGGGTTTTGGGCATACAGAGTGTATGTCCTTCATAAAATTCCTTCCAGATTGGTCCTTTTTTGCCACTAGAGGCGTATTCTCGCCGTTCCCCGAGGACTCCACTTGAGGAGTCCCCGCGTTTTCGTTTGTCCCGGGGACTCACTCCCCGTATTCTCGCGAGTCTCCACGGACGGGGAATGCTCCGATTATCATCACCATCATCAAGAAGGACTCCCTTTCAGATTTGGATGGGAATCAATTTTTGGTGGTGCTGGTGCAACGTAAAATTAATTAAAAATATTCAGAATGAACAAAACAAGAAATAAAGTAAATCCAGACTAATTTTGTCAACTGCATATTTTTTTAAAGAAATCCGTCTTGGAAGCAGTCCCCGTGTTCTCGCTGTTTCCTGTACGCGGAGTCCGCTTGGAGTGAGTCCCTCTATTCTCGCCGTTCCCTTCGATTCCCCGAGGAGTCCTCGGGGAACGGCGAGAATAGGCCTTACACTGTAAAAAGTTTTACGACACTTTCTCTAGAAAACGTCGCCATCACAACACTTTCAAGAAAATCTGTTGAAAATCTCTCTGTTGTCCCAACAAAGTGTCTGCGAAGCGACATTTTCATAAAAAATGTCTTGCTTTCAACACTTTTCCCACGAAAATGTTGGGTTCTGAAAAAGCGTCTGTAGAGCGAGAGAACACATACTACAGAAAATGTTGAAAATAAGAAAACGTCGTGGTAGGGTTGAGAAAGAGGAGTTGAACCTTGGAAAGTGTCTTAAAATGTAAGAAAGTGTTACACACAAATTTTGTGTCGTTACTTCAATCTGCGGGAAATGTCTGCAGCTCAGAAAAGTGTTGTGCCTGTACATTCGTCGATACAAGATCTTTTTGGAAAGTGTTAGCAGTTCCGAAAAATGGTGTCGTCCGTCGAAAATGTCAGCGCCTTCGGAAATGTTGAGCCATTCGGGTCTGAAAACTGATTGCGTCCAAGAAAGTGTTGTACTTCTAACAATTGTTTGAATTATTTAGCTTGTTGCTATGCTGATTAAGGGGTTCGCAACTATGATCTTTAAAGCGTGAGGGCCATTCACTTGACTTGACTTGACTTGACTTGCTTTATTTACAACTAATTATAAAATAGACTATATATTCACACAACCGCCCGGGGAAGGCTCAAATAGCCTGATGATGGACGGCTGCAATCCTCTGACTCTCAACCTTTAACAAATTTCATTAAAAAAAAAAAAAAGAAAGAAAGAAAGAAAAGACAAAAACACTCTCACTCATTTAACCTTTAATACCAAAATCTGAAAAATAAAAAAAATAGAATTATCTCCCCTCTCCCAATAAATGTTTTTTAAGTTTTACTTTAAATGACCCAATGTGTTCAGCCTCCCGAATGCCAGCTGGTATATCATTCCAAATAGCCGGAGCTAAATACCTAATGCCGAAACCTGCACGTGTGGTGTCTCGGTACTCAACAATAAAATTATCCGCCTCTCTAGTCGCATACCTGTGGAGTGAACGATTTACGCGAAAAAAATCGGTAAAAACTGCAGGACAAACATCATTCCAGCATCGATACGCAAAAACAGCAGCTTGATAATCGCGAATCTGACCAATGTTAAGCACTCGTAATTTCTTAAAGCATGACGCGGTATCATTCACTTTTTCTACATAATTACCAAGAAGACGTACTGTTTTATTTTGTAGAATCTGCACTCTTTTAAAATTTGCGTAGAAATTACTAGACCAAAGGACACAACCATAAGAAATATAAGGCGCAACAATAGTATGATACAATAATAAAAGAACTGATAATGGTAAAACATGCTTTAATCGACGCAAAATTCCCAGACCTCTAGCAACTTTAGCTGCAACAAGATCACTATGGTTCTTCCAAGATAAATTGCAATCAAGCTGGAAGCCCAAATACCGCACTTCATGCACCTGTGCCAAAGGCCTACCATTAAAAAATATCTCTCTATCAACACTTGGAGGCTTACCAACTCGCCTAAAAATCATAAAATTTGTTTTTTTAACGTTCACTGACAAAAGGCTCAAACTTGTAAATACATAAAATGACTTTAAGACCCTATTTACTTTCAACAACAAATCATCAATGGATCGACTAGACACAGTTAAAGCAGTATCATCCGCAAAAGTCGTAATAAAACACTCAGGTAAGTAGAAACGCATTGAATCAACATACACAAGGTACAGAAGTGGTCCCAAAACAGACCCCTGAGGTACACCACACTTCACTTGAAAAGGAGAGGAAAGCACATCATTTAATACGACTTGAATAGATCTACCACTTAGAAAACTATCAAACCACTTCAGATAGTTACCACGAACTCCAAGGGATTGTAGACGTTTAAGTAGAATTTTAAAATCCACTGTATCGAACGCTTTTCTAAAATCAATAAAAATAGTCAAAGGGATTTCACCACGTTCAAAGCATTTATTTACAGTATCACAAAGGGAATGCACGGCGTCCGACGTCGAGTGACCTTTCCTAAAGCCGAACTGGGTTTCACTTAACATCCCCGTTTTCATAAGGTGATCATAAAGCCTTTTATGCACAATTTTTTCAAATATTTTTGAAAACAGGGGTAGGATTGATATGGGTCTATAATTTCCAATATCTAGCTTAGAACCACCTTTGTGAAGGGGGATGACTTTGGCCCTTTTAAGCGCATCAGGGAATACACCGGTTTGGAGGGAAAGATTGATTATGTGGACGAGACATGGTAGTAAATAACACATCACTGACTTGAAAGTCTTCAGATTAATGCCATCTGTTCCTGCTGAATTCGATTTGATTGTTTTCACAACCTTCAGAATTTCATCTCCAGTACACGGCTGAAATTCAATTTCATTTCCCATTCCTCTATCATCCACAAACTCATCTTCCAATAAATCATTATTAAAATTCACTAACCCTTCCGCCTGTACATTCTGACCAATACTTGAAAAAAACTCAGCAAATTTATTCGTGATACTCGTTTCATCATTAACAACTTCTCCTTGAACTGCTCCACAAATGGAACTGAGTACCGTTTCAACATGGCACAAGCGCCTGGCGCGGATTCTGGAACTGCCAGGTGCACGATTGCTCATACTCCACAAAACTAATTTCAGGGAATTGACCCTCACTTTAGAATTCCGAGCTATACAATGTTCGACAAAAAGGTCCATCAAGGTTCCCTATGCACATGATAGGATCTCAAGTCCCGTCTCAACTCGAAGTCGAATGGGTTTTAGAGATTTTGTGCGGTTGGGCCTGATTCTGACGTCACTCCAGTGCAGGAAATCCAATGCTAAAAGTATAAAGGTTAAACGCTCGCATTTATCTTGAATTCTTTCGTTTGTGTCAGGCTTATTATAATAGCCTAGGCACCATGTTAAACTTATTGCTGCAGTTCTTTGTCATCTTGAAGCTTACTCTGTCGCATTCTTCGAAAGAATAGGCCTTAACTCGTTTTCTTGAGTTCATGTTCGATATTTTTTTTAACTATTATTGCAATCTGTTGCAGTAAAAATTTGAAATGGAGTTTCCTTCGTTTAGTGTCTTCCAAAATTCAAATCGAGTTCTAGACGAGGGGTTTGTCCAGTCTTGGTTTTAGTGTACAGTAAATGCACGGTAGCCGATCGGTGCTGGAAACCGGGTGACAACAGTCGGCACCAGTTGCCACGTGGCAAAATCAGCATGTTTAGAAGTCACGCATCCGTTTTGCGTTGTCAAATATGATTCACAGTCAGCTTGGGCTGACGGAATATCTGAACCCGAAGTACGGAACTTCAAATCGCCCAGCCAAGTCACAGACAATTACCCATCTTAGCTGGAAAGAAGAAGACATGGGACTCCAAAACTAAAATGCAAAAGAATCTCTACCCTTTCGACGACCGAATGGAGCAGCAAAAGGAGCAGTCGTGTCCAAAATGAAATCGCAGCACCAGCTTTAACTCCAAGCGGTTTTCAGGGAAGAAATTCACAATATTTAAGGAGGAATCTTAAATTGTGTTTTTCACAAGCTCATTTTCCAGCTTGAGCCTGGAGAGGACCCTTGCCAAGAAGAGCCGAAATATAGCTCTAATGAAAGGCGTATTCTCACCGTTCCCCGAGGACTCCTCGGGGAATCGAAGGGAACGGCGAGAAAAGAGGGAGTCACTCCACGCGGACTCCGCGTACGGAAAACAGCGAGAATACGGGGAATGCTTCTAAAATGGATTTTGTTCGAAACAAAATATGCAGTTGATGAAATTTATCTGAATCCAATTTATTTTTGATTTTGGTTATCTTGATTGTTTTTAATGAATTTTACGTTGCGCCAGCACCAGCAAAAATTGATTCCCCTCCGAATCTAAAACGTAGTCCTTTTTGATGATGGTAATAATCGGAGCATTTCCCGTCCATGGGGACTCACGAGAATACAGGGAGTGAGTCCCGGAGACAAACAAAAACGACGGGACTCCTCAAGTGGAGTCCTCGGGGAACGACGAGAATGCGCCTATGTAGCTAACGTAACTGTTTTGCATTGTCAAAGATGATTCGCACTTCGCAGTCAGCTTGGGCTGAAGGAATATCTATCATAAATTCTGGAATTTCAGAATCACCTTTTCATCTGATTAGTTTGGCTTTGGCTGGAAGCTCAGATCAAGAAAACTATAAGAAGGAACTCACTGCTGTGTTCTCTGGCTATTCTGCGTGACCTGATGTTATTTCGGTTGTATTTCCTGTGGATTCGTGCTGTACAAAGGTGTACAAAAAAGCTACGATATTAGCCAAAAATTAAACAAAAATACTTAAATTTTCTCTTTTATTTCATAATAATTTTGGCCTTATTTCGACGAAAAGATGATATTTTTTGAAGATTTTTCAGTAGCAGAAAGAGAACATTAGGGAATTTTTTGTTTTTAGGGAAAAACAAAGTCGCAGGCGTCGCAGCCGGCATAGAATTCAATTAATTCGAAAAAAGTTCGAAAGGACTAAAGGGTTTGGAAGGATTGGAGCCCAAGTGTCAGAAGTTATTTGGATTAGAATCTGAGTGTTCAGTGTTCTGTTTCTCTAAAGATATTCAAGATTGTGAAGACCTAAGGTAAATACTGCCAAGGAGCCGTTAAAGCTAGTCCCAAGTGGGATTGTTTTTGCCTTTGCTTTGGAGTTTCTCATGCCAGTGACCCATTGTGGCCATGGACCTTCTTTTGACAGACAAAGATGCTGGCAGGATGCTGGTGCCTGGATGGTTGGCAGATGGTTGGTGCTCTAAAAAGTAAGTTATAAGTATTGCAGTAGTGCCAGTGGTTTGCATCTTTCTTTTTTGAACACTTGGAAATGTCGGACCACCTTCGATTAGTAAGTTGGGCACCAGATATTTTGGAGAATTCCCCTGCTTTAGGAGAATCTCCTACACAGGTGAAAAATAATCCCCTGTAGAGGAGGTGAGCAGGAGGTGAGGGGGGGGGGGGGGGGGGGGGGGGCGGAATAAGTGGGACAAATTTTTTGGCATATTCTAGTACAGGAGGGGAAGGCTCTTCCTCTCTCCAGAGAAGGCTTTCCTTCGGAATAATCCATCTGGCTTAAAAAGGAACCAAGAAATATGCCAAAAACACTAGAACTAGATTGAAGCTAATTGAATGATTTACATATTGGATACATAAATATTGCTTCTATACTTCTAGTTAAACATCTTTTTATTTTCAAACAAGATTGCTTTATTCCAATCTGACCTCGATTTATGTAAAAATGATGAAAAACGAAGAGTTAGCAAGGTCAACAGGCAGAAAACAGCTTTTAAAACAGCTACTTAATGGACAAAAGGTTCAGAATTTAGTATATTTTTGGACACATGACTTTGAAGAAAGTGATATTTCGCCTATTGATTGCCAGGATAACTTCTACCTTTCATTTCAACATTTTAGCGGGCCACGGTCGAGGTGTGTAAAACGTACCCCTCCTGTACTTGTAGCACTACTGAACACAATGCCTTACAGTTTTGCTGATTTCTTCTTTCCTGGTTGGAGTTTACAAGCACTATTCTTTTTCAGGTGCTTTCACCTACCATAGATAAAGCCTTGATACCAGAGAAATCGCTTGGCCAAAAAATAACAATTACACCCAAAAGTAACCCCTGGACTGAATTAACTAAATAGAAAGGGAATTTATCTAGGAATACCAGCTGTCCAAGGGATCCCTTCAACTCAAATAGCATCTATTGAACAAATGATTTCTCTGGTATCAAGGCTTTCTCTACCGTAGGTGATAGCACCTGAAAAAGTAAAGTGCTTGTAAACTCCAACAAGAAAAGAAGAAATCAGCAAAATTGTAAGGTATTGTGTTAAATAGTGCTACAAGTACAGCGGTCATGCAGACTGGACTCAAAAGCTTTTCTGGATACAAGGGAAATACATATAAATACTAGTTTTTTGGTTATTTTCCATGTTATTTAGGATTAGAAAGAGTTGGGTGGGGGGTGGGGGAGGGTGATGGACCTGGAGACAGTTTTTTATGTCTACTTTACTAGAATATGCCATACAAATTTTCCCACTTATCCCCCCCCTCACCTCCTCTACAGGGGATTATTTTTCACCTGTGTAGGAGATTCCCCTTAAGCAGGGAAACTCTCCAAAATATCTGGTACCCTACTGTTAGTTAGACCTTGAATTGGATTAGACCGCCTTTGATGTATAGCATCGCTTTGCCCAAATCTTGAGCTGTCGATTTTTGCCCAGTTATTCATATACTAGTAGCCTACCCTTCTGGTTCTGGTGTATGAGGGTTTCAAATAGGCTCTGTGTGAGTACCATGGTCACACCTGCGAGCATGCTCCAGGGTTTGAGTATGGGTATCAAAAAAGGGCCTTGTGTACTAGACTGGTTCAGAATGATCTGATTTCTAGTGCACATTATGCAATGCTTTTTTGTAGGCTACAGGGTCAGGAGGAGTATCGAACCTTGAATAAAATTTTGAATTTCCATAAAAGTTTCCCATAGAGAGATCTGTCTAGTTTATAAAAAAAAAAAATAAAGAATTAGGCCTACAGAAATACTTGTTTGAAGCTAAAACAATGCTGATTTCCACACAGAACCATCACATGCTCTTCTCAGCCCAAATTCCATAGTCTACTCATTTATAAAATGATGAAAAAGAAAGAGTGGACAACAGAAATACCCCTCTTAAGAAGGTTTAAAGCGATAACAAAAGGCAAATAATTGGAACAGACTGGGAGTAAATTGCATTGTGAGAATGCTGCTGGAGAGTCGAGAGCAATGAAATATTTTTCTTGGAGACTAACCAATCACAAGTAGGCTAGGTGAAACATTAATAATATTCAGATTCAAACATGGGACTTATTAACCCTTGTGTAAATGTTCCTATTTTTTCAAAGGGAAGAAGATCTCACTGCATGGAGCCTGTATAAGTAACAGTTGGACCTTTCCTGGATGCTGCAAAAGTATGGGTAGCCTACGTAAGTTTATTAATTTTTAGAGAATTTTCACTTCAGTTAGCAACAGCAACAAGCCTTGTATTTTTTCTTTTACGAAAGCTGTTGCCCCAGTGGCCCAGTCTACCAGAAACCCCTAATTTTCGGATTCCCTTTGCCAAATGCTAGGTACATCTGGCGTTACTAACCCAATCAGATATTGATGATTTGAACGCAGCTCAGAAATCAACCTATCAAAACCCCTTTATATTGGATCAGGCCAGCCCGGCCAGGGTTAGGGTACCAACAGGCAACAGGTATACAGCCTTAGGCAGAGGCCAAGCCAAACCCTAGATATAGCCAGCATTGGGCATAGGGTATCCGAAATTCAGGGTTTTGTGCGGTAGACTGTACTAGCCTATAGGCTATATTAAACAATCAACAATGGCTAAAAATGGAAAGTCAGCTGCAATGTTTATGGGCTCTTTCTGGACTTGAAGAACGAGTCTGCAATAATTATTATTACAAATATTTATTTCCCAGCCAGTTTAGGTTCAAGGAGTATTTATGCTGTTGCTATTAGTTACCATCAGTTTCAAATAATTGGACAAAATCAGTTTTGCTCCATTGAGTGGCTGATAATAGGAAATACCTTTCTTCAGAAAAAAAAAACAGAGTGCAGTAACACCCTTCACCCTGGGGTACCACCGTGGTACCCCCCCCCTCCCCCCAGGAAACGTGTCTGATAAAATTCTAGAAATAAAAATACATTTTGTGAAACTCTATATAGAGATGAGCGGCCAGCGAGCCGTCGTCACGCGTTCCTTTAGGGCTGTTCCTTCCCTCGCGGTCAGAACTGCAGTTTCGATTCCAATTTCCTATATGTCTTCGTGGGGGGGGGGATTGGTGGGGGGGTCGCCAGGTTGGTTTTTGGGAGAGGCTGGTACCGGCAGGGGGGGAGGTCGCCTAGACCCGTCGAGTGAACGATCCGGTAGCCAGAGGAAACCTTTTCAAGTATAGTAATTTTCCCTCTCTTTCTAGATCAGAAACATCGTGCCGGAATGTCCGGTTGGTCGGTGTCGCAGGCCATGCAGAAACCGACGCTGAAACTAATGAATTCGTCAATGGAGTGACGCGTATGCGAGCTAAATTACAAAAGACAAAGCTTTCATCTTTCACGACTGACCTGGGAGGCCGAATCGGGAGAGGTAAGGATAAGAATATTGTTTCTTAAAGCACAACTCTTACTAGAAATTTTCTTTTCACGATGAAATGGCTCAGAAATATTAGTTGCGTTTTTGCAGATACAGATATCTGAAAAAGTCATCTCACTTCCATCAATTTTTGTCAAATTGGTGGGAAAGAAGTTTGGCACTTAGTGGTGTGACTGGATGTCAGTTTTTCTTTTGGGATGACTTCGAAAAGCGCAGTTTTGGCAATTGTCGTTTTTGCAGAGCAATGGTATATCAGATACCACGGTAACTGCAAAAACGACTAATTGCAGAACTTGTTACCGTGGTAACAGATACCATGGTATCTGCAAAAACGCAACTGTTGTTTTTCGAAAATGCCATCACGTCCCACGTTGAATCCGCGTTAAATTAGCCCTTGTCGACCCTATTCATCCTTGCCGCACTTTGACTCGGATGCCGGACATAAAATATTTAAAAACTGAACGTGTCATGATTGAAAAGTGGGGAAACCAAGCAAAATACAAGAAGTTGAAAACAGACGATAGACTTGGCGGTGTAACGTGTCTTCCAAAGTGAAAAACAACATTTTGAAGTTTCTCGTGACTTCGGCACGACCGAAGAGACGCTAAAAATGCGTAGGTAGCCTACAAACGGAAAGAATGGTGAAAGGTGGAGATTTCAGAAGCTTTTAATTTCAAAAGGGATCTAGAGATAATAGAAAAGACAGAATAAGCAAGAGTGGTCCAGTAAACAAAAACACAATAATTCTTGGTATACGTGAAATTCATCCGAACGAATCCACAAACTTGATTCAAACCGTGTGTCAACCAATCAACAACATTCTGCAGTTTTGGGCCCTTCGCTATATGCACACGGCGATTCTTCCTCAGTAGTCGGCACGTGAGTTAGTCATTAACAGTTGCGTATTCATGTTCGCGATTACCGGTATTTCAGTCCCTTGGTTCACACTGCTGTATTGCATTTCTTGGTTGTATGCAGGGGCGTCACGACCAGAGATGGGCGAATCCGATCATGAAAGGATTCGAATCCGAATCCAGGGCTAGGTACGAATCCGAATCCGAATTCACCATTTCAGGCTGAGGATTCGAATCTGGATTCGAATCCGACCTTAACAAAGTGAGTCGAATATACAGATAAAACAGGTTATAGTTTATAAATGAAGAATGACAAAAAAAAGAATAGACTAGATTTTTAGAATAGAATAGAATAGATTTTTTTAACCAGTTTTTTTCGAAAAAAATGGTCGATTTTTTCTTAAGAATAGTCGTTTTATCTAAAAGTCAGCCGGTTTTTCGTCAACTCAGTCGTTTTTTATGGCACTTACCCTTCAGCCAAGTGCCATATAGCGATCGTACTTTCTGTCCGTCAGTCGGTCTGTCGGTCTGTCGCTCCCGGTTTTGCTAGTTCGGGCACTTCCAGATAAGCTAGGACGATGAAACTTGGCAGGCATATCAGGGACCGGACCAGATTAAATTAGAAATAGTCGCTTCCCCAATCCGACCACCTGAGGGGGAGTGGAGGGAATGGGAATCCGGAAAAAATAGGAAAAATGACTTATTTTTAACTTACGAACTGGTGATCGGATCTTAATGAAACTTGATATATGGAAAGACCACGTATCTCAGACCTCCCATTTTAAATCCAGACCGGATCCGGTGACATGGGGGGTAGTTGGAGGGGGAAACCAGAAATCTTGAAAAGCGCTTAGAGTGGAGAGATCTGGATGAAAGTTGGTAGAAAGAACAAGAACAAGTCCTAGATACGGGATTGACATAACCGGACCGGATACACTCACTTTGGGGGAGTTGGGGGGGGGGGAATCCGGATTTCTAGTGATCCCGCGAGTTCGGTGCATCCTGATGTGCTAGGACGATGAAAATTGGCAGGCATGTCAGGGACCCGAACAGATTGACTTGATAATAGTCGATTCCCCGATCCGACCATCCGGGGGGGGGGGGGGGGCTGGAGGGAGGGGAATCCGGAAAAATGGGGTATTTTTAACTTACGAACGGGTGATCGGATCTTAATGAAACTTGATACATAGAAGTACCTTGTGTCTCAGACCTTCCATTTTAAATCCAAACCGGATCCGGTGACATGGGGGTAGCTGGAGGGGGAAACCGGAAATCTTGAAAATCGCTTAGAGTGGAGAGATCTGGATGAAAGTTGGTGGAAAGAACAAGCACAAGTCCTAGAGACGGGATTGACATAACCGGACCGGATCCGCTCACGTTGGGGGAGTTGGGGTGGGATTCCGGATTTCTAATGATCCCGCGAGTTCGGTGATTCCTGATGTGCTAGGACGATGAAAATTGGCAGGCACGTCAGGGACCCGGACAGATTGACTTGATAATAGTCGTTTCCCCGATCCGACCAACGGGGGGGGGGGGGGGGGGGCTGGAGGGAGGGGAATCCGGAAAAATGAGGTATTTTAACTTACGAACGGGTGATCGGATCTTAATGAAACTTGATATATAGAAGTACCTTGTGTCTCAGACATCCCGGTTTAAATCCGGACCGGATCCGGTGACATTGGAGGAACTGGAGGGGGGAACCAGAAATCTTGGGAAACGCTTTGAGTAGAGAGATCGGGACGAAAGTTGTTGGAAAGAACAAGCATAAGCCCTAGATACGTGATTGACATAACCGGACCGGATCCGTTCACAGTGGGGGGTGGGCGGGGGTGGGGGGGATCCGAATTTCTAGTGATCCCGCGAGTTCGGTACTTCCTGATGCGCTAAGACGATGAAACTTGGCAGGCGTGTATGGGACCCGAACAGGTTGACTTGAGAATAGTCGTTTCCCGGATCCGACCATCTGGGGGGTGGGGGTGGAGAGAGGAGGAATCCGAAAAGTGAGGTATTTTTAACTTGCGAACGGGTGATCGGATCTTGATGAAACTTGATATATAGAAAGACCTCGTGTCTCAGACGCCCCATTTTAAATCCGAACCGGATCCGGTGATATTGGGGGAATCGCGCGGGTGAACCGGAAGTCTTGGGAAACGCTTAGAGTGGAGGGTTCGGGATGAAAGTTGGTGGGAAGAACAAGTGAATAGCATAACCGGAATGGATCTGGTCACTGTGGGGGAGTTGGAGGGGATCCGAGTTTGTAATAATCCCACGAGCTCGGTACTTTCTGATGTGCAAGGACAATGAACTTGGCAGGCTTGTCAGGTACCCGAACTATTGACTTGAGAATGTCGTTTCCCCGATTCGACCGTCGAGGGAGAGTGTATGAAGGGGATCCGGAATCCAGTGGCAAGCTCAGCTATTGAACGGTTTATCGGATTTAACCGAAACTTGATATTTAGAAAGGTCTCGTGCCTCAGACGTCCTATTTTAAATCCGGACCAGATCCGGTGACATTGGGAGGAGTTGGAGGGGCGAACCGGAAATATTCGAAATCGCTTAGAGGGAGGGATCGGGATGAAACTTGGTGGGAAGAACAAGCATAAGTTCTAAATACGTCATCTAGAGCTTTCAGATTGAATGAACCTAGATATCCTAATTCTAGCGGGGTGTTTATTGTGAAGTTCTCTTCTACTTTCTCGTACCACTACTCGTAACAAGTGCCATATGAGCTCGTAGCTCTTGTTCTCAATAACAGTCGTTTTTATCTGCAAAAACAGTTGCCCCCTCTTAAACATTTTGGCTAGTAACGCCTTTGTTCACTGTATCCCAGTTTATGTAAACTAAACGGTTCTCAACATCAGCGCTTGTCTACAGACATCGTAAAAGTAATAAATCAAATCAGTAGAAAATCTGCAATCTGCTTCCCGAGCAATGGAATTTTCGTAATGTCTTGTGAGTAGAACGTGAAAGCTATTATTTTTCTGATAATTGCTCTTATGGATCCATATTTTACTAGATCTCTGCCACAAGTGTCGACAAATCGGACTGACTTTTCTAAATGCGAATTATTCCAAATTGCCTTATTTTATCGGGGCAGGGCAGAACCATCTAGCGAGTAGTGTCATCTCTATTACTGTGAAATGCTTTGACATTATGCTGATAGATAGATGGTACGTATCAAGTACCACGCGAAGTATTCAAAAATCTCGATACATGCTTGTTCCAGCCACGCGGCTGACATGTTTTTTTTATGATTCTGCTGTTTGAACAAATAGTAAGTGAGAGAATGCTCATAGAGTTCCCAAAACTGCTGCCTCTCACTGTAATAGACTACTAGAAGTTTTTGAAGCAGGCAAGTCATTTTTAGTTATTGTAGGTTTATTCCCAGGTCAGCTGAAGAAAATGAGAACTTTTGAAAAGCAGTCGAAAACGTACATGAGTGGCTGGGATGAAACATTGAACTGCAAATGCGACAAGGATGGGCTATGGGAAAATCGTTCCAAACAGAGCCAGGTACAACGAGGTCTAGCAAAAATCTACACAAGTTTTCGCTCCTCTTCTGTGCTTTTCCTCGCTGGTTTGTACCCAACTCTCAGAAAAAAAAGACACCAATCAAATGCGCTCATGTTTTTTCAAATATCTCCGTTTTCTTTTGTTCCTTCCTTGTCGCATGCGCAATCACTGAATCATCGAGAAGTTTTTTGTCTTGCCTCTTGGACCCAACTATTAAGCTAAAAGAAATAAGTGAAAATCTCGGGCCACCATCCAAACGCCTTCCCGCCCATTGCCCAATGCGCCAGCTAATACAATAAATTTATTGTTCTTTTTCGTGTTTAGCTGTGTATTTCTTGTTTTGCGTTAATTTATCTTTTGTTCTTGTTGTAGATTTTGTTGTACCCTCTGTATTTATTAGTGGCGTTTTTAATCGCCGATGAAATTTCCCTGGTAGACGAAGGAAGTTTGCCGATTCGTGCTTATTTACTGTTTTCAATAGCTGATAGCCATGGGAGGCAACGTCCATCGCCTATCGGCGAGTCCTAGGCCGATAGGCGATGGACAGGAATTTAGGCGATAGACGTTAGCCGTTGAGCACAAAAACAAAAATTAGAAGAAACAGCTACGGCTATCGGTAGGCTGAATGTAATAAATTCATTCATCGCAAACTGCAACCTGTTCTGGGACCAGTGAAAGTGCTTGGGCCTCTCTATCAAGGAGATGTGTAGTTTTGTCGCTTATTGGGAGAAACACACTCCTGAGAATGAGGGGATGGCCCTATTTAAACTAGTTGTTGATTTTGTCAATTGACGTTCTTCTTCTTCTAGGATATAGTCATTGGGATCCGCTGACGTCTGTTGACTATTGGCTGAAATCTTCGTTTAAACTGAGATGTTCACCGATGCTAGTAGTTCCAGTATTTGTGTGAAGACCTCGGTTTCTTCTTTCCTTGGCATCTTGTGGGCGTGGCCTATGGTGGCTACTTCTGGTTTTAGTTGGAGTCGTCTGAAGGTTGCTAGCATGTTCCTCCTTTTTTCTTGTAACTGCCTGCAGTCAAACAGGATATGCTGTAAAGATTCCTCCCAAATACGGCAGTATCTGCATAGAGGGGTGATACTCTGCTTGCGTCGGTACAATTCTCTGTTCAGTAGTACTGCTTGGCTCTTCAGTCTGAAGAAGGTTGTGCTCGCCGATCTTGATTTGAAGGGGGATGTAAGTGCGGGATCTGGAGCTGTTGCTGTCTTCTTGAGTCTGTTTCTTATGACATCTCTGAACGCCTTCGGTCGGTTGTTGGTTGGTGTTTCTTTATCAAAAGCTTGCTGTGCGTTTTTGTCAGCTACTTCGTTGCCCACGAAGCCACAATGACTAAGGACGTGTTGGAAGCTGGTTGTTATCCCTTGTTGCTGTAGTTTCCACATTGTTTCTCTCAGTTCTGTTGTATCACTGTCTCCTGTTTCCCAGTTGATGGTTTTCAGGATCATTAGTGAAGATCGCTAGTCGCTGAATACAATGATCTTCTTGGTGGGGGGCGGTTTCTTGGTAGTGACCTTCAGGGCTATAAGTATGGCTTTCATCTCCGCTGTCAGTACAGATGAATTGTCAGGGAGTCTATGTTGTATTACTAGATTGTATGCTGGGATGTATGCAGCTGCTGCGCTCTTGTGGCCTTGTACAGACCCGTCGGTGTATATCTCTAGATGATGTTCGTAGGCCTCCAAGTTTCGTGAGAGGAAATCGCCTCTGGACAGCCAAAAGGTCGTATCTGCAGTTTTCAAAATTGTTCAGGAGAGCGAAAAAACGTGTCCACGTTTGTATTGCAACTGCGGGATACGACGACTGGGCGATACTCGTATCTCAGCTTCTATGTGTCGTAGAGATACGACAATTAGACCAAAAGATGCGTCTTTCCTTCGGGTATACAGAAATGCAATAAAATGTATTTCCGAAAATATGTCAGATACGACCTTTTGGCTGTCCAGAGGCGAAATACTGGACTGTAGTCTGGGTTGGCATCTCGTCCTTCTTGAAGGGGGTCAGATCTAGCTCGACATCGCTGGTGTTCATTGTCCATGGGGCTGATGTTGGTGGGTGGGGTCGAATTTCTTTTTTCAGGTCTTCGTTCCAATCAACCACCTGGGACTGGAAAGTTTGTAGGGAGCTCTGTTTTTTGTTGGCTGTGGTAGTTCCAGACGTCAGTACTGATTAATAGACGATATGCTTAATCCCATAGCACTGTATTTTCGAGTAATAATTTATAATACTTTATTCTTGTACTGCAAGAGAGGTACCTGACCACCATATTTCAGAAGTTTTCCAGTTATCTTTGCTTGAAGACCATTTAAAAAAAGAAGAGATAAACCAAAGTGAAGCTTCTTAATAACTGGGCAAAATGACAACACAAGTTGCGTTTTTGATCGCCTGTCGTGACGCCTGTCACTCGCCGGTCTGCTTAATTGTCGTTTTCGATCGCCTTGTCAGTTCGCCTGGGGAAGATACTTTCCTGTCGCCGTTTTAGAAGTCCTGGCAGTCGAACGAAGGCAGTTCGCCTGTCCTGCCTCCGAAATTGCGCAGGAAATTTGAAAAACGAAAGTGAGGGAGCAGGTTCAGTTGAAGGAAAAGTTGATTATATTTGAAGGAAGGGGAAGATTCAGGAAGAAGAAAGAAGATTCAGAAAATGCAGTGTATCCTTGTGATAAAAACCAGGACTGTTTACTATCACATCTAACCAAGTTTTATTGTATTTGACGTGATGCAGATATACAAGTGGACAGAAATTTCTCCTTCAGGTGCATGACATCATCTGCAGTTAAGGCATTTCTGGGTTGTTTAATGATTTTTTTTGTGAATATATATTCTCTACTCAACAATACTATGCTTGTGACTTTTACATTTACTGTAGTGCAGCTAGGTAAAATATCTGTTCTTCAAGGGCCCCCATATACTGCACTTTCTGTGCACTGTATAAACAAAAAACTAAATACAGCGCCTGTAAGCAAATACTGAAATCATGGTTGTACCTGGCAGAGAAACCAAAATATGAATCATGCAGTATGATGACATATTTTTTTTAATCGACCTACACCATTTTGGATGCATAATTACCGCATAAGAGATTTCCCAAACCAAAGGTGGGCCAACCCGAAAGTCCCTTGCTTAGCTTAGTTTTGATAATGGCTTTTACGACTTAAGAAGGCACAGAAACGTCAAAAGTCAAAATGATTTAGTTTTTCTCACAATCCAGAACCAATACTCATATATTCCATATCAATACTTTCGTTTTGGATTCCATACATAAATCCACCAACACTGATCAAAAGTAGTCTCAGAATTCTTTAATTGCTGTGCAGCAGTTCAGCTGAAGCAAAACACCGGTTCGGCCCAAATGGTAATTTTTAATCATAGAAACACTTGTCTAGCCAGACACATATGAAATATCAGGGGGGGGGGGGCTCTCCTCCTAGAACAGAGAAAGGAACAGAAGAAGTTTTGAGTGTTCAGTGCATTTGTACTTGACTTTTCTCAAAGGTGAATAATGAATGTTTGCGCCTCCTTACCCAAAATTCTTGAAAAGTAGACGTATCAAATAAAGGAAGGAAGGAGTCTCCATCATCGTCTGGAACCACTGAATGATCTTTTTCCAGCAACAGCATTCTCCCTGTGCATAATTGCAGGCGCGCTTTGCCATGTTTGCAAAATCCCTGCCAAGCGTCTCACCATTAGGTGCGACGTCCGCATCGTTCCCTTTTAGCCATCGGCTCCATGCTCTCGAAGTTCCAAAATTTTTGCCGAAATATTTCAGTTCTCCTTAATTTCCGTTTTCGATCGCCTGGCAGGACCACCGGCGAACTGAGCAAAAAAACGGCATTTAAGACAGAACGGTGAACTGACAGGCAAACTGCGACAGGCGATCAAAAACGCAACTACAGTTTAGGTTGTTTTGAAGTGTTGTCAATTTAGTAGAATGTCAGATAATATCTAACTGATATAATTATTAATAGGCTAGCACTAGCCTAGTTTTTCATCAAGGTTAATATCAGTTGAAAGATTTAACTCACTACCTCCCTACTCTAATTTCAGATATAAAAAAAATGAATCAAATTTCTTTCTCTGTCTTTTCTTGACTCTTTGCCTTCAGGTATTCCATTAATCTGTCACTGATTAGGTCGAACTCCGGCGGAAAAGCACGTTCCCGTTGAGCCTTCTTTGGTCCATCTTTTTCCTCTGGGTTCACTTGCAGCAACCTCTTCATAGGCGTGCTCAGCCTCAGTGAAGGTTTCAAGGCCAGCTGCTGTCCAGATGGGCCTGCGGTCATGGTGGATGATGGTTTTCCATGCAACTTAATGACAGTGTGGCTTATCGGTACTGTATCTGTGCTGATTATCGGTCCAGATGGAAGTGACTGGCTGAGGAGGTTCGTGGATGCTGAGGACAGGATGGTTAACTGAATGGAGGAATCATGACGGATCGGTAGGCACTGCGGTGGTAGAGGCTGGCGAGGGTGAAGTTGACAGGTTTGGGACTGGATAGATGGGAGCACAGTGACGGAGGCTGGTGATGCGGAAATTATACAAGGAATGGGCGAGCTTGAACGCAGGATCGTTTGCACGAGGTCCTGTATTGAACCATCGGCCGCACAGGCAGAGATTCCTGACATGTTCAGGAAGAAGATTCCTGGCCGCACAGGAAGAGATTCCTGACATGTTGCAGTGGCATGGTTTGATCTTTTTAAGCGGAAAGGTTTTGAAACGTGGGTTTGTTAGAAGTTTCAGACACTCTTTTATTTTACACTCTATCCTAATAACAAAACGTCTTGGTGTTCATATCACTCTGGCCATTCAGACGGTACTAATCTTTCATTCCGTTTCTCCCCTCTCGGCGGCTGTATTTGTCTGATCGCCTCGAGCGGTGCGGAGTTTCGATCGTATCATCGTGAGATCAGGCGAACCACAACATCCCTCCCCACCTAAGAAGAGAGAAAGATTAGTTTTTAATTTTCTCTTGTTTGGATGGTACTTCGACCATTTTTCTCTTTTCAACTCCTTGACCTTTTTTCTCGATTGCAAGCCTGTAACGACTGTTAAAAGGCTAGAAAAGTTCTGGGAGCCTTTACCAATAAGCCACTCTATCGGAAAGCTGTCCGGAAGTCTCGCTGTCTTTCGCTCAAACTGTAACTCATCACTCAAAACCAGAGAGACTAGAGGGAGTGTCGAGTTACTGTCGAGGGGCGAGAGTGTTCCTCACCGAAGGAACACTGCCGCTCCAGCTTGTGGTTATTCTTTGGCTCCTGTGGCTGAAACAAAAATGACATGACGAAGGTTTGGCCAGACGCGCTTCCTATACCACTAACCTTACAGGAGCCTGGCTGGCTCACAGCAGAAGCAGTCATGTTTGCGCTGTCTTGTTTTCCTTGCTGTTCGTCGCACCTGATTACACCTAGGTTAAGTTGGCTGAAGCTTATGCTGGAGACCTCCCTCCGGACCCCAGAATTTTCCAGGGAAGGTTCTGTACTGGAAGGGCAGTCGGGTAGAGGGTCGTAAGACACGTGTCTACAGGCGCTGAAATCCTCCATCGTCGAAGCTGATGGCCCTGGGTCGGATGAACGTTCAAATCGAGAGCTGAATTCTATGACAACGGAGACTTCTTTCACAGCGTTGACGTTGGTGTCTGAAAGGCCGGCCTCGGCGGGAAGGGTTACAACCTCGCTGCACTCTTCTGTGAGATATGGGATCCTTGAGGTACTCAGCTCTTCTGTAGATGTATTTTCCTGCTGTGGGAAAAATCGAGTGGCGCTGATGTCGAAGCTGGGACCCTCTGCAGTTTGTCTGCTGATTTCTGGGCTCCGATAACATTCGCGCTCACCTAGAACCTGGCGAATTGTGTCCTGCAAAAGAGTGCCCATGGCCATGATGCGCTCAAGTCACTCGAAAGCGTATTATTAATCTGTTGCCCACCAAGCTGGCTATGTGTTGCCGCATGTGGGAAAGCCGAAGAACTAATGCTAGAAGCCGGATGCTGGAACGACTGGTAATTTTGGAAATATGGGCTGATTCCATAGCCCATACCGTATGCTGGGTAAAGCATTCCATGATGCTGATGAACTGGCTGGTTTCCGACATTTACATTCGGGTAAGGATAGACCTGGCCATTTGATTGTTGTATCCCATGATACTGAGGAACTGGCACAGGTGGATAACCGAAGTTATGATTCGGGTAGGGGTAAACCTGGCCAGTTGGATGTGGGAAAGCGGTAGCATGCACATACGCCGATGGTATGCATGTGGGGCCGAAGCTAAATGTATGAAGAGAAGTAGCGTTAGCATTTACACCTTGCGAAAAAAAGGCTGATTCACATTAACTTGTGACGCAGGGGCTACTACGGAATTAGGGAATGGCATGCCAAGAGTCGTCTGTTGGAAGACGCCACTTGCTTGGGTCATGGTTCCTCTAGACAGTGCAGCTGCGTTGAATGTTGCTGGTGTAGAAATTGGCTGAACTATTGCTGGCTTCTTGGAGGTCCAGTTGTGTCGGCCGTACTAACCGAATGTTTTCTGGTCCTGAAATGAACTTATCGATTCCGGTTTATCACTGATCGAATTGTTTCACCGAAGCCGTCTCCATTCCTTTTTTCAAAATACCCATTCAACTACTTCCTTTAAATACAAACGATTTACGACGAGTGCATATTAAAATGGAACTCGAAAAATTTTATCGTCGTTTTTTCTGCCGAGAAGCGCGTAATACGCGACGTAAATTACGACAAAACAACAATAAAAAAAACAGGTGGATGTAGACCGAACAGTCTTTCACATCCAACACAATATTTGAATACCGTGCTTATACGCCGTAGGCTAGTGCAGTACAAAGGACTATCCTCACCTTTTTTTTTTGAATTTTTAGGCCGCACAGCCTTTCACCAATAGCGAGGTTGACGACTGGTAGGCCACACAGCCTTTCACCAGTTTATAAAAGTCCGATGTGTCGTAATTCCTGAATTAGCCGCAACTTCCCGTAGGCCACACAGCCTTTCACGGGAACGGTCAGACGCTCAAGTTCGAATAACAAGGTTGCACTTGTCTTTCCAATCCGCTGCACCACTGTTGGACATAAGAGGGTTTTTAACACACTCTTTATTTACACACTAGCCTAATCATAAAACATACATAATGTTACTCTCTGGCATTCAACACGGTACTAATCTTTCATTCCGTTTCTCCCCTCTCGGCGGCTGTATTTGTCTGATCGCCTCGAGCGGTGCGGGGTGTCGATCGTATCATCGTGAGATCAGGCGAACCACAAAAGGAGTCCGTAAAAAGAGGACTCCGTTCCGATATCGTGATCTCGATTATAAAATCGTTCGAGTCCAGGAAGCCGGAAAGACTCACTTCAGTGCCTTTTACCAAAAATTCGGGTGAAAGTTCAAGAAAATACCAATTAAAAAATACCATTATTAAACTGTCTATTTTATAAGGCCATCAATGTGATGTTCTGGCTATTTTATATCATTTCTTACCTATGTTTCACACTGCTGCGATGCGCAAAATTCTGCGTCATCCGACACACGACAAAAATCGTACGACAAGTGACGCAGAACTGTGCGTTTAGTCGCAGTGTCGTATGCGTTGAAAAATTTCAACTCATCCGACATAACGCATGCGATTTTTTCAGGGAAAGAAAAGAAAGAACAAAGATTAGTTAATTTTGAAGACTAAAAATTGCTCTACCTTGTTCTGATTGTAATCCTTGGATGGCTCAATGCAAAATATCTTCTGCATAAACTTGTATTAACCAGTTTTGAACAAGATGACCTATAGGTTTTGACTGTGTGTAATCTCCCCGCATCTTCAGAAGTCGTTTCCCCAAGGGCTTCTTTGTCGTTTTGCAGATTAATCATGACGAAAATTTCGTTTTCATTTTGCGTCTGCGTGGTGGTGAGAACGTCCGTGCGATTCTGTCGCACGTCGGAACGTCAAAGAAAAAATCGTGTCGCATACGACGCAGCAGTGTGAACCAAGGGTTAATATTCAATGTAAATTTAGCCTTAAAAAAAGTAAATGAACTTGCCTATGAACATTTATTGATACCAAGGAGTAAAAGGCAGCAAAAAATGGCAGCACTAGGTCAAATGGTCTTTAACTTGAAGATCACATTCACATTTTCTCATATAACTCATTTGCTTGGGCTCCCCATGCACCCAAAACCTGCCCAAAACACCCCAGTTACATAGAATTTCACTGAAACACATGGCAACCATACAAGATGGTCATCACAAAACAATGGCTGCCCACAGGCATAATGTAAATAACTGTTTTTCTAAAGGAGATTTAAGATGCTTAGAGGCAAGATAGAAAGGTGATTTTGACCTCAAATCAAAGCTAAAAGATAGGAGAATCACATTCTGATGTTCAAAAGCTCATGTTTTAGAGCCACCACGTGTCGATCGTATCATCGTGAGATCAGGCGAACCACAACAGTGTTCAACTATGGAAAAGGAGTCCGTAAAAAGAGGACTCCGTTCCGATATCGTATTCTCGATTATATCATCGTGAGATCAGGCGAACCACAACAGGGTTCAACTATGGAAAAGGAGTCCGTAAAAAGAGGACTCCGTTCCGATATCGTATTCTCGATTATAAAATCGTTCGAGTCCAGGAAGCCGGAAAGACTCACTTCAGTGCCTTTTACCAAAAATTCGGGTGAAAGTTCAAGAAAATACCAATTAAAAAATACCATTATTAAACTGTATTTTATAAGGCCATCAGTAAGATGTTCTGGCTATTTTATATCATTTCTTACCCATGGTTCACACTGCTGCGATTTCGCGCAAAATTCTGCGTCATCCGACACACGACAAAAATCGTACGACAAGTGACCTATGTTTTAGAGCCACCACTGTTAGAAGTTTCAGACACTCTTTTATTTTACACTCTATCCTAATTACAAAACGTCTTGGTGTTCATATCACTCTGGCCATTCAGACGGTACTAATCTTTCATTCCGTTTCTCCCCTCTCGGCGGCTGTATTTGTCTGATCGCCTCGAGCGGTGCGGGGTGTCGATCGTATCATCGTGAGATCAGGCGAACCACAACAGTGTTCAACTATGGAAAAGGAGTCCGTAAAAAGAGGACTCCGTTCCGATATCGTATTCTCGATTATAAAATAATGATCGCCTCGAGCGGTGCGGGGTGTCGATCGTATCATCGTGAGATCAGGCGAACCACAACAGGGTTCAACTATGGAAAAGGAGTCCGTAAAAAGAGGACTCCGTTCCGATATCGTATTCTCGATTATAAAATCGTTCGAGTCCAGGAAGCCGGAAAGACTCACTTCAGTGCCTTTTACCAAAAATTCGGTTGAAAGTTCAAGAAAATACCAATTAAAAAATACCATTATTAAACTGTCTATTTTATAAGGCGATCAGTAAGATGTTCTGGCTATTTTATATCATTTCTTACCTATGGTTCACACTGCTGCGATTTCGCGCAAAATTCTGCGTCATCCGACACACGACAAAAATCGTACGACAAGTGATAATATTCAATGTAAATTTAGCTTTAAAAAAAGTAAATGAACTTGCCTATGAACATTTATTGATACCAAGGAGTAAAAGGCAGCAAAAAATGGCAGCACTAGGTCAAATGGTCTTTCAACTTGAAGATCACATTCACATTTTCTCATATAACTCATTCGCTGGGGCTCCCCATGCACCCAAAACCTGCCCAAAACACCCCAGTTTCATAGAATTTCACTGAAACACATGGCAACCATCCAAGATGGTCATCACAAAACAATGGCTGCCCACAGACATAATGTAAATAACTGTTTTTCTAAAGGAGATTTAAGATGCTTAGAGGCAAGATAGAAAGGTGATTTTGACCTCAAATCAAAGCTAAAAGATAGGAGAATCACATTCTGATGTTCAAATGCTCATGTATTAGAGCCACCACTGTTAGAAGTTTCAGACACTCTTTTATTTTACACTCTATCCTAATTACAAAACGTCTTGGTGTTCATATCACTGTGGCCATTCAGACGGTACTAATCTTTCATTCCGTTTCTCCCCTCTCGGCGGCTGTATTTGTCTGATCGCCTCGAGCGGTGCGGGGTGTCGATCGTATCATCGTGAGATCAGGCGAACCACAACAGGGTTCAACTATGGAAAAGGAGTCCGTAAAAAGAGGACTCCGTTCCGATATCGTATTCTCGATTATAAAATCGTTCGAGTCTAGGAAGCCGGAAAGACTCACTTCAGTGCCTTTTACCAAAAATTCGGTTGAAAGTTCAAGAAAATACCAATTAAAAAATACCATTATTAAACTGTCTATTTTATAAGGCCATCAGTAAGATGTTCTGGCTATTTTATATCATTTCTTACCTATGGTTCACACTGCTGCGATTTCGCGCAAAATTCTGCGTCATCCGACACACGACAAAAATCGTACGACAAGTGATAATATTCAATGTAAATTTAGCTTTAAAAAAAGTAAATGAACTTGCCTATGAACATTTATTGATACCAAGGAGTAAAAGGCAGCAAAAAGTGGCAGCACTAGGTCAAATGGTCTTTCAACTTGAAGATCACATTCACATTTTCTCATATAATTCATTTGCTGGGGCTCCCCATGCACCCAAAACCTGCCCAAAACACCCCAGTTTCATAGAATTTCACTGAAACACATGGCAACCATCCAAGATGGTCATCACAAAACAATGGCTGCCCACAGGCATAATGTAAATAACTGTTTTTCTAAAGGAGATTTAAGATGCTTAGAGGCAAGATAGAAATGTGATTTTGACCTCAAATCAAAGCTAAAAGATAGGAGAATCACATTCTGATGTTCAAAAGCTCATGTTTTAGATTTTTTTTATTTAGTGGCTACCCTAATAGGATATCCACCTTTTGACAAATGGATAAAAATAGCATATAAGCTTATGTAAAAAGGTACTATCCAATCTCCCTATAATTAAAAACATTTTTGCCATCTAGTTAGAAAATTTGAACCGTCCCTATAGCAAAGTCATAAGTTTGTCAACTAGTTGACAAGAAAATTTGCCCCAAAAATTCCAACCTTTTCAAAGAGGAACTTCTCCCCAGCAACACTTTCGTTCCATTTAGCTGGAAACAAACATTGACCCAGAAACACTTATGTTAACCATCTAGATTCTAGTTGGCGAGTAACTTTTCTCCAGAAAAATTTTCATTAACCAACTAGCTGATGAAAAACTTTGCCCCAGAAAACATTTCCTTTTCCAACTAGCTGGAAAAATAGGTTGCCCCAGAAAACCTTCTGTAACCAACTAACTGACAAACAACATGGCCCTAGAAACACTTCTGTTAACCATGTATTTGGAAAGTAGCTTTTCCCCAGAAAAAATTCCATTAACCTACTACCTGATGAGAAAGTTTGCCCCAGAAAAAATTTCCTTCTCCAACTAGCTGGAAAAAGAGGTTGCCTTAGAAACACTTCTGTAAACCAACTAACTGACAAACAACAATTGCCCCAGAAACACTAAATTAATCAACTGGAGGACAATACAACTTGACCCAGAAACAGATCCATTAGTCAACAGGATGATGAAGAAATCATGCCCAGATATTTGTTAGTTCCAGCTAGTTCACTAGTACTAGTACTAGTAAATCTCCCCGGGAAAAAAAATTTCCTAAAACTAACTTGCTGTGAAACCTCTTTAGACACAACCTTTTCTCCGGAAACACAACTTTCCGCTCACAAATTTCTATGGAAGGTAGTTTATTTTCTATCTTGGTAAGTTTGTTGGTGCAAGGGTTCTTCTGTGGCCTCCGATCCACCTTTGCCATTTTTTTGTCAAAGAAAACGTTGATCATATGGCGCCGTTAACCTTTCCTTTAGAGAGGGGAGGGGGGTGGGAGAGGAGAGAAGCGGTTGGAAAAGCGATGGATCAATATTTGCGGACTTGGGGATTTTTGGGCTGTGTACATGGTAGCCTACATTCAAAGTAAATTTCAGACACAAACTCATCACTCGACTGGTGTAACCGGAAGTTATTCACCAATAACTTTTTTCGAACAGGCGTGTAATGCATACCTTCCTATACCCACTGTCAGTTCTCTTACGGTAATCTTCACAGAGAAAACGTAAAATATCACTCCACGGGATAATCCAGCCAATCACGTTACAGAATTATTCATAACCGGCTCCGGAGAGGAGGATATAAGTCATATAAGTCATATCCTCCTCCAACGACATGCTAACGTCGAAAAAGTTATAACAGTTAACACACCTCCATCTCGCTTGATATCGGAATGACAACCTCGATGGCCATTTAAAAATATCAACCTCGCCTTCGGCTCGGACAGGTTATTTTCAATGGCCGTCTCGGTGTTATTTTCCGATATCAACCTCGATGTCCGAAGTTAACCTTTATAAACTTGTGTTAACACAAAAACGTCCTCTTTCTAAAACTTTTGGAATCCAAATCTAATACAATACACAAAAAAAGTTATTCAGAAAAATGTATTCTCACCTTTCAAGAAAATCAAGCAAGGGTAGAGGTCACAAGTTCAAACGCGATTACCTCACACAAGGGTGGCAGATTACAGACCGAGAAGGATATAAACCGGTTTATACTATCAAATTGAGGATATGGCGAAAGGATTGACGTTAATAGGTTGAACGACCTGGATTAAAAAAAAATACAGAAGTTATGTAAGTTAAAAATACAAAAGTTTTTCGCAGTCAGCTTGGGCTGAAGGAATATCTTATGCAAAAGTTGTTAAATGAAAGAACCGTCAGGCATCAAAGGATTAAAATCTTCCTTTTTCTGCATGTTTAGCTATGACGTTTGACAGAACTAGCTATGACCTTTGACAGAACGAACATAGCCTACCAAGTTCCGCAAATAAAAACTTCCTAATGCTAAGTGCATAGGTCACATGCTTCTATTCTACAATTGCTGCAAAGCCTAACCAATACTCCCTTATGTCGGCAGTTTGCACCAATCAAAGGCATTGCTTAAAAATAAACTAAATACTAGGCTACCTAAATTACTAAATACCTAATGAATTTCATTCCACGCTTTAGCTTTTTTTGAAATTTCGCGCTGATCTTCGCAACATGAGCCAGCGTTGCAACAGAAGCATTTTCAAGAAGACTGAGCTTATGCAATCTATGAGAATTTTTCAGCCTTCGTTTGAAAAAATGGAACTTTTCCTGAATATCCCTGAAAACCTTTACTTTACCCCAGATTTCCCTGAATCTCTAGATTCAAAATAAGTGTCCCTGAAAGAAGTGATTTTCGCCTAAAATTGGGTAATCTCCCTAGAAGTAGAAGCCCTGCGCGACAACATCCGAGATTTCGATCGCGTACTCTGGTCAGCGTCGGCAAGCTCGAACAGGAAAATCCCTAATTTAATGGGGCAAGTATGCTTATTTTTGAAAACAATATTCCCAGGCCATTTCAGTGTGAAAAAAACATTTCTAGAAGAGCTGTGCTTTAAATATATATAACGCATGGTATAATTTTCCCAGCGTGACATCGTGATCTTACCGACGTTGTATTTCTATCTCCGAGCTAACACGCGCAGTGCCATATTTTGCATTACACGTAATTGTTGCAAATGAACAGAGAAAGTACTGGACCAAACCATCGGACAATACACCAAGTAAGGGTGAACTAAAGAGAAATAAATTAATCGCATTACTGAATTAGGAAATATATTTTTAACTTTCTCATCATTCCAACATTTCTGGCTATCCTACTGCTCATAAACGAAATATCATCTTCAAAATGATGCATTCATCCAAAATGTCGTGGATTGCACTCTGACTAGAAAGCTGCGGCACAGCATAGTTTCGTGAAGCTTAGGTGAATAATTTGGAACTGTTTTCATGAAATAGGCTGATAGTAGGCTCAGAGGCATCATTCTCGGCGGAAAGAATAGATAGAGTCAGAGAGGGGTTGGTTTCCGCAACTGCCTTACTGGTCAAGGGCGGTTCCACATGTTGTGCTGTTGCATACACACGAAACTGCAGAAAATTGGTGTTCTACAGATATATCTCGTGCAGAAGAGTGACTAGAAGCTTGGCTGATAGCAGAATAATGACTGACAGAAGAATAATAGTTCAGAGATATAACTAAGTTGTTTCTAACTTTATTTCTGACCTTTTTTTTTTTTACAAATGCTGATCTGATTGTTCTTTGATGAATGAGATGATTGTATTCATGCTTTCTACCTCATCTACCTCGCACAGAAAATTTTCGTCTGTACCATTTATGGTGCTGGATTGTTTTGCGCTGGAAGTACGTGTTTGAAACGACAAGGTCGTGAGATCTGCAGAGCTCAAGTAGGCGTAGACCATTGTCATCGAGGGAACTGGGGGTTACGCCTGTTTCGTATCTTACTGTTGTAAGTACTTAAGCAGGGCGCTGATGTCGTGAGGTGATACAGTGTGAAAGTTGGGAGAGCTAAGCATAAAATTTTGTTTTTACGTCATCATCGGAATCGTTCGTCGGAGCATAAACACACTAGAACCGTCATTTTGCCATGTTTGTCTTCGAAGTCCGAAATCTTTTCGTGGGACTCCCGAATCTGTATGTCCTGGTGTTAAATAGGACTGGTGGCCACTTACAATCTCATGTGTTCTAAGGTAGTTGTGCAAGCAGCGCGCAGCTTTCACTGCTTGGTTTGAGAAGGATAGGTTTTTGGGATCCCAAAACGTTAGTGACGGATACCTATGACATCGCAAAAGTTGTCCGTCTGTCCGTCCGTCTGTCCGTCTGTAAGCACGATAACTCTCGAAGGGATTGAGATATTTTGATGAAACTTGGTGGGAGGATCCTTTGGGTCAAAGTACAAGTCAAGTTCGAAGATGGGCTGTGTAGCCATATATTTGAGGGTGGGGGAGGGGTTTCAAATTAAGGGGCAAAAAAAATATTTTTTAAAAGCTATTTAGATAGTTGATTTAGGGGTAAGGAGACACGCTGAATCCGAATATGAAAGTTATTTTCTCGTCGGACAAGTAGTTCGGCCGGAATCCGGCCAAAACCGGAAAGTTTGTTAAAAGTAAAAGTTTTATTTGAAGTTGATTAGATGATTGATTTAGAGGTGGAAAGACATGCTGAACACGATGGTGAAAACCATTTTTTGACCGGACAAGTAGTTAGCCCGGAATCCGGCAAAAACCGGAAAATTTGTTCAAAGCAAAAGTTTTATTTGAAGTTGATTAGATGTTCGATTTAGGGGTAAGAAGACATGCTGAACACGATGGTGAAAACCATTTTCTTGACGAACTAGTAGTTAGCCCGGAATCCGGCCGAAACCGGAAAATTTGTTAGAAGCAAAAGTTTTATTTGAAGTTGATTAGATGTTAGATTTAGTTCTAATAAGACAAGCTGAACACGATGGTGAAAACCATTTTCTCGCCGGACAAGTAGTTCGCCCGGAATCCGTCCGAAACCGGAAAATTTGTTAAAAATAAAATTTGTATTTGAAGTTGATTAGATGATAGATTTAAGGGTTAGAAGATACGCTGAATCTGCATATGACAATCATTTTTTACCCGGACATATAGTTCCTCCGGAATCCGGTTGAAACCGGATTTTTTTTATAAGTTAAAGTTTTATTTGAAGTTGATTAGACGTTCTTTATAGGGATAAGGAGATGCGCTGATTTCGTTTCTGAACTATCTTTTTTTGGCTGGACAAGTAGTTCTCTCGGAATTCCGAAAACGGAAATTCGGCAGAAGTAAAGCAGGAAGTTTCGATCAGCATCGTCAAAATAAATATGGCTTATACAGGTATATCTGAAATTAATTTTCTCAGATGATTAGCCTGGCGAAGACTGGATCTGGCGTAGAGAAGACGTAGTTGTCTGGTCAAATATTAAATTTTTGGGATCCCATCGAAACCTTTGGTCTTGTTGATAAAGTCTCCATTATCTAACGAGGATACCAAAGGCATTCTCAATCACCCTGCGAGCTCTAGATAACCTGGAATCGTAGACTCTTTGCTGGACATTATGGTATTGTCCACCATATGGGCGAGCCAGGTAAGGTTTACTGCTTGCCAAGCAAGAAATGTACAGACATTTTAGTGCGAAGAATAGAAGTCAGAGGTGTTACTAGCCAAAGGCATTTTTAACGACTAGGTCGCCAGTTTTACCGACTGTTTTTTCCAGAAAAACGAATGCTCTTAAGAAAAATCTACTGTTTTCTAAAAACTTATAGGCTGGACACTTGTATGTTTCGCCGAAGATGTTAGTATTTCATAGGCAAGACGAAATTTCATCGCCTTCTTTCTCGATTTAATGACTTCCTCAAAAGTTAAATTCAAAGCACCCAGTATGGGGTCAATGAGGGGACGTGGTTTGGACGCTAAATAAAAACAGGGGTCGAATGTCGACAGGTCCTCTAATGAAAGTTTCTTCACCCGTAATACCCAATAACCTGGCTGGAAACAAAAATATTACCTCCCTCGGTCATGTCACTTGACACATCTCCACTACGAGCAGAAAGCGAGTGGTCGAAATACTGATTACTAGTCGACGGACCATCTTCAGATACACTTTCTATGGCACCTGAATAAAGCATTCCAGTGTAGTCCTCTCCAGACAATACATACAATGTAGGCGTAGCTCGAATGCCACTTGGTCCTCTTTTTGCTTGTGATATCCAGCAATGTTACCAAAGCACGTGGACGACATTAGCACGTGGACGCATGCTTCACAAATCCAGTTGCCTTGTACTATTTTTGGCCCTCTCATCGCGTCAAGTACCCTTGTTAAAATCATTTTGAGCTGTGTCAATCATTCTGTAAACAGTCTTGAAAATTCGCAAGATGCTCCTGATGACCACATTTTCGACCTCCAGCTCGATTTTTGAAAATACCAGCATGGATCATTGAGTTGGGATTATCTTGAAAGTTTAACCTCTTCTTACAGCGTTGCCACACATATACCTTCTTTGTCAGTTTTTTTTCTTTTTTACGCACAAACACACACAGGCCCACAACAACTCAATATTTCCTCAAACATACATTCCAGTCAACTCTTCAACAACAGACTCCATTCACTCAGTGTTCACTCGCTCTTCCCACCTTCCACTTTCACTTAAACGCACTATCGTTCTCCTACAATCAAAACCAAACCTCCTTAACTTATTCCCTTTTGTCTTTTTCCTTCTTTTCCAAACATATTCACATAATTTCATCACTATCAACACCACAGCTCGCTCTCTCGTCTCATTTCCGGGAAACTCTACGTTCAATTTAATCAACCTTACCTTATCCTCCTCGGTATTTAAGACCACTCCGCAATCACTTAAGGCACGAAAACATTTATCTACATTTCTGTCATTATATTTACAATAAAAAAGTTCGCGCTTCAGGCCATTTGTCACTATTTCTTCACATAGGTTGAATTTTTGGGCCTTCATCTCGAGTAAAACGGCACACACGATCTTGGTATGGCAGTATTTCGTGGATAAACATAAACATAAATTTCTTCATAACTTGACTAGACTAGAAATTCACAAGGGGCTCCTTACTTTACATGGAAATCCACTTCTTCTTTCTTTTTCTCAAAATATCCATCCACTATTTTTTTCCTTTCAGCATTTTTCATATCGTCACTCAGTACCCCTAGGTTTTCATCTCTCGAATGCTCCATATTACTTCATGAATGTTCTCTGGCACATCACTGATCATTGTTTTTAGCCAGGTCACCCTCCTCAGTATTTATTACCGGTAGGGCACATCCTTTTATTATTTAACCGTCGATCCAGTCACTACAGATCATTTCAAGGACGTTTCTGATTCCAGAGACCAAGACACCCGTCTTCTCGAAGCACATACAACATTTTCATACTCAACTTCGCCAGCTTTCCCCTCCAAACGAAACGAAGCTCCAGACTTCAGTAGTCCATAGATAGTATATCTAGAGGCTGAACCCGATGACTACAGTGGGGTGCGAAAGATTGTAAAACAATGGCATTTGCTCGGGCGTACATGATGACGTCAAGACCGATGTGGCTCTCGTGGTTATCGAGCAATAAGTGGACCGGGCTGTTTTTGGAATATCGAACTTGCTTCTTGAAATGCTGTATCGCATCGTAAAACAATGTTGCAGTCATCCAACCAGTTGTTTGGGCTAGGCCGAGACTTCCTGCAGGGCCCCAAACATCATATGATTCTTGAACTTCGCTCTGGGGAGTACGAAGACCGGTGGCACGGTTCCACCAATAGCACTGACGAAGACCGGTAGTACGGTTCCACCAATAGCACTGACGAAGCAGCAAACAGTAACAAGTTAACCCCTTTCAGCTGTGGTAACCTGACCAACCTGTTTGGTACCGGTTTGTGCTATCACCTTGGCGCTGTCAAGTACAGTTGTGACCCCCGTTTCGTCGCAGTCGCAAAATGCTTTCTCCTGTGAATTTGTATTTTTTCAGGACAGCCTCCAAGTTGTCAAGGAATCTATCAACATTAGCACGATTGAAGCTCGAGCTGCGAGCTAGGTCCGGCCCAGTCATCTGTGCTTCTTCCCAGTTGTGAGGAACTGTCTTATCTAGCTTTTTTGCATAATCATATGCGAACTTTCGTGTTTGCATAAGGGTCATACCATAATGAGTTTAGAACAATGTTTCAGATAAATGGCAGGCTGGCCCTCTTCATTGGCCGTGAAAACTTTTACCGTGGACAGTCTCTCTTTTCTTGTCGGAAGAAAAGTACTACTGGATGTGCTAGCGCTAGAAGGTCCCAGAATTAGAGACCCCAGCTTGATTAGGCGTTGGTATGCCCCCTTGCTCTAGCTCGCGTAGTTCTTTTGCTCGGCGAACGTTGTCGATAAGGGCTGATTTTGGTATTCCGAAAGCTGTTGCAGTACTACGAATTGAAGCTTTATGCATCAAAACCTTGGAAAAGGGAATGTTCATAGCCTCATCTGACACCCTTCGGGCGTTTTGGAACTCCGTTGTAAAAATTTCATCCCGCCAGGCTTGCTGTGGTAAAAATTATAAAGAATGGCTTCTAAGCCGCGTTCGATTCATCTACGGTTATCTGACTACATTATCCCTAAATTGTCTATAGTCGTTTTAGTCACGGATAATGACGTCATTATCAACGAAAATTTTAATTTTCGTAGAGCGAATCGAACGACAATAGACGAACGGTTTTCATCATGCTGATCATCACTCATCATTTTTAAAATAAACATGAAAGTCTCTGAATTATTGAGTATTTTATCAAACGTCGGAAATCCACGACTGTAGCAATTGGGGAGTCCTTCAGGAAAGGAAATTTTTCTGAAGAAGATGAGGATAGTCTGCTACTTCACTCTATAGTTCAAACGCTGAGTCCAGTCACTGTCCCAAAAGTGACCAATTTCTTTGAGACATTTCACTTTAAGGAGGACCACTTTCGAATGGAAAGGGCAACCTACGATTTGCTCATTGTCAAACTCCGCAATGAAGCAAGACTGATTAGTGATTTTTTTCCTAAAGAAGTTCCAATTCAGCATTGCTTAAACCAGCAGTGGGATGGTCCTTGGAAAACTCCAGTGTCTTTGGAAAAGGCTGTTTTGCTTACGTTGTGGTATCTTGCAAACAAGGACTCAATGAGAGAAATTGCCAACCTGTTTGGAATGAGCAAATCAACTGTGCATACCTGTGTTCACAAAGTTTCATTGATGCTGTGTTGTATGAGTAATCAGTTCATCAAGTGGCCTTGTCTATAGATGAGTTTAGGAATACAGAAGTGAAATTTTCAAACAGGGCTGGATTCCGTGGAATCATTGGTGCAATAGATGGGTGCCATGTTACCATCATTTGTCCTGCTAACCAACAGGCCTCCTACCGCAACAGAAATAGCAAAGATTCAATTGTTCTGGAAGCTGTTGTAAACAGTTAAAAGTTTTTTTTACTGACAATTATGTGGGATTTCCCGGCTCAGTCCCTGATGCAAGAGTACTCCGGAATTCTTCCCTTTTCCAAGTAGAAACATCAGTGCAAGCCCCGACAAAAGGACCGGACCCAAAGCACCATATAGTTGGAGATTCTGCTTACCCACTATATAACTGGCTGATGGTTCCATCATAGAAACTTGACAGGACAACAGCTACGGTAAATTAAAAAGTTGTCACAGTCCCGGGTTGTCGTTGAACATGTATTTGGACTGCTAAAGATGCGCTTTCGAAAGCTTTTCCTAGTTGATATTGGAATAAGTTTTATACCATACTTTGTGACTGCCACCTGCATTTTGCACAATATATGCCAGGCCAGTGATGATGTGCTGAACTATGTACCAACAGATTCTGATGATGCTGATAATAATAACGATGGCTCAAATAATGTGACAAACAGCAGAATTGTTCAGCAACAAGCTAAAGAAGGGAAGACAAAGATGGATCGCATTGCATCCAGTATTTGGGTTACTTCAATAAGTTACATTTTATTGTGCTAAACAGATAAGTCAGCTAAGATGTCCCCCCCCCCCAAATTTCTAGACATCCTTGACAAGCCTGAAACCAGAAGATACGAACCTGAAATTGTTGCGGTTCAAGCCTTTTCTGTTTTATTCCTAACTGACTTAACCGATTGGTCGCATCAGATAGGATTTGCTGTCAGCTTTGGCTGAGAATTTATTTTTATAAAGTTAGATAAAAACAAATGATTCAAAACCAAATTTCTTCTCTGTTTTGCCAACTCAACTTTCTCTTCTTCAACTTTGACCAGTCTGTCAAGAAATGAAAGAAATTTCTCTCCATGCTCCTTTCTGTTCTTGATGTCCTCTTCCAGTAAATCCATTGTCCTTTTTCTATGGTCTCTTTTTTCTTCTTCCAAAGTTTCCTTTGTGTTTTTTTCAATACCCAACTTCATCAGAGTCTCTTTGAGAAGACTGCGGCGCTCAGGTGCACGTTGCTTTGGCACTGGTGACATCGGCTCGCGTTCGTCATCATCTTCAGTGTAGCTGTCATCATTTTTCTTACTTCCATTTCTTTCAGTAGCTGTGAGCACTCTTTTAGCCTGACTAACGTCAACAACAAGATTGAGTCGACCAGGGAAGGCGGATTAATGTTGGCATCACACGACTTGATTTGTTCAATTTCGTCAAAAAATCGTGTTTTTTTTAATGCCCCTGCTCCAGTTTGTCTTCTTTCCTTTCTTCATCTTGGATTTCAAAGTTGCTTTCATTTCTGGTCTTGATTTCAAGGAGTTACAGAGTAGTCGGTACATCATCTATATTAGATGATGAACCCCAGATGCAACTTGATTTTGATGCAGCAGACGCACATGGTGGTTTTGTAGCTAGACTGGGAATATTGATACTATCTGTTGCCGGACCTGGCGGCTTTGTTGATGGATTGGGTATGTCAGTAGGGTCCAAGAACTGTGAGTTAAACTGTAACTCTTCAAGGCTGAACCCATAGCTTCCGCTTCTTCTTAATGAATACAGATTGTTTCACCATCTGGAAAACAGATTCTGTGAGCCCTGGCTCAGATATTGGTTCTACTCTTCCTAATCTAAACGTGTTCAACTATTTATGTTTCAACAATTAGGCTGTCAAATGTTTTAGTTATCTCTACACAGACCACATTTGAGGGGCTTTATAGTACATTTAGGGCCTGGAGGTGGTGGTACAACCACTCTTAAATGTAAGAAAGGGGCAACAGCTCACAAAAATCCCAATTCTCCATCAAAGAATGAACAAAAACCTTGACCCTTTCCAGGTGTTGCTGGAAAAAATGGGTGGTAAAAAATGGTACTCTGCCTGACCTGAAAGTCTCAAATGTACAAAGAAGTATAGTTACCTGGGGTTTTCAGCGTGAAGTGTTGTTCAGATTTTGGAACAAGAATGTAATGAGTATTTTCGTATCTCCATGTAAGCCTCTAGCATATGCTGCAGCTTCTTTTATTGCAAAGGCTTCTGCTTGAAACACCGTCGATTCTGGGAACAACTTAAACTGCTTTTCAACATTTCTGTTTGGGATTACAGATGCAGCTCCAACGGGGCTCGTGTCATCACATTTCGATCCGTCAGTGAATATTTCCAAATAATCTTTATACTTCTCCTCAACACGAAGGTTGTAGCTGATCTGGCACTCCAGGTTAACCAAACCTTCGAAACACAGGTTACAAGGAATTTATTTGGTCTCCCATGGGAACAAGAATGTAATATATGTTGGAGACAAAATATGAATTTCGCGCTGCATCTTCAACAGAAATCGCAAAACGAAAAAAAATTCCGTCGAGATTTTAGAGTATTATCCGACAATTTTGTAGAACTACGACTACGGCTTTTAAATAAAACGGTAACAGTGCTACGCCTTAGTTAAATAAAACGGCACCTAGGGCTGGTTGTCAACAATAATTGATAATCGTTGGTGAATGGAACGCGGCGCTATTCTGTTTGTTAAAAGTTATACGTGACCATTCGCAGCTTGCGTTTCCGTCACGCGACTGTTAAGGAAGAAAGAGAGAAACGTTTAAGTAGAGATATTTGTAATTTAATTGGAACTGAATGAGCTCTTTGAACGGACAGTCAGTCATGCCAAACTATGCAACGGATTGTGTTTTAGTCACTACAAGCTTTTAACTTATCTGAAATAATTAGAACAATCCTGGTAGGCTCAGAACTATATCGATAATTTAACACTGGTCCAACAGACACATCAACAGATATTATACTGAAATGAACTGTCACAAAATCGGTCGAGGCTGGTCCAAAATACCACATTGTAGGATGTTCATTATCCCTAAAGTCATCAAAGGTTATGTTCTCTTGTGATTCATAGGCTCCAGGCTCCGTTTTGATTATCTAACTTTGAACGGACAGTCAGTCATGCCAAACTATGCAACGGATTGTGTTTTAGTCACTACAAGCTTTTACCTTATCTTAAATAATTAGAACAATCCTGGTAGGCTCAGAACTATATCGATAATTTAACACTGGTCCAACAGACACATCAACAGATATAATACTGAAATGAACTGTCACAAAATCGGTCGAGGCTGGTCCAAAATACCACATTGTAGGATGTTCATTATCCCTAAAGTCATCAAAGGTTATGTTCTCTTGTGATTCATAGTCAGGCTCCAGGCTCCGTTTTGATTATCTAACCATGCGTGGGTGTACAAGTTGATTTTTTCAAGTTGAACGGGAGAGGAGGATAAGGCTTACAAGGCGAAGTTTTTTTTTATTCATGTTACAACACAAGAGTGAACGGTCCTTCAGCCAAATTTGGAAACTTGGCGAGTAGTGGAACCACGCGCAAGTTCCCAGAGTCGGGAGACATAGCTATCTTTGGGTCTGGTCCGTCTAGGTTTTTATTCGACAGGTAACCGAAGAACCTTTTCCTTATTTCGTCACTCAGTTCTATCAGGTATTTTGTGCACGTGGTTTTGAAAGCAGTTGCAGCTGATAACGAAACTTTTTCGTTGAGATACAGCACCTCTACACGACTGCGAAAATCTTCTTCTTTCATATCTCGGAAGGGCCCGTGTTGGATAAGAGGTGCTTTTGTCTTCTCCACGTATGATGGCTTCAAAAAATTACTGACAATTGTGCTTTGCACAGCTCACTAACCCGACTGTAGAGAATGTGAATCTGTGTCTCCTCCGACTGGAACTGTCGATTCAGTTATGTAAAAAGTCATAGTATGTACGCTAGAAAATCAAAATAGGCTTTGAAGATAGGTGACGCCAGTTTCTTGAGAATAGCTGTGGCTTCGGCTGGCTTGTTTCCTTCTTTAAAGCTTTCATTCAAAAAAAAAGTATCAAGCATTGACAGTGCTCGAGATAGCACAGAACTACTGGGAGTCGGGAAAGCCACCTAGTTGTGACATGGCGCAGAACCCTGTGTTCGTCAAGCTCATGAATTTCTGTATTTCAAAGAACTCTCCAACCTTTTGGGCTTCTGCCAATGTAAGTGTAGACCTCCTGACAGAATTCTCCAATGTGTGCATATAGCTTCTGACTTATTGCACCAGCACACAAATGGATGGAGGGTGGTGTACACCCAGGGGCAAATAATTCCGATAAATCAGGGGAAAGCTTTGCTTGCACACCAACTTGTCTTTGGATCATGACAGATGCATTGTCTGATGCAAAACCAATCAGATTCTGCTTTACCATTCGAATTTCTTTAAACAGAAGGTTTGTTATCGCTGTATGCAGATTTTCGGCTGTGCAATGCTGTACTTCAATCAACTTCAAGAATGAGTCTTTCACAACTTTCTTCCGTTTACCAGTCTGAACTTGCTTCACTTCATCGACTTGCCGAACAACAACCACTAGGCTTGTGGAAAACGTAGAGGATGGAAAGAGTTTTTGAAAAGATGTTCTGCTAGTCAGATTTGAAAGTGCAGTTGTGACGGTGTCCGTTGGAATGGGTTTTCGTCGTCGAGTTTTCAGAAAGTTCTATCTGGCCTGCCTAGATAACCGCCGTCACCGAGTAGGCTATTGATTAAATGCCTCTTTTATATTTATTTTTTTCGGAGTTTAGGTAGGACAGCAAAGTATTTTGGGTTCTGTAAATGATTAGGATGTTACACGCTTTCAAGCTTTTGGAAATTCTTTCTGTCACTCCGCGGAGGTACGGAAGATAAACACGGGCATTCTTTTCTTCTGCTTCACTGTTACTTGGGGGACTTATTGTAGCTTCAGTCGTCTTCTGATTTTCTGTTCTACAAGTTGAACGGGGTATATGTTTTCCACAACAAGCGATATTTACCGTATTATTCATACTAGATGGAATATGTAAAATGTGTAGTAGTTATCTTACTAGTCGACCGAGTTCTCCTAGATTCGCCACATTCGGGAATATTTCTCAGTACATCTGACGTCTAGTTAATGTTTGCACCCTCCACTTATTCGACTTCAGTTGTACAGCGGCTTCGATCGCCAGCTCCGAAATGAATTTTAGGAAGGATTTTCGTTCGGAAAGAATCTTGATTCATTTCATTTCATTCAAGCTCCTGACAAAGATACACTGTTCTAAGTGCTGACGGCGCCCAAACAGGGCACGGATACTCCAGAATGGGGCGGACGTACGTTAGGTATGCAGACTTAATAATCTCTGTGTTCGCACTGAACCTACGCATACCGTTTAAAGTCTGTAGACGAGCGTTTGCACTTTTAACCCCAAGAGCTCCCGGCGTATCCTCTTCCACGGCAACGGCTGTCTTCCTTGTTCCCACTCGAAGTAAGTAAGTAAGTAACGAATTTATTTCAAAAACCCACTATCATGGCAATGCCAAATTTGGGTATTACGTCAAGTATAATGCACATTTTATAACATATACAATTAATCACCAATTCGTCATCACAGACCTATTATAGCATATTATAACAAAACACGGACGTTGGAAGAATATCAAAGACAGCTACCGCCATCATTATAATTTTTGTAAAACTCGGAACGAAGCTTTTCTGGTACCGCGTATGTGTTGCAGGTACGGGTGATAACTTTGCGACCCTCTACTGTCGGTTTCTTGTGTTTTCATACGGAGGGGGAAGGATATCGGATAAAACAGGATGGTGGAGGAGCTTATGACCAACCGCTAAGCTCAACCGCAGTCTCCGACTATCAAGGGTGTCCATATTAAACTTTTTTAGGAGAGCAGAATAAGGAACTTTGGGCTCACGACTTATTATTATGAGTGCAGGTTTTTGTATTCGTTCTATTTGTTGTGTCTGTTCGGCAGTAAGTGCAAAGTGCCAAACTGCAGCCGCATATTCCAAAGTGGATCGAATGAAATAAACGTAAATTCGGACAAGATGGGAATCAGGTACTTGGAACTTAGCCAGAAGTTTTAACAGGTGTAGACCAGCGTTTGCACGCTTTAGCATTACGTTGGTGTTGTCCTCCCATTTAAAATCAGCCGTGATTGTTACACCAAGGAGCTTTATTTTCTGTACCTGTAAACCAGAAGGCAGTGTTTCTTCAAAAGAAATGCTAGTTTTGAGGAAGGAAAAGGTTAAAATTCCACTTTTGTCTTCGTTTACCTGCATGTCCAACAACCTGGCTTCATCTTTAATCTCTTCTATTATGCTTGCAGCTTTGCTTTTAGTATTTCTGTAGCATTAGTCAAGCTTAAATCATCCACAAATTTCCAGCGATCTGGGTGCTCTTGCGCTATATCATTCATCATGACAAGGAACAGGATAGGTCCAAGTAAAGTTCCCTGTGGACCACCACACAAAATATCCGATGGTTCAGAGAACACATTTTTGTACTTCGTTGTTTGTTTTCTGTTCTTCAAAAATCCAACTAAAATATTTACAATAAAAGACTAACCTTGAACTTTTCGATAAGTCTCTTCACCAAAATTGTATGATTATAGAGATCAAAACCTGTATATCGAAACCCTTGCCTTTACGCTTTCTCGTACTGCGCCCGTTTTAGGCGTTGAGGGGACTCACTTCGTTACCTCTTTGAAATCTCTCAGTCTCAGTTCGGTACCTTTCGTTGGCAGACGAGTCCCTATGGAGCATGCCGGAACCGCTATAGCCTGATAGACTAGAGTCAATAAATTTATTGTTTCTTTTACCCCTTACTTTGTAAGGTTGCTAGGCTTTGGCCTTTGTTTTTTGAAGTCTTAACGGGTCGGCGTCGAGTACGCCAACTAGGCTAGGGACTGCCAAAATTTCCGGTTGCGTTGCTGTCGTCGGTGACACTGGACCGTCATAGGTATTGCGAACATCAACTAACGGGGATCAGATTGAGAAACTCAGAGACTAGGCTTGCACCAGTTAAAGCGGACCACAAAAAATGGTCTTTCCACCACACGCACAATGATAACCATCCCTATTGCCACTATGACTGTTAAAAACCACAAAAAACACCGTCAAACAATGAGCAGATTAGAAAAAAACACAAAATTTCCTAGGTTTGAAATAATTTGGTCTGGACTAAATCTCAGCCGATTATCTTAGACAGCAGTTCTGGAACGTAGGGAGCCAAGGATCAAAATAATTATTTCCATTTAATGCTCCAACTGTTTATTACAAATACAAATAAATGAGAAAACCAAGACCAGTGTGGTACTTCTAAAGACATAAGAAAAATAATCAAAGTCTTATAATTCTTTGCTAATCAAACGGGGAAAATTTCGTCATCTGGAAAAGAAGACGTTCTGCGTGGGTTTTTTCTCGAACCAAAATAGCAACCCAGCGATCAAGTTCAAATCTAAATAAACTGGTGGCTTGCGATCAGTAAGAGAAGGTAAACAGAATGTTTGGATTAGGTCTCTAATTTTGTTTTTAAATATTTCTTCCCCAAGTGACCGGAATAGAGGGATTGTGTCTTAAGGTGTGGTTCACTATGTTAGCTTCCGTCAATTCCGTTTCTCCCGAGTTTTTTCAAGCGTTCCTTTGGTTGGTCGAAGCTGCGAGTCTAATCAGTCATTCAGCCTTCATTTGCGCACTTAACACATTCAAGCCTAGACATTTTAGGGAGCACTATGGTCCTCCCGCCGTATTTAAAATACTATTAAAATTACAATACACACACATTTGTTTAACTATTTACAATATATATAGGCTGCATCATCAAATATTCAAACTATGGCTAAAAATGTTAACGTCAGGTACAAAGGAGAACTCATCACCATAGACATTCATGCAACTGCCAGCATTTAATCCGAGTCTGACGACTCCCTTCTCTTTTTGTCTCCCTTCTTTTTGATGGAGGCAGCAGAAAGAATGTCGAGCGTCCTGTCCATCTGCTTGGACTTTGTCTCGTCCCTCTTCTTTCTGTATTCCTTTTTCCTTTCTTTCTCCTTTTAAGGACTCAAAGTGCTCCAGAAGCTTCGACTGAAGCTTCACAGTACTCTCATCTTTAGTTCCTTCACTGGTTTTTAGACTTTCAACCTCAAATTGCTTCTTGGCACTCTTTCTTGGCCTCTTTGCAGGTGGAACACTTGGTCCACTTGAATCTGTATCTGAAACACTTGTAATTTCAGGAATGGAAGAGGGGCTGTCTTCAGGACGGTCTAGATGTGCATCACCAACTATCTTGTTCGTTTCTCTTTCCGAGTTTGGTTCTTTCAGTTTTCTTTCTCGGATTTTGTTTTTGACTGGAGTCCACCACTATGGGTGGAACTGTTGCACTGCATTATTATCGTCAAAAAATTTTGGGCAGTCAACTTCTGCTACGCCAGATGCAGACGGATTTCTTCGTAGCTGGTAGGCTTTATATGAGCCCAGCAAACCTTTGTACTTGTTGCTGCACTTGTCCCGTGCTTGTCTCCCATGACAAAACCTTGTTCTATAAGGTGGTTAGCCACCATTTGCCAAATTCCTCTTGGGTTCCCACTCTTACCTTAGGTTCACACTGCTGCGATTTCGCGGATAATTCTGCGTCATGCGACATACTACACAAATCGTACGACAAACGACGCAAAACCATCCGTTTTGTAGCAGTGTCGGATGCGTTGAAAAATTTCAACTGATCCGACATAACGCATGCGATTTTTTTAGGGAAAGAAAAGAAAGAACAAAGGCTAGTTAATTTTCAAGACTAAAAATTGCTCTACCTTGTTTTGATTGTAATCCTAGGATGGTTGAATGCAAAATATCTTCTTGAACTTGTATTACCCTGTTTTGAACAAGATTACCTCTAGGTTTTGACTGAAAATTTCCTAATGGTGTGTGGTATTCAGAAGTGTAATCTCCCCGCATCTTCGGTGGTCGTTTCCCCAAGGGCTCCTTTGTCCTTTTGCAGATTATTCATGACGAAAAATTTCGTCTTCCTTTTTCGTCTGGGTGGTGGTGAGAATGTCCGTGCGATTCTGTCGCACGTCGGAACATCGAAGAAAAAATCGTGTCGCATGTGACGCAGCAGTGTGAACCTAGGGTTATACACTTTCAAAAACTTTCCAATCTCCATAGAGGCTAGCATTTTCTTGACTGCTACCTCATCATTCTTAGCTACCACATGATTTTTCGTCTTCTCTTTGGTCCAGCATACTTCTGGTAATGGCTCTTAGCTATTCAGCAGGTCAGTGGGAACATCTTTGCTCTCTGGATTCCATCCACTCTGCTTCAATAGCATCATCAGACTCTCACGAGATTCTCAAATTTATAAACAGATTAAATCCAATGGCTATCATCTGAGAAAATCAAGTTCGGATATGCATACAGCGTGTGTGTTTACCCCTATACGTCATCTGTACTTCGACGAAATTGATCAAAACTTCCAACTGCCAAATCTGCCAAATTTCTTGTTTCTTCCGGATTCTTTGCGAACTACATGTCCGTAAGAAAAAGCTCAAAAACGAATATAGCATATCTCCTTACCACTATATCGAACCTCCAATCAACTTCAGATAAAACTTTATAACTTTTAACGAAGTTTCAGGTTTCGGCCGGATTCCGGGCGAACTAATGGGCCGTCGAGAAAATAATTTACATATATGGATTCGGCATGCCTCCTTACCACTACATCGAACAATCAACTTCAGATTAAACTTTTATTTTTCAAAAAAGTTCTGGTTGCTGGATTTAGGGAGAACTACTTGTCCGGCGAGAAAATAATTTTCATATTCGGATTCAGCATGTCTCCTTACCCTAAATCGACTATCTCATTAGCTTTTAAAATATTTTTCGTTTAATTGTACTTTGGCCCAAAGAGTCATCCCAACTTTGGACAAAAATATCTAAACCCCTTCGAGAGTTGTCGTGCTAACAGACTGACAGTCATAGGTATCACTCCACTTGAGTTTTGGGATCACAAAAACAGAAGTGTTAGTAATCCTTAGGATGCATGACTTAACTCACTAGGAGGTGTTTTTTTTTTCACAGACAAGCTTATCCCCATATACCCCCCACTTTCCCATCTTCGTCTCTCCTCCCTCCCCCAACTCTCCCCCCTCCCTCAACTCTCATCCCGCCCCGTACTTGTCCTTCCTGCAGCAGCCATTCTCGCAGGTCCTTCACCTTCTCCCTCCTTTTGGCTTGAATTACCTCACGGAGGTCAAGATTGTTTTTGATCAGTTTTTCTCTTCTCTTGGGGACAATTATGTCCCTTAGGTCATTTTCTAACCTATCCCATTTTATTTTCTTTAAAAGTACAGTCAAACTAATCCAATACAAAAACCTCGTGCTGTGGATTGGTTTTAAAAATTTGCGCCCTTTCAAAATGTTGTTGATGGAGAAAAAGTTAGTACGTATGTCTTCTTAGCTACTGAGAATTGCATTGAGATCGATTTATACCTAAGTATTATCAATAGCAACTCTGATATTATTATCATCGAAGCAATTGGCATCTGAGTCATCTATGTTAGCTTTTGCTTCAGTGAAATCCCAGGCTGAATGAGCATGCTGCTTGTCACAGATTAATTACAAACAGTTTATTGGTTTATCTGCTACAACGTTCTCTGTATAACTGAATCAATGTTCACCAAAACAGTCCTCTAACCTAAATGAATGTCTATTGACATGCCGCTTGTCACAGATTAATGACTAACAGTTTATTACCCAAGTGTCTGGTACAACGTTCTCTGTATGACTGAATCAGTTTTCACCAAATCAGTCCTCTAACGTAAAATGAATGGCTTTTTATCTTCGTACTGGCTTAGTTGAATGAATCAAAGAGGGGTTGCTGACTCTTGACCGTCATATCCCTCCCTTCTTCTTTACGCCTCCAGTTCGGTAAAAGCTAGGGGATCTTCTTCCCCTCCCGTGTCTTCTTCTCCTCCAGTTGAGGACTTTCTTTCGGTCTCGGTGTTATTCGGTCCTTCGGGACTTAGCATGGGCACTGTTCTGTTAAAAAAAAAAAAAAAAACAGCTTTTTTTCTTTTTGTTTTTTTACTGTGATAAAAAATTTTACAAAAACTTATCACTTAAAAACATGCGCTTCTCCAGTGTCTTGGATGTTGTTCGCGTACACTGCTTGCGCATGAAATACCCTGCGATCGAAAACGCCGATTCGCTCGGTACACTGGTAGCAGGCACGCTAAGATGTTTCGAAGCGATGTGTCGGCGTGAACTTGACTGTGAAATCTGAATCAGTGTATTTCGCACGCATAGATTCCCTGAACATAATTGCAATTGTATATTACTGCTAGGATTATAAATATGTAAAGAAAAAAATAAACTGCACCCTCCAACCTTCAGTTAGTTATCTAGAAGTGCATTCCAGTTATGAGTTTATTTATTGGGAACGAAATCTAATAAGATTTGAAAGTAAGGTCAACTGTTTGTCCTTAAACACTGCTTTGGAGCACACTGCTTTGGAGCTTGGTTTATTTTATTGGGTTGGTTTGGGTTTGTTGTTTGCAGCAATGACAGATTCTTCATTTTTCTTCACATCAATTGTGTGCTTCCTTTGAGATGGCAGACAAATGTTGTGGCAGAGCCCCCCTTAGCTTTTAGAGATGTGTTGCAGAGGTGTTAAATCGCGCTTCTAAAACGGGACGCGAGTCTGTAGAACTGAAATTCCCGAATTTCCAATTCTGCGATCACGAAATGGTGACAAATTTAATTATTTGAGCAAGTGAGAACAGATTAAAAAAACAGAAACAGGATAAAATAGTTATTATGAAAAACAGAAACAGAACAGAACAGGTAAATTAAAAACAGAACATCTGTTTCTGTTTTTTTTTCGTAGAAACAGAGCAGAAACAGGTACCCTAAAAAACAGAACAGAAAACGGAAACAGAGCCCGTGCTTATTCGGCCGAAACTCAAGCCGAAATAGCTCTTTGGATTTTGGTCTACACGATGACATTTTTCGTGCCAGGCTGGCACGGCACACGCGGCATTATCTTGATATTTCGTTGACGTCGCGGAACAAATTTGGATAGACTATGCCAATTACTGGGTATTTTGAGCCTTTGACATACCATAATGGTAATGGTGCTCGCTTGTTTTTTTTTTCAGCTAAAAACCCTATCTTCGAGAATTCGGGCGGCGCCCCTCCCCTTTAAATACGCCAATGCCTGGGGATTTGGATAAGAAAAATTAGTTGTCAAGTCGTCTGAAGTGCTTTAGCATAAAATAAAATTGCCCTTTAAAGGTTGATCTGTTACACATCGTATTACGGATTACTTATGGGAATATTCTAGTTACCATTTCTGCCGCAACCGTCTCCAGAACCATCTTGGAGTCGAAATAAAAAATTTGTCTGGTCAGGCCAGCAAAGTTTCTTATCCACTGACACCTAAGTTTACTTAAACTTTCGAGCGGGCTAGTCGTTCTAGGAATCAGCCCCCAAGTTCCTTGGTCTTGTGGACGGTATGATGCTGCATACATGGGCGCGACATTTTCGTTTCTCCACCAGCTACACCAATCTTCAGCCAAGGCAGCTTCGACTCCGTTTCCATAGAAAACTTCTGGTTTGGAGTGGCAAGCTGGCCAAGGACCTCTGCTCCCTCCTTTTGGCTTGGATTACCTCACGGAGGTCAATATTGTTTCTGATCATTTTTTCTCTTCTCTTGGCTACAATGATGTCCCTTAAGTCACCATATTTTCTGACCTTTCCCATTTTATTTTATTTAAAAGTACAGTAAAACAAATCAAATCCAAAAACCTCGTGCTGTGGATTGCATTTCAAACTTTGGGCCCTTTCAAAATGTTGTTGATGGCGAAAAAGTTTGTGTGTGTGTCCTCTTAGCTACTGAGAGCTGCATTGAGATTGAATTACACCTAACTAGTATCAGTCGCAGTTCTGATATTATTCTCATCGAAGCAATTGGCAGCTGAGTCATTCATGTTAGCTTTTGCTTCAGTGAAATCCCAGTCTTAATGAGCATGCTGCTGACATCAAAGCTTTCCAAAACTTGTGTCATATTCCTATATACTAAGTCCTATAAATCACAATGTTAGATTACTCTTTTCCATTTTCTTTAGGCAGGCTGCAATTTCATGGGTCACATGTGAGCTTTCTCAGTCATGCACAAATCGTCAATTTGTTTGGCATTGCGCTCGATCATTTTGTCATACCCCAATGAGGAGCAGTACTAGGTCCTACGTTATTTGATCTTAGGAATTATTAAGGACTAAATAATAAATAAAAACTTAATATTAAATGATAATAAATTAAACAAAAATAACATAAAAATTTTGAATTAACATTTTTGAGGCGAGTTACCTAAAATTCTGTTGATTTGGAATTGAGAATGCGAGCTACAGAAGGACTCGGGACCAGGCTACAGGAGGGGCACCCAACCTCGAATTTTATGACCTCGAACTTGGCCGAACAAGGTTTAGAGTTACTTAACCATCCGGCGCTTGGATGCAGCCTTTTTTAAGGTCTGCTGGGATTAGACAACCCCAGTGTCCCCGGTAATCCCACCCGTTTTTGTCGCACTCGACCCAGTCCGCAGACTGACCGAGTCATCAGCGAGTTGATAGTGGCCCGCACTATCCCACTCTAATTTGCACTTGGCACAGCGATTTTTCGATGTGCTCTTTCGGCCACTTTGCTTTGCCACTTTTTTGGGAGTTGCGTCCGCTTCTCTTTTTAAACTTTTTCTGGGGGTCGTAGGTCGTCTCTTTAAGCTTTGCCGGGACTTTTCTTTCGCGCTTAACATAGGCAATTCTGCGCTTCACTGGAGTTGGAGCGGTGTCGACAGCGCCGTTTGAGTCGAGATCGATTATGTCGGGGTCTGATTCTGCCAAACTCTCCTCTTCTTGTTCGCCCGGCTGGTTATCAGTGCGTCTCAACTTCGGCCGTGGCGAATCGTACGTTGTCCTGCGAACGTAGACAACGTCGACTACCGCTGGTGGAGTGTGCGGCGGGTAGTCTTGGAAATGTTTGAAGCTGGACTCAGGGGAAGTCATTTATGTCGTAGCCGAAATAAGACGGGCTGGCGTTTGAGTTGACGGTGAGCTGAGGAGGGGACGGTGTTTATATTGTCTGACGGGCGGGGTTGGAGGAGGGTTGGATTGTCTAAAAGGCGGGGTTGGATGACGGTTGGATTTTCTTAATGGGGGGGGGGTGGAGGAGGGTTGGATTGTCTAACGGGCGGGGGGTGGAGAAGGGTTGGATAGTCTAACGGGCAGGATTGGACGAGTTTTCGATTGTCTAACGGGCGGGGGTAGAGGAGGGCCCCTAAGGGTGCGTCTTCGTGTTGGCGGTGCTGGTTTATTTGCAGTGTTTGTGGCGGATGTTTGTCTAAAGATTGGCCTGGCATAGTTCGGGCCAGGATATAGGCCTCCCTCGTCTTCACTTCTTCGTACCTCACCCCGTAGGTAGGTTTTGGCCAGTACAGGACGTGCACCAAATTCCGCCCACCATGACCGCGAAAATGTACTAAACCCAGCCCCCCATTTAATTTCAGTGCTCTAAACTTGTCTAAACTTACTTTCCAAGATCTTGAAAGAAAGCTCTGTTCCTATTCTTCCAGACACTATTTTTTCTATCTGGCCAAAACGTCTCAGCATTGCCAGATAAGCGTTTCAGCAGAAGGACCAAATTTTTTTGGCAGAATTGAATTCCGCCTCTGAAACGAATTTCCGCCCACTTCGCGATCGAATTCCGCCCAAAAATTCAAGACGCCGAATAAAACATGCTGATTATAGGCAAGGCTTTCTGATCGTCAAAGACTGCAAAAGAAGTCCTAAAGATATGAAGCCTTCATCGTTCGACCTCGTTCTTATCAGTGCCAACAAATATCGCTAGCTTTGGTCTTTTTAAAATACACACAACTGTACACAGGAAAATTTCCGAACTGGAGGTGGAAATTGGTCGTAAATTTGAAAGTCTTGTATTATCGTATTGTAATACATTTTGATCATGGTTAAAAATTAAAAAAATTACGTTAGCACACGAACAAAAATAACTGAACATTCATAAATTAAAATGTGCATTCTGCGCAGACGAAGTTTTTTTCGGCATCTTTTTCACCGACGTACAGAGGAACCTTGAGATTATGTGGTAGACACTCCCAGTGGAAAGCTCTACTGCATTCGCATGAAATCCAATCAATGGCTTCTCCTTCTTCCTCGCTGAACCAAACAGCGCATACAGCGCACTGCCAATCTTCTTCTGCAGACTTCTTTGCGGCTTCGCCTCCGTCTGACTTGCTGGTCGCTTTACCCTCCTTCTTGTTTTTTGCTGTTCGTTTCTGGTCCTTCAGTGCTTCTTTTTTTCTGTCCCTTTCGGCTTTCATCTTGTCAAACTCGGACTTGGCTTGCCTGTAACGCTCAGTTGCTCTTACTGGTGGCGCTGGGAATATCATCGGTGCAGCTCTTGATCTCGCTGCCTGCCTTCTCTTTGGCGTTTTTAGAAGCTGCATGAGGTTCGGGCTGACGCTAGGTGTCGGCGATAGATTTCGTGCAGGAAATGGTGTAGACGACTGGGAATGCGGTTCTTCATTTGCTGTTAGGGGAGGCGTCTGGGCTACCAATAGCTTGGATGCAGGTCGTACCTTTGCTTGCACGGTATGGACCAAACTGATCACCGGCACAGAATCCCAATCAATCGCAGCTGGAGTAAGATCATTTGTAACATATGCTTGTGACGTTGATGGTTTGGATACTGCTGGAATGATGCTGGAATTCTCTTGGTTCACAGACAAACTGCCAACGATCCCCTGAAGCTCGGACCAGAATTGAAAGTAGTTCGAAGACGGACAGTCCCGTTGTTTCTTGCCTGCTTGAAGCGAAGCAACATATCAGGCTCTACATGAAAGTATTCAATGTAGGCGATTACTTTCTTTGCCTCCTGAACTGTCAGCAGCGGAATCTCAGACTGGCACGGTTCGCTAGCATCGCTGGTTGAAACTACCGGATCGCTGGTTGAAACTACCGGCGTGACCAGTTGACTCGCTTCGGCCGCTACAGAAAGAGGATTGGTTGAGCTGTTTTGAACACTCCTGTCAGGCTGGTTAGTGTACGTGCTGACGCAGTGTTTGTACGACAGTGCATCAGGGTTTAAAGGGGCCAATCCACATTGTACAAACCCGTTTTTTATACTTGACTCCTTCACCCTATCAAAAGCTTTGGCAATGATGCTCCCAATATTGTGGCAGCTAACAGCTTGATCGATATTCTGACGCTTAAAATCTTCGTTTTCGGTCTGGAGGTATCTCTTGAAACCCGAGAAGACGTGAGTATCAAGAGGCTGATATATGTGGGTTGCGTTTGGATGCAGAACCACTTTGATCAGACCATTGTCCAGGCACCATTGGTCGGCCTCGGCGTCGTCAACGTGGCTTTTATGGCCGTCTATGAACAACACAATCGGAAGCACTCGGTTGTTTGCCTTCAGCCATTCGACAAGTAGCTTGCAGTATATCATGAAAGATTCTCGCGTCATCCAGCTTGTTTTTGAAAAAGCTGGCCAAAAGGACTTGGCGTGCCTCTGACTCTCTCGGATTGTCTTCGAGTCAGTAAAAATGACAAATGGTGGGAATTCGAGCCGTCGGCGAATACCGTCATCATAGCAGTGACGTTTTCTTTCGTGTTTCCGTCTACGAAAACTCGAACTGTCTTAGTTCCCGTTTCCGCGATCACCGTCTGACACTTGGGAACTAAAACGCACGATGTTTCGTCTGCGTTAAAAACTCGTGATGGGTCATTGAAAATGGACACATCAAATTCGTTCAGAAATATTTGCTTCACGACTTCAAACCACCTTCGGATTGATGATTCGCTGGCGCCTGCTCTTCCACCATGAACTAAGCCCGCTTTTAGGCGGGAAAAGCTGTGCCTCTTCATGAATTCTCTGAACCATTTTTTTGAAGGGCGGTCTCCCTTGAAACTCTTGTTTTTTTTTTCCAGAACCAGGTACTGCTGGATAATAGTCACTACGTCCTCCTCAGTTCTTCCGTATCCTCGAGGGACCATTCTTTTTACAAAATTAACAATTTCCAGCTCTTCTTGGTCTGACAATACCTTTCGAGTGCCGATCTTGTCGGTCTTGTACTTTCCACTTAGTTTGTCGCGCAGAGTTGTTTTTGGGACTCCATGGATGCTTGCTGCAGCTGTCTTGGACAGTTTTCCTGTTAAGACATCGTCCATGGCTTTTAAAAGAGATTCCTTGTCATATTTCCGATGCTTGCCCCTTGTCTTTGTGGGCCCTTTCTTCTGTTTTTTGGTATCCGGTTCCGATGCTTCCTGATCAGAAGTAAACTCTTGCACATCCGTTTCGTCCTCTCGACTATCCTCGCCCTCATTCTCGTCATTCCGCAAATCGACCTCTGCGTCACTGTCGTTACCGTCAGCCATAGCTGAAAGAAATAAAAGATCGAGGCCAATTCTCACCTTCTCTAGACACGATACATGAAAAAAAAAATGTTTGTCAAGAACCGGAAGCTCTTAGAGTTTCACACTTTGAATCTTGTCAGTCCAGTTTTCCGTCCCTTTAAGCTTAAAATGTCGAGCCTGCAACCCCTGAAAATTGATTTTTCGCGAAACGGTTGTACCGGTTTTTGTGTTGAACAAACGGTTTTTACTGCCGGTAATACCGCAAAGAAGCTTGCATTTAGTCTTTGCTTCTGGTACACCATGAATTGTTGACGTGACAACGCTGCCTCAACAGAATAACGGAGCAGTGGAGAACCTTCTCGAAACGCTCTAGAAAAACAAAAAATGATGAGCAAGGTCAGTGACTTCGCATATCCTGGCTCAGGAACTAGTAGTGTACAAACCTTGATTCCACTGAAACAGAGCTTGGCTAGGGGTATAGCTTTTGACTTCGCAGGTCGCGGTCTGCTTCGATTCAAGCTTTTATCGGCTTTTATAGGGTTCTTTTGGAGTTCCGATTTGTTTTCCCGCTTCTTTTCCCGCTATTTTTTAAACAGGTGCTTCTTTTCCCGCTGTTGCATTGTTGCCAGATAAGAAGTGGCGAAATATTGACAGTTTTACTAGACAAGCACGATGTCAGAGGTCACGTGCGTGCAGTTACAAATATCTCTTGGTTTCTACTTTTACTAATGCGGTAGAATAAGGGAAAAGGAAACAATTTATTCAGGGAAAAGTTGGTTTGAAAGTATAGCAACATTTTTTTTTGTTTTTAGCACGAGATTTCTGTTTCCATTGAAGCGCCCGTACGCGGCTACTATGCATATCGCCGACGAGCCCCTTCGTCTTTGAAATTAAGAGTCAGACCTGTCTGGAACGAACATGATGTCCATGCCATGGGTGTATTCATGCCTGAGTTGCACGAGATTCCACCTAAAATGAGAGGGCAATTGACAGGGAGTCAATCGGTTCAAGGTCAAACCGTCCGAGATATTGCTGGTGGCCAGATCGGACATGTTCCTGTTGAACTTTCAAAATTTATCCATCTGATACTCGATGGCGACTTTGCAGAATCAGTATTCGCTGCAGTGACGGGGGAAATTGTTAATTTTGGCAAGGGACCTGAGATGAAAGGCCGTTTATTTTTTCGGCTCAAAGAAGCCACGAGCATTGGTGCTATCCGGTGCTTGATGGAGGGCCTCACCGAAGAAATAAAAAAAACAGTTCAGCGTTGTATACTTGTAACTTTTTTATAATTCTTACGGTACAGTAATACATAGTGTTACACTTTACAGCCAATAAACACACAACTCGTAGACAAGTATAGGACCAAGTATGAACGGATCTGTAATCACTACTAAGGTCACTCTTAGCAACATAGCGGTTTCCCCTCTGGTCTTCTAGGAAATGAAACTTCGTGCTTCGTGAGGACGATATTGTCCAAGATTTTTCATTGCGTCTCTTCGTCGGACTGCAAAAAAGGATCTGTAATCAATGTAGGCGTCACAATCGGCAATTATTTTAGTAGTCGTCGAAAGCGAAATCGACGTTTAACCAAGATGAACCAATGTTATGGACGCTAGATGCCTTCAGTCGCACGCTACTCCAAACATGTCCGTGAAATTTCTGATCTGAGCGTTTTCTGCACTGTGTCCAAAATCCGCCCACCAGAGGTCTCATTTCCGCCGTTCGCACCTTCGAAGAAGAAAGAGATTATCTTTGAAAGGATTTGAAGGGAGATTTTTACATCAGTAGATAGGTGGAGTTATGGTCATTCAGAAACCAGCCAACATATTCAGTATCTGTCAAATTTAACTAGGGGGCGGAAATCAGACGGGGGCGGAATTCATGGCACGTCCTGTAGCTACACTGCTCCCTATATCCTTTGGGCCTTTTGGTTGAATATGTCCAAACATGGAACTGTTTTGACGATAACGCTACATCAGATGTCAGGTACATTTTTGTTTCCGTGACACATATTTCCTTCGTTTGTTCGACCTAAAAAAGAAAAAACTTCTTTCAGATGGTTGCCTCGTTGAAGAGTTTCAGCACCGCTCCTCCGAAATACCATAGGAAAGCATATATGACTGAGCAAGAAATTTGTGCAGGATTCGAGTACTTTTGTGATACAACTGAGGATGAGTGGCAAGAAAAATTTCAAGATATAGAAGGTTTAGATGTTCATGGTATCCCAGACGTGAGCCAACGGGAAGGAGATGTGCTAGTTAACATAATTGGGAAGACATTCCTTTGACGTAGTTTTTCGGAGATAATACATTTTCTCGGAAAGAAAGTAAGTTTATTATAGGTACCCGTTAGCTTATGATTAAAGCTCACTTGAAACTCTTCTATCTACCCTAATCTTCATCTGCGTTTTTACCCCCAAACTCCCCAAGCCCCCCCCCCCCAACAACCCGCATCCAAATCCAATGACGACTTTTTTCTTTATTCAGTTTAATGGAAATTAGTACTTGAATATGTTTCTTCAGATACCTTGGCTACGAGTTCAACCTCAGCACCCAACGGACGAGTTTTACCATCATAGCACCTAGTGAGTATCTTGCCCTGTGTTCTCTATACGGCAATTGAAGAACGAAAAATTTGCTGATGGCCAGATAATGTTGGGATTGGTTTCGAGTTGCTAGAGTTTGCCAATATTCCTGCAGGCTGTGAGACGCCTGTCGTAAATTCCGTCTAGAAATATATGAGCCATAGGGCAATAACCCTCTATTTAAACATATATGTATCCTACAACTAAGATTTCGGCATGTGAAAAACGTTGCCTCATCAGCAGCTCCGTTTAACGATCTCGAAATGGAGTTACAGTCATAAATGGCAAGTTGAGTAAAGGATGACTACGAACGACAATTCTACGTCAGAGACCCTAGATCAGGAAAAACTGTCCTAGGTCTCTCGTCGCTCATTTTGCGTTTAGACAGTTCCGCGCAGGCACAACTATCCGTAAACCGACCGTTTCATGGACGGGTCCGTTAACATCATAACCGCAAGAAATATTTCGGGGACGTCATACGAGCGAAAACAGCAACTTTACGTCTAAGGCAGGTCCGTAAAAAGCAGTCTTCATTGTTTTCGTTTTACAGATACGGAGGGGTCAGCATCGCCGCTTACGCCAATGGCCGTCCGCAAAGAAAGAACCCGTCTTCACTTCTGTAAACCGACCGTTTTACGGTTCGCCTTACGGAAGTTGAGACTGTCTCCAAGCTGAAAAGCTATATATTAAGGTTACCACTTCCATTCTATAGATTCGCAGCTTCAACGCGTTAAACTTGTCGGTCCGTTGTCTTCCTATAAGCCTCAGGGGATTGTTTTCATGCACCACAGGAACATACGCTGAATTGTCTAGAAAAAGAAAGCATTTAGTAAAATGTATTTTTATGTCGCCACCACACCGAAATAAGGTTAGAAGCAAAAATGTGTTGGAAATGAATATCGGAAACGCGCTGCCGGATTCGACTCGATCTTATGCAAGCAGAGTAATGATTAGCTACTCTCCATGCGGGTGTTCTTTAAAGGTCCGCTAGGTAACTTAAAAGTACACATCCTCAAAACCCCCTTAAAAGTCTGCACACCCTCAATACAGTCTTTGGAAATGTCTTGGACACCTTACTACTTTACAAACTCATGCTGAAGTCTTAAAATTTCCCGAGAAATTTCGTCACAATCCTATCTTCCCCTTTAAAATCTTCTGAAATCGCACCCGCCCTTAGATTTGTCTTTTACGCCTTACAAACAGCTCGAATTGTCTCATGAAAGAAACGAAGAAATTATATGCTTGTGTTGACACTTCCGATAATGTCCAGAAAAGGCTCCCGAGTTTATTTACGCCGAATATCTGTCCACGGTTGCATGGTGGTTTAGATTCAGTGTCCAGAATTACGACTAGATTTCTGAAATTCGACAAAACATTTAGTGGGGAGGTCAGAATGCCACTGGGACGTGATTTTATGTATTCATGCTCGGACTTCCGATGCGGCCCTTTAACGGGTACTTTCATCAATACATATGCAATATGCGATATTTAACTGGTATTTAATTTCGACCTATCGCCTGGCCTGCAGTACAGAGCTAAGTAACTTACAGTACAAGAGAAGAAAAGTAAGCGAAAAAGCTGTCAAAAAGAAACGAAGCGTGATGACGGCAAAATAGTATATTTCATGCAATAAATTTAAAACCAAACGAAATTTTTAAAGAGAACGCAAATAAAAAAGGTGACTCGAGCAGGACTCGAGCGCTTTTACTCTATATCTGGTTTATTACAACACCGTTTATACACTTTGTTTCTTTTGCACACTTGCCAGTGTAGCGGTAAGAGCTTTTCTTCTCTCGTGCTGAAAGTAAAAACTTCTTTGGCAAAACCGTACTCGTTTAACTGTCATCTACCCAGCGTCTCCCTCGAGTTTCGACAGAGCTGCGAGACGTTTCGAGACTCAGGTTAGGCCTATTATTTCTATGCTATGACTAAGGCTTACTACAAGCTTACTTCTAAGGGCCTCAAAACAGCACTAAGGATTCTAATACGTACTTCGCCTGAAAACAGGCATGTGTCCCTTGCTGCTGAACAGGTATTTTTCTGAAGCTTACCTGCCATAGTGTTCATTTTCTTCTTTACAATTTAATCACTTCACTGTCTATTATTCTTGATACTTAGCAAATCTCTTCAAAACAGCCAATCTACAAATTTCTTTGAACAGCCAATCAACAATGTCAGTATTCTTGTCTGCCACCGGACGAGCGTCTCCGTAGGGAATGACAAAGTTCGAGGCAAAGTTCTCTCGCGGCGCTCGCCTAGGAAAAAGATAGAGTGCTCTGGCGTTGTTGTTTTCATCTCGATCATCAGCTAGCTACGCCGCTTTGTTTGTGTTTTGAAAAATACGTAAAGGATTCTCTTTGATTTCTCTAATTGAGGATAGTATTTACAGGCCTGTCGAGCCGGTATTTAGTGTGTAACGATAGAAATCGTGCTTTTTCACATTTTCATGTGTGCACTGTATGCTGAAATCCATGCAGCATGCATGAATTTCAAGGTACAGTGACTGAAAAATGGCTAGTGTACTAGACTGCGCTTTACTGTACACTTACTTGTCCAACTCTAGTGAATAAACTGCCCCTGGACGCACGTAGTGTATGTAGGCCACAGTTGGAACCTCCTCTCGAAGGCAATTCAGATCTATCATACAGGTGTATTCCTGTACTTTCTTTTCTCCAGCTTCCCGCTTGATTGTTTCGACAGCTGGAATACTGCGGCAGCACGTGTTCTCTGCCGAAGTTTCCCAATTGATGCACTGGTCACAGTACATATGAAATGAATACCAATTATTTTCCCCGTCTATATTCTGATGACTATATGTTGGAATACCCAAAGGATATTGACACAGTAAGAAAATTCCTAGATAAATGAAATCATGTTTTGGGTGATCCGCCAGAGGAGCACGGTGTACCTATGACATCGGGATTTCTTTCCATCCGTCTGTCCGAAACCCAATAACTCGCCAAGGCAGGCTCCGATTTGATGAAATTTGGTATAAGGATTACATGGAAACTGGGACAGGTCAAGTTCGAAGATGGGCAATATAGTGTTATTCCAGTGTTATTTCTTTGTTTTGCACCAACCATACTTTCACCAGAGTTTAGCTGAATTCCGAAAAAATTTCTTGAAAAAATAGTCTTCTGGTTCCGATTCTTATCTGACGTCACCTTGACATCTGGCAATATCTTACCCGATTCTAATCATGGGATCCCATCCAAGAACTGGTCTTGCAGCTCCAAAACATGTCAAACAGGAAAACTAGCTTGTTTAGCATGCCGTGGTCAGTAATTGATTTCCTGGTTGATTTACAGTCTGAAATTACACTGAGTTGAATGTTTGGCGGCAATCTAACTCGTGCTTTGCTGTTGTCAGCTCAAAATATAGGGGCTCACTCTTGTTTGACCATTGTCCGCATAAACAGACTTAGTTTTGATGATTTTGATGATCTCGGAAGGGGCTCTTTCTGACTCACGATACCCAACAATACTCTGTAAGTAGTTACAGTTGTCTGCTTGACTTAAGTCCCATCCGACCTTGGTCTCGGGGCCTCTCTCCTCGCGAGTGAATGTATATGCCGCCTATACTGCTGTCTGCTGTGTGTTGGAAGGGTAAGTTGTCTGCTTACCCTTCCAAAAATTCTGGTTCATCCCAGGGATCATTTTTTGTAGTCCAGAACTGGAAATCAAGGCTCTCCGGCATTGGGGCGGCAAGTTGAGCTCCCTTACAACATCATTTTCGGAGAAGGTTGGATCGTTGGAAAACACTGAATTTTGGTCCATATTGACTCTATAGTTTGAAACTAACGATAATAAAAAAAAGAAGATAAGATTAATGCAACATGTCCTTTCGAACCATAAACCCAAGAATATTACAATGTGGTCCACCAGTCTAATTCTTGGAGTAGTAGTTTTTTTGTTATGAGGAATTACTTGTTTTACAGCCTGGTTCAGGCCCGTAAATTATGTGTGTGTGGGGGGGGATGCATTTGCCAACCCTGGTTTTGAGATATTACCCATTTAGTAAAGTTCACAGTGACGTGTTCCTAGCCTGATGTTTGAAGAGAAATGTCAGAAGAGGCTGGTTTCAGCCAAGAAAATGGCAGAGAAGAGACAAAAAGTTTCGAAGGCAAAATGGGGCCATTAGGCATATTTGAGAGAGTTTGGAAATCTTCTGAATGTTATAGGTTTGAAGTTCTATTGAAAGTTCAATGTTGTTGCACCTAACGTCTGACTAGCCTTTTCTTAACTCTAGAGTGGAAGGGAAGAGGAAGAACAAGACCATTTTTAGAACTTCCTAAGCCTCATTTTTCTTCCAAAAAAGGAAGCACAGGCTAAAATGCTACTGATTTCATTATGCTTTTCTAGAATGGACTTAGTTTTTTTTACCAAAGATGATGAATGTCTGTTATGAAATCTTTGTTTTAACTCTCAGCTGCGTCATGACTTTTGTTTATTTCTGAAAAGCTTGCGTCTTGTCGATCCCGGAAAAGTCGAATTCTCGAGAACTGCCCGGAAACTGCTGTTACGATGACTGTATTTTTATATGGAGTTTGCACTCTCAACCTGATGTTATGGCGAGGGGTGTAGTAAGCCGGACATAAGATGGTAAATGTTCAGGTATACAATCATCGGAGTCAGGATGGCCTAGGGCGTTGGTGGCCTACTACACGTGCAGAACTTCCCGGGTTCATTATGGATTCCCCTGGTCGATTCCACTATGGTTTGCATACCGAACACACAACAGGCTATCAACCACCCATCATACACTAGGCCTTACATGCCAGCCCACTCTAAGGAGCTTAACTGAGACTCATAGAAGTGACCTATGGTCCGTAAATAAACATAAGGTTTTATTGACTGAAGTACTTACAACATAAATTACCGGTGTTTACCGGTCAAGAGCCCGGAAAGAAGTGTAGAAGAAGGGTGAGTCACAACGCGTGAGTCACCATAACCAAAGAGTTAATAAATAGTGCAAGAGTACGGAAAGTGGCCGCGACAGTATAAAAGATACAGGCGACGGAAGGGAGTAACACTGCCTAGCGGCGGCATAACTAAAACGTACGGAATGCAGAAGGCATCACCGTAACACTGCAGTGGTCGTAAAGAGAATTTTTCTTACTCTCAATATCGACTCAGGGTACATTCTTGATATGTCAGCTAGGTCCCGGAGGCAAGTTTTCAGTTCCTTTAAGGTCGACTAAACTAACCATCCTGATTCATCTCCTCAGAAATGCTCTTCCAACCATTTTGGATGAGATTTGGTCCTTTTGCCGCTTAGTCTCTGGTTATATTTTGCTGCATAACTCTCCAGAAGAGCAATGCCATTTAAACATGGACAGATAAACAGATTAACACTACTATATATCACTATTCGATAAGTCTTTGTACTAACTCGCTTCAGAAACCACAAGATACACTAATGCACGGACAATTATTTGCATTTGATGTGTTTAACAAATTACCGAGAGTATGACCCTTACTGAACTTACACTTACAACCCTCGTCAAAGTTGAATATGTCTCCCTTGGACTGGCTCCTAACTGGGGAATCCGTTCTCTTATGCGGTCTCGAGCTTTGCTGCAGTTTGGTTGCACTTGCACAACGCAATGGGTTTTCCTTTTCTTCGAATGTCTATTTAGCCTGTATGGTTGATGACTTGGTGAGAAACGGTGTATATTTTTCTCAGTTCGGGTAAAAGTGATAGTCTTTCCCAGTCTGGAGAAAAGCGTGGGCGTTAGAGCGTGTCCGAATATTGAAAGAATTGAGGAGAGAGCTTGTTACGTAATTTTTTGTTGCAAGATGATTACAGAACGGTATCCTCACACCGTAATAAAAATTTTTCTTTTTCGCCTTTTTTTCTCTTCTATCAGCTTCTGCAATTTCACCTTGTATTGTAGGATGGTAAAAACTCTTCAGAAAATTCAAGGTTTTCAGGCACGGTGCCTGAGGCTGAGGTCTCAGCCTCAAATTTCGCCGCTTATTTTTCAGTTCACTCAAGTCACGACCTTCAAGAAGAGACAGTGGCAACTCTATATCGTCTTATAGAGCGTGGTGTTTTGGGGACAACCTTTTCAGTGCCTCCGATGTCACTACTTTCAGGAACTTAGGCAACGCCGGAGGATGTGGTATTTTTCCAATCTTGACTTCAACGAATTAGGCATGTAAATCGATTCAAAGCCGCTTCAGATTCACATCGATTGAAACACTATTTCTTCGCAGGATTCGCCTGACAAGGAAAGTACAAATGATTTGAGCTCCTGAAACAGATAAAAGTGGTCAAAGTCTTTTGGAAGAACAAGTTGGTCCTCTGAAACTGTTTAAAAATCGGCTTCAAAGACAGCAAGTATAATTCTCTTGCTTCGTTCTTTGTACCTATCATTCAGAACTCTGGCCGCGTAAAACCGGCCAGTGGTACAGGCTCGTTTGAAATGTAATGACAGTCCTAAGTTAGAAGTTAACACCCTTTCTACTGCTCCGTATCTGGATAGCCAGCGAGTAGCCGCAAGCTGGGCCATACTTCGATCTTTTTATCCGTCATTTATGAGGGCATAAACTTGCTGGAAAGCGCTTTCGCGCATCGGGCTCACAGAAAACCAGGTTTGCTGGTGCAAGTAATCAACCAATGTAAGTACCTCTAACTTAACTTTTGATGTGCAAAGATGAAGAGAATAGCAGATGCAATTGAACAGTACCTAGTCGTGAGTTTCCTGCTTTCTTACGAAGTCGCATATACAAAGAATTGTGAATGCCCACCATTTTGCTCGCTCCATCATTGTTTAGTCCCACGCATTTATTCAGTTCGATTCCTATTTTGGCAAGGAAGTCACACAGGCTTCTGTCAGAGCTATAGCAGTTGTTCTCACAACCTCAACGAGACCCAGAAAAGCGGTATTGCTCACTTTCAGCTTCGCTGACTGATACCTAATGCACACACCCAGGTATTTTGAGACTGGCACATCTGTTGATCCGTCAAGAATCATCGAATATACGTTTCACCCATATCTGTTAGTATTTCAGAGAGCATTTACGTCGCTGTCACATATTTTATAAGCATACTGCATTTTGTCCTGCGAAGACTCATCTCTCTGCATCTCAAGCGTATGCTTCATCAGATCTGTCAGGTGATCCACACTACGTATTGAAAAATGGCATAGGATGTGATTTGCTACTAACAGCTCTGCCTTCTAAGATTCAACTGTTTTTGCAACAAACCTGATAGAAAAAGTGCTGTGAGCTGTTCTATCTTATTTTATCAACTGGTATTATTAATGATTATTAACACGAACAGTCAGCGCTTTGCTGGCCAAGGGTATTTATTTGGTTGCTGTCTAAATTGCCGAATTTTAAACCGTACTATCCTTTGCCAGCACATATTTTTTTAATTATAAGGTTATATTTTTCTTACAAGAGATGTTCTTGTAATTAGTTGCATAACTAACCGTTATGCAGTTGAAGGATTAGAAGACACACACACACACACACTGCTTTTTTGGAGAAAAAAATATTATTTAACTGGAAATAGGGCTTTTCCCTGACAAGGCTGACAATTTCACTACTTTCCACTAGAGATATGGTGGTGCCAAGGTACTGTGGATAAATATTTAACTGGAAATTGGACCTTTCCTTGACAAGGCTGAGAATTTCACTACTTTCCACTAGAGATATGGTGGTGCAAAGGTACTGTGGATAAATAACTGTGAAAAGAATTGTCATATAATATCGGTACTGACAGGACCAGGTTCGTTTGCTATGGACAGTGTATCTACATCAGCAGTAGTGAACAGACACCTGACTCCTAAAACACATTACACTTTTACTTTAAATACAAACTCAAATCAATTAATGAAACTCCATGAGCTTTGGGCACTTTAAAGTGAACAAGCGATCAGATTCTAATTAACTACTCAAAAACAAAATGGGTCGCAGTATTCACTACTAATATTACACTATTGCCTCCTTAAAGAAAATGTGACCCGCATTTACAGTCGTGACAGAAAGATACTTACAAATTGCTTTTCTTAGAGGGGAAACTATGACAGAGGCAAACTCACTTGAAAAATGGACAAAACAACATTTGAACAAAACCGAAAACAAACAAATCACTGTTAACACTCTTTTTGAATAATATTAGATTTCTGTATAATCTGACAGGTCTTCTATCTTTTGTCGATCTTCTTACTTCTTCTTGAATCCGCGGCGTGTCATCTAGGGCAATTGTTTGTGCTACTCCTGCAAAAGTCGTTGCGATGACACTAGCTGACTGGTGATTACAATGGATGGTGAAGTCGGCTGATTGTAATAACCGAGAGTCAGGTATTCTGGTTGCAGTTCTGGCATTGGTGGAGAAGGTGTATGGTTTCTGCTGGTTGGTGCGTTCTCTGTCGCTGTTTCAGACGAAGATGTTGATGATGTAATCGATTCTTCTGCCGGATGTGGTGCTGCTGTTGGCTGCGAAGAGCTTGGCACTGTTGGTTCTGGTTCTTCTACTGCAGGCTTCTATAACTGGAAATTGGCAGTTTGAACACATCAACGGACATGCGACATCGAAGAGTAGGTTGCGTCGATTTGGTTCGACATTCAGCATCGGTGAGTTCACTGGAAACATTATCTAGCGTCGCGGAGCTGGTGAAATTCTGAGCTGGCATGATAGTAGGTTCAGACGGAGTTTGATCGTCGTAGGTCCATTGGGAATTGGGTATTTTCTTCAGGTAATCCACATGAATGCGTTGCTCCTTGCCGGACGACTGCTTCTTGATGATGTAGTTGTGATCGCTGCATACTCTAGTGATGACGAAAGAACAATCGTAGTCAGCTTGAAATTCCTGTGATACTCCTCGTTCTGGAACCCTCCTCCGACTAAGAACATGGTCGCCAACCTATATTCGTTGAATTCTGGAATCTCGATCGCAGTTATCCTTCTGCTGCTCGTGGTACTGCTTTTGTACGCTGAATCGCATTTTTCCTTGCCTTTCTGACACCGCTGCTAACTTCTTCGATGTAATCGTCGTATTCGTGTGATTGCCAATCTTCCTTTTTGTCTTCTTCGTTCGTAAACGGTCATCTCTGTGGAACATCAAGAAGAAGGGGGTTACTCCGGATGGTTTGCTGATACTGTTGTTGACTGAGTTGACGACATATTGAAGGTAGAGGTGCCAGTATCTTGGGTTCATCTGGACGAACTTCGATAGTGCTGCCTTGATGTCGCGATGTATCCTCTCTAATTTACCGTTGGTTTATGGTCTGTAGGCGGTAGTGCGCCTTGCGAGAGATTTGTCTTCAGATTGTAGATCAGATCGAAGAGGTCTCTGTTGAAGCTTCTTCTTAGGCCTGAGAGGATTGAATAAGGAATGCCAAATTTCAGAAATACTTCGTTGACCAACGTCCATGCAACTGTCTCTGCGTCTTGTTTCTTCAGCGGAACGGTGATGAGGTAACCGGTGAAGTGGTCCGCGCATGTTAGGATGTACCGCTTCTGTCTTGAAATGTTGGGATGAATCTCTCCTACTTTGTCGATTGCTATTCTTCTGAAGGGCTTCGTTGCAACTGGAAGTGGTGTAAGTGGGGCTTGCCAAGGATTCCTAGTTTGATGACCGATGGCTCGGCAGACTGGACAACTGTTGACAACCAACGTCGGCGTGCATGTGGTCGCAGTGATACGGCTTTCTCAGAATTTTGTAGAGTTGTGCGATGCGTAGATGACTTCCAATAGGGCTGCAGTGGTAGGCGGCAAGAATTTCGTTTCGGAGTGATGTTGGTACAGCAAATAGACGTTCCTCCGTTCTGTAGCTCTTCCAGTACTTAGGTTTTCTATAATGGTCATCCAACAGTTACTTGGATTCTTTGTCATTTTTGTGAGGTTACATTTAGGGTAAATAAATATCTTGTTCAAAACTTACTAAACAAGCTCTATCCTCAACTCTTACTATTTTCGGACTAGCTCCGACGCCCACGCTTTTCTCCGGAGATTATTACCCTGTCCCAAAATGAGGAAGAACATAAATTAAGTCACACTTACTCCTTTCGAACCTCTCAGAATGACCCTATTCGCTAGTGCACTCTATACGAAGTTGTCCGAATCTTTATAAGGACCGAACCCACGGTTGGGAAGTCAGTTCAGTGCTGAGTTCAGTTCAGTTCTGAGTTGAGTTCAGTTCAGTTCTCAGTCCAATCGGGAGCTCCGTGGTTTTCCGAGCTAAGAAACAAGTTCAGTGTTCAGTGTACTAACCCAACGCCAATGTAAGTAGATACGAAATATATGTGCTTTAGTTATTGACCTACGAACTGGTTATCGCCTTCGAAAAGATTCGGTGCATTAATATCCACAAACCAGTAGCCACTACCATGTTCGCCCGCTACACGTAACCCACGCTATGCTTATATGCACCACACCACACAGGGATCGAATAAAATCGGGAACGGAACGGAACGACAAGGGGCAGGAGGACCGCGTACTAAAAACGGGAACGCGAAAATCGGGAATGCCCGTTCCCTGTTCCACACGGGGCAGGAGGAACGCGTACTAAAAACAGGAACACAGTACTAAAATATTCCGATGCACGTAGGGGGAACAAGTACCAAAATCGGGAATGCCCGTCCCCTGTACGAAAAACGGGATTGACAGGATCCCTGTTTTTTAGTACTTTTCTCCCTGCTGCAGGAGGAACACAAATTCCTTTTTTCTTTCAGGTTGCTCATGGATTGCAGTCAGGTCAGAATACTTGCAGCTCCTCTTTTTACTTCCTTTGTATCTGTGACACCATATTATACTTAACTTCTTGCTTCTCCTTTTTTCGTCTCAGACGCGGCTTGCTAGTGTCCAATTGTGATGCTTGGCGAAGTCGGCTTTGCATTAGACCCCGATGAAAAATTATTTGAATGCGTAGTTGTATGGTAGTTGTAAGAAAAAGTTATGTATTGATATGCAGTAGTATTGAATACTTTGATTTAACAAGCCTCCGACTGATATAATCTGAAGTATTAGTATCCGATAGCAAGTAGTAGTATCCGATCTTGTTGTAGTAGCATCCAGTTTGCTAGTAGTACCATGCAGTGGCAACAGTTACTACTGCATGCTACTTTTTCGTACAACTCCATACGAGTAATTAAAAAAAAATGTCATCGGGATGTGACTTCAGATCTCCCTCCAGATGAGATTATATGAAGTTATCACCCTCTAGAGAGGATTATATGAAGTCATATCAACCTTCAGAGAGAGGATGATATTAACTCATTAAACCTCCAGAGAGGATGATATTAAGTCATTCAACCTACAGAACGGATGATAGGAAATCATTAACCTCCAGAGAAGATGATGCTTAAAACCAATTTTTGTATATCTTTCTTCCAGCATACAAGACAGGTTCAGTTACATGCAGATCCAGTTACAGTGGTATCAGATACCTTGATCAGTGCAAAAATTACCAAATGCGGATCCAGTTACAGCGGTATCAGATACCATGATAACTGCAAAATCTTTTTCGCTAAGCATACAACGCAGGTACCAGCGCAGAAGACTCGCAGATCCAGTTACAGTGGTATCAGATACCTTGTTTAGTGCAAAAACCTTTTTCGTCAATGTCTCATCTTTGCCATGTCTCTGCCGTTGGCAATGAATACCGGTGTCAGTTTGGGGTACCAGCTAGTCTCTGACCCAAGTCGAAATCAGCTCAACTTTTGAGGGTACTAGCCAATCAGATTACTTAAGGGAATATTCTCGTTGGCTAATGCTGAATCAGGTCATACTGAATAACAATGACCTAAATTCAATTTCGGTTTTCAACACAGCACGGAGTGGATGTGATTTTCTCTACTGGGCTCCGTTCGAAAATACCAATCAGAATAAAGCTGAACTTATTTAAACTTGCGTCCGAGACTAGCTGGTATTTTTATTTATTTATTTTCATTAAACTAAGGACCAACTAGGGCCACTCAAAAACATATAAAAAAAACAACAACAACATATTATACAATAACAAAATAAGAGAAAAGAGCACGAACAACAAAAAAAGAATTGTTATACAGAACCCGAAGAGAGTTCTCACACTTAACAGATACAGATTGCACAAAAGCAAGACCGTACAACGGGGTGCAATAAGCTCTGAAAAGAAAACACCTCACGGCAGGGTCGCATTTCCCGAACTTACGAATAAGTAAGTTAACCCTGCAGCACAGCGAACGTGAAAGTGCTTTAACAGGGAGCTCGTCACTCAGGGAGGAAGCCACCGTGAATCCAAGATATTTGTAGGACTCAACGAAAGACAGTGACACTCCAGAAAGCAATGCCATAGGGATGTGTTTCAGAGGGGTCCCGCGAGGAATGAACGCCATACACTGGGTCTTGGCCGTGTTGAACACGATATCATTAGCTGACGCAAACTCATTACAAATTGAAAGTAGATGGCTTAGTGCAGCCACTGTAGGAGCTAAAATAACCAGGTCATCAGCACTCAGGTTATTAAAGCAAACACCACCAATGAAACAACCAACCTTAGTTTGTGCCAAACGCAGGTTGAGATCATCCACATATAGACTATACAGCAACGGAGAGAGGACCCCACCTTGCCGTACACCATTCAGAACAGGGAATGGCATGCTGAAATAACCACTCCATTTTATTCTGAAACGCTGTACATCAAACCAATGTTCAAGAGTTCCAATGACATGACGGTCAACTCCCTTTGTGTCCATTTTATCCAGGAGCTTCTGAAGGTTCACTCTGTCGAAAGCTGCCTTTGCGTCAATAAAGCACGCAAACACAGGACTATCCGAAACGAACATAAATATCATTATCGAACGGCAGAAACCCGGCAAAGCCTCGGTCTCGGATGGATTTTCAGGACTACCTGGTACTGAGTATTAGCTAAAACCCGTTGTGAATGGGCCTTCATGCACACAACACAGGTACTAGCGCACATAGGTACCACAAATCTGACAGGGAAAGTTCACTATTCGAAAATCGATTGTTCTTGTATATCGGAGCAACGAAATAACGTATTTTCATCTTGTTTCCAAGCCTCATTTACTGGAAAACGACATTAAAACTGAAACCTCTCCTTTTGAAACTTTCTCTCTCCCCACTCCTTCTGCATCTCTCACTTTCCTCCTCTCTCCTCATTTCTTCTCTCCTCCTTTCTTCCCTCCCATTTTCCTCCCTTTCTCTCCTCCCAATTTTCCCCTCCCTTATCTTTTCTCGCTCCTCCCTCTCCTCTCTCCTCTTTTCTTCTCTCCTCCTTTCTTCCTTCCAAGTTTCCCTCCCAATTCTCCCCTCCCTTATCTTTTCTCGCTCCTCCCTCTCCTCTCTCCTCTTCCTCTTTTTCTTTTATTAAACACAGTTGTTTTTCTTAAAAAACAGTTGGTCAAATGACCAGCTAGGCTGGTTAATACCTCAATACACCCCTCGCCGTAACATCAGGTTGAGGTTCACACTCAAATACAGTCGTCGTAACACACCTACCTGTAAGATCATTGGTTCAGTAGTAGCTATTTGCTCTTGTTCCCGTTGCGGCCGTTCTGGTAACTGCTCTTCTTCCCGTTGCGACCGTTCTGGTATCGGTATAGGTATTCTTTCAGTATCTATTGGTTCTTCTTCCCGTTGCTGCTAGGGGGGCTCTTGAGATGGCCCGACAATCGAAACAGATGATATTATTGTAAATGGGTATTTGCACGATTCCTGGATTTTTCCAAGTTTCTGCCCAAAGTCAGTTATTGCCTTGGCTGGTTATATACCTCACTACGGCCCTCACCATAACATCAGGTTGAGAAATTCAGTCTTCACACTCAAATACAGTCGTATTTTCCTCATATTTCAGGACAAGACAACATAATAAATTAGGGTAGCAGTAGCCGGATGTGTCAAAAAAACTGGCCACAATATTTCCATAGACTTTAAAACATACAACAACTGAATTTTCAACAAAATGGATCAAAACAAACAATAGCAGTAGAAAGCAATCTTTTTTTTTACTTAAAGTTTAACTGAAAAGCCAAGTCATTTAATTGGATACACTGACTTATTTGTATGCTGCAAAGGGATTTTTTTTTATTTTCCACTATCTGCTCTAGTCATGATGCTCAGAATACCTCCAGCCTTCCCCACAGCGTAAATTCTACTATGACGCGGAAAATTTTAATCTCAACACAAATGCGGCTTTTCAGTGGAAAGTGGTAAGATCGGTGAAGATTGGTTAGTGCCTGAACCAAAAAAAAAAATGATAAATAATCGATTACTTGTGAATAGCGGAACAACGAAGTAACTCATATTCAGCGGGTCTTCAAGCCAATTTAAGTGAATAAGTGATGGGTGACTAGATTGTCCTATTCTAGCCCTTTTCGGTTAAACTTTAAACATTATCAGACTACATTGAATTAATTGCATCTTCCAGGGAGCAGGTTTTTTTTCTTCAAATATCAAACTGATTTTTCTTGAAGAATATTACCTCACAACAATGTGACAGAAAACTTTTTGTTTGTCAGCATTTAAATCAATTTTGCACATGTAAAATTCATGGTAAATGAATAACTTTAGATTGGCTTGTTGATTGTAGAGAGTCAGAGTAAGTTTCAAGGACCGTTTACGGATCACTGTACCCTAGTACATGCCAGAGGACGAAGTTCTAGGTTTCTAGGTATATTTCATATTTTAACAATTACGTATTACAATTTATATATTTCATATTTTAACAATTACGTATTACAATTTAACAATTACGTATAATTAACATTTAAACATTACGAAATATGTTAAAAAGTATTATGTAAGAAATAATCTTTAATTTTTTTCCAGCAAGTTCTTCATTTTCCAGCTTGATCCTGAAGAGGACCCTTGCCAAGAAGTGCTGATGTATAGCTCTAATAAAATGTAGCCGACTTATCCTTTCAGCAGCGTTAAATGTAGCCTATGTGGATACACTGTATCCTAACATATTGCTTAAATAAAATAGGAGGATAAAAAAATACAGGAGGGGTACAGTAGAGGTATGCTTATGTGAACAGTTACTTTAATTTAAACAGAGCAGTTTTGGGCTAAATAGTAGAATGAAGATCCAAAATACATATACAGGTGTAGTTAGCTTTAGACACAGCAAGTGCATAAAAATGGCAAAGTCCACGTGCATGAAAATGGCAAAGTCCTCTGTCAACATTCACATGAGCAAACCTCTGTACCTGACCTCGTTTTTACACAACCTCGAATTTTGCTGCAAAATGTTTAAATAAAATTTCCTTTGGCTGTCCTGACAGTCAATCTGATTTTTTTTTTTGGAACAGTTGTAAGCAGGGTGGTAGCTAGCCAAAACTCTAGGTGGGGGGTGGCTTGCCCCCTGCTACCTGTTTAAACTTTTTGTATCATATGTAGCTTAATGATAAAACTTGTGATACCTGCAAGTTTTAAAGACTCAAAAGCCTAGTCATATCTCCGAGCTCAGGGACGGTTTGAACGGCTTTGTTATGGAAGGTGCCTACCTCAAAATATACGACTGGCATGAATTATTTTTCGTAAAAGCTCAACCCACATCCTGCCAATAACAGAAAGAATTACGAATGCATATCAGACAGAATGAAAATGAACACAGCAGGCGAAACTTAGAAGTAACCTCTCATTTTTTGTGGGTAAAACACTACTTCCCTCAAGCAAAATCTTGCTCTTAATTTGGCACAAGCCGCGAAATTTCAAGCAAACAGAATGAAATGACGCTCCAAAATCCGCTGCAGTAAAAATTTATGGGGAGTCCGGTTCGATTAAAACGTATTTTTGCATCAAAATCAAAGTAAGGCCAAGTGCAATTTAGCACGGGTCTACACGTCTGTACAGGAGAGGTACCCAACCTCAGACAAAATTTCAAATTTCCAGAGAAATATTTCTTTGGTGAAATCTAGCTGGCTTAAAAAGGAACCAAAAAACATGACAAAAATTCTAGAGTGAAGCTAATAGAATGGTTTACATGTTGGGAAAATAAGTATTACTTCAACATTTCTAGTTAAATATATTTTTATTTTCAAACAGTTTCTCCCTTTTTTACTTGAGGTCAGATTGCTTGCAAAGTGATGAAAAAGATAGAGGTAATATAGCTAATAACCAGAAAATCCATTTTTAAACCAGGTTCAAAACAAAGAAAAGACAAATAACTGTAATATTTTGGGACAAAACTGTTGAAACAAGACCAAAGGTGTCGATGGGATCCCAAAAATCTACTATATGATGTTGATCAATACTCTTTAATTGTAATATTTAGAAACAGATCAAAGTTTCAAGTTTCAAGCCCCTCGCGAAGCCCTTCTAGCAACCTATTCTTACTTACAAGTCCATCTCCCCGCTTTCCAACTGTTATATAGCCAGCAACCACTAACTCTTTTCCATTATACCAACCCCTTCGACCTTGATCGGTATGGTACCGTATCGTTCTTATCATGAGGTACACTGGCAAAAAATAAAAGGTATATCAACTAGCAAAAGTTGGCAACCCCTCACCACCAAAGATTCTAGCAACCGATTCTTACTTACGACTCCATGTCCTCGTGATAGACGTGGCACCAAATTGTTCGTACCACATAAAGCACAGAAAACAAACTGTAGGTACACCAAGTAGATAAAACTGCTAATCCCTCATTGCCGAAGATGATTATGGTCTAACAGACTATTATCAGACCATGCGACCATTAGAAGTCCCCTACTTGTCTCACAATTGAGATCGGCCTATTTTTGGTTTTAGTGTGTACCCTCCTACTGAAGTTGTCAACCCCTATAAACTTTCCAACTGTTATATAGACAGCAACCACTAACTCTTTTCCATTATACCAACCCCTTCGACCTTGATCGCACTAGCTCTCTCTCTCTCTTACGTCAGCTCTGCGCAGAGCTATACTGATCCCGCGCAGAGCTTATAGGCTACAAATTTGAGAAAAGGGGTAGCGGGGGTCGACAAATTTTGTATCCGGTTTTTGCCGGATTCCGGGTGAACTACTTGTCCGATGAGAAAATAACTTTCATATTCGGATTCAGCATGTCTCCTTACCCCTAAATTGACTATCTCAATAGATTTCAAAAATATATTTTTTTGCCCCTTAATTTGAAACCCCTCCCCCACCCTCAAATATAGGGCTACAGAGCCCATCTTCGAACTTGACTTGTACTTTGACCCAAAGGATCCTCCCACCAAGTTTCATCAAAATATCTTAATCCCTTCGAGAGTTAACGTACGTACAGACGGACGGACAACTTTTGTGATGTCATAGGTATCCCTCCACTTACGTTTTGGGATCCCAGTCAGGATAGCATGGAAAGTTCATTTCAGCATTTTCGTGGCAAAATTCGAGGTTGCTTAAAAACGAGCTCTGACTCAGGTACCCCTCCTGTATTTGATCACAACAAATCAAGAAAAATGTGATACATTTTGCTATTTTTGGGTTTCATCATTAGCAAGATAGATTTCTCTGAAGGAAGGAAAGACTTCTCTGGAAATTTGAAATCTTGTTAGAGGTTGGGTACCTCTCCTGTACTGAATCAATGGTTCTGGTTACAGTTTCTGAAAGTACATGTTGCTTTAAGTAGCTGACCTGCTTGAAAAGTAATACAAACCTTTTTTTATAGTCTTTTGACAATTTTCCCATTGTAACTTTTCTTACTCCCTTCAACTTGCAGGGTAGCATTGTCTTTTGCTTGGATTGTGCTGTAGTTGTAGTTAAAAGTTTCGCGCCCGCCAAAAACCACGCTGTTAAGACGGGTCTTCACCTTCCGGAATCTGGGTTCCCATGGTTCGTTCCAGCTCTGCCCGAAAGTTACTAAATAGTTACTTTTCAGTCACTTTCACCGTTCCAGCTTGTCACAAAGTTACAGGGAGCACAAGGAAGACCGTCACTTCGAAGTAAAGTTGAGTCTTCACCTTCCGGAATCTGGGATCCCAGATTTCCCGATACTTTTTTTTTATTTCTTCTGCGATCCTTAGAAATTCCGGAAATCTGGAAGTTCAAAAGCCCCTTTTTTCCGGATGATTTTGATATACTTTCGGACCGGTTCATATTCCAGATGCAATTTACAGAAGACGTCGAAGAATAATCTGGAAGCCCAGATTCCGAAAGTTCCGGGAGGTGAAGACCAGACTTAACTTTTTGTAAAGATAGTACCCGATCATCTTAGCTAACTTTCACTTTCCAAGAGCCGTCTTGAGAAGGGAACTCGGGGCAGCAATGAGAGACAACGCGCACTATCTCGTCCCGTAGTAACTTCGACCGTTCCAGGTAGTAGTTCATTTGTGACGTCACACGTAGTTACTCCGAAGTAACTACGAAGAAGAGCTGGAACGAACCCTGATTCCCAGTGATTTTTTCTGAAGTTCTTCTGCGATACTTAAAAATTCCGGAAATCTGTAAGTTCAAAAGCCCTTTTTTCCGGATTATTTTGATGTACTTTCGGACCGGTTCATATGCCAGATGCAATTTACAGAAGAAGTCAAAGAATCTGGAAGCCCAGATTCCGGAAGTTCCGGGAGGTGAAGACCGGACTTTATCAGAATTTCGAAGCATAGAGTTAACAGTGCGATAACCGTCGCCCAAGAAGTGGAAGAAGAAGAAGAATGAATATCTTCATTTCTTTTAAAAGAAAGAATTTACCACGCTTTCACTGAAAGATTGGAATATTGCTATAAAAGCCAGACCTGTCTGACCCTGTTGTTTACAAATAACTTATATCCTTTTCTTAATTGATTGTTTGTGTTTAGCTTGCTTTGGTGTTTGGTACGTTCAATTTTTGTCTTCTCAAGTCTAGCAGTGCTTGCTTTTCTTTAGTTTAGCTTTTAGGTTTCATAGCTGCTCCTCCCATGATGTCCAAGAGGTTCGCCATTGATAATATGATGCCGAGGTGAGTTCTCAAGAAATAGTTTTCTAATACAGGAGGGGTCATTGACACCAGCTTGAACTTGAAGTCTTCTCCGACAGCCCGTCCACCAAAAAACGCCAAATAGCAACCCATGGGACATTGAGCGGTAAGGGTAGCAAGCTTGAAATGCCCAATGGAAAATTGTAGAAATGCTCACCAAACCACCACCCCCACACATGAGAATCATAGTTAAGCTCTGGTTAAGCTATGTCCTGCCAAAAGCTGGCAAAATTTTGCAAAATTTATTGTGGGCGGTGATTTGTTTTGTGTTTTTCCATTCTTCTCGGCGTTTCAAACACTGCCGCCCGGAAATGCTTACCTCATTTGACTTTTCGGGAATTTGAATGCAGGCGTTGATTTGGTGGGGCTCCTCTATTTTTCACCTTAGCATTCAACTTAGGGGAGAACTTAGAACTTAGGGGAGAAGGGCACACGTTCGTCACTTTTTTGGATTAGTATTTTTGCAGGGCACATTTCAGCGTGTTTTTGAAGTTTAGCGATTTAGTGTTGTTTGCTCATATCTTGCCTAGCTTAGGAAAAAATAAATCCTTCCAATTCCTATCGTGCTGTCAGCAAAAGTGGTTTTCCTGAAGTTGGTCAAAAGTGCCGAACCTGCCCAACCCCTGTCCACGTTCGGCATACATTGGTCCAGGTTCGGCATGTCAATATTTCGGCAATAGGACCAATGGCGAACTATCTCTCAAGTGGTCTTGTAATGTCTAATATTGTGAAACTGAAGTTTGTACTTTGGAAAAGTAAAAAAACGATGTCTGACACTTATGAAATAACTGTAAAGGCTAGTCTTACAAAAAACATTTTATTACACTCTATCCACACTAAAAACAAACTGTTTATTTTTTATTCCCGCTCAAAGATGGAATGGAAACCTAGGATCTGCAACTGTTATGTAGCCGATGCATATTACTGTTATACTACTCCAGCATGTGAGGTGCCATGTATATTCCAAGACATGATTCTATTTACCATAACGGGTGATGAGGTTCCTTATCGCGCGAGATGAAAGTTCTGTATGAGTTGTATGAGTTCTGTAAGCGGACTTCTCGTGAGATTCCAGGAGACGGCTGGGATCTGTCCGCTTTTGTGCTTTCTGGTGTCGCCGGCTGGGCTCTGCTGTTGTCGGTTGGGGCGGGAATTGCAGAAACCGTTGATAGATAGATAGATAGATAGATAAATATTTTTATTGGCCAAAAATCTTTCGTGGCTTACGCCAAATTTGTTTGGTATAGTTAATAGCCTATGAGCATACAAATAAATTATAATAGACCTATATAGGGTTACAACAGTCATAAATATCTTAAAAAATTTAAACAAGCAGCTCAGTTTACACTTCGTTGTACAACCTTAGAAAAGAGGGAACGAAACTCTTTGCAAACCTCTGGTGTGCGCATTTAATTGGTTGCAACTTTTCAACCGCAGTAGCTACTTTGCGAGGTAGGATCCCGTTGAATTGGGATCCAACCCGCGGACTTTCCACGAGATTCCAAGAAACGGCTGGGATCTCTTTAGGGACGCTCCTCTTAGTAGTTCTCTAGGTGACATCCTTGGATTAAGATGCTGATTAAGGCCAGAAGCATATTCATCATCTTCACCGGACGGAGGTCCAGAATTCAGTACATTGCGTTTGCCATCCATTTAATTGACCTTTTGTATGACTCACTCACTCACTATCAGTCTCGACATGCGATTCTGTGAGGAAATTGTTGTAAAATGACCTGTGCCTACAAAGGGCCCTGGTGTCTCCGGCTGGGCTCTGCTGTTGTCGGATGAGGTGGGAATGCAGAAATCGTTGAATTGGGATCGAACCCCGGACTTTCAACGAGATTTCAGGAAACGGCTGGGATCTCTTTAGGGACGCTCCTCTTAGCAGTTCTCTAGGTGACATCCTGGATGAAGATGCTGATTAAGGCCAGAAGCATATTCCTCATCTTCACCGAACGGAGGTCCGGAATTCAGTTCATTGCGTTTGCCATCCATTTAATTGACCTTTTGGATGACTCACTCACTCACTATCAGTATCGACATGCGATTCTGCGAGTAAATTGTTGTAAAATAAAAAAAAACCTGTGCCTACTAAGAGCTTCACGTGCCGAGCTGTACACGATGGCAGCGGTGATTAGTTTATTTAGTTCTTCATTAAGTAGACACAGAAACCCTGTAACAAAACATGAGAATTACATTATACTATTAAAATAATATTTAATCAATTCCGCACTATTTATTTTGAATCTCTTAATCCCTATCATAACAATTAAATTTTATCTTTACGTTTCGGTCTATGTACTTTTCTAAAGTATGGGATGTCTCCCGTCCTTGAAGTCTTGGCTGAGCACGGCTCCGATGGCGTATTCACTACTTTCGGTTTGCACTTTATACTGTCTGTCGAAATCTGGGCTGCGAAGGACTGGCGGAGAACATAGCTGGGCTTTCAATTCGTCGAATAAAAATCTGATGTTTATTCTCCCATGTTACGACTTCGGGAACTCCTCTCTTGGTGAGTTCTGTGAGCGGACTTCTCGTGAGATTCCAGGAGACGACTGGGATCTGTCCGCTTCTGTGCTTTCTGGTGTCCCCGGCTGGGCTCTGCTGTTGTCGGTTGGGGCCGGAATCGCAGAAACCGTTGAATTGGGATCCAACCCGCGGACTTTCCACGAGATTCCAGTAAACGGCTGGGATCTGTTTAGGGACTTTCCTCTTAGTAGTTCTCTAAGTGACATCCTTGGATTAAGATGCTGATTAAGGCCAGAAGCATATTCCTCATCTTCACCGGACGGAGGTCCAGAATTCAGTACATTGCGTTTGCCATCCATTTAATTGACCTTTTGTATGACTCACTCACTCACTATCAGTCTCGACATGCGATTCTGTGAGGAAATTGTTGTAAAATGACCTGTGCCTACTAAGGGCCCTGGTGTCACCGGCTGGGCTCTGCTGTTGTCGGATGAGGTGGGAATGCAGAAATCGTTGAATTGGGATCGGACCCCCGGACTTTCAACGAGATTTCAGGAAACGGCTGGGATCTCTTTAGGGACGCTCCTCTTAGTAGTTCTCTAGGTGACATCCTTGGATGAAGATGCTGATTAAGGCCAGAAGCATATTCCTCATCTTCACCGAACGGAGGTCCAGAATTCAGTTCATTGCGTTTGCCATCCATTTAATTGACCTTTTGGATGACTCACTCACTCACTATCAGTATCGACATGCGATTCTGCGAGTAAATTGTTGTAAAATAAAAAAAAACCTGTGCCTACTAAGAGCTTCACGTGCCGAGCTGTACAGGATGGCAGCGGTGATTAGTTTATTTAGTTCTTCATTAAGTAGACACAGAAACCCTGTAACAAAACATGAGAATTACATTATACTATTAAAATAATATTTAATCAATTCCGCACTATTTATTTTTTAATCCCTATCATAACAATTAAATTTTATCTTTACGTTTCGGTCTATGTACTTTTCTAAAGTATGGGATGTCTCCCGTCCTTGAAGTCTTGGCTGAGCACGGCTCCGATGGCGTATTCACTACTTTCGGTTTGCACTTTATACTGTCTGTCGAAATCTGGGCTGCGAAGGACTGGCGGAGAACATAGCTGGGCTTTCAATTCGTCGAATAAAAATCTGATGTTTATTCTCCCATGTTACGACTTCGGGAACTCCTCTCTTGGTGAGTTCTGTGAGCGGACTTCTCGTGAGATTCCAGGAGACGGCTGGGATCTGTCCGCTTCTGTGCTTTCTGGTGTCACCGGCTGGGCTCTGCTGTTGTCGGTTGGGGCCGGAATCGCAGAAACCGTTGAATTGGGATCCAACCCGCGGACTTTCCACGAGATTCCAGTAAACGGCTGGGATCTGTTTAGGGACTTTCCTCTTAGTAGTTCTCTAAGTGACATCCTTGGATTAAGATGCTGATTAAGGCCAGAAGCATATTCCTCATCTTCACCGGACGGAGGTCCAGAATTCAGTACATTGCGTTTGCCATCCATTTAATTGACCTTTTGTATGACTCACTCACTCACTATCAGTCTCGACATGCGATTCTGTGAGGAAATTGTTGTAAAATGACCTGTGCCTACTAAGGGCCCTGGTGTCACCGGCTGGGCTCTGCTGTTGTCGGATGAAGTGGGAATGCCGAAATCGTTGAATTGGGATCGGACCCCCGGACTTTCAACGAGATTTCAGGAAACGGCTGGGATCTCTTTAGGGACGCTCCTCTTAGTAGTTCTCTAGGTGACATCCTTGGATGAAGATGCTGATTAAGGCCAGAAGCATATTCCTCATCTTCACCGAACGGAGGTCCAGAATTCAGTTCATTGCGTTTGCCATCCATTTAATTGACCTTTTGGATGACTCACTCACTCACTATCAGTATCGACATGCGATTCTGCGAGTAAATTGTTGTAAAAGAAAAAAAAACCTGTGCCTACTAAGAGCTTCACGTGCCGAGCTGTACACGATGTCAGCGGTGATTAGTTTATTTAGTTCTTCATTAAGTAGACACAGAAACCCTGTAACAAAACATGAGAATTACATTATACTATTAAAATAATATTTAATCAATTCCGCACTATTTATTTTGAATCTCTTAATCCCTATCATAACAATTAAATTTTTTCTTTACGTTTCGGTCTATGTACTTTTCTGAAGTATGGGATGTCTCCCGTCCTTGAAGTCTTGGCTGAGCACGGCTCCGATGGCGTATTCACTACTTTCGGTTTGCACTTTATACTGTCTGTCGAAATCTGGGCTGCGAAGGACTGGCGGAGAATATAGCTGGGCTTTCAATTCGTCGAATAAAAATCTGATGTTTATTCTCCCATGTTACGACTTCGGGAACTCCTCTCTTGGTGAGTTCTGTGAGCGGACTTCTCGTGAGATTCCAGGAGACGGCTGGGATCTGTCCGCTTCTGTGCTTTCTGGTGTCACCGGCTGGGCTCTGCTGTTGTCGGTTGGGGCCGGAATCGCAGAAACCGTTGAATTGGGATCCAACCCGCGGACTTTCCACGAGATTCCAGGAAACGGCTGGGATCTCTTTAGGGACTTTCCTCTTAGTAGTTCTCTAAGTGACCTCCTTGGATGAATATGCTGATTAAGGCCAGAAGCATATTCCTCATCTTCACCGGACGGAGGTCCAGAATTCAGTTCATTGCGTTTGCCATCCATTTAATTGACCTTTTGGATGACTCACTCACTCACTATCAGTATCGACATGCGATTCTGCGAGTAAATTGTTGTAAAATAAAAAAAAACCTGTGCCTACTAAGAGCTTCACGTGCCGAGCTGTACAGGATGGCAGCGGTGATTAGTTTATTTAGTTCTTCATTAAGTAGACACAGAAACCCTGTAACAAAACATGAGAATTACATTATACTATTAAAATAATATTTAATCAATTCCGCACTATTTATTTTTTAATCCCTATCATAACAATTAAATTTTATCTTTACGTTTCGGTCTATGTACTTTTCTAAAGTATGGGATGTCTCCCGTCCTTGAAGTCTTGGCTGAGCACGGCTCCGATGGCGTATTCACTACTTTCGGTTTGCACTTTATACTGTCTGTCGAAATCTGGGCTGCGAAGGACTGGCGGAGAACATAGCTGGGCTTTCAATTCGTCGAATAAAAATCTGATGTTTATTCTCCCATGTTACGACTTCGGGAACTCCTCTCTTGGTGAGTTCTGTGAGCGGACTTCTCGTGAGATTCCAGGAGACGGCTGGGATCTGTCCGCTTCTGTGCTTTCTGGTGTCACCGGCTGGGCTCTGCTGTTGTCGGTTGGGGCCGGAATCGCAGAAACCGTTGAATTGGGATCCAACCCGCGGACTTTCCACGAGATTCCAGTAAACGGCTGGGATCTGTTTAGGGACTTTCCTCTTAGTAGTTCTCTAAGTGACATCCTTGGATTAAGATGCTGATTAAGGCCAGAAGCATATTCCTCATCTTCACCGGACGGAGGTCCAGAATTCAGTACATTGCGTTTGCCATCCATTTAATTGACCTTTTGTATGACTCACTCACTCACTATCAGTCTCGACATGCGATTCTGTGAGGAAATTGTTGTAAAATGACCTGTGCCTACTAAGGGCCCTGGTGTCACCGGCTGGGCTCTGCTGTTGTCGGATGAAGTGGGAATGCCGAAATCGTTGAATTGGGATCGGACCCCCGGACTTTCAACGAGATTTCAGGAAACGGCTGGGATCTCTTTAGGGACGCTCCTCTTAGTAGTTCTCTAGGTGACATCCTTGGATGAAGATGCTGATTAAGGCCAGAAGCATATTCCTCATCTTCACCGAACGGAGGTCCAGAATTCAGTTCATTGCGTTTGCCATCCATTTAATTGACCTTTTGGATGACTCACTCACTCACTATCAGTATCGACATGCGATTCTGCGAGTAAATTGTTGTAAAAGAAAAAAAAACCTGTGCCTACTAAGAGCTTCACGTGCCGAGCTGTACACGATGTCAGCGGTGATTAGTTTATTTAGTTCTTCATTAAGTAGACACAGAAACCCTGTAACAAAACATGAGAATTACATTATACTATTAAAATAATATTTAATCAATTCCGCACTATTTATTTTGAATCTCTTAATCCCTATCATAACAATTAAATTTTTTCTTTACGTTTCGGTCTATGTACTTTTCTGAAGTATGGGATGTCTCCCGTCCTTGAAGTCTTGGCTGAGCACGGCTCCGATGGCGTATTCACTACTTTCGGTTTGCACTTTATACTGTCTGTCGAAATCTGGGCTGCGAAGGACTGGCGGAGAATATAGCTGGGCTTTCAATTCGTCGAATAAAAATCTGATGTTTATTCTCCCATGTTACGACTTCGGGAACTCCTCTCTTGGTGAGTTCTGTGAGCGGACTTCTCGTGAGATTCCAGGAGACGGCTGGGATCTGTCCGCTTCTGTGCTTTCTGGTGTCACCGGCTGGGCTCTGCTGTTGTCGGTTGGGGCCGGAATCGCAGAAACCGTTGAATTGGGATCCAACCCGCGGACTTTCCACGAGATTCCAGGAAACGGCTGGGATCTCTTTAGGGACTTTCCTCTTAGTAGTTCTCTAAGTGACCTCCTTGGATGAATATGCTGATTAAGGCCAGAAGCATATTCCTCATCTTCACCGGACGGAGGTCCAGAACTCAGTACATTGCGTTTGCCATCCATTTAATTGACCTTTTGTATGACTCACTCACTCACTATCAGTCTCGACATGCGATTCTGTGAGGAAATTGTTGTAAAATGACCTGTGCCTACTAAGGGCCCTGGTGTCACCGGCTGGGCTCTGCTGTTGTCGGATGAGGTGGGAATGCAGAAATCGTTGTATTGGGATCGAACCCCCGGACTTTCAACGAGATTTCAGGAAACGGCTGGGATCTCTTTAGGGACGCTCCTCTTAGTAGTTCTCTAGGTGACATCCTTGGATGAAGATGCTGATTAAGGCCAGAAGCATATTCCTCATCTTCACCGAACGGAGGTCCAGAATTCAGTTCATTGCGTTTGCCATCCATTTAATTGACCTTTTGGATGACTCACTCACTCACTATCAGTATCGACATGCGATTCTGCGAGTAAATTGTTGTAAAATGACCTGTGCCTACTAAGGGCCCTGGTGTCACCGGCTGGGCTCTGCTGTTGTCGGATGAGGTGGGAATGCAGAAATCGTTGTATTGGGATCGAACCCCCGGACTTTCAACGAGATTTCAGGAAACGGCTGGGATCTCTTTAGGGACGCTCCTCTTAGTAGTTCTCTAGGTGACATCCTTGGATGAAGATGCTGATTAAGGCCAGAAGCATATTCCTCATCTTCACCGAACGGAGGTCCAGAATTCAGTTCATTGCGTTTGCCATCCATTTAATTGACCTTTTGGATGACTCACTCACTCACTATCAGTATCGACATGCGATTCTGCGAGTAAATTGTTGTAAAATAAAAAAAAACCTGTGCCTACTAAGAGCTTCACGTGCCGAGCTGTACACGATGGCAGCGGTGATTAGTTTATTTAGTTCTTCATTAAGTAGACACAGAAACCCTGTAACAAAACATGAGAATTACATTATACTATTAAAATAATATTTAATCAGTTCCGCACTATTTATTTTGAATCTCTTAATCCCTATCACAACAATTAAATTTTATCTTTACGTTTCGGTCTATGTACTTTTCTAAAGTATGGGATGTCTCCCGTCCTTGAAGTCTTGGCTGAGCACGGCTCCGATGGCGTATTCACTACTTTCGGTTTGCACTTTATACTGTCTGTCGAAATCTGGGCTGCGAAGGACTGGCGGAGAACATAGCTGGGCTTTCAATTCGTCGAATAAAAATCTGATGTTTATTCTCCCATGTTACGACTTCGGGAACTCCTCTCTTGGTGAGTTCTGTGAGCGGACTTCTCGTGAGATTCCAGGAGACGGCTGGGATCTGTCCGCTTCTGTGCTTTCTGGTGTCACCGGCTGGGCTCTGCTGTTGTCGGTTGGGGCCGGAATCGCAGAAACCGTTGAATTGGGATCCAACCCGCGGACTTTCCACGAGATTCCAGGAAACGGCTGGGATCTCTTTAGGGACTTTCCTCTTAGTAGTTCCTTAAGTGACATCCTTGGATGAATATGCTGATCAAGGCCAGAAGCATATTCCTCATCTTCACCGGACGGAGGTCCAGAATTCAGTACATTGCGTTTGCCATCCATTTAATTGACCTTTTGTATGACTCACTCACTATCAGTATCGACATGCGATTCAGTGAAGAAATTGTTGTAAAATGACCTGTGCCTACTAAGCGTCCTGGTGTCACCGGCTGGGCTCTGCTGTTGTCGGATGGGGCCGGAATGCAGAAAGCGTTGAATTGGGATCGAACCCCTGGACTTTCAACAAAACTTCAGGAAACGGCTGGGATCTCTGTAGGGACGCTCCTCTTAGTAGTTCTCTAGGTGGCATCCTTGGATGAAGATGCTGATTAGGGCCAGAAGCATATTCCTCATCTTCACCAGACGGATGTCCAGAATTCAGTTTATTGCGTTTGCCATCCATTTAATTGACCTTTTGGATGACTCACTCACTCAGTATCAGTATCTACATGCGATTCTGCGAGTAAATTGTTAGCTGCGTTTTTGATCGAAGTTTGAAGTTACCTTCAAACTCAAAGGTCTCTGCTTAAATACCGTTTTTGGTCGCCGGTCACAGTTTCTTTGTCCTTCAAACTCTGACCGTCGAACTTCGTGAGCTAGCAAGTTCGAAGTTTGCTTGAATCGTCGAAGAAACGTCGACCGAGCAAGGATCGCCGGAGTCGTAAAAACACTAATTAAGCAAACGGTGAACTTCGACGGCGTTTGAAATTAAGCAACCGGCTAAGACAACGGCGAACAAAACTTCGATCAAAAACACAACTGTTGTAAAATGACCTTTGCCTACTAAGGGTATAAAGGGGAAAGTGGGGGTCGCGCCCTTTCTATAAAGGTGATAGCCGTGCAATTTTATAAAGGGAATGTCGGGGAGTCGAGACTCGAGTGAAGTCTGATCATACTTGTTGTTCCAAAGGGTAGCCTGCCGATAGCCGCTAGTCCGAATTCAATCTCGCTTATTCCGGTCCCGGAAACGATTACTAGGATCAAGCGTGATCAGCCTTACTCCAGAAGGAAGGGGAGCCGAATACTCCTGCTGAAGGGGAGCCGAATCCACCGCGGAACCGAACTCCAACTGGGCCCGTCGAAAGGCAGCAATACCGCAAGCCGCAAGTGGGGGAGCGAAGAGCTTGTAGGGTTGAACCAAGAGGGAGAAACACCAAGGCAAATCGATAGCGAACGGTCGGTGTAAAAGAGTATATTTGGGATTACATTTACATGATAGTTATGCGGGGTGAAGTAACTCGAAAAGTATCAAATATAATGAATGCGCACAGCTCGAATTCACTAGTAAGACAGGATCTTTGCACTAAGTGCGAATTTCACTTATATAGTCTCTCTCGGGGTCTCCTTCCGACTTCCAGCTCGGGCCTTTTCCAAAAGTTGCTTGTGGCCTCGAGTTCATGACCGGGAGCTGTTCCGTGTTCTTGATTCGCTGGTGATAGCTGCTCGGTGAGTTGGCGAACTTGATACAGTGTAATACATTGTAGCTGGTTTGCCAATTCTAGGTGTGCCGTCCAAATTTGGCGAGGTGAAGTCGGCTGCAGCTTCTTGCCAGGAACCGTCGGTGACCTCAAGCTCGGCGTCTGAGGGTATTGGTTGACTTTGCTGTATAGCGAAAGGCGTCTGGCAGGTTGGTGAACTCTGGACAAACAGCTACTTTGTCTGCTGGGTTTCTAATTATGAATTGCGTCGTTCCACATTTGGAGATGCCAGTTGCGAAACCCGACGAGCTTTTTGGCCGCACATTATTATAGATCGTAAGTTACAATTAATTTCATTACAAGGGTTTCACGTGCCGAGCTGTACACGATGGCAGCGGTGATTAGTTTATTTAGTTCTTCATTAAGTGGACACAGAAACCCTGTAACAAAATATGAAAATTACATTATACGATTAAAATAATATTTAATCAATTCCGAACTATTTATTTTCAATCTCTCAATCCCTATCAGAGCAATAAAATGTTATCTTTACGTTTCGGTCTATGTACTTTTCTAAAGTATGGAATGTCTCCCGTCCTTGAAGTCTTGGCTGAGCAGGGCTCCGATGGCGTATTTACTACTTTCGGTTTGCACTTTAAACTGTCTGTCGAAATCTGGGCTGCGAAGGACTGGCGGAGAACATAGCTGGGCTTTCAATTCGTCGAATAAAAATCTGATGTTTCTTCTCCCATGTTACGAATTCGGGAACTCCTTTCTTGGTCAGTCCTGTGAGCGGGTAAGCCAGCTTTGCAAAATCTTTCAAGAACTTTGGTTTAAACCAGCTAAGCCTAAGAAGGCTCGCAAACACGTCTATGTTTTGGGCCGTTTAAAGTCATTGTCACTATTTCGAGGCTGGATTCTTGGACGATGTCACCAATTGTGCTGTGCTGTAATCGCGCCGTAATCGCAGAAACAGTTGAATTTCGATCCAACCCCGCACTTCCCGCGATATTCCAGGAGACAGCTGGGATCTGTCCGCTTTTCTGCTTTCTCCTGTCACCAGTTGGGCTGTGCTGTCTTCGGTTGGCACCGGAATCGTAGAAACAGTTTAATTAGGATCCCCCCCCCCCGGACTTTCCACGAGATTCCGGGAGACGTCTGGATCTCTTTAGGGACGCTTCTCTCAGTAGTTCTCTAGGTGACATCCTTGGATGAAGATGCTGACGAAGTCCAGAAGCTCGTTCCTCATCTGTGTCTTCGCCGGATGGAGGTCGAGAATTTTAGTTATCGTTCGTTTAATTGACCTGTCGGATTACTCACTCACTATCAGTATCGACAGGCTGACCACGCGGTTCTGTGAGGAAAATGATGTAAATTAACCTGTGGCTACTAAGGGCCTCACTTGCCGAGCAATACACGATGACAGCGGTGATCAGTTTATTTAGTTCCTTATTAAGTAGAAACATCAGATTAACAATATACTGTTGAGATCACATGAATTAATTCCGAAGTATTTAATCTATAGGTTGCGTTCCAGAACTTAACGATTGTTAACAAATTGTTAACTTTTTGCGTTCCACATTTTCAAAATTTAAGCTCCGCCTACGATTTCCGTTCCAGAGCTTAACGATTGTTAACTATTTTGTAATGATGAGCATTATTGGGAAAAAGTAACAGTTGTAGAATTGGGAAAAGACACTGTTATTTGTTTCTCGTTTGGGTTGCAGTACTCGACATATACTTGATCCCAACCCGAAAATAAAACTTTTTTTTTATAGATCTGCCTCTGGAAAGTTTAGGGAGACTCGCTTATTCATGCACGTTGAGTCTATATTTTCCGCAACAAAATCCTCATGGCAACTATTTTGTTTTCATAACACTTCCACTAAGGCTGCGTTCCAGAACTTAACGATTGTTAACAAATTTTAAAGGTTGTTAACTTTTTGCGTTCCAAGTATCTGATTTCGAAATTGAAGCTCCAAAGCTGCAGTTAGCTCCGCCCCGAAATAAAGTTGACGATTGTTAAAAGTTGTCAAGTTTCTTGAATGCAACCATATTCTCTCTCTTTAAATCCTTATCATAATAATTATCGGTGCATCTACTTTTCTTTTCATTAACAAAACATTTCTGATTCTTTCTATCTACGATGCTACCACCACACAAGCGCCGACACTTTCATACTGTCGCAAATACTATCCGCTACGTAGTGTTACTAGTGGTTTAAAATATTGAGAATAAAGATAGGAAGCGCTAATACAAAAATGTGATTTTATAACATTCAGTTAAGTTATTTTAAACGTGAGAGAAGCTCGTAAGAACGAGAAGTTCGTCGACTTGGCGTTAAGAGAGGATGTAGGATCTAGTAGAAGCAGACCTTATTTAAAGCAGGTCTGGAAAGGATGAGGCTATAAGATGTGTTCGTCAGTTCGGTCAAATTTCATGACACTCGGAGAAAGAAGAAAACATCTAGGACAAGTTAGGGTAGCATCTCTTGCCCGATTTGTGGTAGGCGCTAGAAAATACTTAGTACTTTATGAAAGGTTGCGAAAATCTGAAAGATTTAAGGATAGAGGTTTTCAGGGTGGAACACGGTGGGAAAGAATGGTGATACGAAATTGGGAGAAAAATCTTTACTAGCAACTAAGAATTAAAAGTTTCGTCTGTATGGGAACAATCGCACATTGGGCCAAACCTGACAGTCGGTAAGTCTGTTTAGTGGATTAGGTCGTGGAACGGTAATATCGCGTTTACGGGGTCGTGGTACGGTACGAAGGTCAGCAGACTGGTACCGGTTTGATCGTCTGTGTTGGCAATGGGGCCTTCGGAGGCCTGAAAGGGTAAGCTCGACTCGTGGAGGGGAGACAGGAGAACGCTGAGGAGGGTCCAGAGCGCCGGATGAGGGGGTTGAAACGGATTGGACTGCGTTCCTGTCACAGTCGGCGGCGTTATTCGCAAGGTTGGTGGTGTGATTATGATTATCGCTGGCGTCAGCGGAGTTATCCGCACAGTTGACAGCGTTGAAGGCACGAATCGTCCCATCGGTGGCGCCATCACGCTCGGAGACACTGGGACCTCATCGTCATTGCTTCTTCTGTCGCCACATATGTGCCGTGCGGAAAAGTCGTGATAAAAAGTGTCGTCTGAGAATCCGGATGAAGTATTTGATATGGAGTCGGATCAGTCTGAATTACAGGTTAGGGTAGCTGATAGGGGTCCGACTTCTTTGGATTGAACTTGAAATTTCTGAATTTTCTTTCCGTTATTTATGGTGTACTAGGAGTTGATTTGAAAATGAGTGATGACCCGGGACCGAGAGTCGGTCCGCTAAACTTGCGTAATATGTGTGAGAAGAATCTATAAATTGAAAATGATTAGTCAGCAGGGACATTGACGGACGTAAAATTGAACTTTCTAAACTGACGTCATTTGAAGACACGGCACGCCGCGGTGACTGGCGCGGGACTACATGACTAATCATCGTGGAAACACATGACTCATCGATTATCCTATTGAAACCCTGAACGTTCCCCAGAGTGGTAACGGGGGTCGCGCCCGCTAGACAGTGGCGAGAACATAGTTTTTGTCACACACCCTCCCCCTAAAAATCACACCCACCCTCTTTAACTATTAGTTGCGTTTTTCGTCCTCATCCGTCTCCTTCGTCGGCACTATAAGCGTTCTCCTTCTCACGTCCGTCCGACGAATTCTCTTATAGAGCGTTTTTCCCTCATCCGTCGGACCAGGTTTCTCCATAGTTTGTCGGATGACGAACTGAGCCGAAAACCTCATCCGTCAGTTCGGTTCGACGTTTAGAGCGCCAAATTCAATTACGCTATAAGCCGTTTTCCATGAGGCTAGTTGGGCTAACCACGGTTACGCGGACTAGACAAAAAAACGCTCTTTAAGCAAAATTAACGAACTTGGTTCGTCGAACACGGATGACGGATGAGGACAAAAAACGCAACTAATCTTTGCCGGGCTCGCAGGCGCTCTAAAATGCACGCTCAAAACGCTGACCGTGGCTGCACCCTAAACAAGCTGAAATGACGCGCGAGACGTCGCTCTCGAGGGTAAGCTAGTAAAAACACTGGCGCAGTGTCTCTAGTGTGGCTCGGAAGCTTGCGTGCTCGTTCGAATGCGCGTGTGTTACGAGAGCCATTTTGAATTTTGGGGTACTAAAAGAGTTACTTCACTGTTTCTGAAAACACGGTACGTTGCACCATGGAATTCACTGAAAGTCACGTCAGTACGCCAATGCCTGGTGGCTGCTCTGACGGCTCTTTCTAATGTTGCATCCTTGCTCGACTCGACAACCAGGGCTTGCCAAGATGATTCCTCGGTAGGGCTAGCATTACCTACGCACTCGATGAAAAAAGATTATCCCATTGACACCCTGAACGTTCCCCAGAGTGGTAACGGGGTCGCGCCCGCTAGACAGTGGCGAGAACATAGTTTTCGTCACACACCCTCCCCCTAAAAATCACACCCACCCGCTTAAACTAATCTTTGCCGGGCTCCCAGGCACTCTAGTATGCATGCTCAAAACGCTGGCCGTGGCTGCACATAAACAAGCTAAAATGACGCGCGAGACGTCGCTCTCTAGGGTAAGCCAGTAAAAATTCTGGCGCAGTGTCTCTAGTGTGGCTCGGAAGCTTGCGTGCTCTTTCGAATGCGCGTGTGTTACGAGAGCCATTTTGAATTTTGGGGTACTAAAAGAGTTACTTCACTGTTTCTGAAAACACGGTACGTTGCACCATGGAATTCACTGAACATCAGTACGCCTATGCCTGGTAGCTGCTCTGACGGCCCTTTCTAATCTTGTATCCTTGCTCGACTCGACAACCAGGGCTTGCCAAGATGATTCGTCGGTAGGGCTAGCAAAGGCTCTTATTGGTGGCTCGCTCGTGCAGAGATGAGTCTAAAAAGAAACACACACATTATATACATAAATTTACAACAAAGGCGTACTTCTCGAAAGCCCATCGGCGTTCAAGTTTTCAACACCTCTCTTCCTTGTTATGCTAATGCGGAACGGTTGAAATATCATAGCCCAGCGGGCCGGTCTCGCATTATGATTTTTCATAGACTGTAGCCAGGCTAGGGGTGCGTGATCTGTTTGGACTTCAAATGGGTATCCCTCTACGTAATAGTACATTTTGAGGATCGCCCATTTGATCGACAAACATTAACGTTCAGTTGTAGCGTAATTTTTTTCGGCCGGGGAAAGAGCGCGGCTGAGGTATATAAACGGTCGCTCAACCTTATCATGCACCTGAGAAGAGACTGCTCCAAGGCCCTCTCCCGACGCCTCTACTTGGATGATAACCCTTTTTTCAGGATCTTAACAGCGCATAACCTTGTCGCTTGTAAGCTCTGCTTTTCGTTTTCGAAACGCGTCTTCAGCGCTGTCTCCCCATTCGACTATCATCGGCTTCGTTTTGAATGTCAGCTAAACTAAAGGGCTCGCAAGCATGGCTCGGTTCTTGATAAGATTCTGATAGTAGCTCACTAGTCCTAAGAACGCTTTCACATATTTTTTTGTAACCGGCCATGCGAACTCCCTTACTGCGGGCGCTTTGTCCTCTGAGATAAATATTAGCCCAAGACCTACAACGTAACCGAGGTATTCAGTTCCTGCATACCCTACGCGACACTTGTTCGGGTTAGCGGTAAGGTTGGCTGTTCGCAATCTCTCTAAAATGGTTCTAACACGATTTGCTCGTCCCAAGTATTACTAAATACAACTACGTCGTCGTAATAGGCTCCAGCGAAATCCTCTACCACTTTCAGCAAATCATCCATTATACCCTGAAATGTGGCCCCGGCGTCGCGTAGGTCAAACGGCATTCGAAGGAATTCAAATTGGCTGTTATGCGTGATAAACGACGTCTTTGGGATACTTTCCGGCTAAACTAGGAGTTGGAAATATCCTTTCGTCAAATCGAAGATACTAATGAATTTTGCATTTCCCACTTCACTGATCAATTCTTCTGTGCGGGGGATCGGGTAAGGATCCGGATTTTCTGTTACTGCGTTTAAAGCGCGATAATTACAACATAACGACGAGAACAAAACGAGATTTTCGGGGGTTTTTTATCGATCAGTGGATTATATCTCTCTAAGATAGTATTCGAGAGATATGAAGAAAAATCGAATATTTCGGCTACACCGTAACCGTCCTCAGCGAAACAAAATCTTACAAATCCATAATGCAGAAAACAAACACGAGCAGAACGATACGAGGATAAAATGTGTAAAAGACGACGCTAAGAAACCGACTGAAAAGAACGACAATTGATTTAGACGACAACTGATTTAGCTTGACTTTTAGCATTTCTATTAAGGATTTCAACAAGAGACAGATTGTCTACATACTTCCAACCTCCATCCATATCTGTAGCAATATCATTAATCATTAACAAAAAACATAAAGGTCCAAGAACTGTCCCCTGTGGTACTCCACAGAAAATGGGCAACGGTTTTGAAAAAAACATTTTTATATTTTACTGTCTGTTCTCGACTAGTAAGAAAACTTTTTACAATATTTATTAGAAAGGCTGGAATATTATTTTCCATCATCTTATTTACTAGAATCTGGTGGTCTATCAAGTCAAAAGCCTTTTTAAAGTCTATAGCTATTAGGTTTAACCATTTATCTGGATTTTCAAGATTTTTACAAATAAAATCTAAGAACCCAACAAGGTAATGTGTTGTAGAACTTCCAGGTATGTTCCCAAACTGGCGTTTATCAATAATCTTCGAGAGATGTTCTTTCAACCAAGTAGCAACAAATCCTTCATAAATTCGACTGAAAATGGATGTTACAGTTATAGGTCTAACTCCTGTAAAATCATTTGAAGTACCTTTTTTGGTATCGGCGTAACAAAGCCCATTTTCCATTTCTTTGGGTATTTTCCATTTTCCGTAATATCATTATAAAAACATTGCAAGGCCATGGAAAACTCAGGAGCAAAAGCTTTAATCAAAATTGGACTGCACCAACTACTTCGTGAAGGTCGTATTATTCCAGCCTTTAACATGCGCGCAATTTCCGCGTCAACTGCGGCGCGTCTACCTTGCGGAAATCTGTAAGCGGCTCTTCTTATTGGTTTAGCCTCTCCGGTCTCTATTCTGTGGCTGGCTTTAACGTGTCGCGTGATTCCGTAAGTAGTAACATTTGCTCGTGTTGCTCGGCATCAAGGGCTGGAAATACTGACTTTCTTGTAACCGTCCCGAGTCTCGGACTCGAAAGTTACGATTTTTAATTTTTGGTCTTCTCCGAATTCATATGCATCCAATTTGGTAGTCCCCGACGCCGCGCCGACATTTCGGTGGCGGTGAGAGCGATTCTCATCGGAGGCGGCGTGCCGGAAAACGGCGTCACGCCGATTTTTCTCTGTTTTTCACGAAATTTCCTCGATGGCTGCAAGGACTACCAGCGTATTGAGTGAATTTGCACTTTTAAGGCTTCGGATTTTTCTTGTTACAGCTGTTCTGGATTTGACTGGTAGTCCACCTGCATAGGGGGAGGTCGGGGTTGAACCGTACGTTTTTAGTTTTCGGCTAATAATTCAATTTCTGTAGAATATGAACAAATTTTGAAGATTGGAAATGAAAGATAACAAGACTAGCTATGTTTTGTAATTTTTTGAGAATTTAATTTCTACTGGTTTTTGTGCCACAGTTTTTCTTTTTTTCAAAATTTCCACCGGTGGGGTTGGTTCGGACGGGTGGGGTTTCGAACCGGACATGTTAAGATGAGCTCTGAATATGACCGTATAAGTGGTACAACTAAGCGCTAATCAAGTTTTGACTTATTAGAGAAAAGTTGGACTAACCAAACATACTACTTAACCGAAAATGTTTGGAAATCGATCTCAGAAGAAAGTGCTTGTTGAACTTGACTTTTTCCACCGAAAGCAACTAATTTAGACAGCTTGGCTACAGCAGCTTTATCCTGTTTAACAGTGCGAAAACGGATAAGTCAGCTGAAATTTATTCGAGCTATATTTCGGCCCTTCTTGGCAAGGGTCCTCTTCAGGCTCAAAGCCGCTCAAGGTAGAAAATACGAAACTTGTGATGGTTATCACAAGTTTCGTATTTTTCGAACCCTTGCCAAGAAGGGCCGAAATATAGCTCCCATAAATTTCAGCTGACTTATCCGTTTTCGCACTGTCAAATATGATTCGCAGCCAGCTTGGGCTGAAGGAATATTTAGCTTTATCCTGCTTTCAGAACTCCGGAAAATGGTAAATATCTTGATCTGGACATAGCGGGGTTGGACCGGACCTCTAAAATAACGTCCGGTTCAACCACCCAGAACGTGTCCGGTTCAACCCCACAAAGACCAGTTTAAAAAAAATGAACACCAAGAAAAAACGAAAGTAGTAGGAACCCCGCAATAGGCTATTAAGATGAAGAAATGAACCTACATTGGGCTAAACTATCACCAACTCGCAAAAAACAACTAACTTCTTCTCTAACTGAAAATGAATATGAAATTGTAAGTCCGATTTTTGCGATGAAAAAAACAAAGTCGCCTGGTTGGGAATCGGTTTGCAACTGAGAGTTCAAATTTCGTCCCGTGAGTCAGAACATTGTTGCCAACCTTAGTTAATTATTTCACGATTTTATAACTTTGGGTCTGCCCACACTTGAAATTGTCCGGTTCAACCCGCGTACGGTTCAACCCCGACCTCCGAAGCAACGAAGTACTGAAAGCAACTTTCGAATTCGAAGTTAATTGTTGAAACATTTCCATCAAAACATGACTATGTTGCAGGTATGCACTTGAGCTTCGGCTTCCCTAAAATAAAACTAAGTTGCAAGATCTTGACAAGTTTAATTTGCAAAAGCTGGCCATGCCATGCCCAACATCTCCTTTACAATGCAATAATTATCATGGATAAACAGGAGCTTGTTGACTCGGTGAGGGGCAAGCGTAGATCATAGCAATCATAAGGTTTATGGTTTAGGATTGTAGAGTGATAAATTGATGATCGCTGGGACTATATTCTGTTTTGGATAATCCCTATTCCTAATTCGGAACATGTCTTCTTCTTCTTCTTTAAGATGTTTGCGTTTACAGGTGTTGGTTGATAACACCTTTATACGACCCGTATAACTTCTTTCGATGTTTCACTATTTCAATTATACTTTCACATATTATTCATATCTCTCAATTTCATACCCATAACTATGCTAAAAACTAAATTATTCAAACAAATATACAATATCTTTTTCATATAAAATTAGTCAAAAATTGACGTATTCGGAACATGTAACTACAAAGGCGCCAGAGACTGTCGGCAGGCCGCCGGTTTTCGACGCGGCGTCGGGGACTACCTATTGGTCAGCTATAGCGCGTTCCTTGAAGTCCGCGTCATAACCGACCAATAGGACGCGAGCCTCCGTCTTTGTTTATAAACTTTGAAGCCTTCAAAATCTCATAAAAAGAACATTAATTTGCAAAATTTGTATTATTCCAACAAGAAGAAGCCAGGTAACGATTCCAACAACTCTCTGACTCAGAGCAGCTATCCAAGGCCGGTAGTTTAGTCTCAAAGTTGAAAGTCCTATACCTCGTAATGTTAATTTTCTTTGTTATAGGCGCATTCTCGCCGTTCCCCGAGGACTCCTCGGGGAATCGGAGGGAACGGCCAGAATACAGGGACTCACTCCACGCGGACTCCTCGTACACAAAACAGCGAGAACACGGGGAATGCTTCCAAAACGGATTTTGTTCTTGAAACAAATATGCAGTTGACAAAATATTCTGGATCTCCTTTATTTTTGGTTTTGTTTATTCTGATTATTTTTTATTAATTTTACATTGCACCAACACCAGCAAAAATTGATTCCCCTCCGAACCTGAAAGGGAGTCCTTTTTGATGATGGTCATGATAATCGGAGCATTTTACATTGCACCAATTTTACATTGCACCAACACCAGCAAAAATTGATTCCCCTCCGAACCTGAAAGGGAGTCCTTTTTGATGATGGTCATGATAATCGGAGCATTCCCCGTCCCTGGAATTCCTCGTCCCTAAAACGCGGGAGTCCGCGAGGAACGGCGAGAATACGCCTGATGATCCCGACAATGACGGTGAATGTGTCCAGTAGTGCTGTAAATGCCGCATTCAATGCTGCATTTTATTTATTTTTTTGTCCGAAAGCTGTTACCTTTATTTCTTCTCTGGCACTTCCAGAATACCGAAATTTAGCCTTAAGCTAGTTGCCCACAGAACGCGAATCTTTTCCGCGCGGACACGTTCGATGTAGAAACATCCCGTTTTCTTCGGGTAGGGTGAAATCTCTATAGAGAGATTTCACCCTACCCGAAGAAAACGGATATTTCTACACCGTCATCGGCGGGATCATAAAAAAGAAAATTAACATTACGAGGTATAGGACTTTCAACTTTGAGACTAAATTACCGGCCTTGTATAACTGCTGTGAGTCAGAGAGTTGTTGTAATTGTTATCTGGCTTCTTCTTGTTGGAATAGTACAACTTTTGCAAATTAATGTTCTTTTTTATGAGAGTTTGAAGGCTTCAAAGTTTGTCAACAAAGACGAAGCTCAACAAAGGCTCGCGTCCTTTGGTCGGTTGTGACGCGCATTTCAAGGAACGCGTCACAACCGACCAATAGGATGCGACTTCCTCTTTGCTTACACACTTTGAAGCCTTCAAATTCAAACTCTATCCAAGGCCGGTAATTTAGTCTCAAAGTCGAAAGTCCTATGCTTCCTAATGTTAAATTTTTTTGTTATTCTCCCGTCCGTTTTTTTCAGGTAGGGTGCATTCTCTCTATACGCCTTTGGTTTCGAAAATTCTGCTGAAACGTTTATCTTTTTGTTGAAGAAGAAGAAGTTTTCTGACAAGTTTGGGCAAAAGCAGTTGTTTTTCCTTTTTATCTCTTTCATATGGATTGCTTTGTAGTTTTCTAATTGCCTAGCTAACAGCAGCTGGAAGAAGTGGTCCAAATTAGGCAAGGTATTCCCTATTTATCATTTTCTGCTTCGGTAGGGGTTGGTATCAGCTTGAAATTTTCGCCCACTGCCTTTCGCCCACTGCCTAGCCACCTCAAAATGCCCACACCAACCAGATACCAACACATGGGGCACTGCATGTGATTGGGAGGTAAGGGTGGTAGTGCTTGAGATGCGGATAAAGAATATGTAGAAATGCCCATCAAATCACTGCCCCTGCCCCTGCATATAAGGATCATCTTAAAGCTGGGTTGGCGCACAGGGGCGTCACTAGCCTTTTACCTTTGGGGGGGGGGACGTACGGTATGTGCCGATGGACTATAAAATGTGCCGACAAAAAAACGCCTTTAATGCATCAGTTGCCTTTTATTCCTTTAATTAGGGTAGCCACAAAAACACCTAGTGGCAAAAATTGGCGATTTTGTTGTAATGAATGCATGAATTGCTGTGAATTTTCCTTATCAGTTTTTTTACCTATCTAAAACATCTCCAAAAAATATTTTAAAAATACCATTGAATTCAGGACAAAATTGTCTATTTTATAAGGCTAACAGTAAGATGTCCTAGCTATTTAATATTATTTCTTAATATTCAATGTAAATTTAGATGTAAAAAAAAGTAGCTGAACTTGCCTGCAAAAATTTGTTGATACTAAGGAGGAAAAGTTAGCAGCCTATAGCAGCAATAGGTCTAATGGACTATAACCTTGATGATCATATTCATATTTTCTCATCTAACTCACTTACTGGGGCTCCCCATGCAATCAAAACCAGCTCAAAATCACCCAGTTTCATAGAATTTCATTGAAGCACATAGTTCCAAGCTGGTCACTAGATGGACAAAACCCTAAAGTCAATGGATGAACATAGGCATTTTCTTATGTAAAATACTGTTTTCTAAAGAAGATTTAAGATGCTTAGAGACAAGATAGAGAGGTGATTTTGGCCTCAAATCAAAGCTAAAAGATAAGAGAATCACATTCTGATCTTCAAAAGCTCAGGTTTGATTATTTTTTTTTTTAGTGGCTACCCTACTTTAATGTAATTTCGTATATTAAAATCCACATGTTCGGTTTTTCATTTCAGGTTTCGCTATAAAGCGAAGCATCTATCGACTGTACCCTGAACAAGTTAAGACTATGCGCCGCAGGCGAAATTTTTTAGATCTGCCTTTTTTCGGGAAAAATTTGGCTGCACGTACATAAAACTGTTTCATATCCCAAGGATTTCAGTCCTAAAATGCCAACTAAGTGAAACACCATTCGTCCAAGTAGAGAGTATTACAAAATGCGCCGCAGGCGAAATTTGTGTAAAACTAACTGTAATGCATCAGTTGAAATTGTCCCTTTGACGTAAATTCGTATATTTATTCGGCTTTTCGTTTCAAACTTTAGCTATGAAGCGAAGCTTCAAACGACTGTATCCAGAACAAGTTAAACTAAGCGCCGCAGGGGATTTTTTTTTAATCTTTCTTTTTTTCGGAGAAATTTGCAACAAAAAATGTTTGCAGAATTTGATTTCTTACGTATAAAAAGAACCCGACGTGCCGACAAGAATACAGACGGCCGACAGACGCATTTCATAATTCGATTTCGTCTGTGTTTTGCACAAGACTGTAAAGAACTTTATTTCTTACGTGTAAATAGAACCGACGTGCCGACGAAACTTAAACTTTCAGGACGCGCCCGATACACGTTTACAGAATTTGATTTTTTATGTGTAAAAGGAACCCGATGTGCCGACGCCCGACAAAACCATATATCATTTTATTTCTTCTGTGATTGCCCGACTAGACTGTACAGAATTTGATTTCTTACGTTTAAAAATAACTCGTTTGCCGACGAGACTTGCACTTCCCGGGTGTGCCCAAAAAGTTTGCAGAATTTGATTCCTTATGTATAAATAGTACCCGATGTGCCGACGAGTCGACCGAAGCCCGACAAAAGCATACATTTTTTTTTCTTCTGTATTCCTTATGTATAAAAAGAACCTGATGTGCCGAAGAGAATACCGAGGGCCGACAATAGTATGCAGAATACGATTTCTTCAGTGTTTTGCCCGACAAATGTTTGCAGGGTTTCATTTGTTGCGTATAAAAATAACCTAATTTGCCGATGAATCAATCGACTCCCGACAAAAGCATACAAAATTTAATTTCTTCTGTGCCGAAGAGAATACCGAGGGCCGACAATAGTATGCAGAATACGATTTCTTCAGTGTTTTGCCCGACAAATGTTTGCAGGGTTTCATTTCTTGCGTATAAAAATAACCTAATTTGCCGATGAATCAATCGACTCCCGACAAAAGCATACATAATTTAATTTCTTCTGTGTTTGCCGTCGCTTCGTGCCGACAAACAAGTGAACTTTCGCCGGGACCTTTGGGGGGGAGTCCCCCCTCCTCCCCCCCCCATAGTGACGCCCCTGTTGGCGCAATGCCGGTTTCAGTGCAAAAGCTGGATGAGATGTTTCGCTGCAGAAATAAAAAAAGGAACGGCGGGGGAGGGGGGGGGGCAGTGAGGCCTATGTCTGGGCGTTTGGCAGCAAGGGCAGCAGTGCTTGAAACGCCGAGGCAAAAAAATGGAGAAACCCTACACCAAATCATCAACCACATTAAAATTTCCAAAAGTAACTACCTCCCGGTGTTGGCGGTACTGATTGGATGCCAATCCAAAAATGGAGGAGCACCCTCCAGATCACCACATTGTTGGGGGCGGTGGTAAGTGACATCCTCGTCGTGCCCCTGGGGGGCTGGGAGCTATGCTTGGTACTTTTGGCTTTTGCTTTTGTTTTGTTTCTTTGCTTCATTTTGCTTGCATTTGTAGCATGGTTAACACTAAGCTTTAGCCCCCCTGGATAGGAACGTGATGTCTCCAGTGACCCAGGGCAGCCTTGCATAATGGTGTTCTTGCCCATGAATACCACTCTCAGCCTGCTAACCTAAACTTACCCCCCTCCGGCAGGGGCTGGAGGCCAGGCTGGCAGCTAGGGCAGCTGTTGGCGGCTGGATGTGGTCCATCTGGACCTCTGGAGTTGAAGTCGTCAGTGACAGAAACAGTTGCCTGCAATGTTGTTTCAATCAAAGGCAATGAGGCTCTGTCAGCTGAAAATGACTTAAGTGCCTGTAAGGTCTCTCAGATCCAAGGCAATTAGATTTAATCATGTCAGTTTATTGACAAGATTGAGCTGGAGTCCATCAAAATGAGCAAGAGTCCAAAAGATGCAGGAAGATTCTGCAAATCAAGTAACAAAGAATTTAGAGGGAAAGCCCCCAGCAAAAGAGTGGTGTTTCATCAACTGTGTTTAGAGTGATGGTTCAACATCAACTGTATTTTAGAGTGATGGTTTACCATCAATTGTACATTGGGGTACTGAGACAATGGGCCATTTGTGGCCTGAGTTTCGGCCAAAGTTTTTGGCCTACCCCACATTATAAATAAAATCACCACATTGTTAAAATTCGTGACAAGTCAAATGAGGTAAGCACGTCCAGGTGTTGGGCGGCAGTGCTTGAAACACCCAGGCGAAAAATGGAAATACGCCCACCAAATCCCTGCCCTCATTACAGTTCGCAAAATTTCGGATAGCTAAGTATGTGTGGGCATTGGGAGGTAAGGGGGGTAGTGCTTTAAACGCGCAAGTGAAAAATGGAGAAACGCCAATCAAATCACTGCCCATGTTGAATTTTGTAAAAAGTCGAATGAGCTAAAGGTGCCTTTGGGTACCTAAGTATGCAGGGACGTTGGGAGGTAAGGGTGGCAGTGCTTAAAAGGTCCAGGCAAAAATGGAGAAATGTCCACCAAATTACCCCACACATAACAGTTGGCAAAATTTTGCACTAGCTATGTATGTACGGGTTTTCGTTGTTTGTAGCTGTTGGTGGTGAGCATCTTATAGGTAGAAATGAAAGAGTTGATTGGTCGGAAAGACCAGTAATGCAAATTTACCTTGTTTGTCCTCAAAACCAAGTGGCCTAAAGAGGCTAAAAACAGCCAAACCCTTGTGTTATTTGTTGTGTAGTTGAAAATTGAAGTTTTCAGTTGTCTTCAAATACAGAAGCCACAACACTACATAGTGTGATGTGTCTTTTAAGCTCAAGTTCTGTTTAATACCAAATCTGAAGAAAGGCAGACATTTAAATACACTTATTGTAATTCCATGTGAAATAACATAGACTACACTGTCAGAAGTTTCATAACAGATTGCGCATAACACTTTCAAGAATAACACTTTTTCACTGAGAAATAAAGTGCTATGACCAATTAAGTTTACACTATTTCGTGCCTAGATCTCCAACAACACCTTCAATTGGTAAAAATGCTACACTGTCAGAAGTCACATAACGACAACAGAAGGATGCCCGGTTTCAACAGATAACACTTTGGGATGTTGAGCGTGTTCCACCCCTCTACCATTAGTAACTATTAGTTACTATTTCCGTTCCAGCCTCACGAAAAGTTACTACGCTGACCGTTCCAACCTTCTCAAAATAGTAACTAATAGTAACTATTTGCTTACCACGCTCGGGAGCGTAGTTAGCGTAGTAACTACGCATCTCTGTAACGTGATTGGTCGATCAGCCCGCGGCCTGATATTTGACCGAAAAAATTCAAAAAGCGTTCCAGCCTAGCGTAGTAACTACGGTAACTAGCGTAGTAACTACGGTAAGTAGGGTGGAACACGCTCGTTATCTGTTGTATTTCTTTCGTTCCCGTTAGTATTTTTACCAATTGAAGGTGTTGTTGGAGATCTGGGCACGAAATGGTGTAAACTTAATTGGTCACAACACTTTATTTCTAAATGAAAAGATGTTATTCTTGAAAGTGTTATGCACTATCTGTTATGAAACTTCTGACAGTGTAGTCAACAAAAACCATTGTCGATCCAGATCCAGAGCATCAAACTGAAATTAGATTTCGTACAGTATAATCTTTTGTTACCCATCATGCAGGAAAGATGAATTGATGAAGTAGGCTATTTTATTTTTTATTTTTATTTTTTTACTTCAGCCGTAGCCATATAGGCCTACATAAGAAAAACACACATTAACACTAACAAGAGCTGTAAGCTCATATGGCACTTGCAAGGCTTGGTATATGATCCTGGGCCCTTTAGGATCATGAATAGCCTATATGGTTTGGTGAAAAGAATTTTTTTTTTTTTTCGGTTAAGATGCGCACTTTAAGGGTGTTAAGAAATTTATTTCTAAGCAAAACCCTTGAGGCAAAAATGATCATGGGCTCATGGGGATCATGAAAATGTAGGTTTTGCTTAAAATTATATTTTGGACTTTGCGGTTAAGATGAGTACTTTAAGGGATGGTCGGATCTGGGAAGTGACAATTTATAAGCCAATCTTGTCAAGTCTCTAATGTTCAAGCCAAGTTTCATCGTCCTAGCACATCTTGAAGTACCTTAAATTGCGATAACCGGAATTCTGGATCCCCCTCCAGCTCACCGCAGAGTTACCGAATCCGGTCCAGTTCTATTACTGATGTATCTAGGGCTTACGCTTGTTCTTCCCACCAAGTGTCATCCCAATCGCTGTATTCTAAGCGTGTCATTGGACATCTGAGACATTAGTTCTTTCCGAATGTCAAGCTTCATTAAGTTCCGATCACCCGTTCAAAAGTTGGACAACCTCAAGATTTGGATTCCCCCTCCTCCACTCCCCCACGATGGGCACATCGGAGAAACAACTATTCTTAAGTTAAAATTGTAAAGTCCCTGATATGCCTGCCAAGTTTCGTCGTCCTAGCACATGTGTAAGCATCTTAAGTCGGGATCACTGGAATTCCGGAACCCTCCCTCTAACTCCCCCCACAGTACTCGTATTCGGTCCGATCTTGTCAACTATGTATCTAAGGCTTGTGCTTGTTCTTCCCACCAAGTTTCATCCCGATCCGTCCACTCTGAACATGTCACACAGTTTCCGGTCCCCCCCCTCCAACTCTCCCCAAAGTCACTGGATCCATTCCGGACTTAAAGTGTGACATCTGAGACACGAGGTCTTTCCAAATATAAAGTTTCATTAAGATCAGACCACCCGTTCAAAAGTTATACTTGCCTCAAGATTCCGGATTCCCCATCCCTCCACTCCCCCCACGGTGGTCGGTTCGGGGAAGTGACTATTTCCAAGTTAGTTTGGTCGGGTCCCTAATATGCCTGCTAAGTTTCAGCTTCCTAGCTCATGTGTAAGCATCTTAGTCGGGATCACCGGAATTCCGGAGCCCTCCCTCCAACTCCCCCCACAGTGCTTGAATCCGGTCCAGTCTTGTCAACTATGTATCTAGGACATGTGCTTGTTCTTCCCACCAAGTTTGATCCCGATCCGTCCACTCTGAGCATGTCACACGATTTTCGCCCCCCCCCCTCCAGCTCCCCCCAAAGTCACTAGATTCATTCCGGAGTCGAATTGTGACGTCTGAGACACGAGGTCTTTCCGAATATAAAGTTTCATTAAGATCCGATCACCCGTTCGAAAGTTAAACTTTCCTCAAAATTCCGGATTCCCCATCCCTCCACTCCTCCCACGGTGGTCGGATCGGGGAAGTGACTATTTCTAGGTTAGTTTGGTCGGGTCCCTGATATGCCTGCCAAGTTTCATCGTCCTAGCTCTTCTGGAAGTACCCTAACTCGAGAACAGTGGACCGCCCGACCGACCGACAGACCGACGGACCGACAGACCGAAAAGTGATCGGTATATGGCACTTGAGCGAAGCTGCAAGTGCCATAAAAAACACACATAAACACAAATGTAACAAAATCAGTGAACCACAAGTTCATAACTCCATTTTTTCCACAAAGGCAGTGAAAGTTGTAAAATTGAAGTGGAAAGAGTTTGGATTAGGTTGGTATCTGACCTCAAAAGGCTATAATAGTTTAATAAAAGAAAATAATGAAAATAAAAGACAGAAAGAAATTGGAATTAGGCAAGGTTGGTGTATGTTTATTTAACAGTTGGTTAAGAATACATAACGGGTTCTTTAGAATACTTAATCAAAATATACGGATTTCAGCATTCCTAAAGAAAAAAAAATCATACTACAATAGGTTAATAAATATTTTTTATTTTTTTACTATAAGCTGTCTTACATACTTTGTGTTTTTATATCGAAGTACCAAACAGTAACCACTTTTCAGGAGAAGATGAGCAAACAGCCTTTTGGTGGATTGAACAACTCAGGAGGAAAAAGCAAAAACTCAGCTAAAGTCTATCCTGGAACTGCTGCTGTTGCCAACCAGGATGTGATGACTCAACCAATCCCTCTCACCACAGTTTCGGACCTTGCCAGTTTTTTTGAGTGCCCAGTGTGTTTTGAATATGTCCTACCTCCAATCCTTCAATGTCACTCCGGACATTTAGTGTGTTCCAACTGTCGGCCGAAGCTAACATGCTGTCCAACATGCAGGGGACCCTTAGGTGAGTTTATACTTTTTTGCATTACAGAACTGGCAATGTGGGGCAACTACATCAGGGCAAAAAAAAAATCGGGACATGCTACCATTATTTCAAGATTGGGTTATTTGTATACCTAATTTATTTTTATTTAAACAGATGTTTCTTAATACACTCCATAGCACCAGAACTATTGCTAGTTTTGATGGAATATGGTGGCTAAAGTAAATATATCCCTTGGAGTTCTGTTTTTCTGAATTTTGAATTTCCCGCTCAGGTATTAGTATTGAAGCTACTGGGTTTATGTTATCGTTTGTCGCGTTTTTTGTCACCTATCTACCAAAGCCTTGGTTCATTTTCCCGTTTTTTTTTATACCAAGTGCTTACCGTTTTTGGACCAAGGCCTTTGTCCTTTCTGCCCAGGCATGCGGATAAAGGAGATTCGCAGCTCCCAAGATGAGTTGACCTGTCTGCTCAGGAGAACGGCGCCTGACTCCTCTCTGCCAAAAAAGGTCAAATTAACAGAAACGAGAGAGGACTCTCTGGTGTTATTAAGCTCTGTTGTTTTTCAGGCAATATCCGCAACCTTGCTATGGAGAAGGTGGCAAGCACAGTCTTCTTTCCTTGCAAATACGCCAATTCTGGCTGCACAGCTAGCATGCTGCACACAGACAAAACCGAACATGAAGAAACTTGCGAATTCCGACCCTACTCCTGTCCCTGCCCTGGTGCCTCGTGCAAGTGGCAAGGGTCTCTGGAACTGGTTATGCCCCACCTCCTTCAGCAGCATAGATCCATTACTACGCTTCAAGGTAAGTTCTCTTATTAGAAAAGATCTTTCCATGGTAAAGAAATATCGGTTTTTGAAAACTCCAATAATTGCCCTGTGAAATTAGCGATTCTAGAGCTGGCGCTCGTCAACTCTATCCAGATTCCCTGCGTTTCAAAGTGGAGGCACGACGCGAAATATTTGAAAACTGTGCGCTTCGTAGAGCGTGTTCCACCCTACTTAACGTAGTTACTACGCATGACGCACGGATTTAGGGTTCTTGGCGTCAAGGCTGGAACGCATTTTTCTATTTTCGGAAAAATATTATGCCACGGGCTAATCGAGCCAATCAGGTCACAGAGATTCGAAGTGACCACGTTTACTACGCTCCCGAGCGTGGTAAAAAATAGTTACTATTTCGATAAGGTTGGAACGGTCAGCCTAGTAGCTTTTCACGATGAAATTAGTAACTAATAGTTACGATTTTTACAAGGGTGGAACACGCTCGTAGTAAAAGATGCGAAAAGACAAGAAAAAGAACACACAAAGACTTATGAGAACCGACACACAAGGTAAACCTCATGCCCCTGTTTTTCAAGAGTTTTTGGCAGACCTTGAAACGTTCTTCGAAGTTTGCGCTGCTCGACTGGAAAACTCGGCTTGGCCTAAAAAGCGCTGGAAGGTCGTAGGTGCAAAAAGGTGGTAAATCTTAAAGTATTTAATTCTAAAGCTTCTGAGGCTTATAATTCCAGAGAGAGAGAGAGATAGAATTTTTAATGAGAAAACAAAATGAATATATGTGAACAGGGGCCGCCCCGTTTTATCGTTTTATCGAGGTATCCATAGTCGCTGCATGGGACCAAAGACGAAGGTTCTATCAGATTATTTGTTCTTGAAAAAAGGCAGAATAAGTTTAGTAAGAGGGGTCCTTTAAGGCTCTGGACTGTTTACGAGGCTCCGACATTGGAATCCTAGACTTTCCGATTTACCAGTAGCAACAAGCCATGTCCAAGGTCTGTTGGCTCTACCTTAGCGTTTAAAGGGCTCTTTACCAGTAGAGAGATGTGTCGTACTGTTTGGCCCTGAAAGGTTATATTTCCTTGGTTATTGAAAAGTTATAGAAGGTAGCCGAACGGGTTGGGATAGGCTTTGCTGGTTTGAAAGAATAAATGAGAAATATTACACCCCGCCAATGTTCTCATGTGATTTCTCCATGTGTGTTTGACAGAACGGTCAGTTACATGACTGTAGCAATTTGCATATTCTTCAAAAAAGCGGTTGTGAGCCATCTGTAGAAGTTGTAAAAAGTGCCAGATTTGCGGAGCTCCACCAGTTCAAAAATTATAACTGGTATAGGCCTATCCGGTTTAGTTTTAAATTATTTATTTTGTTTTCATTAAATATAATTTTTCTACCTGTTAAAGGCAGCTCAAAAGACGGTTGTAAGGCTCTCAAAGTTCTTGGCAAAGCATCTTCCTTAAAATTTCTCCCCGCTCACAACAGAAAATTATTTAAAAATAAAAAAATTATATTGACCATATCGTTATATATACCATATCAGCATATCGACCCTTGACTTTCACAATGGGACAAAATGACAAAAAGCAATTTGACCAAGGGAGCGAAAAAAATTTCATTCACTCTTATTTACGGATTGCTTCTGGCCTGGACAGATGGAAAAAACGGAAAAGCTCGAAGGGGCAATTAAACGTCGATGCTGATAAAATCCATAATTAATTTTGTTTTTTTTTACTATAAAATCATGTCCCTTTATGGAAGTCAGATACACAGCGCAGTTCCAGTTTTTCAGATGCTTCCGAAACGGGACAAATGACTGTGTAGTGGCATTTGTCCAGTTTTGCCTTGTCTGACGTCGGAGCCGGTGTTTGAAAGAACAGGACAAATGCGATTTTTTTCTACTTTATGAACATTTTAAACGATAATTAAAAGTGGTATTTGTAAATATTAAGGAAGAAATTTGTGATGAAGAATGGATGCTAGCATAAATGAATGTTGGGTTTACGCTAGCGTTCTTCTTCGTGTCTCTATAAGAACATCTATTGCGAACTGAGAGAACGCGAGCTGTAAGAAGTAGATGGCCGGTAGCGCGCCGAAAAACGAGAAAATCTCCCTGTTCTTTCGGGTTTCATCTTCCTTAAGTCAGGATCCCTGTTCTGAGCCAGGATCCCTGTTTTGATTTTACTCAACGAACCCGGCTGCTACGCCCAGCCTGCTACTAATTCGTTGACAAAAATGTCTGTAGAGCTGAGGAATCAGTTCTGGATCCTTTTAACCTACTATACTGCACTGTCAATTAATGTGTGTGTTTTCTTTCTCTTCTTTTCTGTACTTCACTTTTGAAAATGGCGGGTCATAAATAAGTTACTTAGCCTACTTACTTACTGTCGATTCCTATGGTCTGTGCGAAACCGGGATTCAGCGGAAAATGAGGGACGAGCGGAAGTGGTCTTGACGCGGACTTTTTGGTACTTTTGAAGACCTGGGACCCTCTGCTTTGTTAACATAGAACTTGGTTACCTCGGTATATGTGAAATCTGCATGTATTGTAGTCAAATTTGTCTCAGTAATTTCACAGATACCGCGATCATTGCTTTGTTTGTATCACCAAATTGTACCCAGCTTTGGTGTGAACTAGCGATGTGGTTTATATAGACATTGCAGACTCGAGGATTTCTTCGAACCCGTTCTGTTGCGAGCTGCATTTCTGCAGAAAAAGCTCAGAACCCTCCTAGGATGGGTTGTTTAGCTGGTTGTATAGTAATTTACGATCATCTCCCCGTCCACGTCTGTTATTTCGGCTTTTCTGTTTTTTGCCTCTGTATCCCTTCCGCCAGCAACGAGTTCGCAGTATGGACTGCCGAGGCCGTGCGACAGACTTCCACATACGACTCTGCAGACTCGGGAGTTCCTCCGTTAGCTCGGACTGCCGAGCAAACTGCCGGGCATGATAGACGTTTCCACAAGCTGATTTACCGAAAATTCTATCAATACTCTAATTTTCTGAATTGGAATACCGTCCAATACTCGGATTTTCGAATTGGGATACCGCACAATTCGCGGCAAAAGACGGACATGACATAAGATGTCCAATCATAAAGTATAGTACGAGTCTGATATTCTAGTCATAGAGGTTACAACTCCTTCTGCCCTGTTCCTCCATAATTGTATATTGTCCTTCGTCAGAGTCAGTTCATTTAAAACTGCAGCAAACAAATCATGTTCGAACCAGTTTCTAATGTCTCTCTTGGTGTTGCGCGGTGACTGACAGATAAGTAAAGCAGTAAACTTGGTAAATTAGGTCAAATTTGGGGACGTGGGACAAGTGCTTGTTGCTCTCATGAACAACCCCTTTCTAGGCGAGGATATCGTTTTTCTGGCAACGGACATCAACCTCCCCGGTGCAGTGGATTGGGTCATGATGCAGTCCTGCTTCGGTCATCACTTCATGCTCGTCTTGGAGAAGCAGGAGAAGTTCGACGGTCATCAGCAGTTCTTCGCTATTGTTCAACTCATAGGCACAAGAAAACAAGCGGAAGGGTTCGCGTACAGGTAAAATTCGATTAATTCCCTATTAAAGGACACCTGTACAATGAAACCATACTTGAACACACCATGGAGAATGTATTTACAGACATGGCCACGGAGAGCATTCTTCTTCTGAGCGTGACGTTATCGAAATAGGGATGTTCGTTTCTGGAGGTTTGCATATACAGACTCCAAGACAAAAAGCGCAATACATTCAAATCTTGTACAGCGCTAGCAGGATCGTATTGGAATTTCTTCTAGATATACGTTTGGGCTTAAAGGACACCTGAACAATGAAACCATACTCCTCCTAGCAGGGTTGCCACTGCTAGTGATTTGTCACAATTTTTTTTTTATGTTTATATCCCAAAATTAATTCAGTTTTAGTGGTTTTCACATACAAAAAATACCACAAAAATCACGAAGTCTCGAGAACAATCGCACAAATTTTGCATTTCTTCTTACGGTAATTTTTATTAACAGTGGGAGATTTTGTTTTTGTCTGGTGCTTTAAGCCCAGTCCTGTTCGGATCCTTTGAGGCGTCCTCAAATTCTGAATTCAGCTTACATAGGCTAAGCGCGATGTACTCTGCTGCGTTTCTCAAGTTTATAAACCCGTCCCTGCTGTTTTCATCCTCTCACAGCCCCTTTGGTTTTGATGAGAGAGGTTATTTCACTAATGCACTCAGAATTCTCACTTGATTTCATCCTTCCATAAGCAACAGCTAAGCAGTTTAACAGGAAATCCAAAATAACTTTTTATGGATTGCCTGCCATCTACTGGGCTACAAGAGAACTATGTCGGAGTTTAATCTTTGTTCATAGATGGTGAGTGGTTGCTTCTAATATCCGTGGATCCTCTTATCCCAAATCGGCGATGTACTCAGCGAGTCAGTTCGTATATCCCGCTGCGCCGTTCTTTAGCATATAAGAACAACTAGATACTGTATTTGAAATAATAAGACCAGAAAACCCACAGTTAAGCCACGCCTTTTTTCAATTTTACTCTTACTTTTGTGCAGAATTGTTGAAAGAAAAAATGTGATCAGAAAAGGTTCCTATCTAGAAACGATAAACACGATGTTTACTATTTTTGTCTACTTTGTCCCGATGCCCCTTACCCCGCCCCTAACCTAATATTAAATGTAGGATATTCAGACTTTCTGAAAAGACAGCTTATATTTGCCGAGGAGCTCATTGGTCGGAAATACTGGGTATGCAATTCCTTCCATCGTGTGCCCTTTACAGATCCTGAACGTATCCTGTTATTGTGCGTGAGTTGGAGGGTGGGGAGGTCCTAGAAGTTCCGCGGCCCGCGTAAATGGAATGAAGTTTGGTAGGCAGAAGCCCTAGATGTGCCATTTATAAATCCAGTCAATGTGGGGGGGGATTAAAGGGGGGTCCCAGAAATCTTATGATACGCGAGTAGCCGAACGGCTGGAGGAACCGGAACGAAGGATGCGGCTTCAGTGAAGGGGTAGCGAAAATCTTATGGCAGATGTAACTGCAAGGTAGCGTTCCAGTGAAGTTATTACAAGTTACGATGATAAGAGGAGGGGCGATCGTCGTATTGTGGTAGTTATCATGCTCTCTGGAACGCAAATAATAACAACGCGTACATACGTCATCACTCTTACGGGAGTTCCTGCAGTACCGATAGTTATTATCAATTATGATGCTCGCGACCATCATAAGTAAATCGTAACGATCGTAACAGTCCTGGAACGAAAATAATAAGTGGGAGGAGCCAATTTACTTATTACGGCGGGCTCTGGAAGGGCAATAATAACAAGAATAGTAACAATCGTAACTAATAGTAAGTCGCTGGAACGCTACCTGGAACGGAACGGAACGCGAGGTCGTTACGAAATTGGTAGTTAGAACGGTTGTATGCCCAAAAAGCACCTCCTAAAAGACCGGATGCTGAATAAAAAAATGTGCTGTCATCCAGAATTAATCCAGTGGAAACCTTTGACTTCCGGATCTGACAATCCTTACGGGTTGTGGGAGGGGTTATTAGGGACATGTGACATGTTATCTCACTAACATGTGATCCGACATAATCTTGACTCGTTGCATAAGCACTACGCCCCGGATAAGCAGTTTAACCATACCGTAACCTTTAATTTTCATAATAGCTCGTACAATTCAGTCGCTAGCATTGGGTCTTCACATAGTTGACAACTAGTCCGTATGTAACACTTCGTACAGTTTACGCTGCTTTGTGACTGGTGTTCGGTGAGTTGCGTCTGGTTCTTCATAATCCGGTAAGATTGTTCTGTGAAGGTTTGAGTTCAGGCTTTCCATAGTCACTTTGTGTCGTCTATCAGAGAAAGTAGAGAGACCAGGCTTGGCTAGCCCATCTTCATACGAAGAAATTTTCGGACCTTATCCGGCCACATTCAAGTGCTGTATAAATTTACAGCGCTTGTTACTGATATCTCCTGTGTTTTAATGGTAACATTATAATTAAAATTCTGGGCTGTGAGAATCAGGCTTTAAGGGTGAAGGTAGTGTAGACAGATCTTTTTAAGGTAGATTCTTATTTTTATCTTTTTTTTAATCCCGGCAGAAAAATATCCGCACTATCATTTTTTTTAATTTCAATTCACTTTATTCGAAAAACATGCGACGGACAGAGCCGATTTTTAGTTTTTGTTGTCATAAAATAAACATGTATGTCAGTTGATGAGCCAAAATTAACATACAAAAAATAAATATATAATTATTTTACAGACTAAAAAATCGACCCGGCATTAAACAACTTACTGATAAACAGCAATTGATAACTATTTTACAGTCTAAAAAATCGACCCGGCATTAAACAACTTAACAAACGAGGGCACAAAACTAAGCTCATAACGAGCATGCTCTATCAGCTCTATCTTAGTCGAAAGAATCGCTGTCAACGTATAAAAGACCAGTTTTCCAACTGTCCGGTATTTGAATTAATTCCGATGTTAGGTGTCCCAACAGCTCTCGAATCTGACTACTCATCTGGCATAGTTAAACGTTCTATCTCGTTAACCAGAAAAAAGTACATTGTCTAAGTAGTGGTTGTGATGGAACAGCACAGTAGATCCCGTGATTAGCATTTTAAGTTAATCATGAATGGTGATTAGCTAGTGAGCTTTCCAGATCAAGTGGTGTTTATGATAATAGTATATTGTCAGCTGGTTGTGTTAAATTTTATTCGCTTTGTACTATTATTGGATGCACGTCCACAAGAACAGCAATCTTAAAGTCCTTGTCCGAACCCTTGTTAACCCTGATCCAGTCTTCCTATACAAATGTCTATCCGTCTCTTCAGAAGAGATAACTTTGGAGGCTTAAAACGCATTTGATTGCATCGCATTGATCAACCAATTTTGAGCAAGAAAGAAAATAAAAAGGAAACAGGACGACCAGTACCTACCCTATTTTCGTAAGGACGACTCGATCTGTTGAAAGCTCAGATTTAAACTAAAAATATGCTTTTGCCAATTATCCACTGATGATCTGTATTGCCCTGTGACAACTTTTGTGAAGGGGAGAGACGGGAAATACAGTGTAGCGAAAAACAGTGATCTTTATTTTTTCAAGTCCGGTATAATAAATACTGCAGCTATTCAGCCAATGAATGGTTTATGTAGCCGCGACTGAACCGAGTTACCAATGACTTTAATTGCGCGGGTGCTGATGTTTGGTTCAGATGAGGCTGACACCTGATAAATAATATAATGCAAACGTGATTAACGGAAGTGAAGAAAGATGATTTACAAAATGATGTACAAAAACCATCACATGCCCATGCAAGGGATTTCAGGTTCAGGTTCAGGTTCTTTTTATGGCACTTGCAGCTTCGCTCAAGTGCCATATACCGATCACTTTTCCGTCGGTCGGTCTGTCTGTCGGTCGGTCGGTCGGTCGGTCCGGTGATCGCGAGTTAGGGTACTTGCAGATGTGCTAGGACGATGAAACTTGGCAGGCATATCAGGGACCCGACCAAACTAACTTGCAAATAATCACTTCCCCGATCCGACCACCGTGGAGGGAGTAGAGGGCGGGGGAATCCGGAAAATTTAGTAGTTTTTGTAAAACCCCTACCCCTTTCTTTACACTAGTAGGTCTGCGCGCGGCGTGACGTCACTCTTTGCATCGGATCACTCTGTTAACATTGGAAAGAGCTAGTGCATTCGAGGGTCAAAGGGGTTTGTATCTGTGGTGCAGTGCGGGGGAATATGGAAAATTGAGTGTTGTGTAACTTTTGAACGGGTGATCGGATTGGGACGAAACTTAATACCTGGATGAATGACATATCTCTGATGTTCCATTTGAAGTCCGAACCGGATTCGACAGCTATGGGGGAATTGGGGTGGGGGAAGACCGGAAATCTCGAGAAACGGTTATAATGGAGGGATCGGAGTAAAACTTGCTGGGAAGAACAAGAATCTGCTCCAGATAATTTGTTTACACGTTTGGACTGGACCCGGACACTTGGGGGGGGGAGGTGGAGGGGAGTATCACGGAATTCACGACGAAACTTGGGAGGTGTATCAGGGACCCTATCAAACTGACTTGTAAATAAAAATTCACTCGATCCGATAGTCGTGAGGGGATCGGAGGGAGGGGGAATCCGGAATATTTAGCCATGCGTAACTTTGGAACGGGTGATCGGATTCGAGTGAAATTTAATAACTGAACAGAGGGCGTGCCTGTGGTGATCTTTTTCATGTCCGGACCGGATCCGACAAAAATTGGGGGGGGGGAATACGTGACCGGATTGGACTGGAGAGATCGGGATGGAACTTTGTGGGAATAACAAACAAGTCCAAACTGAACCGGATTGGCTCCGGCGACTGTGGGGGGAGTTTGAGGGGCGGGTCCGGAATTCCGGTGATCGCGAGTTAAGGTACTTCCAGATGTGCTAGGACGATGAAATTTGGCAGGAATATTAGAAATTCGACAAGATTGGCTTAGAAATCGCCACTTTTCAAATCCGACCATTCCCTAAAGTACCAATCATGACCGCAAATTAAGAAAAATACTTTTAAGCAAAATATGCATTTCCATGATCCCCATGAGCTCATGATCATTTTTGCCTCAAGGGTTTTGCTTACAAATGATGTTCTAGCTCCCTTAAAGTGTGCATCTTAACCGCAAGGTCGAAAAGTACTTTTTATCAAACGATACATCTCAACCCATGATCAGTTGTCCCACAAGGGTTTTGCAAAAAAAATAATTTCTTGCACCCTTAAAGTGCGCAAATTAGTGGGGGAAAAAATACTTATGATCATACGTATATATCAATGATCCCTAAGAGCCTGCTATCGTTTTTGCCTCAAGGGTCTTCCTTACAGATGAATTTCTAGTTCCTTTAAAGTGCGCATCATTACAGCCAAGTTCAACGATAATATACTTTTTCTCTAGCTCCCTTAAAGTGCGCATCTGAACCGCACAGTCGAAAATTACTTTTGATCAAAGAATACATCTCAACCCTTGCAAGTGCCATATGAGCTTACAGCTCTTGTTAATAATAAATTAAATAACAAAATGTCCAGAGCCCGGCTGAGAAGACAAATTCGTAATGCACGGGATGGAAAAACTTCTTTAACTAAATACAACATTTATAATTCACTACATGTCATTCATACTAATGGAATATGCGTGTTCTCCCGTCAGCACCCGGTCTCCAACACCACCCGTTGACATTTAGTTCAAGTACATTCTATACATACATACATACATTGCTCGCGGAAGGAATTTTCGAATCCGGTAATTGATGGGCCAAAAGCTGAAAAAATAAGCTTGGCTTGAGCCAGAAAACCAAAATCAAAAGAAAAGACGACCAGTATAGTCGAAAGGATCATCTGTTTAAAAGTTGCGATGTTCACTAAAGTATGCCAATGCCAATTATTCATTGATGACCCCAAGATGACCCGCGTCGCTCGTGGAATGAATTTAATAACCCGCTGATGCAGAAACCTTACAAACTTACCAGACAGCCGTTTTCGTCGAGACCGATCTGGAAGGCGAAGCCAAGCCAAAAACGTCTGGAAGTTCGGGGTGTTGGACACCCCAGATTTCATATGCCTGCAAGGTGCCATAGAGGCAACACATTCGAGAGTCAGGGGCGTCACGTATGGGGGGAAAGCCCCCCCCCCTCCCGAATATTGTCGACCAGTCGGTAAAAATATAGCCGACGTCGGTTTTTCTTCGAAACAGTCGGCTTTTCGTAAAAATAAAAACAGTCGGTTTTAAGAGAAATCAAGAAAATCAGTCGATTTTTTGTCAAAACAGTCGATTTTTTTCTTGAAAACAGTTGTTTTTTTCTGCAGAACAGTCGGTAAAAAATGACCAGTCAGTCGGTAAATACGTTGTCCCCCCCCCCCCCAAACATTTTGGCTAGTAACGCCTCTGTCGAGAGTCAATCAATATGCAAGTATGGCAGAAAAGGGAAAGTGAATGACAGTTGCAATTGGGAAGCAAAAATATTTCAAACCTTTAAGGTGACATTGGGAAAAGTTGAAGAGTAACAAAGTTAGGTATAATCATTATCATAAAAATCTGGAAGGGTTGGCTGGACTGTGCGAAAGCCCCTGACATCTGGTAGTCCGGAAGTTGAAGCCTGGCTGTAAAGCACACCTCGCACGATTAACTGTTTAGGTTCCAGTATTCAGAACTATCTGAATACTGTAAAACTAAGCTCTGCTTTTAACAAGTTATCCACGGCTTTGGCTGTTGTAAGCCTTTTCCCAGGCCTATTGACTCCAAGCAAAAACTTGGTAAATTCAAAAACCGGTTTTATGCATTAAGTAAGTAAGTATATTTATGACCCACAAAATGTTTTACAACAAAAGAAAGTGGAGTAAAGATAGTAGAAAAAAGAAAAGAACAAAGACAACAGGAAAATAACTAACGGAACATACAATAGGCCTACAACCATCAATCAAAAGAGCCTAATCAGTCGGTGATGCGGCAAAAGACGTAGACTAGATTTCTGACGGAAATCAGTGTGCAAATCTTGCAGCCGCGACAAAATGTCGGTAGCTCCGTATGATTTAATGATTTTGGAATACGATGGGACCGGGGCAGATACAGAAGAAACTTACAGTAGCGGAAATAATCTATCCTTATTCTGGATAGGATTTAGGTTTACCGATGACGGATTTTCGCATCAGGCAAAAGCGTGATACTCGTCGGGAACATAATGCGCATGGAAAATAGTGAATCATGGAAAGTGCAAAGATTAGTGAGATCTGAGATGTCATTAGGGGGTTCAGTATGGAACATATGAAATTTGGGTCTCCGGGTATAAGAATTAATTATTGCAGTTACGGAAGTAGGTTGGATAAACACTATAGGCACGATGCGTCCTTTAAGGTTCCTGAATCTGACTCATTTTTTGCCATACGGTCGCGAAGCTCTGTAGGAGTCGATGTCTCCTTGGCTTGTTAGAGGAAAGCCAACGTAATCATACACCATAGTTGGCTATTAACCAAGTTGATCTTTATCACTTCGACTATAGTGATTGATGAACAGCCAGGTCCTCCCTACTGGCAGAAGTAAACTAAGATTACCATGTGCCAACCAGCAATACAAAAAGTGTTAGACTAACTGACTTCGAGTTGAAAAACATGGTCATGATCTCAGAAAACGAAGGGTTTCTTACTCGTCGTTGTAAGGACTCGTGATTGCGTCCTTCACAGTTAATTTGCAAGGTTATTTGGATGGACGCGGGCTGGAATTGCTGCCAGGATGTTCCGCAGCATCATCGATTCATACGGAAAGGTTGAGATTTGTTCGTTGCTACAATGGAAGTGCAGAAAACCGGCCGGGAAATCCGATCGTCTCTCCCCACCATTGGGATGATATCAAATGATATATTGCTTGCATGTCCAAACAGATACAAAAAGAAAAAAAAAATCTAACAATGCCTAGCTATGAAAACCATTCTCTGTGAGTCCATCCTGTCCGCAAGAACCTTCCAATTCAGTAGGCCTACTTGTCACGAAACGCAGGGATTTTTCGTCGAAATAGGTTTTATTTTTAACCAAAATATAAACATGAAATAAAATGACAAGACTAATATATTATTGCAGCAAAAAGGAAGTCCTAAGGACTTGTTTTGCAATTTCCTATTACTACTTGTATCTAATAAATAAATATCTAAACACAACAGCTTACAATTATCCACCTAGCCTATGACTTATATAAAAAAAAAGACATGACTACTAAATAACAAAACTCCTTATTATTAATTCTTTACCAGGTTCAGCCCAATGGTCAAGTCAAATGGCAGCAGTGTTAAAACCATGGGCTACTGTTTCGAGCTGAGCGAATACGGCCTTCATAAAATTCATTCCAGATTAGTTCTTTTTTTGCCGCTAGATGCGCTAGCAGAAAGTAAACAGTGACACGTTACTTCTTGGTGTACGTTTAACCAGGTTCTATGTTCCGTTCCTCTTAAACCTCCATGTTTAAAACCGTTTAAAATGCCCTTGCCTCTGTGTGTGCTCTACCCAACTAGGTCCTGTCAAACTTCATCAAGCTTATATTAGTCAATTCTGGCTTCCGACTTCAGTGCTGACTGCCGGCTTACTTTCCCACGGGGCTAAATATTCCGGGATCCAGACCGCGATATCCTTCAAAGACAGGGGAGTAGCTCACGAGCTGCAGTAGGTTTGAAGAACTTCGCTAGATCAACTTTTTGTGCTGACAACGGAAATCGTACCGCACCACTCCGCACTGATGTGCGTTACTGACTTTTTAGCCTATTTTAATACAGATTAGGCCTATAAGATCAACTTTGCGAGAATAATTTTCCTTGTAAGACCGCAAAAGCTGAATCAGACAAGCTATACATATTATTCTGATTCCTCTTTTTATGGGCTATCGAGTGGTGCATTTTTTTAAACTGATTTGTTTTCTCAAAAACTTATACCAGCTTAACTAAACTTATACCAAGACTAATGTGTGATTGTTATTGTTTCTCTAGCGCATCTGGCTGCAATTCGTCATTGGATTCTGTGAAGGGCGTATGTAAAGGATGTGTTTCTTGCCCCCCCCCCCCCCCCCCCCCCCCCCCTGTATCTCAGGTGTCCAGTAACAGATACTGGTGAGGTGCAAAAAACTGGCACGACTACATGATAAATCGGGGAAATGACAACTTGAACTCCCGCATCTTCACACCTTAAACAAAAGAAGAAAATCGTAAAATGGTATTGTGTTACTGAATGAGAAATGAATCGCTTTGATCGGAGTTTGACAAAAAAAATAGGGGATGGTGGCTTCCAAGCTGAGCGAGGCTTTCTGAGATAAAGAAAACGGAACCCGGAAAAAAAATATGAACGCAGCTTTGCCAAAGCAAATGTCATGTAACATGTATTTAGTACACGTGCAAAGAAACAGATAATTGATTGAGTATAATAATTGAGTAACAGGCGCGCAAGGGCTCAGACGTGGAGTGTGAAAGTAAAATGTTTATCACATTTAGTATAAAAAAAACAGCGTTCAAACCAAGACATTTCACATCCCCAATAACCAAATTGAAATAACCTATTTTGTAATCATCCCACTTTAAAAGCTTCAAATAAACCGCAAGTATACATCCAAAGAAATGTTGGAGATCTTGCACGAACATCTTGAGTTCCAACAGTGAATAGTCTGGTAGCCAGTCCGACCCTTTAAACCTCTTTTCCATTAGCAAGGTAATAACAAGTACAACAAACCAAATCGTAGCAACCTAATACTCCCTTTGACACAATTCATTAAGAACGGTATATCATCGATCATACGACAAAACCGCCCAGTATCCAACTGTTCATTAGAGATTGAAGTACGTCGCGACGTCTTATGTTGCTGTTACACCAGAATCCTCATCCATAGATATATCTCCCCAAATAAACATACAAGAGTTGAACGTGAGACCTGTCATAGACGAACTTAACTTATGGGAAATCTGGTTCCAGCTGCCCATGAACGGGGGGGGGGGGGGTCGGCACCCATCAAAATGCGTATTTACACCTCTGTTTCCTCAAGTATACCAGCTTAGAGTTCGATTCAAGTCACCGGGTCAAAATCTTTTTTCATGGGCAATTTTGGCATTTTTGGCCCACTTGCCCATGAGCTTTGAAGTACGCCGCATGGTCTTATTTGTTGCTGTTACACCAAAATGCGCATTATACATACATATCCACAAGTGTAAAAGACTTGAACTCGAGACATGTTATAGACGAACGTAACTCATGGAAAATCTGGGCCCAGATACCCATGAACGGGAGGAGGGGTGGGGGGGCATCAAATTGAATATCTATACCTAAATATCCTCGACTATACTAGCTCGTGGCCGCTGTTGTCTAATAGTAGCCTACAGTAGACACTGAATTTAATATTGCTAGGTTTTTTAAAGGTTCGCCTAATAGGGCTGAAAATTCAATACGAAAATCTTGGTGAAAATCACTTATTAACTTAAAGAGGCTTGAAAATACGATGAAAATACGATTACCTCCGTTATTCTTGTTATCTGTGGACCTGTTATTTGGGGAAAAAACCTTTCATACTTATTGTGCTCAGTGTTATTTCAAATTTTACGGATCAACAACTGAACCAAACTGTCGGCTCCTTTGAACTGATAGGGCTCCTTTGAACTTATTTTCAGCCAGGCGTATAGCTGCGATCTTGTCGGGACGCCGTCCCGCCCCGTCCGTATTCTCAACTATCACTGTAAAAAGCCAATAGGGAAAAAATAAAAATCCCTCAGCAGAGTTAAAATAATTCAGCGCATTCAAGTACAAGATGCAAAAACAAGCTGGCTTTTCAGTTTGACTTTAAAAGAACTCGCGATTTCTTGTTTTGAAACAAATTTGACAGAATTGAAAAGTGTCGTGTAGTAAAGGAATTTCCCTAGTATCTTGCGTCGTTCAGTACAGAATTCATTCAACCTTCCTGTCTTCTCTTACGAAGTATAAGATCTCTGTTCCCATACACCGCAGGCTGTGTCTGTGATTGTGAAAATGACATTGCTCTTGTGCAACAAATTAGTTAATCCGCCAAAGTGACGAGAAAATAAAAGAGCAGATACACAAGTATACGCCTATGGTTCAATTCCTGATATTTCCTGATTGTTTCGTTATTTTCCTCAGAGAAGAAACCCTTCCTCAGGATTGTACCGTTGGAAGAAACAGTTTTGAAATAAGCTCAGAAAATTATTTCCGGCGTGGAGTTTGCAGTCCCTCGGCGTAAAAACGGGAGTTGAAGGATCAGCTGGTGGTTGGCAGAATTAATTTTGCAGAAGTGGTATTGGATTACATGGTTCATGAGACAAATTTGACAGGTTCAAGAAGGGCGAGCAAAAAATAAAATATCAGTAACAAGGTGTTGATTTTGTGGTTTGCTTCGCTAGGTTGATTGGGATGTGAAATTGTATCTCATGTTGACTTAACAAGAACCCAGGGCTCTCAACGTCTGCTATAGTTCAAGTCTTCAAGTTTTTTAAGTACGGCAAAAAACTACAAATACACTAAACAAGCACTGTGGAGAATAAAAATTCGAACATTCAGTGCTTGTTAAAAATTTTACCTTAATGATAACAGCTACGTACCCTATAAATCTATAATAAATTTAACAAATTATAATGTGCTTTTCACCTTAAAGGACTCATCATAATGTGCTTTTCACCTTAAAGGACTCATCACAGTATATCTCACTGATTTACGATGAGTCTACCCTATAGACTTGGCTTGACCTTAGCTCCCAAAACAGTTCTCCCTGTCGTCACGTTAGCAGGTTTAACAAATTGTTTTCCTAGGATCTGTAGGCCTATCGCTTTCTTTTCGCTTGCGACTATATCCGCATCGGGTCTGTAAAAAAGGGGTCTAATTGAAAAAAAAACTGGCGACCCCCCCAGACAAACCCCCCCACCAACCCCCCGTTGGACCCCCTCCCCCTGAATGTAAATATATAAGAAATTAGAAAGTCTTATTAAAAACTGCAGTTTTGACCGCGTGCAATTGCAGATTTTCCCTAGACGCGTGACGGTGGTTTACTGGCCTATTTTTCATAAAAATATATTGCATTTTATTAACATTGTGTGTGGGTGTGTGGAGGGGGGGGGTGTTAACCGAGGTCTTTTGCCGGGTTTTGGTACCAGGGGGGGGGAGCTGAAACCCGTAAAAAGGTTCTGGCAAACAATGTCACACCGATCTCTGGGATTGGCCCACATTACATACCTGGGCCTCGGTATGGGTTGCGTTGTAATCTGCACTAAGCAAATCGAATGACCAGTTCATCATCAACTATCCAGGACTCGATCAGAACGTGAAACCGGCCCGATGCCATCTGTGGGAGGCAAGGGAATACCACAGCATTAGCGCTAACACTAACGCGATTCCTCGCTGGTTTTAGGAGAAATCAGAGCAAAATAACACTAGGAGTAGCGCCGCTCACGACATACAAATCTTTCTTCTTTTATATTTTTTGTTTGTTTGATGTGTTCCGAATATAGAGTTATCGGATTCAGTGCTGGCGCACGACTGATTGAGTTTCAGTAGGGAAGTTACATATTGCTAGTGGTGCTAGTGTCGCTGCTATTGAGTGCGTGTCACTTTTTTTCAAATCCTGGCGCTACTCTTTAGTGTTATTTTGTTGTTGGGGAAACGTAGCTTTACAAATAACTAGAACTTATTTCCATAATGAGTTGGTGCACTATTTTCTAGATTGGAGTTGAGTGGTCATCGACGCCGGCTAACATGGGAGGCAACCCCTCGCTCGATCCACGAAGGGGTCTGCACAGCTATCATGAACTCGGACTGTTTAGTATTTGATACGAGCATCGCACAGCTTTTCGCAGACAATGGAAACTTAGGGATAAACGTGACTATCTCAACGTGCTGATGTGTGACGTGATTGTGCTCCAAATGTGACACAACTGTGCATTTTTCGTGATTTTGTGAATACCAAACTATGCGTAAAGTTGCTGATTAACTGTGTATTTTTTGCGATCTTTTTTAATAACTGACAGTGGTGGTTTGTGGACTGGTGGCATCTGTCTGGGCGGACCAGAAATTGTTTGTTTGCGTGATTTTGTGAGCAGTGGCTAACGGTGCGTGAACCAGAAGTGAGTTTCGTGAATGTGCCCACTGGTTAAGACTAGAGTTTCACTGTAGCCTAAGAAGTTTCACAACGTTTAAACAAGGATGCGCAATTTCAACAGATATGAGAAATGATGTTACGGAATATTTTCCTTACAACGTTTAAATATAATTGTGTCGCCAAAAGTAACATTGAGTGCCATTCTTGGTGTTAAAGTTTAACTGAAAAGGCAGCTTATTTTTATATTTGACACACTACTTTTCACCCGGGTTCTAGTAATAACGTTCAGTGTGTGCGCTGCTTGCGATAACCCAAGCTTCGCCAAGACGCGGAGGATTTGAATTTCAGCGAAGGCCTGCATTTCAGGGCAAAAGATGCCAAGCTCGGAAAATCTACGCGTGTAGAAGAATGAAAGTTGAAATATTATGTTACGATATGTCTTGGAAGGAATCTGACATTTTTATTTTCGGCAATGGCCTACATTTGCAGTTGGTAAATAGTTCAAATGTAGAGGGAAAAGCACATAGAGGTACCACAAATCCGAAGAATAAGTTCATTCGATTGAAGTCGACTATCTTTGGATAACAGACAAATTAAGTAACGCATTTCTGTCGGGTTTTTCTTGCTCATTTAAGTGATGTTTAACTAGACAGTCGGATCCAACCCTATTCGGTTAAACTTTAAAGATTTGCAGAAATGTAACACTTACAGGCTCATACCACAATTTTTCTGTAACAACAACAAACAGTGTGTTATCCCATATCTGTTGAAATTATGTGTCACTGTCGGAGTCTGTGGAACCCTGGACAGTGCAGGGGGATCTGTGCGTTTGCTCGGTTGTTGACCAGGACTTCAGTTTCGTGATTTTGTGAACAGTGGCTAACGGTGAGTTAACTGAACAGTGGAAAGAGTCGACGTGGTCCGCTAGGAACGTGTAGGGTTTGTAACTATGTGCTAATTTTCGGAATGTTTCCCATATACTTAGTGATTCGCTCATGCCTATTGTCTTGCAAGTACATTGGACAGCTGTACGGATAGCTGCGATTGGTCTGATCTGTGCATAAGCATGACAAAAAGATGTGAAACATTTTAAAGGGCTCTTGTGTGCCAAGTGATACGTTTGCATCGTTGTATCTTCGGCACAGATTGGCTCAGACTAGATCTCTTTCAGCCACGCAGCCTAGGTTAGCCACTCTCGAAATTGCACATTGTATATTTTAGGGATGAGGACCTATAAAAAAAAACAATATACCCCTGTTTTCCCGCGACGTGTCCCAAAATCGTTAAAACATTAAAGTGGTGAACTGAAAGACAAAAATTCTTCTCCTTGTGCTTTCTGCCATTGAGCTACCAAGAACAAATAATCAGATAGAACTTCTGTCTTTAGTCGCATGCAGCGACTATGAAAACCCCGACAAAACTGAGCGGACCTAGAGGTATTTACTCTAGCTTTGAGCTGATGTCGATACCTCTTCTATAACTCCTCTTCTGTCTTCGCCGTTGCTTCTTGCAGGAAAAAATAGTGAAAGATTGCTTGCAGGAATCGTACTCTGCGCGCTGACCGGTCTTGACCACGTCCTTAGAGCCAATCAGGTTTTGAATGCTACTTTTCCTCACCGAGCGCTTCACAGCGATTTAGCTATTTGAAGAGGTAACCGAACGTGATGTGGCGCGAAGCTATTGACCTCCGCTCATTCGTCGTGGACAGGTTATGGGGAAATATTCGTCTCCGCATAGTCATATTACAGAGATAGGGAGAAGGTTCTGTCAGATTAGTTCTTGGAGCTGCATAAGGGCTTATGAACACAAGCTCGTAAACCGCTACAATAGTCAGAGAAACGGGCTACATGAGCAGTGTTTCCGTCGGAGGCAAGTTCGTCTAAGTAGTTCACGTCCCCTTGTTACAAAATTGTGTGAAAGTTTCGTTTGATACACCAGAAAATGGTTTGTTTTTACAACATTCCATCCAATCACTGTCGTAATCATACATGAGCTATTACTCGGAAAAATAATAGCGTGCTATTACTATTACTATTACTGTAGTGTAATAGCAAAGCTATTACTATTACTATTACTGACCGAAAAAGTAATACTATTACTATTACTATTACTTTTTAAGTAATAGTAAAAGCTATTACTATTACTATTACTTTTGTGTGTATATGATTTGAACCCATATTGCCCATTTGTAATGTATTAACTATATCCTACAAGATGAGAATCCTGCTATAGGAACGCAGCTCGCAGCGAAAGAACTCGGTAGTATTTGTACGCGGAACTACGATCGACCTCCGTCGGGTCATCTTCATACCACTGACAGGGCATGCGGAGGGTGCTGCTGAACTTAAGAAACCAAAACCGAGACCAAATTCGGCCGGGACTCCAAAACAGTTAATGTAGATCACATGAAATTTCTACCCTGTAAGTTTCATCCGAATCGGTCTACTCGTTTCATTCCTATCCTAGGCGTGCCAAATATTTTCCGGAATTCCCCTCCAGCTCCCCCCCCCGCCGTGCTTGAATCCGATAGGACACATAAAAAGATTTTCTATGGTATTTTCTTTTACCACCCATCAAGTTTCCCTCAAATCTGAGTATTTTCGAGAAATTCCGGTACCCCCCCCCCCCCCTCAACCGTGATTGGATCCGGACCCCAAAACGTCTAGGATTCCGAGGGGGTTCTACATTCCGGGTTTGAGTCCAGTCGATCAAATAACCCCATGCTCGACACTGACCTTGTGCCTTACTAACAATTCATTTTTTTTTTCCAGCCGGAAACCGTCATACTCGGAATCAGGGACCCCGAGAACCCTATTTTGTACCCCTCATGTCACACCTTACGGCAAACAGAACATTCGATTGTTTCGTCCCTACAAAATACCCCCCCCCCTTCTTGGGGACGATAACCATCTTCGAACTATTGACAAAGCTATCTGCATACCAAGCTTCACCAAATTCCGACTATTCCTTCGATAATTAACTGCTTAAGCCTGGTTCTCACTGGCAGCGGTTCCCGCTCGGCTTTCAACCCACCCGGGCCTCCGGGCCCGCCCCCCCCCCCCCCCCCCGAAATCTCAAGATTTTTTTTTCGCATAATTTTCTGATCCTTCACACAGAATAAGGGATAGTGGTTAATTACTGATCTAGACAGAATTTGTTAACTGTTTTACTACAAAGATTGTTGATCAAGTGAAATCGGCTCGTTTTTTGGTGTTTTGTAGATGTTACATAATATAATGCGCCTTTTATATACTGTTTTGAAGGATTTGGTCCCCCACCGAAAAAAATTCCTGCGTACGTGCCTGATGGGAACCAGGCTTTAAAGGTTCAGTATTACCCAATAATGTACTTACAGTTCAACTTTGTTAAAAAACCTCCAGATAGATTTCAATTCGTTCGGCTCAGGTTCGGGTTCAACCACTTCAAGGATTTCACTTGTTTCAGCCATAACTGTCGTTCAATATCCTTACTCACGTTACGCACGACTCACGAGGAGACCTCGGCTTTTATTCAACTTAGCCTAACAATCCCGTATTTTGCATTATTGCATCACATTGCATGGGGATTAAATTTGCATACAATCGGTCCTCTGAGGTGGGGAATTAACTAACGATACTAAACTAAAGCCAGACCAGAGCAATGGGAATTAGGGCAAAGTAATAGTAAAGTAATAGTAAAACTATTACTATTACTTCATAGATAATAGTAAAACTATTACTATTACTATTACTTAGTAAAAAAATAATAGCGAAAACTATTACTATTACTATTACTGCAAAAAAAGTAATATTACTATTACTATTACTGTAACTATTACTAATAGCTCATGTATGGTCGTAATCCGTCTTGGCCTATTGGTTAGCGCGCTGGACTCATTTCATTTTCTGATCCCCGTACGTTTTAGTCTTGGTAGTTCCTACCGTTTGGTTCGGGGTGGGGGCTAGTGTCGACCCAACTTCAAATGGGCCCCACTTGACCCAGCTTCAAATGGGTACCTAGAGAAATCAGTTCAGTTCAATTTATTTCATCACCAATTACGGACTAGCCGAATAGCAGGTTGTAACGTCAGGCATAAATCAGAAACAACAAAATATATCAACATATAATAAATGGTGGTCAAGTTACATATAAAATACTGAAAAGAAACAATGTACAAAATAACGATTATGGTATAATAACCTACTAGCTTCCGTTACGTAGGGAAACAAATGAGGGGACAAATTATTCTTGTATCTAACGTTTCGGGAAAATACTGGTTGAAGGGTTGGAACTGGTTCGGAAGCTTGTCTTTGAGGCCTAGCCCTTTCTGTTGTAAAGTCAGGGGGCAGTATGTTGCGAAGGACTGGGTTCATAAGAGTCTGTTCACCAAATTTCAAGCACAAGACAGGGTTGTATGGGGAAAGTGGCAGGAAAGGTGTGCGGCTTGCCCCCAACCGCACATTGCACTTTCTGGCTGGGGCAGAGAATCGGGGATCAGTACTGCTAGCAAGGCTTGTCCAGACTGATCTTTTTTCCTTTAAATACTGTCATGTCTAATTGAGTGTCTGATTTAGGTAGTACAATGTCAGCGCTCTGTGTAAAGATTAAGGACACCTCGCGCTACGTATAGTTGTTGCGTTTTTGCGGTAACCTAGAGTTACTCCTACCCGGTAAATGACCGCACTCTTGTCGTTTTTTCAGACACCTGGTTACTGCTAGGTTACTAGGTTACTGAATTCCGGTAACCCCGGTCTCAGCAGGGTTACTGGTTACCAGATACCAAGGTTACTGGCATGACTGAGAAAACGACACCCCGGTAACAGATACCGATAACTGCGAAAACAACAATTCGTCAGAGGAACAGACACCTGGCTACCGCAAAAACGCAACTAGTGTTTCTACTAGGCTGCTAATTGACTGCAAATTAATTGAGCTGTGCTTGCAGCAAATTACACAAGGTGTGTAGTCCATACCCCTAGACTTGAGTGACAAATGCGGGAAAATTTGCTTAACGGGCTTCTGACCAATAAACTTCTCGAAAACAAAGTCAGTAGCGCAAATATTACAAACAGATTTATCCAGTCGCGTGACATGGGGATATCCACTGCTTAGACGAATTCGCCTTCGGCGGGATCACCGTTCCTAAAGCCCGCTTCTGTCCCACTAGTGAAGTGATTTACGAACTTGTGTTCACACGCCACTCTGTAGCTCAATGGAAGCGTAGTGGCCTTGTAAGCCAAAGGTCGTTGGTTCAAATCTCGCCTGAGGAGCGCTTATGTCTTTCAGTTCACTACTTAAAATGTGTAGCGTGATACGCCTCGTAAAAAGAACAAACGCGGCAAGCGTAAAATCAGTGTAATACCAGTACGGGAGAGGAACTATACCTATGAAATGCAGAATCTCGTGAAATGAGAATGGAAGGAAGTAAAATGAATTAGAATCATAGGTACGACGGGCCCTTTAAGGGACTGCGTGATAGATCCACGGTTAGGGAGCTGCTATTCTCCACACGGTTCGCCCCATCTCCTATTTTAGTTTAATTTAATTTATATGCGATACTATTCCTTCGGAGTTGTACATACGGGTGTTCTGAACTTTATTGAATTTTGTGAAGATTCTTTCTCTGAAAAGTTTTTCTGGATCTTAAACGAGAATCTAAGGACATTTTATGAAAGGAAACTTTAACTTCTTCCGTAAGCGTAGCCTACTATCGGAATGCGTCCCTAAATGATGGGAGTAGAGGTATGGGCAGTGTAATTGAGTACTTGAGCAGTAGTACTTGAGCAGTAGAGGTGTGTTTTGATGGCTCCTGGGAACAACATCGTGAAATTAGGAAATATTTATGCACAATACTAAGCGAAAATAATGATCTATGGACAATAAAGCCAAAGTAAAGCCATGATTTTTTTTTCAGTTGATTTTCACCCTTTTCCCACCAGGGTACGGTGATCGTCCGAAGTATTCCAACAGAAGAAAAATAACTGAAAATAAATAAACAACTTAATACAGGGACAAAATTTCGTGTCATTCTTTATGTCAAAAGAGGCTAAAACACTCGGCTCTCAGAGGATATTATTCATAATTTCTTATCTCCATTTGATTGGGTTAGACGCGAAAAATAAATCCAAGGAGATTAAAAATTTGGAGTACTGTTCAGTGAAGCATACCTCTACTGTACATTGCACACATACAAACGGACACCTTCAAAAAATCACAGAAAAAAAAAATAATTTCAAAAGATGTTCGTCGGACATACGCATTTGTGTCCCGAAAGTGTTCGACCTGTCCGGGAAGTTTTACAGTGTAACACACGCTGCCGGTTATATCACTTTCACTGCATAGCTATTTTGAGGACCGTGAAATATTGGTTATCAGATATGACAGTGTTCGTTATTATCTGCCATGGCGCACGGGCGATAATGACACCCTCGCACCAGTAATATTGCGGAAAAGCGATCATGTTTTTCCGGCCAGCTTTTCTCCGCTTTCATCATAAAGTTTAAGAACTTTTCCGGTGTGTCCGGGATTCCATTGCTCGACCGCCCGATCCTCATCGTCTGTCCGCGGCATAAGAGACCTAGGAAAAGTACAGTTTAGCAAACACTTCGACACCTCTGTTCATTGTTATCCATTTAATGGCAACCAAGCACCAAGCCATTCATACACAAATCCTTAGTTTCTGGGCATGGTGTCCGTCCGTGGCCGAGTGGTTAGCGCGCCGGACTCGCAAGTGAAGGGTCGCTTGTTCGAGTCTCGGTAGTGCCTACTGTTTGGTTTGGGGCGGGGGTTAGTGGCGTAACCCTGTAAGACAAGCCAAAGTCCACCCAGCTTCAAATGGGTACCTGGAGAAATCCGGGGAAGGTAACAGGAAGGGTGTGCGAAAGCACAGGATGGCTGGCCCCCAACCCCCCATTGCACTTCCTGGCTGAGGGCCGAGAATCGGAGATCAGCACCGCCAGTTTGGCCTGTCAAGGCTAGTGCTGACACCCTTACCTACCTTACCATGGTGCCCTAACGTCTGGGCATGCCCCAACCTATGGGTGCTCATAACTTGGATCACCGTGCCCTGTAGCAAGGGCATGGTACCACCATTAAAATCTGCTTGAAAAGCTAATTTCCATTTCAGATTCTCAGTTCAACAGATTTTGAATGGGGTACCATGCCCTTCCTGTAGGGGATGGTGCCCCAACATATGAGCACCATGCCCATAAGTTGGGGCACCATGCCCAAAAAATGAGGATTTGTGTATAACTGCACCAAGCCGGGAGTTACACCGAATAAGCTTATGCAACGTTTACACAGACGGGTATTCCGGTCCATTAGAAAGGAATTCCGGTGTACTATTAGATTAAACGAAAGTCTAGCTAGCTTCCGAAAGCAGCAGTCGTCAATAATGATGGCTGCTTGTAGTAATAATAATGAAGGCTGCTATCAGGACAATTCATTGTTGGTTAGTTGAATCTGTGCTTGTAATTTTTTTCGGATTTTCGGCCTTGAACACTTTTTTTCCCTCTGTATGTCCTGTCAGAGACCGGATTTTGTTCTAGTTCTTCTGCTTGTGAACACTGCATTAATCTGTGGGGAGTCGCTTCTCGTAATGGCAAGAGATGTCGCTCTGTTCGTTCCCCAAAATAAGTCGGTTCTCTCTCAGCGTTTAAAATATGGGAAAAGAAATGCGTAAGGGCGTGAGGATTCAATTGACATTAGGTAGGGGGGGAGGGGATTACTCCATATTGCTGAATTTCCGGGCTACCAGAGTCAAGGACATCCCTTGATAATTTCAATACTCATGATGGCTAAGTTCTTTGTGCTTCGTGCATCGCAGTGTGCCCAGCGGAGAGCCAGAAACGTCACAGCAAACGTTGTTGATTGGTTTACACAGGATTGGATTCAATGTAGAGGGTTCGTTTGGGTGACGTTTCTTGTTTTTCCCGAGATTCACTGGCGTTTTTCGGACGGTCATATAGAGTATTGCTAGAGAATGGTCTAAAGCTTCTGAAAGCACACCACCCCAACTGATGCACCTTCATCATGTCCATGAGATCCTTGATTAAAATATTCAAAATATATGTCTAGCTTTTTTTAGTTCACGGCAAAGGCATAGCGTAAGCACCCGTGTTCCAAGTCAACATGTTCGTCTTGCTACAACAAGCTTGTCGTCAGAACAAATGTACGCGCTCCAGGCAAACATCGTGAGGGTGACAGGAATGAGTAGGTACGAAACTGACCAAGCGTCAAAGAGTTTGCGCCACGACATATTGTGCGAAAAACAAGATTGTCGAAAATTGCGAGACGTGTTCGCAATGTTTTATATCTTGGAGTGTAAGGTACATACTCAAGTTAAATCGGCTGAGTTGACGTGCTTGAAATAATTAGTCTCGTAATTAGTAGGGACTCCATGTTTTCTTTATTTGTGCACGACCTTTATGCGTTTTATGTTTCAGCGTATTTAAGTTCCATTATAGTTCAGGTTTTCGAAATAAATTTTCAAACGTGCATCTTACTTGCAGTACTTGCGTTTTATTCCTTCAAACGGTGGATGACGACCTGCCTTCACCCCTCAAGATTCCCTCGCATCAGCTGCCAAAGACCCATGATTGTGTATGGCCTATCCGATAATACGACTGAAAGTTTAGGAGGGTTTTCGCGAGCTGAAAGCAAAGTCGGGATCACTTTCCAATGATTTTCGAGCTCCTTTGGAAGGTTGCCGAACTTTACCCACCGGTTTTCGCGCTTAGGACACCGAAGCTTCTGGGAAAGAGTAGTTAAAATTTGTCAAATTCACCTGAACTTGATGATTTTTAGGGAATCTACCGGATTATTGGTTAGGGAACCTACCGGATTTTGCTAAGGGAATCTACCGAAATCTTTCACAAGGAATCTACCGGAACTTGTGAATAAGCGGAAAGCTCCGCGGAAAGTTGAATGCTTAGAATAATTGGACAGTGCAAACCGGATAGGTCAGCTGACTTTTATTAGAGCCAGATTTCGGACCTTCTTGGCAAGGCTCCCCTTCAGGCTTAAGCTGGAAATGAAGTTGTTGAAAAAGGTTTTCGACTCGGTTCTTCCATAGGTTCATTTTCCAGCTTGAGCGGAAGAGGACCCTTGCCAAGAAGGCCGAAATATAGCTCTAATAAAATTGAGCTGTCCTATCCGTTTTGCTCTGTCAAATATGATTCGAGTCAGCTTGGGCTGAAGGAATATTCATATGAGAATGGGAGGAACGTCAAGTGAATCATATTTGTTCTCAGAATTTTGGAATTATATATTTCCCGGCGACTTCAGCTTTGTGTTTTTGCGAAAGGGGAAGTGGAAAGCAATTCCAGGAATCGGATTCACGCCGTTTTCGCAATGTGTTTAGCTAGCTGGAACGTGATTCCGGAATCTCGGTGTTCTGTTAAAAACTTCGAATAATACAAATATTGATATACAAAAAACAAATTAATCCAACTGTGGATGTAAAAGAGTTGGTTAAAATTAATAATTAGAAACTATGCAAATATCGTTTTCGATACCGATACATGCGTTTCGATACCGATATCTAGTCCGATAAATCGATATCGAACATCCCCCAAGTCTAGTTTTTGGTCGCGATCAGTCTGGCAATCGGGCTACTTGCCGATCTTTGGTCCCTCTGTACATACGTAATATACCGACTCGACATTTCGATCCCACTTCTGTGAGTAAACTGGAAATGTTTTATAACCTGACCGTTCTGACCGACAAAGTGACAACAAGGGTAACTAACACCAAGTCCTACCGGGTTCGACCACGGTGTAGGGAATCTGAGGACGGTTCCCGAAAATCCCGAAACCTTCTGACACGCGTAGGGACGAAACAGATGGGGGGGGAGGGAGGGCATCTGGATCTGTGACAAGAAAGGTAATATTCCATTCCAGATCGATCGATTTCTTCGATTAATTAAGCGTGATCGATCATTGCTACCTGAATATTTTTCATCGATGAATCTTTTATGTCGTTCTGATTCTTCCCAGATTGCGATCCAAACAAAACTTACGAATGCCTCGGGTTGCTACTGAAAGGTCTAAGTTCTACCTGCGGTATCTCATTCCTCCTCATTGGGAGAGTTTGAAGCTAACTAATAATTTAACGGTAGGATTGACTGCTATAAAATCACGGCTTAGAAGAATGCTGTTCGATAATTTTATAACACAGGTCAGGTGAGTGGTTTTTAGTTTTCTCCTATTTTGCTTTTTCCTTTTTGTTTTATTATGGCACTTGCCTTCCGGCCAAGTGCCATATAATGTATACCGATCACTTCTCCGTCGGTCGGTCGGTCGGTCAGTCCGGTGTTTACGAGTTAGGGTACTTCCAGATGTGCTAGGACGATGAAACTTGGCAGGCATATTAGGGACCCGACCAAACTACCTTGGAAATAGTCACTTGCCCGATCCGACCATCGTGGGGGGATGGAGGAAAGCCGATATCCGGAATTTAGTGGCATGCATAACTTTCGGACGGGTGAACAGATCTTCATGAAACTTGATATTTGGAAAGACGTCATGCTTCAGATGTCCCATATCAAGTCCGGACCGAATCCGATGAATATGGGAGGGGTCGGAGGGGGGAAGCGGAAATCATGTTAAACGCTTAGCGTGGAGCGATCGGGATGAAACTTGGTGGGAGGAACAAGCACAACCCCCTAGGTGCATCATTGACAGAACCGGACCGAATACGTGCACTGTGGGGGGAGTTGGAGGGAGGTTCTGGAATTCCGGTCGTACGGAGTTAAGATACTTCCAGGTGGGCTAGGACAATGAAACTTGGCAGGCAAATCAGGGACGCGACCAGATTAACCTGGAAATAGTCAGCTTCCCGATCCGACCATCACGGGGGGAGTGGAGAGAGGGGGAATCCGGAATCTTGAGGTATGTATAACTTCCGAACGGGTGATCGGATCATAATGAAACTTGATATGTAGAAAGATCACGTGTCTCGGATGTCCCATTTCAAGTCCGGGCCGGATCCGGCGAAGCTGGGAGGGGGTCGGAGGGGGGTCCGGAAACCATGTGACATGCGATGAAGGAATGAAAAAGTGGAGCGATCGGAATGAAACTTGGTGGGAAGAACAAGTACAAGCCCTATGTAGATCAGGGACAGAACCGGGCCGGATTCGGGCATTGTGGGGGAGTTAGCGGGGGGGGTCCAAATTCCGGTGATCACAATTTAAGGTACTTCCAGACATGCTAGGACGATGAAACTTGGCTTGAAAATTAAAGACTTGACATGATTGGCTAAGAAATAGTTCGTTCCCCGATCCGACCATCCCTTAAAGTAATAATGCTAACCGCAAAGTACAAAAAACACTTATAAGCAAAATATACAATTTCGTTATCCCTATGAGCCCATGATCATTTTTGCCTCAAGCGTTTTGCTTCAACTGAATTCCTTAAAGTACAAACAATACTTTTGAGTAAAATATAGATTTTCCTGCTCCTGGGTGATCATCTTTTTTGCTTCAAGAGCTTTGATTACAGATAATTTTCTAGCGCCCTTAAAGTGTGCACAGCCGAACGCATTGCCAAACAATACAGTCTCGTGATTTCCAAGGACCCATGATCATTCTTGTCTCAGGGGTTTTGCTTACAAATGATCAAAACAAACCCACGAATTGACGAATTCCTACTTTCATCCTCTGACCCAGCCTTGCAAGTGCCATGCGTGCTTTGGTAGATGTATGGTTATTTGCCTGGGTGTGGTTCTTTATGTTACAGCTTTATATTCAGTTCATTTTCGTTTTTTGATTTTTCCTTTTTGTGCGCTCGAGCTCTGCTCTCAGAAGCGCAATTTATTAAAGATATATTTGAATTTGAAAATAAAAATAAGCCGAATTTATTAAAAATATATTTAAATTTGTAAATAAAAATAACCTTGAATTTTTAACCAGATGTGACGTTCGCTTGGGGGGGGGGCTGTAATTTTCGGTTCTCTCTACACAAAAATCTTGCTGCTCTGAACGGGGGTTTGAAGACGGAGCCAGGTTCGTTGAGAGACTTTGGACTCCCCTAGATGTCAATCAACGAACCCGGCTCCTATTCTGGAGAAAAATTTTCACCATCGAATCCCCAGTACTCTTTATTATCAAGTCCAAAACACGCCAGTCATCCTCAGGAAGAAGGAGCAAACGTCTCCGTAACGACTCAAACTCAGCGACTCAAATCCTGTGTCAAGCAATCACGGCGATCTTTGGGAGGAGCTGTGATACCACTTCTGCCTTTCTTCCGCTAGGTACCCGGAGAGGCCGGAGATTTTGCATCGGCAAGGAGAGATTAAGAGTACTGCAAATCTTCCCAAAAATGGCAACACGGACATAGCCAGGCCTCAGATTAACGATGCAAGCATGGCAAACGTAATAAAATTACGATATACATGTATAGTCACAAATGCACCAGTCACAGACAAATTAGCAAAGTTGAATTCAGACATCCTACGGATTCAGTATTACCAGTTATCTGTTTTGCAGACATGTAGGTACCCTGCGGAGCCACTCAACTGTCTCTTGTCAGTTATCCAATGGTGCGATCAGCGGGGTGCTGATAAATTACTGACTGTGGTGGCAGTCACAGCCGTCACAACTGCTACCTTTTCCGGCATATCTCTGGCACAATCTCATTGTACCTCAACCTGGTTTACGGTAGTAAATTCAGTTGACATCAAATCAATTAGGTCAGTTACACCAGGACGCTAACGTTATCCGTATTCCCATTTTACCAGAATTGTGAAAAGTTTCTTTATTCGCCTTCAGTTTATTTATTGACAGTTCGCATTGTATTTTAAGTTGTATTATATTGCCGTATCTTTGTATTTTAATGTTTGTCTTGGTTGATAGATTTTTTGCGGTTAAGTCTGATGCAGTCATATACATATCCTAAATTTTGGGGTATGGCCCATGGTTCACATACATTGGGGAACCATGCCCTGGGGTAAGGGCACAGGGCACAGTACTATCATACAAATCTGTCTGAAAAGCAAAAATCGTTCTAAATTTCAATTCAACAGAGTTCTATGTGGGTACCATGCCCATGCTGAAGGGCATGGTGCCCTAACGTCTGAGCACCATTCCCAGACACTGGGGCACGCTTAGACGTTGGAGCACAATGCCCAAAAATTGAGAATTTGTGTATGACAGGTCTGATGGATGAGATGTGAGAGAGGGTCGCTTGGGCACGCAAGGTTATTTTGCATCTTCGGTTGGAGGAGAGGGGGTTCTTTACTTTTTTTCGTAGTCCGAAAGCTTTGTAGTGGCAGCAAAGATCATATTCATACTGTATAAAATCAGATGCCGAGTGTGGCCGAGGAAGCCAAACAAATTATTTGCTTGTTTTGTAATTTTTTGCCTTTGTCTGAGAGCTTCGCCTCGAGCTTTGTTGTGTCAATACGTTTAATATTATGATGCACACTATCAGCTGTGTCTGCCCAAGAGAGCTAAATACGTTACTTACATTATTATTTGCATGTTGACCAGTGCCACCTTTTACATTTGGTGGACCCTAGGCCATCCATGAGTTTTGGCCCCTTTTCATGGGTCAAAAACTAAAAAAAACGCCAGCACATGGGCACACATGATTTTCGGCCGAGCCACACTATGGTCACATCTAAGCATAATTTCGGTAACTTAAATGACGGTGCGACGTAGCTGGTCGCACCTGGGTCGTAATGAACAAGGCAACACGGCTAGCAACCGTAGCCTGATTTCGCAACAATTACACCGGCCGCTTGGCCTCTCATTTCCCCTGGCCTCCTAGCCTTGGCCTAACAGGCCTAAGGGTAAAGACAGCACTGGTGTTGACTCTGTTTCATCCGCTAAAAAACATGCACCCCGTCACCACTATAATCAGTTAGATCTTTGTAGAAGACTTCGTTTACATACTTACATTAGAGCCACTATGTTAATTTTAGCATTACTTCTCCGTGCAACGCATTTTCAACAGGAAATCCTGTACGTAAGAAATTTCTGCTTCGACATGGCCGTTTCAGGTCTATTTCTTTCCGCCTCACATACCGTTATCAGTAGACGAGGGGGGGGGGATAGAGTCATCTGCTCAAACTGGGACCCCACCCGTCCCCCATTATCACACCATGGAGGACATTCCATAGAATCCGTCTATCCATTTTTGCACACCCGATTTGTTTTTAGACACGCAAGGAGGGAGGGGGGATTCTGCGTAAGTCATTTGGTCCCACTGGCACACACCCTATACTAGCCCCCAGGTTTGGCTCCTGGTGCCAGTGAAGTGTCGCACCAAAATGTATTTGAATTCTTTTGTACCATATTTTACTAAGAAAATTAACAAAAGAACGAGTGAATTCCAAGTGATTTGATTTATTTTATGTAACAATTGTGTATATTCAAGTATTTTGGCACGTCAAATGTAATGGTCGACGTGTTTAGTGCCATGTCGGCACTACGATAAAAATATCTATCTATCTATCTATCTATATAGTGTGCCGATTGTTAATTTGTAGACACACAAGGGGATATCATCGCCAGATGAGGGTGGAACTTATTGTCGCTGAAGTTATCAAGATCGACCGCTGGAGTTAAAGACGAGGTATGCTTACGTGAACAGTGCAATTTTGGGCTAAATGGTAGGATGAAGATCCAAAATACCTATACAGGTGTTTTCAGATGCCCTTTATTTCCTACTTTGGATAACTGGTAGTTAGCTTGAGACACAGCAAGTGCATGAAAATGGCAAAGTCCACTCTCAACAAACGTTCACATAAGCATACCTTTACTGTACCTGGGCCATGCCGTCAGGACGGGAAGCACCATACTCCCGAAAATTTCCTCCAACTGTGACCGGGGAGATCCAGAAGAAGACGGCAACTGGAGGGAATTAGACGAGCAGGGAGAAAGAAGCACATACCAGTAGGATCTCCGCCTTCATCCATCCCGAACAGGAAGATGTCCGGGCAGCGGTTTACATGCGACTCTTCTTGGATGCCCTGAGATAAGGTCAAAAGGGGAGGGTCTGTTCAGTTCATCTCACCTTATCCCCCCCCCCTTTCGTTACAGCTCCCGAGTATAATAAGATCAAAGTTTGAGCCAAGTTTTGGCAGAATTCAAGAATTGAATGATATGCGAGAGGGACTGTCTGGGGTGAGAGGATGTGGGACCGAATAGCTTGTACAAATATTGCAAGAAAGGAACTTATGGCACTCGGAAGGTTCCTCCGCACAGGCGTGTCCCACAGGGAAAATTATTTGTCTCTTTAGATTAAAGTTGGTACGGTGTTGTTCTTGTCTTTATTTGTTTCTTTGTGTTTATTCTTATTCGTCGTCGGATTTTTTTTTGCAATAAATCTATCTATCTATCTATGATCAAGTCGCTGACAAGATTGGCCGTAGACTTTCGCCGGCAAACAAATTGAGCCCTTGTTTCCCCTCAGAACTGTATTCAGAAGATGCAATAATACGAATATGCTTTCTCTGTTCCTTCGAGTGAGGAATCCAATTACAGGTTGCCCGTAGTGATTTTCCCCGCTTTCTTATTACTAGGCGACGAGCTTTACGGTTTGAGAGGAAACCATCTTGACACCCAAGTTTCACTGGGACGGAAGGAAACTTATTTCCCGAGACCGGAAGGCATCCTTGTTCGTAATGAACGTCGACAGTGAAAGATCCCTCCCCCCAAACGCCTTGAACTTCGCCCCAGCAAAGATATGCCCGTTTGCTCTGATGCTAGAATACGTTTTGTTTCTCGAGCGTATGTATATTTTTTTTCTTCCTTAAGGAAGAAAAAAAATATACATACGTACAAAATATACAAAATATACATATACATACACAATTGTGCTCCGTCTGTTACCACCAGTGGTGATCTTCTGTCAGGGCAAAGTAGGCAGCTGTCGAGGGGCCCCAACCTCGGAAGGGGCACCAGCCAGTGGCCGACGTAGTAATTGCAATGTTTTTATTTAAAGTCGACGAGCGTAAATCAAGAAAATAAAGTTTTTGTTAGTAAATTGCCATAAAGGGCCCTTTATCCGTTCAGAGGCGTCACTCCTGGGGGGGGGGGGGGCGCCCCTCCCAATGTTGTCGGCCAGTCGGTAAAAAATAGCCGATTAGTAAAAAGAAACAGCCGGTTCTTCGTAAAGCACCAGCCAGTCGGTACATACCTTGTCCCCCCCCCCAAACATTTTGGCTAGTAACATAGGATATAGAACCGTGTGTTCCGGCGTTTGTTCAAGCTACCGTCTATCTGTAGTGTTTCTTCGGCGCTCGTTTCGAGGAGATTGTTGTTTGTGTTGTTTGATGGAGCTTCCAGAATTTCTTCTCTATGCTCCATCGTTTCGAGGAGATGCCTCACTTTTGATGAAATTCGCCGTAAGGCTAGAGCGGCACTTCTGTGCCGTCTTTTAGATTCAAAGATCGAGGTTATTAAATTTGCCACCGAGCCAGTTTTTCATTGCCTGCCTGTATGGCAGTCTCTTCTTGCTGCAACGCGGCAGCAGGAACTGACTGTGTTGGCACATCGGTCTAATAGTGCGAACGTAAGATCAGGATTTCCCGGCCGGATTTTTGCACTTTCATCGTCAAGTTGAAAAAATCTCAACTTTTCCGTATGGAACTGATGACGGTACCAAAATTCTTGACAGAAAGTCTGGGCCGCGAGCACCCGACGTCCTGATCGTTCAAGGCATGACACTAGGAGGATTCAGTACCAATTTTTACTAATAATATAAAAATCCCGTACAATTCCCAATAAAACAAGAGCTGAAAAAAAAAAAAAAAAAAAAAAAAACTGACTGCATGATTTTTGTGACTTTTGTTGTTGTTGTTTTCTTTTCTATGTGTTTTTTCGTCTATGGCAATTTGCTGAATTAAAAGTATTCATTCATTCATTCATTCTGATCCCTATATCCAGGCCTGGTTATCACGTGTATATAAAGAACTGTAAATAAAATACTAACAACTGGTATATTGTCTTAAAGCGTCTTGGCCGCCGGTACAAACGGAATTACCATGAATGTTAATTAAACCTTAAAGGATCCGTGCCAGTAAATGCGCCCAGTCATTGTTTTTCTCAGTTCCGGCTGTGCATTTTCAGTCATCCCATTCTCGTTCACAGAATTTATTTTCTTACCGGGACCGTAATCTGTCATTTCTGTACCACGCACGTGGTCGAGAATCATATTTTGGCCGAATCAGGATGGTAGTGGATCGAGCCCTCGACTGATGACCAAATATGAGAATATGGAAGCAAATGATCCCGTCACTGACTTCTCGCACAAAATTTTCAGCCAGTTGAACAGAAACGACGATGTTACGGTCAGCTGCTTATCGCGCAACGTAAGTAGTGTACGTACAACCCACCGAACCGAACATTTCTGAGTAGTCCGCCACATGAGTTTTTGTTTGTTTTATTGATTTTTTTTCTTTTACTGATTTTTTTATGGAAGGGTTTGAACCAATCGATGTCTTGTTTGACAGTGCAAAAACGGATACGTCAGCTAAATTTTATTCGAGCTATATTTCGGCCCTTCTTGGCAAGGGTCCTCTTCAGGCTCAAACTGGAAAAACGAACTTGTGGAAAAAGCAGTCAGCTTGGGCTGAAGGAATATTTAATCGATGTCTTTTTCTCCGGTTCAAATCCGAAATAATTGTAAGTGCGATTAATGTTATGCGTACCTACAAGTTACCGTTAAGAATTAAAAAAAAAACCTTGAACCTAGAACCTAGATTGCTTAAAGGGCAAGTATATATACTTGCCCTTTAAGCAATCTAGGTTCTAGGTTCAAGGTTTTTTTTTATTCTTAACGGTTAATCAGCTGAAAATAAAACTTATGTCATGGGTGATTTTAAGGTCACAACACATTATGTATTCCTCATGCTCTAGAATTTTAAGACAACTGACTACAAAACTCGGCTCGGCTTTCATACTGGTTATAGACGGCTTTTTATAGCCTCTCTCTGTCCTTTTAGTTTCTACAACAAACGTGGCAAATTTCCATAACTGGTCTTTCTGGCCAAGGAGCTTCCTAGAATAGTTAATCGGTTAGCTTAATACGTCACGAAAAGAGCAAAACACGGCAAACGCCAAAATCACTTTAGGTTAGTGCTGATAGAAGGGATAGGAATCGCCGTATGGAATGCAGAATCTCGGGGATAAAAACAGACGAAGTGATTGATCACTTCATCTACAGTAGAGGTATGCTTATGTGAACAGTTGCTTTAATGTGAACACTAGTTTTGGGCTAAATGGTAGACTGATGATCCAAAATACCTGTACAGCTGTTTTCAGCTGCCCTTCTTACCTACTTTGGCTAACTGGTAGTTTTCAGACACAGCAAGTGCATGAAAATGGCAAAATCCGAAGTCAACAAACGTTCACATAAGCATACCTCTACTGTATAAGGAGACTGAATGACTTTAATAGGTACGACGGATCCTTTAAATCGCAGATTACACCAGTGGCGACGATTTAAATGAATTATCCTGACCATTTCGGAAGACTTCCCTCATAAAAATGTACCAAAATATGTGTAACTCATTTACCCATACACCAGTATTAATTATGAACGTATCCACCGACGACGGGGCAAGGGCTTCCTTTGGAGAAAAAAAAGAGGAAACATTACAAGAATTACATTTACATTTGCACATGTACGAAAAAGCTCGGATCTATAAAATCCCCCCAACCTCTCCTTATTTCTTTTGAAATAATAAGTTGTTGTTTCAGATGCTGATCTAGCGTGTATACATTTGATTGTTGAGTATATATTTTGATTATTATATTTTTAAATAATAAATAAGTCTCCAAATGTAGCGTTATTCAAATCGAGCATCGTCGTCGCACCTATATTCAAACAATGGCCAAATACGGATAGTCAGCTATGATGCTTTGGCAGCGATATTTCGGCCATTCTTGGCGGGGATCCTCTAACGACCCTCATATATGTTTCCATACATTCTTATATATGTTTGAAACATATATGTTTCCCTGACAGCTTGGACTCAAGGAGTATTTATATTGTTGCACCTTTTTGCACCAAAGAATATTGTGAAGGATTTTAGCAGGACCGTATCCAGGGGGGGGGGTCGAGTGTCGACCCCCCCCGAAACCCAAAAAATGAATAGTTTGTTTGTAGGCTTTAACATCTGATCTGTCTTTTTTGTACTTTTTGGTCCGACCCGTGGTCAACCCCCCCCCCGAAATAAATTCCTGGATACGTACGGGCCTGGATTTTAGGTAGTAATGTGGTTGCGCAGCCCATATAGTTGCAGTGTTCATTTTTTACAACTTGGTTACACCCATAGGATGTTCTTTGGCCAAGTGGTAAGCGCAAGCTTGCCACTGTTAAGGCACTAAACATGCTTTGGAAGTGCACTTGGCCTACAATAGCCTCCAGTGTGTTTCTATAAAATTAACACGAATTTAATTGAGTTAATTTTATTTACGGCCGGTGTAGTTACAGACGAGTATAGCAGGAACATGAAAAAAAAACTAGAAAAACAATATATTTTTTTGATTAAGTGTTTCTTTTTACTATGTTGATGTATGTTATGTTGGTAAAAGTCAAATTTTTAGCACTGAATAAAATGAAATGAAATTGTACTACATATTTTATTTAGTCTACTTCCCATGAAATCACACAGACGTCCGTATCCAGGAATTTATTTCGGGGGGGGGGGGGTTGCTCGTGGGTCAGACCAAAAAGTATAAAAAAGACATAGATCAGAGGTTAAAGCCTATAAAACCGATTATTTTTACATGTTTCGGGGGGGGGTGTACCCCCTAACCCTCCTGGATACGGCCCTGCACACAGACACATTGAGAAACCTTCACTCCCGGATGTTAACTAAAGTCCAGCCACAACCCTACTTGACGACGCCACTCCCCCACCAAAACCTGTGCAAGGCGACAACGAAACTTCCTTATCACTCCTTATTCTTCCGATCACGAAGTCCTTAATCCACGACTTCGTGTCAACCACTGAAAAGGGTACATATCTGACGATTCTATCAGCAGTTATTATGAGTCCACAGATCTTGGGACAGCCCAGAGTGCTGGATAGACGAGCACCTTAGGAGACTATCTTCAGTGGGTTTTGGCTTCAGCTAGGAACCAGTACTCGAAGATGATTGCTCTTGTGATTTTGCTCGCTGGACTTGCCAGTGCGGATTACTACCAGAACGACTTCTCAGACGGATATTTTTCGGACTGGGGCGTAATAGGCGGTCGGACTGCCCAGCCTACGTGTGTGGACATACCCCGAAACATGTCTCTGTGTCATAACATTGGATACACGAAGATGAGGTTGCCGAACTTGCTGGACCACGATAGCATGTCTGAGGTAATGCAGCAAGCTGCTTCATGGGTGCCATTGCTGAACGTAAGGTGTCACCCGGATACGCAGTTGTTTCTGTGCTCACTATTCAGCCCTGTGTGTTTGGACAGACCCATTTACCCTTGCCGAGGATTGTGTGAGAGGGTGAGGGCAGGGTGTGAGGTAAGGATGAAGAATTATGGATATCCATGGCCGGATATGCTCAAGTGTGACAAGTTTCCCCTGGACAATGATATGTGCATAACGCCCATGTCAGGAAACTCGGAGGGTGAGTATATCATTTGTTTCCTGTATGGTTGGCAGGGCCGTATCCAGGGGGGGGGGGCTACGGGGTTCAAACGTTTTTTATGGGCTTTAACGTCTGATCTATGTATTTTTTGTACTTTTTTGGTCCGACCCGCAGACAATCTCCCCCCCCCCCGAATTAAATTCCTGGATACGGACCTTATGGCGAGGGTGGGGTCCAAGCGGGTAGCTGCCGCGGGATTAGTCGGCACAATAAATTTACGTGTTTGGTGGAGGAAGACGTTTTATTCGGACCTTCTGGACAAGGGTCGTCTTCAAGTCGTACCTAACAATCACTATATGTACTTTTTTCATGGTAGTTTGGGTTGGGTACTGGTAGTTACCGCAAGAAAGTTTCTTCTACCTGTTCAGCGGGGTAGCCAGCTGATTTTTTTTTCTGGAGATTTAGTGCTTCTTGGTAAGGATCCTCTTCAGGCTGATAAAATCAAAATTTGCATAAAAGATTTGTTTGTAGATATTTAGAAAATTTAGTGAGGAGATTCCGTTCTCCCTAAAATTGTTGATTTCAAGTTGTTGAAAATTTCTGCGAAACTTCTGTTTATTGCAAGTTTAGCTTCTTAGCTTTTTGGGATCCGAAAACATTAGTGAGGGATACCTATGACGTCGCAAAAGTTGTCCGTCTGCCCGTCCGTCCGTCCGTCTGTAAGCACGATAACTCTCGAGGGGAATGAGACATTTTGATGAAACTTGGTGGGAGGATCGTTTGGGTCAAGGGAAAGGTCTAGATCGTAGACGGACTATGTAGCCCAACATTTAGGGGTGAGGGAGGGGGTTCAAATTAAGAGACAAACAAAATATTTTTAAACAGCTAATGAGATAGTCGAATAAGAGGTAAGAAAACATGCTGAACACGAATATGAAAACCATTTTCTCGCCGGACAAGTAGTTCGCCCGGAATCCGGCCAAAACCGGAAAGTTTTAAAAGTAAAAGTTGCATTTGTAGTTGATTAGACGTCCGATTTGAGGGTAAGAAGAGATGCTGAATCCGTATATGTGCAATCATTTTTCAGCAGGACATATAGTTCGTCCGGAATCCGGCTGAAACGCGAAAATTTGTTATAAGTTAAATTTTTATTTGAAGTTGATTAGATGTTAGGAATAGGGGTAAGGAGATACGATGAATTCGTTTTTGAGCTTTTATTTTTTCGCCAGACAAGTAGTTCCGGAATTTCGCCGAAACCGGAAAATTGGCAGAAGTAAGGCAGGATCGTTTCGATCGGTTCCGTCAAAATGGATATGACTTATAGGGGTAAATACACCATGCTGGATCCATATCTGAACTTGGTTTTCTCAGATGATTAGCTACTTGGACTTAATCTGTTTCTAAATTCTAATAGTAAAAATGTTCAAGGAGTCTGGCGAAGACTGGATTAGCGAAGACAAAATCTAATTGTGGATCAAATACTGAATTTTTGGGATCCCACGAAACCTTCGGTCTTGTTTTTTTTTAAGAGGACGCTTGCCAAGAACGACTTAAGTATTTCAAAAAAAAAAAATCAACTGACCTAGCGCATCCCCAAGCTTGATTCGCACTCAGCTTGACACTTAAAGTTTAACTGAAAAGCCGACTTATTTTTGTGTCATTGAACTGAATACATTGAATTATTTGGATTCTGCGAAAGGATTTTTTTATTTTCCTCTATCTGCTCTAGTTATGACGTTCAGAATATCTGCGGCCGTCCCCACAGGGTAAATTCTACTATGACGCGGAAAATTTTAATCTCAACACAAACGCGGCTTTTCAGTGAGCAGTGGTGAGATTGGTGAAGATTGCTTAGTGCCTGAGCAAAAATAAATCATAAATCTTTCTCGTAAGGCATACAACAAAAACGCAAGCGCATAGAGTACCACAAACCACAAGGAAATTCCACTATTTGAAAATCGAATATTCGTGAATAGCAGAACAACAAAGTAACGCATTTTCAGCGGGTCTTCAAGCCAACTTAAGTGAATAAGTGATGGGTAACTAGATTGTCCTATCCCAGCCCTTTTCGGTTAAACTTTAAGGTCTACGGACGCTTGGTTCATGAATCGATTTTTTGGGGAAACAGTCCTTTTTACTTAAAAAACAGTCGATTTTTCGTCAAAACAGTCGTTTTTTACTTAAACATTTTTTTTCTGCAATAACAGTCGGTAAAAATGATTAGCCACCCGGTACCCGGTAAATACCTCCCCCTCCCCAAATATTTCGGCTAGTAACGCCACTGGGTTACTCATGAATGATGATGGTGCAGTGTTATTACGCACTGGACAGGATAAGGAAAAATGAAGTACAAAGAAGGAAATGAAAATGATCAAACTGAACAATAATTACAATGTGCAATAACTGTAAGTTCACCATAACAGAAAAAAAACTGATCGGGCCTAAAAAATCTGCTTCCTCGATGGCAGGCGGGAAAATGGCCAAGGGCAGGTCCTGGGCAGGCCCGTATCCAGGAATTTATTTGGGGGGGGGGGGTGCCCACAGGTCGGGCCGAAAACTATAAAAAAGACATAAATCAGAGGTTAAAGCCTATAAAAACGATTATTTGTGTCTGTTTGGGGTGGGTGGGTGAACCCCTAACCCCCTTGATACGGCCCTGGTCCTCAACAATGGACAATGACTTCGCACCAAGGTCACCAGAATAACAAAGTTTGCAATAACGCGGGAGTTCCTATAACGTCGCGGGGGGGGTAAAAGAAATATCCAGTGTTTGAAATAAAAAGTCCTGACACGTTTGAAGTCTTCCCAAAAATTCCCGAAATAAACGAGCAAGTGAATATTTGTATTTCTGTTACGCAAATGAAAGGCGTTGATGTGCTATGCCAAACTGAACGAAGGCCTAACCTAGACCTAGCCTAGCGGGATTTCAAATTGATCAAAGAAGTTCACACCAGATGCAGTTCCCATTCCAATGTTTTAACATTCGTGACTTTCTCTGAAAAACTGTGGGGATTCTGGAAAGATTACCAATTTCCCGGGCTGTTTTGGCCTTACTTGGCTCCCTTGGCTTCGACGAGAAACGCGAAAAAATTTGCATAACCCTTATTTCTCTCAACGAGCTACTCGGGAACAGTAAGCGGGAGCCTGATCCGCCTGTAAAAGAGCCAAACATGGGAAATACGTTAGGGTGGACACAAATGACTGAAATGATGGATGGAATAATGAGAGAGGTATTCAGTGATATAGGTAACACCAAGGCCGTATCCAGGGGGGTTAGGGGGTTCAACCCCCCCCCCGAAACCCACAAAAAATTAATTATTTTTTGTAGGCTTTAAGATATGATCTATGTATTTTTTTGTACTTTTTGATCTGACCCGCTGGCCCCCCCCCCCCCAAATAAATTCCTGGATAAGGGCCTGGGTAAGACGCTTTTAAAGGACACCTCGTACTTATTTCATTAATTAATTCTACTTCTGTAGTATTCCATCTGTTATCGTTCACGAGATTCTTCACTTCAAAGGTTTATCCTATTTCGTCTATCAGCATTACACTGAGTATCACGCTTGCCACGTTTCTTCTCTTTATGTGACGTATCAGGCTCCCGACCATTATTTCTGATAATCTTATTGGTCCGAAGACCAGCTATGCAAATTTTACCAGGAATGTCATCCAGAGCAAGTGACAACTGACATGGAAAGAGGGAAAAAACAGCCGAAGCCTGTAAGCATAGGTAACTTTTAAAGTGGTCAACTATCTCACAACATCACCAGAAACAGTATGTAGTGTGAGGTGTCCTTTAAGCCGATTCAGCATGGGTTATAAGCCCTAGTTAGTATCCATCAACCGACAAAGCTGGACAAACCCTTAAGACATCAGGGGGAAAAGAAAATTTGTTGTAACAATAATAATCAAATTCACGAAAAGGCCACTGACCCCATAATAAAACAGGAAGAAAATTTATGAACCAGTAAATCTCTTCAGATGAACGGAAACCTTTTTTTCCAACAGCAAAGATTTATCTTACTAACTATTGAAATGAAGGAAGAAAACTCTTAATTATAACCTAATTAAATTTAAAAGCTGATTAAAGAAAGAGGAGATGAGGGATGCGGGAACGATTTATGCAACCTAAGCTCCCTGAACGAGCATTTTCCACAATATTTGTTGTTTGTTTAACAACCTCACTACTAAGTAAATAAAATTTTAAATAAAACACTACTAACGTGAACCAGTCATATACAATGCTGAAGGGAGGATAAAATATCTACTAACCAAGGTGAAACAACCGAACAATTCTGTTCCCGATGTTTCCCGATCTAGAAACAAAAGAAACTGACAATATACTTAAACAATAGATTCAAACAATAGACACAAAAATTCAAAAACTACTAACAATAATGACGAGAGCAGATATCAAATAGGGCAAGAATTTAAGATGTAATGTGAGAAAATGTATAATAATTAAAAAATATGATAATTATTATCATATTTCTTTATTTGAGTGCTTTGTATTTTTTGGTATTTTCCCACCGTGGGCTTTATTGGGAACAAATTCATTCATTCATTTGCATCAACTCTAGAGACCGCAAGGCAGGGCCGTGTCCAGGGGGGTTAGGGGGTTCAATCCACCCCCCCCGTAACATACAAAAACTGTCGTTTTTTACAGGCTTTAACCTCTGACCTATTTTATTTCGTACTTTCTGGTTCGAGCCGCGGGCACAACCCCCCCCCCCCCCCCACGAATAAATTTCTGGATACGGGTCTGCCGCAAGGTCAATGGAATTACAAAATCAGCAACCAGCTAGAAGCTGTTGACCCCTGGTTAAACATGCACCCAATGACAACTCTTTCCTTTGGTGTTCAGCTGGGCTGCCATCCTCAAACTATCAATCCGTCTTTCTGCTATCTTGTTGTGGTAGTGTGTAATTAAATTTTCTGTCAGTTTTGGGCCTCCCAGACGTCAGCTGCCCGCTGTGATAACTACTTTCATAAATCAGACACAGACCTGATAAATGGGCAATCCTCCTGTTGGCACGCGACTTGGGTTGTGGGGTAGTCGAAGAATTTATGGCATTACGAATAATTTAGGCCAATAATCTACGACAAGAAAACACGGTTGATAAATATAGGCTGTCAGGTATCAAGTGTTTGGTAAAAGAGTGTATAAAATAAGTCGTTGGTATGGTAACAAAATGTTTTGGCTCAAATTTGAGGATTGCGTGTTCATGGGTCTTGTTTCTGTTATTTTCTTGTGTGCTCCTGAGCATGCTTTTAAAATAAATTTTATGTTGTAAGTTCTGTTCAGTTGATCACGAGTGAAATACAAAATTCCATGAAAAGAGATAATTATATAGTATTTATTTTGTCATTCGGTGGGTAGTAAAACTCGGAAATGTCTTGGTTCCTTGTTAATCTACAATAAAAAAAATAATTTAAATATCACGCCGGTTCATGGGCGGACGTCAGGTACAACTAAGTACCCCCTATATAATACAAAGATCTTTGTATTATAATGTCCGTAATTTGGGGATGTGAACTGATTAGATGAATTTGCCTTCGGCCGAGATCGCTGTTCCTATGGTCGGCTTCTACCGGGCTATTGTAGTAGTTTGCGAACTCTGTTCACAAGCCCCTCGGTAGCTCAAACGGTTAGAGCGCCTGCCTTGTAAGCAGAGGGTCCTGGGTTCAAATCCCGGCTGAGGAGCATTTATGTCTTTCAGTTCACTACTTCCAAAATATACCCCTATGTGCTTGTACCTCTATGCTTGAAATATTCAGCAACTAAAACGGTAAAGATGAGTCTTCACCTTCCGGAATCTGGGGTCCCAGATTTTCCAAGATTTTTTTTTGAATTTCTTCTGCGATACTTAAAAATTCCGGAAATCTGGAAGTTCAAAAGCCCCTTTTTCCGGATTATTTTGATATACTTTCGGACCGGTTCATATTCCAGATGCAATTTACAGAAGACGTCAAAGAATAATCTGGAAGCCCAGATTCCGGAAGTCCCGGGAGGTGAAGACCGGACTTGAACAATTGCCGGAAAATATTTCTTTTAGGGTCACACGCAATAGCGGGTTTTCTTAAGAAGTGAAAATATAATCTAGAACTGAACATTTTCTTGAGCCTCGCTTCATTAGGGAATGAAATGCACGTTTTTGTTGAAATTCAAATTCTCCGCGTCGGGATGAACTTTGTCTTGTTGGGCCAGCAGTACATATTTTGAACGTCACTACTAGAGCCCAAGGTGAAAAAATAAAAATCCCTTAGCAGAGCCAAAATCATTCAGTGGATTCAAATCTACGATGTAAAAATAAGCTGGCTTTTCAGTTAAACTTTAAATCTTACAAAAGCACCGAGTCATGTTCTGTGCGGATGTTGATCTTCTTGTCCCCCTACCAATACCAGCTGGGAACTAGCTAGTGTTGGGCGATATTCGATATCGATAACGATATATCGGACCAAATATCAATATCGAAAACGACATTTGTACATTTATAATTATTGTAAATAATCCTACATTAGTTCCATTTATGGATCCAAAACTGGAACAAAATCTTTTTCGTAATTCAATGTTTGATTCTTGGAAGTTTGACATTATGCAGGAAACTTTTTTACGACAATTTTGTTCTTAAATTTTTGGGAAACGAGATGTGTACTATAGCTAAACATGGCACCGATATCGATGGGTTATTACACTAGTCACTAGGGAGCAGAGGCGTTACTAGCCAAAATGTTTGGGGGGGGGGGGACCAAGGTATTTACCGACTGGCTGGTCATTTTTACCGACTGTTTTTGCGGATAAAAACTACCATTATTGAGAAAAAACGACTCTGTTGACGAAAAATCGGCTGATTTTAAGGAAAAACTACTATATTTAAAAAAAAACTGACTATTTATAAGAAAAAATTGACTGTTTTTACTAAAAATCGCGGCGCTTCGCGCCGACTCAGCTCTTTTTTACCGACTGGCCGACAACATTGGGGGGGGGGGGCAGTGAACCAGTGAAGTTACCAGAGAATCCAAAACGCCTAATGGGAAAAACTACTAGTGAGTATTCCGTTAGGAAAGAATGCATCTAAGGAAACCGCTTCTTTTAGGAGAGCACCGGAAGAGCTGTGAGGCCTGCCAGCAAGTGGATACCTACGAAAACATCTTGGACAACTACTGCAGTGCAGATTTCGGTAGGATATTAAAGCTTAATCTAATAGGGCTGAAATTTGACAGTCTGGTTACCCATCATAATTTTATCTAAATAGGCAAGATAACCCGACTAAATCGCGTTACTTCGTTGATCTGTTATCCACTTTTAGCCGACGAGTTTATTCTTCTGCAATTGTTGTACCTCTATACGGACGTACCTCTATGTTTGGAATATTTAGTAACTACAGCGGTAAACAATTGCCGAAAATATGGCCATGGCGGATTTTCATTATTCAAGCCAGGAAGATGAAAGTGACTAAGAAAAAAGGGGGGAGAAGAAAGATGAAAGATATTTAGAACAGTGCTTATAAGATTTAGGGTAAAATGAAATGGAGAAGATGGGGAAAATATCCACCTTGGCGCAGACCGTCCTGGTTAAACCGGGTCCGCGTTTCGTTTAAATGCGGGCTTTGATTCTGATTCTTCTATTGATAACTTTGTTGGCCATTGAGACGCACGCTTTTGCAGATATTCAAATTCTCCGCAACTTGACGAATTTTTACTTGTCGTGCAAGCAGCGGAGATTCTCATCGTCACTACTGGACTACGCGACGAAAAAACTTAATCCCTTAGAGGAGTCAAAATAATTCAGTGTATTCAAATCGAAGGTATAAAAATAAGTTGGCTTTTCAGTTAAACTTTAAATGTAATTTATACCCAAGCTGTGGTAAGCGTACCCGCTTGCCACTCATCGGTTCGACAGTAATATCCGAGAAAAGGATAAACAAGAGCAAAGGATTTCGTTGGGATTAAATACTGATGGGTTTGCTTATGATACTGTTCCACATTTCTCTATGTGGTACGCCTGTTCAGGTTTTTGGAACATTTCACGATCCTTTATTTATCAAGGTCACTCGGATAATTTTACTGTCAGGAACCTTACTTGGGAGCCAGGAAGAGTAGTGGCGGAGTACAGTATCTTGAAACTTAGAAAACTACGAAGCCGTAATCCCTTTCGACCCTTGGTCATTAGCAAGAGCGATAAGAATCCTGTGAGACCGAACAGATTACCCCACTAATCAGACGGAGGGAAGAGGCAGTTCAACCAAAGTTCAACCAAATTCCTGGTTCATCCCGCTTTCTAAGCTCTATAGCACCGCCAAAACGAACTTCCTAGTCTAAAAAGCCAACAATTTTCGGTTTTCATCGGATTCCGGACGAGAAATCCATCCCGAATCCTGCAGAAAACAAAAAACACCACACCTTGATTTAATTCGAACTTCCGGTTTTAACCGAATTCCGTCCGGATTGTTAGACCACAGGGATATAGCAAATTTATTTGAGTAGTCTGGTGCAAAACCTAAACAACCCCTTAAAAAGAATTTAATTTGTCAAAAATGTACTTTATCACAGGTTCACTTTTCTAGCTTTCAGCCTGAGCAGGACCCTCGCCCCTCCCCCCCCCCTCCAAAAAAAAAACTCAAACTGTCCAGGAAGTAGAAAGAGATAAGAGTGGAATTAAATGGTCCAAATTTACATACTATATCCGACATCTTTCATGCCAGAAAACAAAATAGGAAAGAAAAAACATCAAGGTAGTTAAAATTAAAAAAAGATCCCCATGGGTATATCAGACCAATTGCATACGTCATGCATAATTAATTAATTATTCAGGAAATTATTTGACGCATGTTTCCACGCCAGAAAAAATCACATAAATGTATTTGTTTACCATTCCTTTGCCGCCCAATAACGCCCAAAGCAAAAATGGTCCCTATTCGTCAGGCTGATAATGTATCGCAAATCTTTTAACGGTAGGGGATTACAAAAATAAAGAAACCCACGTGTCCACAAATCAAGAAGGAGCTAAAAAAGGCGGCAAATACAGGGTGGATTCACATATACGGTTGAACATTTCAGACCCAATTTCACATGTCGTGCGCAACTATCCAGGCAAGTTATTTCACGCAAGAAAAAAAATCACAAAAAATTATTTTTCAACACCAATCACCACTCAGCAAAAAATGCAATGTTCGCTGAAAACCGTGCACGTGTCCCTACAATGGTTCCTGATGTTTCCACGCAGAAAAAAATATATCCTTTTTTACCACTAATTTTCCACCCATTCAGCCAATTAAAATTGATGCGTATCTCCACAAGGTTCCTCCACAATAGAGTTTTCACACCAGAAAAAAAAAAATAATCCTTTTTCGCAATTAAATTTCCAACAACTCCGGAATAAAAACAAATTTTTTTGAAGGTCGTGCGTGCCCCCACATAGTTCCTCCACAATGGTGTTTTCACGCCAGAAAAAAAAAATCAACATCCTTTTTCACCACCAAACTTTCCACCCAATCATCCAGAAAGGTAAAAATGCAGCTTCGCTGACAGCCGTGCGTGTCCCCGCATTGTTCCCTCCACAATGGTATTTTTACGCCGGGAAAAAAACCCACAAAATATAATTTTTCGACACTAATTTTCCACCCACTCTGCAAAAACAAAAAAACGTTGAAAGCCGTGAGTGTTCCCACATAGTTCCTCCATAATGGTGTTTTCACGCCAGAAAAAAAAATGCAAGACGTGACGTGTCCCCCCATGGTTCCTCCACAACGCCCGTTTTCACGCCAGTTTCACCACCAAACTTTCCACCCACTCAGCCAAAAGGTAAAAAAAAAATACAATTTTGCGGACAGCCGTGCATGTCCCCAAATGCCTCCTCCACAACGGTGTTTTCACGCCTGAAAAAAAAAATTCACAAAATATCATTTTTCGCCACTAATTTTCCACCCACTCAGCAAAAAATTGCAATTTTTGCTGAAAGCCGTGCGTGTCCCCACAATGATTCTTGAGCACGTTTAATATGAGATTAGTGTTATTTCTCGTCCAGTTATCACCCAGAGACAGACGACGTGTCACCCACCTGCCTCCTAGACACGTCCATCAGGCTCTTGGACTTGTCAAAACCAAACAACCAAACACCAGTAATCTGACAGAAGGACGTGGCCAGGCACTGTCTAGCCACACGTTAGGACAACAAATAGCCTGAAAGCATTCGACATTGTTGATCTTGACACTTTGCAAAGGGATGCTAGTATTGAGTGTTTGTTGATGCTGAAGCTGTAATGACGTTGATTGTTTTAGAATCCTGAGATTGATGTCATTTCCTGCCAGCGAAGATTTTCAGCATGTACACTAACTCTTAAAGCATACCTCGCAGTATTTACCGATTATGTTCAAATATCCAAAACTATCTGAATACTGTAAAACTATGCTCTGTTTTTAAAGTTTAACCGAAAAGGACTGGGATATGACAATCTAGTTACCCATCACTTATTCACTTAAATTGGCTTGAAGACCCGCTGAAAATGCGTTAAGCCCCGTCTGCATTACCGTAAACCGACCGTTTTACGGACGGTCCGTAGCCGCAAAAATGTGGTCTTCATTAGGTCCGTAACCGCAAAAATATGGTCTACATTAGTCCCAAATAGGTGAATCTTGGGTTAAAATTTAAAAAACAGTTTATATGTGACTTGAAAAACAGTTGAAAAACAGTTACATGGGACTTTGACAAAAAAGCAGTCTTCACTACGTCCGTTTTACGGTTACGGAGGGGTCAGTACCGCCGTTTTACGGCTACGGCCGTCCGTAGAGAAAGACCCGTCTTCACTGCCGTAACCGTCAAACGGTCGGCCGTAAAACGGTCGGTTTACGGTAATGCAGACGGGGCTTTACTTGGTTGTTCCGCTATTCAGGAATAATCGATTTTCAAATAGTAGAATTTCCGTGTGATTTGTGGTACCTCTAATTTGTTGTATGCCTTACAAGAAAGATTTATGACTTTTTTTTGTTCAGGCACTAAGCAATCTTCACCAATATCGCCACTGCCCACTGAAAAGCCTTTTTGTGTTTGGATAAAAATTTCCCGCGTCATAGTAGAATTTTCGCTGTGGGGACGGCCGCAGATATTCTGAACGCCATAACTAGAGCAGATAGTGGAAAACAAAAAAAATCCCTTTGCAGAATCCAAATAATTCAGTGTATTCAACTAAATGACAAAAAAATAAGTTGGCTTTTCAGTTAAACTTTAACAAACTTTCCACGGCTTTGTTGTTTTAAGCCTTTTCCCAGTTTCCACGGACTTCTAGCAAAAACTCAAAATTCAGATAACCGGTTTTACGCATCAGTAGCATGATACGCTTTCACTCGTAGGGAGCATAATACACCTGGAAAATGGTGAATCGTGGCCAGTGCAAAGGTCAGTGAGGTATCGTTAGCGGTCTTAGACTGTAACATATGAACTTTTGGTTTCCGGGCTTAAGAATTAATGAATGCAATTATGGAAGTAGGATGCTTTGGCATTATGGGAACGACGGGTCCTTTAAGAGAACTTCCGATGCTTTCAAAGCACAAGTCGCAGTAGGACCAGTTTCTATTCCAAAATTCTAAGGTGCACGACTCCTTTGAAACTGAGATGTGTTCTTCAAAAAATTGCAGACCCATCCCGGCTTTTTTTCGCCGCGCGCGCGCAGCACCCTTAGCTTTGCTGGGAAACATGGAGAAAATTGCATAATCGGTCTTTCTGACCAATGACCTCACCGGAAATAAGTGGGAATCGTGTAGTGTCGTTAGAGTTGATAAAAATGACACAGCAAGTTTAAAATCTTAGTAACGAGAACGGATGGAACGATTAAGACGTTAGAGTGGATGAGTGATATAGGACAGGTCCTTGTAATGATTTAGCTCGGATGACCTAGGGAGGTAAGGTAGCTAAGTTAGTGAAAGATAGGCTAAGAGATCAAGAGATTCAGAGGTGGCATGGTGGCGTATCAGAGCGCCACTCTCTGAAGTTGTATGGTATGGCTAAAGAGACATGGGGAGAAGAATTATATTTCAAGTTGGGATTGGGGGGGGGGGCAGAATTGAGGTGGATGGTGAGTCTTAGGGCGGACGCTCTTCCAGTGGGGATGCGGAGAAAGTATATTGGTCGAGAGAGGAAAGGTACTGGTCCTTATTTTTGTCCGATGTGTGGTGTTGAGGGGGAGGATGCGGTACATTTGATGTGTTATTGCGAGGAGTTGAAAGGATTAAGAAAGGAAGTGTTTGGCCGTGAGGTTTGGGATGAAAGGGAATTGACTTCGATTATGGGAAGTAAGTGTTTTGGTGATCTCCGAAGGCTGGGTAGATTCCTGAAGATAGCTATGACCCACCGCGAACTATTTTTATAGAAGTTGATTTTTGGTTTGTTTTGGAGTGTATGATATTTTGTTTTTATGGCACTTGCAGCCTCTGGCTCAAGTGCCATATACCGATCGCAATTCCGTCCGTCGGTCGGTCTGTCGGTCTGTCGGTCGGTCTGTCCGAATTTTTTTGTCCCACATGTTCGAGTTAGGGTACTTCCAGATGTGCTAGGACGATGAAACTTGGCAGGAAAATCAGGGACCCGACCAAACTAACCTAGAAGTAATCAGTTTCCCGATCCGACCATCTGGGGGGGAGTGGTGGGCCGGGGAAATTCTGAAAATTAAGGAGTTTTGTCACTCTTTTTCGAATTGGAGTACTTCCAGATGTGCTAGGACGATGAAACTTGGCAGGAGCATCAGGGACCCGATCGGACTAACTTGGAAACATTCAGTTTCCCAATCCGACCACCCGGGGGGGAGTGGAGGGCTGGGGAATCCGGAAAATTGGAGTAGTGTGTAACTTTAGAACGGGTGATCGGATTGGAATGAAACTTAATAACTGAATAGATGGCATACTTCTAATGTCCCGTTTGAATTCCGGACCGGATTCGACAGCTATGGGGGAGTTTGGGGGGGGAGACCGGAAATTTCGAGAAACGGTTAGAATAGAGGGATCGGAGTGAAACTTGCTGGGAAGAACAAGCATCTGCTCCAGATAAATTGTTTATACATTTGGACTGGATCCGACCACCCGGGGGGGGGGAGGGCTGGGGAATCCGGAAAATTGGAGTAGTGTGTAACTTCCGAACGGGTGATCGGATTGGAATGAAACTTAATAACTGAATAAATGGCACACTACTGATGTCCCGTCTGAAGTCCTGACCGGATTCGACAGCTATGGGGGAGTTGGGGGGGGGAGACCGGAAATTTCGAGAAACGGTTAGAATAGAGGGATCGGAGTGAAACTTGCTGGGAGGAACTAGAATTTGCTCCAGATAAATCGTTTATACATTTGGACTGGATCCGACCACCGGGGGGGGGAGTGGAGGTCTGGGGAATCCGGAAAATTGGAGTAGTGTGTAACTTCCGAACGGGTGATCGGATTGGAATGAAACTTAATAACTGAATAAATGGCACACTACTGATGTCCCGTTTGAAGTCCGGACCGGATTCGACAGCTATGAGGGAGTTGGGGGGGAGACCGGAAATTTTGAGAAACGGTTAGAATAGAGGGATCGGAGTGAAACTTGCTGGGAGGAACAAGAATCTGCTCCAGATAAATCGTTTATACATACATTTGGACTGGATCCGGACACTAGCGGGGTGGAGGGCTGGGGAATCCGGAAAATTTGAGTACTGTGTAACTTTCGAGTGGGTGGTCGGATTGGAATGAAACTTAATAACTGAATAAATGAAATACCTCTGATGTCCCATTTGAAGTCCGGACCGGATTTAACAGCTATGGGGGAGTTGGGGGGGAGACCGGAAATATCGGGAAACGGTTAGAATGGAGGGATTGGATTAAAACTTGCTGGGAAGAACAAGCATCTGCTCCAGATAAATCGTTTATACATTTCGGATGGATCATGACATTAGGGGGGGTTGGAGGGGAGTTTCCCGAAATTCCGGTTATGGCGGTTTTGGGGATTTGCACGACGAATCTTGGGAGGCGAATCAGGGACCCGATCAAAGTGACTTAAAAAGAAAAATTGACATGATCTGATAGCCGTGGGGGGAGTAACGGGAGGGGGAATCCGGAATATTGAGTCATGCGTAACTTTGAAACGGCTGATCGGATTTGAGTGAAATTTGGTAATTGAAGAGAGGACATGTTTCTGTTGATCTTTTTCATGTCCGGACAGATCCGACAGCAATTGGGGGGGGGGGCGAAAATACGTGACCGACTTAGACTGGTGAGATCGGGATGGAACTTTGTGGGAATAACAAACAGATGCTCTGGATAAACACTTACGGAACCGGATTGGCTCCGGCGACTGTGGTGAAGTTTGAGGGGGGGGAGGTCCGGGATTCCGGTGATCACGATTTAAGGTACTTCCAGATAATCTAGGACGATGGAACTTGGCTGTAATATTAGAGATTTGACAAGATTGACTCAAAAATGGCCACTTTCCAAACCCGACCATTCGTTAAAGTAGCCTACTAATCTTGACTGCAAATTTCAAAAAATACTTTTAAACCAAATTCATATTTTCATGATCCCCATGAGCCCATTATCATTTTGCCTCAAGGGTTTTGTTTACAAATGACGTTCTAGCTCCCTTAAAGTGTGAATCTGAACGGCCAGGTCGAAAAGTACTTTATTTGAAACAATACATCTCAACCCATGATCATTTGTGCCACAAGGGTTTTCCTTAAACATTTATTTCTGTTACCCTTAAAGTCCGCATTTGAAATGAAAAGCGAAAAAAAACTTTTGACGAAACGGTATACATCAAGGATCCCTAAGGGCCTGTGATCGTTTTTGCCTCAAGGGTTTTGCATACAGATGCATTTCTAGCGCCTTTAAAGTGCGCATCATTACACCCAAGTTCAAAAATAAAATACTTTTTATCTAGCTCCCTTAAAGTGCGCATTTTAACCACAAGTCGAAAAATACTATTGATCAAACAAAACATCTCAACACATGCAAGTGCCATATGAGCTTACAGCTCTTGTTTGTTATTTTTTTTATGTTTTCCGCCATGGCCCTTCGGCTTTTTTGGAATTAAATTCATTCATTCATTCATTCATTCTACTTCTAGCATTTGCGACGTATAGATAACCCACATTAAAATCGCTAGTTCAAACCGGGACTCGGTAATTAATCAATCAATCAATTTTACTTCAACCCTAATAGCACTAGGCACATGGGCGGTAACTGGAAAAATGAACACTCACTAACAATACGAATAAAACACAAACTAACAAATAATAAATACGAAACGAACATAAACCAAGTACAGCTAAAATGTTTAGTGAAATACGGAACGAACGAATTTAGTTATCTTTCTGAAGATTTCGTAGGCGGGGGAACAAGCTTGGGTTTCGGGTCGTTCTTGCTTCGCGTGTTAGTTCCATTAGGGGGGGGGGGGTGTCCGGAAGGATGGTCCTGTGGTGTCGAGATTTCGGAATTTGGTGGCCAAAACGCATGAGAAGATTATGTCTTCCTTCAGACAGTTTTTCAATGCCGAGGATTCGAAGGCTTCGTTGTCCAGGGTGCCAAATTTGGCAGCCATAGCCTACTCTCAAATGGGCCTGACATAAGTTTTATAAAGCGGTAATACATGGGTCAGCCTTGTAGCGCGACTCGTAAGTATACAGCTAGGCGCTGTCAAAATAGCTCAACAGAAAAATCAAAAGAAAGAAAACTATGTAGCTGAACACAAACTTAAAAAGAAAGCCAATTTTGGCACCGTCGTCTGACATGCATGGCTTCTTGAAAGTTCGTCCACTCACAGAAAAATTCGCCAGGACTAAATGTTTACAAACTGATATTTAAAACTCACATGCGTATTGCTAACTATGCAAGGACAAAGAAAATCATACAAAACTGAGCAAAATCGTAAGAAACTTAGGAATCCTGGCACCGCGAGATCCGGCAAAAAGGATGCCAGGCGATGAGGAGGGGGTGTAGGACTTTTTAGTCCTTATGCAATTTTCAGCTTCACAAAAAAACTAATTCAATCTTCGCCTTCACAAAAATACACCTTTTGTTGTGACACACACTATTCCTGTAACACACATTCCGAGCACGATGGTCAGTAAAGATATTCAAACCATTCGTCACAAGTAAATGTTTACGATTTGATATCAAACATGCCACTGCTAATAGTTCACAGATGCTCATGGACGGAATTCAGAAAATCAGGTAAAAAGAGTGACGGCCTGTTAAGGGGGTTAGACGCTCTGTATTGAACGTACCGAAGCCCGAATAAAAAACTAATATATATTCTATCTGGGAAAACGGAGCGCGCAGAAGACCACCCATCGTACATTAATTTAGCTGCGCTTTATCTAGCGTGCCGTAAACCAAGAAAACTCATCAGGGGGAAGAAAACATTGAGAAATCATAGTGGAGGCATGGACGCCATTTGGGGGGGGGGGGGGGCTAGATTTCGCAATCTTCCTCCTTGGTGATATTTTCCGGCCGCTAAATAGGTTCCAAAAGAACAAATACAAATCAATGACCTAACATTATGGGACCCGTCGTACCTATAATGCCACTCAGTGCAACCTATTTCCATAACTGCATTCATTAACTCTTAAACACCAAGAACAAATAATCAGACAGAACTTCTGTCTTTAGTCGCATGCAGCGACTATGAAAACCCCGACAAATCTGAGCGGACCTGGAGGTATTTACTCTAGCTCTGAGCTGATGCTGATACCCGTTTACTCCTCTTCCGTCTTCACCGTTGCCTATCGCACAAGAAATATCGAAAGAGGTTGGCAGGAGGCGTACTCCGCGCGCTGACCCGCTCTGGAGCGCGTCCATAGAACCAATCAGCGTTGATTTCTAGATTTGCTCTTTAGCGACTTGACGGCGATCTAGATATTTGTAGAAGTAACGAAACGTGATGTGGCGTGAAGCTAGTAAACTCCGCTCGTCTGCATCAGGAGTCGGTCGTATTTTACTCGACTCAGCATGTTTGTATGACCGAGATAGGGAGACAGCATTTCTGTCTCGTTATTTGTCCTTGTAGACACGGAGACTAAAATTTCATATGTTACATTCTGAGCCCGCGAACGACACCTCGTTTGCACTTGCCACGATTCACTATTTTCCAAGCCCATTGTCCCGACGAGTTATCTGAATCTGGCTCTGAACCGGTTATCTTAATTTTGCCAAGTTTCTGCTAGAAGTCAACGGGCCTGGGAAAAGGCTTAAAACAGCCAAAGCCGTAGATTATTTGTAAAAGCAGAGCTTAGTTTTAAGTGATAGTTTTGAATACTGGTGCGCTTGACTAAATAGTGTGAGGTGTGCTTTACGATAAATTCTTAAAACTTACCCCAAAACGAGCAATTAAATTCTGAGCCTGTGTAATAAAACTGAAACTGGGCCCCACAACCAGGGTTGCCACTGGTAGTACAGTTGTACTCTTTGTAGTACATTTTTTCAAAGTAGTGAGTTGGTAGTACATTCACAAAAAGTAGTACTTTTGCAGTACATTTTACGAAATTCAAAAATGTACTATCTCTTTCTAAGGTGACACTGTTGACAGATGAAGAAAAGGCGGTTGTTAAGCGAACTCGCGTTTATGGATTTTCAAATTTTTCTGCAAGGATTCTGAAAATAGAAAACTGCCCAATGCCCAATGAGTCATAACTGGTATTTACCCCCCCCCAAGGTTTACTAAAATGGCGCCGTTGAGTGGAAGGCTCTTATAAATGATTATGATACAACGTATGATAGCACGGAGGCTGGTCCAGAGGCAGGTCAGAGGCCGGCTGGAGGCACAGGACCTCCCACGCCGCTAGGCACAAGCCCACATTAACTCGTTCTAAAGCGCTGAAAAATCCCTCCCTAAAAAGGCCGTTCTATTCTAGAACTTAATCATCTTTTTCCTCTTACAGTAATTCGGGCAAAACTACGACGCAACGACAAGCGAGGTCACCTTGTCACGAAGGGCTTTAAGGCCTTTAAGATCGCTCAAGAAGTCAAGGACGAGTTCAAGTCCGCAAAGCGGCAAGTCCAGTTCGACATATCTGATGGGTGCTGTACCGATGTTGGAAAGGAAAACGGGCCACCCAAATATCTAGTAATGGGAAACAAGAAGAATGGCGAACTGGTTCCTACCCTGATCCTCCCGTGGACCAAGAAATCCAAGGTGAGAGCTTAGTTTTGAACCGACTCATCCAACCAGACACTCAAATGAACTGATGCCCGGGCCCCACTGTAGTCACACCTAGTAATAAAGCCGGAAGACCGTTTACGGACGAAAGGGAAAGAAAAGACGCTGAAGACGTAAAATAGTCGAGACGGAAAAGTCCATCTCCGTCATTTTGAAAAGTATCTTTAGACCAATCACAGACCACAGTTACTGACCTTTGTTAGTTTTGTTTTCCCATGAGTGATGATGGTGGTAATATTTTTGGAATTTCTTTGTCCCAAGCGTGACCAGGATGAAACGTAAAGAGTGGGTTATAACCAAATTACGTACAGATGCGACCAGGTGACACGTAAACGGCGGGTAATAACCAAATTAACGAATCAAATTACGTAAAGATGTGAACGAATGTGGCCCGGGAATGAAACCATTTCCAGCGTCTAAGTACAGTAAGAGGTTTGCTTATTTGAACACTTCTCGAACTGTTTCACTACCCTGGTTTTGTTTGTCTTACAATACAACAGTCATCAAGTGGAAAGGAAAAATAGCAAACTTGATATCAGCTAATAGCCAACTATTTCAGGGTTGTCCTAGCATAAACTTTGAGTTGAAATTGAGTAAACCAGATTTTATTTTGGATTTATAAATGTGTTGTTTTTCTATCTGAGACGTCTGTTGGTTTGAACTGCCATCTTCTTGGTTGGAGGCACGTTCGACTTAGCAAAAGATTCCAGTTGTGGAAGAACACGAGGTGGCAGTTAACAGAAAGACAGACAAATTTCAAGAAAATAGTAAAAGCATGACAACACAGGATACGAACCTATTTGGCCTGTACTTGGCTATTATTTTGTAGTAAAAGTTGCCTGGTATGGGTTTTAGTTTGTCTTCGGCGATCGTTTTCGGTTAGGCGACGTTCAATTGAATAAGCATACCTCTACTGTACCGCACGTCCTCTCCCTTAGTCACCTGTCACTTCAACAATCAGTAAATTTCACGTTTTTCGCCTTCTCTTCAGTTTATGTTATGCCCATCAGTCTCCGCGATTCTTTTTTTCTCTTCTTATAATGTTCCGTGTAGCCAATGTACTAATCGTAAACTGTGGATATCTTAAAGTTATTTTCCGAAAATTTTTCATGATATTATAGTTGTTAAACCGTATGACGATCTGACGCTAACAGGTAGTTGTATGAGCTATTCAGGGAGTAAAATGTAATTTATTTTATTTATTACAAAATGTAAAGAAAAGGACTGAAGATGAACGCTAAACTAAAGGAATCTGTCTTCGCGTCTCGGTGTAACTCGGTGTAAAATGAAACTGTGATAGAAAGCATTTATGAATAAGGACTACCTGTATAGCCTAATGAACAAAAGCTTATGTCGATTCAAAAAGTCATCCATTAATCGTTATTGTCGACAGCAAGTGCAATGGCATAGTTATCACAATCGACCAAAACATGACAATGTAACATAATTAATTAGCCTTTTTCTCGCAAAGAAAAAAACAATTGCTGATTTGACAAAAAGGAATTATAAAGTGCTGACGTCTCTAACTGCGTTGTTTGTCTGTTTCTTTATCTTCGTCTTTTGTCTTCTGAGAGTGACTAACATGTAATCGCTGGCGCAAGCCATGAGCAATCCAATTTGAAAAGTTTGTAAAATATTCAAGTCATCTCGAAGAAAAACAAATAAAACATTTGAGGGTCTTGCTGACGACAGTCTAACAAAGTCGCCTTGAAACGAGATGTTTTACGTTTACGATGTAGCGTTATGTTCGACAGCAGGTGTCCAGTGAAAAACTGGCCACTAGTGGCCCACTCCGGAAAAGTTCTGCAACACTCCCTGCAGCATACCAGAAGCTGCCAAATACTGAATTAAACGTCTCCGCTCAGTTAAGTTTTGATCTGCTAATAATTAGTTTCATGCTTGCTTCTGGTTCAGATTCAGGTTCATTTATTGATATAATTCCTTCTACAAAATAAAAATTTAAACAAATCCGGCAGAGCGCAGGTAGGTAGGTACTTTTTCTAATAAACGCGATGCTTCATTTTCATAGGATATAATTCTATCAGATGAGTAGCTATGGATTAATTTTATTAAACCGCCAGGGCAACCCTTATCTTTTAACTTGTACAAGAAATTATACATTTAATTTATGACCCACCAAATGCACAAGGCGACAGCGGAGTAAGAAGGTAAAAAGGAATGGCGAACTTCCTCCTACGCGAATGACAGGTAGTCTAAAATTTTGACCTGCTAATAATTAGTTTCATGCTTGCCTCTGGTTCAGATTCAGATTCATGAATTGACATAATTCCTTCTACAAAATAGATACAATTTGTGTTTAACTAAGTACGGACCTTAGAAGTCAACTAACTGCTGATCTAACTACAAATAACAAATACTTAAAGTTTTACTGAAAAGCCAACTTATTTGTGTGTCATTTAATTGAATACACCAAATTATTTGGATTCTGCAAAGGGATTTTTTTATTTTCCACTATCTGCTCTAGTTCTGAGGCTCAGAATATCTCCGGCCGTCCCCACAGCGTAAATTCTACTATGACGCGGGAAATTTTAATCTCAACACAAATGCAGCTTTTCAGTGGGCAGTGGTGAGAATGGTGACGATTGCTTAGTGCCAGAACCAAAAAAAATTTATAAATCTTTCTCGTAAGGCAAACAACAAAAATACAAGCGCATAGAGGCACAACAAATCACACGGAAATTCCACTATTTGAAAATCAATTATTCGTGAATAGCGGAACAACGAAGTAACTCATTTTCAGCGGGTCTTCGAGCTAATTTAAGTGAATAAGTGATGGGTAACTAGATTGTCCTATCCTAGCCCTTTTCGGTTAAACTTTAATATAGATACAACGTATGCACAACGCCATACACCAACCACAAAAAAAACTCCAACCTAAAAACTAATAACAAAAGAGAAGAACAGAATGCAGTGAGACATGGACGACCATCGCACCACAGGCCAATCCACTAATTAAAAATTAAAAATTACCAAATGGTAGTCGGTCTTGTTCTGATTACCAGAAGCTGTCAAATACTGAATCTAATATCTTCTTCGCTCATTTCAGCTTTTGCCAGCTGATAGTTGGTTTCAAGCTTGCTTCTGCTCTTACTGTTCTGTCATTACTTTATTAAGTCATTAAGTTTGAAAGAAATGCCCGGAGGCTTGTGTCGCTAAGTCAGATATCTGTTTTTTTTACCCGGTGGAGGGGGGGTGAGAGATAGAAAGTGCATTTCGGTAATATTTAGAACGGTGATGCTCGTTCGGAAAGAGCAAAGTCTAGTAAGCCTACCGAGGACAAACTATAGTGTTTTAAAGAACTTGGACAAACAGGACCGGGTCTCAGCTAACATTTAAAGCACCCATGACATCATACTTTGTTGTTTCAGCTGATTCATCCTTGCCCTTTCGGCACTCAGCACGTGAAAGCCCGTAGTTCATCGAAAACAGATTTCTAAGTTAAAATTTAACCGAATAGGGCTTAAACAGGCCTGAACACGGACGGAAGCGGATCTTAGCTGAACTATCATGACCCAGTGCTTAAACTAAACATAGAAGGATATAAACTATGGCTGTAATCAGACATAACTTTCTTCCAGGCCATTCGAACTGCAGTGAAGAAGTTCAAAACCTTCGACTGCGCAGACCCAAAAATCCTCTTTTCTGCCGAAGGGGTTGAAACCGCGTCAAAAACACCAGAGGCACCAGCAGAAAAGAAGAAAAAGGGTGGAAAGAAAGAAAACGGTCGCCGACATCTCTCTGAGAAGAAGCAGAAGGCAACCACTCCAGCGCCCTTCCCGACAGTGGCGGCGAAAAAGACAACACCGACGACGAAAAGAAAAGGGAATTCAACGAGGTATGCTTATAACCAATTAATCAATTAATTATGCTTTGTGGCACAGATTTACTCGCTCGTTTAAGATAAGACAGATAAGACCCTCTCAAAATCTTATATCATGGATTTTGGAAAACGGGTCCTTAGTACCCATCTTTGTTCCAACAAGGCAAAGTAGAGGTATGCTCATTCGAACGTCGCCGAAAACAAGACCAAAGGTTTCGATGGGATCCCAAAAATGTTATATTTGATCCAGAAAACTAGGTCTTGTCTTCGCCAGATCCAGTCTTCGCCAGGCTAATCATTTGAGAAAACCAAGTTCAGATATACCTGTATAAGCCATATCTATTTTGACGATACTGATCGAAACTTCCTGCTTTACTTCTGCCAAATTTCCGGTTTCGGCCGAATTTCGAGCGAACTACTTGTCCAGCAAAAAAAAAAACATAGTAGAAACGAATTCAGCGTATCTCCTTATCCCTATAAAGAACATCTAATGAACTTCAAATAAAACTTTAACTTAAATCCGGTTTCAACCGGATTCCGGACGAACTATATGTCCGGGTAAAAAATGATTGTCATATACAGATTCAGCGCCTCTTCTTACCCTTAAATCTGCCATCTAATCAACTTCAAATAAAATTTTTGCTTTTAACAGATTTTCCGGTTTCGGCCGGATGCCGGGCGAACTACTTGTCCGGCGAGAAAATGGTTTTCACCATCATGTTCAGTATGTCTTCTTACCCTTAAATCGAACATCTAATCAACTTCAATTAGAACTTATGCTTTTAACAAATTTTCCGCTTTTGGCCGGATTCCGGGCGAACTACTTGTCCGGCGAGAAAATGGTTTTCACCATCGTGTTCAGCATGTCATCTTACCCCATAATAAACTATCACATTAGCTTTTTCAAAATATTTTGTTTGTCCCTTAATTTAAACCCCCTCCCCCACCCCTAAATGTAACAAACTCGACCTACTCTTGACCCAAAGAATCCTCACACCAAGTTTCATCAAAATACCTCATTCCCTTCGAGAGTTATCGTGCTCACAGACGGACAGACGGACGGACAGACAGACAACTTTTGCGATGTCATAGATATCCGTCACTTACGTTTTGGGATCCCAAAAACCCTACTAAAACCCATACCAGGCTACTTTAACTGCACAATACTTGCCGAAAATATTTATTTGTGTCATCCTTTTTTGAAATATTTCCTCTTCAGTTTCTTCTTTCAAAGTTTCCATATTTTGCTAAGCGGCGCGTAATTTCACCAAATAGATGGCGTTCAAAATAAACAGCATACCCAATGGAAGAAGAAGAATATTTAGTCGCTCGTATAATAATATTTAAATCGGTAAATAATAATAAATAATATAGTATTTATCCCTTTTAGTCCAGAATATATAGTTTTAGTTATTAGATTATTTATAGAATATAAAATCAACAGAAAATGTAAAAAGTAGAATTCCAACTCGATGTCTCTGCCAGGAAAATACTGCTAACACTAGTCAATCGGGGGAATATCGTGAAACAGTTCTCCAACCCCTAATCCTTACTTCCCCTTGAATCTGAAACTGCCGAGTGTTGGAGCTGATAGGACTTCAGTTACAGGGTCATTTGTCAATAAAGAAAGATTAGTTCTGACAAGCTAGAGGGACGAAGGAGGTATTAGTTGTCCAAAAAATCTCTCCTGCTATCTTTTTCCGGACACCACCGGGCAAAAATTGTCTACGGGGCAGAAAAAGCGTAAAGATTTTTTTACGAAAAGATTTGCGAAAATTAATTATACAAGGGACTTGTCAGCGTGACAACCGAGCTTGAAATAATTTTAAAGGATTTAATTGATGTGGTGGAAAGTTGGAGAGAAACCATCACTAGTAATTAAAAATTAAAACAATGGAGGTATGCTTATTTGAACGCCATTAGGCCATCAGATTTCATACTAGTCCCCTCCTGCCATTTATGTTATATCATGTACCAGCTTCATTTTGAAAAGCTTGCTCTTACAACTGCTTCATCTTTCACAATTCGAATCTTGCGCCAAGTGGTACGTAGTTTTATCAAATAGATGGCGTTCAAACCCAAAAGGCATACCCAAATGGACGAAGAAGAATATTTAAAAACCAAAATCAAATCTGAATGGTAAAATTTGAGGGAAAACCCTAAAAACAGTTGGCTATTAGCTGATACCAAGGTTTTTTATTTTTCCTTTCCACTTGCATGTCTTATAAGCGAGTAACAAAACCAGGGTAGTGAAGCAGTTAGAGAAGTTTTTAAATAAGCTTACCTCTACTGTATTTGGTGTCTGCAGTCCTATACCCTTTTTCGGTAAAACTTCGGTAACACCAGCCAACATTACTCACCAATTACAGAAACTATAATTAAACCCTTCAGAGCAATTCGTCCCTCTTTCTTGCCAGCTCACTAATTAATCATCAGGTCTGGTTGTATTCACTGACCCTATATATATAGGAAACACACCTTTTCTTCTTAAAAATGTGGCAGATTTTTAAGCAGTAATGTTAAAACAACCTCAGCACAATTTACTGAAAGAAAGAAACCCCGCAAAATATTTAGTCTTTTTTTGGGATCCCAAAACGTAAGTGGAGGGATACCTATGACATCGCAAAAGTTGTCCGTCTGTGCGTCCGTCCGTCTGTCCGTCTGTCTGTAAGCACGATAACTCTCGAAGGCAGTGAGATATTTTGATGAAACTTGGTGTGGGAATTCTTTGGGTAAAGGGTAAGGTCAAGTTCGTAGATGGGCCCTGTAGCTTTACATTTAGGGGTGGGGGAGGGGGTTTAAATTAAGGGGCAAGCAAAAAAATTTTAAACAGCTAATTTGATAGTCGATTATGGGGTAAGAAGACACGCTGAAAACGAATATGAAAATCATTTTCTCGCCGGACAAGTAGTTCGTCCGGAATCCGGCCAAAACCGGAAAGTTTGTTAAAAGTAGAAGTCTTATTTGAAGCTGATTAGATGTTCGATATAGGGGTAAGAAGGCATGCTGAACAAGAATATGAAAACCGTTTTCTCGCCGGACAAGTAGTTCGTCGGAATCCGGCCAGAACCGGAAAGTTTGTTAAAAGTAGAAGTCTTATTTGAAGTTGACTAGATGTTCGATATAGGGGTAAGAAGGCATGCTGAACACGAATATGAAAGTTATTTTTCGCCAGACAAGTAGTTCGCCTGGAATCCGGCCGAAAACGGAAAGTTTGTTAAAAGTAAAAGTTTTATTTGAAGTTGATTAGATATTCGATCTCGGGGTAAGAAGAGATGCTGAATCCGTATGTGATAATCATTTTTTTTTGCCGGACAAGTTATTCGTCCGGAATCCGGCCAAAACCGGAAAGTTTGTTAAAAGTGGAAGTTTTATTTGAAGTTGATTAGATGTTCGTTTCAGGGGTGAGAAGACATGCTGAATCTTTATATGAAAAGCATTTTCTACTCGGACAAGTGTTTAGGTCGGAATCCGGCTGAAACTGGAACATTTTTGAAAGCAAAAGTTGTGTTTGTAGTTGATTAGATGTCCGATTTGGGGGCAAGAACAGATGCTGAATTCGTATATGACATTTTTTTTTGTCGGATATATAGTTCGTCTGTTTTTTTTTAGAAGTTAAAGTTTTATTTGAAGTTGATTAGATGTTCTTTATAGGGATAAGGAGATACGCTGAACTCGTTTCTGAACTATCTTTTGTTTTTGCTGGGCAAGTAGTTTGCTCGGAATTCGGCCGAAACCGGAAATTTGGGAAGTTTCGATCAGTGTCGTCAAAATAGATATGGCTTATACAGGTATATCTGAACTTGGTTTTCTCCGATGATTAGCCTGGCGAAGACTGGATTTGGCGAAGACAAGACGTAGTTAATATTAATTTTTGGGATCCCATCGAAAACTTTGGTCTTGTTTTGCCATATACCAGCTAAATATTTTGCTTTCGATTTGGGTGTTTTTCGATACAAACCAGTGCATTTTCAGAATCTCACCACTAGATGGTCGTGCCGAATCCTGGTTTGAATTAGTGTCTTGAAAGTGAGTAGCCTACCATAATCTAGACATCGTGAATACGAAAATACTTCTGAATTAACTCATTTTACTAAATTTTTAAGGCAACATAAACGCCTCGTTCGAAGTCTAGGGCCCTACTGGCAGAGACTCAGGAAGACCCCCTCCCCCGAAAACCCAAAGACTTGATTTGACAATGGGAAAGGGCATCCTTGAGATGACATGACCGAAGCGAAGGACGCGGGTACAAATCCAGCTTTTGTCTATCGATTCACAACTAACAAAGATTTTTTTCTTCTTCCAGAAACGGCGGAACCAAGAAAAATCGCAAGGACATGGAACTCAAAACCTACCACGAAGACAAAATAGAATGGAGATAAAATAGTATATCTTATATTAGCTGTGTAGATCTCTACCGAAGGCTCCAGCCGTTTTCTCCCCCTTCCTCTATAATTCTCCTATTTAACAGCAAATCTTTCAGACAAAGCACTATTTCAGGCAACGGATCAGATCCATTCAGCACCCCTCATGTCTGTGTCACCCTCCCCCCAAACTCCGTAACCCATTTGTTTTACTCCTTTTAGAACTGTCTGAAATGAGTTTGCTCCCAGTGACTTTTGTAAATATTTGATGTTCAAACTAACTTATTTCATATGTTGGAAGTTTATATAGCTTATGTTTTTATTAATACTAGCTGGAGGAACTCCCGTCCTAAAATTACAGGATGAAAGTCCCTGAGGTTACAAGTTCAAATTTCATCACTGGTTCAAATTTCGCTCTTGCCAAGTAAGATTTGGGGCTAAATAAGTCCCAAAACAGGGTTGCCATGGCTAGTGATTTACCGCAAAATCTAGGTAATCTGTTCTGATGACAGATTAAAACAAAACTAATATTTCGACCAGCAGTTTTTGTGATTTTTGCCATCAAAGTCCCACTAATCACAAAATTTATAAGAAAATCACCAAATTTTGTTCACCCAATTTCTTCTTTTCGTGATTTTTTTTAAAGAAAGGATGATTTATTTGTTTCTGCCATTCCAACCCTGTCCGAAAATCCGCGTGGTGCGACACGCCCTCCATCTAGGTACGGAGAACGTAGAATACTTGTAATTTTAGGTGGTGTCGTTTAAATTCTAGCGGAATACCATACAGTCGTGACGTATATAGTGACGTCATCTGATCGAAGAGCTAACGTAGGATTTGATTGTCCCTAGGACATTTTTTTTAAATGTAAAAGCGTCCGGCACCTCGCTGGCCGCTCGGCTCTATATATATATGGATAGATTCAAATATATATTCAACGACAGGAATAAACTACATTTTTTTGTTCAGAGGTTAAATAGACGAGATAGTTGTGACGTCACGCTTGTATGGAATTCCACACTGATTTAAATGAGACCATTTATGCCCGGGCCACATTCAGTCACACCTGTACGTAATTCGGTTCGTTAATTTGGTTATTACCCACTCTTTACGTTTCATCCTGGTCACACTTGGAACGCAGATTTTCAATATATATTACCACCATCATCACTCATAGGTAAACAAAATCAAAACTTCAACAGGTCAAAACTTCTTAAGGTCAGCGACTGAGGTCTGTGATTGGTCCAACGTTACGTTTCAAAATGATGGAGATGGATTTTTCGACTATTTTACGTTTTCAGCGTCTTTTCTTCCCAATTTTGACCGGAAGAGGGTCTTATTACCGGCGTTACTACCAGGTGTGACTATAGTGAGGCCCGGGCATTAAGGATAAGGGTATACGAAGGTCGATACCGTTACCATTTTACCCTTTCGCACAGCGAAACAAAAATTCCCCGAAAAACGGTCGAATAAACTATTCGAAACGGGTCAACCATGTCGAGTATGAGCGTTCAGTTACCACTTCTAAATTCTCGATTTGATTCGTTTTGGAGAAGAGTACTTTTGGCATAAACATATCTTACTTCTTCATGGAATTAATTTATTTGGCAATGTTTCACCGATAACGTGACGATAAAATGGTAATGTGAACGACCCTGTTTTAATATTCGTGCTAATGTACAAGATCGCGACTGAGGCTCTGGTAGACCGAATAGATTGAAGTTAGACTGCGATTTCGATATGCGTGTGCTTATGGATTCTTGTATAACTTTTTAATGTTTCAATATAACATCAAGAACAGATAATTAACCACTACGGAGAATGCTCAACTCTTGTCCCATGTAACGTAATGATGACTAGAAAGCAACCCGCAGGGTCTATGAGAGTTTTAGGGTTGTGAATTCTCGGGGCGGTTATTTTTGTATGTTCTTGGTAAGAGGTGAGTTATTCTGTGTACGTGAATCGAATATTCCATGTACTCGACGTTTCATACTTTTGGTCTGTTTTTAATAGAAAATCTCCGCTGTTTTTAGGTAAGATTTGTCATTCCTATACTCATCGACTTCATTATTGTACTTTAGCACAATCTCACTCACTCTTAACTACACTTTTGCTTGTTCCCCCTTTTTCCATTAAAGTGCAAGAAGGATGTTTTTAAATGTTTTCTGGTTTTTGTATAAATTGTATATGTCATGGAAAATGAGCTTTATCACTGTACATAAATTGGAAAATATACAGTTTGGATGTCGTGATTTACACAGTATATGTTCCTCGATTTGACCTGCAGTCTAGGATACAACCTTCTCATTGTATTCCTTTTTCCCACAATGTCTGCTACATAATTGTGTTGCGGAGCAACACTACTGCTTTCGTATTTTTTTTATTTTTTTTTCACCGTGATCAGCGACCTGTAGCTCCGAAGTGGTAAGAGTTAAAAATTAGAGATTTTTCAGAGGGAAGGGAAACGTGAAACAGAGTAAAAAAGTTCCAGAGAAGTTCCTAAAATTTCTAACAGTTTTCCAGAAAAAAAAATAAAACCGTTTTTTTTCTTAGAAACTCTGCGTTCGATGTTTGGCGTCAAGTTAAGACGACCCTAGCTTCGGAAATAAACTTGTTAGAAATACAGTTATGCTGAACTCATGTAGAACTTTCATTTGTCTCTTCGAGAACCGGAGCACAAAATTCCGTAGCTCTTACAGATTTCCCGGAAATAATTCCGGAAAAGTCCATCTCGTTCCGATTTTTTTTGGAATTTTCTCAAATTTTCGATTTTGATGTTTCTTATATTTTTATCGAGTAGTGCTATGAAAAGTATGCATGAAGAAGTGAAGTGTTCTATATACCAAGTTGCTTCGTTCTCTAAGAAATAATTTCCGAAGTTTCGACGTTCTAGAGGTAACTTCTGTTCTGGACCAGCTAGAATTTTTTTTCCAACGCGGTTCGACAGGTCTCGATCTCCTAACAACTGGAGCTTACAATAGTTTCTCCGAAATAAAATTCCTTCTTTGGGTTTTTCTATTTGGAAGTTTTGTCATGCCCTCGGGGCAATTTAAATTTTTTGGTGAATTTGGTTTGTTTTATATTTTCCTAGCTTAGACCATCAAAAGTTAAGCAGAAAACTATAAGATGTTATTTCCGTATCTCTTTCAGATTTCCCGGAAATAATTCCCGAAATGTGCGTCTCGAAACATAATACTTCGAATTGGCGTCAAGTTAAGACGGCCCTAGTTTCGGAAGTAAACGTTTTAGAGATAAAATAATTATGAACTCGTATAGAACTTTTATTGATCTTTTCGAGAACTGAAGCATGAAATTCCGTAGCTCTTACAGATTTCCCGGAAATAATTCCGGAAAAGTCCATCTCGTTCCGATTTTTTGGAATTTTCTTAAATTTTCGATTTTGATGTCTATTTTATTTTTATCGAGTAGTGCTATGAAAGTTATGCAAGAAGAAGTGAAGTGTTCTTTATACCAAGTTGCTTCGTTCTCTTAGAAATAATTTCCGAAGTTTCGACGTTCTAGAGGTAACTTCGGTTCTGGGCCAGCTAGAATTTTTTTTCCAACGCGGTTCGACAGATCTCGATCCCATAAGACTGGAACTTGCAATAGTTTTCCGGATATAAAATTCCTTCTGTAGGTTTTCTATTTAGAAGTTTTGTCATGTCCTCGGAGCAATTTCCAATTTTTGCCAATTTTTGTTTGTTTTATATTTTCCTAGCTTAGTCCATCAGAAGTTAAGCAGAAAACTTTATTTTGTTTTTTCCGTATCTCTTTCAGATTTCCCCGAAATAATTCCCGAAATGTGTGTCTCGAAACATAAAACTTCGACTGTGTTATTGTGTTATTCTCGTTTATTTCTGGACCAGCTAAACATTTTACCAAACTCAGTTTAGTAGGAGCTCGAAATAAAACCATATCAAAGATGATTCAAGATAACAATCGAAGCCGCATTAGAAAAATGTCCTGTGAAGGACATAATGGAGACTGTTGCTCCGCAACTGTGTCCCGTAGGGCACAGTTGCACGTGTTGCTCCGCAACTGTGCCCTAAGGAACAGGGCACAGTTGCTGCAACACTTCCCGTTGCACAGGCAACGGAGGTCTAGTTTTTTTTGCGGCAGTTGTTGGTGTGTTGCCGCGCGCAACAGTAACACTGCGTACGTTGTCTGGTGACTACTCACCGGTGTTTCTTATAACGCGTTTTTGCACTCACCGGTGATTGCTCCCCGATCTTATAACCCGTTTTCGGATTAACCAGTGTCTGATTAGTGGTCATCGGCAGGCAGGTTCTAGTGAAGTCACCGGTGAGACCAAAAACGCGCAATGGGACGAGAACCGAACACCAGAGACAGCCCGGAGTGTAACGAATGCAACCAATATTTATACAATAGAGAGATTGTGGCGTACCCGACGAAAACGGAAAAAGCACAACAAAAGAATTCAACATTGCGAGGGATAAGATTTTTAACTCTGAGACTGGACTGTGGGCCTTTGGTAAATATTTTAAGTCTGTAAATACTTGAAACCGTTTTCCGGCCTTTTCTTGTTTGAATATACACAGTTTTAAAACAAAGGTTAATCGGAATTGTGTTTCATAAGGCTTCAAACTTTTACTACAAAATGAAGTCTCAGATCCTATCGGTCGGTTTTTGCACCTTTGCGCCCTAACCGCCTAATACGACGCGAGGCACCGTTTTTCTTCTAAAACACACTTATGGTCTTCCAAAACACATTTCAGACTATGCTTTCTTACAAAACTGCGTTTAATCAATCAAGAATGGTCGTAAAAACAATTTCAAGTGTCTTCTTTACTAAACGCCCAGAATTCACTCCCAAGGCTGAGAATCCTATACCTAGCAAAGTTAATTTCTTCGTTTTACTTTTTCGATGACGGTGAGAAATATCCGTTTTCGTCGAGCACGGTACAATATCTCTATGGCCGCAAGTGGCCAAAGGAAGAACAATACAGATCGCTTGGCCGGACGCGACTAATTTTACTGAAAAGACAAGGACATTAGTTCTTGAAACACAACCGAAAAGGTTGAAGTTTGAATCCAATCCAGAACTAGTCTCCGATGGTTCCGGCTAAGCCCCCCCCCCTGGTGACCCCCCTCCCAACAAAGTCAGTAGCCATACAAAAATCTTTGTTTACGAAAGGGATAGAGGCGAGCGGCCAGTGAGCCGCCGTCACTCGTTTACATTCAACTCGCGTGTCTAGGGAAAATCCTAATTGCTTGCATTCAAAACCGCAGTTTTAAAGAAGATTTTCCGACTTCCTTCATATTTGCATTCGGTGGGGTTTTGATATCGGGGTTTTTCACCATGAGGTTCCTGATACCGGGGGGGGGGGGGGGTCGCCAGTGTTTTTTCGCCTAGACCCAGTCTCCGGGCCTCAAACGTTACCTTGCGATACACTTCTTTTAATTTGAATTCCTTTAATTATTTAAAAAATCTAAAATTGTTGTAGTGGATGAGAAACAAGACCGACTCACCCGTACAGTATGAACAAACTGAAAACAACACTCACCTAACTGAGCAAAGGTTATAACAGGTGACTATCTAGCATGATCTTTCCAAACTTTCCAGTGCGAAAGGCTTGCACGAACAGGGTGGCGGCCATGTTGAAGTCTGGTCGCTTTAAGAAGGTTCCTGCAAGAATGAATGAACTTATAACGGGCTACCTCATGATCTGGTACAGTAATAGCAATCATTGTATGGATCATGTTAAACTCAATAATGCAAAAACACACAAAATATCATTAAGCTTTCTAAAACAAAAGCTTTCTAACTCCTAGATCTGCCAACCTAACTTATGGATTGGGCAGAAGACAGCTCAGAATGCCAGGAAGGACTCCGCTATTGTACAGTGCCAAATTAAACCCTATGGACGCCACTAGGCAGTCGAAATTTCGGGACACCGCTCGCAAATTATCACATGTACATTTAGTTTATACCGAAACAATTTAAGAAGGGCTGATTGTAATTTCTCTTAAGACAAATCAGTATTATTTTTATCCGTTGGCGCGGGGACCCTGAAAGGCGTGGGGCTCATAAGCAGGTGCCTAATCTGAATATCTGAAAATCTGATACTGATAAGCTACTGCCAGGGCAAGGTGCCTTACATCCTCTTCCTCAAGGAATTCCACCCCACTACCTTAGCCGCCCGACGTGGTGCACTTTCTTTGTACCAAGTTCGGGAATAATCTGCGTTCTCAACCACGTTTTCGACAACCATTTCCAGCCCCATATTGCCCACCAAAACCTCGATTACCACGAGCTGAAGCAAACTAAGTCCCGGTTCTTAATCTACCAATGCAAGAACCGAACACTACAGAAAGAGCTGTGCCAAGTTCGCTGAAATCATGAACAATTGACTAATGTATTCACTATGATGTTTAAGAATTTACTGTTTTATTTTGTCGTGTCGTTTCCTGACCACTGTCTTGTAATGATATTTAAATGTTTCTGACAAAAATGACAAGTTCGGTGGTCAATGTTGTAAAAGTTCGTTTCGCCATAAAGTATCTATCTAAACATAAAGAAAGAGGGAAAAAATACCAGATTTGCTGCACGAGTAGACGCACTGGACAGTGGGCAGGAAGGCAGTTGGATTGTAAGCTGTTCACTTATCTTTTCTAGTTTTGTGATTGGGTCCAAAAAAGGGAGCTGTCAGTACGTCCACACGTCAGTTCGCCCACATAAAAATCCAAAAGTTCGTCCACATGTCTGTCCATTAAAACGTAAATTCACGCACATGTCGGTTCATCCACACGTCAGTTCGCTCACACCAAAAATCCGACATTTCGTCAACGTGTCAGTTTACCCACACGTCATTTCGCTTTAATGCTTCGCTAATAATAATAAAATATACCGGTAACAAAATTTCGCCATAACGTGTCGATCACGAGTAGGCTACAGTGCAAGCTCGACTAAAATCCTTGAAGACGGTATTTCTGCGTTAAAAGGTGCGGTGCATCTTACGACACATGCGTCTGGAATCCTACAGAGCGTCAAACCTCTCAGGATGTAATTGGTTTATTTCGATGTTTGACGGACATAGGTAAATATTAATTCTTTAATGTGTAGTAAACAAAACTAAGAAGTAAACAGCTGCTTAGTGAACTGAAAGTGCACCTCGAGCGGGGTTTGAACCCTTCCCCTTCGACTTCCCGGGTCGACACGGGATGAACCAAATGAGCTATACATGCGCTTGTGAACTGACTTTGCAAACGACTACAATGGCCAGTTAGGAACGGGCTACAGGTGCACTGATCTCGATCAAGGCAAATTTGTTCGAACAGTTTGCTTCCCTAAGTCACGGGATTGGTAAATATTTAGGTGGAGACTGGATTAATACAAGGGATTTTTACCATAACTGGTAAAAGGCTGAGGAGCTAAAGTTCAGTTGGGGACAGGGTACAGTTAGTCTCTTTTTATTTCGTGACAGCTTTTTGACAGCTTTTTGATGCCACGAAAGTATTATAAACACTGACAAAGCTGCAAATACGTTCATTTCGTTCAGGTTACTATTTGCAATTGTTACTATTTCCCTTTGTCGCCTGGATGCAGTTCGGTGACGATTGGATTCTTAAGTTCTGTCCACGAGTATTATGAGTCATCAGTGAATAAATTGCAAGAGGTCATATTTTTGATTGGGGTAATGATCGATGACGATCTGAAATGGAATTCTCCTGTTGAAATATTATCCGTAAAACAAACTCTCTAATTAAATCCATCTCTACCCTCAAACCTTTCGGTTTGCATACTGATACTAATGCCTCCTCTGTTACTTTAAAACTTATATCCGTCCTCATTTAGAATATGCTTAATCGGTTTGGCATTCTTCTCTTTCTGCAGAGCACTCTGATCGCCTGGAAAATGTCCAAAAGAGAGCAGCGAGAATCATTCTGGGTGGTCAATAACATTTTCATATGAAGAGGCTCGCATGCATTAACTGGCTGTTCCTGGATTAACGTATGACCGCAGAAATACCCTTTCAAAAAATTTCGGAGCAAAGAAAATGTGTTGTCCCCAGATGAGCCGTCTATTCCCCCCTCCCCTGCCGTCGTCCGTGCGTCGGTCCGACAGAAACGCTGGCAATCAGTTCTGTCCGTATCCTGCCCATTCTTCAGCCCAATTTTTACACCGATTCATTCCAACATTTATTTCTGGTCACATCTTGTAAGTGTGTTAGTAATTTTTTGTCGTTTTTGTGTATTTCGTAAATATTTTTAACTCTACTAGCTATTTGTAAGTAAATTTGATTGACTGACATCTATAATGTTTTAATACCAGCATGTAGAAGGCTCATACTTAGGTACGAATATACTGAATGTCTTCTTTAATTTTTATTTCTGTTCTTGCTCGAAACGTGTTGCTATGTAGAAACCTATATGTAAGAGAACCTTGGCTGGTATTAACGGTGACCGAACAAAAGGGCAGGATTGTTACAAGCAGAAGCTGAAGATTGTGTTAAATTAGTACATCCAGGTTTTGATACGGGTTTTAAGTAATGTTTTGCAGTGTTCTCCCCAGTAACCAAATTTAGTGTGAATGTGTTCTTTCCTTCCTAATTGGTTAAGATTCCAAAACCATTCCTTTTGTGTTGTTTCAAATATTTCCAAGAACCGAAGCTAATCTAATTTGAAAAAGAGGTGTTGTTTCTGTGTTGTTTCGAATTTTTCCAAGAACTTTTTTCTTTAAATCCAATTGATTTGGTAAATCCAATTGATTTGGTAGGCTTGTTTATTTTTCATGGTTAAGAAGTCCCTTGTATAAATTCCATCTTCACGTAACAAGTATTCAACCTCGTGACATTTTAGAAAATTTTAAATATATTAAATGAATTTGTTTTATTAGCCATCATCAGCAGCCCATGGGCTGCGGTCTGCGAATTGACAGAGTACATAACAACAAGTAAAAAGGGAAGAAGGAAAGGTACAAACCCTTCCCAAATAGCTAACCAATAAAAACACAAGTATAACCATACATAAAAAAAACACGCATTTCCAATCATGAGGGCTCTTAGATAAAACAAAATCTGTAAACTGCTTATCTGCAGCGACTATGGGTTCTGTGACTCCATACCGCCAAGAAACATAGCTCAACTGTTTCGAAAGCAACAGGAAACTTCCAACAGGAATTTCGCGAACTTGTAAATAGCTTCCGGAAGACCCGTTTATCTCCCACTGAAAAGGGGATACCTTCCAAGAGATTTTTTGTACTGACGGAGCAAATGAACGAACGTGAACCGGGACCGCCCCGTAAGTCTTTCACCTTTCCTAGGGGGGCGACCCCACAGTAAATTCCCTGTAAAAAGTCTCTCCTATTACATCGGACTTCTAGTATTTGTGCATCATCGAACGGAGATTTTTACTCCGAGTTGTCCCAAAAAGGAGCAAATACAAAATGCCCCTTGCGGGATGAGCTTTTCAAGCTATGGTCACACAGGGGGCAGGGGAGGGCAACTGTCCACCCCTAGCTTTCCGCGGTTCCGGCAGCCACGAACAAAAAATCACAAAATCGGCAAGAAAGGCAGACGATGGACAAGTTGACGAGTAGCGAATCATAAACAGTGGCCCATTATATAATTTTCTTTAGATAACAATTCTCGAGCTTTCTTTACATGTTGTTAATTACTTCTCTATCTCAGTCGTAACTACGTAAGCTTTGCATTTGAAAGAGCCATGGGGGCCCGCAAACGACGCCGTTGCACACCTGTACGTTTCCACGAGATGACGCCTCTGTTGTCACAAGCCCCTAGGCAGTAGCGTCACAACTGGGGGGGGGGGGAGGGGGGACGCCCCCCCAATGTTGTCGGCCAGTCGGTAAAAAATAACTGAGTCGGCGCGAAGCGCCGCGACTTTTCGTCAAAATAGTTGATTTTTTTCATGAAAACAATCGTTTTTTTCCTGAAAATCAGTCAATTTTTTATCAAAACAGTCGGTCTTTCTGAAAATCAGTCAATTTATTTCAAACTGTCGTATTTTTCTTGAAAACAGTCGGCAAAAATTACAAGCCAGCCGGTAAATACTTTGCCCCCCCCCCAAACATTTTGGCTAGTAACCCCTCTACCCTTAGGTTGCTCAGTTGGTAGCGCGTTGGTCTTGGAAACCGAAATGTCATGGATTCACATCTCACCCGAGGGATCTGATCAAGCATTCTTCACTCCCACCACTTATGTAAGTATACTTCACCCCCCTTAACAAAAAAGGTGCCCCTCAGCTCGACACCATTCAGTTAAAAGAAGTGGCTCCAAATAGAGGGGGGAGAAGGTCGCTCTGTGAAAGGATAAGTAGTGGAAGGAGCTTGTGAATAAATAAGTTACGAACATATGAAACCCTTCCTTCAGCACATGCTGACTCGTATCATGTTTGATGGAGCTAAACAGGTCGGTCTGCTGAGGTTTTATACGCTTGATGACTAACTTTTCGTGTCGATGCAGAATCGACGTGCGCCAAGCGAAGAGCCAGAAACGTCATTGCCGCGACACAGAACAAGCGTTGTTGATTGGTTGGCATGGGATTTGAATCAAGTTTGAGGATTCGTTTGGGTGACGTTTCTCGTTCTTCCCGAGGTTCACTGGCGTGTTTTGGAATTAGTCATATAGAGTATTTCACAGCGATATTCGGCCCTTCTTATCAAAATTAGGTTTTGTTTAGTTGAACCAAGGACCCATACCTTTACAGGGGGCATGTCAATAAGAGATTTCTGATGCTATCTTGAGCGCACGGAAGATAGTTCGAGAAATACCCACGGTCCAATCACGTTCAAGACCAGATAGACAAAATATGGGATTGGCTGCTGGCGCCTTGTGGGAGGAGTCTCTTTGGCGCGCACGTCCAATGAGGCAAACAGTAATGCCGATCGACTCAAGCAGGGATTTTTGGAAACTGGATTTGGTTCGGTTATCATAGCAATATAGAAGCATAGGAAATTACAGGCCCCCTGTAAAGGAAATTTATGGGTCCCTGGTTGAACCCAATATGATTCGGTTTATTGTTTTTTGTTGGTGTTCTCCCTGCCCTGCCATTTTCTTGTTTGTTGTGTTACGTTTAAGACAGTCACGACTACAATGTATAAAAAGAAAAAACTCGATTTCAGATAACTTCGAACTCGGAGTAAAAATCTCCGAATTTCGGTGATGCACAATTACTCAAGTCTGATGTAGGAGAGATTTTTACAGTGTATTTACTGTGGGGTCGCCCCCTTCGGACAGGTGAAAGATTTACGGGGCGGCCCCCTTCAATTTTGTTCACTTTTTTCGCCAATAGAAAATATCTCTCTCTTATAAAGTGTCCCCTTCAGACCATGGCTAGAAATATGAAACTGCTCTGAAATAAATGAAGTTTCCAGTAACTATATCAAAACCAGATATTTACAGTTGCTAAAAACTTTATTTATTTCACAGCAGTTTTTCAGCTACACCCTTAGCAAAAAAGTTTGAAATATCAGTTATTCAATTATTTATTGTAGATGTTTGTTCCATTTCCAACGTTGTCCCTGACGTTCTACAGCCTAGTGAGGGCCCTTGCCAAGAAGGGCCGAAATATCGGTGCCAAAGCATGCGTAACAAATGTCCGAAAAGAACTTACCATCTGATTGCCTGAGGTTCAGGTATTTCCCTTTCGAGACTGCAATTTGTGTTAACAAGTACAGTATGTTGTCTGTGGGTTCCTTGAATCCGAACACATCCAAGTACCTAGAAAAGGGAACAAAGTTAAAGCATACCTCACACTATTTACTGTCGATGTTCCAATATTCAAAACTAACTGAATACTGTAAAACCAGGCTCTGATGTTAACAAACTATCTGCGGATTTGTCTGTTTCAAGCTCTTTCCCAGACCCATTGACTTCTAGCAAAATCTTTGCAAAATTCAGGTTTTTACGCATCAACAGCATAATATGCGAACACTAGTCGGGAGCATAATGACATGGAGAATAGAGATTCGTGGCAACTGTAAAGATTAGTGAGGTGCGGTTAATAGAATGTAAGGTGTGAAATTTGGGTCTCCCGATCCCAAAATTCGCTCCATTAGAATGAAACTATCCCATCCAAATACGCTCCGACTGAAACTATCCTATCTCCAGATGGGTGGATTGGTATTCTGTCTTGTGCGAAATTTTATGCTGAATCCGAACTTGTAGCCAAAACTGGCCCATTGACGCTAGGACCAGGTGTCTCCCAAATCCAACTTTTCTGGCTGTTACACGGCGAAGTTATTCGGTGCCCAGCTTCAAATAGCTCTCTTGAAAAGTAGCGGTTTTGGACTACGGACAGTTTCAACTGGAGCATATTTGGAGATAGTATAGTTTCATTCTAATGGAGCGAATTAATGAATGCAAGTAGGTTGCAATGGCATTATAGGTACGACAGGTCTTTTGATAGCAAAACTGATACGAGAAGATAATTTAATTACTCATTTAAAGAACCCGTCTTGCCTTTTACACTGGCCTTAGCTCTTCTACAGAATTGTAAGCTTATATTATTTCGCTTTGCACCAACAACTATTTAGCACTTTTCGACCGCACCATATTTAACAGTCAAGCGGTACATTGTTTTTCCAAAATGCCGATAACTCTTGTCAACAAGAAGGTCCAGACAAATGTGTCAGATAATGCATTTCCTGACAATTTTTTTGCATTCATTGGATTTGTCACTTCTTAACCACGGCGCACACAGTTTTCAAAAATTTTGCGTCGTATCTACGACCGAATGCTGGACACATGTATAAGGTTTCGTTCCAGAAATGGATCCCAATGTAGTCTTCCTTTTGTTTTTCTCGGTAATAACTTTCACCGAAGCCAGATCTTCTGAATTCGTTGTGAGGAGCGGTTAAGAGTCAGCTGATCTTTGAATGTGTGACTAAGGCAGACAAAGGGATCAAAAGAGATCGACCGTAAGCGCTTCCCGTTGATGATGGTGGTGAATTAGTCATGACGGATTCAGATAAAATCAAAGGCTGACTCACGCGAAGTTCCCACTCCTATTCATCCAGAATAGGATATAGTCTGCGATATGGTCCGGTCCGACTAGATGATCCTGTAATGTTGCTGAAAGAAAAATCTAAGGTTTAAATACTGCAACAGAAGCTTTCTGGTGCTCTAGCAATAATCAGGAATCAAAGGTGCACTGTTCCACTCTAAAACAGTGTGTCAGGTTTGGTGTCAACTTTAAAAGAACTGTCATGTTCATAATACCAATCCATCCTAATTGTACTCTTAAAGGGATCTGTATAAAAATAAACTTTAGCGCTTGAGTCGCTGTAAAGCATGACCCTAGATCTGCCAAACTAAAGGTCTACTGTTGTTCCCTTATGCGCAACTATGCGCGGGAGGATCCAGGTCTAAGAAAGTAAGTAAGATACCCCTGGCCTGTTTATCACATTATGTTATTACTGTTATTACATCTTTCATACAGTCAATCTACTCCTATTTTTTTTTCTCCTAGATTAATTGTCATATGACTCTTTATTCGGTGCCCTACGGGTTGGCAGCCATCAGTTCCCCTAGCTGGATCGATTTTAGTAAGTGTCGATAGTCAAAGGCGTTACTGGCCGAAATGTTTTTGTTTTTTTTTTGGGGGGGGGGGGGGGGTGAAGACTGGCTGTTCATTTTTACCGACTGTTTTTGCAGAAAAAACTACTATTTTCAGGAAATAAACCACAGTTTAGAAGAAAACTCGACTGAGTTTCAGAACAACTGACTTTATTTAAGAACAAGAGCTGGAAGCTCATATGGCACTTGCAAGGCTGGGTCAGAGGATGGAAGTAGGAATTCGTTAATTCGTTGGTTTGTTGTGATCTTTTGTTAGCAAAACCCTTGACATAAGAATGATCATGTGTCCTTGGAAATCACGAGACTGTATCGTTTGGCAATGCATTTGGCTGTGCGCACTTTAAGGGCGCTAGAAAATCATCTGTAATCAAAACTCTTGAAGCAAAAAAGATGATCATCAGAATCACAAAAATTTATATTTAATCCAAAGTATTGTTTGTACTTTAAGGTATTCAGTTGTAAGCAAAACCCTTGAGGCAAAAATGATCATGGGCTCACAGGGATCACGAAAATGTATATATATTTTGCTATTTTTTTGTACTTTGCGGTTAGCATTAGTACTTTAAGGGATGGTCGGATCTGGGAACTAACTATTTCTAAGCCAATCATGTCAAGTCTCTAATTTTCAAGCCAAGTTTCATCGTCCTAGCATGTCTGGAAGTGCCTTAACTTGCGATCACCGGAATTCCGGACCCCCCCCCCTCTAACTCCTCCACAATGCCCGAATCCGGTCCGGTTCGGTCACTGATCTACATAGGGCTTGTGCTTGTTCTTCCCACCAAGTTTCATTCCGATCGCTCCACTCCAAGCATGTCACAAGGTTTCCGGACCCCCATCCGACCCCCCCAGCTTCATTGGACCCGGTCCGGACTTGAAATGGGACATCCGAGACATGTGGTCTTTCTACATATGAAGTTTCATTAAGATCCGATCACCCGTTTGGAATTTATAGCCTACATACCTCAAGATTCCGTATTGCCCCTCCCTCAACTCCCCGCCCAGATGGTCGGATCGAGAAGCTGAATATTTCCAGGATAATCTGGTCGCGTCCCCGATTTGCCTGCCAAGTTCCATTGTCCTAGCCCACCTGGAAGTAACTTAACTCCGTATCACCGGAATTCCGACCCCCCCCCCCGAACTCCCCCCCACAGTGCACGAGTCCGGTCCGGTTCTGTCAATGATGTACCTAGGGGTTGTGCTTGTTCCTCCCACCCAGTTTCATCCCGATCGCTCCACTCTAAGCATTTAACATGATTTCCGGTTCCCCCCTCCGAATGCCCCCCACATTCATCGGATTCGGCCAGGACTTGATATGGGATATCTGAAGCATGACGTCTTTCCAAATATCAAGTTTCATTAAGATCTGATCACCCGTCCGAAAGTTATGCATGTCACTAAATTCCGGATTCCGGCTCCCCTCCCTCCCCCCACGATGGTCGGATCGGGCAAGTGACTATGTCCAAGTTAGGTTGGTCGGGTCCCTAATATGCCTGCCAAGTTTCATCGTCCTAGCACATCTGGAGTACCCTAACTCGCAAACACCGGACTGACCGACCGACAGACCGACGGAAACGTGATCGGTATATGGCACTTGGCCGGAAGGCAAGTGCCATAAAAAACCTACCGTTTTGATGAAAAATCGACATATTTTCAAAAAGTTGTCTGTCCCACGTAAGGAGTTTTTGAACGGTATATATATGTCAGTAAACGATCTACTGAATAGTACCAAGAACAAATAATCAGATAGAACTCCTATCTTTAGTCGCATGCAGCGACTATGAAAACCCCGACAAAACTGAGCGGACCTAGTGGTATTTACTCTAGCTTCGAGCTGATGTTAATACCCATTTACTCCTCTTCCGTCTTCGCCGTTGCTTATCGCAGAAAAAATACTGAAGGAGGCTGGCATGAGGCGTACTCCGCGCACTGACCCGCTCTTAATCGCGTCCATAGAACCAATCAGCTTTGACTCCTACTTTTCCTCCCTAGCGGCTTCAAAGCGATTTAGCTATTTGTAGAGGTAACGAAAAGTGACGTGGCGCGAAGCTACTAGCCTCCGCTCGTTCGTAGGGGACAGGGTATGGGGAAATATTTGACTCCGCATAGTAATATTACAGAGATAGGGAGATGAAGGTTCTGTCAGATTATTTGTTTTTGATAGTACAGACCCTAGAATTATATGCAGGATCGGTGCATTTCTGGACCATTAAGTAAGATAATTAAAAGTATGTGATGATGGTTTGAGGGTGAGTTGTAAAATTCAGTTGCCCGTATACTGAATGTATATGTTGTACTGTTTTTGTTCATGACCCAAGGGCTTCATTAAACATTTATCTATCTATCTATAAGTAGTAGCTAAATCTGCTCTACCTGCTATTTTATCACCCCAAATGGCAAAAACATAAGAACACTCACCACAGGCTGCCAGCTTCATACCCGTCTCCACGTCCTTGATACTGGGCATCATTATACCCGGGGTATCTATGAGGTAGACTTTGGGTTCGTTACATATCTTAATCCTCTCCATAAGGCTTCGTGTAACACCGGCGACGGGGCCAACCGGTGCAGCGTTACCTGGGAGTAACACAAAAAGGTAAGGCACAAAGCGGAACAGAAGGGGGGGGGGGGTCGCACCTAACTACTGCAGGTTTCTTGGTCGTCTCGTCTTTTTATGGCACTTGCCTACCGGCCAAGTGCCACATACCGATCACTTTTCCGTCGGTCTGTCTGTCGGTCTGTCGGTCAGTCCGCTGTTTGCGAGTTAGGGTACTTCCAGATGTGCTAGGACGATGAAACTTGGCAGGCATATTAGTGACCCGACCAAACTAACTTGAAAATAGTCAATTCCCCGATCCGACCACCGTGGAGGGAGTAGAGGGCGGGGGAATCCTGAGAATTTAGTAGTTCTTGTAAAACCCCTACCCCTTTCTACACACTAGTAGGTCTGCGCGCGGCGTGACGTCACTCTTTGCATCGGATCACTCTGTTAACATTGGAAAGAGCTAGTGCATTCGAGGGTCAAAGGGGTTTATATATGTGGTGCAGTGCGGGGGAATATGGAAAATTGAGTGTTGTGTAACTTTCGAACGGGTGATCGGATTTTGACGAAACTTAATACCTGAATGAATGACATATCTCTGATGTTCCATTTGAAGTCCGAACCGGATTCGACAGCTATGGGGGAGTTGGGGTGGGGGAAGACCGGAAATCTCGAGAAACGGTTATAATGGAGGGATCGGAGTAAAACTTGCTGGGAAGAACAAGAACCTGCTCCAGATAAATCGTTTACACGTCTGGACTGGACCCGGACACTTGGGGGGGAGGGAGGAGGAATCCTGAATCTTGAGGTATGTATAACTTCCGAACGGGTGATCGGATCATAACGAAACTTGATATGTAGAAAGACAACGTTTCTCGGATGTCCCATTTCAAGTCCGGACCGGATCCGATGAAGCTGGGGGAGGGTCGGAGGGGGGGTCCGGAAACCTTTTGACGTGCTTGGAGTGGATCGATCGGAATGAAACTTGGTGGGAAGAACAGGCGCAAGCCCTATGTAGATCAGTGAAAGAACCGGACCGGATTCGGGCATTGTGGGGGAGTTAGAGGGGGGGTCCGGAATTCCGGTGATTGCAAGTTAAGGTACTTCGTAGATCAGTGACAGAACCGGACCGGATTCGGGCATTGTGGGGGATTATAGGGGGGGTCCGGAATTCCGGTGATCGCAAGTTAAGGTACTTCCAGACATGCTAGGACGATGACACTTGGCTTGAAAATTAAAGACTTGACATGATTGGCTTAGAAATAGTTAGTTCCCAGATCCGACCATCCCTTAAAGTACTAATGCTAACCGCAAAGTGCAAAAAATACTTTTAAGGAAAATATACATTTTCGTGATCCTTATGAGCCCACGATCATTTTTGCCTCAAGGGTTTTGCTTACAATAAAATTCCTTAAAGTACAAACAATACTTTTGAGCAAAATACATTTTCGTGCTCCTGATGATCATCTTTTTTGCTTCAAGAGTTTTGATTACAGATGATTTTCTATAACTTGGAAATAGTCACTTGCCCGATCCGATCATCGTGGGGGGAGGGAGGGGAGCACTACTATCCATTCACATCGTACTACGATAACTTGAATACAAGCTAAAAAGCTTGCAAGTGCCATATGAGCTTTCAGCTCTTGTTATTGTTGATTTCTATTGAGGAGGTAACTTGCTGGGTGTCCCCTTTCTTGGGACCGGATGGTGGCTGTTTTACCTATTGTATACAGTTGAGTGTGACCATGTTTAAGTTGTATCTGTTAATGTTATCTTCTGGCCATTGAGCCTGCTCTCCGCCATGAAGTGATGTAAAATTATTTGTTATCATTACATGAAATAAAATGAACCTGAAGCTGCAGAAACCTTACAGTGCGATTTCAAGTTTTGCCCTGATCGTTCGAAAGGAGGTAACGCTACGGACATGACAGTGTCCCTACCAGGACAGGGCCAGAGGGCGGCGAGGAAAGGGCCTTCGCAAGGCCCTTTCCCCTTGGCCCTTTAAAAGGCCTTTTCGCTACCTATATCGATAACGTTTGTCTTTCTTGAGATTTAGATAGATAGATAGACAGATATCGCTTTTCTTCTTCTCGAACTATCATGGTAAAATCCAAATTTGTCGAAATCGTCAATCTATACAATTTTATACACTAATAAAGATTACAAATTTTTCACACACGCCTTTTCATGCCGTGCATGGTCACATTTCATCTGTTGAAGTTTTGGGATCGCCACTGAGACCGCTCTTGCAGGTCGTTCGCGAGCTACTGCAGTTCATTCGCGAGCTCGAGAAGACATTAACCCCTCACACTCGCCATAGCGGCTCACTGTTATTATAATAGTAAATATAATACAATGCAAAAAATAGGCCATCGGCCTCTACAGTATACGTCCCAAACACTTTTAATCATAAACTTATTTATTTATCCTTTATTTTTCCTCAAAACTGAGGAGACAAAATATAATTTATGCCTAAATAAAGTAATTCATTCAGTGACACTATAAATAAGCATGGTTTGGACGACTAAATTACAATTATTGACGTACTACATTATTCCCTTGTTAAAAATGGGTAAGGATTGTGGGTTTGGCGGGCATCCGATGCTTTTTGTAAAAGTTTCTCAACTTTTTCTTCAAAATTAAAACTGGGTCTTTTACTTTAAAGTCAGAAATAAACTGCGAATTACTGAAAGAAATTGAGAAAATAATGATACTTTAATAGCAGATACGTCACAAATTCGCAAATTTTCCACGACCGCAAAAAGAACATGTGGTAAAGCAACGGCGGTGAACAATGACCCGAGAACATCTTTTCTGTATCGCCCACGAAAACGAATTAGGAGGTCATTTGTTCGGGGAACAGGTTGTCCAGGGAATTTTTGAAGGCGTTGATGGAGTTACTCGAAACTACTTTAAATGGAACGGCATTCTAAAAGCCACCACTCTGTTTCGGAAAGACCCTCTACCAAAAGTTGCGCTTTTGCAGATACCATGGTATCTGATACCACGGTCGTACCACAAGTCGTTTTTGCAGTTATCGTGGTATATTGCCGGTTAACTATTCTTTTGGTGAACTTCGGAGGCGGTCAATTCTTTCCCTTCAAACTAGGATCCTCCAATCCCCTAGCCCGCTTCTTAGGATCCTTTGTGGGCCTCAGATGCGGCTTTCTCTGCCTGTATGGCTTGCGTGGACTCGTGAGTTGTACGCGGGGCTTTCGACGGGAGTCACGTAAGTGACCTGGTATTTACATTTGTTTATTTGTTGAGTGTTATTTGTTATGTTGTGGCCCATGTTGGCCTTATTTGAAAAATAATAATAATAATAATAACGTGGTATCTGATATTCAGATACCACGGTCGGGTGGTAACTGATCGTGGTATCTGAAAAAGTCATCCCACTTTCATCAATTTTTGTCAGATTGGTGGGAAAGAAGTTTGGCACTTAGTCATGTGACTGGATATCAGTTTTTTTTTTTTGGCATGACTCCGAAAAGGGCAATTTTGGCAATTGTCGTTTCTGCAGAGCAACCGTATATCAGATACCACGGTTACAGATACCATGGTATCTGCAAAAACGCAACTAAAGTCTTTGGAAAATCGCCAGCCAATGAGGTTGAAGTCGTGTCCGCGCAGACCGTTCTTGTTAAAATTGACAGTAGTTATGTCAAGGTCGGCTTCATTGCGGTTTGTTTTTGACCGTGATCAGGAAAGCGATCCAGCCACATAACGCCCCGGGTCATCTGTATTTATCATAATTATTATTATTACTTTGCCATCACAATGCACAACTGTACAGAAAGATGGAACAAATAAATAAAAACAAAACACAAGTGTTCGCCACTCAAATATTTTGTGTTCGTAAACCTGTCAATACACGAAATATTTTTCCAAACGTGTTTTATCAGCTCCGGGGCACAAAATGTAACACTTGTGTTTCCTCTACACGGAGTTTTTCGGTTAACGATCTCCTGGTGACTACTCGCTACAGACTACTCGCTACAACCGGCTTCCCGACAGCTGGTGAGGATAAACCAGAAACTGGCCAGTCGGAAAAGAGGTTTGTGACACCAGGGAATAGTCGCCAGTTAATCCAAAAACGGATTGTAAAAAAAGCGGTGAGAGCTTTGGTGAAAGAGACGCAGCTAATATACTGTGCTCTTACATTGAACTGTGTGAATTACCCCCTAATTATATGAGTGTTTTTCCCTGAGGCAGTTGAGACAGGCGATGTTTTTTTTTTTTTTTAGCTATAACTGTTTTTAAATATTTTAGATATACGATTCAAATTTTTAATAGGCTTTGCGTTGTTATGGAGACATCCCATAGCACTTTGCTCTGTAATAGTCCTCCTAGTTATTTCCTCCCTCTATCACCTACTCTTCTACATATCTCTTCGGTTTGCATCACCATCATTAATTTCCCGGCATCGTGACAATAGGTCACTCGGTCTTTATCCCCAAGCTCCAGTTAGCTGCTGTGCTAATCCAAGATAAGGTTTTGATTCATTCCATTCGAAGTATTTTGGCTACGGAATAAGTCCGTAGCCAAAACAGTTCTCTTTCAACTACTGTCCGAGCGGGACCTATCTACACAGTTATATTTACGGTGAGAGTTATTCATATATTTAGTTAGGGTCTCAGTGTTATTTATACCTTACATTTACATGATGTTCACCCTTGTAAATGATAAGTCATACGAGTAAATTAAGTACGGTATTATGGTTATGGTCCATCTCGGCTAGTAGGCCTCGGGCTTGACTGGATATGTGAATTCCAGCTTCGCTAGGATGTGTGAACCAGCTTGATTAGGGATATCTGGATTGACTGCGGCTGAACTATAGAATTCCCCCTCTCGCCAATTGTGTCCGGTTTCCTGACTGGTCCTGGGGCTAGTGGGCACCTACGGTGTCAGAATATCTTCAGCCCACACCCCAGGAGCCTTAACTTCACTATCTTCGCCGACCACCCGTCCATCCTCATAACAGCGTGACGAAATTCAAATCTTCAAATTCGTCCGTGAGGGAATTTTGAGAATAAATTTAACTGAATGGAGCTGACAAGCCCGATTCCCTCACGACGAGAGTAGCTTTTGCTAAAAGCCACCTGTGACGGAGTCAGCCAGAAAGACGCCAGCCAATGAGAGTACAGCCATTTATTCCAATTGTGGTTTATTACAGTTGTTGCTTTTAATTCAATAATAAATCTGTTTCGTGACAAACGGACGTATCTCCTATAGGGTTACCAAGAGCTCGACTCATAAAGTTTCAAAATTCCTGACAAAAAGGTGCTTTTGACACCTCGAAATTTTTGCGCAATTCACAAAATGCGAATAATTGTTAATTATACTGAGTTTGTACGAACATTCTTCAAAACAGATCTTAATTGTTAGACTACAGTTTTGTAACAAAATTTTATCGGATGTGAGCTTTATAAGGCTTCAACCTACTTCTAACTGTTTTTGTGTACTAAATCAAAGTAAAGTACATGTTTTGGGGGTTGGTAATCCGTAACTTTTGTGAAGTAAATGAAATTGTGCTTTTCTGACCTTAAAAGTGGCATTTGCATGAAAAGGTGTAATTTTCAGACAAAAAAGTGTCATGGTGTCACCCCGAGGCAAAAAGTGTCAAAAAGCACCAAAAATGTCACACTTGGCAACCCTGATCTCCTAGGCAGGCAACGACACTGCCCTGGCACCATCTTGTTCCACATCACACAGGAATGGAGACTCAGAGGTAGAAAAATAAAAAATGACAAATTCCTACCTACATTCAAGTGCTTGGCTCGAAGCATGTTGATCAGTGATGACTTCCCAACATTCGGCACGCCAATTACCATGAGATTCAAGTCAGGATGGACTCCAGTTTCTGCCGATATTCCTAGCTTTTCCTTTAGAAGTTCTGTGAGTGTTGGTACAATCTGGAAGAAAAAAGGACCACTTCAAGGCCGCAGCTGACAATGTCTAAAAAAAACACTGGCAATCAGTTTTTGCAATATCCTGCCAATTCTTCAACCCAATTTTTACACAGTTTCATTCCAACATTTATTGCAGGTCATATCTTGTAAGTGTATTCGTTAATTTGTTGTCTTTTTTGTGTATTGCGTAAATATTTTACAGGTTTTAAGCTATTGGGAAGTAAATTTCAATGATTGATTGATTGATTTCTGTTCTTCGATGGGGAAGCCTTTCAGCCACCCATCAAACTTTCGAAACATATTATTATTTAGGTTAATACAAACATGAATGAACAAATTTTATTTATAACCCTCTAAATGTACGGTACTAGAAGACAGTAGAACAGAAAACAACGGAAAACAAAAAGATAAGGCGTTTTCCCGTGACAATCCGGATTGACGATTCACAATCCGGATTATCCAAAATGCGTTTCCTCTGACAATCCAGATTATAAAAAATCGTTTTCTCTGATAATCTGGATTCGTTCTTGGATCGCCGATTCGGTAATCTTGCAATGGAGCAAGATCATCGGAATTTGTAATTTGAGATAGTCGATTCGCTGTTTCTATCTAGGATTACATTTCGGGATTGTCGCGGATAAACACCTGAAAAGAAAAATCTACGCATGTGAGGAGCTAGGGGCATTTTGTGTTTTCTGTTGTTTGATTCTAACCATTTTGGTTCACATTGTATTGTATTTCAACATTTCTTTGTCTTTGGGGGGATACAGGCAAACTCTTTAAAACTTAGGTATTCTTTAAAGTTATAGCCAGTACCGTTTTCCCATGAACGATACAACAAAAGTCCTGTTCCGTCATTTACGGATATTTTTAATGCACATTCCTGTTGTTGTTTCGAATTGTAAATATTGTAGCTCCATAGATGTACATAGTTTTTATTTTGGTGTTTCCACTGACCAAATGACGATCATTAGTAACAAATTGATCAATCATGGGACCATGACGAAAAAATCCAATGTTCGGCCTCGTCCGTGAGAGAATTTTTAAAAATAACTGAATTCTATTGAACTGAGGTGTTTTTATTTCATTTGGTTTAAGAAATGAATAGCAACGCAGTCTCGAAAGAAAAAGACAGAGACGGTCACTTACTGTTTTGGTCGCCAAAACGTAGCCATTTTTTAGGCTATTGACCAATGAATAGGCTATGTTTCTACCTTTTCCAATCAACAAAGTAAGGAAAAGCCATGTTAAGGAGAGATTTGGGCTGGGTGTTGCTACTACACCAAAATAGTTGCGGTCTAGCCCAGCTCCAACGATAATGAATGCCTTGACAGTAAGCTATGCGGCTCGGGTTCACCTACGGGCTCGACCTTACCTAAGGACATTCATCATTCCTCTTCTTCTGCAAACTCTTCTATCATATTCGGGGATCGATTCCCCGTCAATCGGTTTGCGCTCTGTTTCTGACTCTATGATTTTCTGTTCCACTTCTTCACACAGGACTTCTTTGCCCACTCAAAAACTCGTTCAGAAGTTCGCAAAAGCTCAGTTGTTCGAGAGATGCATAAGGTTGGTTTATTTAGGATATGGTTATTACTATTATTTTTTTTTTTCTTTTGTTGTCACAAAGGGTCTCAGCGCCCTCTCTTGTTTTCTGACAGGTTATAAATAAACCAAACTGAATATCCTCCAGGCTTCAAGGCCGGAGAGTGGAGAACTGAAAACACAATGCATTAGTCATTTCACAAAGACGAAAATAAAACACCTGATCAGGACTGCAGAAATACTATTAGATACAAATTCAAAAAAAAAAAAAAAAAATATCCTTTTTTGAAAAGTTGGAAAAGGTTGTGGTGTCAGGAGATATCAGGTTTTTTGTAAAAGTTGTGTCCTTACTATTCAATTCTCCAAAGGATTATTGTGAGGATGTGAGGAAGTGCAACAGCCGTATAAATCGAAAAAATGTATTAGGCTTACCTTCTTAATACTTTCATGATTTTCATTCTTGCAGTATGTGAATAGTACCCGGTCAGCTTCCCCAGAATCCAGTAACCTTCTCTCTGCATTCATCCGGTCCTCTTTGGTGATAAGGTCGACTTTGTTCATCACCAGTATGTGGGGCTTGTGTCGCGTGATTGTCCTATGTAGGAGTGGATTGCGACCAGAGAATGGTATGTGAAGTAGTGGTTAAGGAAAAAAAGCATTTCATACTGAAAGATTGCACACAGTCAACAGCCTGATTTACCAGATCAGCCACACAGACTGATGACAACCTCTGTCCCGTCTAAGGATTGGGATGTCCAATTTAGGGATTCAGGTTCAAGTTCTTTAATTTCCGAAACACTTCATAACATAACAATATATATCGATCACTCAGGGCCGACAGGACAGGGATACGAGCTCGTTAGCTCGACCCCATAATACTGAAAAATTAAAATGAATCGAGACTTCATATGAGGATGGCCTGGTCAAGCATGACCTGCCAACCCTTACTAAAGTTAGTTTAAAAAAAAAAAAAAAAACTTGCTAAAAGACGGATGCCAAATGTTTGGCATCAAACGCGTAGTAGCACAAAGAAAGCAACAAAGAAAGAGGGATACTGCTTCCGAGAGACTAGCAAGACCACCCACAAACTCGACTTATCGTTATCTGAAATTTTTTGTATCCTACTCCACCCAAAATTTCAATTCTGGTCAAGTTAAACGATATTCATAAGTTGTGCTTTTAGATGAAATGTCTACTTATATGATTGTGTCATGTGTTATTTGCGAGATGATGATCCAATGCTAGCATGTAGAATACACGCTACTAAGGAAATAAAGTGCATTATATTGTATTGTTGTTTCTCAAAACTGTAATGTGTGTGTGATGACTGGGGACAGTCGATTTTCACTGTGAACCAAATTTATATTGGGTTTCAGAGTAAAGAAGAAATTGTGGATTATATTGGTAATTTCGGGACTGGGTAATTGTGCTATGCTTTTGAATTTAACAGTTTGAGGCAAGAAAATGCAGCAGATAAGAGTTAGCAACAACCAAATAAGAAAATTAAGCTAAATAGTCCCACTGAAGAGATGAGCAAAATGTACCAAAACCAGCCGCATAAAAGGATATTCTGCTATCGTGAACTTCAATAACACAGTCAACTTTTCCGAGTTTGGCTTCCATCTGCTTCACTCCTGAAATAGAAAATGTGGTAGGCAAACAGGGCAGGACACCAGTAGGACACAATGTTAACAGGAGGAGAGACTGAGTTTCTTTTTGTGTCTTAGGACTAATATAATTTGAATCAGGTTTCAACTACATTGGTGGCCAGAAACAGTTTGGCAACTGATCAATAACTTTTTGCCTATGCCCTCAGAGTAGAACCTCAGAATGACTCAGATATCCTAAGCCTGGACTTTTTACCCCTTATCCTTACCCCTTATTCCCCAGAGAGATAACAGCACACACTGCTTTACTAAATAAACAAACTACGATTTCATTTCGGCCCTGAAATTCTAACCTGAAATTACATAGCCTCAAAACTGGTATTCCTTCAGCTGAGTCAACAACTAGTCGAAACTGGCCTAAGAATATATTAAACGGAAATTTCTGTGCAATCCTAACTAGCTCATAACTATCAAATAGCAAAATTTAAATAACCTTGGACCTAACTAGAGCTGGACAAAAATTTCTTTCTAACATTTTGAGGCCAATTTCTAGATTACTTAATTCAAGCTCATTGACCCATCTTGTATGCTGGCATTCCTCTGGGGAATAAGAGGTACACATACATATGAATCCCATGCTCACCCTTGCCAGTATGCCCTTGAGTTTAAGCAAGGGTATCAAAAAAGGGCTTAGTGTACTAAACTGATCCAGTCCTGTATAGCAACACTTTTTTAAAAGGAAGTATAAATGCAATAAGTATGGTGGGCTGTTTAAATGTGGGCAATTTTGGTGCTCTAGCTTCTGCACCTGCTGTTTTTATGACTTAGGTTAAAATTGGCCTCACCTTCCAAAGTTGTTCTGGCTCTCTGTTAGTTTTGAAAAGCAAAGCAATTTGTTTTGGAAATCAAATCCATGGTCTGAGTGGAAAGTGAGCTCGGAAAGTTCTGTTGTAGACAGAACAGCTTTTCATGAGTTATTTGCATCAATGATTTTATAAAAAGCAAAATCTGTGAGAACTCCAGGATCACCCAATGAATAAACCAGGGTTAAACATATGATGATTCTTGCATTCTCATGGATAACCTATTACTAAACCTCAAAAACAAGCCCATTGCTTATTGTTATTGTGCAATGATAATGCATATAAATTAACTTGAGAGCCTGTTTACTGTAGTTACTATGCATGGCGTACCAGATTTTGTCTTCTTGGCATCAGGGCTAAGACATCTTTTTCTATTTTCGGCAAAGTCTCATGCCTCTGGCTAATCGGCCAATCACATCACAGGGATCATAGATAACATGCTTACTATGCTCCCGAGCATGGTAAGCAAATAGATACTGTTCGTTCCTATTTCGAGAAGGTTGGAACAGTCACCATAATAACTTTTCACAAGGATGGAATGAAAATAGTAACTACAGGATCACCCACCTTTTGCATCTATTTTTTATTCCGTACATGTGCCGTACCTAATTTGAAAACACAAAGAAGTGATGATGACGATGAAAATGTTGCTGTCGAGCTATAGAAAACAGCAGACTAACAAAGTTGAAAACACATGATATTGATGACGATGTTGAAATGTTGCTGTTGAGGATTACAAAACAGCAGACTAACAACGAAAATTAGCCAATCAGGTTGAAAAGGTCTGCCATGATGGAAAGATATCTCAACTCAAGTTTTGGGATTGTTATTGTATTTTTACTAAACTGGGAATACTGTCAAGATAAGTAAGAAGGAAAAATATTGGAAAAAAAGAAGAAGAGTAGCCTAGATCTTTCTTTCTAGATATTTCTATAATTTTTTGGACAAGTGTGAAATATCACAGGGACATTCACAGTTTGAGAATGTTGTTACTACATTGAAGACATGACAGAAATACCAAGTGATCCTGACCCTGTATTAATTACTACTGTAAGAATGGTGAAACACTCTCTAAGAATTGCTAGGGTACGAGCGGCGGTAGTCGGGCAGTTAACTCCTCACTTAGCTTTGAATCACCTTAAAAACTAAACCACTCAACTCACAAACCTCATTTACACATAAAAAAATTTGTTTGAAAATCGCGCTTCTTTTTGCCGTTTCTTGACACCACTGTTACCAAACAAGAATCCTCCGCCTGATTTTCGCATATTCCGCCCAAAACTATTTTCACGGGCGGTCCCTTTTGTGCTCAGATAATCACGGGCAGTCACGCTTGAACTCGGGCGGCTTCAATTAGGTTTTGCCTGGCTTTTACTTTAGCTGCTGATTTTTAAACGGCAACCATTGACGGACATTGAGCTTCAGCAGAACAAGAGGTACGAGACAAAATATTCAAAAATTACTTCACGAGGAAGAAAAATCAGGTAGCATAAACCACGTGCCTGAGATTAACTCTTGGCCGGGCGTTAGCAGCAACTGGTTATTGTAGTGCCTGTGTTTATCTGCCGCCCGACTACCCCAGCTCGTACCCTAGTCTATATTTATATAATCTTGAGAGGTTACAGGCTGGTTACAGGCTCCACAATCACAACAAAGAGGAAACAAGTAGATTTTCATTTTAGTCAATGATCCTGCTAGTGCTGGCAAGTGCGATTCACAGTAAAATTATTATTGTGAATCGCACTTGCCAGCACTAGCAGGATCATGATTTTTACTTAGTTTTTACTAAAAACTATTTGCCTAACAGAAACAAAAAATGAAACGTTCTATGCCAAGCTAACATATCTCGCTGCTGGACTCACCTTTTCCCATATGCCCTGGAAACCAATGAGTAAGCTCTTTGCTTGGAAGTGTGAAACAACTTCTTAAGTTCGGTAAGGCCATTTTCACGTCCCGGGACTTTTGAATTTCTCGCTGGCTGACCCACAAATGGTAGAGGTAGTAAAGTTTCCAAGAACGAGCACGGCATGAAAGTGATAAATAAAAACAATACTGAGAGAAAAAAAAACACAGAAAAAATGAGGAATAAGCTTGGCACAGGACATTCAGTCTATAAATAAAGCTTGCATTGCCCCCATACCCATGAAGACAGACTTGAGATGGCATCAACCACCTGGACAGATCAACTGAATGCAAGCACTTCAGTTTTTGCGGAAACCAGGCAAAAGCTGGGCAAAAGATTGGTTCACAGTCTGGGTCCAGTAGCAGCGGTACCAGTAAGCCCTACGTTATGCGGTATTTATGAAGGGGTAAATCGGGTCAAAACGAAAATCAATATTAGAACTACCGTAAACCTAACATGAGACTTGATTGTCCCTAGGACGGTTTATAAATGTAAACGCGACCGGCGCCTCGCTGGCCGCTCGGCTCTATATATATCTAGACCCATCAAGTCCTATGTTAGGTTTACGGCAATTCTAATTTTAATTTTCGTTTTGACCCGATTTACCCTTTTATAGCATCTGCCGGCAACTCAATCAATCAAGAAAGGTGAAACTTGACAATACTTGGGCACCAGCCAAATCGAGTCAAGTCAGGCGACAATGCCAGTTGCATAACTTGGCGATACACATGGAAAGTTTACAACAAAAGGGAGTAGTTAGTAAATTAATGAACGGACAAGACCGAAGACGCTACTATTAAAGTTGTAATATCGAATGAGGCTTTTCTTCTGGATTGTAATCAAAACTATATGATTATACCAGTTTAATACGGCACTTTATTCTATTTCATTCAAACAAAAAGAATGACTCTTCTCTTAGCGCGTCTCCCCAGTATACTGACTAATACAGTGTTTACACGGACAAGAAATCCCGTTAAGTAGAAAGAAATTCCGGTCGACTTGAACGGATTCCGTTCGTGAAGACGACTAGCGGGACGGAAATTCCTTTCATGATGAAAGGAATTCCGGTCAGCTTGAAAGGAATCGCGTCGGCGGCGCCGGTAAAAATACGTTTTCGATTAGTTTCTTGTGATGTATGTACAAGTAGGAGGCAAGGACATTACCCCTTTCTTAGATTGTCATTCGAAAAAACGATCCGGGACACCGGATTGTATGCAATAAATGTGCTGGGTAAAAGAAAAGTGATTGTCTTTGGTTTGTCTGTAATTTGGAAAAAAAATTTATATGTCTGGCGTCATCTGATGTATGGCCGGTCTTGGCTTTAGAATAAACTAATGGTTATTCTATTTTTTATCAGACCAGCTACAGGCAACACAGATTCATCCAGATAAAACTTTAGATTACAGCGAGAAGTATAAAACAACGCGTTTCGTTAACCAATCAATACGGTAACAATTTTATTATAATAACTAACAGAAAACGAACAGCCGCGTAACCGGGCTTCACCTGATACCTTAGAGCTTGTCAATGATCAGAGCATCTAACGTAGTTCCAGGGACCACCTCCCCTTGGTCTTTGGTTGCTCCAGGCAAAATCACAAGAGCGTTCGCGGAATGCATACTCAGGAGCCGACTGCTAAGCTGATTTCCTGAAAAAAAAGGTTAAACTGAGCGTTCCCGATGAAAAATTTGTAGCCTGTGTCGTTGTAAAACAAATTTGCATGTACTAATATGTAGTAGTACGAAATACTCTCATCTGACATGCTTCAGACTGGATAATACTGAGCAGTAGTATCTAGTGGCATCCACTCTTGCTACAGTAGCATTCAGTCTACAGTAACATGGAGTGGCAACAGTCACTGCTATATGCTACCAAAATTTACTACATAATATAACTATGTTCAGAAATTTTTTCATCGGGTCCCGCACCCTCCAAGGTCCATTTATCTCTCCTCCAGTTCTGGAGCCCAGGCATGAAAGCAATTGGCCGTATGCGCTCAAAGCGGATTCGTCTCTGTTTGTCGCCATAAAACTAATGGGTTGGTGGTTAGGGGGGATTTAGGCTTAAGGTCGATGAAAAGTATTAGATTAGTAAAAATGATTAAGTATTGGGAAAAAATATTAAGTTTGCCGGGTGAGAGAATATTGAAAGAGGCGTATTTGGAGTCATTGAAGGATGAAACATGTGAATCTTGGACTTTCCAGATTCGTTCAATATTAGATAGTTGTGGGATAGGGTATATGTGGAATAGTGGGGAGGGTCCGGGGAGAGAGCTAGGATATGTGTCGAAAGAAGTGAGAAGTAGGTTATTTGACCAAGAAATCCAAGTTTGGTCAGCTAGGATAAGAGATAGTAGATCGTTAAGTTTGTATGCAGAGGCTAAAGAGATTTGGGGAGAAGAAATTTATTTTAAAGCGGGTTTAAATAAAGAGGAAATAAAATTAATTATAAATTTAAGGGCAGATAGTCTGCCACTTGGTGAAAGACGTAAATATTTGGGCAGTGTTAGGGAGAAATCTGGTCCTTACTTTTGTCCAATGTGCGGCGAAGGAGATGAGGATATTATTCATTTTGTGTGTGGTTGCGATGAGTTAGAGGATTTAAGGAAGGAAATTTTTAAGGGAGGGATTCATGGGAGGGAGTGGCTGTTGAAAGTTATGCGGTGTAGGACTTTTCTTAGTATAAGAAACCTGGCGAGGTTCCTCAGAGTGGCCAGTCTACACAGGGAAAAGTGTTTGGGTGGGGGTTAGTGTTAAATCGTAGTGTGTCAGTGTTTTTGTATTTATGTGCATTTATTTTTGTTTATTTGTTATGGCCCTTGGGCTTTTAAGACAAATAAATATCATATCATATCATATCATATCATGTAGCGTAGGCTACATGATGTTCGTTTACACGAACAAGAAATCCCGTCGAGGAGAAAGGAATTCTGGTCGACTTGAAAGAGTTGCAAGAATTCGTTCGTGAAGACGACTAGGAAAAAGTCTAGCGGGACGAGAATTCCTTTCAAGATGAACGGAATTCCGGTCTACTTGAAAGGAATCTCATCGGCGACGACGGTCTGCCAGTACGATCCCCCGCGTTCCCTGCATGACAATTGTATTGCCCGACAGATGACAGTCATACCACTTCAAACCCAGTTTGTAATTCTTCCGATTCTTAGTCAGATCGACGTACAGTATTTCTGTGCGTTTCCAGTATTACAGTGTTTTTTGGCACACTTCTCCAAATCTATCTATCTATCTTGGCTTCGCTTTTTGGGATCCCAAAACTTTAGTGACGGATACCTATGACATCGCAAAAATTGTCCGTCTGTCCGTCCGTCTGTGAGCACGATAACTATCGAAGGGAATGAGACATTTTAATAATAATAATATAATTGCAATAATAACCCAGTCCCAAACCAGAACCAACGAGGTATCTATTCGATACCCTGCGACTGTGGGAAGCGCTATGTCGGTAGGACAGAGAGGACTTTCGAAAAGAGGCTCTCGGAACATGAACAGGAGATCGACCACGCCCATTCCAATGGACACCGTCCAAATTACAACTTTAAATCGGCACTGGCAGAACACGTTTTCGGAAACCCATCCCATCTCGTACATTTTGAAAAAGCGCAAATTCTTGCAACTTGCACTGGACTGCATCAAACAATAAGAGAAGCCGTTGAGATCAAGAAAAACCGTTCTGGGCTCAACCGAGACACAGGCGAATACTCACTACCAGAGACATGGAACGGCGTCATCAGCGAAAGGAAATTCAGGCCCCAAGCTCTTGTCCATAACAAAACCAAAGTTAACCCAAATGCAGAAAAATTTCTACCCGATCAACGACCCATTAGAGCAGCAAAAACAGCAGCCGTGTCCAAAATGAAATCTCAGCAACCATTTTAACTCCAAGCTACTCTCCAAAAGGAAGTTCACCAATTTAGATATTTACATCACAAGCAAAGACAATAATAGTGGGAAAGACCGGCGACTCCCGTAAGCCCCATGAGTCGCAACAATCAGCGCCGTTTAGCGGTTGGTCTTTCGTTAAAAAATTGCTCTTAAATAGCCTAAATGACCTACATGCGTCCCAAGAAAGAAACTAATGTCATAATTAGATTCTAGTACTACATTAGATTCTAGATTTTAGTACTCCTCTCTAATAAGTTAAATTTTGTGTAGAATGATTTCATTGAGCTGGTCCTTAGAGGCATAAATCCCCTTATAGGCCAAAATTTCGGTTACCTACACAGGTGCTGTATTATCCGACGCGATTTTCGCTCTCGGCTCAAAAAGCAGGTCTGTAAAGATTATTCAAAAGTTGTGTTTTCAAAACAAAAATATCATTATTGGATTTATAGGCTGTTCAGCCTATAGGCTATATAGCCTACATGACCTATACATATGCTAAGGGAAAAACTACTGTCATAATTGGATTCCACGCCAAAAACTAACCCTAAACTTACCGTCAAACTAATATATTTCCATTCACTCATTGATGAAGACGTGGATGCTCTGCTTTAAAAAAATCTAGAAATTCTTAAAACCGAATGTTTTTTAAGTTTTAATAGCTCAAACGATTTGCAAGTAGCTTATCTTTCTAACTGAATAATAAAAATATGTAGTTTGCTGGAAGTTTTTCCGAGATAAATGACAATTTAGTTAAAAAAGTTAAATAATTTTCGCTTTTCTTTGGTTTCTAAGACGTTTCTAAAAAAAATATGTAAGTTTAAAAAAATAAAAAATATACCTTTCGATAGATGATAAAAAGAGGATTCAGAATATGTATAGTTTGTTTGATTTAGTTTATGCGGTCCTGCTAGGAAAATTGTTTTTATAGTGTTGGTCTTTATATGCCTAATCTGCTTTTATAGGCTAAAAAGTCGGTGACGTACATCGGTGCGGAGTGGTGCGGTAGGATTTTCGTTCTCAGCACAAAAAGCTGTTCTAGAAAAGTTCTTCAAACCTTCTGCAGCTCGTCTGCTACCCCCACCCCTGTTTTTGAACGATATCGCGGTCTGGATCCCGGACTATACCATGAGCGTCCACTCTCCATTCAGATTTCCTCTTTAATTGGAATAAGAAGCAAGCAGAAACACGATCAGTTACTTTTTTTTAATGGAACAAAAGTGTTGAATTCACAGGCAACCACTAATTTCACAGCAAATAATGAGCGCCAATCAACGCCATCTTGCCTTGATTACGTCAAACCAGACGTTTGAAATTGGACAAAGACCAAACGCTAGGAAGCAGCACGATCGATTTTCAACGACGCGATTTTGGACGAGTCGCCGGTCTTTCCCACTTTTACTGTCTTTGATCACAAGTTTCGTTTTTCCAACTTGAGCGGTTTTGAGCCTGAAGAGGACCCTTGCCAAGAAGGGCCGAAATCAGAGCAAAATAACGCTAGGGAGTAGCGCCAAGACTTGGAAAAAGTGACACACAGTCGAACAGCAGCGATACTAGCACTACTAGTGATACTGAACGTCCCTACTGAAACTCATTCAGTCGTTCACCAGCGCTGGCTCCGATAACTCATATTCTGAACATTGCAAACAAATTATATAGCCTCCATTGTTGCTTTCGTGTGTGCAGACCGCACCTTTGCTGTACTAGAGATTTATAAATCCGCAAGTTTGTCTCGCTTTAAATGCCGCAAGCGTGGTGGGCGGCGGTACGAGTACGACCCGTTTGCAAAGCATGGAAAGCATAGGTCTTGGCACTACTCCCTAGTGTTATTTTGCTCTGGGCCGAAATATAGCTCGAATAAAATTTAGCTGACGTATCCGTTTTTGCACTGTCAAAAAAAAAAAAATAAGGCTTTCGCCTCTATAAATATATAAAATATATATAATATTTTGATGAAACTTGGTGTGAGGATTCTTTGGGTCAAGAATAAGGTCAAGTTCGTAGACGGGCTTTGTAGCCCTATATTTAGGGGTGGGGGAGGGGGTTTAAATTAAGGGGCAACCAAAATATTTTTATACAGCTAATGTGAAAGTCGATTATGGGGTTTCTGAACACGATGGTGAAACCATTTTCTTCGTTCGCTCGGAATCCGGCCAAAACCGGAAAGTTTGTTAAAAGTAACAGTTTTATTGGAAGTTGATTAGATGTTCGATTTAGGGATAAAAAGAACACATTTTCTACCCGGACAACTTCTTTGCCCGGAATCCGTCCAAAACCGGAAATTTGGCAGAAGTAAAGCAGGAAGTTTCGATCAGTATCGTCCAAATAGATATGGCTTATAGAGGTATATCTGAACTTGGTTTTCTCAGATGATTAGCCTGGCGAAGACTGGATCTGGCGAAGACAAGACCCGATTGTCTGGATCAAATATTAAATTTCTGGGATCCCATCGAAACCTTTGGTCTTGTTTTTAAAGGAATGATCTGCTAACAGCCAAGTGCTTCAGGCTCCTCTTAACACAGAGAATGATGTTTGCTGTTTGTGTTGGGAAACTTCTAACGACTAGACAAATAATGCAAAACTGTTTTGCATTATTGCAAAACTGTTTTGCATTATTGCAAAACTGTTTTTGCATTATTGCAAAAAATGCATAATTTTGCCGTCTGAGGGTGCAGAAGCAACTGAGCGAAACGAGAAAAAAAAGTAGAGTGTGTTGCTTTAATCTGACTTTATCTTGTTTAAGTTACTGTTTGCGTTCACGACCGTGCATTAATGTTTGCTATGTACTTCGGCGACGTTCAAAGTTAGGCGACAATCACAGTAAAATACCTCTACTGTAGCCTACTGCAACGACAATTAAACCCATGACGTGTGTAACTTGAGATCAGGTTACTTACCTGTTGACCTCGCAACTGGATACGGACTGTTCGGCTCCCAGGACAGACCGGCTCGGTGGTATTCAGGTCTTGGGTCAAGAGAAAGAGCGTGGTCCCCTCCAAGCTGAAATTTGAACGAACAATAAGAATAGAAACATCGCTTAACAAGCACTTAACTTATATGACCCTGGTTCTTGTGGCTTATACCTGTTATGTAAGCTTAGCCACGGAGGGAAAAGCTGAGGCACTAACTGTTTATAGTTCACTGGCGGATCTGGAGGGTAGCTGCCCCCCACCCCAAAAAAGAAAATACTTGATGGCAAAAAAAGGTCATTTTCACAGCTGACCTATTTTTCGACACACGGGCCAAGCTAAAGCTATTCCAAAATCACAACAGCAAGCGGCACCTCCACCTCTAGATTCACTAGTGTTTGTTTCAATGTTCCAAGACAAGTCAGGGGCGTCACTACTGGGGGGAGAGGGGGGACTCCCCCCTCTCCTTTTCTTAGTAATGATAAATGATATTGCAGTAGATGAGGAAAACCGTTGGAAGTATGTAGACGACTTGAGTATTGTTGAAATCTGTCATCGTTCCCAAATGAGTAATGCTAAGCTAATAATCCAAGAGGTAGCGGACGAGGCACAGAATAGCGATATGAAAGTTAACTTCGCGAAAACAGCGGTTTTAACTATTTCTTTCCTAAAATCGAAACCAGCTTTCAAAGAAGAAATACCGGAAAAAATGAAGGCAGAGAAAATTAAGCTACTGGGTGTTACCATAACCCCAGATCTAAAATGGGAAGCGCACTGTCAGGACATGCTGAAACGTGCCAATGCGGGAATACAAAATCTAAAACTTCTTTCAAAAATGAAAATACCCCAGTGTCACCTACTACGTGTCTATACTTCTTTCATTAGACCCACCCTGGAATACGCAGCACCCGTTTGGCATTTTTCATTATCGCAGGAACAAAGAGATAAATTGGAAAGAATACAGAAGCGGGCTCTTCTTATTATCCATAGCGGACCGAAGCTTCCATACTCGTACCTTTTAAAACACTTTAACCTAAAAACACTGCAGGAGCGCAGAAAGGAGCTAAGCGCTGATTTAGGTTCAGCCATGGTATCTCATCTCTCCACTCCCAAATCCTCCCTCCCCCCTATCAAAATGTTAGAAATCGACCAGAACGAGTGGTAAGTTCTAGGGTTCCCAAGCTCTGTCCCGTACCTACAAAACACGCTAGATATGAAAAAAGTTTTATTCCCGAGTTCGTGAAATATTTTAACGAAGCGTGACGGTTTTTTAAACGTACGGACATTAGATAGGCTATATATATTGTAATTTATTATGTTGTTTGACAATAATCGCAAATTTGGTTTATAACCACGATAGTCGATTTTTACAATAAACTTTCTATCTTTCTATCTATCAAAAGGTCTTGAGAAAGTACTTTCGTCGGGCGAAGCGCCGGCAAACTCAGACAAAATAAAATTTTGCATGCTTGCATGCAATTTTGCAACGTAAACAGATGGAAATCCTCACTTTCAGGATCCGACAATCCGTGGGGGATGGATGGACGTGAAACCTTGAGCCCGGAACCTAGTGGCTTACTTGCCTAGCGGGTGGTCCAATTGTGTGAAGTGTATTAACAATACTAGTGGAGCACAAATCTTAACTTACCTTAACCTTCAGTTTGGTTGGTAAGACGCTGGACAAGGGAACGCCGGTGATCTTCCTGCAGGCAGGAATGACGTAAAGATGTGACGTCACCATGGCCGAAACCGGGTTTCCTGGCAGGCCAAATATGAGTTTCGTTTTGCCGTTCAGCTCACAAGTTGCGAAAGTGGTTGGCTTCCTATCAGAAAGGAAACATTCTGGGTTACTATATTAATTGCGAGATGACCAAATATATATATATATATTTAAATTATGACCCACCAAATGCACTAGGCGATAGTGGAGTAAAAGGAAAAAAGGAAAAACAACACAGAAAATCAACTGAGCCTAAAAAATTCATGAAAAACATCATGTAGATGACGGCTGGATGAACAGATGCTTTTTAGTGGAGACTCTAATGACTGAATAACATTTTGCACCCAAACTTCTGAAATAACTTACTGAGTTAGTAATTCAGTCTAAACTGAACTAACTTGTCCCAGACCAGTCTGGGACTGGCCAGACTGACTTTGGTACAGCTTTTTTGGTAGCACTTACCATAATGACTTACCAAAATGAATAGACTGAAGGTCATACTGAAGTACCCTGTACGCTGTAACATCCTAAGTGGCAGACACGCTGATCGGTGAGATTAAAATACAGACAGAGAGCAACAGGCCAATGCTCAGAAACGGCAAAGTTCCTCTCATGACCGGCTCAATTTGATGCTCCATTTTTCGCTTTTTAGGTTTCTTACTTTCTTTGCCTTCTTCTTCAAAATGCTTTACGACTTTGACGTCATCTAGCGACCAGACGTAAACGTAAAGATGCTATTCTCAACTGAACTAACTTGCACGTGAAATTTTGTCACTCTTATATGCTTCATGCACGAAAAAAGGACCTTGTCGCTGTTAGTTTTAAAGTAAATGGAGTGCAGTATTTTACTGTCAGAAGTTTGGCGACATTTAAGACATGTTTGCGCATCTCTGTTTTAAACGTTATGAGAATATATCTGTTATGACCCTTTTAAATGTTATATTTCGAAAAAAAAAAGGAATTTTGTCTCGAAACATAATATTTACGAAGCAGAAATATCCTAGACATTCAACATAACATTTAAGATGCACAACCACGTGTTATCTGTTATCGAGCTTCTGGCAGTGTTGTAATGCCAACAAACTCTTTTCCGGAATTACTTTCATCGAATCTCTGAATTTCGTACAAAGTATCGAATCCGTCTTTGGAAAATTAGAGCGATGTTCTTTTTGTTTCAAAACTTCGATCTCCTGCGGCTCGCGTACCTTAAAGGAACAGAAAACTTGACTCAAACTTGACTCGGGGAGCTAGCTAACATTTCAAGAATGTACCCTGAGTCAATATTGAGAGTAAGAAAAATTCTCGTTACGACCATTGCAGTTTCCGAGAATTCGCTTTTGAGCAAAAGGTTTGCAAAAGCAAAAGGTTTGTGTGCCGCGCCTAGGAATCGAACCCCGGCCGTCTTGTCGGGGAGGTCGTTACTCTGTAGTCTACATGTAAAAAGGCGAACTTTTACAGTACATGAGTGCATAATTACAGTGCATAAGGGGCAAGGGCCTGCCAGCTAGCTTTGGGAACACTAAGGAGGGGGTTCGAGACGGTTCGAGATGACAAAGAAGGGGGGGCCTGTCGACAATAAGACCCTGTATATTTATCCAAGCCCCCCGGGCGATTCGATGGCCGAAAGTTGCGTAGTCAAGTTTACTGTTCCTTTAATCGAGATAATCTGAGAAAACTGGTTTGGCTCGATTTTTACCCGGGATGCAACAGAAAGCGCATCCTTTCTGCAGCGGGAATTAAGATACTTACTAACTTATTTACAATCTCTTATAAGGGTCGGCTACTCGCAAACGTGTAGATAATTGGCCTGACAAGATTTATTGTTTACTGTGTATTATGTTTGACGAGTACCCCCTACTTGGCTTTTCCACCATTTGGATACTGGTTAAAAAATTCAGACTATAACATCATTAGTCACTTGTCACTTGCCTTAGTACAGGCACTTTTTTGTTCGCAGAAATGATTCCTAGAGTTTAACCGACTTTAAACACATCCACCCACCAACAGTTGCTCCACCTCGTTCGCAAACTGGTCTATTTGGATACAGGGCGGGTCATTTTCAACTCAGGTGCTAACACGTCCCCGGTGGTGGGATTCCTGGGTGTCAATACAATATTGCGGAACTGATTTGTCTCGAGTTTGCAAATAAGATTATTTGTAGTCGTGTAGTTGTACCGTTAGCTTTCTAGATAGGCTACGCTAATATATCCGTCGGATATTTGCTCTGTAGTGAGAGTAGCATTCGCTCTGAGGTAAAATGGTAAAATGAAGACTCAGGTGTTATTATGAGCCCTTAATTTTTGGGATATTTTTAGTGGCCAATATTTCACTCAAATCGGCCAGACTATTTAAAACTGGCTACAATCGAGTTGAATGGTAAAGTAACAAGATCAAAGATTTCGATGGGATCCCAAAAACTTAATATTTGATCCAGACAATTGGGTCTTGTAGATATCCACTCTTCGCCAGACTACATGAACATTTTTAATATTAAAACATATAAACAGATTAAGATCAATGGCGTTGACGAAATTGATCAAAACTTCCTGCCTTAGGCTATACTACTGTCAACTTTCTGGTTTCAGCCGGATTCCGGTCGAAGGATATGTCCAGGTAGAAAATGATTGTCATATACGGACTCAGCAGGTCTGCCTACCCCTAAATCGACTATCACATTAGCTTTTAAAACCAGATCCAGTCTTCGCCAGGCTAATCATCTGAGAAAATCAAGTTCAGATATACCTTTATAAGCCATATCTATTTTGACGATACTGATCGAAACTTCCTGCTTTACTTCCGCTTTACTTCCTGCTTTACTTCCGCCGAATTCCGAGCGAACTACTTGTCCAGCCAAGAAAAGATAGTTCAGAAACGAATTCAGCGCATCTCCTTATCCCTATAAAGAACATCTAATCAACTTCAAATAAAACCTTAACTTATAAAACAAGTCCATCTACCCGTGATAGACATGGTACCGTATCGTTCTTATCATGAGCTACACTGGCAAAAAATAAAAGATATATCAACTAACAAAAGTTGGCAACCCCTCACCACCAAAGATTCTGGCAACACTTACTTACTACTCCATGTCCTCGTGATAGACGTGGTACCAAATTGTTCGTACCACATAAAGCACAGAAAACAAACTGTAGGCACACCAAGTAGAAAACACTGCTAATCCCTCATTGCCGAAGATGATTATGGTCTAACAGCCTATTATCAGACCATGAGACCATTAGAAGTCCCCTACTTGTCTCACAATTTTAGATCGGCCTATTTTCGGTTTTAGTGTGTACCCTACTACTGAAGTAGTCAACCCCTATAAACTTTCCAACTGTTATATAGCCCGCACAGTCGGCAACCATCTACTCTTTTCCATTATACCAACCCCTTCGACCGCACTAGCTCTCTCTCTCTTACGTCAGCCCCGCGCAGGGCCATACTGATCCCGCGCAGAGCTATAAAAATCTGAGACAAGGGGTAGCGAGGGTCGACAAATTTTGTATCCGGTTTTCGCCGGATTCCGGGTGAACTACTTTTCCGATGAGAGAATAACTTTCATATTCGGATTCAGCATGTCTCCTTACCCCTATATTGACTATCTCAATAGATTTCAAAAATATTTTTTTTTGCCCTTTAATTTGAAACCCCTCCCCCACCCTCAAATATAGGGCTACATAGCCCATCTTCGAACTTGACTTGTACTTTGACCCAAAGGATACTCACACCAAGTTTCATCAAAATATCTCAATCCCTTCGAGAGTTATCGTGCGTACAGACGGACGGACGGACGGACGGACAGACGGACGGACAACTTTTGCGATGTCATAGGTATCCCTCCACTTACGTTTTGGGATCCCAAAAACACAGGTGTTATTATGAGCCCTTAATTTTTGGGATATTCTTAGTGGCCAATATTTCACTCAAATCGGCCAGACTACTTAAAACTGGCTACACAATCTGGCACAAACTTTCAAAGATTTGTAGCGTGAGCCACGAACTTTTCTCCCGAAGGTGCTGTACACTGAATGAGATAGTGAGGCGATCTAAAGCGTCCCTCCATTAGAGAATTTTCTGGTCTGAGGATTTCCTTGTCAGGAATGCCGCTGATCCCCTTTTCAGCTGCCTTCCTGTAAGGAGAGCGCTCCTCAAGGACGTGTGCCCTTAGTGCGTCTTAGTGCCTGTGAACTTTTGTTGTGTTTTTGTTGTTGTGTGTATATGGCCTCTGGCTGAAATAAAGCTATTATTATTATTATTAATTAGCTACTTTGGCTGAATAGTAGCTGAGTTTTGTCACAGCAAGTAGATGAAAATGGTACTTTTCAAATTTAGCTAACACTAACGAGTGTAGGCTACCTTTACTTTTTTCCTACTTGGATTGGCAAATTACTTACTCACCCAGGTTTCATGTTAACTCTTGCGAAATGAACAACCGCACTGAACTTTGTTGTTAAAACATATCGGAGTAGGTCCTTCTCCCCCATCGAAACTCCTCCAGTGGTGACCAAAATGTCAGCTGATGACAAAGCTTCAGATATCGAGCTGGTCAGTGAGTCGAGACTAAAAAAATAACTCGAAATAACGTCTTCAGCAGTTCTCTAACTTAACTGACTACCGTAATTTGGAACTACTGTCACTACTGTTATTCCACCCACCCCTTTCGTCAAGACTACGAATTTTCAACCATAAGTTGCTTGCAGAGCAACATAACACTAGGGAGTACCGACAAGACCTATGCTTTCCATGCATCGGAAACGAGCCTTGCTTGTAGCGCCGCCCACTACGCTCGCGACATTCAAAGTGATACAAACTTGCGGGTTTAGAAAATTTCTAGCACAGCTAAGATGTGGTCCAAGAAACAGGAGCGGTTGCATCTTTTTTTTGCTGTGTACAGAGTATGGATTTATCGGAGCCTAGCTCTTGATTGAGTTTCAGTAGGGACGTCACCTTCGCTAGTGGTGCTACTGTCGCTGCTATCCGAGTGCGTGTCACTCTTTTCAATTCTTGGGCTACTCCCTACTGTTATTTTGCTCTGGCTACTTATCACCAACTATTCCGACTAACTGCTCGAACAAGACACCCTGGTAAGACGCGAGGCCACTCTCGGAAGCTTCAGGCACAATGGGCATTGGGCACTAATTATGCTTTATTTTCTATAAAATCAGGTTCAGGTTTTTTAACTACAAATTAAATAATAAAAAATTCCAGCTCCCGGCAGAGAAGACAAATTCATAATGCACGGGATGGAAAACTTCGTTAAAGTTTAACCGAAAAGGGCTAGGATAGGACAATCTAGATACCCATCACTTATTCACTTAAATTGGCTTGAAGACCCGCTGAAAATGAGTTACTTCGTTGTTCCGCTATTCTCGAATAATCGATTTTCAAATAGTGGAATTTCCGTGTGATTTGTGGTGCCTATATGCGCTTGTATTTTTGCTGTATGCCTTACGAGAAAGATTTATCAGTTGTTTTTTTTTGTTCAGGCACTAAGCAATCTTCACCAATCTCACCACTGCCCACTGAAAAGCCGCATGTGTGTTGAGACTAAAATTTCCCACGTCATAGTAGAATTTACGCTGTGAGGACGGCTGGAGATATTCTGAGCCTCATAACTGGAGCAGATAGTGGAAATAAAACTGATCAAATAAACGATCATTTTGCTGCGATTTGCCGGTTGCACTCACCTCTTGATTCGTTGCCTGATTTGCCTGAAGTGTCAGAAATCCCAATCATTCAGCCCCAAGCAGTGTTGGAAAAGCTAAAAAATCTTGATACACGAAAAAGTGGTTACCCTGAAGAAATTCCAGTTTCCCTTATTGTAGAATGTGCTGTGGATATCAGCCCTGTGCTGACTGCCTGCTTTAATCAGTGTTGTGTCGACGGGATATTTCCAGATTGTTTCAAGAATGCATACATTACACCTATACCTAAACAGAAGAAAGCACAATCTGTTTCTGATCTACGTCCGATTTCCAAGACACCTGTTTTGTCGAAAGTCTTTGAAAGCTTTATTTTTGAACTTTTATTTGATGATATTGAGGAAAAAATTGACCCACAACAATTCGGTTTTAGGCCCGGTTTCAGCACAACTCATTATTTAATTCGTTTGATTGACACAGTTTTAAAGCACCTCGAGTTACCAGATTCATATGCTGAAATTTTATTGAGTGATATAATTAAAGCGTTTGACAGTTTAGATCATAAAGTTGCAATTCGTGAAGCAAAAGAGATGGGTGCCAGTACGTTTATTCTCCGGATGATTGCAAGCTTTCTGTCTGGCCGGAAACAAAGTGTTATGCTCACAAAAGATAAAATTTCCGAGTTTGTTCGAATTTTTTGTGGTGCACCACAGGGAACGAAACTCGGGCCGATTCTTTTTATCATTGTTTTTAATCGTGTTTTAATTGAAGTTTTGAACCGTTATAAGTTCGCCGACGATTTGAGTGGTGTTGCTTTGAGGAATTTGAACCCATATTCTGTGGATTTATCTATTTCAAAAATTTTCAGTATTTTAGCACATGACCTTAATGAGGTTAAATTAGCTGTCAGTCGCCCTAAGAGTTTTATTATGCGAGTGTCGTTTCTGAAGAGAAAATTGCCAGACCTTGAAGATGTTGGTCTATGTGTACGGAACGTAGCAAAAATACTCGGCGTCACGATCGATGATAACTTAAGATGGCACTCTCATGTTGACCAGATTATTTACAAGTGTTCTTTACTTCTTCGTTCGTTTTCAGTTCTCCGCCGGTTTGCGCTGCCTACAAAAATAATGAGGTCTATTTATTGTACATATATCAGACCTAATGCAGAATACGCATGTCCAGTTTGGCATCCTGGACTATCAGCATCGCTATCTGATAAGTTGGAAGTAATCCAGAAAAGGGCTATTCGAATTATCCTCGGGAATTGCTATACGTCTTATGAAGAAGGCCTAAGGACTTTGTCTCTGACGACCTTGATTGAGCGAAGGCATAAGCTGACAATGGATTTTGGTTTGAAATGCCTCAGCTCAGAAAAACATCGGGATATTTTACCAGAGTTCGAAAATGGGAAGTGTGTGCGACCCGGTACAAGGGGGCAGACAAAGTCCTTGGGTTTTCAAAAACTTAAGCCCCCGCCAACAAAATCATCCGAGAGGTACCTGAATTCATTTGTCCCTTATTTTATTAAGCATTTTAACTCGACAAATCTTTGAACGTATTTTATTATGATTGTAATCCGTTGTATTGTTGACAATCCGAGGCTAGCTGTATGCTATTGTGGAGATTAAAACCGATTTGATTTGATTTGAAAATAAAAAAAAAATCCCTTTGCAGAATCCAAATAATTCAGTGTATCCAATTAAATGACACACAAATGAGTTGGCTTTTCAGTTAACCTTTAAGTAAATACAAGAATTATAACACAGGCCATTCATACTATTGGAAATAACACGGTTCTCACGTCACCACCCCGTCCCTAACACCACCCGATCGCGCGTCCAGCGTAACCATAAATACAAAAAATATACTACAACAAGACCCGAGAAAAAGTGTTATCAGTTCAACACAATATCCCCGACCGAATAATCTCAATTCTCAAGGTCCAGTATGTTCCTTTTCAAATAAATATGTCAGAGGAAACTTACTCATCTCTGGCGATGCCAGCATCCCTAGCGGTGACGCCGTGACTCTTCAGCAACGACAGAAGCATAGGGCGGTTACTATCGTAAATCCTCCCCTCTGTTAATTCTTCGGAAACGTTTTGTAGTTCCGTACCGGTGGACATGACTGCAACTACAGGCGCCCTGAAAGAACCGCAACGTTAAAGCAGTCCTCAAGAATACATTGTTTCTGCCTTGGACCAGGGACCTATAAATTTCCTGTAATGCCTCTCCATTCAGGGGGCTTGTCAATAAGAGATTTCTGATGCTATGTTGACCGAACGGAAGATAGTTCGAGAAATACCCACGGTTCAATCACGTCCAAGACCAGATAGACACAATTTGGGATTGGCTGCTGGCGCCTTGAGGGAGGAGTCTCTTTGGCGCGCACGTCCAATGAGACAAACAAGAATGCCGATTCGACCCAAGTGGGATTTTTGGAAAGTAGGCAAGGATCGGACAACATAGCAACATAGAAGCATAGGAAATGACAAGCCCCCTGTAAAGGAAATTTGTGTGTCCCTGCTTGAACCAACTTCTCTCTGTAAATCGCGATACGGCCAACCGTTTCCTTTTACATCAGTGCCATAAAGCACAAGAAAAAATGCGCATTAAATTCAGTTACTTCCTTCAGGTTGCTTACTCGCAAGTGGCTAACCCCTTTGCTCCCAACCTGAATACGGTCCGGCCACGCCAGAATGCTTAATTTCCTTCCATGAGCATAATGAATCATCACCGAATAATTAGCAATGTAATGTAATGTCAGTGATTTTTCAATATCGGCGTGTAATAAGTACATTCTTGCGAAAGTTTCCAAAGCCTCCTTTCATTTTTATTTTTATTTATCGAATTTGGTTGCTTACGAAGGGGGGCAAGGGCATTTCCTGCCTAAAAGCTTGGCTGGCAGATATTCTTTCTTGGCTGGTATTGCTGTTGACCCCCAAGAGGGGTCAACATCATGTTGATGTTTGGTACGTTTGCGCCAGTGGATGTCCAGGTTATGATACGGACTTCAAGCTTCATCGTATGGCTAACGCTTCTAATTTGAATAGGAGTAAAGAATTACCAATTAACAAATGATTTGCCTCGCACCGAAAACGCTACACACGAAGAAAGGCTGAAGACACTAAAGATACAGCTGAGTCAGCTCTGGCTCAGCAGAGTCAGCTCTGGCTCAGCAGAGTCAGCTCTGGCTCAGCAGTCAGCGCTTCAAGAAGGACATCGGCAGGTGAAAGTTGAAAATCATGTCGTGGAGACGCGGAACCCACATCTGTCCCTTCACTGACGCCTTCGAAAGTGCACTGACGACCACGTTGGATACAACAAGTATTGTGCAGACAATTTTCGTAGAGACTTGCGCTTTTTTTGCTCTTAATAATAATATTAATAAATACTATACCTGAAAACTACGACTTCACGACGGCCAACGGCGGCTAGTAGCCCAACTTCCGAGGCACCGATGACAGCTCCACTTTGCAACAGCATCTGTCCCTGCTTGATATCTGAACCAACCGGTCTGAAAATCAACATTTTTTACATTAATAATCCTTCAGTCCACGCTGATCTTTCTTCGCAAGGGTCTCCTTCAGGCAGCAAGTAAAAATCCAAAACTGGCTGCTGTTTTTGCTGTACGTCTGGATCATTGTTACGGGATTTTCCCGACTTTTGCTGAATTTGGTTCTGTTGAGAGTGGGTGGAATCCGTTACGATCGTAAGCACCAGGCAAGGTGACGTAAGACCACACTTTCGGAGACCTTTCTGTCACCTGTGCACTACACTGGGTAAACCCGCTTGCCTTGGTTTTCGAGAACTAAATGTGAATTTCGAAAATGTTTGTTACGTCCGACTGAGAATGTTCAGGAAAACACTTAAAGGACCGCTCTTGCTTATTCTGCCTTTTATATTTTACCTAGCTCTCTTTTACCATTTGTAGCGGATGCTATTTCATTTCGTTTGCCCTCAGGGTATGCAATCACTCTGAGGGAAATTCGCGCATTCATTTTTGTAGTCAGTACGCTGGGGAGAGTTGTCAAGAAGAGATCTATGATTTTTGTTTCGTATACAAGGAATAAAGTGTTTAATAACTGTTGTAATTAATTAGTTTTCATTACAAACCAGGACAGTGGTGTCAGAAGTGTACAATCTTAAAGAAAAATGTTGTTTAAAGTGAAAGAATTCGCTCCGATTTCGGTCCCAGATTCCGTGAATTTTGTTTGAAGATTACGTGAGATTATCGTGACGGGAAAAGTGACTTTTGGATACAGCAAGCAGCATTTGGATTAGAGACCTGATCTACCGTCGTTGTAACGACACGAAACATTTGATTCCAAATGTTTCTCGCTAATTGCCTTTTTCTCGAAGGAGAATTTCCTCACAGCTGTTTTATGCTTTCAAGAGTGAAACAATTTAACCAGAGTAGAAACGATTTAGGCAAAGTGTAAAAGCTGGTATATAAAGACCATTGTATATGTATTAGTTAAGTCAGTCTTAAGTCAGTAGTGATTAAGGATGGATTAACGGATGTATGCAGAACTTCAATATTAAACGTAAGTGTGATTTCTAAACAGTATTTATTGAATGTAGGGACCCAGGACCTACCGTCCGAACTTCCCCCTCCACAGTCACGAACCAACCCATCGAGGATTAAGATCAGATTACCGGTATAGTCTGTATGTACCAACCGCTCGGGTACACGCTACAAGTATACTAGATTCTCGGTATCGGACAACAGGTTACGGAAAGGTATGAACCGAGAGTCATAGTTTAACCTAATTTAACACTGGTGACATCGTTTTGCTGTGGAAGGGTGAGTTCCGGTTGGTTCCCGATAGGATAGAGTTTTTGACGTTTTTGTTTGGAAATGGCCGGAAAAATTGAGTTTTTATTAAAAGCGGCCGAGACCGTCGACTATTTTGAGGGTCGGACGGACGTGGATGAGTTTTTGGAAAAAGTTAAAGATGTATCGGCCTGGGATGAAGACGAAATAAAGGAACCGGAGCTGCTAAAAATTGTGCGGCACAAATGTCGGGGGGTGGCGTTAGACTTTTTCAGGGCTAACAAAGGAAAATTCACAACTTTTGCGGCACTTCGGACGGCATTTAAGGAACGTTTCCAAAGCACGTCAAAGAAAGATCGGCTTTTGTACGAAAAGTTGTATTTAGAAGAGGGACAGGAACCTTTCAAATTTGTTGAAAGTATCGAGCTGAAGGCTCTAAACCAACTCGGTCTAGATGCTATGCCAGCAGCGAGCAACGTACCAGGGTCTTCTTTTCAGCTTTTGCAGTCGCTCCTGAAAACAATGGTTCACGACCATTTGGCAAGGGGTTTGAGCGAAAAGGTTTATTTGCGGGACCCCGATTCTTGGGAAGTCACCAAGGATTGCTTGATAAAATGGTATCGTGCTCAGGAAAAGGTTAAGTTGCAACACGAAAGTAGGAGCGAAACGAAGGTGTTTTACAACAAAAATGGTAAGTCTCAGGAACTAGTTCCACAGCGATCACAGATAATTACCAAAAACAACCAATACACTCGGAACCATACACCGAGCCATACACCCTTCACGAAAAGTAATGACCGAGGCCAAATTACGCGGCAGAAACAAGACACTAAAATTCATACCCACACCAGGCAAACAGAACACAGGAACGCATACGCCTGGGACGCTAGTGGGAAACCGATTTGTGCGAAGTGTGCCAAGGTCGGGCACATCGCAAGGAATTGCTGGTCAAGAGGTCTTGAGCCAGCAAACAAAAATTCATCTAGGCATTTAAACTGGCGAGGGGGCGCGGTTCCAGAGTAAAGAGGAATCCGGCGCCCCGCAATTTCCGTCGTCCGTCTTACATTAGTGCGTATAATTGCGCAAAGGATGCACCTTTTGTTGACGTCACGTTGTGTGGAATACAGGTAGAGGCATTGGCGGACACGGGTTCCGGCATTAGCCTCATTAGCAGGGCCCTCTTCAGGAGGTTGCCACATAGAGTCCAGGAGGGACTCAAAGCAGATTCCACGTTGGTTAAAAGTGCGTCTGGGCACGGTTTAGACGTCAGAGGTGTCATCACGGATTTTGTTAAGATAGGAGACGAACGCTGCGAGGAAAAGTTTTTCGTCAGTGATGCTTTAAGGATTCCGATGATATTAGGATACACGTTTATGAAGCGACATAGGTTTTACGTTGATTCGGATACCGACTCTCTTGTTAGGAAGGATTCCGCTAGGTCGTTTAATGTTGTTGCGGAAGTCAAGGATAAGTCAGAGGACACCGTTGTCGAGATGACAACAGTGTTGCCGGTCAAACTACCGCCGTTTTCGATAAGCAGGTTGTGTTTGGCTCCACGTCGGACGTTGGATTTCAAGGAGGTTGTAATTGTTGCTTCGGATCAGTTTGTCCAAAAGTTTCCTCAGTTGGTAATCCTAGATCAAGTTGCAATACCTGAGGAAGGACTGGTTTCGATATATGTAGAGAATTCATCAGACGCAGTCGTTAAAGTCCCACGGATGAGTGTGGCTACTGGGACGAAATTTGAACAAAAAGACTGTGTGACCGTCAACAGCTTGGTGGTGACGTCAGAAACTCGCAGGAAGTGTCGACCAATGACAGAAAGAGAGCGCGAAGTTTTTCTTTCGCAGTTCAAGCTGGACCATCTACAGAAGAACTCAAGAAGGAGAAAGGTCATTGAAGATTTCCTAGTTAACAACAGCGATGTTTTTGCAAAAGATGAGTTCGACCTAGGTGAATGTGACCTGGAACCATTCACTATCGACGTTGGCAACAATCCTCCAAGCCGTATGAGACCTTACAGAATTCCTGCACACCTGGAGGCATCTGTACATGCTGAAATCGACAAGATGCTGAAGTGCGGAGTAATAGAAGAATCAAGTTCACCATGGCTGAGCCCACTGCTGATAGTACCGAAGAAAGATGGATCAAAGAGAGCAGTCATTGACCTAAGGAAGGTCAATAGTCTTACCAGGAAAGACTCTTATCCGCTGCCACACATAGACCAGCTACTGGATAGACTTCATGGATGTAGTGTCTACAGCAGCATGGACGCCATCTCTGGATACTGGCAATGTACTATCGATGAAGACTCGCGACCGATCACAGCCTTTGCAGCGCCAGGCACACCGGTTTACCAATTCAAGAAGATGCCTTTTGGCCTGTCCAACGCGCCTGCGCATTATTCTAGGCTGATGAATAGGATTCTGAATCATCTGTTTCGACTAGGTATCTCAGTCTACCTCGATGACATCTTGGCTGCCAACAAATCAGACGAACAACATTTTGCAGCATTGTCAAAGGTTTTCGAGGCACTTAGACGGGCGAATCTGAAGCTCAAGGGTAAAAAGTGTTCCTTTTTCAAGGAAGAACTGACTTACTTGGGACACCAAATATCCAGGAAAGGGATAAGACCGGACCCAAGCAAGATAACTGCTATCGAAGAGTTAGCTTACCCGAAGAACCTACATGAGCTTCGTTCAGCACTTGGATTGTTTTCCTATTTCCGCAAATTCATCAGAAATTTTTCCGGAATAGCAGAAAGCCTTACCCGCCTGACCAAGAAAGGAACACATTTTGATTTTGGGCTGGAACAGCGAGAGGCTTTCGAAAAGTTGCGATCGAACCTTCTTCAGAAGCCAATTTTAGGACTTCCTGATTTTAGTCCTAGCGCTAATCCTATGATTTTGAAAGTAGATGCTTCAGACGTCGCTATTGGTGGAGTGCTTGCTCAGGTTCAGGATGGGCAAGAGAGGATCCTTCGTTTCTCGTCCAGAACCTTGAACACGGCTGAACGGAAGCATTCAGCGACGGAGAAGGAGGCTCTCGCTGTTGTTTATCATATTCGGACTTTTAGACCTTATCTGCTTGGCAAAAGGTTCACTGTCTTCTCCGATCATAGACCGTTAACATGGCTTATGAACAAGAACGACGCTACGGGTAAGTGGGCACGTTTTCAGATGGAGCTCCAAGGGTATGATTTCGACATTCAGTACATACCCGGTCCTAAAAATGTCGTTCCAGATGCACTGTCAAGGTTGCCTACAGTAAGTGTCAATTTGACGAATATCAGTGACTTACCAGTTACGTCAACAGCTCATATGCGAGACCTGCAGGCTAAGGATGCTTTCTGCAAAGTTGTTCGCGATCATTTGAGTTCGGGAAAAAGGATGCCGCAGGAAACTGAAAGACTCGTATTGCGAGAAATTCAGAATTTCGTCATTGACGAAGAATCCGACCTTGTTTGTTACCTCTCCATACCGACAAACAAGTGCCGTCGCTCTGATATTAAGGTTGTGCCGGTTTTGCCGACAAGCTTAATAAGGGAAACGCTTGAATTTTTTCACGATTCTCCGCTGGCAGGACATTTCGCCTTCATGCGCACTTATCAGCGCATACGGGAGCGCTGCTATTTCAGAGACATGTTTTCCATCATCAAAGGTTATGTTCAAGGTTGTCTCAAGTGCAGTCAGCGCAAAGGCTTACCTTACACTCCGAAAGCACCTCTTGGCTCGCTTCCAGAGGTAAGTCGTCCCTTAGAGTTGGTTGGTTTAGACTTGTTGGGTCCGTTCAATCGGTCGGACCAAGGTAACAAGTACGTGCTCGTGATAACTGATCACTTTACTAAGCACGTGACTTTGGCACCTATTCCTGATAAGTCGGCAAACGAGGTCGCAAAGGCGTTTGTCGAGAAGTTTGTCCTGATTTATGGTTGCTGTGATCAGATAATTAGTGACCAAGGTAGCGAATTCATGAGTTCAATTTTCAAAGCTACTCTAGAAATCTTGAATATTAAAGGACTCAGGACTTCAAGTTTCCATCCAGCCTGTAACGGAGCCACAGAAAGACACAACAGGGAAATTGCAAATATTCTCAGCATGTATGTGAGCCGACGAGATTTTTCGGATTGGGAGAATTTTCTTCCATATGTCCAGTGGGCGATTAACACGGCTTACCAAGAATCAATACAGGACACCCCTCACTTTATGACATTTTTGCGTGAACCTCGTTTCCCATCAGATGGCATTATAAGCAGTCGCACATATTACGATTCGGACGTTAACTATAAATCAGAAATGATAATGAGGCAGAAGCTAGCTTTTGACATGGTGGGTCAAAATATCAAAACAGCAAAGGAAAAACAGAAGAAATATTATGATACAGATTTGAAATATCATCAGTTTGAAGTGGGACAGTTAGTTTTGCTTCACGTTCCACCGGAGGCACGACACCAGAAGCTTGACAAGATTCGCTGGGCGGGACCTTACCGAGTTACAGCAGTACTAGAGAACAAACTTAACTACGAAATCACTCGAGTAAGCGACAACAAGAAATCAGTTGTCCATCAGAATCGCCTGAAGCCTTATACACCGTATAGGCTTTGGGAAGGCCAGGTTGAGGTTGAGGAGGAAATACAAACATCGGCAAAATCAGCAAGGAAAGTGCGGTTCGCCGAGCCACCACACAAGGATGAGGAATCCGATTCATCAGACGACGGGTCCGATTCTTCAGATGACGAAGGTGGAAGGCCAGACACTCAGCAGATACCAAGCAATACCAGCTCTGCTAGACCCTCAACAGCAACTGAACCAGCCCAGACAAGCGTTCCAGCTCATTTCTTCGAAGATCCAAACTCTTCTGCCGGAGGAAATACACGTTCATCTGATATACCACCAGAAGAAGAAGAGTCGGAGGACAGTGAGGAAGAATTCTCAGATACAGCAGCCTCCGCTCCCAGGACGCCCAGATATCAGATACCAAGTGAACTGCACGATGGTGACTATTCAGATCTGCCAAGTCCATTTCAGTGGACACCTGATGACACGAAAGGACGAAGATACTCGTCACCAGCGGACTTGGATATCGAAGGCACTCCCGACTTCAAGGACCGTTTCCTTGACAGAACAAAAGCGACACCGAGCGAGCTTGCATGGGATAACTATCTGGGCCAGAAGTACGACGACTCGATAGGAGACGAAGTTTTCCAACCGAAGGAACTGCTGTTTACGCCAGGACCCTCATGTTCTACCCCTCTGGCGAAGCCAAAGGAGACTGAGAGTCCACTGCACGATCAGAACGCAGGCATTACAAAACCTTCTGTTTCGCGAAGGAGTCCAGAATCCAAGAAATCAAGTGGATTTACACCGAAAAAGAAGCCAAAGAGCTGGCTAGCAACAATGGATAAATGGCTGGTAGAGCCTTTGTTAGGGCCAGTCGATTGGGAGGCGGCTCATGAAAAGAGAAAACGCAAGGAAGAAAAGTTGCGTAAAAGCCAAAGCTCACAAAGTGGTGCCGATTCCTGTAAAAAACCCGCATCAGGTCCAGCACCTCAGACAAGTGGAACTGACGAAGATCTATGGCGGAGGAGGAGCCCTCCTAAAGATACATCAGTTTCATCAGGATCAAATGAATCGAAATCTACCTCGTCTGCAACGAAAGAGGAAAGCGAGGCTCCTGAACAGAGAACAGGTGGCTCTACCACCATTGAAGAGTTAGAAGGTCAAGGACCAGAGGTTGTAACGACCCCACGGCAAGAAGCAACAGGAAACCCAAGCAAAGAAGTGGGGTCTACTCCAGGATCAGTTGGCTCAGAGCAGCCATCGGAACCGCTGACGACCGAAATCCCTACGCAGCAGGCTATAGGGGAACCGTCAGTCGATGTTTTTGCCCCGGTAGAACCGATCCGCGGGAGGTCAAATAGTCTACCTCAGTCAACTGGCTTGGCAGCCAAACGGTTGGTAAGGAAAAGTCACATCGAACAACGTTTGCACCAACATAAATTTGACCAAGCCACATCGAGCAAAAGGGGTAGGCCAGATTTAGATGCTACACGTGCAGCAGAACAAGCATCAAAGAAAGCAAAACAGGAGGAGTACAAACTGTATCTTGAGTCGCTCTCAAGTAGACAGTCGAGACCATTACGAGACAGAAAGCAGCCAGACAAGTTAACATACTCGAAACTGGGAGGTGGGACACAGAAATAGAGGGGAAATTCTCCACGATTACTACGCGTCAAGTGAATTACAGCGTCATGAACTGTCGTTCACCTGATCGCACTTGATCGCACGCAACTAATTTTTGTTTTACCCCACCCTGTTTCCTAGTAATCTAGTTAAGGAGTTGTATCGTTGACGTCACGATTCTCCTCCGAAAATACCATTTAAGAACTAATAACTTGTGCTTTAAGAGAACGTACTCCTGACTGAAGGAAGTGGAAGACCACTAAAATTAAATGGAACTTTGGCCAAGTTCCATTCGAGTGAATGCTAATAGATAGCGAGGGGTGAGTTTGGTCACCCCTGGGCGGGAAGAAGTAACCGCCAGGATAATCAGATTTCTCCTTTGAGAAAATGCTTCAAGAAAGCGGGGGGTGAGTTTTTGGTCCCCCCTGGGCGGGAAGAAGTACCCGCCAAGATTAACAGATTTGGATTAATCTGTTTTGTATTTTACAGGAAATGTGTCTCTCTGAAATAACTGGTAACTTCGGACCAAGGACCATTAAAGAGGAAATAAGGTTGTCCTAAAAGAAAGTTTCAAACAGCAGAAGCTGCGCTAGTAATCCTTAGGGGTAAAGGATTTAAATAGAGCTCCGTTACTGGTGCAAAAAGAGAATTTGCTAAAAGGGAAAGCTGAAATGGTTTAAAGAATTAAACTAAAAATGGGTCGACAGCTAGTTTCCCATGAAAGTAAGCAAATAAGCAGCTAATATTGTGGGTTTAAGTCCGAGTTACAATTCAGTCGAGTAAGAGAGACACCAACGATGAGTTCGTCATACCAGAAGTGCTCGCACCCACAAGCGAGCGGAAGGACAACCTTACAAAGGATCGACCCAGTATCTCCAGCACAGAGATGTCGGATAGCTGTCGTCGCAGCTAATTGTTCCCGAAGATGACTTTCAAGCAAGGCCGACTACAAGCCTTGTAACAAGAAGAAGAGAAACGGTTCTCTAGCCAAGAAGCGGCTATGCAGAAGAGAACACAAAAACACAGCAACCGAAGAAGAAGAGGAAAACCCAATCAGACAACGGAAGAAGCCATATGAAACGTCGGAAGAAGCGGTGACCGTTGATAGCAGTAAGATGGCGCAAGGCCATCACGAGACAACTGGGACCCGGATGTTGAGTCCCGAAAGAAGACAATAGCTTGAGAAAGCCAAAGACGTTGCCGGATGCGTAAGTCTGAACTTACCGTATTTTGAACATTCAGACATCGGCAAAAGTGACCATAGTTATGGTCGGAACAGGATAGGGAATCCTTATGTTGTAATAATAGTCAAAAGACGATTTGCCTAGACGGTTGGCAATTAAAAGTAGTGATTTGGGAATTTTAAAGTTATTTTTCCCCTACTTGATTTCAAGTGAACGTTTGTTTTAGGATTTAGGCTTTGGGGTTTAGGAGTTCAAGTTATAACTAAAGTTGGTTGCCCCAGTAATAAGTAAAGATAATAGGATTTTAACAAGATTGAGTTGCAAGTGTTAGGTCTATAGTTTATAACGAAACTCTGACGTTGAGACGGTAATTATTTAGAAGTGCCCTGTATAGACTAGGTTAGATTGGATAGGATTTTCCAGTTGAAAGTTGTCATATAGGCGCTATTCTTTTCTAAGGGAGGAAGGGAAAGGTAAAGTTAAAGTCCAAAATTCCGATTTCAGTAACGACAAACAGGAATTAAAATTAAAGAACCTACGCGGGTAGTCCAAATAAGGGTAGACCTGACACTTTGTGAGAAAAATGCCACTGCCATAGAGATTTCCATACACTGGAAGTTGTCGGCCTAAGGCTGACAAAAGGGTTCAGAAGCGATACCCAGTGCAGAGTGACGGCGAGAGCTGACTTAAAAGAGATTGGTGACGCAAACTAAAGTTGACACCAAACTGTTGTTGGCCGCCGGTTGCTAGTTTTTATAGGAAATGGTACAATGGCAGAAAGTTTGTAACCTAACACATTATGGTGTTAGGGGTGACAGGTTTACCTGGTTTATTGGAATATTTTAGTTTAACCGTAATCAGTATCCCTTGAAATCAGAATTTTGACTGGATAAGTTAATTGTAAAACATAGCTGATATGACAACCTTCATCCTGGTTTGAGCAAGTAAAATTACAGGTTATAGGTATTTTTAGAGCTGTGTCGGGAGACACTTTTTGGAAGGCGTGAGGAGTGTAACGACACGAAACATTTGATTCCAAATGTTTCTCGCTAATTGCCTTTTTCTCGAAGGAGAATTTCCTCACAGCTGTTTTATGCTTTCAAGAGTGAAACAATTTAACCAGAGTAGAAACGATTTAGGCAAAGTGTAAAAGCTGGTATATAAAGACCATTGTATATGTATTAGTTAAGTCAGTCTTAAGTCAGTAGTGATTAAGGATGGATTAACGGATGTATGCAGAACTTCAATATTAAACGTAAGTGTGATTTCTAAACAGTATTTATTGAATGTAGGGACCCAGGACCTACCGTCCGAACTTCCCCCTCCACAGTCACGAACCAACCCATCGAGGATTAAGATCAGATTACCGGTATAGTCTGTATGTACCAACCGCTCGGGTACACGCTACAAGTATACTAGATTCTCGGTATCGGACAACAGGTTACGGAAAGGTATGAACCGAGAGTCATAGTTTAACCTAATTTAACATCGTTGCGTCATCGAGTCTGCACCGTTTCCGTCATCACAGTAAGATTTTGCGTAACCTTTTATAGACAATAGCGGCTCAATCCGTGATTTTTCTTCGAACAGTTTAAATTTAATTTGGATTACCATAGACAATTTGTGTTTTTGAAAGATTAATTTCAAGTTTCGGAAAATTTTTGTTGAAATTAAATCGAGTTTCCTTAAAGGACCAGTGACAGAATCACATTTTTGTCCCAAGAAGTGTGTTCCGTTAAAGGCTCGTGGACATTTTCCCGAAAATTAGAAACAATTTCTTATCTTAGAATTTGTGTTCATTAAAGGACAAGTGACATTCTCTTGGTTTAGGAGGAGGTGAAGCGCATGCTTGACCTTGGAATCATCAGACCTTCGAGCAGTGCTTGGAGTTCCCCTGTTGTCATGGTTCCCAAACCAGACGGTTCAACAAGATTTTGCCTCGATTTCAGGAAGATCAATTCGGTGTCAAAGTTCGACTCTTACCCTCTTCCTAGGATCGACGAGCTCCTCGAAACAATAGGAAGCGCCAAATACATTACCGTTACTGATTTGACCAAAGGATACTGGCAGATCGTACTAACTGAGGAGAGCTGCGAGAAGACTGCGTTTCAGACAAACTCAGGTCTGTACGAGTTTACTGTGCTGCCGTTCGGTCTTCACGGGGCTCCTGCTACTTTTCAAAGACTAGTTGACCGTATTCTCAGGCAGTGCCGCAAGTATGCACGAGCGTACCTAGACGATATAGTCATCTTCAGCAACAGCTGGGAAGAGCATTTGGCACACCTAGAAGATGTGCTGCGCAAGATTGAAGACGCTGGACTTACAATTCATCCAAAGAAATGCCGCTTTGCCGAGACCGAGACAACTTACTTGGGACATCGCATCGGTAACGGTATGGTTCGACCGGTTGAAGAACACGTCCAAGGGGTCAACAACTTCCCAGTTCCAAAAACGAAGAAGGAAGTCAGATCGTTTCTGGGGATGGCCAACTACTATCATCGATTTGTGCCAAGGTTTGCAGAACGTGCTGGCCCACTAACTGCTCTGGTCAGAAAAGACCAACCCGAAAAAGTTACATGGACAGAATCATGCCAGAGGTCCTTCGTAGATCTGAAATCTGCCTTGACATCATCACCAATTTTAAGGACTCCAGATTACCAACGGGACTTCATTTTGCAGACTGATGCCTCGAACACTGGACTTGGAGTAGTGCTTTCGCAACGATGGGGAGATGAAGAACATCCCATTGCCTACAAAAGCAGAAAACTGTCCCAAGCCGAATGTCGTTACTCCACAATTGAACGAGAAGCTCTCGCTCTAAAGTGGGGCATAGAATGCTTTACGTATTATCTGACGGGTCGGCACTTCTGCGTAGAGACTGATCACAATCCTCTGCGTTGGATGAACGTGTGTCGGTCCAAGAATGCTCGACTTGCAAGATGGTCCCTTGCACTTCAGGAATATTCGTTTACAGTGAAGGCCAGACCGGGTGTTGAAAACGGAAATGCCGACGCCTTGTCACGGCTACTGTAATGTGTATATATTGTAAATATCTGTATTTCAGATGAGTCTTCGAAAGCTACCACGTGAACTGCGCGACGTCCTGAACAACAGATCAAGTCCGAGCTTTCGCAAACGTCAAAGAGATGCCCAAGAATTTGCGCGCTTCTTCAATCTGCAAGCGGTTGACCAGGAGGACGGAGAAGGGTCCCGGTATGTCTTACGCGAGGGAGTCCTTTGCCGAGCGAAGAAACGAATCACGAATTCGTCTATCCACTACCAGATGCTGATACCCGAGGATTATCGGAGAGATCTCATTATGGCTGCTCATCGTATGCCCGACAAAACCGGACTGAGTAAACATCGCGGGAGAAACGTGACCAACCAAATAATGCTGACGCACTTCTTCTGGTCTGATATTTTAAAGGACATCAAAAGAGAGTTGGATACTTGTGATTGCCGTTCCCAACGAGCTTTTCAGGGCATAACAGTTCGTATTCGTGAGTAAGATGTGGTTATGAACTTGGACATTTGCGTGTTTGCATTTTTGTGAGAAAATTTCCTTTATTTCAAACTTAAAAAGGGAGGACTGTAGCGGATGCTATTTCATTTCGTTTGCCCTCAGGGTATGCAATCACTCTGAGGGAAATTCGCGCATTCATTTTTGTAGTCAGTACGCTGGGGAGAGTTGTCAAGAAGAGATCTATGATTTTTGTTTCGTATACAAGGAATAAAGTGTTTAATAACTGTTGTAATTAATTAGTTTTCATTACAAACCAGGACAGTGGTGTCAGAAGTGTACAATCTTAAAGAAAAATGTTGTTTAAAGTGAAAGAATTCGCTCCGATTTCGGTCCCAGATTCCGTGAATTTTGTTTGAAGATTACGTGAGATTATCGTGACGGGAAAAGTGACTTTTGGATACAGCAAGCAGCATTTGGATTAGAGACCTGATCTACCGTCGTTGCGTCATCGAGTCTGCACCGTTTCCGTCATCACAGTAAGATTTTGCGTAACCTTTTATAGACAATAGCGGCTCAATCCGTGATTTTTCTTCGAACAGTTTAAATTTAATTTGGAGTAATTAATTAGTTTTCATTACAAACCAGGACACCATTATAAGCTTCTGAAAACCCGCCTTTCGCCACATTTTTTGGCCTATCCGAGTTTTGGCAGTCACGCAAGGCAAACTTAGCTGAAAGCTTCAAGTTCCGCCAACAACTTTTTTACACTCAAGGACATGAGAAGTTGGAAGACATGGTAACCATCAGGTCCACCTTCTGTTTTGGAGTTCTTTTGTTTTGCTTGTTTTTTTCCCACTTTTTAACCACCGCGCATGCAGTATTCAAATATTGTGTCCAGCCGCCGCGTCGGAGAGCAGGAAGGCTGATTAGAGTTGACAAACACTAAACGCTAACAAAAAAATCGACCATTTCACGTGGCAAGTAATGGTATTTCTGAAAACCGATATTTCTGAGCCAAATCATCGTGAAAAGATCATTTTTGTAAGAGTTGTGCTTTAAAGGAACAGTAAACTTGACGACGCAACTTTCGGCCATCGAACCGCCCGGGGGGGGGGGGCTTAGATAAATATACAGGGTCTTATTGTCGACAGGCCCCCCCTTCTTTGTTATCTCGAACCGTTTCGAACCCCCTCTTAGTGTTCCCAAAGCTAGCTGGCAGGCCCTTGCCCCTTATGCACTGTAATTATGCACTTATGTACTGTTAAAGTTCGCCTTTTTACGTGTAGACTACAGACAAACGACCTCCCCGACAAGACGGCCTGGGTTCGATTCCTAGTCGCGGCACACAAACCTTTTGCTTTTTTTTCTACTAACTCAAAGTCGAATTCTCGGAAACTGCCCGGAAACTGCAATGGTCGTAACGAGAATTTTTCTTACTCTCAATATCGACTCAGGGTACATTCTTGATATGTTAGCTAGCTCCCCGAGTCAAGTTTGAGTCAAGTTTTCTGTTCTTTAAAGACCCCCTCCCACTTTCTATTGTTTCTGTTCAAGTATTTTAAATAGTTGAGTACTTTAAAACGAGGCTCTGCTTTCAACAAATTACCCACTGCTTTTGCTATTTTAAGACTTTTTCCAGGCCCGTTGACTTCTAGCAAAAACATTAAAAATATCGGTACTTGGTTTGATTTAGACTGTACTTTCAAGGAGAGAGTATTTTTTTTTATTATTATTTACTTATTCTGTAGGTTGGGCCAGAAAATCTAGCCGAAACTCAGGCCACAAAGAGTAGTTCTTTGCCCTAACCCTTTAGCCTCGGCTTCAATCACATATTCCCCTTACCTTATGTCTGCACCAATAGCTGGCGGTTTTAAAATCTCGATCTCCATCTCTTGCTGGCCATCTGGTGTCGACTCCAGAACCTTGGTGTATTCCACCATGACTATCGCGTCGGCCCCCTTTGGGAGGGGCGCGCCTGTGTTGATTCGCATACAGAACCCGGAGCGAACTTCTTGCAATTCGGGCTTAAAAGAGTAAGTACAAAAGTGAAAATCTGTCAAAAGCGAAATCTCTTGGGCCAGCATACAGGAGAGGTAGCCTACCCAGCCTCGAATATATAACCTCGAAATTGGCCTAAAAATTTTTTAAAAGGATATTTTTTGTAGTCCTGACTAGGTCCTTCGTCATCGAATTTTGCTTCTTGAAAGATAGGAACTATAGTAAGGACTGCACAGAAATTTTATTTTTGAGGCCAATTTCGAGGTCATGTATATTCGAGGTTACGTAGGCTTAATGGATAGGTATTAGGTTGGCAATAATCTGTTCGCCACCAATTGTTACTTTGGGGTTCAGAAAATAGGCCACTCGTGGCCTGAGTTTCGGCCTCGCGATTACGTAGGCTTAATGAATAGGTATTAGGTTGGCAATAATCTGTTCGCCACTACTTGTTACTTTGGGGCTCAGAAAATAGGCCATTTGTGGCCTGAGTTTCGGCCAGAGTTTTTGGCAAAATCCACAGGTACATACCCCACAATAATAGGCAAATTCAAAAAATTATTGATTTTTTCAAAAACCGTCAAAAAAACTAGAATTTTCCAAGAACTGAATACACAGAATCGTCTTGATATCCAGCCTTCGTCTTGTAAGAAATCTTATTACATATCCGTATATTTAATTTCAAGCCCCCCCCCCCCTTCCTACACAACGTACTGGTGAGTACACTATGGTGGATAGAAACTGTGCAGGTCCCCCCGATCTCTGAGATGAGTGGGGGGAGGGAAGGAGAGAATCGGAACCTAAAACCAGGATTTTCCGGCGTACAGATCCCGGATCCGGCGTATCTTGTTTCCGAGCCTTTTTTCATGCAGAAAGAAAAGCTCCGTCGCACCGATCCTATTTGAAACTTCCGACTCATCCATTTGGTGAAAAAATACCCGAAAAGAGTGTTTTCGGAAATCGATAATCCAACCAAAAATCGTGGTTGGTAGAACATGGACCTTTCCTTGGAACTTAGGAATCATGATTTATAAACGGTTTCAGCAATAAGAATATGCTTCTTCATATTTAAGCCGTTTTCTGGTACATGTTCGGCTTCTGCTTCTTCATTCAGCCCAAGCTGATTACGAATGATCTTTGGTAGAGCTACACTGTAAAATGCTTCTCCGAGTAAGGACTAAAGTTAACTGCCGTATTTGCTACTGGGATTAATCTTATTAAGTAGCACCTCTACTGAGATAATATTAATCCGAAGTAGAGATCTGGTCTAGACTAAATCGTAACGGAATTTCATACAAGCGTGACGTCACACCCATTTTATCTATTTTACCTCAGAAAACGAACAATTGTAGTTTCTTCATATCGGTGAATATATATTTGAATGTATATATATAGAGCCGAGCGGCCAGCGAGGCGCCGCCCGATGAAAAATTCTTTGACTGTGTAGTAGTATGGTAGTTGTACGAAAAGTTGCATGGAAAGGTATGTAGTAGTATGGAGTAGTTTGAATAGTGATATGTAGTAGTATGTAATACTTCGATAAACGTGCCTCCCAGTGGTTTAATCTTATGCAGTAGTATCCGATAGCCTCGAGTTTGCTAGTAGTAGCATGTAGTAGCAACAGTTACTACTACATGCTACTTTTTCGTACTACTCCATACGACTAATTCTCGGATATTTTTCATCGGGCGGTCGCGTTTACATTTATGAAACGGCCTAGGGATAATCAAATGCTATGTTGGGGCCACAATCACGTGACGTCACTAAATACTGTATAGAAATCCGTTACAATTTAGTCGCCACCGATTATCTCAGTACAGACAAGATTAATCCCAGTATAGCAAATGCACTGTAACAAAAATTCCCGGGGTAAGGATTAAAGTTAACTGCAGCATCTGCTACTGGGATTCATTTTATCTCGACTGAGATAAGATTAATCCGAATTAGAGATAATCTTATCGCCTTAGAAACAAGATTAATCCCATTAGCAAATACTGCAAGATTTGTTTTTACAGTGTAAACAGCTGAGATTTGTCTCAGTGAAGGTAACATTTTAAGCTCAGGCTTAAAATTAATTTGTCTAAGCTCAGGAAGGAAAAAAGGAAATAACTCCGCTCAGGGAGAGAACACCTCTTAGGCCGACAGGAAATCTGCCAAGTCCAGGAGATGACCGTTTTGCCACACCTCTAAGCAGATACTGCGAAAAAAAAATGTCAGATGATTAATTAATCGGTATAGCATCACCAGGGCCGTATCCAGGGGGGGGGGTTAAAAGGGTTACAGCCCCCCCCCCCCCCCAAAAAAAAAAATATACAAAAATAATCGTTTTTTATAGGCTTTAACCTCTGATCTATGTCTTTTTTGTACTTTCTGGTCCGTTACCTTTTGGTCCCACCCGCGGGCAAAAAACCCCGAAATAACCAAACATGTTCGGTTTCAATCAGGAAACACGCCCGCCCCCAACAACGTGAGAGTATACATACACTTGATCCACACACGGATGCGTCGTTTAGCAGGCGGCGCCTACCCGTACCATCCTCTGCAATGACGGCATACCCGTCCTTCATCGAAGCTGGAAAAGGGGGTAGTGGGATTCCCGCGAAGATATCCTCGGCCAAAACTTGGCCGACAGTGTCCCTACAACGATAAAGTACAAAAACAACTGATGTCACGTACCGACACGATATCGGTAGCAGCCACCCCTTAGAAGGCGGCAAATAACAAACAAAGCTTGCAGACTCAAATATACACAAGGGTTACAGGTTAAGATATTCTACTCCACTTGTTCTGTTGATATATGCATCATAATTCACAACCAATTATGTCAATTAACATAGGTGGCCCCAGGTCGCTTCCGCGCTCCTAGACCGTGAGGTTTTTCACAGGTGGTTCATATAGAGAGATTGGATCTTGTCCGACGAAAACGAATATTTCTTGTAGTCGTCGGGAAAAGGAGAACGAAGAACTTGGCATTGGGAGGTATAGGGTTTGGCAATTATTGCCAACTTGTAAGTACCTGTAAAAGTTTTTCGAACCTTCCTTGATTGTTTAATTACAGCTTTTGAGCATTCAATTGGAAAAAAGGTCTTTGAAGCTTCCAAACTTTTACCGCAAAATGAAAATTTCGAATCCTATTGGTTGTTTTGATCTTCGCGTCATAGCCGACTAACAGGATTCGCGGCTCAAATAGACTTCTATTTCTCACTTCCAAATAAACTTTGCTCAAAAACTGTGTTTAAACAATCAAGAAATGGTCGGAAAAAAAACACTTTCCATCATTTACAAGCTGAAAATAATGACCAAACGCCCACTATTCAGTCTCAAAGTCGAAAACTCTATCCCTCGCAATGTTAGGCTCTTCGTTCTCCCTTTTCCGGTGACGGTAAGAAATATCCGTTTTCGAAGGGTAGGGTGAAATCTCTGTATAGTGAAGTCACGACAAATCACGACTGGATCGAAAATTATACACAGACACTGTCGAGAAATCAATCAAAGAAATTCTCGTTAGGTTCAAAGTTTTAATTTACAATTCTGTAAAAAATGACTATAGATAGAGGGTCAAAGCCGGAGACACATGGACGATTGACAAAATACCATTAAAGGACGATACTGGGCTTACGAACCAACATTAACCTAAATTTTTTAGGTTATTAAGGTTTAACCTAAATCTTTAAAGACAAAACATGGATAGACACTCTGTTCTACTTACAGTAAGGGAATCGACTGTTTTCCCAGCGTTTCACATTTTCCCAAAACAATTTCTTGGGCTTGCCCAACCTCTATCATAGGGTAGGGAGACTCTCGATGTCGTCTGGCAACCAGGGACGGGTCCAGTTCCTCCTAGATGAAATAAAACATAAAGTTTAACTGAAAAGTCAGCTTATTTTAACATCCTGCTTAAACTGCGCATCCTTAATGTTATGAAACTTTTGATAGTGTGGTTTTCGCGTTAGACGAAAATGAAAAGTCCCGGTAGAGATATCGATTCCTAGTAGAATTTTCCAGCGATTTCCAGGATGGGCTATAGCCTAAGCTATGTGCATGCACAGTCCAACAAAATATCGCAGGCGAAAGTACGAGTGCGATATTCTCGTCATTATGGGGAAACCTGCATCCGACGCGTCGAAATTTAAGAGCGAAAGGGGATATTCGCATCCGACTGTGCACGTACTTTTGCTCTCCGGAATCCACGAAAACTCCCTTTATCAGAGCTATTCTACCGAATCCCAACGAAATCCGCTTACCTTAGATAAGTGCGAGTGATGGTGCCCGCAACCCCTCACCGCGGGTTTAGCTACGCCAACGACTGGCCCCTCAGCCTGGAGTTTCTCATGTGTCTTGCTAACTTCCGCAGTCTCATCCGCTAGTAGCTGCAAAGCATGATTCAGAGCTGGCTTGACAAAGTGTAGGCACTCAGTCACCGCCTTCGGGCTGCCAGGGAGGTTAATGATAAGGGTTCTGCCTCGGATGCCGCTAACTGCTCTTCAAGGGAAAAATGGATTCAGGAGTTGAACGTCACAACAATTCACGCGGCACTGGAAAAACTATGGTTTACCGGATAACCCCAACAGAGGGCAATTTGACCCCCGCTCATTTGTTTATTGACCGTAATCTAACCTCACGTCTCGACTTGGTCAAAGAGACGCCGCCTCTGAAATTTGAAGTGCGCGAGCCGACGCGGCTAGGTTCCGGATTCAAGGATAATTTTCCGCAGACTTCGATTCTAGATTTCCACTAAATGGTCTGTGTGGGCATGATCTTTTCAGAAGAATATGTCTTTTCCGAACAGAATCTTGGACTCTTGAATACCCTTCCTTCGGAATTTTCTAGAGCGAATGTGTCAAAGGGCTATAACAGAAAATCAATTTTTCAAAGAAGTTAAACAACTTTTACTCTGAAGAAAAATTTTGTTTAATTCCTGAACATTCGTCCTTCTCGCCGTACACGAACGGCGTTATAAAGAAAACGCTTATAGTAACACGACGACCGAAACGGCGAGCAGAAAGACGAAAGCGGCTAATAACCGACCACAGTGAGCTCCTCAATGTACCTGAAACTTCTACACTATCGATGTAGCCTTTAGTAGTAGCGGCTGAGTAGCGGTATCGCACTGTACAAAGTAGAAGAACTCTCAAGCTCATCAACCGTTGTTTTTTACGGAACATATTCGCGCGTTTTTTGTGTTGTTTTTTTTTCATGTGACGCATTGGTTGAAGATGGTACAATATACCTCCCCCCCCCCCACAACGTTACTGATTTTACTTGTCTCACATCCGACTCTTTTCAAGACAGTCTGGTTGAAGACCGATTGTTGGAGACTGCTGGAAAACAATTTTATGAAATTTGTCTACAATATACCCCCCCCCCCCCAACAACGTTACTGATTTTACTTGTTTCACATCCGACTCTTTTTAAGACAGTCTGGTTGAAGACCGATTGTTGGAGACTGCTGGAAAACAATGGTACGAAAACTGTCTCACTTTTTATTCAATGAAGCTACGCAGAATGGACACCGGACTAATGTTAATCTTTTAACTCAAGACAAGTTTTAGAATGCCAGATGTGAGACAGTAATATGTACTCCACCCCCTCCCTGGATCCGCAAAAGCAAACATTCCGTGAAGTTCAGGACAACAGAACAATTAACAGCGGACAACACACAGTTTCAGCTAAAACATAAAACGCGATTGGAAACCTGTTCTCTTCCAACAGGTTAATGTTGATAACCATCCTGGCGTACTCGTGGCTTTTTTGTCTTTAGTCTTTTCGTCTCTTTTTCTTTCCATTTCTATTTACTCCGTCTCTGTCTCTTACGCGTTCTAAACAAAATAACTCTATAATCTATGATAAGCTAGTCCAGTGGTTCCCAAGCTTTTCAGAACCGCGTACCCCTAGTCAAGGTTCGAAAGGGTTGCATGCCCCCTTTTTCAGAACGTGAAAAAGACGACAATACAAAATTAATGAGACACTTGAGACTACTTTGCTGCTAAAATTTTGTAAAATCTCGGCTCGACGTCATTAACGTCATATTTTTTAGTCAGCCTGTTTCTGTGTTTGGTTTTGATGTTCTCCGTGCTTTCATCAAGCTGCATCGCAAACGTCTTCGATTTTACGGCAGTAGGCTAGCTGTTTTGGAATCAACATTATTTCATTGACTTTCAATAGGGCTTGTAATCACACCCCTCCACCCAAAGTGGTCTTAAACGGAGTCGGTAAAAATGACCAGCCAGTCAGTAAAAATACCTTGCCCCCCCCCCCAAAAAAAAGCATTTTGGTTAGTGATGCCTCTGCTGGTAGTATTAGGCTTTCGGCAATCAAAAATGAGTGAGGCGACATTTTCAAGCTACATACTAAACAGATTTTGGTACCTTTGCGTACCCCTTTGGGTACGAGTGCCACCGGTTGTGAACCACTGAGCTAGTCTACTGTTGCATGTCCGAAACAGCATGTCTTAATAACAGTAGCCTACTCTAACCTGGAAAGCATGGCCAAAGGGGTAACATTCAAGCTTCCGATTAACATGGCGAGGGCCATTCCAGGCGCCTCTTTCTCAATGACCTTCTTTGTCGCTTCTGGAGTTACATCCCGATGAGAAAAACCAGTGCCGCCAGAGGTCAAAATCAAACTGACTTTGAGCCCATCACACCACGATCGAAGCTTCTCCTGGAATGAGTGTGGAATATAGGCTACTATGAATTCCAAAGTGGAATATACTACAAACCAAAGAAGCAGAGGTGATGAGGTAGCCACGGACTTATCTAGTGTCGTTGGTCTACTGCTTCAGTTTCGCCTTCTCACTTATTAATTACCTTAAAAAGATTACACTGGATCGCCCAATTCACAGCAAAAGAATCATGAAGAAAGTCGCAAAGAGTCTCTAGAGTTTAATCTGAGGTTGCAGGGATGACTTCTTCAAAATGCTTGACAGACATTCTGTTTTACGCTTCTATTAAAAATCTTTTATCTGAATCACGTGATAACAGCTTCTCCTAAATTGCTTCTATTGAAAACCCAAAGAATAAGCATAGATTATGAGGTGGGCAAGGATTTAGGCTCTAGCTTAACATGTGGTCGGTCTACTGTTTCACTTTCACTTCCTCACTTATTAATTACTTATCTGTACTGGAAAATAACTTTCAGGGCTCACATATAGAGGTTCGCACGGTCGGGGTCAACTCAAAACTGAGATTGCCTACATCAACATGACAAGAACCTCAGTTTTTTTCTTTCTAATCTGAAAGCCAAGAGTCGTCAGACTTTGTTGAAATGTCGCGCTTGTACAACAAAGTTACTGAAAAGCTTTTCGGAGGAGTAGCCTATATGACAGGCATTTTTTTACTCTTTATATACATTTTTTTGTTTGTTTTTTAGAGCCACACTTGTCCCTTTGTCTAACGAGCGGACATCCTGGTTTGGACATCAGTTTTCACTATGCTTGTCTCATAACTCGGTAACATGGCGAGGGCCAACTCGCTTCAAGTCTGCCTTAAGGTGGAGAAGCTCTTTCTAGATAACCTGCCATCCATCTGGGGTCCGCCATCAAAAAAGATAGGCTAACTGGATGGATTAGACTACAAAATTTAAACCATGAGGACACGAAGCTCTACGATCAGTCAACAGATTACTAAAGAAATAATACACCATGTTCACGACACATAAAACTGGCGAACTTGTGAATCTAAGAGCGTGTCCCACCCTTCTAACAATAGTAACTATTAGTTACTATTTTCGGTCCAACCTCGTAAAAAGTTACTACGCAGACCGTTCCAACCTTCTCGAAATAGTAACTAACAGTAACTATTTGCTTAACATGCTCGGGACCGTAGTAAGCGTGCTAACTACGAATCTCTGTAACGTGATTGGCCGGATTAGTCCGTGGCAGGATACTTTGCTGAAAATAGAAAATGTGTTCCAGCCTTGACGGGTGGAACACGCTCTAAATATTTACACAAGGAGCCAATTTGGCAGAGTAATATTTGTTTGCCAATGAACTTGATTATGGGGGATCTAAAGAAGCCAAGGTAGCCCTATCATTTGGCATACATTAACTGGCATTCTGAGACATGTTATACCAAATGCCGGGTATAACCAATATTTGACATAGTTTATCCTAGCATCACTGCATATTAATCTCTGATCAACTTAGCAAATTATTACAGATTTTAGCAACTGGAAACATTAGCAACAGCAGTAAAAAGCAAATAGGCTGGAGCTAAGAGGAGGTCATGATAGCAAGAAAACTTGTCCTTACTTCAATTATATTTTGCTCATCAGGGACTATTTCCTGGACCAAGCACTGTATTCCAATGTCTTCCAAAAACTTCAATATGCAAGGCCCTGCCCTGTCCTCCATTTTCTTGGCATGGCAGCGATCACTTACTGGAAAAGGTTTCTTGTGGTATAACTGTTTACAAAGCAAGTGGCAATGTAGGGCCTGGTAGGCAATGTCACACACCTCTTACGAAATATTTAGCATAACTTCTTCAGCATTGCTTTAAAGGAACAGTAAACTTGACTACGCAACTTTCGGCCATCGAATCGCCCGGGGGGCTTAGATAAATATACAGGGTCTTATTGTCGACAGACCCCCCCCCCCATTCTTTGTTATCTCGAACCGTCTCGAACCCCCTCCTTAGTGTTCCCAAAGCTAGCTGGCAGGCCCTTGCCCCTTATGCACTGTAATTATGAACTTATGTACTGTAAAAATTAGCCTTTTTACGTGTAGACTACAGACAAACGACCTCCCCGACAAGACGGCCTGGGTTCGATTCCTAGTCGTGGCACACAAACCTTTTGCTTTTTTTTCTACTAACTCAAAAGTCGAGAACTGTCCGGAAACTGCAATGGTCGTAGCTCCCCGAGTCAAGTTTGAGTCAAGTTTTCTGTTCCTTTAAATCGAAAAGAACACCAGATAGGCTTGAGTGGACTGAAGGAGGCTTGGAATCAGTTTGTTCATGACACAAATAATTAACACCTGATATGGCAGGAGAAAATGTCAAAATTCAACTCAGAAATGCTTATTCTGTCCAAAACACATATTTTAACTTTCACAGAGCCAATCAGGATGTTATGAAAGTCTATACTGAACAATCTGAACAATCAAAGAATGAGAAAACATCAAGCAAAATATCAACTTTCAGGTGCATAAAATAACTGGTGCTCCAGTTTTCCTTATGACTGGCACTTGACTTAACATGCAATCAATACCCCAGAGAATACAGATCAGATCAAGCAAAAACTTTAAGAAGATACACTATACCAGTAAAACCATTTTAAGTCAAGGATCATCCCTTCAGATAAATTTATTTATCATAAGAGCTAATAATCCCAACATGCAGACTGCAAATTATTTATAAAAAAAAACTTCATAAAAAGAGATGTAGGGTGAACTCTAAAGTCCGGCCACGGGGTAAGTCCGGCCATTTCACCTCTCGTCTGTTTTTTGGGGGATTTACTGTGGCTGACTAGCCTCTTTTCATCCTTAAGGGTAGCGTTTGGGAACAGTATCAGAGATTACCACCATTGTATTTACCTCGCGGAGTTACAACAGGTTGAAAATTCGAGGACGGGCATTTTTACGGTTCCAGGGTAGGGGACTCCACTGTGAGGATACATTTAGATAAACAAATATCTTGTTCAAAAACTTACTAAACAAGCTCTGCCTCAATCCTCTCTGTTTCCGGACTAACTCTAACGCCCGCGCTTTTCTCCAGACTGAAAGAGATTATTACCTTTTCCCCAATCAAGTAAAAAAGAACCTAGACGAACTTACTCCATTGGTCCAGAATCTTTCGACCTCGATAGAGATTTGCTAGGACGTTAGAGAAGCAACCCTATTCGCTAGTGCACTCTATGGGAAACTTAAAATTCGTGTAAATAATATAAATTTCAGTGCAAGCAATAACTAATATGTTTCAATTCTTAATGCTTAAAGTTGAAGTGAAAACCTTTTTATCTCGCGGGAGCTCAATTTCTCGGAGGGAGGGCGTAATGTGAGGATACATTTAGGGTAAACAAATATCTTGTTCAAAAACTTACTAAACAAGCTCTGCCTCAATCCTCTCTGTTTCCGGACTAACTCTAACGCCCACGCTTTTCTCCAGACTGAAAGAGATTATTACCTTTTCCCCAATCAAGTAAAAAAGAACCTACACGAACTTACTCCGTTGGTCCAGAAACTTTCGACCTCGATAGAGATTTGCTAGGACGTTAGAGAAGCAACCCTATTCGCTAGTGCACTCTATGGGAATTTAGAACCGGTAAAAAGGACCGAGCTCACAGTTTGGAAGTCAGTTCAATCGGGAGCTCAGTGGAGTCCCGAGCTAAGAAACAAGTTCAGTGTTCAGTGTACTAACCCAACTCCAATGTAATTAGATACGAAATATATGCGTTTAGTTATTGACCTACGAACTGGTATCGCCTTCGAAAAGACTCGGTGCATTAACATCACAAACCAGTAGCCAATACCATGCTCGCTCGCTACATCTAGCCACGCTATCATAACCCCTAAACACACCTCTTTTTATTTTCATACCACTAAAGTCAGTTTTTCTCGGAGATGCTATCAGTTGTAGCTTTTTTGGAAGTGTACTTAGAATCTATGGTGATTGATGAGTTCCCCAGAATATTTCCACATTTTACTCTACACAGCTGCTTGACATAGATGGATGGCCAGACTTACCCCCAAAAATAACGTGTTTTGGGTAAGTGCTTCCGCCGTACTAATGGCCGGCCGTTCCGTGACTAAGGGAAAATCAATGGTTCTTACATGTGGTGGCTCCTGTTGATGATATAGTCTGATTTTAGAGATGCATTCATAGTGGTCGCAGCATGCTCTACAAGATGTCAGGCTCCAATTATTTTTATCTTCAAAAATAAAAAAGATAGATGGGGTGGCCGTACTTACCCCAAATTTGGGGTAAATCCGGCCATCCTGAGGTGTCCTAGTTAGAAGGACCACGGAACTCAACTGAGTGAAGTTATCACGAAACCAAGATATGCAAAATATCCGCAAGAATGTCAACTAGCCTAGAGGTACTTCCATCCGAGTCCGACATTCAACAGCAAATCTTCCATCATGCTTTTGAAGAAAAAAGCATAGTAAATGGCCAGACTTTCCCGTGTTCACCCTAGCCTACATTTCACAAGTTTACACAAAACACCAGATATAATGAAACACAATCTTCACAGGCTTTAGAATGAGAGGAATATCCTTTCGGCAATCCTGGCCATCCAACCAGAAAACCAACCATAAGCAGCGCACAAAAGATCCATCATGGATCTTATTCATACTGACGTGCGAATTAAGGTAATAATCATAAAAGATGAAACAAAACTACAAAATCTTAATGATTTGGAGATGATTTACTGATTTAGAGAAACAGTCAGAAAAGGTAAACAAGATGTTCCTACTCAGAATTTAAATGGCAGAACACCGACAGTTGAATTTAAGTACAGTATAAAAATTAAACTAGAGCAAATGCACACTTAGAGATACTGTAGCACTCTATCTAACCAAAATGGATATCTCTCACCATGATTGGAAAAGGTAGGTGAGGTTTGCGACTTAAATGTGGGCATTTGGTAGATTTTCTAAACTTATTAATTATTAAAAATATTTTTCCCCACCATTTACTGACTGGTTAAACACAGTTTTGGAACTAACTACAATCAGAAATGTGTTTTTAACTAAATATAATCAGAAATGTGTTTCAGAAGACTTAAAAGTTGATTCAAGATTTCATTTTATTATGAAAGTTCGAACCCTTCTAAACTAAAACCTGTTACCGATTAAACTTTATTCCAAAGGCAAACACTGAGTGTATTCAATCAAGAAAGGGTTATCCACACAATCGTAAGCTTTTCGTTCATGCTTTTTCCATTTTTGTCAGCTTCCATTTCTACAGCGTGACAGCCATGGGCTAAACATTCTCCGAGTATTTCAGAGAAATACAAATTAATTCAAACACTTACTAATAAGAACTGCAGCCATTGCAAATTCCAGATGTAATTGTTGCACAGTATCTAATTTTAAATTGTGAAACCAACTTGCAGACAGCTTGCAGAATCAAATGGAATACATGATTTGAACTTCCCGCTCTCCTTTGAACGGGAACCATAGAGATCAGCGTTGCAAAAGCAGAAGGAAGAAAGGATAAGAGCCGGGCTCTACGTCTAAGTTTTCCGCACAATCCGAATCTTATGGATCCGCACGAATCCAAATCTTATGGACTCAAACTTCACTATCTCTCTGTAACAAGTGTTGATATACAACTAGGCGATGGATTTTTCCATGCTGCTAAAAGCACGGAAAAATCCATGCTTCTAGCAAGCACCCGGTCCGGTCCGACTCAAGCCAGCCGGACCGGCTTGAGAAGATCCAGTATAGAGCCCTCCTAATTGTGTCTAAAACTCCAAAGGCCTTCTCATTAGGCGTATTCTCGCCGTTCCCCGAGGACTCCTCGGGGAATCGAAGGGAACGGCGAGAATAAAGGGAGTCACTCCACGCGGACTCGGCGTACGGAAAACAGCGAGAACACGGGGAATGCTTCTAAAATGGATTTTGCTCGAAAAAAAATATGCAGTTGACGAAATTAGTCTGGACCCACTTTATTTTTGGTTTTATTTATTCTGATTGTTTTTAATTAATTTTACATTGCACCAACACCAGCAAAAATTGATTCCCCTCCGAATCTGAAAGGGAGTCCTTTTTTGATGATGGTGATGATAATTGGAGCATTCCCCGTTGTAATACGGAGAAAGTACGACGGACGTTTGGTCTCGTGGTCCTGTACTGTATTCGGTAGCGTGGAGGGGGAGGCTCGTGGGGTCTATCTCCTAGGGTATTGTAGAGTCAACCAAACTAGAGTGCGAATATAGATTTAATAATAGCTTCAACTTACTCAATACATGTAGTTCGTTCACTGGCAGATACACTATAGCACTTTTCACTTACTGACGAGCGACGTACTTACGACGTACGACGTACTAGCTTAAGATCGACTGACTTAAGACTGACTCCAGACTGACTTAATTAATACATGTACAAGGGTCCTTATATACTGGAAAACTTACGCTAGTTTAGCAATGTAATAACGCAGTTTCATAAAAATATGCACTGACTGGAGAATGGTTTCAGAAATAGTTACTTTACGATACAAAGGTAATTGGCGAGAGTCTCTTGAATCGAGTACCGATTCAAGGGACTTTCGCTGGTTCGGAAATCTATTCAAGGGGGAAAACGTCGGGGTGATCTTGGTGAGTACGTAGATTCCTCTCATTACAGTCGCCCCACCTTACCAGCTTTAGCCCTCCGGGCTAAACAACACCTACGGTTAATAGTGAAACTGGCACTGTAGATTATGTACAACGATAATGCAATAAACTTTATGACAATGGGTCCAGATACACTTGGTATCGAAGTCGGGATCCCCTGGAAGGGTGCCCCTTAATAACAATAAGGACATATAAAAATGATAATGGAAAAAAAATATGGTATATACAACACTGGCAAAACTGTATCCAAGTCCTCTCAGGGAGTGCTCGGGTTTTGCCATTCGTACACTAAATGCATGTCACTGGTGCTAGCGGGGCTCTCGGGGTGCCCTCTCGCCGTCATTATATGGGTGCTACATGGTTTATGCACTGAAATCTATATATATATATGTATTATTTTTTTTTTTTTACTGTCACTTGTCACTAGCACTGGTCTATCTTTCCCTACTCCCCTTTCACCGTCGGATGAAAAAGGTCCAACCCGGGGGGGTTTGATCAACTAAAAACAAAATTAAACATGGTATGTAAAAAGGAAAAGAATCCGATGCTGTCTTGTGGAATTATTCCGCGACTTTAACTGATTCCCTGCATCTCCCGCCGTCCGCACTTTCCCATCGGTCCCTCCCCCACACTATTCACGGTATCATGCGCCAATAGGCAGCATAGAGGACACTGCAGTTGTATGTTCTGACCTTTCTCTCCTGAGGAATCTGTTGTTGAATGTTAAGGTTATGGTATCCTTACTTCCCAGTGAGGGGTCGTTGCAGTTGTTGGTCCTCTCTTCCAAAAAGAAGGGTATCTTCGGCTACGTGGCTTCGTGTGTTAGTGGGGGCGGAGAGTCGATGGTGCAGAGCGTTGGTCTGGAGGTGCAGGTCGTCTCTCGGCAGGTAATGTCAGCCTATAAAATTAATTGCGTAGTATCGGACTCCCTTTTTTTTTCATTGGTAGACTTCTGTGGTCTTATATTTCGTAGTTACGAGCGCTACGGATCATCCTCAATTCACGTTTTCGTGTTAGACACTCTAAAAGCTTAACTACGTACATCTCATAAATCTTTCGGAGAGCTGGTAAGGTGAGAATCTGGGACTGGCTGAATTCCTAAGATATCATGACCGTGACCTTTAAATGGTCCGAAGTGCTGAATCAGCTTCCCGCTAATCGTCAGATATCTCAGGTGAGTTACAGCATGGCAACGTGGAATTCTGACGATATTGTCGTATGGGGTCTTTCTTTTATTTTTAGCTAGACAACGTTACTTAAAGCAAGCTTGGCTAAAACATAGAGCGAGAATACGGGGACTCCTCAAGTGGAGTCCTCGGGGAACGGCGAGAATACACCTAATGATTTCCGATTAAAAACTCTGGCAACCCGCCGCCTCAAAATATCCCTCAAGTTTGGTAACCAACCCAATCCTAAGAAAAATCCTGCCACCAGAATACGAGACGACACATATCCGACTTCCGCGATCAGTGGCTCAGTCAGTGCCAAGGCTACAACCGGTTGCATGTTCCCACACCCGGTACCTAAATAGTTTTGTCCCTTCTTTTGTCAAGTTTTTTAACAAAGGATTCATAGTTGATTCCTAATAATATCTTTCTTTAGATTTTAAGGTCATTTATAGTTTGGTAATTTTAGCGTAATTGTTATTAATTGTAAATATTATGAATTTCGACACCAGGGTTGAGTGATGTTAATAATTGTAATTTTATGTGACTTGTTATGTTATGTGTTATGTGACTTGACAGATAAATGGCCAGTTATAGGCCATAGTGTGATTTAGCTCGATACATGTTATTCAGTTTCAAATATTATAATTTTAGTGTATACATCGTTGACGTAAAATAACTAGTCGGCTTATCGCCGTTTTAAGGTTTTTAATGAATAAACTAAATTGAAAAAAAAATGAACTGAAATAATAATGCAGTACAATGCAGTATAAACCGTTCACTTTCGCCTTCCTCCCCCGATAACACACACGCGGAAAATTTACAGAACTCGAGTGTCATATGAAAAAGAAAAATGGATGTGTTGTGTAGGGGTTATGATAGCGTGGTTATGTGTAGCGGGCGAGCATGACATTGGCTACTGGTTTGTAGATGTTAATGCACCAAGTCTTTTCGAAGGCGAGAACCAGTTCGTAGGTCAATAACTAAAGCACATATATTTCGTATCTACTTACATTGGAGTTGGGTTAGTACACTGAACACTGAACTTGTTTCTTAGCTCGGGACTCCTCTGAGCTCCCGATTGAACTGAGATCTGAACTGAACTGAACTCAACTCAGAACTGACTTCCAAACTGTGAGCTCGGTCCTTTTTACCGGTTCCAAATTCCCATAGAGTGCACTAGCGAATAGGGTTGCTTCTCTAACGTCCTAGCAAATCTCTATCGAGGTCGAAAGATTCTGGACCAACGGAGTAAGTTCGTCTAGGTTCTTTTTTCCTTGATTGGGGAAAAGGCAATAATCTCTTTTAGTCTGGAGAAAAGCGTGGGCGTTAGAGTTAGTCCGAAAATAGAGAGAGTTGAGGACAGAGTTTGTTTAGTAAGTTTTGGAACAAGGTATTTGTTTATCCTAAATGTATCCTCACATTACGCCCTCCCTCTGAGAAAATCGAGCTCCCGCGAGATAAAAAAGGTTTTCACTTCAACTTTAAGCATTAGGAAATGAAACACATTAATTATAGCCTGCACTGAGATTTACATTATTTACACGAATTTTAAGTTGTTATTGACAGTAATTTTTTCTATTACTACTGACATCTGAAACTATTTTTTTATTTCTTTTTATGTTATTTAAATTTTAAATTTTTTGCTTCGGACACGCATGACGAATACACATACCAAGTAGATTAATACGAATAACACGGGATGACACATCAGTAGACGACTTCACTGTACAATGTGTGATTGTACTTCATAATTGTCTTTCAGAACAACTTCCTGACAGTTGCTCAGTAATGTCTTGATATAACTTCACTAAAATAAGTGTTCAGAGGTGTGACCACTTACATTTCTTGGGTCATTATTCTGTCACTGTCGGCAATACTGCAGAATTACCTCACTGAAATAAGCGTTCGTGTTATGCCTGCTTGCCTTTCTGAGAGTCAGAACTAATCACTGTTAGTAATTCTGCCGTGTTAGGCACAGCGCTGTCACATACGGTTATAATCCGTCCATAAACCGTAATACACAAAGTTTCAGCCACTGTTCAAAGTTTCAATCACTGTTTTCACTATCACGTCATCACTATCATCAATCCATGTAGATGTGACTCGGTGAGGGTGGGGGTAAATAGGGCCGGGGCTGGGCCCGACCGTACCTCGTTACTAGATTGATTTCGTCGCATTTCACTGTTGCAACGAAGCTGACCATAGAATCAACTAAACGCAGCAAGACCACTAGTGGAGTTGGGGCGCGCAACTTCTAATTTTGATCGTTTGATCTAAATTTTGATGTAATTTTGATGATTGTAAAAACCTGAACCTACAAATACATGTTTCAAAAAAGAGCTCGCCTAATGCAGGACTAATGGCTACAATCAGGCTAAGCAACTTTTTCAGTATGCCGTCTGAATGCATGAAGCTTGATTCATAATGTTGTAAAGATAAGGTAAGAAGGCATAACTATATTCTATAAGTGGAATTAAGGACGGGTTGCTGACTGAAAACAAGCTTGAACCTCACTGAATCACTCTGAATGTGCGGCCAATTTCTTGAACTGTGCTCTTTTTTGGTAACATGATCAGTGATAGAGTATAGTCAGAGTATAGTGGCCTGGCCATGGTCCAAGGCCACTCAAATGAAAGCTATCCATGGCAGGGATAGCTTTCATTTGAGTTTACAGAACCCTTTATTAGAACCTATATCGTATATTATAGAACGGTCAGTACTGGGTCAGTACTAGTAAAAAGCACTATTTCGAAGTCAAGCACGGATAGCCCAGTTAGGGTAGCCACTAAAAAAAAAAATAATCAAACCTGAGCTTTTGAAGATCAGAATGTGATTCTCCTATCTTTTAGCTTTGATTTGAGGCCAAAATCACCTCTCTATCTTGTCTCTAAGCATCTTAAATCTTCTTTAGAAAACAGTATTTTACATAAGGAAATGCCTATGTTCATCCATTGACTTTAGGGTTTTGTCCATCTAGTGACCAGCTTGGAACTATGTGCTTCAATGAAATTCTGTGAAACTGGGTGATTTTGAGCTGGTTTTGAGTGCATGGGGAGCCCCAGCAAGTGAGTTAGATGAGAAAATATGAATATGATCATCAAGGTTATAGTCCAATAGACCTATTGCTGCTATAGGCTGCTGACTTTTCCTCCTTAGTATCAACAAATTTTTGTAGGCAAGTTCAGCTACTTTTTTTTACATCTAAATTTACATTGAATATTAAGAAATAATATTAAATAGCTAGGACATCTTACTGTTAGCCTTATTAAATAGACAATTTTGTCCTGAATTCAATGGTATTTTTAAAATATTTTTTGGAGATGTTTTAGATAGGTAAAACTGATAAGGAAAATTCACAGCACTTTATGCATTCATTACAACAAAATTGCCAATTTTTGCCACTAGGTGTTTTTGTGGCTACCCTAGCCCAGTCATGGACACTACTAGCTCAACTTTGGGGTACTGATACCCCATATGAGGGATACTACCAATTTGGGGAGTACTACCCAAATATGGGGGAGTACTCCCCACATGTGGGGTATCACTACCCCCTATATGGGGTACCAGCCTAACTTTCCACTAAGTTTCTCACTTTTGGCACTTGCCTTGGCTAAACGACAAGCAGCCGTGGTTCCTCACTTTCACAGGGTATAGGTATGAATCTTACCTATCTTTTGGTGTACTATTGTCCAGATTGTGACGTGGTTTTGGAAGACAGGGTCTTCCAAAACAAAAATGTTTTGGAAGTATTTTTGTATTTTGAAGTATTTGAAGTATTTTTGGTATTTTTGTTTTGGACATTTCGTGACAGGGTCTGCCTTTTTGGCAAAACCTTCCAAAACCACGTCACAATCTGGACAATAGTATACCAAAAGATAGGTAAGATTCATACCTATACCCTGTGAAAGTGAGGAACCACGGCTGCTTGTCGTTTAGCCAAGGCAAGTGCCAAAAGTGAGAAACTTAGTGGAAAGTTAGGCTGGTACCCCATATAGGGGGTAGTGATACCCCACATGTGGAGAGTACTCCCCCATATTTGGGTAGTACTCCCCAAATTGGTAGTACCCCTTATATGGGGTATCAGTACCCCAGAATTGAGCTAGTGTCCATGACTGGGAGTTCTGTAGCCTACAGTAGAGGTACGCTTATGTGAACGTTTATTGACTTCAGATTTTGCCATTTTTATGCACTTGCTGTGTCTAAAGCTAACTACCAGTTAGCCAAAGTAGGTAAGAAGGGCAGCTGAAAAACACCTGTACAGGTATTTTGGATCTTTGTTCTTCCATTTAGCCCACGACTGCAGTGTTCACATTAAAGTAACTGTTCACATAAGCATACCTCTACTGTATAATTGCATGACCCTGTGTACCAATATATGACTAGTATCCCTCTAGAGTCTAGGTATTATAGGGGAGCTTGGCCTTGGGGTTGGATCGGACAGAGGGTTGGTCTGCACACCCTCGAAAATATTAAAAGTTGTCGCTAAAATCGGAAAAAAATACAGAACTGCCTTCTAGTGATCTCATTTAGTATCAAAGTTTCATTGTACCGTACTTGCTTTTCTGGTTTCGGCAAGAAGTTGAAAAAAATGGTTTTCTTGAGGTGAAGGCTTTTAGCTCATGGTAGGTTAAAAAGCTGTATCTTGGAGATTAGTGGTAACTCAAGGCGATTAAATGGTGATATACAGCTAATTGATTGGGGTTTATAGCCTGTTTAGTATTTCTTAGATAGATCACATAATTTTTCTGTGGTACGGTACATCATTTTGTTATTTTAGTCAGGGTGGGGCTGGTTCTGACAGTTTTGAAGGGGTTGGTTCGGACAGTCTTTGCCTACTGATACCCCATAAAAACCCGAAACTGAGTTATTGTTCCATCCCCAGATATTATGAACGAGTAATATACATAAGCTGAATTTTATTTTAGCTATATTTCGGCCCTTCTTGGCAAGGGTCCTCTTCAGGCTCAAAGCCACTCAAAAAATGTCTATGAAACAATTTACAAACATGTATGCCTATTGAGCTGAGCTTCCATCCCAAAATTTGCAAATTTCTTCGACAGAAAAAGAATTTTAGGAGAAAAAGAGAAAGCATTGTTAGCTTCTCGTTTCAAATCTAATGAAGCTTGGTTCTGTGACCAACAAGGCTCACTAATTTCAAAGTTTTAAGTGTAAACATTTTATTTGCTGCATACTTCAAAATATGAATTAGCTGAAAACAGATAATGTTAAGCTCAAAAACAAAATCACAACTAGGTAAATTATTATTATCTTGAATAGCAACTTTTTTCAGCAGATGAGAAGCTTCATTTTGGTATGTGGCTTTTAGACTTCATCCAAAACAGTGTGAGAAAAACGCTGTGCTTTAACTTCTAGCGATCGCACAGGGCTAGACGGAGAAAGACGAAATTTAAACTTAAGCGGACAGTTATCACTCACTGGAAAATCATGCATATCATGCACAACATCAGACGAAGGGAGATTTGCAAGAACATAATCCAGGTTGCTCGTGCTCCCTGACCAGTGAAGATAGCCTATGTGCAATCAGAATCTTTTCTTACAAGGTTAAAATTTGGAAGAGAGAATTAAAAACACAACTACGTTCGTAGAAACTAATAAATCACTGTAAAAATCACCTAAGATAAAAACTGTATCTGAAGCATAATCTAAACGCAAAATGAAACAACTAAGTCTATGGCAATTATCTGTAAAACTCTGAAGGGATTCATCATTGTTATAATTTGTTGGTAGATAAGAATTTACTCTAATACAATTCGAAAGACGGCATGCAATGAAAGTTTGATCTGTATGAATAAGACTAGAATTTGGATGTTTTGGAATTATCGTAGCAGTACCACCAAAAGGTTGACCGCCCCTGGGCAAAGAGAGAATTTAAAAGGGGGACAGAATGACAAAGTAAGTGATGTTCTTGCAGGCACAGAATTGAATTTTCTGGAATTAAAAACTGACTGAGAACACTAAACTTGTTGTAAACACCATTAGAGTGAAAAGATGTTATATCAAGAACATATAATCTGATAGAACTTCTGTCTTTAGCCTCATGCAGTGACTATGAATACACCGACAAAACTGAGCGGACCTAGAGGTATTTACTCTAGCTTTGAGCTAATGTTGGTACCCGTTTACTCATCTTCCGTCTTCGCCGTTGCTTATTGCAGACAAAATAGTGCAGGAGGCGTACTCCGCGCGCGGACCCGCTCTGGAGCGCGTCCATATAACCAATCAGCTTTGACTTCTTCTTTTCATCCCTGGCGGCTTCACAGCGATTTAGCTATTTGTAGAGGTAACAAAACCTGATGTGGCGCGAAGCTATTAACCTCCGCTCGTTTGTAGCGGACAGGGTAAGGGGAAATATTCGACTCCGCATAGTCATATTACAGAGATAGGGAGACGGAGGTTCTGTCAGATTATTGTTCTCGAATATATGTATCTTGTGACCTACTATTTCTCCATCTTTTTCACAAAACAAAAGATTACCAATCATGCATCCAACCTCTGCTTTCTGAAGCATAGTCAGACCGGCCACATACACTGTATACAACATCACAATGACAAATTTATCGCCGAGTGTACTGCACTAGCGTGGGGAAAACTGTTTTGATCGAAATTAAAAACATAACAGTTTGAGAATAGGCCCTTAGGTGGCCTTGAGTATCAAAACCTTAGCCAAAAGGGCAGGAACAAAATCATGACGGACAAAGCCATGAAGAAGAGAAGTCAGAATCGCCACTTTCTCATAAGATGCATACTTCAGGACTCTGGTGCTTTGCAGACAGACTTTTAACTGTCAAGGCCTCCCGCCATTTCAAGGTCCATCTGTTTCAGATACTTTTCAGCTGAAATAACTTTGAAAAAGGACTAGGCTACTGAATAATCATTAGGTAGCCTAGTATCTTCACAATCAGTAGGAATGGAATTAAATTGGAAACAAGAAATGGAATCAAAATGTTGTATGCCGTTTTTACAAAACAAAAGAAAACATACAGCATCACATTTATGACTAGTGAATCCCATAGCTCGTTCACACACTGTGAGTAGTAGGCCAAGTAGTATATTAGTTGTCTTTTTGATCTGAATTCTCAGTTCTTAATTCTGAATTGTCAATTATCTTCCAAATTACCGTTTTTGCTCTTCTCAATCCTCTATTATCGCTTTTGACAAAAACACTATTTTGCTACCTATTAAAACCTTTTTATACGGGTTGAACATCGCCCTTCATTGGCCAGTCAGGAAGGAGAACCGAGAAAGACAATCGAGAATTGACTATCGAAGCAACTTCTTGAATATGCAGAATCGCGAAGCTTTCCCCGTTTTCGATTCTGACAAAAACGCAAAAAAAGAGAATTGGCTTCATCTCCTTACTCTATGTTACTAAATTCAAAACATGCTAGTGAACCTCAGGAAGAACTAGAAATGTCGTCTGAAAGATGACTCAAATTCTCTGTCAACAGATAAACGGAGTTCCTTGGGGACATTTGCGGTGACGCTCCCGGCTCTTCTGCTAAGTGCACAGCGATTCTTCATCGACACGTAGAGCGTGTTCCACCCTACTTACCGTAGTTACTACGCTAGTCGCCGTGGTTACTACGCTAGGCTGGAACGCTTTTTTAATTTTTTCGGTCAAATATCAGGCCGCGGGGTGATCCGACCAATCACGATACAGAGATGCGTAGTAACTACGCTCCCGAGCGTGGTAAGCAAATAGTTACTATTAGTTACTATTTTGAGAAGGTTGGAACGGTCAGCGTAGTAACTTTTCGTGAGGCTGGAACTGAAATAGTAACTAATAGTTACTATTGGTAGAGGGGTGGAACACGCTCGTAGTGTTAGTCAACAAGAGTATAGTCATATAACGCGAAATAGGAGAATCGGATGAGAATTGAGATTAGATACGGAACTATTGCTATAATCAGATTTTATGTAGCCTAGTGTGTCTATAGTGTCCATCTGTTTAGTAACAGATATTTATATGGATTCATTCTAGCAGGTGTGGCATTTCCATGATTCATGGCTGAGCTCTTCTCCAGCGAAATAGCGGTTCAGGCATGATCCGTTGAAAATGCGAATGCAACCTTGTCCTCTGCATCTGATCTGAAAAATAAAGGAAGGCTTCTAGAACACAGTGGAATCAGCTGATAATTATGTAAGTATGAAATTTTCCGTCTTCTGCAGCTGGTTAAACCTTTTCTGTTCCTCTCAAAGTTTCCTACACAAATTAGCATAAACCAAGAAGGTAGCATAGCAAGACTCCAGCTTGCAGAAGGGTCAGTTCTTCAAATCAGAATAACAAGCTCTTTATTTTGTATACAGGCATCTGAACCTCACAAACGCTCAATTTATTAACATTCCTTTGTTGTCTTTTCATGCATTAGCTCGATTATTGTCGTGTAGGCTTGCAAATCACTTCTGCGAAGTTCAGTTGAGTTTCGGAAAATCTGGTAACCGCGAGTTAAGGTACTACAAGATGTTAAAGAATGATGAGACTTGGCCGGAATATTAAGGGCCCGGCCAGGTTGTTAGAACCGACTAAAGTGCACATCTTCACTGTACTGTCCAAAAGTGTTTTTGGCCACAGTATATACATTTTCGTGATAACTAAGAAGGGCCCATGACCATTTGTGCCACACAAAATTGGCTTATAAATGAAATCCTAGCACCTTACTATGTCCATCGTCACCGCACGATGAAAAAACCCTTTTGTTCTTACGATACCTGTTCATGTTCTCTAGGGCCCATGATCACTTATGCCTTGTGCCATATGAACTTACAGCTTATGTTGCATTGATTAATTTTTGGTCGGGGGTTTGGTTGTCGGGTAAACCGGACATAATCGTGATCAAGGTTGACAGAACAGAACATGATGAGGATGGGGCTAACCAGTTTACTTTCTGTAAACAGTTTAGCCTTTGAATTGAGCATTCTTTTCAGATTTCTGTTTACTTTATTTTTATTGTGCTAGGCAAACTTACCAGGGATCCGGAATTTTCATATCTTATTCTTCTAGAGCAGATGGAGCAGAACTCTGCGACCGACCAACTGTTACAGTGCAATTTCGGCTATAGTCGTTTTTGCAGAGCAACCGTGTATCAGATATCACAGTAACTGCAAAAACGCAACTAATACGTTGCTTGCATCGACAGTTGGACCTCCATTTTCTTTAAAGCAGACGTGCTATTCACCATACCCATTCAGAATTTGCCTTGACTCCGATTCTGTGTTTTCAGTCAAACTCTGTTCACATAATATTGCGTTTTTGCTGATACCATGGTATCTGTTACCACGGTAACTGGATCTGCATTAGTCGTTTTTGCAGTTACCGTGGTATCTGATATACGGTCCACTGCAAAAACGACTATTGCCAAAATTGCACTTTTCGAAGTCATCCCAAAAGAAAAACTGATATCCAGTTACATCACTAAGTGCTGAACTTCTTTCTCACCGATTTGACAAAATTTGATGAAAGTGAGATGACTTTTCAGATACCACGACCAGATACCACGGTCGGACCGTGATATCTGAATATCAGTTACTACGGTAACTGGCCAGATACTAAGACAACTGCGAAAACGCCTTTTGATCGTGGTATCAGATACCACGATAACTGCAAAAACGACTTTAGACCGTATATCAGAGACCATGGTATCTGCAAAAACGCAACTAATCTGTTTCTTCGGTCGCATCAGACTTTCATATTACCGTGAACATCTTTGAGCAAAATGTTTCCTGCTGGTTAGGGTCGGACGCTCTAGATTTGAGAGTCTGGAAATAGATGAAGTCAAAATGCCTGGCTTATAGCGTTTATTTACAGCCGAGATACCTACCTCGATCACGCGGTCGCCACATGTGTAGCTGTCTGCTTGTATCTCTGATGGCATGGTCTTCTTTCTAAGTCCTGAGGGAGGAAACTGAACGAGGTTGTAGATGTAGTCGAAAGCCAGCTGTGGCATCCCGTCTGGTGAAAGCGAGTCAAAAATGCCTATCGATGGGTCATCTTTTTGCAAGTTGATGATCTAGGAAAGCAAAGGTAATACAAAGGTTTTGTAACGTATTCGGACAAGGGTTTTCAGTTTCAGTTCTCAGTTTCACTTGAGTAAATTAAAGAAAAAAAATACAAAGCTAACATAATATTTCTGCCAGGAAAGCACGAAAGGTGTGCTTCGCTAGGGCAGGGCACTGACTGATACTAATTTAAAAAAAAAAGACTTATGATGAACAGTATGTGACATTCATGTCGGATCACATATTTTCCTAGACTATTGTAGACTATCTAGACTATCCTAGACTATGGCATTTTGTAGTGTCTTTAAAACAGTAAAAATAACTGAAAAGAAAGTAGAAACAAAAATGGTTTCAGGCCCCTTAAGTTGGTTTGTTGTAGTCTGAGAATCGGGTCATCAGTTGCCTAGTCTGTTTCCTTGTGTCGATGCGGAGAGGGGGATAATTGGAACGTCACAGATCCATTATCAGAATGTGCAGACTTACCACGACTACCCAGTGATTGGGCTTGCGCTTGGTCCTGGTCCCCCACTTGCTTCCAGAATGAATGGCCAAAGGCAAGAAGAAGATAGTCTTCTTTTCAGTCGATAGGATCTTCTAGGAAAATAAAATATATAAAAAGTGCAGAATATTTCTCAACAGCATAGATACTAATAAAGCGCAAAGCAGAGAGCATAAAGCAAAGAGAATACAAAGAGTCAAACAAAAGGCTCTACGAGCCTCTTGTAGAAATCTCATTGCCTCAAGCTGTCTAAGAACAAAACAGAACAAATCGCAAGTCAGTATGTGTTCATTTTCAGTTGAAGCCAGGCTTCACCTTTCCGACCTTTTTTCTGGATTCCAGACAACCATTCCAGGTTTGGGGCAACTGTTTTAGTCAAGACGGATCTAGATTCTTAAAATTTTTGGGAATTCCGGTGTGGTGTACACCCCGGGCTCCGAAAATCAGGTAGGTGTCGTAGAGGTAACACATTTGTGACACTGAAAAGGTACGCAAATAAATGGAGGAAAGGGAGAGTGATCGACAGTTTTCAATCACTCAAGAATGCGTGACAGACATTCTATGTAGAACAGTCTGTGAGTGTGATGCTTAAGTTGAGTGAGGCAGAACAGAAACTTCTTACCAACCATTCTTGCAGGTAGAGTCCAAGAGGTACGACATGTTTCCCAGAAATGGTCAGGTTAGCGTGAAACTTGGTGTAGTTGATGGAAGATAGGCCTACTCTTGATGATCCATTTGTGTGTTCAGCGGCACTCGATTAGATGGGATGCGTTGGAGGAAGTGGGTAGAAATGTTTTGACACGGGTAGGGATCTAAACTGTGAACCGATTTGGAGGTAGAAAACGCAAATTCTATGAGGTGCATTTGGAGGGGGGGGGAGGGGGAAGAAATGTTGTGGCACGTGTAGATATCGAACGAGTGAACCGACTTGGTAGGTAGAAGCAGAGGCGTTACTAGCCAAAATGTTTGGGGGGGACGAGGTATTTACCGACTGGCTGGTCATTTTTACCGACTGGTTTTGCAGATAAAAACGACTGTGTTGACGAAAAATCGGCTACTTTTAAGAAAAATCGACAATTTTTACGAAAAACCGACTGTTTTTAAGAAAAATCGACTGTTTCCAAGAAAAAAATCGACTGTTTTTAAGAAAGATAGCGCCCCCCCCCCCCTAGTAGTGACGGCCCTGGGTAGAAGGCTCACATACCCTTGGTGATCTTTTTATGATCTGGGCTGGATCTGACCTCCATTCCGGCGGGGAGAGAAGGGGTACTGAACGTTTCCCTGAAATGCTCATGTCCGAGTGATAGATGTCCTGGATGAACCATTCATGTTTCCAGAAATAAAATAGACAAACCAAATGTCCGCGTGTGACCAGTGATCATGTCAAACCAGTTATGACTTATGGATAAATATTTCCTTCGTAGACATCGTCATTTGTGGTCTTGCAGTCGCTGGTAGTAGTGCAGAACAAGAATTCGATCAGCCTATGCCCTTCGGAGAACGCTCGCCATGTAGGCCAAGGTACTTCTCCGTCTTTAGCATCCTAACAGTTTGTCTTTTTCAGTCGGCCAACATGGAATCCATATCTTACATTCAAACGCAGTCGCGAAGCTTGTGGGATCCATCAACTGTCGGCCTCTTGTCAGATAAAGATTGGACTTGGGTGTTAGTGAAAGTTTGATCGGTGTTTGGTGCGTGAACGTAAATTTTCTCAAAGTGCAATGAGCAAGAACGGTTATTCTTCCTTACATGACTAAGTCGTAAAACTGAAAAACCGTTTGTGAACCCTTAAAGTGGGAACACCAAGATGTCTGATCATTGCAAGTCAAAGTTTCGCTAGATAAGTTTCGGCTCCAGTCACGATTGGTATATCGAACTGACAGCGCAATGTTATCAAGGATGTGTTTAACGGAATCTGTTTCCGTGGTAACTAGAGTACATGTGCGTAAAGGTAATTCAAGGAAGAAGTTGTTACCGTTGAAGGCTAGGATAAGGCCTCTAAAACTGCCTCTAAAAACAGCGGGCACTTGCCTTTTTATGGCACTTGCCCTTCGGCCAGTGCCAAATAGCGATTGCAGTTTCTGTCTGTCCGTCGGTCGGTCGGTCCGGGTTTTGCTAGTTCGGGCACTTCCACATAAGCTAGGACGTTGAAACTTAGCAGGCGTATCAGGGACCCCAAATGATTAAGTTGGAAATAGTCCCTTTCCCGATCCGAACATCGTGGGGGGAGTGAAGGGAGGGGGAATCCAGAATATTGAGGAATTTATAACTTTTGAACGGTTGATCGGATCTTAGAGCGTGTTCCACCCTACTTACCGTAGTTACTACGCTAGTTACCGCTGAGTTACCGTAGTTACTACGCTAGGCTGGAACGCTTTTTTATTTTTTCGGTCAAATATCAGGCCGCGGGCTGATCGGACCAATCACGTTGCAGAGATGCGTAGTTACTACGCTTACTACGCTCCCGAGCGTGGTAAGCAAATAGTTACTATTAGTTACTATTTTGAGAAGGTTGGAATGGTTAGCGTAGTAACTTCTCGTGAGGCTGGAACGGAAATAGTAACTAATAGTTACTATTGGTAGAGGGGTGGAACACGCTCTTAATGAAACTTTTTTGGAAAGACCTATTGCCCCAAACGACCCAGCTAAATCCGGACCAGATCCGGTGACTTTGGGGGAGCCGGAAATCTTGGGAAACGCTTGGAGTGGAGGGATTGGGGTGAAACTTGGTGGGAAGAACAAGCACAAGTCCTAGATACGTAAATGGCATAACCAGACCGGATCCAGTCACTGTGGGGAGTTCGGGGGGATCTGAATTTCTAGTGATCCCGTGAGTTCGGTACTTCCTGATGTGCTAGAGCGATGAAACTTGGCAGGCGTGTCAGGGATCCCAACAGATTGACTTGCGAATAGTCGTTTCTACGATCCGACCATATCGAGGGAGTGAAGGGAGGAGAATCCGTAAAATTGAGGCATTTTCAACTTTTTAACGGACGATCGGATCTTAATGAAACTTAATATTTGTATAGATCTCATGTCTCAGACTTCCCACTTCAAATCCGGACGAGATCCGCTGACTTTCGGGGCAGTTGAAAGGGGGAACCAGAAATATTGGGAAACGCTTAAAGAGTGGAGGGATTGGGATGAAACTTGGTTGGAAGAACAATCATAAGTCCTAGATATGTAATTAACATAACCGGACCGGATCCGGGAAGCTAGTAACCTCCGCTCGTTCGTAGCGGACAGGGTATGGGGAAATATTCGACTCCGCATAGTCATGTTACAGAGATAGGGAGAGATAGGGCTTCTGGGATAGGGTTCTGTCATTTGTTCTTGCCTGTATGTAGGTTTCATTCTTTGTGTTTAGCTAGAACTCCGTGAACTTTATAGAGCGACCCGGAGCAGAAATTTAGCGTACTTGTAGTGTGGTTTAATATCAGTTGCTCTCTCCCAGTTTCCATATTAGCGAGGACAGTGAAATTACGCACGCGTATAAAGGATCCTGACCCGTCGAAGCACTTCCAGAAACCTTCATGTCCCTACTCGGACCATCAATAGTGAGGTAATGAGCGGGGATTCGGGGTTTCCTGACACATGTAACTTGCGAACGGCTGAACCTCCTCTAGTGATAGTTGATGGAGGGTATGATAGGCTTACGTTTCCGAAGTGCATCCGACGTTGGGAGGGGCTACCGGAAATTTTTGACATGCCTAGAGGACAGACGCATGGAGGAACTGGGATGAAATTTGGAAGGTAGAAAGGTCGTTGACCCTAGATGTGCTATTTTAGGTCCGTACACCATCCGACCCCGGTGGGGGAAATTCCGGAAGTTCTTTGATTTGACCTAAACTTGGTGAATAGTAAGAAAAACTGCCCTACATGTTTCGGCCCTTCTTGGCAAGAGTCCTTTTCAGTTTTCAGGCAGGCGCAAGCCTGAACGAACCTGCGAAGTGTTTCGTCAGTTGACCTATCCCCTCGGCGCGGTTAATTATAATTGGCTGAAGGAGCACATATGAATTATTTTGTATTATTGTAGACCATTCGTTTAGCGTGCAACGACACGAAATATTAAGTTCAAAATGTTTATCCAAACTCTCGCAAGTTGTCAATTTTTGGCGCACCGCTCGCAAGTTGGCTGTTTTTAGTGCAGCGCCCGAAAGTGTCCTACCTTTTTTTTATCACAAGTTGTCTCTTATGCAAAGAGCAGAAGCCAGGTATATAAGGAGCAGTGCAGTGTACATGCACTAAGAATGTCAGTAGTGATTCAGGAGATGTCATTGTGAGAATGGGTAGCAGATGTATTCAATGTATATGGAACTTCACTATTAAACGCAAGTGTGTTTTTTTAAACACTGTTTATTGAATCTAGGATCCAGGACCACCGTCCGAACGTCCCCCTTTAGAATAACGAACCAAGCCAACCAGTCGGACTACTGGTATGTCCAAATAGTTACCACCAGCTCGGGTACACGTTACACGTATATTAGTTACTTGGTTTCGTACCGCAAGTTAAGACCAGAGGTAAAACCGAGATAGTTCACACAGACACGAAGTTCAAATAATGGCATTGTTATTCGTTGTCATATAAAATTCCGGTTCATTGCTCTCTCACGACCGCCAGCTATTGGGGGAAATTTCAGCAACCTTTGATACTCGGAGCAAGTGAGGGGGGGGGGGATTTTTTGTTTACTGTCGCAGTTTCTCTAAATGGTCTTGGCTTGACTATTTTCCCGCTCAAATGCTGAGAGCGGCTGACAAACTCATTTTGGAAAGGAACCCTTTAATCAGCAGTTGCGTCTGAAAGCCAGGCTTTGTCTTTCAAGTTTTTCTTCCATAATATCTGATAATATCTAGTTACAAAGAGCTATCTGTAATCGTGAGGCTATCTGTAATCGGCGTCATCTTGCTGAAATCGGTTCGTTGGAAGTTTTAGCTGTTGCTCTAGATAGTGCCAATTGCGGGAACTGGAAGCAGCCTATGGAACTGGAACGCTGAAAGACGGGGGGCGGGTATCAATACAAAGGTGCAGCTTCTCCAATCAATCTTGTCGGCTTCACTATCTGACCTGAAACCCGACGCATCTAACGAGTCTGACAGACCCATTTTGAAGGGACCTATGGAACTGGAACCCTGAAGGGGGGGATAATCATCGGTATAAGGGTGCAGCTTCTCTAACCAGTCTCGTTGGCTTCACTGTCTGTCCGTTCAAGTGCTGATTACTGTTTTTAGAATTGATTCACTCTCTTGGCAGGTTCATGTTTGTTGCCGCATAAAGCGGCGACAGACAGATCCATTTTGAAAGGAAACCCTTAATCTAGAAATCAAGGAGACTTTTTTTTTTACCGCTGATCCGTCCTTGAGCCTTAGGAAGTGATTACTTTATGCATTTTCCTGTCCCCCCCCCCTATACTCATAAAAAACGTTATATAAGTTCCTCATACAGTCCTGTACTACTTGTATACTCCGTATCGAACTTGTATACTGTGAGGTAGAAAAGTAACTGTGAGGCAGAAAAGTATCAGAAAATCGTGTGTAAATGAGCGATATATTATCAGGTTTATGTAAATGTAGATATCATTCAGTTTGATGGCTCCAATGTTGCAAAAACAGTAGTTTTATATTTGCTAGCGACATCTTTGTTAGACTGGTTGGGAGTAGTCGATGTTACTTTAGATGGCGCTGTTTTCCATACTCTCTTGATGGTACAGCAGTGAACAAAAAAACTGAGCAAACCAGATTAACTTTCGAGTAACTTCTTAACAAGCCAGTTTCCTCTCCTTTCTACGTGCGATTACCGCTTTCATCGAAGACGGGCAGGAGCCGCGAGCGGTAGCCCTTAATCACTGGGCCGTGTGTATCCTCTATCCTGCGGGTCTTCAGTTAGCACGTAGGTTCTTACAACAGATTTACTATAGTATCTGGACAGCAGGGTCGGGAAGCCGAAATATCAAAGCGGAAATGGTGTGGTATTCCAGTATTCGCTACTCCAGATGAAGCGTTAGTGAAGCGGATCGCTCCCCGAGGTTAAAGCACAGCTCTTACTAGAAATGATCTTTTCCCTATGAAAGGGACCAGAAAAACGTTTTTCAAAAATGCTATTACTTTCCACCTGAAATTAGCGATTTTCGTGTTAGCGCTTGTCGACACTACCCAGCCTTCCTGCTCTCCGACGCGGCGGCTGGGAGCAAAATGTTTGAAAACTGAACGCGCCGTGGTTAAAAAGTTGGGAAACCAAGCGAATAAATGAAGTAAAAGACAGAAGACTCTCATATCCTCATGTGTGAAAGAGTTTCAGCGGATATGGAAAATTCCGGCAAACTTTGTGTTAGTGTGATGGGCAAAACTCGGCATGGCCGAAAAAGAGCTAAAAGTTCGTGGGCACAAACCGAAACAATTGAGAGAGGTGGGGATTTCAAAACCTTTTAATTCCACAAGGGAGCTAGGTATGATATAAAAGGCAGAATAAGCAAGAGGGGTCCTTTAACCAGATACGCAGCAGAAATCTAAAATGCCGCTTTAGTCTCTCTACTATCTGGCTGAGTCATTGGACTATTGCAAGTGGTCTCTTCTACAAAGGGCAAAAAAAGCGTCTACATGAAAAAGGATAAATGCTACGGCATGTATATAAGGAGCAGCATCCAGGTTTTAAGGAAGCCAGTGTTCCGTGTAGTAGTGATTGTGCTCAATTTAACGCGTAAGTGAAGTAGCAGTTTGCTCAACCCTAGAACACCCTAGGAGATAGAGACCCAAGAGTCCTCCACGACATCAAACCAGACGTCACTACTCTTCCTTTGGAATCCCGTATTACTTATGGATCACTGAAACTAGCAGGACAAGCTTTTATTTTGTACGAAATGGAACACTTGGGACCTACTTTAATATATCTGAATTTGCAGACGCAGGGATGCACGTTTCCATCCCATGTAGCTCATTAACTTCAACAGCGTCACGGCCTTAATAGTAGCAAATCTTTTGCATTGCAGGCTTTCGCCTCTACAGATCGCGAAGAAATTTGCAACGAACGTAGGAGATAAACCTACCGTGCGGGGATAAAAAATATTTTCCACAATAAATCACTACATACACATGTACAGTACGATTCCACCTTAAACCGTAAGACTCTTCAACGATCCAACAATTCTGTTTGCAAAACTCCACTTGTGCACATCCTTGCGGAAACGCGATTCAACAAACTGGAATCCGACCCCCGACGAAGACGGTTGCAGTCAATTCGTACGATTCCGCTCACTTTAGTGCTGTCGTAACCGCTGCTGATTGGTTTTAACTTCTCAATCAAATGTTGTCTAATATATCTGTGCGCGATGGAGCGAAGACATAACTGGTCCAGACTTTTCAGGGTAGGTTAGATCACACAAGTCTGGTAATACTTTGTAGCTCTCCTTTCAATTTTCTCACAGGCTTGATATTGCATTTGCAGTATTTCAATATTCAATAATCGGAAGAGCTAGCGAGTTGAACAGCCAGTGGAAACGATTCCTTTGGCTTGAATGGAAAGTCTCTTTACATTCCTTCGATTGCAAAAATGAAAATAGTACACTATTTATGGTACGACTAGTCAACTCAACAATCACAGGGCTCAACATGACCGGCCGACATTTTTCAGCATGGCGGTCAAACGGCTGATTTTATCTGATGCTGGAGAGGATGCTGGTGAATTCGTCTTTTACCACGTTATGCCACCTGAAAAAGACTGAAGGTCACCTTACAATACAGTTTTACAGTTTGCGTAACAGTGCTTGTCGGGGATCTTAATCAAACCTGTAGCTCAGCACCCCTTTCTGGGGGACACAAAATAGAGGTCGTCGAGGCTTCGTGGACCTGGTCGCGGCCTACTGCTGTCAGAAGGTCCTGGCGGAGAAATTATATCCCTGATGTTGCTGGAACAATCACCATGCAGCGGGCAGCCTCTGAATGTCGAACTTCTTCTTTCAGCAGTCAAAAATTGCGGTTTTTGCGCTTCTAGTGAGTTCAGCTAAGCACAGGACTGTAATAGTCTATGAATGATAAGTAACATCTACCGTACCTTCTGCCATCTTCGGCCTCGCGTTGAACATGACAGCTTGCATTCTTTAGGCCCAGGGAAGTAGGCTTGACATAATGTCTTGTGTTGTAAAACGAAGCAAATCCAGATCTGGTAATGGTGGAAACCGGCAACATCTTAGATGAACTTATCTTATGCAGCCTGACGATTTGCAGGTACCAATTCTTCTGGGCAGCAGGCAAGACCTAACAGCATGCTGTAAAACCAAAATTAGGATTAGGCCAACCATTCAGAAACACCTTTTGTTTCAAACAGCTTTTGTCCGCACTGACAATTTTTTTTCCATTCTTTTCTACAATCTGAATGTTCAGCTTCAAAACAATATACCATATGGCATCTGCTAACATGACTGTTCCATTTGCCAGCAACTGGAAAAGCCACTAGAGCCAGATGGGTTCAACCTACTAATTTTACTTTATTGAAAGCTAAAAATAATGACAGAAGTAATTTAATATATGTAATTTGAAAAGAAAAGTGTCCCCAGTTCAATACCAGATGGTGGATAAAACTCCCCAAACATAATGGGTAACCCAACGAACTTGCAAATAATTAAGTTACTAACACCTTTTTATGGTCCCTTCAACTAACTTGCAATTATTTAAATTAAAGACTTAAGACAATTTGTATTGATTATGGTACTAATATTGTAAAAAATATGTTCAATAATAATTACACACTTGACAAATTTGACAATATCACAGCAATGATGATCGATTGATCGATGAATCAGCCCAACTAGTTTGAATAACTGGTAGGAGCAACTTACTTTAGACCCATGATACAACTTTCAAGAATTTTTGAATTGTAGGTCTGACAATATTGTTAAGTCAAATTATCCTCCTCAATCATGAACTATTCTACTCTACATTTCCAATTAATTTAACATCAGATCAATTAATTTTAAAGTAATTATTTTGCCAACCCCAAGCTACCCAAATAACTTGACAAATTACATAGTGACATAAGTTGAATTAGTGAATTAGTATTTTCTTATATATAAACCATACGACTGTATCAATATATATTATTCTACACATATAAATTCATGTGATTAATTGGCACTTATTATTGTAAATTTTATTTGATAACTTTTCAACTTTCTCCAAATACTGTACAGGTCTTTCGCAGGTGGGAACAAGTTACAAGGCTTCTATTTAAGGGTGGGGATGGTTGAAGTGCAGTAGTCACGAGTGACAGTCATGTGCTCATTCCGGCTTCCATCAGGAACCTAGCCCAAAGAAGACTTTCGTTGGTGTTTATAATTCCTTGGTCAAGTGGTTTTGAGCATTGCTAAGTTGACATGAATCAATCTATCTAGTTATGTGCTTGGTTGATATGTGGACAAAGTAAGGTGAAGACCGCAAATTCAATACCGTTAGTCCATGTGTTCATATCATATTCTTAGTTTGATTTTTTCAGGAGCAAAGAAAACTAAAAAGAACTAAAGAGAATACAATATAAGGTAAAACATCAGAATTGTGACAGATATTTCTGTTATTCTTCTTTGAAATTTGCAAGGATGCCCCTTTCTGGGGACACATAAAATAGCAACATGTCGTCATGTCAGAGGTTGTTGAGCCAGGGTAGGCACAAAAACACCTGGTGGCGAAAATTGGCGATTTTTTTGTAATGACTGCATAAATTGCTGTGAATTTTCCTTATAAGTTTTACCTATCTAAAACATCTCCAAAAAATATTTTAAAAATACCATTGCATTCAGGACAAAATTGTCTGTTTCCTAAGGCCATCACTAATAGTCCCCGAAGCCGCGCCGAATCGAAATTCGGCGGCGGCGCGCCGCCGATTTTTCGGCGTTTTCGCTATTTTTCAGTAACTTTTTTAATTTTCTTATGAATTTTTGCTACTGTTTTTACTTCTTAGCGCTTTTCTCGCTATTTACAACCCCTAAGTTTTCTTTCTTTCATCATTACCTAGTTATATAACATCTTGTCCGAGTTTTTAAGCGGTGTTTATAGGCTACTTAAACCTACAATATTCGCCTTTCTACGTCACTTTCCAAAACTAGCGGAGGTTTCGTCAGAGTCGCCTTTATATCAGCAAGCGGTAGACGACCACAATATTACCAAGGAGCAGTCAAGATCAGTTTGCGCGCTAAATAACATAGCAAACAAGATAACAATTATGAACACGCTGAAAAAGAAAAATTTAAACGCATCTGAAAACAAGACCAAAGGTTTCGATGGGATACCAAAAATTCAATATTTGATACAGACAATTAGGTTTTGTCTTCGCCAGATCCAATATTCGCGAGACTCCTTGAAAATTTTACTCTTAAAATTTAGAAACAGATTAAGGCCAAATAGCTAATCATCTGAGAAAACCAAGTTCAGATATGGATTCGGCATGTGTGTTTATGAGTCGTATCTATTTTGACGAAACCGATCGAAACCATCCTGCCTTACTTCTGCCATTTTTCCGGTGTCGGCTAAATTCCGGAACTACTTGTCCGGCGAAAAAATAAAGCTCAAAAACGAATTCAGCGTATCTTCTTACCCATACATCCAACATCTAATCAACTTCAAATGAAAATTTAACTTCGGATTCAGCATCTTTTCTTACCCCTAAATTGGACATCTAATCAATACAAATACAACTTATGCTTTTAACAAATTTTCCGGTTTGGGCCGGATTCCGGGCGAACTACTTTGTCCGGGTCGAAAATGATTTTCACATAAGTGTGCGGCATGCCTTCTTACCTCTAAATCGAACATCTAATCAACTTCAAATAAAACTTTTACTTTTAACAAACTTTCCGGTTTTGGCCGGATTCCGGGCGAACTACTTGTCCGGCAAGAAAATGGTTTTCATATTCGTGTTCAGCATGCCTTCTACTCCGTAATCGACTATCTCATTAGCTGTTTAAAAATATTTTGTTTGTCGCTTAATTTGACCCCACCCCACCCCTAAATGTGGGGCTACAGACGGGCTACAACTCGACCTTGCCCTTGACCCAAAGGTTCCTCCCACCAAGTTTCATCAAAATATCTCACTCTCTTCCAGAGTTCTCGTGCTCACAGACAGACAGACAGACAGACAGACGGACAAATTGTGCGATGTCATAGGTAGGCTATCCCTCCACTTACGTTTTTGGATCCCCCCAAAAAATGCAAACTCTGCCAACACTACTCATCAAATTTATTTCCTTGGCTCCATTATTTCAGGACATTTACAAAATTAAAAGTGAAACGGATGACCAATCAGACAAAATTAGGATAAAAGTTAGTCTTCACCTTCCGGAATCTGGGTTCCCAGATTTTCCGAGATTTTTTTTTGAATTTCTATCGTATCGGTGCACTGGAGATGGGCGAATCCGACCGTGAAAGGACTCGAATCCGAATCAAGGGCTATAGGGCACAAATCCGAATCCAAATCCACCATTTCTTGCTGAGGATTCGAATCCAGAATCGAATCTGGATTCGAAACCGACCTCAACAAGCAAATCGTATACACAGGCTTTATTTTAAAGTCAGTTTAAAAGAAACAAAAAGCACTGAATCCAAAGTAATCAGATGACGTGATGGATTACTGAGGACGGTGATGGTTGAGATCAAAAGGTGGATCGCTTAAGCCCACTGTGTAGAAATTGGGAAATCGAAATTATAGAAGAGGCTATAGGACAAAAAAAAATCGGCGGCAGTTATTCATCGGCGGGCCGCCGCCGCCGACCCCCACGGCGGCGCGCCGAAATGTTTTTGGCGGCGGCCCGCTGAGTTATTTTCGGCGGCGCGCCGCCGACTTTCGGCGTGGCTTCGGGGACTAATCACTAAGTTGTCCTAGCTATTTAAAATTATTTCTTAATATTCAATGTAAATTTAAATGTAAAAAAAGTACTTTGCCTACAAAAATTTGTTGATACTAAGGAGGAAAAGTCAGCTGCCTATAGCAGTAATAGGTCTATTTGACTATAAACTTGATGATCATATTCATGTTTTCCCATCTAACTCACTTGCTGGGGCTCCCCATGCACTCAAAACCAGCTCAAAATCACTCAGTTTCATTGAATTTCATTGAAGCACACAGTTCCAAGCTAGCCACTAGATGGACATAACCCTAAAGTCAATGGATGAACAAAGGCATTTCCTTATGTAAAATACTGTTTTCTAAAGAAGATTTAAGATGCTTAGAGGCAAGATAGGGAGGTGATTTTGGCCTCAAATCAAAGCTAAAATATAGGAGAATCACATTCTGATCTTCAAAAGCTCAGGTTCGATTATTTTTTTTTTAGTGGCTACCCTTTGAGGCTTAGTGGAACTGTCGTAGCATACTGCTATCAGAAGGTCCTGGCAACCAGTTATACCCCTGACGTTGCTGGAGCAATGATCATACAGCCTCTGAATGTCGACCTTCTTCTTTTAACACTCAAAGATCATGGTTTTTGCTTCTAGTGAGTTCAGCTTAGCATGTGTTTTAACTTTGAATACATTGCCATGAACCACAAAACGGTAGCCAACTCTCCTTCACGCTACGTAGATCTGCGTCTATACAACCTTTGATCTAGTAATGTTCACTGCTTCATCATATCATCAACGGGCCCGGCCCTGTTTACCTTTTCCCACTCGGTGACCAGTTTCTTCTTGGTTCTTTGGCTAAAATCGAACCGACATCTTCTTCTTCATAGGATGATCAAACGAAGTAGCACGTCCGCTGGGTGCTGGTAGGTCAATGGGTTGTCTACCTCATGTCAGCACATAGTCATGGCTGGCGTTCTATGGTCGTTTCTGTTAGAAAGGAGTAACTTTCTTTTCCCGACGTTTTAGGGTTTAGCTTTTGGGTTTTTCAGTATTTTCCCTAATTCTCATTTTTATTTCGTTGTTTAGCAAGTTTGTTCTTCCGAGAAAATATTAATCACCCTTCTTATTAATTTATCATCATTCTCTCTTCAGAATAATATTTGTAGCTTCGGCTACACGCATCGTCTTGGAGCGGCAGCGTCTATCAGCGCATTATGATATTTTCCGCGTGTTATTAGTCTCTGGAACGCAGTAATGATTTTGCCGAAGAATTTGCCTGTTTAACAATCATTCTTACTTTATACTTCGTATTGAGCACCGATTATTATTATTTTCTTGCTTGCTCTCAAAATTTCGCCAGCATGGTCCTCTTGTTGCTATTGATTTATTTTGCTCCGTTTCTTCGCGTCCGTGCTCCCCTCAAAGGATGTGACATTATTACGAGTTTTATGTCCTTTTGGCTGATGAGGGATCCAGTTCTTCGGCCTTCCCTCCTAGTCAATTTTGGGAGTTCATCCGTTTCGTTGCTTATTCGGTTTGGAAACTGGCGCTCGGATATTTTTCGTAGTCGATTTTACCAGTGTGCTAACAGTAGCTTTCCAGATTAGTAAGTAAGTTTGTGTAGCATACTTACTAATGAATCGCGGTCGTTCCACTTATTATATACTTTGTCGTATCGCCCGTTAGCACTCACTTCCTGATATATTGTAGCCTTTGGCGTGGTTTGGAATTTTTGAAATGGATCATTCTAGCTTCGTTTTGCTACCCCCTTTTTTTTCTTTCCCACCTTTGTTGTTCTCCTGTTTATAAGTAATGTCTTGGTCTTTGATTTTTGGTTCGTAAGAGCGGTAGGTTTCCCTGGAAGATTAGTTTAGCTCGGATTTCCGGATTTACTTGTTTTTTTTTTCATTCATCTAAGCGGTTTTTACTTGGGTTTTTTATTTATTTGTCATCTGATCCGTACGGTACAATTTTGATTCCGTAAATTACTAGGAGAATTTTTCATACGACCAAGAGAGCGACAGTTCGCGACGCTGCTGCTCACTGGGTTCGCAGAAATTGTCAAAATTTTAGTAGCTTTTTTTTGAGGATTTTTAACAAATGTTATGATTTCCTTCTTTCTTTGGTTGTCGCTCCACTGTAGGTTGCTTATTGAAGGGTTTAGAAGATTATTGTTATTGTTGTCTCTATTCTCTATTCTTTCGGTGGCAAAACTAGGTGTGATCGCTTGTCGGCAATATTTGTCGGTATAATATCAAGATTTAAAGTGGGGTTTCTGTTCATAATTTCTGTAGATCATATAGGGGATCATACAAGAAACAGCTCTTTTTTTTCCATTTCTTGTTTTGGACCTGCTTACTGTTGCGAATTTTTCCGAATGTGCAATTTCCCGCTTTTGTTCTCGGTCGTTTATCTTCCAGTCCCCTCGTTTAATCATACAATGTGTCAGGATTGCTACTCGCGTTTACTTAATCTAATTCGGCGGGCTTTGGATATATTACGTCTCTTTGGCCGAACTAATTTAAGGCTGATTTTCCGGTCCATTTGACACAGTATGGATTACCAGTTTTACTATTTACAAATTCAGTCTTTGAGGAGGTTTTGATACTCGGCCTGAGCGAGTTCTTACTTCCCCAGTTCCTTCATTGGTTACTTTAACCGTAGTTTGTTCATGGTACTGATTAGGATACCTAGCGGGCGGTTGCGAAGGGCCTGATATCGGTTCTTCGTATTGCTTTTTCGGAGCTTTCTCGGCTTTCTCAAAACTATCAGTCACAAGTCTTTTCTTAGGTCTTCCTAGATCAGGATCTCTTGAGGAGGATGGGGTTACAACGTCCCAAGCCTGTAACTGACGTTGCTTGATTGCCTTAGCCTTCTCCGACAATTTTCGCGCTTGTTCGGCGGCTGAGATTTGAGGGGTTGAATACTGGTAAGTTTCCGACGAAATGTTTTGCGAGTGCAGTCCACTGGGCCCTGCTTCATCCGGGTTAAATACGAATTCTGTCGGTGTTTCTGGTTCCGGCTCTCTTATCATTTCCGGTGCGTGGTAATTTGGGGCAAATGGGTTTGTCGTTTGCCATTGAATTGGCTCTTCGACTATTGCTGGGGCCCTAGTGGCTGATTCCGGTACTTTATACTCCGGTGCAAATGGGTTTAGCCTTTGTTGTTTATCTCTTTTATATTCCTGTAACAATTCAGTAGGAGAAATTAGCATGTATTTTCGAGAGTCTGCAATCTCTGGTTTCATTTTCCAATGATCATGACTGACCGGATTGTCGAAACTTCGCCATTTTTGGTCAAAAGTCAGAGTGGTTGGGAAAATAGCTTGTTCTAGGGTATTGCTCTCTTGTTCGTCTTCGCTCGAGGGATACGCATCATTGGGCGAGATACGGTAAAAATGCCGTGAGGAATTTAACTTTGGTTTTACTTCCTCGGGTATTTCATAATCAATTTCCGGTGAAGGAGTTCTAAAGTACGGAATTCCTATGTCTGTCGGGTGATTGAGATGGATGGGCGAAATATTTTCTTCTACCATTAAATCCGGCTGATTTCTTCCGCGTTTTGGGCTAGAAATGCGCGAAGGGAAGAATTGCATTTGATTTTGTTGCGGCTGTAGGAAGCTTGGAATTTCGATATCTGAATCAAACTGCAAGCTAGGGTAACCGTCGGGGTCAGGTGGAGAGCTTGCGCGTGATTGGGGAATCTGTGATTGGTTGTTTAGAGGGATCGCAACGTTACTCCCGGTTAAAGGTGCACCTGAACTAGCATAATCGTTAAACTCGTCGTTGTCGAAAATGGTTGGCAAAAACAGGTGATGCGGTTTCATGTTTCTCAAGCGGTTTGCTAATATTGGACCTTTCTCGAATAGGGATGAGGTTTCATTTGTTTCCGGTAGGGGTTCGGTTGTCCACGGGCTTTTTTGGTGTGCTCTTTTTAGACGGTTGTGGTGAGCGACGTAAGGTTTACCGGTTTCCGTGTGTCTCAGTTGATAAGTTAGGTCATTTTTCTCTCTTTTTTCAACACGGTAAGGGCCCTTGTATCTGTCCGCTAGCTTCCCATCCTTCTGAATTTCAAGAAATACTAAGTCACCGGGTTCATAAGTGCGGAAATTACGAGCTTTCCTATTGTAGTACTCAGTATGATTATCTTTGGCCTTTTCGAGGTTTTTCCTTACAGTCTCATAGCAGTAACACATTCTTGCTATTATCTCAGATTTAAAGTTTGAATCTACGTTGTAGAATTTTCGGCATCCAAGCATTTCATTTATTGCTGTTTTGGGTTCCCGTAGGAAGAAAACATAATGGCTGGAATCACCTAGCGATTCTCGGTAGCTAGTATTTATAGCGAAGACTACCATTTGGAGGTATTTGCACCAGCTTGTTGGATCATCTTTGCAAACTATGGCCAGACTGTCCGCGAGTGTGGAATGAAATCTTTCTATCGGGTTTGCTTTCGGATTTGCTGCGCTTGTCAGTAAGCGAGTGACGCCTAGGATTTTAAAGAGCTCCGCGTTCAGTGAATGTAGGAAGTTGGTGCCTCTGTCCGACAGGATCGCTGAAGGGAAACCGTATTTACAGAACAACTGTTCTACTAGGGTCTCCGCAATATCTGATGCTTTTTCTCCGTAAAGTGGTAATGCGAACAAGAATTTTGAAAACATGTCAGTGACTGTCAACACTGCCTTGTATCCGCGTTCTGAGGGGGTTCCGGCTTTCCAGATATCCATGCTTAGGATTTCGTAAGGTCTATTTGGGGTTGGGGCTTTGCCAAGAATTTGGATTGGTCTGGTGGGAGTCAACTTTCTTAGGTTACAGCCTGTGCAAGCTAGGATGTATTCCTTTACTTTGCTGTAGGCTCCTGGTCGGTAGAATTCTTCTTTGAATTTATGATAGGTTTTTGCCAGTCCCAAGTGAGCTAAATCTTTGTCATGGATTTGCTTGACAGCTTCTGCAAGCAGGATTAGTGGCAACACTGGTATCGTCTTGATTTCCGCCGATTTGTAAGGTTGGGGTGGCGTATAATACTTGCAGAGTACACCACTTTCATCAACGATAAATTGATCCACGTCTTTTTCAAAGGATTTCAAGTCGAATGGCAAGGTAATTGAGGACTCAACACGGTCTATTAGGTTTTTGCAGAAATAATCGGTCTGTTGGAATTTTCGCAAGTTTTCCAGGCGCAGGGGCGATCTTTTTTCTAACACGGAAACGTCAAGTGAGTCATCAGTATTTGAGCCAGTGGTCAAGCTTTTGGGATGAGCGATCTGAACTGGGGTAAGGTTTTCGGAAGCAGAAGTTTTTTCTTTTGCCGGTTTTTGGGTCTTAGTCGTTTTTTGGCCTTTCTTCGATGGCAATTTTGGTCCTGCCGCATTAACCGCTAGAACAGCTTCCGTTCGTTTCTCCGAGTCCAGAATATCAAGCATGTTCTGCAGTTCCGTCAGGGAAAAAGTTTGAAGCTTCTCTTTTGGTTTTTCAGGTTCGCATGAGAGTCGTGAAAGGAAATCCGGAATTCGGTTGAATTTTCCTGGTAAATAAACGATTTCGTAATCATACTGACTGAGCGTTAAGACCCATCGACTTATTCTTGAGTTTTTCGGTTCGCGCAGGCACTGAAGGTACTGCAACGGCTTGTGGTCTGAGTAGATTCGTATCTTCTTCCCTAAAATATAGTGCTTCCAGGCTTCAATGAAGGTTATTACTGCCAAAAATTCCTGTTCAAGGACCGAATATTTAGTTTGAGCCGAATTCAACGTTCGGGAGCCGTATTCAATGATCCGCTGACCTTTCCCATCCGGATGATAAAGTATTGCTCCTATGCAGTCTTTCGACGCGTCGGTCGCCATCTCGATTTCTAGTTCCGGCTGATACAGGGTTAAAACCGGCGCCGAAGTTATAGCGATTTTCAGAGTTTCAACAGCCTGTACTTGTTCTGGTCCCATGTGTATTTCTGCTCCCTTTATTAGCATGTTAGTAAGAGGTAAGGCAAGTTTGGAATAATTACGGATGAATTTCCGCAGGTATGACGTCATTCCCAGAAAAGCTCGCAGTTTAGTTATGTCAGTTATGGATTTTGGGTCAAAATTTGTTATCGCGCTGATTTTTGCGGGATCTGGCGAAATTTGTATGAAGGAGCAAATCGTGCCAATGATTCCGAAATTTTAGCATTTAAATTCCCAGATTTTAGCATTTAACTCCCACAGAATAGCATTTTAGCCGAGATTTTAGCATTTAACTCCCACAGAATAGCATTTTAGCCGAGATTTTAGCATTTAACTCCCACAGATTAGCATTTAGTTCCCAGATTTTTAGCATTTAACCCCCACAGTTTAGCATTTTGTTCCCAGATTTTAGCATTTAAATCCTACAGTTTAGCATTTAGTTCTCAGATTTTAGCATTTTTTTTAATGCTAATTTCTGTCACTTTTAATGCTAAAGTTTGGCAACGCTGCGCTAAAATACTAAAATCTCGCACAATGGAGTAAATCGTGCCAATCGCGTGATTGGTTGGCTTCTGGATGCGTTTTGTATTACCATTTAGGCTGATTTTGTTCTCAACAGCAACAGCAAAAGATTCAAACTTCTTTGAATGTGTGGTTCTACTAATTAGCAAAGACCAGTTGAGACCACTATAATCCCTTGGATTGGATAACTCCAACGTCACTTAGCTAAACTTGCTTAAAAACTTCTCCAACTAAGGTTACTTCTTGGCGCGGACAAGTATAACCTTGTATGTTGGCAATAAAGAGTATCAATTGAGCTCTAAAACCATAATTTAAGCTCTTCCATGTAATTTTCAACCTCCCTTTGCCACATAGGAGGCTTAAATTGTGGTTTCAAGGTTAGATTGACACTGATATCCACCACTAGTTTATTGTCCGAACAGTCCGAGGTTGCATAGCCATAGGTCTCCTGTACACACTCAGGGATTCTTTTAAACAACAACAGGTCCTCTAATATGCAACTGCCCAGCTAATACTCAACAGTGTCTTACTGGCTAGACACTGTGTATTTTTTAAAACATCAACCCCTCAGCTTTTTTTTTTTTTTTTTTTTTTTTTATTGTTGGTTTCGCTGGACGTGTCAACAGCTGGTGTTGGAGACCGGGTGCTGACGGGAGAACACGCATATTTCCATTAGTATGAATGACATGTAGTGAATTATAAATGTTGTATTTAGTTAAAGAAGTTTTTCCATCCCGTGCATTACGAATTTCTCATCCGGGCTCTGGACATTTTGTTATTTAATTTATTATTAAAATGAACCTGAACCTGAACCTGAACCAGCTCACTTTGAGACCCCTGCTTCATTAGCAGAGGGGTTAAAACATTAACCCCTCTGCTCGAATGGGACCCCTGCTTCATCAGCAGAGGGGTTGCTATTTGAAATAATAGACAGCGCATAGCCAGTAAGACACTGTTGAGTATTAGCTGGGGGGGTTGCATATTAGTTGACCTGTTCTTGTTTGAAAGAATCCCTGAGTGCCTGTACAGTGGATAGACCAGAGATATTTTATCTTCCCAATGCCCGCTAATGCCCCGCTTCATGATATTTTTATGCCCCACATCCAGCACCTGCTGACCAGTTAGGGAAAACAGTTTCTATGCTTACAGGAGTGTTACATGATACCACCACCCTAAATGCCTATTTCTGAGAAATGACTTAAGAAAACAAGATTAAAACTTGAGAAAAATTTCAGTGCAGTATCTCAGATAGGCTATACCACCAGTTTTGCTAAAATTGGTATTTTGCTAAACGATGAATGTTAGGGGCCAGTCATTTGATCTATGATGTTCCTTAATCTACTGCAAATAACCGAATTCCTATTTTCTTGAGGTTTGCAGAATTTTTCTCTGAGTGTTGCTACCATGATCCAGGGTGGTGGTATCATGTACCATAGCCAATTTGCAACAAGTCTGGCCCAAAACATGCCAAATGGTAATAGATGACCTACTAAATATGTCTAGCGGTTAAAAATTTCAAGTTTTGTTCTTTTGGTGGCTCTTCCAGGGGACTGGTGATACCGTGATACAGATGGTACCATGCAACACTCCTGTAGAAGCTTGACTGGACTATGTACTGGCCTGCAACTTAGTTCTATGCTCCTTGTTTAACTACCAAGGGGACACCCCTGACTGCATAATCTAAAATTTCCTTGTATCGATAGACATAAGTCAATATTATCCAGCCATTTCTACATAACTGAGTCTCTTAGCCAACTAGTTTGATAGCCAAATTTATCTTATCACTTAGTCTGTTAGCCAACCAGTTGGCTAGCCATATTTATCTCTAGGAATTTCAACTTTATCCAACTATTGGGCTAGTTTTTCTCTAGGAATCTGAAATTAGTCAACTAGTTGGACCATGAAACGTTTCTCTAGTAAATCTAAACTTTGCTAACTTGTTTGCTAGTAAAATGTTTCTCTAGTAAGTCTAAACTTTGCCAACTAGTTGGATAGTGAAATGTTTCTCTAGTAAATCTAAACTTTGCCAATAAGTTGGACAGTGAAATTTCTCTCGGAGATCTAAACTTTGCCAACTAGTTGGCTAGCAAATGTTTCTCTAGGAAATCTATACGTTGTCAACTAGTTAGCTAGTGAAATGTTTTTCTAGAAAATCATTAAATTAGCCAGCTAGTTGGCTACTGTCTTGGAAGTGTAGCCTATATATTTATTCTAAAATCTATTAATTTCCATCACTAATAACAGCTAGGTAGTTGACTAGAGATATTTTCCCTCAGAGAATCTTTGATTAGTCAACTAGTTGGCTAGTGAATATTTTTGCCTAGGAAGCACCTGCCGTTATTTTTAATATGAATTTTATTCCATGAACGAAGAACTAAGCCATCATCATCCTCATGAGGAAAATCAACATTTCTGTTCCTGACCTGCTCATTCAGTTGGAATCTGGAAAAAAAATTCCAGAGTTGGCTAGACATTTTGGAGTCAGTATCAGAACAGTTTGCCGGAGACTGAAGGAAGCTGGGAGTTCAGTTAAAGATCTGAAAATCTCCGGTTAGTCCCTGTAACTCTATTGGCTAGAAGATTTTTACTAGATAAAGACACCTGAATGGAGATCTGATAATCAGCCTCTAGTGCAAAATCGATACCTAAAGTAATACTTCGCTGAACTTGTTCATCTGGTTACCCATCAGATTTGCAGGCTAGTAGGAACCATTTCTTGCAGCTGTGTCAGTTTGGAAAGTCCAAGAAAATTTGTTTGTCCCTTGTGTTTTTAGTGTCTGTATGTTCACCCACGTGTTTCTGAGTTTGGTTTCAATTTGGTAAATGTAGGCCTATATAGTTCTAAAGAGTTATTTTGTATGTAGCACACCCAAGCACAACGCAGCACTAATAATTCAATACAGTCTGCTTCTTCTGCCCTGTTCATGAGTTGTAAAAATATTCAGAAAAAAATATATCCTCTCTCCATTCGCATAGGTCTTCATCATGTAGTACACCATCCAGGTAGAGTCGCGGACCCCTCACTTCAGATTCCTAGCACTCGCAAGCAATTTGATATGGCCCAAGCCGCAAAATTCCAAGCAAACCCAAATGAGATGACGCAATGACGCTAAAAAATGCACTGCAGGCAAATTTGTTTGCAGTCCAGTAGGATTAGAACATGTTTTCGAATTCCAAGTGAAAGTAAGGGCCATTTAAGCATGGACCTGCCCGTCTGTCTATGTCCACTTCAAATTTCCACGGAAAAAAAAAAAATTGAAACAGAGCATCAATTTACAGTTAAAAAAAAAAAAAAAAAATCAAATGACAGGTTTTATTAATCAGGCCTGTCATTACATCTTCCTTCATTGCTGACTCACAAAGCCGATTTATTGTTATGTGACGCACTGGAGGAAAATTCTTTTCTGTTAAAACACAAAGCACCTTTGCAATAAATTAACAAATTCTTGAAAATATACACCTCAAGCAAATTCAGCCTGAATTTTCTTGAATCGAGAGATGTTGGTACATAACACATCGTGTCGGTTCAGAAACGTCTTGTTAATCCTGAACTATCCTTACTGACTTTTCCCGGGCGCACTGCCAGCGCCCGCTCTAGCTTAATATTTAGGGTCGGGCGCTCTACGAGCGCCCAGACTAACTCAAAGCTTTTGAGCCCCCTCCCCCCCCCCTAGTGACGCCCCTGGTAGTGGCATGCTTATTTGAACGTCTGCTGACAGTAAGATGGAACCCTCCACTAATTATGAGCAGGTCATATCGGTCCTACACTGCCTCAGTTCAAACATCAATACACTTACTTACTTAGAGTTACTTAAAGTTGTTCAGCACCATCAGGCAGTTGGCCTGCCTGTTTGATGCCCTCTGTTTGTTTGATGGATTTGTATGTGGTTGATCTTGTAGTTATGTTGACCATTCACTTATTAACTCTGTTTTTGAAGCTGTGTTTGGTGACTGGATGGCATGTTCAGGCAGCTTATTCCAAGTGTCGACTGCTCGCGTTGAGAAAGTTGAAACACATAAATACAAAATTTTTTGAATATAGTTGTTCAGTTCTGCATGAAAAATAGTAAAATCTAAAAAAATAAACAAAAAAATTTGAATGTCAAAGATGTAATTGGCTTCTTGCAGAACCAAAGGAGAATATCTGGGCCAAGGGATATATATGGGTTCTCCTTTTAACAATGGTAATGTCAGGAATATAGGTTTTCTAGTTAACAACCATTTGGTAAGCAGCAAACTCAGCATAATTTTACCAAATATTTGTTTTATTATGTTTACAAATTTCTGTGAGCGAGATATTGTCTCTATATTTCTAGCAGTCGTCCGTCAAAATTGAAATTTCGTTAACCATGACTAACGCATATGCATGTGTACTATCACCGCCATATGAATGGTTTTGTCAATTACAGATCAATGCCTTGATGCGCTGGTTTCATCAGTTGGAGAGCAATACCCCCTGTGGGGTCGTAGGATGGTTGAGGGCCATATGCGAAGCAACTTCGGACTTTCGGTCTCAGTTAAGAGGATACAAGAATCCTTAAAACGGGCACAGCCGATACTTTCTGCTCGCCGTTCTCGGCGTCGTTTGCGCAGGCGTGTCTACCATGTGCCCCATGCAATGTCGCTGTGTCATATTGATGGCAACCACAAACTTATCAGGTTAGAATCTCGACTGCAATTAAGATCAATTTTGTTATAATTATACTCTGATTATACTGTTTAATTCTGACATTACTTAAAGCATAAAATCGGATCTTCATGTATTTGGAACCATGAGGTGCTTCAAAGTTGAAACCATGCAGAAGATTATCAGTATAATAAACCTTTTTGCTTAAATCTGTAATAACTGTTATCCGATATATGCTATAGTAAGTGATAAGGTCACCGTCATGCATATATACTAGATGTGTAGAGGTGTTACTAGCCAAAATGTTGGGGTGGGGTTACCGACTGGCTAGTCATTGTTCAGACTGTTTTTGCAGAAAAAAAGACTGCTGGAAGAAGAAACGACTGTCATGACCAAAATTCGACTGATTTTAAGAACAAGAGCTACGAGCTCATATGGCACTTGTTACGAGTAGAGGGTTCAGGAAAGTGGATAAGAAGCTCACAATACACACGCCATCCAAAAATACGGTTCGGACCTACTAATAATATAGGTTAATTCACTCAAGTCTGAACGTTCCGGCATGCCCTCCGATCACGTGGGGTAAATGAATGTTCTAACCTCCAAGTTTCTCGGCACAATAAATCCACTCGCTTGATATTTAGACGTGCCGCAAGATTTCCGGTACCTCCCTCCAACTCTCCTTACCACGGCTGAATCTGGTTCGGACTCTTGAAGTCTTGAATGGACCATCTGACGCATCTTCTCTTACCACCTCTTTCACTTTTTCACCTCTTTCACTTTTAACATCTCATTGACAACAGCTTCAGTTGAATGCGGGTGTTTGTGTTCACTTTAGCAATTAGTCTGTCACCATCAACCGGGCCTCACCTTTGCCTTACACTCCCTTTGTTTATCATTGCTTCGCCTTCGTTTCAAGAACTGAAAACTAAGAATACCTCCAGCAAGCACTCTTTGCTTTACATACACATAACCTTTGTGCTTATTCTTAGACAGTTAGACTTGATTGATCCCCACTGTACTTCAGACATACTGTAGCGTCAAGTTTGTGAAATAAGTTTATTCTACTCTTACTCTCTACCTAACAGTTACTCTACTCTTATATACCCGTCTTTTTCTTTATGCGGGGGGGGGTTTCGCTGGGGGGGTTTTCGCCTAGACCCAGACAGACATTGCGATCTTGTAGGGATCTTAGAGCTTACGCATAGGATCCCAAAAAGCTTACGCATGAGACCCCAAACAGGGTAAAATTCTTGCCGATTCAATCTATCTTACTTTATTTCAGATGGAAGTTCGTTATCCATGGCATGATTGATGGTTACTCTCGAATGTTTGTCTTTATCAAGTGCAGCGACAACAATCGCAGCCAGACGGTTTATGACGCCTTCAGGGCCAGTTGCCAGTGTTACGGATTGCCAGATAGAGTTAGGGGTGATCACGGAGGAGAAAATGCCCGTGTTGCAGAGGCGATGCAGTTCTTTCAGTCGCCGTCAGCATTTCTGAGGGGAACTAGCCAGCAGAATCAGCGAATAGAAAGGTAGGCAGTACAGATCTTTAGGTTGTTATTTGTCATATTTAAAGGGGGGTAGAGGTGTTAGTGTGTCTGTCATACTAGCATTTTGCGGAAAGCTCTGAATGGAAAGGCTAAAAAAAGAGTCGAAACTGATATACTCACATCTCTGCCGGCGTTGTTTTTGGGGGATCCCAAAACGTAAGTGACGGATACCTATGATTTCGTAAAATTTGTCCGTCTGTTAGTACGATAACTCTCGAAGGGATATTTTGTTCAAACTTGGTGTGAGGATCCTTTGGGTCAAAGTACAGGTCAAGTTCGTGGATGGGCCCCCTAGCCCTATATTTAGGGGTAAGGGGGTTTCAAATTAAGGGGCGAAACAAAATGTTTTTTAAATGCTAATAAGATAGTCGATTTACTGAATCCAAATCTGAAATTTATTTTTTCGCCGGAAATTTTTTTGTCCGGAATCTAGCCAAAACCGGAAATTTGTGGAAGGTAAATGTTGTTCCTGGATCGATGTAGGGGTAAAGAGACATATTGAACCCGTTTTTCAACTTCGCTTTCTTACCAGAGATGTAGTTCGACCGGGAAACGGCCAAAACCGGAAATTTGGCGGAAAGTAAAGGTTGTTCCTGAAGCTGATCAGAGTGTCGATATTGGGGTGAGGAGACATGATAAATCCGTTTTTCAACTTATATTTTCTTACCGGACAAGCAGTTCACCCGGAATCCAGCCAAGACCGGAAATTTGGCAGAAGCAGAAGTTTTCTCTGAAGTTGATTAGGGGTTCGATTTGGGACGTCAAATCCATCTACCTGCTTTGTCTTCCGCTTGGTTGATACTACCGACGGAATATGGTGAAAACTGGAAATTCGGGAGGCATCATGTTATGTCGATCTTCGCATATAAAAGTTAAATTCAATTTTGAAGTCGTATAGAGCTTTGATTTGCATTGCGATGTAGAAGTACATTTTCAAGAGGTTATTAGGGATGTATGTTACCATGTTTACGGAGTCTAGCGTAGATTGGAAACCTACAAGACCCGATTATCTGGACCAAGAAGTCCAAGAAACATTTCATTCTTTGGGATCACATCGAACCTTTGGTCTTGTTTTTAAACCAGGGAGGGGCGATGGGAGCGATCCCATCCTAGGCGGGCTTAGAAGTCCTGTTTTAGCTCTGTTTGACAGTAAGTATGCATGAATTTGCCAACACCTCAAACTAAAACCATTCCAAGATGAACACTGCATTCTATGAGCAGTGTCTGATCTATTGAAGCGTTTTGCCTGGGCTAAGTTTGGCCGTAGACATTGATTTTTTGGTACGTATGAGAGAATTTATGAGCTTTAAATATTGGAGGAGATAGAAGAAGCGTCAACAAATTACCGCTTGATCCGCGCCTATTTGTATCGAAGGTAGTGCTTGCGCTGATGCAGTGGCTGAATCTGAACTCGATGCAAACGCTGTTTTTTTTAGGGCCTGGTTGGACATCAACAATGTGACCTCTTGGGTGAAGGAGAGGCTTCTCGCGCTCGAAGAAAATGGCCAGTTAGATGCTGAACTATGTTCCGACTTGGTTGCTGTCCATACAGTTTACACGCCTGTTATCAACCGAATGCTTGACGAAGCAAGGCATGCTTGGAACGAGCACAAAATATCTGGCACTCGTGGACAATCTCCCAGTAGCCTGTACAGCTCTTCTCTTGAAGCGAGAACTTCTCCAATTTCTTATCCTACTGAGGTATGTATGTTTACATAAAAAGGTTGCATATTGGACTGAGACTGATCTTTTTTGGGTGGGGAGATCAACACGATCCCACATTTTTTATTCAATCCGATAGCTGCTTGAAGCGAACGCCAGACGAGCTTTTAGCTCTTGATATTATCACTTTCGCACATTGCAAAATCCTCTGTATGGATACAGCTTATCCTATTATTACATTAACTGGAGTAGATTATTAACCTGATTACAACAAACCGCCAGAAAGGCGTTGGACAGTATTGTATTATGCTTGATTGTTGCGATTTTGGGAAGACTATATACGAGTAGCAGAATCTGATGATTTACCCCTCCTACTCCATAGCTACCTTCTGTCTTTCTTTCAGGAGGATTTTAGAGTTTTTGAAGCCGACAATCCGCACTTCGACCCAACAGCTCAGGGTGTCTTTGTTGAAGTCCCCCGCATGCACCTCACGACAGAACAGAAACTTGCCATTGAAGGGATTCTGAAATGTTATAGTGACGGCGAAGTATCTGATTATGAGGCCTACATTGCGGTTCGCGAGCTGCTTTAGCTATTTAATGTCTAAATTTAATGTAGATGCCATCGCATTCAAGGACACCTGAATGAAGAGTACCAAGTATCATCCCTATCTGTAAGACTTCTGTTAACATTGCCAAGCTATGATTTTTGCTCCATTTTGCGTCTGTCCTTATTTCATTACCGAACAATTTTAGAAATGAATAAATGTCTCCAATCAACCCTTCTTCTGGAATATTTTTTAACCAGTTAAGCCCTAACATATATCTAGAAAAAATTCCAATACGATCCGGCCAGCGCTGTACAAGATTTGAATGAATTGCGCTTTTTGTCTTGGAGTGAACATGTGCAAACCTCCAGAAACGAACATCCCTATTTTGAAAACGTCACGCTCAGGAGAAGAATGTTCTCCTTGGCCATGTCTGTAAAAGCATTCTCCATGGTATGTTCAAGTATGGTTTCATTGTTCAGGTGTCCTTTAAAGTATACAAACACTGACAGCCAAACGACAACTGATATTTAGATATCGTACATCGCTCGTTCTGCGTTGTTCGGAGGTTTTTGCTGATAACAGTCACGTTGGTTCGAATTGAAGTTTTTCTAGTAAAACCACAAGTTGTAAATTTGCCTTATTTTTGTAATTTTAGTGTCGAAATGGGCGCAAATGGCTATGTTTGAAAAAAACAGGATCTCGTTGTTCTTGCAGGCAAAAAAATTCTCCGCTGTGGAAGTCTCGTATGGTTTAATAATAAAGATTAGTTTAGAGACGACGGTTTCTTTGGTTGAAATTTGACTAAGTCCAAAGTCGGGTCAGGATCCCGGTTTCTTTGGTGAAATTTAACAAAGTCCAAGAAGGCCGATGATTGGCTCTTGGGCTGATTGCTCCGCCTTGCTGGCGGAGTTAGGGCGACAAGTGACAGGTTTTGCTTGGCCCCGCCCTGTGGGAGGAGCTACACGGTCAAACGGCGAAAAAACCGAAAGCAAGCGAAGGGCACGGCAAACACGATCTTTATTCTCCATAAATCAACATTTAACTAACGGTGAAGTAAATCGATGGAGATTTTTTCTTTTGGGACAGATCAATGGGTCTTTGTGCAACCTTTTCCCGGCTTCTTTTCCGGTTTGGAGTCATCGAGGGGTTGCCCACTCTCGATTTGAGTGTACAGCAAGTGTCCGGTCGGTGCCGGCACCGGCTAAAACAAGCCGGCACCGGTTGTCACGTGTCAAAACATAAAAATAAGCATTTTTAGAAGCGTCTGAAAGATGAATCACCTAATTTATTGTCGGCACCGCCTATTTCGGCTGGTGCCGGCCGGTGCCGGGATGGGGTGTACAGCAGGTGCCGGGGAGTGGGTATCCCCTCGGGAGTTATAAGCGAGTGGGACCAATATTTTACACCAGGTACTGTCCATTGCTGGAATGAATTTAATTAGCTAGCACTCTGGAATTCTCTAAGAACTAACCTTTCAGAGTCCGATAGAAGTCTTCGTCTTCAAGCACTTGCCGAAAATAAGCCTGTGCTGTCGATTCCGCTTCGGACGATGGCGGATCAAAAAGAAACAATTAAAGATTCTTCCTTAAATTTCCGATTGTGTGAGCTTCTTCTCCGAAAATCGATCGGAGTTAAAGCTGGTGATGTGATTTTATTCTGGACGCGGCTGCTTCTGTTCGATTGGGTCGTCGAAAGAATACAGAAGAAGTTCCCACAAATCAGATATTTAAGGAAGAATCTTTACATTTTTTTCACCAAGTTCATCTTCCAGCTTGAGCGGCTTGAGCCTAAAGAGGATCCTTGCCAAGAAGGGCCGAAATTTTGCTCTAATAAAATGTAGTTGACGTATCCGTTTTGCATCGTCAGATGAACATAGTATGTTTGGTAATAATACTAACGGCCTTTGGGGGGTGGGGCTAAAACGTCGATTGACAACGGTAATGAAATTCATTTCGAGAATAAAAATGATAGTGCAGTTCTTCCCTTGGCATTGGCTGTCTTGTCTGTAAAAAAGATGTTATAAGAACACACAATCATTTCAATATTTATTCATCAAAATGTATTGGTAAAAAATCAGGTAGCATCGAATCAACTGGAAAAACTTCAGGTAGCTTCTTCGAATCAATTACGCAAAAGCACATATGCACCAGGTTATGGTCAAACCGGCAACAAAAGAACATAACAGACAAATACTATGCATCAGTAAATCTTTTGCAACTAAGGGCCGAAACAAACGAGTCGCGAAAAGCGTCATATGAATCGCACTTCAAAGGGAGCTCCAGCTCCTTATTGCATGTCCCTGCAAAAGGGTAATCACTATCACTGTACCCGACACTGACTTGCCCAGTGGGGAAGAATGAGCCGGTTAAGAAAAACAACAGTTCGGCATATGCTTTGTCACGACCTGTAATATAAAGGCTAAAATAGTTTCTCTATGTACCCAAGTGTCTCTATGTACTGTATGTCTAGTTTCTCTATGTACTCAAACTGTCAAACAGCAGTGCCGAATTTACTAGCTTTGGCATGCTAACGTGTGGTAGCACTCCAACATATGCAACCGAGAAATGAAGACTTTTCCACAGGGGCGTCGCAAGGGGGGGGGTCCCTAATTCTTGTGGCACGCATAAGTGCTCAAGGGCTTAGCAGATCTGGATGAAATTTTACAGGTAGGGTAAGTATGTGTGCCCTAAATATGTCATTTTGTGGTCCGAGTCCGATCCGACAACAGTGGGAGGGAGGGGAGGGGGTTCCCCTAATTCCTGTGGTGAAGTACAGGTGACCTAGATGTGCCATTTCGTGGCCCGAGCTCGATCCGACCATAATGGGGGAGGAGGAGGGGGGCCCCTACAATTCTTGTGACATGCATAAGTGCTCATGAAGTTGGTGGATCTGGATGGAATTTGACTGGTAGTAAGTACGGGTGCGCTATACTGCGCTACCTAGACACTAGCGTATATTAGGGGGAGGGGGCCACAGGGGCGATGTCCCCCCCCACCCCCCCGAAATTCTTGAAAAAGGGGTTTTTAATGTTAAAAACGTAATGTTTTGCCATAGGACTGAAGAGAAGAGGATGCAGCCTGAACGTTTCTAATTCGGCGTCTGTTCTTCAATCATACGGGTCTTGTTGCACAAAAATACATGAATAAAGGTACCGAAGACGGGCGGGAGAACTTCATCTCCGAATATATATTCTATATTAGTTTTTATTCGCTAGCGTGAAATGCAGACTCGGATCCCAAGAAGCCTTATTATGCGAGTTGGTAGCAATAGTTTGTGGCAGAAATAGTATATTTCCGGAAGTGAGTTCTAATTAGCCAGCATTCTCTACAAATTTTACTAACTCACCTTTCAGAGTCTGAAAAAAATCTTCATCACCAAGTATCTGTTTGAAATAAACCTGGGCTCTTGACTCGGCTTCGGTTGACGGGGCATCGAACAGGAACAATGCTTCAATTTCACTCTGTGAAATAGACTTCGGGGATAGCCATTGGACTGCCTTTTCACGGAAACTCTACAAAGACGAAAGAGAGATGTGACGTACAAACTATCAAGATTGGACGGTGCACTGTTTTGTATAGTTAATTCAAAAGACAGTTTGGTTTCAAGGGTAATTTCAGCCCCTGGGGATAAATTCAACAGCTTTTCCATTAACAAATAAACGGTCTTCACTATCTCACCCACGTCGCAGTAGTGTGACACTGCGCCGGAAGGTGGTTAGAAGAAACAACGCTTTTGATAGGAAAACTGGTTGAACGTCCATTCTTCCATTGAGATATTGTTGATATACCGGAGATATACCGGAAGAAACAGGGACCTTTTGTCGAAAGCCCCCCCCCCCCCTGCACCCCTATATAGAGCAGAAGGCTCGATCCGCCCCTGGGTGAAATATGCTAACTGAATTCTGAACTGCAAAGAAATACTAAAGAGAGCATTAATAGAGTTCAGGCAAATCACGAAAACTGAAGAGAAACAGCATATACTTTCAAACGCAGATTGGCTTCAATACGTCGAATTCCTCCGCATAATTCGAACCAGGATTATATTTTCAGTGATCGATCGTGTCGTGGTAAGAATCAAGCTCCAAAACACTCGGTGAGCATACAGACAGATTCAGCACAGTTGATTACACTTGCTAACACTACCAGTTAACTTACTTGAAGAAAATCCAAGACTTTTGTTCGCTTCAACCCATTCAAAAATCCTCTAATGGCTTTATGCTTCGAGGTAAACAAAATGTGTTCTACCATCTCATCTACGATGTCAACACGCCGCTCCTCTAGGATTTTATCACGCGATACTCCACACAGTTGGATGATCTAAAAGGATACATTCTGAAATGACTGATCCAGAGTTAAGAACTAAAAACATCACCGTTACAATAGGGATACACCTCCCAAGGGGCGTCACTAGCCAGATTCCCAGGGGGGTGCGAGGGCTCCCACCCACTTATGCTTTTCTTCTGTATAATCAAAAATTGCGACCGTCTTCATGATACGCTTTGAAAACGTGCGAATTTCCAAGCGTGAACATTTTTAAGTAGCGCTTTATAGCCTAACTGTTTTCGTTGGACATAGAAAAAAAGTCTATAGAGCGATGACCGTTTGCGCCCAGTATTCGGCCGAAGGGCGGATTTTTTTGCATGCTTTTTGGTCCTTTGAGGGATTTTTAGCACTGCAGTCAGAATTAGGCATAGGCCGTGAGGTCGAAATTTTTTCGTGATGTTAAATTAAATTTTATGCCATAAGACTGAAGAAAAGAGGATGCTGCCTTAACGTTTCGAATTCGGCGTCTTTTCTTCAATCATATGGGTCTTGTTGCACAAAAATACATGAATAAAGGTACCGAAGACGGGCGGGAGAACTTCATCTCCGAATATGTATTCTATATTAGTTTTTATTCGCTAGCGTGAAATGCCTACTTGGATCCCAACAAGCCAAGCATCCGATCCGCTGATCGAATGTTAAATTGACCTAAGTACCTAAGCAATCGGTACTATCGTGCTATCAATCTGGAGGCCCAAACCTGTGGAATATGGGGAGAAACTGAATTTTCTTTGTTTTCCCCCGAATTTGGTAGGAGACGCCGCCCGACTACGCTATAGTAGCTTTCAGATTGACGCTTCAGATTTCACTGGAACAGTATTTCCAGTAAAGTAAGTGCCATATGCCGGTTTGCAAAAAGTCGGTCGGTTTTGCCTTTTCGGTACTTTAAGGTTGGCTAGTTCAATAATGCGAGGTAAGCTCGCACAAGCTACTAGACACTACTGACAATTCCCGTGGAAATACATTCGTGTGGCACAGATTTAGTTTTTCTTGCTGTTAGAACTCAGGCTTGAATTAAGTGCCAAGAAAGAACAAGAGGGCGAGCTTCCGATTCGCGTTCGAACCAATTATCATAACAACCCTCATGTACCAGGAAAGTAAAACAATAAAAAACAGCAACCAAAGCTTCCGATTTCACTCCCACTTTTCATTCACCTAACCTAATTTCACCTAGCCTAACCTAACGAACGTGCTACCGGGCGCTCACAGGGAGGACAGCGCCCTGTTAGCTCCCTTCATCACTTGTTTGATTGACTGGCCACTCTGCTAGCGTCTTCTTTGCCTTTTTTTTTACTTGGCCAGTCGGCGGGGCTTTGGCGGAGACCTTCACAGGGGCAAAATATTTGAAAGGTGTTTATAATCAAAATAATTATCTACAATTAGCATGATTATGAGTGGAGCAGGTCATTTTTACGCTACTGACAGCTAAGACGACTCTTGTGTCACTTTCGAGAGGACTTGCACGGGTGCCGTTGCCAAACCTTTACTCAAGGATTTACCTTGTTTATCGGACGTTCCGACTTAAACTGCCCCTACGTCCATTCAGCCAGAAGCGACTCCCATATTAAGTTCTTACTCCTGTTATTTTTTCTTGGGGAAGCTTTTAGCAGACAAAACTTTTACGATCTCTAGTGCCGTTCTGAGGTAAAGTATAGGCCTACGCAAAGTGCGTAAAAGTATGGACTTCAAAAGTGCACTTGTCAAGTTTCCAGTCTACAAAAGAAAAAAATGCAGTATCATGGTAGAAAACTATTCTTACCTTTAAAGCATCTTCATCTTCGTAAAGGAAGATACTATCGTAGTCACGCGGATCATCGGAGAGTAGCCTCTTCATCGCTACTGTTTCACTCGTCTCAGGCAAGTAATGCAGTAGCTTGACATAGTCGGAATCGACTGGATTCTCTGCTCCCTCACGAGTCAAAATCCGGTTCGCTGTTCCCTTACTGAGGTAATGGAATGGAGGACCGTCGTGTATGAGAGAATACCCAACTGATATACCGACCGCCTCCATCAAGTGTTCATCGGTCGTCATAAAGGTGTAACCGTCCAGCGTCGGTTGGAAATATCTCTTCACAGCTTCCATATAAAACTCAGAAATGAATTCTCTGAGCGGACCACCAGCATCAATTCCAGGTTCATCTTGAAATCGTAGAAATGGGCTACTGAACATGGCAACCTGGTCTTTTTTAATTTTTTTAAAAAAAGCGAGACCCATGTCAAACAACAAGTCCCTTTCTATTGTAAGACGATGGGTGCGATGTAGCAGTGTCTTGTCTCTCAGCGATTCTAGAACTGAGTCCCAAGTAAGAGTAGATGGGTCTAGTGTTATAACAGTAGAGGGTGCAAGTCTTTGAACTTGGCAATTTTGAGAATGAGCTATCAACTCAATTATTTCAAACACTGTGCCACATTGTGGACATTCGTCCATGTCATCTGGTAATGTGGGAGGATTTGATACTCTGCTATTTGTGCTAGTACCTGCAACTGAGGTAAGTATTGACACAGCATTAGTCTGCTGTGCAGCACTATTCGACACTAAGATAGCTGGAACAGGAATAGGAGACACCGACAAGGTACTGCCAGTGAGGTGTCCTACAGTCAGAATCGGATTTTGATAGTCCTCCATATCATCTTCGGGGATGCAGTCAGCAATATGCTGTCTAAGCGCAGTAACAGCGATTTCTGAATTGCAATGGATGCACTTTTCTTTTGGCTGCTTTACACTAGGTTCGACACTAAGGGGAACCAATGACAGCTTATTTTGAATCGGTCTGATATAGATGGTGCTACAACATTGCTCTTTTAGAAGTCGAGTTGTCCATCCATCGGGAGAACGACATAACATCCAACATAAATCCGAATTTCGGCCTTTTCCAAGTCGGCCGAATTCATACCCACCAGCTCCTTGTAGCTGCGGATATGCACTTTTTAGAACCTGATCTAGTTCAAAAGCATCCGCATTGGCATCTATGTCCAAATCCCGGAATCCCAGGCCAGCACTCTGATACAGGTCTCTCCTGGACGGTGCCTTGCAATCGGTCTTTTTTGCCAGAAGAAAAAAGTTCAGTCGGAGGGTTGTCTTCCTCCGTTTCGAATCCATAATCTGAAAAAAGAACCGGTTGAAAATCCATCCTCCAAATTTTGTCAAGGGGGCACGCTTGTGCCCTTTTTAAAGATGCGCAGGCCTACCACGACAATGTTAACCGATCTCCAGTTTTAGTGGTCCAAGAGGGAAGCAAGCAGAATTTCATCCCCATCCGACTTTTCCTTCATTGGGAAAATCTGGCGTCAAGTTTCGACCACCTTTAACGTAGTCCGACCAGGTTCAAATTCACAACTTAATATCCCATAGGTTCCAGGATCTTATCCTCGATTCGATAACCCTTCCCTATTTTCCAGAAAACGTGCATAGCCACTTAAACCTTGAATTCCCCATGTTAAATTTTGGAAATGGGGCGAGTGAATGGATTGAGACAATCTTCTACATAAAAATGATCATCTTCATGGGGAGAAACTGATTTAGCATGTGCTAGAAATTTTCCTGTTAGAATATTCAATGGCAACAAAAGTTCTGAGTCAGTAAATCAGTGAATTGTAAATAACAAACGTCGTCTATGAATTTTCATCTAACTAGAAATGTATATCCGCTCTAAAAATCCCGAAAGAGTGGGAGAATTCGTATTTTTTTTCAGCTATGACTAGATCTTCATTTGCCATGTCGCCCTTTCGACAACAATCGAGTCAAACATACTATATTATACAGGAATTGAGTTGTGCTCGACCGAAAACAGCATCTGGATGAAACGTTTGGAAGAATTGGCCCTGACAAAATTCCACAATGCAACAGACGTACTATGCTGCCTCTATTCAGTCTTTGCCTAGAAAATGCAGTGAAGTCAGTCAAGTCAGAAATCGGTTGAGACTATCGGATGTCCGAAATTTGGTAGTGTCACAGTTCTGAGATTTTGTAAAAATCTGTCAAAAGTCCGAAGATAGGCTGAGTCCCTCTGAGGACCAAAATTCTGCAAGTCAGTAAGTAGTAGTAGTAGTAGTAGTAGTAGACAGGTTTAATAGAAAAACTTGGCAGCTCCGTAAAGTTCAGAGCATAGTAGAGTAGGCCTAACTGAATTCAGAATCAGGCTCTGAGTTAAGTTTACACCATTGCAGGTTAAAAGTGTTTTTCACGCATCTTAAAGGGGAACTCCAGAATTAAACCAAAAATTCGTCAGAGACCCGAACTAGGTCAAGAAAATCCATTCCTGAAGTCACGAGCCGATCCATCGATTATTAGAGGAGTTACAGGCGACGAAAGCGGACTCGAGTGGCAACCTTGCTAGGACCACTTGGCGGTGTTGGCCAAACGCTCTGGGGGCATAAAATCTAAAGTCCTTCAAAACGTGTTGGACTCCATGCGAATTCGGTTGGGATCTTATCTTGCAAACCTTTATAATTTGCACAGTACATTAATACTATCAGTAGCGCCAAGACTTCAAAGAAGTGACACACACTCGAATATGAGCAGATGCGGTAATTCGGATCCCTACTGAAACTTGATTGGTCGCTGTCCAATAGTCCTTTGCTCTGATTGGTTGTTAACCAGCGCTGGCTCTGTTTTCTAAACCCGCCACTGCGTAATTTACAGACGACTAAGGCCCGTTTCTGAAACATGGGAAGTATAGCTCTTGTCTCTACTGTCAGTATTTATGTACTGTGATAATTTGATTCTGAAGTTGTCTCGCTCAAAGTGATATTTATCTATGAACAAATCGTTGAATCGGAATATTTGACGACTGACTACTTTGCTTTTACTATTTATAAAATTCTCTACCAAAATAAACGGAATGATTCATCTGCACATCACTTTAAGTACACTTGCAAATAATAATGCACTAATTCATTATTTTATAACGTTACTAATTCACGACTTATTTCTGTTTCTATGTCATTTCAAGCGATTAATTTGAATAAATAAATCTACTGGTGGACCATTGTTTTCTAGAGAAAAAAGTAAATTGCGATGCAATTTTAAGCAGTAATATGGACTCTCCTATTCATTCTCTATTAGAACAAGACCAAAGGTTTCGATGGGATCCCAAAGGTGAATATTTAATAGACTTCCTGATAAAGATCATAGGGCAATATTATGTATTTACACATATATATATATATCTATCAAATATAGAAATTTTCTGGCTGGATTCCGGGTGAACTAATTGTCCGGCGTCAAAACAAATTTCAGATTTGGATTCAGCATGTCTCCCTACATCTAAATCGACTATCTTATTGGCATTAAAAACATATTTTTTTCGTCCCTTAATTTGAAACCCCCTCCTTCACCCCTAAACATAGAGCTAAGGGGCCCATCTATGAACTTGACCTGTACTTTGACCCAAAGGACCCTCACAACAAGTTTGAACAAAATATCTCAACCCCTTTGAGAGTTATTGTGCTAACAGACGGACGGACGGACAGACAGACAAATTTTATGAAGTCATAGGTATCTGTCACTTATGGTTTGGGATTCATTCATTCATTTATTTTTTACTACACATTTAATACACAGATGTAATAAGAGACAGGGTCCCCTGAATGTTTCAATCTCTGGAGAAGAAATGGTGTATAAATAATAATTACCGTCTTTGATTTCTCGAATTTATGATAGTATTTTCAAGCCTCTCTAAGCTGCAGTGTACAGGGAACCTATGCAACCTCTGACATGTATAACCTCGTACGTTGGTGATAAAAAGTATCAATCCAGCTTTCAAACCATAGTTTCTAAGCTCTTCTGTGGGATTTTCAACCTCCTTTGCCACATAGGAGGCTGAAATTATTATTTTTAAGGTAAGATTGACACTTTTATCACCACCAGTTTCTTGTCAGAACTGTTAGAGGTTGCACAGGTCCCCTGTATACTCAAATCCATGCACCATGCATGAAATCCCAGGTACAGTACTCAAACGTCTAGCACCAAGGCATGGTGCTAGACGTTTGTGCACCGTGACTGAAAAGGGGCTAGTGTCCTAGACTGGTCGCCCGTGTTTCACACCCGTTTTCCCATTAAAAACCCCGTTTTCAAGAATTTTTTTGGGAATCATCACCCCTGACACCCCCCCCCCCAATATACACTACTGACCTTAGGAGAAGAACTGGAACTGCTGCTGCCACTTGCAGCTGTTCTCTGTGAGGACACTTCCAATAATGCAGCTGCCTTCAGGCGGGCAGCCTGGCTAAGGGACATCCCACCACCTACAGCAATGATCTGGGGAGGCGACATTCTGCCTACCATTTGAACAGTCGTATCTTCGCTGAATGCGCATGGCACATTAAGCCTTAGGCAAATTGCTCTCAAAGCCATGTTCAACGCTCACTTTGAATCATTTGCTAGTTGCCGATGTAGCTGATACATACCAGCCGATTCACATGAAAACGCATCCAGAAGCCGACCAATCAAGCGATTGGCACGATTTACTCCATTGGGCGAGATTTTAGTATTTTAGCGCAGCGTTGCCAAACTTTAGCATTAAAAGTGACAGAAATTAGCATTAAAAAAAATGCTAAAATCTGAGAACTAAATGCTAAACTGTAGGATTTAAATGCTAAAATCTGGGAACAAAATGCTAAACTGTGGGGGTTAAATGCTAAAAATCTGGGAACTAAATGCTAATCTGTGGGAGTTAAATGCTAAAATCTCGGCTAAAATGCTATTCTGTGGGAGTTAAATGCTAAAATCTCGGCTAAAATGCTATTCTGTGGGAGTTAAATGCTAAAATCTGGGAATTTAAATGCTAAAATTTCGGAATCATTGGCACGATTTGCTCCTTCATAAATTTGGCCCTCGCTAATCACATGGCCTAGGTACGATATTTTCCTTTTCAAGAAGAAGCATTTTGAAGCTTTTAGTTTCAGTCCGGCATCGTGAATTTTAGTCAAGGTTTGTCTGATAACTTCCTTGTGGCTCTCGAAGTCCTTGGAAAAAGCGCAGATATCATCCATGAATAAACAGATATTTTTGTTTAGTAATCCACGAAAGATTTTTAGCATAAGCTGGACAAAAATTCCTGGCGAAGTTTTTAATCCGAAAGGTAATCTTTTGTACTGGAAAAGTCCCATAAATGGTACGGCAAATGCTAATTTTGGCCTGTCTTGTTTTCTCACTTTTATTTGGTAGAAGGCCTGAAACAAATCTAGAGTGCTGAAAATGCAAGCACCGCCCATGGCTTGAAGATTATCTACCGTTAGTGGATTTGGATTGCTGTTGCCCTTTAAGACCGTATTTAGGTGTCGGAAATCTGTACACATGCGGAGCGAGCCATCTTTCTTTGAGACGAGAACCACTGGGAAAGACCAAGGCGAGGATGATTCCTCAATCAAATCGAGATCCATCATTTCATTTATTTTGCTTTCGACCCAAAATTTGTGCTGATGTGGCAGCTTGTATGGTCGTATCGAAATGGGTTCTGTATCACCAGTATCAATCGTGGCTTCTAACAAATTTGTACAGCCGATGTCTTTTTCGTCCCTAGCGAAGCTCCATCTGTGCTCCCAGAGTAAAGATCCGAATTCTTCCTTTTCTTCTTCACTTTTTGCTTCATTTAAATCAAACTGGGACAAAAATGCCTCTTTTGACATTCCGTAGTCTTCGTCTGAAGCTTCAGTTTCGGTTCTCTCATTATTCTGAATAGATGCTATTACGTCCGGAATTAAAATTTCGTCTTGTCCGTCCGTAAAAATAGTAGCTGTGCCGATAGGTCCTGCCGGCAGTTTCACTGGGTGGTTTTGGCCATTCAGAATTTGTATTTTTCCCCGTCCATTTTCAGCCGATATCAGTTGGTCGTCAATTATGACTTTTGAGTAGCCTTCGAGTGGGAAACTTTCGATTATAAAATCGCCAGTAGCTCTACTGTTTGTACCTGAATTTTCGTTGATCAGTCTAACGCTTACAGTTGAATTTTTACCCGCGGGGATTGTGGTCCGCTTTTCCAGTATTACAAGCAATCTGGTTGTGGGTCTTTCACGGTTATTTTCTATTTCCTTTGGAGCTACTGCAACGTTTGCGATTAAGCGCGGCTTAGGACTGGTATTTTTATCGGAAGGGGCGGGCTTTGGTTTTTGGCTTGTTATTCCAATTTCCGATTCGCGGCTAAGTTTGGGGGTCGTCCGGCTGATGTTATTCAGTGCTTCAATTATTGACTGTATTTGGGCGTCTCTATTTGGGATTTTGGAACGCGTGGTCGTTGAAAAGGGAACACGAGTTCCTCGGTCGTCTATTGGCATTTGCCTTGTGATTGCACAAGCAGTTTGGATTGTATTGATCCCTTTTTGCCGATTCCTTCGCTGGCTGTTCCCGTAGCGGCCGTAGTCTGTCCAGGGGGGAACTCTCTCCAGACCGACCGGCGCCTGAAAATGTTGATTATTTGGCCGGTCGTGGTTTGCTCTTCCGAAGTTTCGTCGACTTTGCTGATTTTCCCGGTAAACGTTATTCACAAAGACTAATGTTTTTTGGTAGCCTTTCGGTCTACTTGGAGGCATTGGTTTGTCTTGTCTCATATACACGCTGCTGATTCGGTCAGTCTGCGCGTGATCTCGAAATTCCCTTGAAAAGTCAGATTTGAAATGCAGTTTTATTCTCTGCATCTAGGAAGATTTTGTTTTCTCTCAGAAATGGATATCCGATCACCACCTCATATGGAATGTTAGAACATACCAAAAACTCGGTAGGCATAGTTCTCCCTCGAAATTTAACGTTCACATACGCTAATTCTCGAGCTTCGAGAGAGTGGCCTGTAATTGAGCTAAGTTGCCGAGTTACGGGTCGGACTTTGCGTCTTTCGTCAAGTTTAAATTTTTCAAAAACATCTGATCTCAATAAACAACATGATGAACCTGAATCTACTAATGTTTTAGCTCTGACATTATTAAACGTGAAGCAATTTACAATCGGCAAGTCACAAAATTCATCAAAAACTTCATTCAAATAATAAGCTTTTTGATTAGTAGCATTATGCTGTCTACCTCGCTGCTGTCCTATGCTCTTGGTCCAGCAGCGAAAATTTCGTTTTTTGGAAAACGGTCATAACTGTTTTGGAAACTAGGATTGGTATTTCCCGCAGAGTGACTCCGTCTTGGTCCCTGCTGTAGGGAAGCTCTTCTGGTTCCCATGTATTGATCGCGGTTTTGAATTGGGGAATACTGAGGTCGCTGCCGGGAACGAATAAACGAAGGATAAAATTCGGGTAGTTGAGAGCGGTTAAGGAAACGCGGGTTCTTAGTTGCCGGTGCTTGGTAAGCGACGTCCCGTTCGCGTTTGAAGCAGTTTCGCTGGATATGTCCCTCTTTACTGCAATAATAGCATATAACTGCCCTTCTGCTTGAGAAATTGGGTTCATTTTGGGGGTTCATTTGGGCTGTCGACTGGTCATTTTCGTGGTTTTCCGCGAAAGATACTCTTCGGGGCCGGATATTGGTTGGTCTTTTAGGGGTTTCAGGTGACCGATCTCTGGTTGGGGTTTCGTAGACTGAAGGTGATGAGGATCTTGATCTAACCTTATCTGGAGCAACTAACGAACCCGCTGCGTTGATTGATAATTTTCGGTGGGCCTTTACCAGATTTTCGATCGAGATTTCGTTTTCCACTGTTTCAATTGCAGCATCGAGGTTTTGAATTTGTCTGCTCACACAAATTTTAAACAGTCGTTCTGGTAAGCCGATCTTGAAATTTTCAAATACCGCTCGTGTAAAGGTATCATTGACAGTATCACCCAAGGTTACGGCTGTTTTGCGACGCACTAAATCTGCGTAGTCCCTGACCGACATGTGAGGGAGCAAGGTTGGGATGTCATATTTCAGTTTTTCGGAATCGGTTGTTTCTTTGAAACGTTGCCTGAATCTGTCCACGAATTGCGCGTAGGTCAGGGTATCTGTCATTATTGTAGCGACATATTTTAACGCGTTCCCTTTTAGTCGTAGGGGCAGGATGCTTTTAATATTTTCCTATTCTGCATCTCCACCCGTGTAGTTTAGAATGTAGTCGAGAATTTGCAAAAATTCGGTTACATCTGTGGTTCCATTAAATTCTGGAATATTTTTAAGCAGGTTTGTTTTCTGAGCCTTTTCAGATGCTCCGTAAAAACGTTCTTCGGCTGTTGCCATTTTTCTCAGATTTTATTCCACGGAAAAAAAAATCGGGGTAGTTGATCAGTAAAATCTCACATAAACATCAGTTTGGTTTCATGAATTTCAATTTTTTTTCGTCGGGGTGGTTTGATTTAGTCGGGTTGGTTTTCATGTGGAAAAGGGTTTTCGTGGGGTGTTTAATTCATGGTTTACAAAAAAAAAATCGTCGTTAAACATGGGTGTTTGATTCATGTCGTTAAACATCATGAGGGTATTATTCATCATCATATGGATACGTTTGATATTAGTTATTGACCGCGCATGTCACCAAATATGAAAAAGAAAAATGGATGTGTTGTGTAGGGGTTATGATAGCGTGGTTATGTGTAGCGGGCGAGCATGACATTGGCTACTGGTTTGTAGATGTTAATGCACCAAGTCTTTTCGAAGGCGAGAACCAGTTCGTAGGTCAATAACTAAAGCACATATATTTCGTATCTACTTACATTGGAGTTGGGTTAGTACACTGAACACTGAACTTGTTTCTTAGCTCGGGACTCCTCTGAGCTCCCGATTGAACTGAGATCTGAACTGAACTGAACTCAACTCAGAACTGACTTCCAAACTGTGAGCTCGGTCCTTTTTACCGGTTCCAAATTCCCATAGAGTGCACTAGCGAATAGGGTTGCTTCTCTAACGTCCTAGCAAATCTCTATCGAGGTCGAAAGATTCTGGACCAACGGAGTAAGTTCGTCTAGGTTCTTTTTTCCTTGATTGGGGAAAAGGCAATAATCTCTTTTAGTCTGGAGAAAAGCGTGGGCGTTAGAGTTAGTCCGAAAATAGAGAGAGTTGAGGACAGAGTTTGTTTAGTAAGTTTTGGAACAAGGTATTTGTTTATCCTAAATGTATCCTCACAGTCAGTTTCAAGTAGATCTATTGCGAATTTTCCAACAATAAAATGCTCACGCGGGGGGGGGGGGGGGGGGCTAGAAATTGTCGAAAATTGAACACTCGATTCAGGGACTTTCGAAAACTATTTCGCACGGAGCGCTGAACCGGCACAAGGTTCATCACTGACACAGTCTGCAGACACGAAGTGCCAAACGTGAGAGTGCACGATGAGTCGACTGTGAACAGGTGGGAAAGCGTTAGAAATTTGACGAATATTAGTGATTTTATGTAAGCAAGAAATTTCTGAAGGGCACCTGGAACGGAACCTAAGGCGTATTCTCGCCGTTCCCCGAGGACTCCACTTGAGGAGTCCCCGCGTTTTTGTTTGTACCGGGGACTCACTCCCCGTGTTCTCGCGAGTCCCCACCGACGGGGAATGCTCCGATTAACATCACCATCATCAAAAAGGACTCCCTTTCAGATTCGGAGGGGAATCAATTTTTGGTGGTGTTGGTGCAATGTAAAACTAATTAAAAATAATCAGAATGAACAAAACCAAAAATAAAGGAGATCCAGACTAATTTTGTCAATTGAATGTTTGTTTTAAGAACAAAATCCGTTTTGGAAGCATTCCCCGTGTTCTCGCTGTTTTCTGTACGCGGAGTCCGCGTGGAGTTAGTCCATGTATTCTCGCCGTTCCCTTCGATTCCCCGAGGAGTCCTCGGGGAACGGCGAGAATACGTCTCTAATCAGCCTTGGTCGTACACAGTGAAGGTACCAGGGGCATCTTCACCGTCCAGGGCTGTTGTATCTCAGCACTATTCCATTAAACTTTAAAGGCGTATTCTCGCCGTTCCCCGAGGACTCCACTTGAGGAGTCGCGTTTTTGTTTGTCCTGGGGACTCATTCCCCGTATTCTTGCGAGTCCCTACGGACAGGGAATGCTCCGATTATCATCACCATCATCAAAAAGGGCTCCCTTTCAGATTCGGAGGGGAATCAATTTTTGCTGGTGTTGGTGCAATGTAAAATTAAATGACTAATTTCGTCAACTGCATATTTTTTTCGGACAAAATCCGTTTTGAAAGCATTCCCCGTGTTCTCGCTGTTTTCTGTACGCGGAGTCCGCGTGGAGTGACTCCCTCTATTCTCGCTGTTTCTTTCGATTCCCCGAGGAGTCCTCGGGGAACGGCGAGAATACATCTTAAGTAAACGGCAAATACCGAGAAACAACATCTCGTGGCTTTGAGTCGGTTTTATTCAAAAAATACAAACGAGCAAAATAACACATAAATAAACCTAGTGCTGAAAACTTGCTTTTACTTGTCGGCCGCCGAAAAACCTACCGTTCAAATCCACGACGGCTGAAAAAAAAAATGAAATTTGCAAAATTTGAAGCATACACGATTCTAACATGTCACCTATGGCCAATCACGAAATCTCCTGTCTCTACGACACTGACGAAAACTGAAAACCAATTTTTTTTTTTCGAGTGCGTCTTTGAGACACTACACCGGTAACCTGTAAGCTTTGCTTGAGGTTGAACACATAAATCCCGCCTCTGGACAGACACGTATTTGGCTACTATAAGGTGTGTACATAAACATCAATCGAGGCACAATAATTCTTGTAGCTTCAACATGGTTTCTCCGGCTAGAGGAAAAGAAGCTCGTGCACAAGTATGTGCCACTGGTTCAGGGAAGCCATGACTACACCGCCTAGTTTCACCTGGCAACCCCTAGGGTACACCAACCCACCCACAGAAAGTGTACTTAATATGCTTCCTTCAGATTATCATTCATACTCAACAACTTCATCCGAGGGTAATTATTGCTCTCGGAAACACGCCATACTCGTATAACCCATGGCTCGTATAACCCACTGCTGCATCGTACGCGACACGGTTTTTTGTTTGATGTTCCGACGGGCGACAGAATCGCATGAACGTTCCCACCACCACGCAGATGCAAAAGGAAAAGAAAATTTTTCGTCGAGATTATTCTGCAAAAGGGCAAAAGCCCTTGGGGAAACGACCTCTGAAGATGTTGGGAGATTATCGATCTGAATACCCACCCACTTATAAGGAAATTCTCATTCAGCGCTCGGAGCAACAACACGAGCGCTATTTCATATCATTCGTGAATAAGCGTGATTGCAAAAACCGGTTTACATTTCACGAGTGCTTGACAACGACTTGGAACGAATCTGGACTTGATTTGGAAAATAACTGAACAGTTCTTTACGAAACAAAATCGTCAATAACTCGGGATATCGGTTGCGAGTTCGGCGAAATGTCCGGTCCTGAAACAGTGCAACAAGTGGACGCGGCGGCCGGAGTAGGAGAGCTGCCAATGAATCCGACAGTGTGGAAGCATATACAAGAAATGAACTCTAAGCTCGATCTCATTCCTGCACTGTCAATTGGAGTGGGATCAATGCAGACACAGCTACAAAACTTGCAATCTGAGCTAACCCGAAATAACAAGAATAACGAAATAGTTTCCCGCGAGGTTGCAAGTTTAAATGAGCGCCTAAGCGAATCGAACCGGAGGACAAACTCACTTGAATTGGAACTAAAAAGATCGAATGTCATTATTTATGACCTACAGCCGATGAACCCGCCAAGGCGGACTCTCAAGGAGGAAGTAACTCTCTATCTAAACTGGAGAGTTCCATCATCGCAAATAGGTCGCAGTGACATACGTGACGTATTCAGGTTTCGAACGGGTGCAATTCTTTTAAAGCTGAACTCCATAGACATTCGTGACGAAATTCTCCGGAATGCTCCCCAGTTCAGAAGAGATGGCGTTGGTGTGGCCCCGGATTACACCACGGCTCAACGCGAGGCCCGAGCCCAGTTAAAACCGATCATGAGCAAAGCCATCTCAGAAGGAAAGGAAGTGCGGCTGCGAGGAGATAAATTGTTTGTGGATAGGAAACTATACATGTACAATGCACAAACAATGCGGGTTGAAGAAGTTACAAGACCAGAAACCGCACCATCGAACCCACAAACTACAAAACCCCAAGCCCCATTAAGAGCACGCCCCCCAGTACTGGCTGCAGCACAAAAGAACAGCCCACAAGTCGGTCTAGGACAGGGTCAACCAGTAACAAGCGATCGCGATATGGCCAGCAGCGAGAGCGATAGCAGCACCGTAATCGAAGCAGCTCCAGCATCGAAACCCGCGTCATCACAATTGCCCAGCACATCGTCTGCTCCCAATTCAGAACAAATGGAAAAGCGTAAACTTTGCTCGATTATAAGCCCAGAAGACCAGAACAGATCAAACGCCAGGAACACCAGAAAGAACAGCCAAACTTTCAGAGGGGAAAACCAGCGGGAATTCCGGTACCGAGGAGCCCAACCAACTCGTTTCCAAGGAAACAGCTACCGGCCAGAACAACGACCTGATTACTACCGCACAAGTTTCGACGTAGGCTACGAAGCAGAACCAGAAAGCGAGAACCCATTCCAGAACAGTGACCAGTACAAAGAATATTAACATGCCGCAGGTCGTATACAAGAAATAAAAATGTTAACGTGGAACATACAAGGACTGCGAGATAAAATAACAAGCATACAGTGTGAATTGAATAAGCTTGATTTTGTGACTTTAGTAGAGACGTGGCATGACGAAAATGATGTTCCCTCATTTCAAGGTTTTTTTGCAGAGGGTGTAGCGAGAAAAATATCGAAAAATAACAGATGTTACGGTGGAGTGATAACGCTTATTAATCAAAATTCTTTCGTAAAGTATGTTCGGATCGATAGCTCGTCAGAAAATGTGATATGGATAAGTTTGGAATTTAAATGTAGTCGAAAAGTTATAGTCGGGTCTGTGTATATTGCCCCGCAGGGAAGTTCATATAAAAAAGAAGATACGTGGTTTATTTTAGAGAGTGAGTTGCAGACAATTAGAAATGAGTATCCTCACCATGAGTTAATTATTTTAGGTGACTTCAATGGTTATACAAGTACAGAATTTGAGTTAAGAGATGTAAATATCCCAGGTGTGCCATGTTTAGTGTCAGAACATTACAAGATGCCAAGAAGCAGCAGGGATGAAAAAAGGAAAATAAATGTTTGGGGAAGGAAGCTCCTGACACTTTGCGCTGAAAGTGGTCTAGTCATAGGTAATGGAAGATTTGGTAGGGATAAAGGTAAGGGTGATTTTACGTGTATGTCGGGTCTCCGAGGTAGTGTAATTGATTATGTACTGGTGGACACAAGCTTTGAGCCAAAATTAGTTGATATTGAGGTTCTCCAAATAGCCGGTTCAGATCACCTCCCGGTTAAGCTGGAGATACGTACAACTGAGCAACTACAAAATGAAAAAAGTAGAAAGATAAGAAGTAATGATAAAATTGTGAGGAAAGGTTTAAGTAGAGATTGGACAAAAGATGAAAAGGTAGAATTAGAAAAAGCTCTTGGTAGTGAACAATTTAGATCCGAGTTAGAATTATTATCGAATAGTAAAGAAAGTGTTCATAGCATAGTACAAGAGTTAGGAAATTTAATTCATGGAACAGCACAGGATGCTATAGGGAATGGAAAAAAGAGGTCGATTAAAAATAAAGATTTTTTTGATGATGAATGTAAATCGAAAAAGCGTGAACTAATAGAGATATTGGAAAGAGTGAATAACCCGGAAGTAGATGAGAAAGTGAAAGAGGAAATGTTGGTTAAGTATAGGAACCAGAGGCGAGAATATAAGAAATTAATTAAGGTAAAGAAAATGGAAAAGGTTAGGTTAGAGCAGGTAGAGGCTCGGAAATTATATAGGGAGTGTAATATGAAGGAGTTTTGGAAGATGATCAGAAAGAGGGAAAACCCAGCAATAGATAGACCGATTCCCAGGATTGATTCGTGGCCTAAGTACTTTGAAGATATGAATGGAGAATGTACTTCGCTGGGAACATTGGAAGATTCACTGCAAGAAAAATCTGACGAAATACAGCTACCTATGAAGGAGTTTGATTATGAGTTGACGGGAGAAATTCGACAAGAAGAGCTAGAGAGTGCACAGGAGAATACCCAAGGAGGAAGCGCACCGGGAATAGATGGAATTCCTTCGATATTGTTTAAAAGATTCTCGGCACTTTTTATTCCATTAATGATTTTTTTATTTAACAGAATTAGGTTAGAAAGTGAGTGGCCGGAGCTGTGGAAAACATCGTTAGTGTTACCGTTCTTCAAGAAAGGAAGCACACTGTTGCACGACAATTATAGACCTATATCCCTAGTACCGTCGTTGAGTAAAGTATTTGAAAAGATTTTAGATGTAAGATTAGGGAGATGGTTAGATAGGTATAAAGTTATTAAAGAGGAACAAGGAGGATTTAGGCAAGGTTACAGTACAACTGATAGAGTATTCATTTTGCAGGGATTAATAGAAAAATATGGGAAGGGAAAAAATAAGCTGTTCGTAGCATTTTTAGACCTAAGTAAGGCATTCGACAGAGTGGATAGACTTTTGCTAGGAAATATATTAATAGAAATAGGGTTGCCGGTTATGTTAGTAAAATTGATAGTTAGTATGTATAGCGGAACAAAAGGAATTGTTAAAATAGTAGGTGTAGGGATCTCGACGGTTTTTGAAAATAAGATAGGAGTCAAACAGGGAAGTACCCTATCACCGAGGCTATTTGCATTATTCATTAATGATTTAATAGAATTTTTAGAAAAGCGATGGGCACCGACAGTAATCCTAGGTTCAATAAAATTGTCCGTACTGCTTTTTGCTGATGATACAGCGTTGGTGGCAAAATCGGCAAATGAACTACAGATTTTGATAAATTTGGTTGAAGAGTATTTAATATCTAAAAAGCTTCAAATTAATGTAAAAAAGACAGAAGTTGTAATTTTCGGGAAAAAATCAAAGGGTACGGGAGATAAAGAACATAAATTTAACTTTGGAGGTAAAGAATTGAAAATAAGTGAAACATTCAAATATCTTGGGTTTATTTTATCGAGTAATGGAAGTTGGAAAACGCATATAAAAGAAATGGTAACTAGAGGAAAAATAGCATCAGCAGCAATATTTAGAAACAGGACATTAATGGGTTTACAAGATCTGAAGATGCATAAACAAATATTTACATCTAAAGTGATGCCAGTGTTTCATTATGGGGCTGAATTGTGGGGATTTGATGCCGCCACGCAACTAGAGTCGATTCAGTTGCAGTACTACAAAAGAGTATATGGATTGCACCAGACAACACATTCCCAAGCTTTAAAAGGAGACCTTGGAATATTTTCCGTTAGAAAATGTAGGCTAATCCAGATGCTTAGATTCTGGCTTAAGTTAGTTGGTATGCCAGAAACTAGATTAGTCAAGGCTGCGTATAGTGAGCTTCTTAAAATGGGTAAGAAAAAAACTTGGCCGTTCCAGATTAAAGCACTACTGGATGAAGTAGGACTATCATTTGTGTGGAATGATGGCCTTGGACCAACAACGGATCACAGCGGAATCATTAAGAAGGTGACTGAGATTTTGCAGGACCAGGAGATCCAGCAATGGCGGGGCGTGGTTGAAAGGTCAGAATCGCTAGTGTCATATAAATCCGTGAAATCTATATTTGGAGCTGAGTATTATTTTAAATTTAATTTGCCTAATAAGTACCTCAGATATTGGATTCAGTTGAGAGCGAATTGCCTACCAGTACATCGAAAAAATAAATTCTTAAAAAGAAAAAATGGAGAACCGAGTATAGTGACAACTTGCCCTCTATGTAATGTAGGGAATGATGACTTAGAGCACTTTTTGCTGAAGTGTCATGAGCTTTCTGATTTAAGGGTGTCTTTGCTTGGGTGGAATTTGCGGCTTCCAGACATCTTGGAGTGTACATCGGCACAGGTAATATGCAAAGTGTGCAGATTTCTCGAAGAAGGAGCGAAGTTTCGTGAGAATAGAAGTTGAATTTTAGTTATATTTTGTTTAATTTAGTTGCTTAATTAGTGCATAACTTGTTCATGTATATGGCCTCTGGCTTTGAATACAGATTATTATGTCATCTTGTCCAAAACAGGTTAACTAAAGTCTATTCAGAAGATATTTTGCATTCAGCCATCGTAGGATTACAGTAAAAACAAGGTAGAGCAATTTTTAGTCTTGAAAATTAACTAATCTTAGTTTTTCTTTTCTTTCCCTAAAAAAATCGCATGCGTTATGTTGGATCAGTTGAAATATTTCAACGCATCCGACACTGCGACAAAACGCAAAGTTCTGCGTTGCTTGTCGTACGATTCGTGTCGTATGTCGGATGACGCAGAATTTTGCGCGAAATCGCAGCAGTGTGAACCATTGGTAAGATCGAAAATACGCCAGAGAAGTGCATTCTCATTACGACAACTTGGCGTTGAGGTTTGGAATACGTTGCCAAACTGTGTACAAGATTCACTAGTTGCGTTTTTGCAGATACTGGTATCTGATACCCCGGTCTAAAGTTGTTTTTGCAGTTATCGTGGTAACTGATCGTGGTCTCTGAAAAGTCATCTTACTTTCATCAGTTTTTGTCAAATTGGTGGAAAAGAAGCTTGGCACTTAGTGATGAGACTGGATGTCAATTTTTCTTTTGGGATGACTTCGAAAAGCGCAATTTCGGCAATTGTCATTTTTGCACAGCAGCCGTATATCAGATATCACAATAACTGCAAAAACGACTAATTGAAGATCCAGTTACCGTGGCAACAGATAGCATGGACCATGGTATCTGCAAAAACGCAACTAGTGTCTTTAAGTTCCTAACCTATGAAAAAATATACCTTGTCGAGTCGTGAGGGTTGTTTTGCTTTGTTTGCCGTTTCTACTGCTGGGATTGTGCCGCGTCTGACCCGCGTTCTGTGAAGTGATTTTTCTTTTCCGAGTTCCCAAACTGGCCGTTCAGAGCCTTCGGCAAGTTGGCAGTCAGGGGATTCGCTAGCTTTGTTTTATTTTATAAACATATGGAATAAAAATAAATAAATGCGAATTGTTACGCCTTGGTTGCTCACTTCCCACACAACCGTGTTCACGCAAAGTCGTTTTAATGGATTTACATCGCTTATGGATATTATTTATTTTCCTCCTTTTTTTATCAGCATCTCACTTCCAAAGTTAGCACACGATTTCTGTCCAGGGTTGACAAACCGGTGATTTTTTTTTTGCTACTACCGAACGGAGAAAAAATTGCGTGTTGCGCTTCAACAGAACAAGCTTGTTATTCTTTTTATGCCCGCTGTTAGCGAGAAAGAAATCAACAGAGTGCACGGGCCTTAAGTTCAACTTTAAGCTTCCCATGGTCGGGGGTAAGATAATACTGCAGTGGTCCTTCCAGTATTTACAACTAATATAATACCACCCCCTTCCCCCCATAAAAAAAAAAAAACGTCTACCATTCATACCTTTGATTGCAGACTCCATTCGTCGGAACTCGACTAATATTCTCACAGCTTCGTCTTCTGGGACATTACTAATTTCCACGATTCCCACACTTATGACGTCGCCATATTTGGTGTTACACTCCTCTTTAACTTCTGGTTCTAGGTCCTCATCCACCTCCCCGGGGCCCACCATATTCTGAAAGAAAGAAGCAAATTACAAAACTTCAAAGCAATTGAACTATTGTTGTTGGACGTTATGAGAATATTCTGTTTCGACCCTTTTTTGTTTCCTAATTAAGCTAAATACAATTCTGTCTCAAAACATCGGTATTTAACCCGACGTTTGTCGTTCAGGACCCACTACCGAAAATAGAACACCTGTCCTGGACATAATCTCCTCCGATTGGACCTATGGTCTTGTTTGTTTTGTTTTGTGCGTTCTGATGCGTGATATTTTTTTAGTTGTTGCCATGGCCCTCGGGCTGCTCAGCAATCAATAAATCCATCTATCTATCTACATAAATCTATGCATATGAAACAAAATATTTGCGTTGAGCACAGTGCATCGAGCATGGAGATGACGGAGAGAGAACAAACGGACGGACACTTACCCTTAGCAACACCTTTTTCGCGGGGTTCTTCATCATTTCCGTAATGGTTAGCTCCGGCTTAGGAGCTGAAGCAGGGAAAGGGGGAGGGGGCATAATTTCCTTTTCGGAAACAATCCGGCCCCCACGTTTGCTCGTCTTCTCGACAACCAGGGCAGAGGACATGCCTTGCTGCTGGCGACCCAGTCCTTGACCCTCCTGAAATATAAAGGTCTTGAAAACGGACCGCAAAAGTTTGTCGAGATCGTATAAAGGCTGAGAACTTAGTTGTGTTCAGGGAAAATACGCAGCTAAGGGTTCAAAACTGTTCATTCAAGCTTTGACGAAAATGTCGGCCGTTGTGCATTCGGGAACGGTTGCCGTCCCGGTGAACTCCCTACCAATCAATCAATCAAATCAATCATTTATTTATAACAAATTATTCCATTGGATAGCATCGGCTGACGACAAGAAAATCATAGACAAGATAAACGATGTAGTCGGTGCGGAGTCAGTCAATGAACTCAAGGCTATAGATAGGGTGCGTCTGGACGACGTGTATTCGGTCTCAAAATTCAGAGAGAATCAAAGAGCCAGGTTTCTGGTACCGAATTTGTCTCTAAATGAACTTATTTGCGTTTTTTTTTAAAGTTTAACTGAAAAGCCAACTTATTTTTGTATCAATTAACTGATCACACTGCATTATTTGGCATGTATTAAGGCTCTAGGATGATGTCCTGAATATCTACGTCCGTCCTCACAACGCAAAATTCCAAGAACGAATCCGGACTGTCAGATTATCTGAGAAAACGATTTTTCACAATCTGGATCACCGGAGAAAACGAGAATCCGGACTGTGAATCATCAATCTGGATTGTCACGGAAAACGCCTCTATTTTGCACCCGTTTCCCTTTCTCTTCATGTCTATAACCACAAAATATGAAACTGACGAGGTTATTAAATGTCCTTTTCAAGAAAACAATTAGTCTTTCGACGTCATTTGCTTCCAGATTCTCTGACTTGGCCGGGTTCGATCTTGATCAGGCCCAAATATCTTGCCTATGCACGTTTATGGTGAAAAAAGACCGATACTGTGAAATGGGATTTCAGTGACGGAAAATACACAATGGGAGTGAAGACAAAGAACGAATGTACACAGTTACTGGCATGGATGGTCTAAGGGTAGGGCCTGTTCCCGAAATCTCTAACGCAAAACTTGGAGAGCGTCATATCTAGATAGTGTGCCCGAAAAGAAGATCGGCGAAGCAAATTTTGAAGTCTTCTAAGTCTCATAGGGAATTGTTATTATTACATACCTTATATCCAAATTTGGCCATAATTTTGGCGGCAAAGGCAAGTCCTCCACCCGCCGCTGGTGGCGCAACCGAAGACATATTTGGCTTGGAGTCCATCTGAAGGGATGGAGGTGGCGCTATCGCAGCTCCAGCACCTAGGATCGAGGTTCCTTTCTTTACACGAGTTATCGTCTTCAAACGAGTTCTTGCCACAATTTCACTTTCAAAACCAGGAGACTTTTAACATTTAAAAGGTTAAACTTTTCCATATTCAATCGTTGCTGGTGATCAGGTAGGATTTCTTGATCGCCTGTCCGCTGTTCGTTCTGCAGGTTTTCCAACTTCAGACAGTTGAGTAAAACCAAGAACAAATAATCTGACAGAACCTCCGTCTCCCTATCTCTGTAATATGACTATGCGGAGTCGAATATTTCCCCATACCGTGTCCGCTACGAACGAGCGCAGGTTACTAGCTTCGCGCCAATCACGTTTCGTTACCTCTACAAATAGCTAAATCGCTGTTAAGTCGCTGGTGAGGAAAAGTATGAGTCAAAGCTGATTGGTTCTATGGACGCGCTCCAGAGATGGACAGCGCGCGGAGTACGCCTCCTGTCAGCCTCCTGCACTATTTCTTGTGCGATAAGCAACGGCGAAGACGGAAGAGGAGTAAACGGGTATCAACATCAGCTCAAAGCTAGAATAAGTACCTCTAGGTCCGCTCAGTTTTGTCGGAGTTTTCATAGCCGCTGCATTCGACTAAAGACAAAAGTTCTATCTGATTATTTGTTCTTGATAAAACTACTTTATTCTTACCTCGCTTGCTTATTTCCATCTCAGTATCTTCGTCTTCAGCTGGTCGCCGCGAAAATCCAGGACTCGGTTCCACGGACGGAACATCCGGTTCAAACCGGGACTCTTTTCTCCGGCCCTTATCTTCGTCTTCTTCCTGTCTTCTTTTTTCACGTTTTTCTAGGGAAAAAAAATGAACATTAATGCTGAAAATGGCGGGCAAGCCATCTCATGCAAGCGTCGGCAGGCTACTTTCCAGACAGTAGACAATTTGATTTCCTTGTATGCAGGGAAAAACAATGCACAAAAAACAGTCAATTTTTTTATCCCAAAACGTTAGTGGCGGGATACCTACGATTCTGTAAAGTTTGTCCGTCCGCCCGTTCTGGAAATTTGGTAGAAGTAAAAGTTTATTTTGAAGTAGATTAGATATTCGATATAGGGGTAGGAATACACGCTGAATCCATATCTGGACTTTCTTTTCCCGCCGGACAAGAAGTTGTCATTCAAAGATCAGGGATTTGAGGTAGACTAGACCAGCGGAGGTTCACATAACGAGATATCTAGCTCAGGATCTCTTGCTATGCATCAAACTTCATCTTGAATCTTTTTTCACCCAGGCGTGCCCCAAGACTTCTGTCACACCCTTAAACTCCCCCACCGGGATAAGATCGGGTCCGAACCACTTTCTATGTCACGGTTTTTATTTGCCCAATGAGTTTCATCCCGAACCTCCACCGGTCCGGGATAAAAAGGCACGCTGGGTCCACAACAAATGGAAAAGTTCAAGTTTTTTTTTTTTTTTTGCTAATCATAACTATCACATACATTAGACAAGCGCACTGCATAGTCAAACTTCGTAGCAGCCACTGCTTGTCTGATAATTTTAAAATATTTCGTGCCCTCTAAAACTAAATTAGAATATTTCAGCCACCAAATAAATAAAGTAAACATAGTACGATGCTAACAATAATACAAACAAATACCAACTATCAAAAGAAAAAAAAATGTACCTCTTGAGAGTTTATTGAAGTCGTTAGGTCGAAGTGGATCGTATTCATCATCGAGGTCCCAGTCTACATCGGTGCCATAGAGATGAGTAGCTGACGTCTTAGAAAAGAAAATCGATTAGCCTGCCAAACTTTAGAACTGGATGGGCACGGGTACATAGTTTTGTAACTTTACATCCAGAAAACAAAACTTTTCTTCGGTACTACAAACAACAGAAGTTTCATCAGATAACACTGAAAGCTATACAGACGGTTTATTTTAGCAACCATGGCACTCTCATCACTCAGCTCTTCAAAATGATTGATTTTCGTACATGGCCGGGAGTTTTTGAATTTCCGCCGCCTTGCAATACCATGCTCTAAAATCATCTCCGTCGAGACGCCGAAGAGGTAATGACAAGAAAACGGCTTATTTTTGAAGCGCTCTCTAAAGAAGTCAGAAATCTGTATGTGTTAAGCAATTTATAAAAATTAAAGCATAGTTAGTGCCCACTGTGCTTTAAATATCAAACACTAAGGTTAGGGTAGGAGAGGGTAGGGGCGCGTCCTGGAAACTTGTGCTCTCAGCTGGAACTCGACCTAAAACTTGGCGTTCACCGGATAAGATTTGCCCAACAATGCGACATCATCAATAATAAACGGCATTATCTGTGGCAGTGACACAAATTCCTCGAGAGGGAAGCACGAGAAGTGGAAGCATGGACTGGCTTCTTTGTTTTTTGGTGTGTGTGGGGGGGGGGATGTATTATGCGAAACTGGAGGGTACTGCCTAACCTAGTTGGACACAAGTAAGCAACCGAGCAATCAAACTTACCCGAAATGCGCTGAAGTGAGACAGGGTTGGCACTTGCCCATAGGATGTGAGACTTATAGTTGGTTCCTCTTCTTTGATTTTGGGTTTTAGGTCCTCTAGAACTGGGCCGACACTGGGAACGCTTTTCCGGACTTGATCTCGTCTCACCTGCAAATTGAACAGATCTATATTCGATTGAACTTGATGTTAACAGACGCTAACTGCTCCTTGGAAAAAAGACGGTAGTCCCTCCCAGTAAAACAAGGGAACAACCCATCGTTCCTTCCAATGAAAAATCCTTACTGTAGGCTTTACGCATAGTCTGAAGACTACCTGACGAGACTGTAAAGGATTTTCAATGATTGGTAAGAGAAAGAAATGGTAATTTCAATTCTCCAATGTCTCAACTCCTGCAATCCACCTCTTCTCTATTTCTTAGTTTGTTGAATAAATATCTCTCCACTCAGGCTGCCCTGAAGTAGCAAGATCGCAAAAATGGGATCTTTTGCTCTGCTCACATGCCACTGGTTCAGGAACCTTAAAGGACCCCTCTTGCTCATTCTGCCTTTTATATTGTCCCTAGCTCCCAGCCTTTCGCCAGTGTTTCGTCTTGTACCTACGACTTTTTAGCGCTCTTTCGGCCGAGCCGAGATTTGCCAGTTACGCAAGGCAAACTTCACCGAGAGCTTGAAGGTCCGCCGACAACTCTTTAACACAGAAGGACATGAGAAGTTTCAAAATGTTGTTTTCCATTTATGAAGACAAGCTAGGCCATCAGGGTTATCTTCTTTTTCCAACTTCTTTTGTTGAGCTTTGTTTTCCCACTTTTAACCACGGTGCGTTCAGTTTTCAATATTTTGCGTCGAGCCACCGCGCTGTCCAGCGGGAAGGCTGGAAAGATTCGACAAGCGCTAACAAGAAAATCGCTAATTTCACATGGAAAGTAATTTTATTTTCGAAAATGATAGTTCTCAGCCATTCCATCATGAAAAGACCATTTTTAGTAAGAGCTGTGCTTCAACAAAAAGTTGAGCAGATCGGAACATCCACGTCGACGGTGCGACTGGTAAGGACGACCGAAATCTGGCAGGCTAGTGATTGCGCTTGATTGTTACTGGACATAATGTGACTAAACAACCTGGGCTTTCAGATCTCCTTTAAGGATTATGAGAGAGTTCATTTGGCGGTTTAGAATTGTTCAAACACAATCGCGTTCTATTCAGCCAGAACTCCTTCAAGATTTTTCAATTCGGCCCAACCTTGGTGTTGAGCGTTGTGTAGCTACCCACTCTACCCTGTTGCAACTGCAAGACAGTTGGGCCATCCTTAATACATTCAATTCAATTCTTCTTCTTCTTATATTCGGTAATGGCATCAGGACAGCTGGGGAGCACGACCCTTTCCGCCTTCCGGTTGATCTTCTTCTAATATGCTGACGGGTTGGTCAATTTATTTTCAAACCATTCGCGGACTAGCCGAATTTTTCGGTTTTTTGTCAACAATAATAACAGCATCATGATAAAATGACGTCGAACGTAAAATAAATCAAATAGAACAAAATCAACAAAACAAGATACTCAGACTACAATTCCAAAAGCCGTTTTATTAGCGCCTTCATCAAAATTGTGTGTCACTGTGTTTAAAGACTTTGAACATGTTATTTGGTTCTGTTTAATGTTTTCATTTGTGGCTTTTTTATCTTTATTTTGTGTTACTCTGCTGTATCTAACAAAAATGAATTATTATTATTACTTTAAAATGTTGGGCTCTGGTATGCATAGGCCTATGCTAGCTTAGTTATAAAAAATATGAGAAATTCAAACCTGTGTGACTCCAGCCTTCTTCAGCTGTAGCTGAGATTGTAAAAGGTTGATTCCACCACTAGATGCCCAAAGACCTGGCTTTGGGGCTTCAATGTCGTCATACAGAGACATCTAGAAATATGAATGAAATGTTTCAGCCAAACCAGAGACAAGAGACAATAGACATCATATACAAGAACTACTTGCCTAGATCAGACAACTAGGATTTGCACTGTTCTATTACTTACTTGATCAGCTGACTTGAAATTTTTGTGCAGTACTCCTTGAAGGACACGTCGTACTTCTGACAGCAATTTATTCTACTTCATTAGTATTTCCATCCATTCTCGTTCCCGAAATTCATCACCTCGTAAGTGTATCCTATCTCCTCTATTACCAATAAACCGACTTTACTTGACATGTCAGGCACCCGATCATTGTTTCTGAGGAGCTGTATCTGTCCGAAAACCCGTTATACACATTTTGCCAAGATTGACGTCCAAGGCAAGGGTCATGGAAAGAGGCTAAAACTAGCCGATGCCTTGCGAACTTCCTGTAACCTGTAATCTGAGCAGAAACACTATGTAGTGCAGGTGTCTTTTAACCAGTCATACACAAGTCCTCAGTTTTTGGCGTGCTCCAAAGTCAGGTCATGCGCTCCAGCAAGGACATGGTGCCCCCGAAAAACATATGGGCACCAGTGCCCATATGTAGTTTTGGACTAAATGGTAGAATGACTACCAATACCTAATTCAGGTGTTTTCAGGGACCTCTTATTTAGCTACTTTGGCTAACTGTTAGTTGACTTTGGTCACAGCAAGTGAATGGAAATGGCACTGTTCAAAGTCATCAAAGTCCAAATAAGCAAAGCTACCTCAATAGCATAAGCATACCTCAATAAGCATAAGCATAATTAATAAAGATCTAGTGTATTTTGGTGGAGCTTCCAGTGTTCCAGAAGCTCTTTTTTATGAGAGTTTGAAGGCTTCAAATTCAAAGTTTGTAAACAAAGACGGAGGCTCGCGTCTTATTGGTTGGTTATGACGCGGACTTCACCGAATGCGTCATAGCTTCCCAACAGGACCCAAGACTTCCTCTTTACTTTGTTTACAAACTTTAAAGCCTTCAAACTCTCATAAAAAAGAACATTAATTTGCAAAAGTTGTATTATTCCAACCAGAAGAAGCCAGATAACAATGCCAACAACTCACTGACTCACAGCAGCTATCCAAGGTCGGTGATTTAGTCTCAAAGTCGAAAGTCCTATACTTCCTAATGTTACATTTTTTCGTTAACATTCTGCCACCACTTTCGTCAGATATGGTGCAATCAGTCTACGACAAATCCCTGATTTTGGGAAAGCATATGCCAAACGTTGGGTATATCTAGCGTTTGGTATACCCTATGCCAAACGCTGGATACAGGCTGGATACACTATGCCAAATGCTGGATACTGGGGTCCAATCAAATATTGATGATTTGAGTGAAGCTAAAAAATCAACCAATCAGAATTCACCTGCAGTGAGGTAGGTCAGGGTTAAGATGCCAACAGCTATCCGCATTTGGCATAGGCTGTCCAGGGTTAAGCATAGGCTATGCCAAACGCTGGGCATATATCCAGCGTTTGGATATAATCAGGGGTTTGTGGTTGACTGGGTGCAATCTCTCTATATTAGGAAAGAAATGACCCCTGAGAACAGGCCATGCTATTTATAGGGCTGGGCACATATGTATCCCTTCGCGACGCCAGGTATTAATTTATATTTACCAGAATTTCCCAGGAAACTGGAAAAATTGGCAGTTTCTGTTGTTCAGGGTTGCCAAGAACTTGGCTATTTGACAACTCGAATTTTTTTTTGCATTCCGCATTCCGCTGCACAACGCGCAAAATGCGAAATGCGTGAAAGTTGGTTGTTTGAATTTGTAACAACATTTTTCAAAACATTTCTTAACTGTTACATCAGAGTTCTGTAACAACTAATCGGATTATTTAAGGCTTCAAACCAGCTTCAAACCAGCTTCAAACTCTGCTTCAAACAGCTTCAAACTGTTTTTGTGTACTAAATCAAACTCAAAGTAAAACTACTGTACATGTTTTGGAAGTGTTTTGGGGGTGGTAATCCATCACTTTAGTAGAGTAAATGAAAATGCTTTTCTGACCTAAAAAGTGTCATTCGTAGAAAAAAAAAATTCAGAGAAAAAGTGTCACGGTGTCACCCAGAGGCAAAAAGTGTCAAAAAGCACCAAAAGTGTTACACCAGGCAACACTGCTGTTGTTAGATGTTTACGCTGTGGCCGGTCCTTCCAGGCAGAGGCCAGGCCAGCCTGCATCCGAAGTCTGGAAGAAAACGGACTATGTCGACCACCTCGAATTCGTAAATACGTCTTTACTCCACCCAAAGAAATTCATGACTGGAATTTAAAAAAGTAAACTGTTAAGAATGAAAATAACTTTAAAGACTCTTCAGAACCAAACCTTTCAGATAGATGTAGATACGTCCTTAACGGTAAGCCAAATGTACTGAATATTGACTGTGTTGAATGGGGCTTTACCATCTACACTACAGGAGCGGTACCTGACCTCGTTTTTACACTAGGCCTAGGCTCCTAGGGTACGAGCCGCGGTAGTCGGGCGGCAGATAAACACGGGCACTACACTAACCAGTTGCTGCTAGCGCCCGGCCAAGAGTTAATCTCGGGCACTTGGTTTATGCTACCTGATTTTTGTTCTTCGTGAAGTAATTTTTCAGTATTTTGTTCGTATATACTTTTGTTCTGCTGAAGCTCATTGTCCATCAACGGTTGCCGTTTAAAAATCAGCAGCTAAAGTAAAAGCCAGGCAAAACCGAATTGAAGCCGCCCGAGTTTAAGCGTGACTGCCCGTGATTATCTGAGCACAAAAAGGACCGCCCGTGATAGGGTAGCCACTAAAAAAAAAAATAATCAAACCAGAGCTTTTGAAGATCAGAATTTGATTCTCCTATCTTTTAGCTTTGATTTGAGGCCACAATCACCTCTCTATCTTGCCTCTAAGCATCTTAAATCTTCTTTAGAAAACAGTATTTTACATAAGGAAATGCCTATGTTCATCCATTGACTTTAGGGTTTTGTCCATCTAGTGGCCAGCTTGGAACTGTGTCCTTCAATGAAATTCTATGAAACTGGGTGATGTTGAGCTGGTTTTGAGTGCATGGGGAGCCCCAGCAAGTGAGTTAGATGAGAAAATATGAATATGATCATCAAGGTTATAGTCCAATAGACCTATTGCTGCTATAGGCTGCTGACTTTTCCTCCTTAGTATCAAAAAATTTTTGTAGGCAAGTTCAGCTACTTTTTTTTACATCTAAATTTACATTGACTATTAAGAAATAATATTAAATAGCTAGGACATCTTACTGATGGACTTACAAAACAGACAATTTTGTCCTGAATGCAATGGTATTTTCAAAATATTTTTTGGAGATGTTTTAGATAGGTAAAACTGATAAGGAAAATTCACAGCAATTCATGCATTCATTACAAAAAAATCGCCAATTTTTGCCACTAGGTGTTTTTGTGGCCACCCTACCCGTGAAAATAGTTTTGGGCGGAATATGCGAAAATCAGGCGGAGGATTCTTGTTTGGCAACAGTGGTGTCAAGAAACGGCAAAAAGAAGCACGATTTTCAAACGAATTTTTCAATGCGTAAATGAGGTCTGTGAGTTGAGTGGTTTAGTTTTTAAGGTGATTCAAAGCTAAGTGAGGAGTTAACTGCCCGACTACCGCCGCTCGTACCCTACCTCGATTTATGCCGCGAAAATGTTAAAATGAAATGTACAAGCTTTCCTGGCAGTCAAGAGGCAAAATATGACTTTTTTCAAAGTCATGTGTCCAGAAATATTCAAATTCTGTGCCTTTTCACCATTTTGTAGCTGTTTTGAAAAGCTGTTTTCTGGCTATTGACTTTGTAACTCTTACTTTTTCATAATTTTTAAGTCAATCGAGGTTAGGTTCGAATGAAGTAATCTTGTTTGAAAACAAAAATATGTTTAATTAGAAATATTGAAGCAATATTTATTTATCCAATAAGTAAAGCATTCAATTAGCTTCAATCTAGTATTTTTGTCATATTTGTTGGTTTCTTTTTAAGCCAGATGGATTATTCTGAAGGAAAGACTTCTCTGGAAATTTGAAATCTTGTCCGAGGTTGGATACCCCTCCTGGTCCAGGTTCCAAAATCTGTTTATCATTTTTAATTGCATTTTGTATCTCAATTCTCCTCTCAGTTCTCCTGTTTTACATTTTTCATTGAAAGCCAATTCTCCTTTTCTTGTGGTTTTGTCAGAATCAAGAATGGGGAAAGCTTCCCAATTCTGCAGAATCACGAAGTTGCTTTGCCTTTGTTGACGGTCAATTCTCATTCTCCTTCCTGATTGATCAACAAAGGGCAGATGTTAATGGGTGGCTAAATTAGTCTTCTTGTAAAAAGTGAGAGTTGAGAAGAGTAATAATGGTCACTTTCAAGAGAATTGAGAAGCAAGAACTGAGAGTGAGAACTGAAAATTCAGCAGATAAGAAAATGCAACTATTGATAGGGTAGCCACAAAAATGCCATCAGCAGTGCCGCGAATTTGCCGATTTTCTGTAATGTAAGCATGAATTGCTGTGAATTTTCCTTATCCGTTTTTCAGTTTTAACTAGCCTATCTAAAACATCTTAAAAAAATATTTAAAAAATACCATTGCATTCAGGACAAAATTGTCTATTTTATACGGCCAGCAGTAAGATGCACTAGCTCTTTGGTATTATTTCTTAATATTCAATGTAAATTTAGATGAAAAAAAAGCAACTGAACTTGTCTACAAAAATTCATTGATCCCAAGGAGGAAAAGTCAGCAGCCAGTGGCAGCAATAAGTCTATTGGTCTATTCACTTGATGATGACCATGCACTCAAAACCAGCCCAAAACCAGCCCAGGTTCATAGAATTCCATTGAAGCACAAGATGTCAGCACTAAACAATGGCTGCCCACCAGGAATTTCACAATGTAAATTACTGTTTTCTAAAGAAGATTGAAGATGCTCAGAGGCTAGATAGAGGGGTGATTTTTGCCTCAAATCAGAGCTAAAAGATAGGAGAATCACATTCTGATCTTCAAAAGCTCAGGTTTGAATTTTTTTTTTTAGTGGCTACCCTACTATTGATTGAGACCAAACTTTGTCCTTTAATTCTTTTATAAGGGTCAATTGCAAGGGCATCAAGTATGGGGGAGGTGGGATGCCCCCCCCCCAAAGTTGTTGGCCAGTCGTTAAGAAATGACCAAGTCAGTGAGTAGCTCCTCAATTTTTGTTAAAGCAGTTGATTTTTTACTTTGAAACAGTCAATTTTTCTCAGAAACAGTTGATTTTCTTAAAAACAGTAATTTATTTCTGAAAATCAGTTGATTTTTGGTCAGAACAGTTTTTTCTTAAAAAGAGTATTCTTTTCTGCAAAAACAGTCAGTAAAAATGACCAGCCTGTCGGTAAATACCTCCCTCCCCCCCAAACATGTTGGCTAGTAACCTCTCTGGTCAGTTGTGATTTGTTTCCCTAGGCTAGATCAAAATCAGGCATATGCTAATTAGGCCTGTGCTGAATGCATATGGTATCCCAGCTTCTGATAGCTTTATAATCATCTCCCCCTTGACCAACATTGATTTTCAGGTTATAAACAATTAATTGTTTTTCAGATTATAAACAATTAAGCTTGATCATGACTTTTGTAGGTTCGGGAATTCAAGCAGCAGATTGAAAAGGAAAAAGGAAATGACTACCCTGCTGCTGGACAAAAGCTAATCTATGCAGGTAAACTGGGTTTTGTGTGCTAATTATACTTATAGGCTGAAGTTTAAAGCTAAAGGAGGAGGGTTGCTGATTTTGAATTATTATCTACAAAGCAAGGAATTTGAGCCAAGGGGTGAATGAGTGGGTCCTGGTCTACCACAAACTCCTAATTTTGGGAAACCTTATGCCAAATCCTGGGGCATATCCAGTGGTTGGCATAACCTTTGCCTAGTGCGGGTAGCCCTATGCCAGGTGCTGTGTACTGTAACCCAGTAAAACATTGATGATTTGAGTGGAGCTCAGAAATCAACCAATCAGAATTCCTTTATCATGGAGTAGGTCAGGGTTAGGGTACCAAGAGTTTGGCATAGGATACCCAGCATTATTCATAGAATATGCTAAATTGTCCAGCATTTGCCACAGAGTATCCCAAAATCAGGGATCTGTGGTAGACTGGGTGGTTCTGTATAAAATTCAAAACTGTTTTTAGTTAGAGGAATTGGCTCTTCCCACATGCACACCATTGTTATAGCTTCAGTCTAATTATTATAACATGCTTTTTAGTTCCTTTGTAGATCTTTATGGAGGGAAGGCTTTTCTGGGAATTGAAGCTTAGGTCAGGTTTGACATCCAGTGTGGACTAAGTGGCTGTCCCTTGTTGTCAGTTTAGGTCTTAGCATTTTGCAATGGGCTTCTTGGGTCATTTTCTAGCAAAAGTGAAATAAAATATTTGTAGCATGGTGCAGTAAAGGCAAGTGGAGTAGAGGTAGTCGTCCTAGAATACTTCTGTCCTCATGGATTGTAATACAACACTGGAAATCCTAGGTCAAGTTGGCCACCATTATTTTTCAAGTCAGGTGTGTTATACTACTAAAGAAAAGTAGGCTGTGACTATATACTTATTGAGTATCTGATTTGTTACCTACATCTATGAAGGGGTGTGTTTGTGTTATACAACGAAAGAAAAATAGACCAAAACTTTATACTCATTGAGTCTTTGATTTGTTACCTACCCTTCTGAAGGTGTTAGCCATTCAGAAAAGTAAAGTAGGGTAGACAACACCCGGTGCTTCCAGCAGCTCATTGCGTTGAAATGAAAAAAATACTGCATTGTAGCCTATTATGATGGAGGCAAGTACTCAGTCGATTTAAATCATATGAAGCCCTAGAAAGTCAAATATACAATATATTGAATCCTTTATCTTTGTTCCAGGTAAAATTTTGACAGATGACACCAAGTTGAGTGAATATGACTTAGACGAAAAAAAATTTGTTGTTATTATGGTCACAAAGCCAAAAACCACAACCCCAGAAGCAGCCGCAGCTGCTGAGCCAGCGCCAACACCTGCTGCAGCCGAACCAGAAACCAGGCAGGAGCCAGCTACCCCTGACACCAGGCAGCAGAGGTATTTACAGATTTACTCAAATATGGCCATTAATACACGTTTGTTTGTGTAGCAGTCTTCTACTGAAATATGGATTGTCCCTGCATATCCTTGGTAAATTCCTTTTTTTGTGCTATTTCTCTGCTGTTGGCACTATAGGTCGACATGACTGTTTCAGAAGAAAGCTTGATGTTAAACATTGTAAGCCGTACAAGCTAAGGCAGTAGGCTCGCTTACGCTTTAGGGAACAGACAGCACTAGCTTTAATTGCCTGTTCACTTTGACAGATAAACGTTGCGAAACTGATAAAGCTTTTTTATGGCACACCGCTGGTTTAGGACCGTTTATCCACATACCCAACAAGCTGCCAATAAAGGCATAGAAAGTGTGACATGCGTAAGTGAGTTTCTGCAGTGCGTGGGCGAGGGTTTGCCGACCCTTCAGAGCCTGGATTATATATCTTTGATTTGTTTCAGTACCGCTGCTGCCCCTGCACCACCAACACCTGCAGTTGATGAAGGCTTCAATAGTATGGTTCAAAGTATTGTCGACATGGGATACCCCAAAGATCAGGTATGTTAAATTTCAAGTTTAACCGAATAGGGCTGAGATACGACAGTCTAGTTACCCATCACTTATTCACTTTAATAGGCTTGAAGACCCAATGAAAATGCGTTACTTCGTTGCTCCGCCTTTTATATAATTGATTTTTATAACTTTCAGGTCTTTCTTGCTTTTAGCCTACAACTGAGAAAATTCGTTGATTTGTTATTTTGTGGTGGTAGACAAATACTGGGGAATTCGTGTTTATTTATTATGTTATTATTTATTTTTATCTGATCACCGTAGCAAGCGTTAAAGGCTTTTAGCGTAAATGAGACTTTTTTTTTAGGTTGAACGGGCTCTGCGAGCTAGCTTTAACAACCCAGACCGAGCTGTCGAATACTTAATCACCGGAATCCCTGAGACAGTGGATGTGCCCCCCACCGCAGCCGTCCCGGCACCAGCGGGGGGAGAGGAAAGGGCGCAAGAAGAAGGAGGACAAGGTTGGTCAGACGAATCGTATTTCTTAAAGGAAGTGCGGTACTTATAGTACTGAGCCACTCTTTTTACCTATTCTTGGTGTCCTTGTTCCCCAAGCTTCGAATTTCCTAAGATTTTTCCGACCCTCTATTATGACATTCGTCTAGTTTTCCAAAATGGACTCTTAGGGGCACGCGTATCTTCATAGTTATATGCAGGCTATGTTTTGAAGTTAGATAATGATTACAAAGGAAAAAAAACGTTTTAAGGAATCGGGCAACTATTTTTGCGTTCATTTTGCTGTGGCCATTTGGCTTTTTATTCTCAAAAACCTTCTACTTTACTTTTCTTAACTTTAATTTTATCATTTTGCGTCTCGCTTTTTTTCTTATGTTGAAGTTGTTATAATCCATCTTGTTTCCGATCCATCTTCTTCATCCGATGAAAAATTTGTAGCCTGTGTAGTTGTATTTTAGTTGTACGAAAAAGTTGCATGTATTGATATGTAATAGTACAGAATGCTATCATTTAATGTGCCTCAGACTGGGCCAATCCTAAGCGGTAGTATCCAGTAGCATCCTGGCTTGCTATACTAGCATCCAGCCTTGCTAATAGTAGCATGCAGCGGTAACAGTAACTACTGCATGTTATGAAAATTTACAACTTCGTGTAACTAATCCTTGAAAATTTGTCATTGGGCATATCTCCATGATTTACTATTACCAGTTAAGTACAGCTTTGCGTTGACCCCTCTGACCTTCATCTCTTATGTTAGGAGCCCTTGATTTTTTGCGGAACCAGCCACAGTTCCAGCAGATGCGTGACCTGATTCGCACCAACCCACAACTGCTAAACGCCGTACTGCAGCAGCTTGGAAACACAAATCCTCGCCTCTTAGAAGTCATCGCTCAGAATCAAGAAGAGTTCATCAGAATGATCAACGAACCTGCACCAGGTAAACTTAAAAGACGTATCCACATTCCGATTTGTAAATATAACAAGACCAAAGTTTTCGATGGGATCCCAAAAATGTAATATTAACTACGTCTTGTCTTCACCAAATCCAGTCTTCGCCAGGCTAATCATCTGAGAAAACCAAGTTCAGATATACCTGTATAAGCCATATCTATTTTGACGATACTGATCGAAACTTCCTGGTGTACTTCTGCCAAATTTCCGGTTTCGGCCGAATTCCGAGCAAACTACTTCCCAGCAAAAACAAAAGATAGTTCAGAAACGAGTTCAGCGTATCTCCTTATCCCTATAAAGAACATCTAATCAACTTCAAACAAAACTTTAACTTCTAAAAAAAAAAAATCGGTTTCAACCGGATTCCGGACGAACTATATGTCCGGTTAAAAAATGATTGTCATATATAGATTCAGCGTTTTTTCTTACCCTTAAATCTATCATCTAATCAACTTCAAATACAAATTTTGCTCTTATCAAATTTTCCGGTTTGCGCCGGACTCCGGGCGAACTACTTGTCAGGCAAGAAAATGGTTTTCACCATCGTATTCAGCATGTCTTCTTACCCCTAAATCAAACATCTAATCAACTTCAAATAAAACTTTTACTTTTAACAAACTTTCCGGTTTTGGCCGGATTCCGGGCGAACTACTTGTCCGGCGAGAAAATAACTTTCATATTCGGATTCAGCGTGTCTCCTTACCCCTAAATCCACTATCTAAACAGCTTTCAAAAAATATTTTTTCCCCCTTAGTTTGAAACCCCTCCACCACCCTCAAATATAGAGCTACAGAGCCCATCTTCGAACTTGACTTGTACCTTGACCCGAAGGATCCTCCCACCAAGTTTCATCAAAATATCTCAATCCCTTCGAGAGTTATCGTGCTAACAGACGGACAACTTTTGCGATGTCATAGGTATCCGTCACTAACGTTTTGGGATCCCAAAAACGGATTACGTGTCCCTCCGTCTGTTAGCACGATAACTCTCGAAGGGATCGAGATATTTTTTTCAAACTTGGTGTGACCATCCTTTGGGTCAAAGTACGAGTAAAGTTCGTAGATGGGCTCGTAGCCCTATATCTGGGGGTGGTGGAGTTTCAGATTAATGGGCAAACAAAATATTTTTCAAAAGCTAATCATATAGTCGATTTAAATGTGAGCCGACATGCTGTATCCTTAAATGAAAATTATTTTTTCGCCGGACAAGTAGTTCGCCCGGAATCCGACCATAATCGGAAAATTAGTTAAAAGTGAGTTTTAAATAAAGATGGGGTTCTACAAGGAGGCATGCTGAATTCGTTTTTGAACTTTATTTTCTTGTCGTGGCAAGGGTTCTCTTCAAGAGAAGGGCCGATACATCGATGAATCCATCTGACTTACCGTTTTGAATCATTTTTGTGATTTTTGAATCATTTTTCTGATCCCAGAATGTCAGTGACTGGATACCTAAGACATCGTAAAGTTTTGTCCGTCCGTCTGTCCGCCTGTTAGCACGATAACTTAGAAGGGATTGAGATATTTTGTTCGAACTTGGTGTGAGGACCCTTTGGGTTAAAGAACATGTCAGGTTCGTGGGTGGGCTCCGTAACCCTATATTTAGGGGTGGTGGTGGGGTTTCAAATTAAGGGGCGAACAAAATATTTTTTGTGACATATTTTTTTTCTGTTATGAATATTACGTTAGCATATCACATTTCAAAATTAGCTTACTTATAGTTGGGACAGTTCGATACCAGCAAATTTGTAGGCGTAAGAACAAACAACGGCAACCTTTTGATTAGCGGTTGGTTCACTTCCTGTCCTTTTCAAGACTCCTTTTTGATTGGTTTAACCTTCTAGAGCTTAGCGCAGCCCGAGGGCTGCATGAACTTCACAGGCTTGTATTTGGTCTTTAAAGGTTGGTTGCGACGTAGTAAACTAAAAGGTCAATCGGTGTCAAGTCCGAATCAGACCGACATTTATATCACCTAAAGGAGAAATGTTTGCTGCATGTAAGAGGCAACATTTAACTTATTTCCATGCAGATTCTAGCTTTTAATGTGGTTCAAGCCCCCCAAAATTCCAAGCTCAAACGACAACAAAACGACGCACCCTTATTCTAAATAGTTAAGACTGCGAAATGCGCCGCAGGCGAGATTTTATGGAAACACTGATGATCAAAGTGCCTTTTTGCGATCCCAAGACTACCTGTTAAACCACAGAGCTGTGTGGCGAAAAAAAGGGGCCATATATCCAAGGTAAAGTAGATACAAAGTACATTTGTTCTGAATTTACAGCATGTCAAAGAGACATGCGTATTCATGAAGTACTGCAACCATTAGAAGTAAAAGTTAAGTAATGAATGGCAACATTGGCAACCAGCTGATGTCACCGTTAAAATTTGACCGAATGCCCAAAACGTAGCCCCCCCCCGGGACGCCCCTGCCTGAGACGGCGGAAAAGACTTCAGTACCGTCTGGTCCCGGGCCTTCCCCGCGCGCTTCCAGCCGGGTACAACAACGTTGAAATCATAGGCAATAGTTGCGTTTTTGCAGATACCATGGTATCTGTTACCACAGTAACTGGATCTGCAATTAGTCGTTTTTGCAGTTACCGTGGTATCAGATATACGGTTGCTCTGCAAAAACGACTATTGCCGAAATTGCACTCTCGAAGTCATCCCAAAAGAAAAACTGATATCCAGTCACATCACTAAGTGCTAAACTTCTTTCTCACCGATTTCACAAAATTTGATGAAAGTGATATGACTTTTCATATACCACGATCAGTTACCACGGTCGGACCGTGGTATCTGAATATCAGATACCACGATAACTGCAAAAACGCCTTTACCGTGGTATCAGATACCACGGTAACTGCGAAAACGACTTTATACCGTGGTATCACATACCATGGTATCTGCAAAAACGCAACTAATGTGTGCCGGAGTTTCATGAAGAGGTGTCCCTAAAAGTGCGCTGCGCAAAAAACATGCTCGACTGAGTCAGAGCTGAATTTTTGTTTTGTTTAGTAATTGCTTTAGTTATTAGAAATGTATTGTTAGTATAGTAGTATTTATTTTTCATTAGTATAGTAGGATTTATTCTTCATTAGTAAATAGATGTGAATTTTGTTTTTCGCCTGTTATTTAACAAGTCCCCCAGGACTTTCCCTGCAGGTGATGCAGACAAATGTTAGGCGTTGGTTTTGTATTAAACATAATCTGATCTAAAAAAGCTGATCTAAATCTGATCTAATCTGAATCTGATCTAATCTGATCGGAATGTTTTGATTTCTAGGTGAGGCTGGCGAAGAAGCGGGTGAAGCTCTAGAGGAAGGTGGACCCGGTGAAATGATGCCTGGAGTTATCCCCGTGACGGCTCAGGAAAGAGAGGCAATTGAAAGGGTAAATATAAAAGACGAAAAGTTTATTATTACCATGTCAGAAGTTTGATAACATCTAACACGGATGCGCATCCTTGTGTTAAAGTTGTGACGGATGCCGGAAGTAATTGAAGAGCTGAGCGTTTAAAGGGTAAGAGTTAAGAGCACCATCTGGTACACATTTTTGCGCTCTTTCTCCCTGTGCGATCAGAATCTTCGCCAGACACCCTACTGAGATACTCAGCGGACAGTGAAAACCAGCTTTCGATTTACTAACCTCCCAAACTTTTAACGCGATTATCTCGAAACTAGCAAAGAGCAAGTTATTACCTTTGTGCGCTCAGCTCTTCAGTTGTGTTATTACCCTTGTAAAAGGTAGAACACACGATCAGGATTTCCCAGCCGTTTTCCTTGCACTTTCATCATCAAGTTGAACAAATCTCAACTTTTCCGTATGAAAGTGATGACGGTGGCGAAAATCCGGGCAGGAATTCTAGACCGGGAGCGACGACCCTGATCGTGTGTTCGCACTTTTTGCAAATCGAGACTTGAAAGGGCCGTAACGTAATGAACGTGTTCCACCGTATTACCGTAGTTACTACGCATAACGTCACGGATTTTGGCTTCTTGGCGTCAAGGCTGTAACGCATTTTTCTATCTTCAGTAAAATATCGTGCCACGGGCTAATCGAACCATCACATCACAGAGATTCGTAGGTACCACGCTTACTACGCTCCCGAGCATGATAAGCAAATAGTCGAAGACTGGAACGGTCAGTGCAGTAACTTTTCACGAGGCTGGAATGAAAATAGTTACTATTGTTAGAAGGGTGGAACACGCTCAATATTCTAGGAAACCGCCGTTACATTAAACACGAAAGATGTGCATCCATGAATGTCGTCAAACTTCTGACAGCGAACCTACCAGTAGAACAGCTTAGTTCGTCTCGTCTGCACAAACCTTTACTTTGTCGTCAACGTAATACTCTTGGTGAATAACTCTTCGTCCTGATGAAGAATCGCCTTGTGCCTAGCAAAGAGCCAAAAGTGTCACCACAGCAAACGTCGTTGATTGGTTTGAATAGGATTTTAGTCAATTTTGAGCGTTTATTTTGGTGACGTTTATCGTTCTTCCCAGGGATCACTGGCGTGTTTCGGGATTAATCATAGAAAGTACTGAAATGAAAACCAACAGGAATCAGAACTTTGCTCCCACCTCCCTTTAAAACTAGTCAGTGAGTCATCTGCACCAGCGAAATACCCAGTGATGTGATTTCGGAGGTTGGAACGACAGGCCGGTGATTCTCTCACTCGCTGTTGGCCGAATGACAACCAAGGATGGATCCACATCCACCTATCACTTTGTTTTCCTTTTGTATCTGCTGTAAGCGCGTTGTATTCGTTGTGTGCGCGCTAGTCAATCCCCAAGGGTACTTGGGGTGAATGAAATACTGAGCTAAGTATTTCAGTTTTCGTATTCTCTTCGTATTCTACGAACCCAGACGGTCACACTGTCAAAGGTGTCATAACTGATAACACAAGGATGCGCAGTTTCAGCAGACGATACTTGGGATGTAATCTTTTGTGATTTTGAAAACGTTGTGCATTAAATGTTATACATAACACCTGTTACCAGGAAGAGCCGAAAAAGTATCTGCTGACTTTATTGTTTCTCGTCATGATATAGGAAAAGTTATAAAAAAAGGCTATGAAATAAGTTGTTATCTGTTATGAAACTTCTGACAATGTAGGACTAACACACGGACGTAACCCGTTACATTGGCGCAAAACGTGGGCGCCAACCCTCGACGCTACTTTAGCCTACGCTAAAAAAGCGTGCATTTTTTTTTTAGTAAACTGACTAATCCTGTGTAAACCAGGAGCAACTGGCTCTAACGTGAAGATTGCTTGCTTCTGAAATTGTTTGAAAAGAAAGGGTTCAAAAATATTACTAACCCGTTTCTTTTCTTTTCAGCTAAAGGCCCTGGGCTTCCCGGAACACCTAGTCGTTCAGGCCTATTTTGCCTGCGACAAAAATGAGAACTTAGCCGCCAACTTCCTCCTTTCCCAAGGGTTTGATGATTAGAAAAGGCTATTCTACAATCACAATGAGCAGAATAAAGGCACCAATTTGAATCTGGGTTCTTTGTTGATTTGTGGTTAACCTCTTGGGATAACGTTCAACTATAGCTGGGCATAAATATGTTTTTTTTTTCACCAAAGTAGCACTCATCCCTTTGAAGCTTGAAGTGTTCTGTTACTTGTTTGTATTTTCTTTTTACGGGCAAAGTTTTGGTTGGAAAAAAGTTTTGGAAATCGAAAACCTAATAGAAAAAAAATATTGATGAAGTAGCGTGCTTTATTGCCAAATCATGGTGAGTGTAAGAAGGGAAGACGCTTTGTCCCTTAGGTGGACAGAGATTAAAGGGGGGGGGGTGGGGAACGTTGACAATTTCTTTGAAATATGCTGTCTCTGTTGGACTGTTCTCAATTCGAGTATTTCATTATTGCAGCGTGTTAGACTCTTCTTGGTTATTCAGTTTTGTATTAAAAACACAATCCAGTAAGTAAAACATAAAATTTGAGTTCAAAAGTGTTAGTTCTTGTTTCAGTGGGAACGTACGATTCTCATTGGTTTAACGCGTACTCGTGAAGGGACTTGAAATACTGCACTGTCAGAAGTTTCGTAACAGATAACACGAGAACGCGCGGTTTCAGCAGATAACACTTAGGATTTTGGCTGTTATAATAACGCTTGTTTATTCAGCCAAAAGGCCATACAAGTTTTACACGTTTCACTTTACAAATAAACCATTACACCTCTATAAACATACTATGCTAAACTTTCATTCCTAAGACTAAATCTTCTAGTCACATATTTGCTTATATCTACGATACACTTGGGGTTCGTAGATTTCAGGATACGGGGAAGCGATACCGACCCTCCCCAAAAAAATTTTACTCTCAAATGCGAAAGCGCTTGGCACTCTAAGAGGAAGTGGTTCAAATCTTCCTCCTGCACTATATTTGACAAAGCAAAACGGATAAGTCAGCTACATTCTATTGGAGCTATATTTCGGCCCTTCTTGGCAAATGAAATCACAGCACCAGCTTAAACTCCAAGCAGTTTTCCGGCAAGAAATTCACAGTATCAGAAATTTAAGGAAGAATCTTCAAGTGTTTTTCCATTCGTTCATTTTCAGCTTGAGCGTGAAGAGGCCCAAGAAGGGCCAAAATATAGCTCCTATAAATGTAGCTGACTTATCCGCTTTGCTTTGTCAAACATGATTCGCAGTCAGCTTGGGCTGAAGGAATACCTATTGGCTGTTATAATTTTCAGACGTTACGCATTGAAACGTTATGCGTAGAAGAAAAGCCGAAAAAGCCTCTGCTGACTTTTCCGATATCATCATGACAAGCAAAAACTGGCAGTACTTGTTATGCATACGCTAACGTATGCATAATCATAAGAGATAAAATCCCAAGTGTTATCTGTTGGAACTGCGCATCCTTGTGTTATCTGTTATGAAATGCGTGACTGTGTAGTTGGTTTTTATCTCAATTCTCCTATTTCGCGTGCTTTGATTATTGAGACAAATCCACTTCTCCTCTTTTACGTTTTGGTTAAAAACGAGAACGGGGAAAAGTCCGCAATCCTGCAGGATCGAAAAGGTGGTTGGATACTCCTCGTTTCTCGTTCTCAATAGTCCTTCCTCATGCAATCAAAAACACTAACTCGGAAGAGAATTGAGAAATGATAATTACCTGCAAATACTTACAAATTTTGCAATTGCAGGCGAGTAGGATTTCTCCTAATGTACGCTAGATAAGAAAAGCAGCTATTGGTTAAAGTTGATTACAGCATGCATAGTGATCGCATTATCTATCGGAACTTAGCAGCAAGAACTGATAAAGCAGAAATGATGAAGTCAGACGTGCAGCTCCTGCTATCGAAGAAGAAGCGGTTCTGCGCAGGTCAGTTAGAAGCATCACGCAGCACAGGAAGACCACAATGTAACCTGCTGCTATTTGACATAGCGGATTCGTTCGTTTCCTGCATCATAAAAGGCTTTCGCCTATAGGCGTATTCTCGCCGTTCCCCTAGGACTCCACTTGAGGAGTCCCCGCGTTTTTGTTTGTGCCGGGGACTTACTCCCCGTATTCTCGCGAGTCCCCACGGACGGGGAATGCTCCGATTATCACCACCATCTTCAAAAAGGACTCCCTTTCAGACTCGGAGGGGAATCAGTATTTGCTGGTGTTGGTGCAATGTAAAATTAATTAAAAACAATCAGGATAAACAAAACCAAAAGTAAAGTGAATCCAAATAAATTGTCAACTGCATATTTTTTTTCGAACACATTACATTTTAGAAGCATTCCCCATGTTCTCGCTGTTTTCCGTACGCGGAGGCCGCGTGGAGTGACTCCCTCTATTCTCGCCGCTCCCTTCGATTCTCCGAGGAGTTCTCGGGGAATCGAAGGGAGCGGCGAGAATACGCCTTATAAGGTCACGAAGGAATCCGGCGTGAACACCCTGAGCGGAGTTTAATGTGTCTACAATACACTTCAAACTACTATTAATCGATCCACATCAACTGCATCTTCGGAAAGACTGTTCCAAGAGTTAACGATTCCTTTTGTAAAACTCCACTCGTACACATCAAACTTGCTCTTCAGTTGTCCAAGGCGCATGTCGATCTATCCGTACTGCTTTTGGGCGCATCGTCCCTAACCAAGGGTGCTACAATCGAAAAGCCGAAAAGTTAGACAGCACTTTCTGCGCTTCTTCACTTTCGTGCTACTTTAAATATGCGAAGCACTGCTCCATCTTACAAAATTAGGTCACAGCCACACCCTAATGGATAAGTTTCAAGTTCGGGTTGCAAGTATTACCCTTTCAAAAGTCTCTGCTGAACATCGACAACTGGACCCAACCAGCGCATGACCTTTTATCCTGTCTCCTGGCCGAAGATCAAGAGCGTGTTCCACCCCTCTACCAATAGTAACTATTAGTTACTATTTCCGTTCCAGCCTCACGAAAAGTTGCTACGCTGATCGTTCCAACCTTCTCAAAATAGTAACTATTTGTGTATCACGCTCGGGAGCGTAGTAACTACGCATCTCTGCAACGTGATTGGTCCGATCAGCCCGCGGTCTGATATTTGACCGAAAAAAAAAAGCGTTCCAGCCTAGCGTAGTAACTACGGTAAGTAGGGTTGAACACGCTCTAAATTTGTGTTACCTTATGTATTTTGTTTTTATTTATTTCTTTCATTTTCTTTAAACTCCGCTTTCCAAAATGACGGGTGATGAATAAATTAGTTACTTACTTACATCCTTGTGGAAACGTGATTTAACAAGCTTGGATCCCAGCCTCTTACGATGATGGTTGCTGTTGAATTCTATGAAATCGCTCACTTCAGTGTTGTCATGAGTTGAAACGTCCCAATGAAATCTTCTCCAGAATCTGTAGGCAATTGAGGGATGCCATCACTTGGCCGTGCTGTCAGAATGAAAGGAGAGCAAAAGCCGCCTTCACGTGCAAATATGCACATACCTGGTTCTACCTGGCTCAACCACGGCTTCTACTATGAGCGTTGACACGTTTGTCTGACGGAACCTATAACTTTTGGCTTCAAAAACCTGTGACATTCTTGCACCTATGAAGGCTACGGCTAGCAACCGTAGCCTGATTTCTCAACAATCTACACCGGCGTTTGGCCTCGTGTTCCCTGGCCCCACAGCACCGGCCTAAGGGTAAAGACGTCACTGATACAGAGAAAGAAGGCAATCGAAAAACACTAATACTCACTTTCCTGGTCGATCAGACTGGACTGGGAGATTAGAAAGACGACTGTAGGCTCTTTCTGGATTCCCTAACCTGTAGGACCACCAACCAACTACCATTAGTTACTAAGGTGTACTTTTCTACAACCCACAACATCGTCGCTACAGAAAAACGGTCCAATACACTGTTACGAGTTCCATAACACTTGGGATGTTATGCTACGATTACACGCTGCGTAAATCCGAGCGTATTTTACGCACGTATTCGGGCTTGAAAATATCTCTAGCAATACGGACGTATTTCGGAAATCGGTCCGTTTTGTATATAAATACGTCCGTATTGCCAGAAATCTGTTCAAGCTCAAATAGATGCGTAAAATACGCTCGGATTTACACAGTGTGTAAACCCACCATTAGCTGTTATGTTTTTCAAACTTTCCAAAGTTGGTGACGAAAGTTTAATTGTCACAGCCGACCACTGTGACTTAGTTTTATAGTAAAATCTTTATTTTAGCAACAAACCTCGCTCGGTATGTACAGGCAAACCCCAACAATTCAGAAAATATCGCAGATTCAAACTCAACAAAAACATTCAACGAAAAAGACTGGAATGTGACTATGATTGAATAAATAGAAGGAACAGAAAGGGGTTATGAAATGATAAGAAAACCCTTAACCACTCCCCTAATACCAGACGCAAATCGCAGACCTAATGATTAGTTTACGGGCAACGCACTCAGAAAGATGATAGCATGGTTTTCACACCCCCCCCCCCACACCCGAATTCCCCTGCGATTTTCGGTCGCGAAAGACTCAAACATCAGGAATTCGGTTAAAATAACACAAGCCCTGACAATCATGTCTTGTGTTTACCAATTAGCGATTTTCCAACTGAGCGATCGTAGCGGGTTAAGTACGACTGGGAACGCTACTCCAAACTAACGCTTGAAACTCTTCGCCAAAGCTAGGGGTTTCTGATTCTGACATTACAGTTGTCGTTATTTATTATTGATCATTATTATTGGCTTGTCATAGTTTTCCTTTGTTTGTCTTTTTTCTTCACTGTCACAAGTTTCATAATAGATAACACAAGGATGCGCGGTTTCAACAGATAAAACTTAGGATGTTAGCTGTTATGTTTTTCAAACGTTATGTATACAAGAAGAGCCAAATCACCGCGAAAAAACACCTGCTGATTTTTTTTGTTTTCCATCATGATACCGGAAAAGTCAGTAGATGCTTTTTCGGCGGTTTTCCGGCTCTTCCTGGCAGTGCTTGTTACGCATAACGTTTTCAAATCATACCAAATAACATGCCAAGCGTTATCTGTTGAAACTGCGCATTCTTGTGTCATCTGTTATGAAACTTCTATAGTGTTGCCATAGCTTTTTTTGTCTTCTTTTTTTTTTACTGGTCATCTAGTCTGAATTCTTGAGTTTTCAATCTTGCTTTGATGATGAGTTCTACACGTCAACTCGGGAGTAGCGTTTCCAATCGTACTTTAGGCCGCTAGAAGCACTGAATCGGAAGAGGGCAAATTAGTTCAACGCGTTTCTTCTCCCTAACGAAGGCGATTGTTCACTTGTAAAAACAGAGACAGGTGAGGTACAAAGCACTAGAAAGTCAATGGTCCACTCCACAACTTGAACTAAAACCAGCCACTAGTTACACTATACAGCTTAAACTAGCACCTAGGTTCGGACGTTTCTCTACAGTAAGGGCAACAATCTGCGCTAGGGAATCGTCGGGGGTATCACGTAGCAACCTCTCTGCGTCGATGAAGCTGATACAGCTCTGCGCCCTCGGCTCCTGGACCTTGAAACCATTTGACCTTTCGGACGTTTCTCTATGGCAAGGGCAACAGTCTGCCCTAGGGAATTGTCGGGGATATTACGTAGGAGCCTCTCTCTGCATCGATGAAGCTGATACAACTCCAGTACCTTGAAACCATTTGACCTTTTCCCACCGTTGACCTTAATTTGACGAAATCTAATTGGCAATTGGCCAACAGAATGAATTTGTTGTTTTTCCAATTGGCCAACAGTATCTTCTCTATCTCAAATGTCTTTTGCAGTAAGAAAATTCTGTTAAAACAGAATCGGCCCGATTTTGCTGTTCGCTCGGCCACGTCCAATGGCCAACCGCTAAAAATTGCCTTCGGAGGTCGCATACACGTCTCTCGCCTACATGGTCGTATCTCCAAGCGTTGGAAGGAGAACTTTCCCGACTACCATCTTCCTATAGTCTTCTCAGTTAGCAAAACTACGGGAAACAGCAGACCGCTGCCGAGTCCAGCTATCGTATTTTACGGTTGGCCCAGTAGCCTATGTGCTGCGTGGTTTATCAGCACAAGCGCATCCCCACACGTCACCTTACAATTTCGCTAAATGTCACAGGGGGTTAGTCACAATCACTAAAATACCAATCATTAAATCATACTCCAAACATTAAGGCATGGTTTTGAAAGTCATTGCACGGACTTGGCCACAAGACCCACTCTTAGCCGACCAGTTCTTCCAGAAACGATGCAGCGCGGTGGGAGGGGGGCAGGAATGGCATTTGACAGTTGTTCACACGGCCCCTCTCCCTCTAACCCTGATATCTGTCCGGATCGGACAGTTACCCCGCTTTCCTTGGTCGAAGACTGACCAAGTCCTACCTCTATGGGCTTGCGTAGATGGGACATGGGCTCGGAGGAACACTGGCACTAGGGCAGATTCCGAAGGATGGTCCAATCCGGAGAAAAATCCGTCGAACTAAGGACCGCAGTTCGTTTTTCAGGTCCCCGGAAATGACGTCACAGAGTAGGGGGTACCACTGGGCCACGTGGGCTCGGAACTGAAAGAAAATAAGGTAAATCGGAAAAACCCTTGACAAAATATTTTACTTATTCATTTCTCACCCGTCATTTCAAAAAGAAAAAGGACGGAGTACAAAAACGAAAAGAGAAACAAAACAAACGAAAAACATACTGAACACGATTACGTACATGTACACTTTACGGAATATATGAAGAAAACGCTATCAGTAGGAAGTGGGCAATTGCTTTTGTTATCTTGTTGAACTACGGCCAAGACAGTCTGGGCTAGTTTTTGGTAAAAATGAGGAATACAATGAAAGATTTTATTTTAAAGGGATAGAACTTAAAATAGTGAAAGAATTTGTATATCTAGGTTGTAAGTTTTCGGCTACGGGAAAGTGGAGTGCACAGTTGGATAGTACAGCGGCGAAAGGTCAGAAAGCTTCATGGATGGTATTGAAAAGTACGATAAATTGTTTAGGCCCAGGAGAAATGAAAATTCGAAAAGTAATATTTAATACAAAAATAAGCCCAATATTATCATATGCAGCAGAAGTGTGGGGACATGAAAAGGGCGAGAAAATTGAGCGATTGCAGCTAAGCCACTATAAAAGGTTGATCGGGGTAAGTGGTAAGTTTAACGGATTAGTACTAAGAGGTGACCTAGGTATTCATTCATTGAGAGGTAAGAGACTAGTAAAAATGGTGAAGTACTGGGAAAGGTTAACAAGTTTGCCAGATAATAGACTTGTAAAGGCTGCACTGCTTGAGGACCTTAAGGACAACAGGAAAGATGCTTGGCAGAGTAAGGTAAGGTCAGTACTGAATAATTGCGGGCTTTCAGGTCAGTGGAATGTAGGATTGGGGGAAGGTAAGGTAGTTGGTACAGTAAGTAAAGAAGTGCAGAGAATTCTGGAGTGTCAAGAAATCCAAAAGTGGACGTGTGAGGTCTCGGCGTCGCTGTCTCTCAAGTTGTATGCACAGTGGAAGAGAGTGTGGGGTGAAGAAGTTTACTTTAAAGCGGGCCTTAAGAGGGAAGAGCTAAAATCTTAATGGGTTTAAGGGGAAATTTTCTTCCGTTGGGAATAAGGAGGAAATACCTGGGGAGGGAGCGTGCGGTAGATGATCTTTACTCGTGCCCTATGTGCGGGGTACCGGATGAGAATGTGGACCACTTCATGTCATATTGCCAGGAACTGAATGATCTAAGGTTAGAGCTGCTCCAGAGAAATACAGGTGATGAGGAGTGGCTCAACGGTCTCCTTAGAAGTCGATCTTTTGGTACAATTAAAAACCTTGCAGTTTTTGTTCAGGTGGGACTGATGCATAGGTCCCTGTTCACTTAAAGTGTTTTAGTTATGTAGTTAGTTGTCTTTGTCTTGTATTCAGTGTGTTTAATATGTACTTAGAAGTTGCTTTGTAAACCATTTTTGTACCATGGCCCTTTGGACTTTTACGTACATTACATTACATTACATGATCAAGCATGTAACAACACTCATCTAACAACCAAGCCGCCAACCAGCGAGAGACTCTACAGGAGGATCACACCACCTTATCTCGCTGGAAGTGCGATTTAATCCCTTTCATCTCTAAATTGGTAGTTACGATTATTAGTAGCTGGATAATTCTAAATTTGCAGTTACTTTGTCTCTAAATCGGTAGTGAATTTAAGTTCTGGTGAAGTAAGTTATTATTATTTTTTTTCGTCCGCGCCCAGATTTAACGAAACTACAGACGCGAAGGAGTCTTTACTTAGTCTAACGACAAGACGTGGGGTATTGGGATTTCCCGGGTTCGGAATGACTGTTAAGTCTTGTAAAAAAAAGAAGAATAAATTATCGTTCCCTTTCAGCTTTGAATTTGGAAGAAAGGAGAATCAGTAACTCTTACCCTTTCTTCTGACATTCCCAACAGCCGGGTGAAGAATCTTAGCATAAGAGGGGTCCACGACTCCTTGTGTGCCTCTGTATCAATCGTCAGAAAATAAGTCATGGCATCCCGACCGACTTCGTTAAGGCGCCTCTCCACCTCAGGCCAGACGGACTGTCGCTCCTCGTCGCTGTACAGTCGAAACAGAATCCGGAAAGTGCAGGCGAGGCTTAAGGTTTCCTGTTTCAGCAGGTTTGGACGGACGTTGCCTTTAAAACCTAAAATGACAGACGAAGTAAGCAAGTATATTTTTGACCCACAAAATATTTTTACAACAAAAGAAACTGGAGTAAAATACTAGAAAAAATAAAAGAAAATTTAATTATATAATACAACTATCAATAGAAAAAAGTCTAATCAGCCGGTGATGCGGCAACAGGCGTAGAGCAGAATTCTGGCTGAGTTTAAAGTATTCAGCTAGTTACTAATGAAAGATAAACATGTACACAGTTCCACGTGAATTGCAATCAATCAATCAGTCACATTTATTTAAAAATGAATAGCTTAAAGCTAAATGAGGTCATCGAAATCAGTTAGGGGAAGCAGTCGAAGCAGTTTGCAAATGACGCTAAAACCATATAACACCAGTGCACTTTGCAGTTCCATGATACCAGTCCTATCCTACCAAGTGCAAAAATTTTCTGGTATTCCCCTGATGTTAAAAGCAGTTCCAACCGTGCGATAACAATTGTTATCGCACAGCCAGCCATGCGATAACAAATGATATCGCACGGTTGGAACTGTTTTCTTTCAACACCATACAGAAAATTAAAACAATTGAATCATTATCGCCCTTGCTTTTAATGTCTATAAATAAATGTCTGAAAATGGGGAGAAAATTTCAAGATCTTACCAGCTTTCCAGAGTAGGTTACGCTGTTCATGATTCGAGTTGAAGTCCCGGGCGAAGCAGTGGGAGCCTTGTAGCATATCAAGAAGCAAGAACAAATGCTCTGATGAGATATGCGAGTACATGCCTTGTTCTTCGACGTTCAAGTACTGAAGACTCGTGGATTCCCACGAGCTGGAGTCCACCTGAAAAACGATAACGATAAAGGACTCATCGCAAAAAAAAAATCAAACTTTCGCATGCAAACCAGTTAAGGTTGGCATAGCGCATCTCCTGATTCTCCGCCCTCGGCCGGGGTGCAATGCGTGGCTGGGGGCAAATCATCCGATACTTTCCCGTGCTTTTCCCTAGATTTCTCTAGGTACCCATTTGAAGCTGGGTGGACTTTTGGCTTGTCTTACGGGGAAACGCCACTAACCCTCGCCCTAAACCAAACGGTCGGCACAACCGAAACTCGAACCATCGATCCTTCGCTCGTGAGTTCGGCGCGTTAACCAACGAGAAAGGCAAACGGGAAAGGCAAACGAGAAAAGAGTGATGTACAAGTGTATAGGGCTATTTGCGAAGATATGTAGAAGATAAAGATTTTATTAGGGCACTAGGAGAAGTGCAGATGGAGTCTAGACTAGATGCATGTTATAATCTTGTTAGGGAAGATCGAGTTGAGGAAGCTGTTAATTATTTATCCCAGGTAATACAGGAAGCAGCAGAAAGTGTGTCAACGAGAGAAAATAATCCAAAGAGGAAGAGGAATAAAGATTTTTTTGATAGAGATTGTGAGGAGAAGCGAAGGGAAGTTGTGTCTGCATTGATAAAAGTGAAGGAGTCAAATGGAGAAGAATTGAAAAATAGGCTTATTGATTATAGAAGGATAAGGAAAGAGTACAAGAAGTTAGTTTCCCAAAAAAAGAAAGAAATTGATAAATATAGTCTTAGGTTAACAGAAACAAGTTATAAAGAAAAAAATAGTAGAAGATTCTGGAGTAGTATTAGGGAGGAGCTTGGATCTAGAGAAGGAAACCTCACACCAAAAGCGGAAACTTGGCCGGCGGTACTCGACAGAAAAGATGACGAAGCGATGAGGGAACAGATAGAGCTTGAAGAAATAAAAGAGAAGCTTAGAAGTGCAGATAAGATACCATTGGACGACGAGGAACTTCAGCTACTACAGCCGTTTAAAGAAGAGGAAGTTTGGACAGCAATGAAAACTATGAAAGGTGGGTCGGCGCCAGGGACTGATGGTATTCCCACTGCGCTTTGGAAGTGGGGTCGCGTTTTTTTGGTGCCGCTTCTGGCTTTGGTATTCTCTTCGATCCAGAAGAGCGTAGTATGGCCAACCCAGTGGTGTATATCGGTTTTTTTTTTTTTTTTTTTTTTTTTTTACCCTTTTCATCACATCTTTAAAATATCAAAATTTTCTTTCTTCCTTTTTTTTTAAAACTCTATCTTTACTATTCTATTTATATCACTTAACATTTACCTTAATATTTTCACCTTTACTTTTTACAATAAAACAAGAGCTGTAAGCTCATATGGCACTTGCAAGGGTTGAGATGTATTATTTGATCAAAAGTAATTTTCGACTGTGCGGTTCAGATGCGCACTTTAAGGGAGCTAGAGAAAAAGTATTTTATCGTTGAACTTGACTGTAATGATGCGCACTTTAAAGGCACTAGAAATTCATCTGTAAGGAAGACCCTTGAGGCAAAAACGATAGCAGGCTCTTAGGGATCATTGGTATATACGTATGATCAAAAGTATTTTTTTTCCACTAATGCCGGTAAAATGCGCACTTTAAGGGTGCAAGAAATTTTTTTTTTTTTGCAAAACCCTTGTGGGACAACTGATCATGGGTTAAGATGTATCGTTTGATAAAAAAGTACTTTTCGACCTTGCGGTTAAGATGCACACTTTAAGGGAGCTAGAACTTCATTTGTAAGCAAAACCCTTGAGGCAAAAATGATCATGAGCTCATGGGGATGATGGAAATGCATATTTTACTTAAAAGTATTTTTCTTAATTTGCGGTCATGATTGGTACCTTAAGGAATGGTCGGATTTGAAAAGTGGCGATTTCTAGGCCGATCTTGTCGAATTTCTAATATTCCAGCCAAATTTCATCGTCCTAGCACATTTGGAAGTACCTTAACTCGCGATCACCGGAATTCCGGACCCGCCCCTCAAACTCCCCCCACAGTCGCCAGAGCCAATCCGGATCAGTTTTGGACTTGTTTGTTATTCCCACAAATTTCCATCCCGATCTCTCCAGTCCAATCCGGTCACGTATCCCCCCCCCAACTGTTGTCGGATCCGGTCCAGACATGAAAAAGATCACCACATGCACGCCCTCTGTTCAGTTATTAAATTTCACTCGAATCCGATCACCCGTTCCAAAGTTACGCATGGCTAAATATTCCGAATTCCCCCTCCCTCCGATCCCCCCACGACTATCGGATCGAGTGAATTTTTATTTACAAGTCAGTTCGATCGGGTCCCTGATACGCCTCCCAAGTTTCGTCGTGAAAATCCCAAAAACCGTCATCACCAGAATTCCGGGAAACTCCCCACCACCCCCCCCCCCAAGTGTCCGGGTCCAGTCCAAACGTGTAAACGATTTATCTGGAGCAGATTCTTGTTCTTCCCAGCAAGTTTTACTCCGATCCCTCCATTATAACCGTTTCTCGAGATTTCCGGTCTTCCCCCACCCCAACTCCCCCATAGCTGTCGAATCCGGTTCGGACTTCAAATGGAACATCAGAGATATGCCATTCATTCAGGCATTAAGTTTCGTCCCAATCCAATCACCACATATACAAACCCCTTTGACCCTCGAATGCACTAGCTCTTTCCAATGTTAACAGAGTGATCCGATGCAAAGAGTGACGTCACGCCGCGCGCAGACCTACTAGTGTGTAGAAAGGGGTAGGGGTTTTACAAAAACTACTAAATTCTCAGGATTCCCCCGCCCTCTACTCCCTCCACCGGTGGTCGGATCGGGGAAGTGACTATTTGCAAGTTAGTTTGGTCGGGTCCCTGATATGCCTGCCAAGTTTCATCGTCCTAGCACATCTGCAAGTACCCTAACTCGTGATCACCGGACCGACCGACCGACCGACCGACCGACAGACCGACCGACGGAAAAGTGATCGGTATATGGCACTTGAGCGAAGCTGCAAGTGCCATAAAAACTATTAAAAATCAAAATCAATGAAAAGCATTCAAAAAGATTATTGTAACATGAAAACGAGTCAAACACAAAAAAACAAAACAAAACAAAAACAAAACAGCACAACCCACGCCGAGAGGTGCCCTTCTGCCATAGGGCACATCTACTGTGGTGGCAAAAAACTACTACCTCAAAAACAAAAACAAGACTCGAATTCTTTTACAATAAAAAAACAAACACACCAACCTCCCAAATTTAAAACTTAACACTAAATCAAAAATTCTTTTTAAATTTCCCCATAAACAAACAAAATGATTTCAATGTGCTCTATTATTACAAAAAACAAACATCATATCGGTTTTGGTCCCGATATTTAAGAAAGGGGATAAAAGTCAACATGGTAATTATAGAGGGATCCAGTTGGGAAATACGGTGAGTAAATTGTTTTGTAGGGCAATAGACAATAGATTAAAAAGATGGTTAGAAAAGAAAGGGAATATAAGTGGATTACAGGCAGGATTTCGAGAGGGTTACAGTACACTAGACCAGATTTTTGTGTTAGATGTGTTAGTAAAGAAATTTACAAGAAAGAGAACGGGTCGTTTGTTTGTAGCGTTCCTAGACCTTAAAGGTGCGTTCGATAACGTAAGTCGTAAGTTACTGGTGGAGGCTTTGTTGCAGCTGGGATTACCCATTGGATTTATTTTTATTGTGTGTGAAATGTATACATTGGTAAAAGTTGTTGTACGGGTGATGGGTAAAATTTCTAGGAGTGTAAGATCATACGTAGGCGTGAAGCAAGGTTGTACGCTATCACCAAAGCTGTTTAGTTTGTTTCTGAATGATATTGAGAAATTTATGGAGGAGCGAGCGGCACCAACGATAACGCTTCGTGTTACAATGCTATGTTTGCTACTGTTTGCAGACGATATTGTTCTGATTGCAGAATCCGAACAGAAACAGCAAAAGCTACTACAGTTTCTGGGTGAGTATCTGGATAAAAAACGACTTGAGTTGGATGTAGATAAGACAGTAGTAATGATATTTAGAAAGGGAGGGAAAAGACTAGAGAATCCGGAATTCGTGTTCAAGGGAAGAAAAATTGAGGTTAAGGAAGAATGGATGTATTTGGGATGTAAGATGAGTGCACGTGGGGGACCAAGTCAGCATATAGAATATTGTGTTACGAAAGGTAAAAGGTGTGTAAGTATGTTGCATGCTACTAGTTTGAGAAATGGTAGTAATGTCAGAATGGTTAAAGAAGTATTTTTTTTCGAAAGTAGTGCCGATAATCCATTATGGAGCAGAGATATGGGGATATGCAGTAGCTGGGAAATTAGATAAGTTGCAATTAAATTATTTTAAAAGGATCCTAGGTGTAAATAATAGAATTAATGGTCTAGTGGTGAAGGGTCATTTAGGTCTATTGTCACTAAGGAGTAGGAGGTTGGCAAGCATGGTAAATTTTTGGGAAAGGATTTTGATTATGCCTCAATCAAGACTATTAAAGGAGGCATACCTAGAATCATTGTGTGATGGAAGGAAGCAGTCTTGGGCACACCAGATTAAGTGTATTTTAGATAATACAGGTTTAAGTAATTTGTGGAACGAAGGGGAAGGTCCAGGATGGGAGTTAGGAAGAGTTACTAGAGTAGTTAGACAGACACTTCAAGACCAAGAAATTCAGACGTGGCTATGATATGATATGATATTTATTACACTAAAAGCCCAAGGGCCATGGCAATAAAAAAGAAAAATACATAATCTACAACATAACTATAACAAACACTTAAATCTACAAGAAAAATTCTCTGTGATTCATAGCCAACTTGAGGAATCTGCCCACTTTCCTTATAGTGACAAAACATTCACTCTTCAGCATTCGCTCCATCCATTCCTGATCACACTCATTTACTCCAAATATTTCTCTTCTTAAACCATTCAATTCCCTACATTCGCACATAATATGTCGCACGCACTCATTCATATCTCCACAAGTGGTGAGTAAGTCTGAATCTCTGAGGTTGTACGCTGGGTCAAAAGAGACATGGGGGGAGGAAATTTATTTTAAGGCAGGGTTAAGTAGGGAAGAGTTGGGTTTGTTAATAAGTTTGAGGGCTGATGGGTTACCGCTCGGTGCAAGAAGAAAATATATGGGTAAAAAAGAGGAAAGATTGGGTCCTTACTACTTCTGCCCAATGTGTGGAGAAATGAATGAGGATGTATGCCACCTTTTTTGTGATTGTATAGAGTTGCGGGAACTAAGGGAGGAGATTTTCGGGGTGGGGGGAAATGATAAAAAATGGATTATTAAAATGATGGGAAGTAAAGATTTTAAAGAAATAAGAAATGTAGGGAAGTTCCTCAAGTTAGCTTTGAAACACCGGAGAGATTTCTTTTGATGAGAAAGTTGTGTTATAGTGTTTATAAAGTATTTAGTGTAATTTAAAAAATATTAAGCATGTGTTTGTGTGAGGATACGTATGTCAGATTGTTGATTTTTTTTGTGCTGTTTTGTTGCATGATGGCCTGATGGCTTTAATGTGCAAATAAATCATTCATTCATTCATCGTACCTATAACAATAAACCAACCAACTGATCAGTCTGACAGGCTAGAAACCCCTACAAAAGAGACTCCTGAGAATAATCTACTGTCAGGGCAAAGTGCCTACTCAAGGAATTCCACCTCACAACCTTAGCAGCCCGACGTGTTGCTCTTTGTACCAAGTTCGCGAACAATCTGCGATCTCAACCACACATATTTCCAGCCCCATAAGATAGAGATAAGACAAGATGTATTTACACTAAGAGCCGAAGGCCATGGAAAATACATGAAAAATAATCACAAACAAACAAAATATAATAACTTCTATAAACACCTACCCCTATGGGCTAGGGCTATCCTGAGGAACCTCGCTTCCCCATGACCCTGCACATCCATTCTTCATCTACCCCTCTTTTATTTACTCCAAAATTTTTCTAACCTAAGTTCACTTAAATTTTCGCATTCACACAACAAATGTTTCTAATTCTCATCCATACTACCACAAATCGGACCTGAGTAAGGACCGGACCGACCCATATTGCCCACCGAAAACTCGATTACCTCTAGCTACAGCGCAAAAAGTCTCGGTTCTTAACCCCATCAATGCAAGAACCGAACGCTATAGATTGTGCTTCGGGCCAGCGTTCGCTGAAACCTTGAATAAATGACGAATGTAATCCCTATAATCAAGCTATAATGTTGTAGCTTTTTAGTGTTCTATTCTGACGGGTCATTTCCTGGCCACTGCTTTATAATGTTATTTACGCTGTACCTTACAAAAACGACAAGTTCGGCAGTCAATGATACGAAAGTTCGTTTCGTAATAAAGTATTTATCTGCCCTATAACTGCGTGTTTTAATTCAACTTTCAGTATCCCAAGACCAGAGAAAACACTGAAAATATATAAATCGTGAATGCTCGGCTAAATAAATCCTTGAGCTAAAGGCTTATATGGTACTTGCAAGGGTAGTACCATGTACCTGATAAGGCTCACGTTGTCAAAAGTGAATGGGTATTCCGCGACCCCCTATCCTCCAACTCCCCCGCGGTAGCCGGCATTTCATGGGCTTTTGCATGGCCGTCTTGCCCCCCCCCCTCAACCGGTCCAGCCGGTGGACCTCCTTCACCAGCTCCTCTATAGGCCCCGATACGGTCCGTAACGTTCACTATGATTAACGACCGTCCCTGCCCACCATGCGCCGCCCCGATCCCCTTCCAACTACCCCCATGATGGTCGGATCTAAGGACGGTATATGACCATCCTTCCCGCCGTTTCCAGTCCCGATCCTTCCACTCTAAGCATTCCACGTGGCAGGATATCCGGACCCCCCCCCCCCTCCTACTCCTCCAATCCTGTAAATGAAACATCTAGGACATGTGCTCTTGCCAGCTATCAGTTCCATTCGGGTCAGGTCACCGAATCGAAAGTAATGCGTTCCAGAAGATATCCGTGACCCCCCCTACAACCCCCCAAACCGCTTGAGCAGAAGGCTACAATTGCCATGAAAGGAAAAGCATAAGAGCAAAACCCTCACAAGCTAACGAAACGTGACATGTAATTTGCAACAATGTGTAGAACGATTTCCAATCCAAAGTCATTCAATTAAAACTCAATTCGTACGACCTTGAACAAACCCCTGCTGAGCAAGACTAATCAGAATATGATATATGCTAAGTATCGAGATCAAAACCAGGGGCTACACGACTCAAACCCAGGCTACTGCCGTGGAGAGACGGTCAGGCAGGCCCGTATCCAGGAATTTATTTGGGGGGGGGGGGGGGTTGCCCTTCGGGAGGGGGGGTGCCCGCTGGTTGGAGCAAAAAGTACAAATAAGACATAGCTCACATTTTAAAGCCTACAAAAAACGATCAATTTTGTGGGTTTCGGAGGGGGGGGTCGAACCTCATAACCCCCCTGGATACGGCCTTGCGGTCAGGTTCAGGCGTTGCGGACTGAAATTCCTGCCAGGATTTTCGGCACCATAATCAATTCGATACGGAAAAGTTGTGATTTTGTCAACTTTATTAAGATATAGCCTCGTTATTAGCATGAGCAAATACTTTCTCGCTAAGGGACTAGTTATCGTAATTTTTTCTCATTTGATGGCTTCAAGACAAAAATAACTACTTTTTATAAATTATTACTGTTTCCACGATGCATAATAGATGACCAATAGTCGTAGCAGGGCTGACAGTCACAGCCACTAAGATCCTAATCTGGGACGGTCAACAACTTGTATCTTTTTAGATCGTCTTTCTCAGATCCCTTTATAATGGCTTCTACAAACATAACAAAGTATGTTTGTAGAAGCCATTATGAAGGGAGAGAAGCTTCAACTTAACTTCTGTGTCTATTAATAAATGAATAAAGATTACCGGACCTGTCGTAGCTATATTGCTGATTTACCCTACGTCCCAAATGAGGGGCTACCCACTCCCCGGCCCCTGCTGTACACCGTTTCCCGGCACCGGTCGTACCGCAGTTATACATACCTTAAGATTCCGGATTCCACCTTCATCCACTCTCCCCACGATGGTCGGATCGGGAAGTTACTATTTCCAGGCTAATCTGGTCGGGTCCCTGATTTGCCTGCCAAGTTTCGTTGTCCTAGCCCGCCGGGAAGTAATTTAACTTAACTTTAATGGGACATCTGGGACACGACGTCTTCCCAAATATCAAGTTTCATTGAGATCCGATCACCCGTTCGAAAGTTATGCATGCCACTCAATTCCGGATTCCGGCTCCCCTCCCTCCCCCCACAATGGTCGGATCGGGCAAGTGACTATTTCCAAGTTAGTTTGGTCGGGTCCCTAATATGCCTGCCAAGTTTCATCGTCCTAGCACATCTGGAAGTACCCTAACTCGCAAACACCGGACAGACCGACCGACCGACCGACGGAAAAGTGATCGGTATATGGCACTTGGCCGGAAGGCGAGTGACATAAAAACATACCTGAGCCATTGCGAGTGTTTCTGCATCCTCCTTCTTTGAAGTGGCGGGGAAAAAGACGATGTTATCGACCGTCGTGATCAGCTCGAGTTGGACGACGCAGCGAATTTGGAGAGCGGCGAACATCTTCTGGTCGGAAGTTACGGGCTGAAAAGAAGGAAATCGGCATCACAATGTTTACTATTACTATTAGTACAATTCAATCGCCCTTCCGCACGTCCTGTATACTGCACCTTTTTGGAGACTTCTCACCAAATCGGACAAAAAACAAATCCGGTCAACATTCTATCGTTTTGCTAAATACATATTACGCCTCCCCCCTTGGACGAGAAACTCGAAAATTTCCAGTCGTTATCAAATTAGTGATCCATTAACAGCAGTAGAGAAACAAATAGAAACTTATAGCCGAAATATTGATCACGACTGGAAAACCCTTTTGGTTTAGCTTTAAGGTAAAAGTTACATTTTGTATTTTGTAAGTTCATTTTCTTTCGTGTTTTCCTTTCTTTCTCTCTTTTTTCTTTATTATATACTCCGTCTTTGTGCCTTGTGCTTATTTTGACGGGTCATAAATAAAATCATCATCATCATCATACATGGGCGAGGGGAGGGGAATTGAAATATTTGCTATAGAGAAACTAAGACACAAAGATTAAGTTAATGGAGAATATATGTTCACGGTAATTAAACATTTAGCGAGGTTCATCCGGATAGCAGCAAAACATCGAGAAGACTTTATGTAATAAAAACGTTTCTTTAAACGAGTATGTGATTCGTGATTTGTTTTTTTATTCTTTTCGAATTTATTTGCCGAGGCTATAGCCTGTATGCTTTTGCAATAAAATATATAATATCATATCATTTTATATTATATAATTGTTAGAATCTTCATTTATTTTATCTCAAGGTCGTTTTTCTAGCTTGACCCTGAACAGGACCCTTGCCATGAAGGGCCGAAATATTACTAGAATAAAAATCAGCTGACGTATCTGTTTAACGCAGTCAAATACATGAACTGTCTGTGTATACCATACAATAACATCATTTCGGTTTCCTTTACCAGCATATATACGTATTAGCATTCAGTTCTATCTACCCTAGTATCGACCTCATAATCATCGGGCAATCAGGTTCATCCGTGATTACCGGATTTGACCGAATTCCAGCGAAACTGTTCACCTGGGTTGAGAACGAACAACTTTATAAGTTGTTCGTTCTTATAAAGTTGTATACCCCATGTTTGGGGTATACAACTTTATAAGAGTTGTATAAAGTTGTAAACCCCATGTTTGTTTCACATGCTTGGTAGGCTATAATCATAGCTTTGTTCCTCTGTTTGTCAAGCTTCAGATCAACAGTTATATTAATATTTGTCAATTACACATAGGCTATTATTATTTCTATGTAGGCTAAAATGATTTTTGACTCGTCGAATGACTCACACGTCTAGGGCTATTGGTTTTTGTTTTGATTTTTTTCTTTGACATAAAAAAAAAATAATCGACTTTGTCCGTCGCATATTTTTTTTACTGAAGTGAAACTGAACTGAAAAAAAGGTCATACACCAGGTTTTATCAAAAATACTTCAATCCGTTTGGGAGCTATCGTGATCACAGATAGACGAACAGGTTTATGATGGCATCGGTCACATTTATCGGTGATCCCCAAAACGGGCAAACAAACAAAACCACACATTTTTGTTCTTTACTTCATTACCGTTTAGTCCCCCCATTCCCGATAGGTCAACTCTCTACAAGTTACTCCGCCTTTTCTTCCATGATCCTACAAAAACGTAAAACCGCACAACGTCCCCAAGCCCACCGTTTCAAAACAATACCCAACGCAAGAAAAAAAGCAATTAACAGCATAATAGGCCGTTCATCAACACCACTACAATCCTTTCCGGAAAAATTAACATACTATGACGACACACAAGCACGTTCGAACACATCCAAAAACTTATTAATCGGTTAAGGTCACCCAGCAGGGCGTGGTCAAGTTTGCTAACCCCTTGCTACAGATTCGCAGCCAGCATTGATTTTAGTATATAAAGATTAGTGTCGCAGTAGGTTGGTATCCAGTTTTCCAAGTGTATTCTAGGAGTATTCCAAAGAAAAACCAAAAACAAAATGAAAGTAAGTAACAATTCGAGTTTTAGTACTACAATCGTTCAAAATATCTCCCGGTCAGTCGGTGATCTGTATTGCTGACTCGGTGCAATTATTCTTAAGATCGTCCGGGATTGCATTTCAAATGATCTAGGCTGATCTTCTGCTTTTGTTATATCTGTCTGTCTGTCTTATCTCAGAACGTCAATACCAGCTTTAGAGCACATGCCATCAAACTGAGATCGTCCGCGACGGTATTCCAACTATTTTATGCTAATCGTTTACTTCTCTCACAACTTAGATCACATAGCATCAAGTTGTCTTGAAATTACTAACAAGTAGCATCCAACTATTCTAGACTGAAGTCTAGTCTTTCTTACATTTGTCTGTCGGTCGTTCAGTGTTACCTATTTTCCAACTTCAGCCGCACTATGTATTATAATGGCATTCTCCAAGCAGTAGTTCCGACAAATAGGACTGTGGTTTAACCTGCTCTAAAATTTCCTTCTTTTTAGTTCATCATCCTCGCCGCTTTGGTCGCCGCCGCCGCCGCCCAGTACCCGGACAAATACCCCGCCCCAGCTTACAAAGCTGACAAGTACGAGGCCCGTCCCTACAACTTTGCCTGGGCAGTCAAGGACGACCCATCCTACAACGACTTCGCCCACCAACAGGACACTGATGCCTATGGTAAGCCAACAAACAGTGCCCTATAGGAACATTCCCGATAGAAGGGAAAGCAAAATGATCGATCTTTCCTCCCATTAACTGCACTTTGCCCCAGCCACCTGGCCAGTATTTCATTTTCGCATTCAGACGCACAGTACGAATATTATTATTTTTCTTTTCTTTCGCCTACCGGCTAAGACAACAGGAAATCATTAAATCAATTTGCCTACCTTTTCAACCCAATATTTCATTCTTATAAACCATTCCAATACTAAACCCAAAAGCAGTTTGAACTACCGCGGAACCTTTTCTTACGCGGAAACACCAACGAAGAGCATGCAGCACGGAAGCAAATTGTACCCAACTCAAGACCCTTTCTCAGCTACCCACTGGGGTATCCTCCCCGCTCTACCACCCGGTCAGCTTTAGTCACGACATCAGCTACAACTATCTCATCCTTTCAGGCAAGACCACCGGTTCCTACAAGGTCCTTCTCCCAGACGGCCGTCTCCAGACCGTCACCTACACCGTCGATGCCTACGCTGGCTACAACGCTGATGTTCAATACTCCGGTGAGGCTAAATACCCCGAGTACAAGGCCGCCGCCTACCCAGCCTACAAAGCCCCAGCCTACCCCGAGTACAAGCCCAAATACTAAGCAAATGCGAGAGATGCCATAGAAGATATTCACTCCTATTTTTGTACAAGACTGTAAATATATGTTGTAAGAGCAACCAACTAAGTATTTGAGGGCCCTTATTCCCACTTAACGATATTTCAGTTATGATCGCTAGTTTCAATTTTTAACTGCAGCCTGATGAGGAGCCTTGCCAACAAGGGCCGAAATTTCGCAGAAAAAACGTCAGCTGACTACTCCGTTAAGCAACACCAAACACACTCAACAAAACGTAAAAGCAGACTGACTGTTCTAAATTTGATACGCTGAATCATTCAGATGCATCACATTTTATTCGCACAACAATTCCTATATAATCTATATAATTATAATTATTAATACCTGACACGAAAAATTAGCCATCATTACAACACACGGAAAAATCTTCCGTTTTCTCGTTTTTGTGTAAAAATTTAAAAAAAATCGATTCGATCCCGAGTTTTAGCTTAAAATCAAACACCAAAATTAAAAATAGAAGCGCAGTGCCTTATATTGGATATGGGCTTATTTCGATCAACCTTTGCTCCAGTAACAAATCATCTTAATGACGCTGAACATACAAAAACACAGAACACGAACCATCTAAGCAATGTCAAGGTCAAAAAGTGACCCGCCCATTTTTTTGCCATCATCAATCTGGACAATCACGAATATGACGAATGTAAGTATTTCCAAGCGTTTTCATAATATACAAAAATAAGAAAAAAATCACATTTAAAACCATGCAGTACCATAGCTTTAGCATCGCTCACAGGCATATGATTTTGTGGTCTGACATTACCAATCAATCAAATTACTTCAGCTTTAATAACACAGAACTAAAATGGTCAAAAACTGGGTAATCACTTGGGGAAGGAATTCGAGTCTTGTTTTGCGTTGTAGTTGTTTTTGCCACCACTATCGAGGTACCCTCTGGCAGAAAGCCCCTCTCGGTGTTGTCTGACCTTTTTTGTTGTTTGGTTTTGTGCCAGTCCATCCACTCCACTCTTGCGGCCGCTATAGCCGGTTTTCCGTTTTCATCGTTTTTTTGTGGACATTATAAGTCGTGAACCATGACAGAGATCAAGTTAAATCTTGTTCGCATTGGTGTCTAAGTTGTGTCATATGGACCCCCCCACCCTATCACCCACTCGGTTCAGGGGCAATTGGTCCCAGATTACCCAGTGACTAATGTTTGCAACTTGACCAAAGGTGGAAATAGGATTATGAAACTCCTTGTACTTGTAGATCCTATGCAGTGGGAAAATACTTTCGAAGTTGTCTCGACCCTGCACCCTTCCAGTTCAAGGGCAACTGGGATGGGCCTACTTCGTAACTTGTGAGCCATGACTGGTATCAGAGAATACTTGTTTTTACTGGGGTCTAGATGTGGGGTTCCGGCTAAAAACCCCCCGGCGAAAACCCCCGGACAAACCCCCCCCGCCAAAACCCCCCCGGCTAAAACCCCCCCGTGACCAAATCCCCCCGGTACCAAACCCCCCCGACCAACCCCCCCCCCGGTACCCCCCCCCCCCCCCCCCCCCAGACCAAAACCCCCCCGGTACCAAAACCCCCCGGTACCAAAACCCCCCCGCATAAAAAAAGACGGGTATGTATGAGTAAAGTAACTGTTAGGTAGAGAGCAAGAGAAGAATAGACCCCCCCCCCGAATCCTTAGACACTCACACATATTTAGACTGGCATTTACTGGGCAACAAAACGAACAACCATGTGACAGTTTTACCATTGACAAGCACGAAGGTGAAGCGCTGATAGAATATTTCTGGGACTATCTTGAAAGTGGTATGAATGCGGGTGTTTGGTGACTTCAGCAAAACCATCAACCTTCACCTTCGCCTTACACTCTCTTTGTTTATCATTGTTCTGATACCCACTGTACTTCAGACATTATTGTAGAGTCAAGTTTGTGAAAGAAGTTTATACTCTTACTCTCTAACTACCAGTTACTCTACTTATACCCGTCTTTTTTATGCGGGGGGGTTTTGGTCGGGGGGCTTTGGTACTGGGGGGGTTTTGGTCGGGGGGGGTTTGGTACCGGGGGGGTTTTGGTCGGGGGGGTTTTGGTACCGGGGGGGGGTTTGGTCGGGGGGGTTTTGGTCACGGGGGGGGGGGGGTTTAGCCGGGGGGGGTTTGGCGGGGGGGTTTTGTCCGGGGGGTTTTCGCCGGGGGTTTTTTAGCCTAGACCCAGGGATGGTGACATTTTGTGCATTAACAGATTCTAGGGTATAGGACGAATTACTGAGATTACTGCGCCCCCCTTCGTGGGACACTGGGCCCAGATTGCCCAGTGAGTTAAATTCTTGACCTGACGACGGGTATCAAGTTCCAAATTTGTTGTACCCGTAGGCATTGGGGCTAGATGTGTCTTTTGGGGGTCTCACCCCCCCCCAAACCCTTCTGGAGCAAGGGCAACTGGTTCTTAGGCTGTTCGTATACAAGATAAGATAAACTTTTTACACACACTTTTTACACACACACCACGTTTGAAAGCTTACGCACTTTTCCAACTCGTTTTTTATCTTAGAATCATGCTTTGAATGTTTTTCATTAATTTTTATTTGTTAAAATTTTATTTTTTACTAAAGTAAAGTGATTTTAAAGTAAGAACGGAAGATTAGGTGTCACACTTGCATCTCTGAGAGGAGGGATTAAAAAACAAAAAACAAAAAAAAACAATCTACAATGGAGTTAAAAAGCACGATAAAAAAATGGAACGAATCCCCGGATACGCTCCGACGATTTTATTGTCGGAGGAAGGAGATTCGACACGCATAAGGCCACGTTCAAATTTACCAAAGGCGGCTGAGAAAAGAGAGGGGAATTGCTGTTATGGATTGGAAGACATGCGATTTTACAACTTCACTGCTTCGCGAATGGTTGCAAAGATTCTGAAGGGGTTGATAAAGTATATAGTAATAATTTCTCTTTGAGCTTCTGCTTTAAAACTGAACTCCCTTACCCGAGTTATCCTCGATAATCTTTCGCTGGTAGTAGACACCAAGGAGCTGATGCTGTGGGTACTCGGGTGCCTTCGTAAGCTGATGGTATCCTTACGTTCGAACTGAAAAGATAAGCGCGTGAAATAGCATCTGATTTCCCGTTTCAAGCTTCCGGATATATCGTTGAAACTTTCGGCCCTAAGTAAAAAACTTTCAACAACGTCCCATCTCAGGCTCCCCGCACATCACGGCCTGTCCATTCTTCTTTTGTGAATTTTAGTGTTTCTTAGTGTTTTGTTCAGTTTTTTGTTCTTTTTCATTGTTGTACTCCGCTATTCTGTCTTTTCAGCGGGTTATAAAATAAATAAATAAATAAATAAAAATTAATGATCGTAATGCGAAATAAATCGTCACCTAGCAGACATACTTCGTTTTAATGCTAGCATTTCAGATACTACCCGGACCCGGTCCGGTTCTATACATGACGTATCTAGGACTTATGCTTGTTCTTCCCACCAAGTCCCATCCCAATCTCTCCACTCTAAGCGTGTCGCGAGATTTCCGGTACCCCTTCCAACTCCCACACACTTGTCAGATCCGGTCCAGACTTGAAAAGGAACATATGAGACACATGCTCTTGCCAATTATCAAGTTTCTTTCAGATCTGATCACTCGTTCGAAAGTTATACATACCTCAAGATTCCGGATGGCCTCCACCTCCCCCCCCCCCCAAGATGGTCAGATCTTGCAAGTGACTATTTGTCAAGTCAATCTGGTCGGGTCCCTAATAAGCCTGCCCGTTTCATCGTCCTAGCACATCTGGAAGTACCCTAGCTCGCGATCACAGGACCAACGGAAAAGCGATCGGTAGCATAACTAGGCTACATCTCGGTACCATAAAATTAAAAATTCGCAGTGGTTTAAGTTCTGGTGACAGACAAGCCACCATCAATGCGACTCTGTGTTTGTCGGTGGTGTAAATATTACCTTAATTACCTTAATATGGGTGAGGATACCACGCTGTCCGGGAGCATACACCATTCCACGATCGGAAAACCTTTTAACACAAACAAACTGTAAGCTTTGGTCTGAGATTTTGTTTACTTTAACTTCTGGACGCAAATGCCTCATCTCAGACCTTCACAGAACTATACTACCGGACTTTGAAGTACCAAACCCAAATCGACCTAACACCAGACACAAAGTAGCAACTAAAAATTGTCCGAAACTTGTTCGCCCAAATGCACATTGTACGGACAGGTACCTCAAGTCCTTTGTACCCTATTTCGTACACCACTTCAATTCTATGTAGTAATTAATAAGGGAAATTGTACATATTAAGTGAGGAGGAGAAAAACTCCTTACTGAGGAAATACCAGATACCGGTGAGTAAAAAACAGTAACTACTACAAGTGCGACGAACGCGCCTAAAGTTTTCGCGGCGATTCGAAGAGGATTCTATAAGTTTGAATTTTTTTAAGAGGTTCGGAACCGCAAAAAAAAATAAGGAAATTACCGATTCATCCAAGTCCACATATTCTCCGGGTCTCCAGGAATTCAGTTGCTTCGGCAATGTAGAGCCAAAAATGTCGAGTAAACACTGACAAGTCTTCGCCCACATGTCTGGGTCGAATTTTGGTCCGTTGGATATCACAAGGTGCTCTAGACAGTTGGACCCGGACCTTGCAAGTTGTTCATTGTCTAGAAAAGATAAAAATAATAATATAATTTATTATTAACAATCTGAGCCAGTAAAAGATGACTAGCGCATATTCGGGGATGCCCTGGGTTCCTCTGGTGGCAGGGGAGGAACCAAGGTCTAAGGTAAGGTACAAGACCAAGTGACATAAAGAAAAAAAGGGAAATAATACAAAAAGTCAACGGCACACATTTCACTATACTAGTTGTGGAAGACCAAGAGATTAAATATTAGCAGAGCTGCTGCGAGTCCAGCAAATCCGAGTCCGAGACAAGTCCGAGTACGAGTCCACCAGCTCTGAGTATTAGGTGTGTTAAAGTATATTTTGCCAAATGCTTGAATATAAAGCGAAAACCTACAGAAAAGATACTAAACGACTTTATATGAGTAGAAACCCTGATATATGGCTCAACGTCGCACCGCAAACACTAACACAGAAGTGTTTTCCTTCGTTTTAAAATATTTACTGTCAATGTTTACTGTTAAGGAGCCGAAGCCACTCATTGATGCTGAGCCAACAAAGTCTAATCCTTCGGATTCTGGATACCCTCCCCCCAGAAAAAATCCAGATCTTTCTGGAATTTACCAGCCTGGAATTCCAGACATTAACACTGGAATTGTACATCACTGCCTGGATTTCCGGAGAAAGCTTGTGCGAAAATCCAGGTAGGTCTTGCAATTCCAGGATCCAATCCGGAATGACCGGAATCCAGGCTTCGTCTGGATTCCAGGTCGTTTTTTCCTCACAAGCAACTTGGGAAAGACTTTTTGTAAAGTGCTGTGGATTTGGGGGGAGAATGGTTCAGTATAATAGGGGACAGCGACAGAGAGTTGTCTGGCAGAGCTGATGGACGCGGACTCTGAACTGAGCTCTCGAGACGCGCCGCCTATTTTTCAAGGACTCGGACTCGTCTCGGTCTCGTCACTTGTGGACCTGGACTCGTCTCGTATCGGAATGCGGCCGAGTCACGAGTCAAAATAAAACTTTTGGCCTAGAAAATTTGAAATTAAACGGAAGTTTCCAGCAAGCAATGTACATACTCCATACATGAAGATTATTTGAAAAAACATTATTTGAAAAAAACAACAACTTATTGTTGACTCGGGGCGAGACAAGGTCCAGGGATGCCTTTTGCACGGACTCGGTCTCGTCTCGAAGGATTTCGTCTAGGACTCGGACTAGGACACGCTAGACTCGGGAACATCTCTGCTGTCTGGTCTTACCTTGTTGAACACACCACTCAAGCTGGGCGTAAACGTCATCTAGAAGCAGAGCCCCAAGAACGTCGAAGTACTGCGTGACAACATCGACCATGGCGTAAAGGGCGTGATTGCAGGTAGTTGTCATCCACTCATTTTTCTGAAAGAAAAATGGGAATCTTACTCTTTAGGGAAAATTTGTTTTATGTCTTGACAACTCTTTTAGCCGAAGTCACAAAAACAAAGCAAACTTTCGCATGCAAACCGATTAGGGTTCGCGTAGCGCAGGTGCCGATCTCCTGATTCTCTGCCCTCGGCCGGGGTGCAGTGCGAGGGTTGGGGGCAAGTCATCCGACGCTTTCCCGTGCTTTTCCCTAGATTTCTCTAGGTACACATTTGAAGCTGGGTGGACTTTTGGCTTGTCTTACGGGGAAACGCCACTAACCCTCGCCCTAAACCAAACGGTCGGCACAACCGAGACTCGAACCAGCGACCCTTCGCTCGTGAGTTCGGCGCGATAACCATTCGGCCACGGACGGACGTGGAGGGATGGACAAGCACACTTTCTGGTGCCCAAATTCGTCACCCGACCAAACGTTCTCTGCTTTTTTCGCTTCGGATTTTCTTTGGACTGTCAACAGACTATCATAAAAGACACGTCGGTTCCGTTCATAAAATACACGTCGGCCTATCACAGAAGAAAATCAGTCACAAGTTTATAACAAAGAAGAAAATAAAGAATCAAGCCGTGCTGTCAAAGTTGAAAAACGGGGCGTGAAATTTAAATTGCAAAAACGTGCGTGTCCCACGGGTCAAGCGCATGCACAAACCTTGAACTCAAACCAAGCAAATTACCGTCTCTACCAATGCCTGCCTACTATAGTGCGGAGGATGGTGGTCCAAATAAAACTGTAAATAAATAAACAGAAATCAAAACACTTGACATTATTTCTAAGGTATGTCCCTTGGGGCCTACGACCCATAAACTCGATGGTTTGTAAACCGTCGATTATACGAGATGGAAATTCAGTCAACACAATTTCGGTCCAACTGATTTTGGATTAAACCTTACAAGTTCTTTGATTCTTTTTTTATTCCGGACTATAGTATTTAATACGATTAGCCTTGTCATCGTCTTTTGGTTCCACGTATCTGATTACATGATCCCGTATTTCCATGACGTGAGAGAATGCAGTGGAAGTCGTTTATTTTCAATTCAATCTTGGCAGGTGGCTAAGGACCGCCTCCCCTAAGACTTCTGCGCAGACGGAAGATATTTGGGGCAAGGAGGTCTACTTTAGACCGGGTTTGAAAAGGGAGAAAAATAAGAGATTTGAAGAAGCTGTAGGGCAGACAGGATACCACTAGGAAAGAAAAGGCAGTATATAGGCGGTATATGCTACGATAGTTTTTAAATATATCGATCTGTCTCTCTCTCTCTATACGAAAGGCTAATGGCCGGTCCGGTCCTTGCTCCCTTCCAATTTGAGGTAGTAAGAATGAAACCCTAAAGAATTTTGGTGTGAACGTGAAAGCTCAAGTGAACTTGGATCAGAAATCTTTGGAAGGAATGGAAGGTTGCTCTATGAAGGATGGATAAATAGTATCATGGGCAGAGATCTTTCGTTAATATTAAACAGTTTGCTAGGTTGCTCACGTTAGCATTAGCCCACAGGAATGGTGCCTGTAGTTTACACTTTTTTTTATTTGTGTTAATTTCTTATGTATTTGCCACGGCCGTTGGCTCTTTGAGCAAATAAACCTTAGCTTAGTTATCCTATTCTCTTTATATACACTGGATGTTCACACGAAAAAAAATGGTAAAGGAACCAAAAGTAAGCAAAATCATTTTGTACGGTGGTAACTATTGCATTTCTGATCTGAATTATCAGTTCCCCGTTCTCGCTTCTGATTTTTTTATTCTCGTACAAAATGACCATTTTTGCTCTTCTCGCTTCTCCATTCTCGCTTTCGACAAGAATACTAATTTGGCAGCTCGTCTGCAACTCGGTATACCTGTTTATGCATATTGAACACCCGCACTCTGTTGACCAATCAGGGAGGAGAACGGAGAGAGGAGAATCGAGAATTCACTATCGGGGCAACTTCTCGATTCTGCAGAATCGCGACGCTTTCCCCGTTCTCGATTCTGACAAAAACGCAAGAAAAGCAGAATTCGCTTCATCTGAATAGTCCAACAAAAATACGAAATAGGAGAATTGCGAGGAGAATTCGGATCAAACTGTTCATTTGTTTTCCCTTATATTTCGCGAAATATGCAAAAAAGCTCACCTCCGTTTGCTGTTCAGGGAGTTTCATATTATCAAAAATCCTAAATAATATCTGGAACAGATCTTGCCACCAGTGGGGTTTGAAATTTCTGCCATACGATTTGGCAACCTCGAAGAGGACTGTTAAGCCACGAGTTCGGACATCCAACTTGCACCTGAAATTAAAACGGGGTCATGTTGGATAATCACATAGGGTTTCAAGAACTACGCGCGATGGGGTCACAGTTTCGTTCTCGGTTCTTGACCGGATTCCGGGAAACACAAAATATGTATATAAAGATGAAAATTATACAAGATAGTAGATTAGATGTTTGCAGATTACAAACAACCTGTAAGTGGAAGGTCTAGGACATGTGTTCTTGCCAATTACCATGTTCTGTCCGAATCGGATCAGTCGTTCGAGAGTCATTATGCGATAAGATTTCCTGAACCCCCTCCAACTCCCCCCACAATGCTCGGATCCAGTCCAGATTTATAAATGGGATATCAAAGGCAGATGACAATCCTGCCCCCCAAGGTCCAACCCGATCCCTCCACTCTAAGCGTGCTACTACTTGAAAGTGCTGACTGCCCACCTCTATCTGCCCACTGTGTCACCGGATCCGATCTGGACCTCTTGTGGAACGTCTGGGACATGTTTCCCTGTCAATTACCAAGTTCCTTCCAGATCGGATTGATCGGATGCCACAGGGTTACCCCTCCCCCCCACACACAGTACTCGGGTCCAGGCCCGATCTATAACCTTTGCACCGAAAGTGTGTAACAAGCTTACCCCCCCCCCTCAACTCCCCCACAGTGTCTGGACCTGTAAAGGGAACTTCTAGGACATGTGCTCTTGCCAACTACTAAGTTCCATCCGAATCGAATCACTCTGATACAAGATTTCCGGGATCCCCCACCCCACTCCCCCGGATCGGGTTCGGTTCTATGAATGGTATTTCTAGGGTTTATGCCTGTTCTTCCCGCCAAGTCCAGTCACGACCCCCCACTGTAAGCATGCTACAGTATTCTGCCCGCCCCCCATCCAACCCTCCCAACAGTTGTTGGATCCAGTCCAGACCTAAAAAAAGATCATATGGGATATATGCTCTTGCCAGCTGTCAAGTTTCATCCTGATCGGGTAACTTGTTCGGCAGTCATGCGTCAAAAGGTTCCGTATAACCCCTCCCTCCACACCCCCAACTTCGTCAATCTTGTCAGGTCGCTTATATACATGACGAGTTCTATCGTCCTAGCCCGCCTGAAAGTACCCTAGCTAGCACCGACGGAAAAGCGATCGGTACACGGAACCAGAGCCTATTGCTGAAAGTTGAGCCGAAGTCTGCAAGTACCACTGAAATTGATACTTCACTTTCTCGCTCGAAGGGGGGGGGGGCAGATATACGACTGACCTGGTGATTATACAGCTGAGCTCGAACAAGATGGGGAACCAGCCACGTACCCATACCCGGTCCTCTTCACTGACCGTCATATCTTCGATGTTATGTTCCCGGAATAGCTGAAATAACATAGACAACGTCAACTATATGTTCAACGTTTCACTCCAACGACAAAATATATCACATTTATTGGAGTAGACCTGCCAAGAAAGAAACTTCGTTAGGATAATACTTGTTTCATGTGACAGAGCCAAATGTATAGAGCAAAGGACTTTGAACTCGACAAAAATTCACATGGACACAACCAAAGAACAAGCAAAACTGTATCTCGCGGGTTGATAGTAGAAGGGCCGTATCCAGTGTTGGAGGGCAAATTGGGCATTATTAGGTGGGGTGGGGGAAGGGTTAAGTCTCAAGTGTGAGGGACCCTCATCAGCAGAATAATTCTTGTTTCGATCCATTTCAAATTCTCTTTTTGTACATTTTGTGGACCATTGTTTTTAATGCAAGAACTACTCTGCGGGATTTCTCTTCCCATTTCGATGTTTCGTTCGCAAGTTTTCGATTTCTAGCTCGGTCTGAAGAGGACCCTATAGTCAAGAAGGCTGATATATCGCTTAGTACAAGTTTCGACTGACCAATCCGTTTAGCTACCAAACAGTTCGCAGTCGGATTGCACTGAAGGGATACTTCCGATTGTCTGCTGAAAGGAAAACCAATGAAAAACGTACCCGGGGTATTTCGTCCACGTATTTCAAGGTTGTGGCAATGGAAAGTTACTGCTGTTACTTTTGTAGAAATAAACACAGTTTTTACAAAGCGTCACCATCGTCTCGTGAACTTTAAATCAAGTTACTATATTTCTGTCGCTTCTGTGCTATTTGAGTTTTTTTCACATAAGTTGTCAATAAAATTGTACCTTACCTAACTTGTGTAACTGAAACTGACAGGGAAACGAATGAGAAATTTAAGGTATGCAAAGTAAGCAAGTCTATATCAGTCTACCACAAACCCCTAGTTTTTGGATACCCTATGCCTAGCGCCGGATATATCTAGCGTTCAGCATAGCCTATGTCTAACGCTGGATACCCTATGCCAAACGAGGGAAACATGTTGGTAACCTTACCCAGCCCTACTCCAATATAAACGAATCGTGATTGGTTGATTTCTGAGCTTCATTCAAGTCATCAATGTTTGGTTGGGTTAGAGTATCCAGCATTTGGCACAGTGTATCCAGCGTTAGGCATAGGGTATGCCAAGCGTTGGATATGCCCAGCGCTTGGCAAAGGGTATCCAAAATCAGGAGTCTGTGGTAGACTGGTCTGTCTGGACCTCTTCGTCAAATTGACAATGGTGTGTGAAGGTGAAGGAACTTGACAGCCTTCGGGTCCTCTACTGCACTGTCAGAAGTTTCATAACAAATAGCGCATAACACTTTCAAGAATAACACCCTTTCACTTAGAAATAAAGTGTTATGACCAATTAAGTTTACACAATTACGTGCCCAGATCTCCAACAACACCTTCAATGGTAAAAATACTAACGGGAACGAAAGAAGCATAACAGATAACATCCCAAAGTGTTATCTGTTGAAACCGGGCATCCTTCTGTTGTCGGTATGTAACTTCTGACAGTGTAGTATTTTTACCAATTGAAGGTGTTGTTGGAGATCTAGGCACAAAATAGTGTAAACTTAATTGGCCATAAGACTTTATTTCTAAGTGAAAGGTGTTATTCTTGAAAGTGTTATGCGCATCTGTTATGAAACTTCTGACAGTGTGGAAGAACAAGGAAAACATACTTGAGGCATTTCATCCACGTATTTCGAGCACTGTCGAATAAGCCGGATCGCCTCCATACTGGTATCCGGAAAACTGGCGTTACAGGCGAACTCGGAGAGGCACTTGATAGCATCCTGGAAGCTGTCGATCATCATGGCAAACTGCCGCTCGTAAAGTTGACCTGAAACGGAAGTGTCTGTTACTATCAGGGTTGCCACCTGGTGCTACAATGGTACTCTTTTTAGTACATTTTTTTCAAAAGTAGTGAGTAGGTAGTACATTTGAAAAAAGTAGTACATATGTAGTAGATTTTAAGAAAGGTAGTACCATTCGAAAAAAATACCCTTTCTGTCAAAGTTCATGTGGGCCTAGTTGTATTTTGCTCATTTTATCTAAAACACTTGATCTGATTACTTTGATTTTAATCCGGTTTTGAGTGACCCCCCCCCCCCCCCATTCATGCTAAAGTGGTTTGCAGTAGCAACAGTGGATGACAATTTTTTTAGATAGTACTTTTTCTCCTCTGGTAGTACTTTTTTGCTACTTGGGTAGTGCATTTTATCTGAGGTAAGTGGCAACTTTGGTTACTATCGGTGAGAGCAGAGGCGTTACTATAGCCAAAATGTTTGGGGGGGGGACAAGGTATTTACCGACTGGGTGGTAATTTTTACCGACTGCTTTTGCGGACAAAAACGACTATTACTGAGAAAAAAACGACTGTGTTGACGAAAAATCGGCTGATTTCAAGAAAAACTACTATTTTTAAGAAAAAACGACTGTTTTTAAGAAAAACCGACTGTCTTTAAGAAAAAACGACCATTTCTAAGAAAATTCGACTGTTTTTACTAAAAATTGCGGCGCTTCGCGCCGACTCGGCTCTTTTTTACCGACTGGCCGACAACATTGGGGGGGGGGCGTCCCACCTCCCCCCCCCCCAGTAGTGACGCCTCTGGGTGAGAGAGATAAGGACCCTGTCGAAAAATAAGATCCAACACTTTTCGTCATAAAGACTCGACATAAAGACCCCACCGCGAATTATTTTTATAGAAGTTGATTTTTGGTTTGTTTTGGAGTGTATGATATTTTGTTTTTTATGGCACTTGCCCTTCGGCCAAGTGCCATATAGCGATCGCAATTTCTGTCCGTCCGTCGGTCGGTCTGTCGGTCGGTCGGTCCGGGTTTTGCTAGTTCGGGCACTTCCACATAAGCTAGGATGATGAAACTTGGCAGGCATATCAGGGACCCCAAATGATTAAGTTGGTAATAGTCACTTTCCCGATCCGACCATCGTGGGGGGAGGGAGGGGAGCCGGAATCCGGAATTTAGTGGCATGCATAACTTTCGAACGGGTGATCAGATCTTAATGAAACTTGATATTTGGAAAGACGTCATGCTTCAGATGTCCCATATCAAGTCCGGACCGAATCCGATGTATGTGGGGGGAGTCGGAGGGGGGAACCGGAAATCATGTTGAACGCTTAGAGTGGAGCGATCGGGATGAAACTTGGTGGGAGGAACAAGCACAACCCCTAGATACATCACTGACAGAACCGGACCGGATTCGTGCACTGTGGGGGGAGTTGGAGTGGGGTTCCGGAATTCCGGTGATACGGAGTTAAGTTACTTCCAGGTGGGCTAGGACAATGAAACTCGGCAGGTAAATCAGGGACGCGACCAGATTAACCTGGAAATAGTCAGCTTCCCGATCCGACCATCGTGGGGGGGGGAGGAGGGAGGGGGAATCCGGAATCTTGAGGTACGTATAACTTCCGAACGGGTGATCGGATCATAATGAAACTTGATATGTAGAAAGACAACATCTCTCGGATGTCCCATTTCAAGTACCGACCGGATCCGATGAAGCTGGGGGGGGGGTCGGAGGGGGGTCCGGAAACCTTGTGACATGCTTGGAGTAGAGCGATCGGAATGAAACTTGGTGGGAAGAACAAGCACAAGCCCTATGTAGATCAGTGACAGAACCGGACCGGATTCGGGCATTGTGGGGGAGTTAGAGGGGGGGGGGGTCCGGATTCCGGTGATCGCAAGTTAAGGTACTTCCAGACATGCTAGGACGATGAAACTTGGCTTGAAATTAAAGACTTGACATGATTGGCTTAGAAATAGTTAGTTCCCAGATCCGGCCATTCCTTAAAGTACTAATGCTAACCGCATAGTACAAAAAAATACTTTTAAGCAAAATATACATTTTCGTGATCCCTATGAGTCCATGATCATTTTTGCCTGAAGGGTTTTGCTTACAACTAAATTCCTTAAAGTACAAACAATACTTTTGAGCAAAATATACATTTTCGTGCTCCTGATGATCATCTTTTTTGCTTCAAGAGTTTTGATTACAGATGATTTTCTATAACTTGGAAATAATCACTTGTCCGATCCGACCATCGTGGGGGGAGGGAGGGGAGCCGGAACCCGGAATTTAGTGACATGCATAATTTTCGAACGGGTGATCGGATCTTGATGAAACTTGATATTTGGAAGACCTCATGTCTCATGTCTCAGATGTCCCGATTCGAGTCCGGAACGAATCCGATGAATGTGGGGGGGTCGGAGGGGGGAACCGGAAATCCTGTGACACGCTTACAGTGGAGCGATCGGGATGAAACTTGGTGGGAGGAACAAAAGAATCCCTAGGTTCATCATTCACAGAACCGGACTGGATTCGTGCACTACGGGGGGAGTTGGAGTTGGGTTCCGGAATTCCGGTGTTACGTTACTTCCAGATGTTCTAGGACGATGAAACTTGGCAGGTGTATAATGGACTCGGCCAAATTAACCTGGAAATAATCAATTGCCCGATCCGACCATAGTGGGGGGAGGGAGGGGAGCCGGAATCCGGACTTTTATTGACATTCATAATTTTCGAACGGGTGATTGAATCTTAATAAAACTTGGTATTTGGAAAGACCTCATGTCTCAGATATATACCATTTCAAGTCGAGACCGGATCCGATGAATGTGGGGGGGGGGGGGGGTCGGAGGGAGGAACCGAAAATCATGTGACACGGTTAGAATGGAGCGATCGGAACCTCCCGAGCGTCACCGTCGAAAAGGAAGTGCTTGAAAATTTCGCTGATTTTTCCATAAGATGTCAAAATATTTAAAACAAATTGTTCAAATATATTATACAACAGCAAATATAACTAAGTGACCATTTCTTTTGAACGTAACTGTAGTACCAAACAACCCATCACGCTGACAAAGCTACTATCCATTCACATCCTACTACGATAACTTGAATACAAGCTAAAAAGCTTGCAAGTGCCATATGAGCTTGCAGCTCTTGTTGTTATTTTTTTTTATGTTTTCCGCCATGGCCCTTGGGCTTTTTTGGAATTAAATTCATTCATTCATTCCATTAACGCACATTTGAAGACCATTAACCACTGCATACAGTGCTAATTTACTTGGTCATAAGAAGAAAGACCTCTTTCGTGGGTGGTTACTGATTACATTATTTGCAGCTTCTCGGGCGATCTGCTAAGCTGTATTTCTCACAAAGCTTTCCATTTCTTGTCCGGGGGGGGGGGGGAGCATGAGTAACAGATCGCGTACTCAATTATTCATTAGTGCCACCGGTAATGGTGCAGACCACAACGATCAGTTCTTCAATTGAATATTAAACTTTCACTGTCGTAGAAAGAAGCGATATGACTATGACGAAGAAACCAATAAGAAATATGTGGAAACTAATCTTACCAATAATTTTCCCAGTAGTTTGGAAGGCTAGCTCAACAATGGCTTCGTCTTGATCCGACGCCGCCAGATGGAACACTGAGAAGATATTTTTCCATCCTGACCTTATATTATTGGCTTGGGAATGCACCATCTGAGCAATGCAGCGCACCACCATGTCTCGAATGGCTGGAGACCTATAAATTAACGTGGATTAGATTTAGCTGAATTTAGTGGACTAGTTGTTAAATTTTTTTTTTTATAGATTACAGGGTACGAAGGGTTATGGTAAAATTATTAACAAGCATTGCACATACGAATTTTCCTTTTCCGCAATGATTGTCTAATGTATTTGTAGTTTAATGGCCTGAAGTAAAAAACCTGAACTTGAACTTGAAAGTATAAAAGTCATCGTTATACTATACTGACCCACAGTATATGGGGGGAGGATTGGTTGGTAAAAGTAATGGGAAGTAAATTATTTGGTGATATTGAAAAGTTGGGAAGATTCCTTGCGGTTTCGATGAACCACAGAGAAAGGTTCCTGTAAAGGAATGTGTAAAATAGTTACCATTTATTTGGTTTTTGTTCTTTATTTTTTTTTTTTTTTTTTTTTCATTTTTTTTCCCATGGCCTCTGTGCTTTTAGTGGAATAAATCTTATTTTATCTTATCTTATCTTATATAATTAGGAAGGTCTTCTTTTGACTATTCGGAAACAATTTACGAACTTCGGTGAGTGCCTTTATTTAAACATTGACACATCTAAAGCTATTTTTATTTTAAAATTTTAACTGGCCTTCTTAGCTAAGTAATTTTGACCTGTCTTTGAAATGAAAGGAAAGGCTTTTACTCCGCCAAAATGATGAGACCAGGGAAGGAAAAATTATTAACAAGCATTGCACATACGAATTTTCCTTTTCCGCAATGATTGTCTAATGTATTTGTAGTTTAATGGCCTGAAGTAAAAAACCTGAACTTGAACTTGAAAGTATAAAAGTCATCGTTATACTATACTGACCCACAGTATATGGGGGGAGGATTGGTTGGTAAAAGTAATGGGAAGTAAATTATTTGGTGATATTGAAAAGTTGGGAAGATTCCTTGCGGTTTCGATGAACCACAGAGAAAGGTTCCTGTAAAGGAATGTGTAAAATAGTTACCATTTATTTGGTTTTTGTTCTTTATTTTTTTTTTTTTTTTTTTTTGTCATTTTTTTTCCCATGGCCTCTGTGCTTTTAGTGGAATAAATCTTATTTTATCTTATCTTATCTTATATAATTAGGAAGGTCTTCTTTTGACTATTCGGAAACAATTTACGAACTTCGGTGAGTGCCTTTATTTAAACATTGACACATCTAAAGCTATTTTTATTTTAAAATTTTAACTGGCCTTCTTAGCTAAGTAATTTTGACCTGTCTTTGAAATGAAAGGAAAGGCTTTTACTCCGCCAAAATGATAAGACAAGGGAAGGAAAAAAGTACAAAGGTTATTCACTTACAATACAAATACCGACATTATCTGATCTAGGGCACATAATCCGTAACATTCGAAATAAGACTACAGATTAAAAAAACAAAATAAAAATACAGACAAAAATAACGACGAAATAAAATTCTGAACAGGAAAAAAAATAACGACGAAATAAAAAATTTTACAGGGCAGGGCTATGTTAATTTGATTTATTTATGAACTGAGTGTCTTATGTAAACTCTTCCTTTGTAAACATCCAAAGCTTTTTTATATCGATTTTAAAGATATTATGGAACTGAATCACTGTTTATTTACAGTTGCATTTAGCTAGCAGTTTTGTTGGCAAAACTGCTAGCAAAACTACAGGCCCAAGTGGCATACAGCGATCGTTAATTTCTGTTCATCTGTCTGTCAGTGTGTCCGACATCTGCTAGAACTTAAAAATAATTTTTTCGTGGTTGGACTTCCGGAAATAAAATATTAGCACTTTATTAGCCACTTTTTTTTAAATATTAGTACTTTATTAGCCGATGTGTAACAAATCCGCAATTGCCAAAAATTAAATGCGGCAAAAAAGTGTGTGAAAGAGCGCCTGCGGTCCTACACTGCCACGATTTTTATTTTTCAATCAATCAATCAATCACATTTATTTCCAAATAGCTCAAAAATAAAGCTAGAAATAGGGAAAAAAATAAAAATACAAAATACGCAAAAGCGGAACAATTTACTAATATACTTACAAAATTTTACCAGAAATAAATGACGGAACGAAACTATGTAAAAATTGAGAAGAGGGATTAGCCGGATATATTCTGGAAAGCCTGTGAAAACTAATGAGAAAGCCCAAAGTTCGAATTTGGCTTACAAGTTTATGTACAAGGCAGGACTAACCTCCTCGTTCTCTATGACTTGAGGACCTTTTCGTCGTTTTTCAGGAAGCTAGGGCAGCAGCGCCTCACAAAATTCCCACCTAAACTGAGGCATCTCCCAAACCAGCAAAGGCTTGAAAGACTTAAACTCCCTAAGCTGGCATACAATACAATCTATGCCACGGTATGTATGAAAACGTCGATGCTGACGACATCCTCAACTTAAATTTCAACAACTTGCGTGGCCATAGCCTCAAACTCACTGGAGAAGGGTTCTGCAAAGACATTGGTCGGTGGACTTCAGATATCGCGTGCCTCTTCACTGGAATCAACTGCTCGAAGAAACAGCAAACTGTCCGTCACTGAGCCAGTTCAAGAAAGAAAATGACGAAATGTTTGTCACCCAAGTGTATGACCCTATATGTTTTAAAAGAATTTTGTAGAGGCTTTGTGGCCTTACCGTTTTTGCAACATATTATTTATGTTATTATTCATCATTACTGAAATATCGAATGAAATAGCCAAAGCTGCACTTACTTATTCTTCTTCATTATGTGTTCAAACGGCCGTAGGAAATCCTTCTGGAACCTGAAGTTGGACAACTCCCCCTTTTCAATAAACTTCATTGCCAACTGTCGCAGGGAGTCGACGGCGAAAAAGGCAATGTCCTCACTTGGAGAGCAGCCAACCCGGTTGAAATGGTCACCAAGGACCTCCCATATACGAGACCACTGAAGACGGATGCGGCCCATGTTGTAGTAGGAGATTTCGACGATCTTCTGAAGACTAAACATGCGAGGGTGGGTTGGGTGGTTCAACTCATCGATGGAGATCTAGAACATGTTCAAATGATAAGCGTGCTGGTATACCATGGAGCTAACTGCTATGCTAAAGCCTATGATTCCCACGCTCACATTTTTTAAGTTTTTTAAGTTACAGTAGAGGTATGCTTCGTTGAAAGCCGCCCAACTTAAATGGCACCGAAGACTGTGATGAAACTCAAACAACAACACAGTCGTGAGCGCAAATTTTTTTTCAAAAGACACGTCATAAATATGATAATAATTCATTATGCCTCTATAGTATTTCCGTCCATTCTCGTTGCCCAGATTCTACACTTCATAACTTCTATTCGTAAGTGTATCCTATCTCCTGAATTGGCATTACACCGATTATCACGCTTGCCACGTTTGTTCTCTGTACGTGACGTATCAGGCGCATGTCTACATAAAACTGGGGTTACAGCGGGGTTTGCCTCGGTAAAAGCTCTGTTAAAGGAACAGAAAACTTGACTCAAACTTGACTCGGGGAGATAGCTGACATATCAAGAATGTACCTTGAGTCGATATTGAGAGTAAGAAAAATTCTCGTTACGACCATTGCAGTTTCTGGGCAGTTTCCGAGAATTCGACTTTTGAGCAAAAGGTTTGCAAAAGCAAAAGGTTTGTGTGCTGCGACTAGGAATCGAACGCACTCCGCCTTGCCGGTTTGTCGTTTGTCTTTAGTCTACACGTAAAAAGGCGAACTTTTACAGTACATAAGTGCATAATTACAGTGCATAAGGGGCAAGGGCCTGCCAGCTAGCTTTGGGAACACTAAGGAGGGGGTTCAAGAAAACAAAGAAGGGGGGGGGGCATGTCGACAATAAGTCCCTGTATATTTATCTAAGCCCCCCCCCCCGGGCGATTCGATGGCCGAAATTTGCATTGTCAAGTTTTCTGTTCCTTTAACGTTGATGCCGAATTGTCGAGAACGCACTCTTCTAGCGTAGGCTACTTTAAAAAAGAATACAAAATAACGATAGTAACATTAGAAAGCAAATGACACTTATGCATACCTGGCAGAGAGCTTTGACAAACTCGACGATAGCATCACCGTCTAGCCGGGTTGAGCAGGTAAAGATCCGGTCCACTGCAACCACAACGCTCTGCGAGCTAGTTTCGTTGATGGACTCCTTCAGGCTTGCTGAAAAAGTAACACTATTGTTATAAATGACGGAACCTATTCATATAGGATTATGGATCATTCCGATAAACTGGAACCGGAAATAGAACAACTACACGTTTAATAATATCTAACGTTATAAGTAAGTAAGTTTATTTATAACCCACAAAATGTTTTACAACAAAAGAAAGTGGAGTAAAGATAGTAGAAAAAAGAAAAGAAAAGAACAAAGACAACAGGAAAATAACTAACGGAACTTACAATAGGCCTACAACCATCAATCAAAAAAGCCTAATCAGTCGGTGATGCGGCAACAGACGTAAACTAGATTTCTGACGGAAATCAGTGTGCAAATCTTGCAGCCGTGATCAAATGAGTGAACAAGTAGAAGACAAAATTAAAATATCTAACCAAAACATTAGTCACGAACCAAAATTCCTTGCAACCTAATAGGGTCGTCAGCTCTTTAGGCTAGACTGTTATTAGTATATTTTGTAAATTGTTTCTGTGCTTGATTTTGTCTTCTTTCCTTTGTGTCTATTACGTACTCAGGTAATTAATTACGTGCTTAGGAAATACTAAACATTGGACAACCTGATTTACTTGCCTAGAAGGAGAGGGCCTAGCTGAACTACAACACGATAATAAAGAAGAAATGAAATAACTTACACACTGTAGGTATAAATGTCGCCTAAGGTGGTCACCTAAGGTCAACGGTCACCAAAGAAAACACTAAAAACCATATCAGGCAACTTTATTTGCAATATCTGAAATAAAGATTTTTAAATAATAATTATTTTTATTTCCAGAACAGCGCATTTATGAATGGCTAGGAAATTAAATGGACGTGAAATGGACCGTTACGGCAAGTATTTTGCAGTAAGTTTTCGTCTTTTCTTCGGCGACCGTTCACTGTTACGCGACAATTAAATAAGCATACCTCAACCAGAGCAAAGTAACACTAGGGAGTAGCGCCAAGACCTATGCTTTCCGTGCTTCGCAAACGGGCCATACTCATAGCGCAGTCAACTACGCTTGCGACTTTTAAGGCAAGACAAACTTGCGGGTTTAGAAATTTCTAGCAAATCTAAGATGCGGTCTTCCCACATCAAGAAAGCAGTGGAGGTTTTATCTTTTTTTTGCTGTGTCTATAACATGAAGTTATTGGAGCCAGCGCTGGTGCACGACTTATTGAGTTTCAGTAGGGACGTTCACCAGCGCTAGTGGTGCTAGTATCGCTGCTGTTCGAGTGTGTGTCACTTTACCTAAGTCTTGGCGCTACTCCCTAGCGTTATTTTGCTCTGACCTCAACTGTACGGAGATTATCAATCAATCAATTTATTTACGTCGTGACGTTACACCACATAAACTATTAAATTAAATACACTAAGGCGAGACTACTATAATATATATACAACAATATCAGCCAGGTTCTTTGGAAGAAAAATCGCGAACAAATTTTTACTTACGATCAAGTGAGCTGAGACTCATTCCCGCCAGGTCCGAAAGATGGAAACTTGTCGGCGAGTTCGGAACTCCAAAGTTAGCTAGCTGAGTATTCAGACCCTGGGTGAACATTTGACCAAAGTTGACGGCGAAAGGAGACGATGTGGTGATATACTGTGGTCGGACCCCCGTGCCAATTAGCTGCGCTAGTTCCAACTGAGATATACACTTGAGAATATCGAGCCAGGACTTGCCAAGATAGTTGCCTGCAAGAAATGACTGTTCACACCTAAAGCTAAAATAATATCCTTTTCAGGTGTCAGGGGCTAAGCGAGGTAAGAGGGAGCTTTCTTGGGGATGGTGGTTGTGAGCCCCTTCTTGGAATTTTGAAGTCGACGTCGAAAGTGAATATAGTATCAGTTGGAAATTTTGTCCGGAAAGGTCTTATTATTCGAAAGTTGAGTGTTACATGATTTCGTTTAGTAGTTGATTGTTGTTGTATATGTATGTATACGGCCTGAAAAATGGCTTTAAATACAGTCATTCATTCACATAAACAAGAAATCCACACTGCCATAAGTTTCATAACAGGTAACACAACGATGCACAGTTTCAACGGACAGCACTTGGGATGTAATCTGTTGTGATTTTGAAAACGTTATGCATTAAATTTTATACAAAACAATCATTGCCAGGAACTGACGGAAAACCGCCGAAAAGCATCTGCTGAGTGCTGACTTTTCCGGTATCGTGACGACAAACAAAAAAGTCAGCAGATGCGTTTTCGGCGGTTTTTTGGCTCTTTCTGCAAATACCTGTTTTGCATAACATTTAATGCTTTTCAAAATCACAACAGATTACATCCCAAGTACTATCTGTTGAAACCGCGCATCCTTGTGTTATCTGTCATGAAACCTCTAACACAGCACGATGGCACGAGTGTGATTTCCAAGGCCTGCATATTCTCCAGAGGCGTCATTCCGCGGAAACTTAAGCAGGGGAGGGAGGAGGCGGCAGCGCTGTCCCGGGCCCTCTTCGCATTTTTTAACGTAGATCATAGGTGAGTAGAATACGTTTATTTGGTTCTGGCGTAACACATGTTCTGCGAAAGAAGGAACTAAAAAGATAAGATCGTGCTACTTCAAATACGCGAAGCACCTGCTCCATCTTTCAAAATTATGCCACAACCACACCCTAACGGAAAAGTTTCAAGTTCAGGATGAAAGTATTACCCTTTCCGAGGTATCCTCTTCTTTGCTGAACATCATCGACCATTGGACCCAACCAGCGCATGACCTTTTATCCTGTCTCCTGGCCGAAGATTAAATTTTGTGTTATATATGTTATGTGTTTTGTATTTGTTTTTATTTACTCCGCTTTCCAAAATGGCGGGTAAAAAATAAATTACTTACTTACTTACTTTAGAAGAAACATCGGCTGTTTTAGCATTATAAATAAAAGTACTTTGCATAGAAAGACGGTCATTCACCAGGGGTGACGGACAGGTCACAAT